>OZ008370.1:231163669-232488542 GCA_963931995.1 Phaonia tiefii
AATCAGGCCGTTCCTTTGACAATCACTTCGACCGGATATAATTTTTTATTCTTTGGTTCATGGTTTTTTAATGGTTCATCCTATGCAAATGAAAAAAAATAATAGTTTCAAATATGAAGTCGTAAGTGGTGCAATGGTTACAGTGCGCGCCTCTTGTACATGAGATCCTGGGTTCGAACCCTGCTCTGGCCACCTTAAAATTCGCATGGTGACGCCGACACTATAGAGTATTTAGCCATTAAAAAAGCTTCTCCAAATACCGTTCGGAATCGGTATAAAACTGTAGGTCCCAGTCAGTGAGTGAAAAGCGCACAGCTTAGTGATTGTGAGAAGCTCTTCCCTGTCCCTTCATGGGATGTAATGCGACACCATTTATTTAAGCAAAAAAATAATAGTTTCATATATAAAGCCTAGGGTTTCTAGTCTGAGGGACATTTACATTTTTACAGTCAATAAATTATTTAATTGAAAAAAAAAATTAATTCCAATGGATTGTTTCAAATTTGAACGGAAAATGGAGGTTCATTTTAAATTGTTGGTTTCTTGATCAAACTAAATTCACAAATATGGACTTAGATAGGCATTATAAACTAGGTAACCAACAACAACTTAATCGGGGGCCTTATGAGGTTGGTGTCGAAGAGCTTTCACATTTTGTAGTAATTGGATTCTTGGGTTTACGTTGCCTTAGTGTATTATATATTTTCACTGTTCTGCTACAAATTTCCTCGTAATGCCTACTGCGACATCAAACTTTTGCGTGGAACAGGTCCATAATTGAAGAAAAATTCTTTGTTTTGATTTTAGAAATAAATAATATATAGGGTGTCTCCGTAAGTATGCACCTTTTTATTTTAAAATAAAAAAACGTACTTTTTGAAGTAGTTGTGATTTTTTTATTGGATGATAAAGAAGACATATTCCGATTAAGTATAGGATAAAATACAGTCAAATGGCCTCCACGGCTCTGGTGACAGGCCACTACTCTTTTCATGAAAATTTCCATGACTGTTTTACAGAGATGTGGCTGTATCTCACCGATGACGCGTTGGATCTCCGATCTGAGACCAGGAATTGTTTTTGGTTTATTCACATAAACCTGGATTTTCACAAAAGCCCAAAGACGGAAATCGCACGGCGTTAAATCGCATGGATCTTGGTGGCCAGTTGGCATCAGAATTTCTTCAGATAATTTGTTCTGGAAATTGTTGTTGGAATAAATCGATTGTTTCATGCGCGGTGTGGCAGGTGACACCGTCATGCTGAAATCACATGTCGTCTACTTCGGAATAATAATCTTTAAAAAAGTAAGTCCCAATCAAAATGCCTTGACCAAAATCCGCACCACACTCAAAGAAAAATTTGGTTGATACATTCGAGGTTGCTCTTACCTCATTAGAGGTTGTCTCAATCTCATCAGAGGTTGACACAACCTCATTCGAGGTTGACACAACCTCATTCGAGGTTGACACAACCTCATTCGAGGTTGACACAACCTCATTCGAGGTTGACACAACCTCATTCTAGGTTGACACTAGACACAACCTCATCAGAGGTTGACACAATCTAATTTGGGGTTGACACAACCTCATTAGAGGTTGACGCAACCTCTTTCCAGGTTGACACAAACTCACTCGAGGTTAACTTAACCTCATTAGAGGTTGACTCAACCTCACTCGAGGTTAACGTAACCTCATTAGAGATTGACACAACCTCAGTAGAGGTTGACACAACCTCGACACTTGTTTTCACAGCCGAATTTAGATAGTGTCACAAATGAATTCCGAAAGCTTATTTATTATTAAGTAATGATTTATTTTTCTGCATTCGTATTACAAAATTAGAGCAATCTTTAGGGTAATACATTTATTTTACATGTCTCTACCAACCTTTTGAAAGCCCCGGCAATCATGGGTCGCCGCTGCAATTTTGGCGTGTTGTATCGTGGTCCTAAACCGTTTCATCTACAGATGATTGCAACATATCTCCAACGACCAACCTTGAAAAGTTTCAAAACTGTTGATATCTGCTTGGACATTTTCTGCCAAAAATCCATAATTGCAATATTTTTACTTATCTTTCTTTATAAACACATAAAAATCTTTAACTTCCTTTAATATAATATTTTTTTTTATAATTTTAAACGTCAAGTTTTAAAGATATAGAATTATGTTGTGGTGGCCGAATTGAAAATGAAAATCGGTTGTACCTACAGAATTCATGAGAAGTTCGGTTGTTGTGCCCGAATTGATGACAAATTCGGTTGTGACAAACGAATTGATGCTAAATGCGGTTGCTGCGCTTGAATTGATGCCACATTCGCTTACTCCAACCGAATTTGGTACCAATTTTGGTTGTTGTAACCGAATTATTTCCAAATTTGGTGGGTCCAGCCGAAGGTTTGGAAAATGTGGTTGACTGAACGACTATAATTGAAGATTCAGTTGTCACAACCGATTCAATTATGAAACGAGGTTGCTTCAACCGAATTTCAGTTGTGAGGACTAAATTTGGTCATGACAACCTCAATTCGGTTGTGGCAACTCCAGTTCGGTGGTAGCAGCTGGATTTACGGTTGCTACAACCTCTTTTCAACCAATTAGTTCTCTGGGTGTAGACAGTTGCTCGTTGTGGGTGCATTTGTTTCTCATGGATTGCATGAGGATTTTCTGATCACCAAATTCGACAATGTGTATTCACAAAGCCATTCCGAAGGAAATGCGCTTCATCAGAGAGATGACTCTTTTTTTAAATTGGCATTGACTTAACTTTGCTCCATAACCCCTCGAACGAATACCCGTACTTCCATGGTCTTCTGGTTTTAGCTCCTCAGTAAGCTGAATTTTGTACTCATGATGGTGGAGGTCCTTTGTCGAAATTCGTTGCGTTGTGCTTCGTGAAATTTGGAGTTGTGGAGAACGATGCCCAATTGATGTTTTCAAGTTTTCGGCGACGCTCTCGTTTACAGCAGCAATAATTTCCAGAGGCCGACCGGTACGTTGACGTACACAAGTCTTACAGTTCATAAGAGACAAAAGTTTCTACAAATTTTTTGACCACTTTTCGACTGGTTGATATATTAGTTCCACTTTTTCGAATGGAAGCAAAATTTTCCAAATTGTAGTAATTAGTTTTCAACAATTATAAAGCGATGTTTCTTGTAAAGCGCTTCATTTTTAATAATCGAAATAAACATATCAGCTGTCACACATGTTTATTCCGATTATAACGAATGGAGCGTTTTCGGAAAGAACAACGCGTTATAATTGTGAAAGCTTCAGAGTTGGCTGTTACACAAAATAATTACACTATATTTTTAAAGTGTGATATTATTGAGACACCCTTTATATTGGACTTAAAACTTAAATATATAACGGGTCCGCCATCTAACGTTTTTTTTTTCACCTAGTGCTTATTTCGTGAATGGTAACACTTAGCTCATGTCTGATTTGACAGATAATTAGTTTTATCCTTCCGCGGAACGAATATGGTTGTGTATACGCTTGAACAACGCTGGGAAATATGGGAAAAATGGGCCTGCGATAGACTTACAGAAGATGCCGATTTTGCCAAAAAAATCATCTTTTCAGATGAAGCTCATTTTGATCTTGGCGGGTATGTAAACAAGCAAAATTGTCGCATTTGGGGCACAGAAAACCCGTACGCATACATTGAAAAGCCGATGCACCCAAAACGAGTCACTGTTTGGTGCGGATTTTGGTCCAGAGGCATAATTGGGCCATTTTTCTTCGAAAATGAGCACGGAGTGGCCGTTACAGCCAATGGCGACCGTTATCGGGCCATGTTGAACGAATCACAAAAATTGAAGAGGAGGATATTGGTAATATTTGGTTTCAACAGAACGGCGCTACGTGCCACACAGCCGAAGCTACACTCGATGTTTTGCGCCCTGTTTTTGAAGATCGTATTATCAGCCGCAGAGCTGATGTCGTTTGGCCACCTCGGAGCTGCGATTTGACATCGTTGGACTATTGTTTATGGGGTGCCCTCAGAGATAAGTGTTACGCCGACAAGCCAGAGACAATTGACGCTTTAAAGGACAATATTCGTGAAGCCATTGGTGAATTACAGCTGCACACAATCGATAATGTGTTTAAAAATTGGACCGATCGTGTAGGCTACTCAATTAACCACTTTACCTCCTGCAATGCACTTAAAGTAAAAACGAGATGCAATTTCATATTTTGGAAAAGTTTAATATATTTTGATCACATTTTCTAAATTGGAAGGATAGTGAAATGTAGCATACCACAGGTAGGTATGAGTTTATACAAACAGATTATAGGAAAACCCTTTGAAATATGCAACAAACGCAGTTAAATTTAAATTTAAAGTAGAAAACCTACTTTCTTGATATTTTTGCTCTTCAAAACTGCTGCTGCACAATTTTGACAATGTAGCATAAATTGATTAGAGAGATTATTGAGAGGTTGCTTGGATGTAAGCTATGGTTTGGCAGGGAAACGATATATTTAGTTTTAATTTTTTTATGTGATTCGATCTGCAATTGTTTTTGTTAGAAGATTTTTAGTTTTTCTACGAGCTAACAGATCAGTTTTTTCTGCAATTAATGAAAAAATTAAATAGTCGGATGTGGGATATAAACTAACATTGACAGACGTTCGTTTCGAAGATTGTGAGTCTTATCATCTGCGCTTTAGCGTTCTAGACCAGTGACCGATATGTTCAATTGTGTGTCTAATTGGAGTTTTTCGCTTTCGACGTTTCTCTCCTCTTTCTCTCTTACGTTTGAATGACTTTTTTTCGTTACAAATACGATTTTCTTTCTTACTTCCAAGCACTTGTGCTGAAGTTGTGATTTATTTATTTATTTTTTGATAAATTTAGTTACTTTAGATTTTCCTATGCATTCAAATATGTAAAATATATGGGCAAAAGTAAAATATTTTTAACATTTATGAAACCGATGTATGGTGTCAATTATTTCTTAAGCCGTTCTGAGTTGTGGCTACAAGTGGACATTGTGATTAACGAGACTTGAAACAATATGTGTGCGAAATTTCGGACATGAATCTTCATTTGCAACGTAGTGGCGAACACTCCAAGTTGAAAAATCTTAAAAAAATCGGTTGAAACTATCAAGGAATTTTTTGAAGTTTCTAAAATTTTTTCGAAACGGTTTATTTTTTTACCATACACTTAAAGGAGAGATATTATTAGCACTCCTCAGTGGTGTATTCACCCATATGAGTTATTGCGCTATTTTCATTGTGTACTGTACTAAATGATGCTAACATTTGAAACCGAATTTCAGGGGGTTTTCATTTTTTGGATAGCATATTTTTTGATGCATATTTTGTTGATGTAGCTTTAACAGTGTCGATGTAGCACGGACGCAAAGTACAAAAAAAGCGTAAATTTTCTAACAAAACATGTCTTTTGAGATGGATTTTGATTGTTATTCTCCAATACCTGCGTGAATCGAGTTTCTTCGCATTCTGCGTCATTTAAGAGGTCAACAGCATCCGAAGATATGGCAACCCCGTTTTTGATGTTTAGTATTCGAAATTGCACGTAATGTTACATCCAAGCCGCTGAATTAAATTGGATGAAATATACATCAATCGATAGGGGCTTTAATAGTGCATCGATAAATCGGAGGCGCGTTAAAAATTTTTTACCGATGTCCATTTTATATGCATTTTTTGATTTTTAGTACTCTACATTGGAATGCACGTGTTTGTGTGTGAAAAAAGAAATCAGAACTTTTTCAATCGGTTATTCCCTCGATTTCTTCTATATTTAGTTGCTGCTAATGTATACTATTTACAATTTTTTTAATTTTTAACAACTATATGATTTTTTTTATTATGCTCTACAAACACATTTTTATTCAGTGTATATTTTTTAAATTATACTTGCACCAATAATATTGACATATATTGAAAGCCTTTTGTAAGCGCAACAATTATATATTTTAATTTGTTCATTTAAACACATAATGAATTTTAATTTTTTTTTATAAAATTTAGCTAAAAGTTCTGTAACTTTCGCGCCCCTCAACGAAAATCGTGAATGCGAACGGATTTAGTACGATAACTTAACGGCAATATTTATATGAGAAAAGTCGCGAATGTAGCTTTAAAAAGATCGCTATTTTTTTTAACCCCAATTTTTACAAAAATTTTACTTTTGCCCTTAATTACGATACGATTAGTTATGCCGTATTTAAATATTTTTTTACCAATTCAAATGTGTTTGGGTTCGGGAATACTATTTGAAAGAAACAACAATCTTTTACATAAACTGAGATGCATTTAGTTTATTATTGTCATTTCAATTGGGAAACACCTTCCTTCCTTAGGTGACCCCAAACAACCCAGAAATGTCAAAGGACCTTACAAAATGGGGATAACATGTTTCTCCGACCGACTCGATCTTCAACCACCTGCTTCATTTGAATTACTTTATAGTCAGTATAATATGTTATTGGTAATTGTGGGCGTTGATAATGCAATGATGTGTGCGCGACATTGCTTTGCTGCCCTCTTTACTTTTCATTTGAGGATGGTTATCTGGCTTTGTGACGGGACGCTATCGAGTTCTTAACTGTGAAAAGCTAGTTCCTATCAATCAGTGTAAAACTATTCAGCGAACAGCTCACTGATTGTGAGAAGCTCTCCCTTATCCCTTCATGGGATGTAATAAGATTATATATCTGTATATATAAAAATGAATGTTTGTCTGTATGTCCTTTATGGAATCGTAAACTATGCATTTGATCATGTGATGATCTTTAGCAAAGCTGTTGTGCATGAGCCCGCGAAGGTTTCTGTGTTGTCATTCTTCTTCGAAATATCAATCCACCATGACTTTGCAACGGAACCAGACTTTCAGCGAAAATACAATTTGAAGGCCACACAACGTTTGCCGGGACAGCTAGTACCATATATACAGGGTGGTTCAGTCACGACTGGACAAATTTCACCAGCGTATACCATGGCTCATTTCATGAAAATATGTCCACCTACGACCATCCCCGAAAATGCAAGGGGGCGAAATGGCAGCGGTTTGAAAATTTTCGGATTGGTGGTCCGAGGGTACTAGGGTAAAATTTGCTAATTTCTAAACCAGTTTTGTTTTTAGGCTTGTTGGAAAGGCCTTTAAGAGGCCTTTCAGAATCATTAAAAACAATTTTAAAAAGTCAAATCGCCAAGATACGGAAATAAATGTGCGTAATTATTTCGCTTCCAAAAACAAAAAAGTTTCAGTCAAATAGTCATAACTTTGGAACGGTAAGACCTCTGGGCTTCGGTTAGGCTATTTTGGAAAGGTAAGACGTAGCGATATTTTTTAAAAGAAATACGTTATTATGTCTATTTTTTCCAATTTTTTTTTTGAAAGCTCCGTATCTCGGTGATTTTATTTTTTTAATGATTCTGAAAGGCCTCTTAAAGACCTTTCCAACAAGCCCAAAAACAAAAAAATCCGACAACTGGTTCAGAAGCAATTTTTCCCTAGTACCCTCCGACCACCAATCCGAAAATTTTCAAACCAATGCCTTTTCGACCCCTTGCATTTTCGGTGCTGGTCGTAGAAGGACATATTTTCATGAAATGAGCCAAGGAATACGCTGGTAAAATTTGTCCAGTCGTGACTGAACCACCCTTTATACTACATTAATTTTGATAATTTATTTATAATGCTCAACGAGTGTTTAAATTGATTGTTTTTAGGCTTAGTCCGTCGTTATTCAAATGTTGATTCGCAACTCTAATATGAACATGTTTGTTTTAGAAAAATGTTTCCCTGGTAATCAATATTGACCTTAGAAAAACGACTGCTGGTCGTCAAAAGAAAGCATTTTTTAGTAAAAGGCTTATTCAATCGATTGGCACAATTCAGTTGAAAAATTTAAATGATGTTAACGAAATATTTTTGGCAAATGATGATGATGCAAATGACGAATATTCAGCCTATACTTGTCATATTTAACAAATCGAAGTCCTGTTTTCCCAGCACAAAGCAAAAGAAAAAACTTTTAATCACAGCAAAGAAAGTTGTTTGCCATTTATAAAAATTGTAAAGAGAAGTCGAAAGATCAGCGATTACCATAGCCTTGAATTCAATAAGAAGTTTTTAAAATTCCTTATATTTGAAACTGCGCTGTTCTTCATATAACGGGGTTTTCAATAAGAGCGCTACAAAAGTTTTTTTAAATAAAACAAAACCGGTTTTAGATACCAATGAAATTCTTTATTCCTGTGAAAGTACGTTCGATGCCATTATGTATGGAACTCGATTTCTTTTGCATGGCCACCACTTGCAGAAGTCCAGACGCTGAACCCAATTTTCGACGGTTTTCAAGCATAAATCGGCCGATACAGCTGCAATTTCGCGTTCGATATTCGTACGAAGTTCATCAATCGTCGCTGGCTTGTTAGCATAGACCATAGACTTGACGTAGCCCACAGGAAATAATTTAACGGCGTCAAATCGCACGACCGAGGCGGCCAATCGACTGGGCCATTTCGTGAGATAACACGTTCACCAAACTTGGTTTCCAATAAATTGATTGTGGCATTCGCTGTGTGGCTTGTGGCGCCGTCCTGTTGGAACCACATGTCCTCCAAGTCCATATTATCCAATTGGGGCCAAAAATATTCGGTTATCATTTAACGGTAGCGATTCGCATTCACAGTAATGTGCCGGTCTTGATCATCACGGAAGAAGTACGGCCCAATGTCGCCGCCGGCCCATAAACCGCACCAAAGCGTAATTTTTTCGGGATGCAATGATGACTCATGGATTACGTGTGGATTGCTGTCTGAGTAATAACGCATATTTTGCTTATTGACGAAGCCATTCAGCCAGAAATGAGCCTCATCGCTGAAGATGATTTTCCGATGAAAATCCGAATCATTTTCAAGTTGTTGCTCAGCCCAATTCACGGACATACGACGCTTATGGTGGTCAAGCGGCTTTAGTTCTTGCGTCAATTTGATCTTGTAAGGATGTAGGCCAAGATCTTTTGGCAAAATTCGCAACAACGACGTCACAGAGATTCCCAACGCTTGAGAAGGACGTGTGAGAGACACATTTGGGATTTCTTGAACTGAAGCCTCTCGACACTACGGGCAGTTCTTTGTCTCACTGGCACAGGAACATTTTGTACTGTGCCTGTGGATTCAAATTTTTCCACTAGACGCTCAATAGTTGATTTGGTAGGACGATTATGACGACCATAAATTGGACACAGCGCTCCTAAAATTTAAGGCCACTGACTCCAAATTTCAGTAGTAAATTTTAATAATTTCGACTCCTTGTTGGCTCGTATATCTTTCCATGATGAAATGGCAAACCTTACTGAAGAGAAATGTCAAAAGATCGGGAAAAAATATGGCTTCGTTTGCTGACCCTATCGATTTACTTTTGTAGCGTCTCTGTTGAAAAACCCCTTATTAGAAACTGTGCTGTTGTAGGCAACCGAAACGCGTCATTCGTTTACTTTTTTGCAACCTAGTTAGCGAGATTTTTACTTAAACAACCCCAACGTGGACTAATTAAAGATAAGTACTTTAAGGTTGTGTCTACTGTACAATCACAACATATTTAGAGATTCCAAAATACCGCACATTTTGTGCTGGGATTAGACTGCTTAATAATTTGTGGCAATACTTGTCTCGTTGTTATACGTACTGTTGCAACAGCAGTGAGAACAATGGTAACAAACAATCGCCAACAAATGTTGTATAGTTTAAAATGTGATATAGTAGTCGTTGTTGCATGTAACGGCTTTCAGTGAACCATTTTCTTTGGCATTCAGGTATTTGATTGTAAACAAATGCAATATTTTTGGGATCCTTTTGTTTTGGTTACGTAGCACAGATTGTGTTGCAATCTGTTTGCTCACTATGTGAAACAGCCGAACCACAGCCGTTTAACCACAAAATGGGATGTTCTTTATACATACAGGCAAAAAAGAGGATACATTATGAAGATATGTTGTTTCATTGTAGACTTTACAAGTGAGGCAAGTATTTTTTTATTAGGGCTTTGAATTGTTACATCAAAGTAGAACAATTATTTTAAAGAGAACAAATCTGAATACAATAAAGGTCTTCATGCAGTGTTTATTTGCACGATGCCAGACAGATTGATGCCGTATTTTTCCATCCAATTATTTTTCTAATTAAAGCTTATTGCTTTCACCATATCCCCTTCAGAAGTCCCAATTTATGGAAATTGGTGATGTGATAAGGTGACACAGTTCGATATGCCAAATCAGCTCTCTGGACTAGTCATACGTCCTGCGGCAGAATAGAATTATTGTTTGAAATTTAATTTGAGATGATCTCAATTTCAAATTTCAAATTTTAAGTTTCATAGTTTAATAAGACATTTGCCAATGTGGAATAAAAATGCATAACAAAATTAATTGGATGTATCCTATTTAAAATGTAGAAGACGAATTTTCTCTTGACATTTTCTTCTATAAACTACAAATACTTATTTTCAATTTGAAATTTTGCCTATTTCACTGGAGAGTTCATATTTATGGTCCAATTTGAAATGAGAAATCTACTTTTAAGCTTTCAAAATGACCAACAATTCGAGATTTTTCAGATAAAATTGACGTAATTCCAAAAACTAAACGCCAAATGTAACGGCCTCATTCGTAAAACATTAGGACGGATGAATAACACATTTGTTGTATTATAAATCGTCTCTCCAATCCCTCATAATTTATTACGATTTGATGTAACGGAACTTTAAAATTATGTTTCGTTTTCGATTGGAGGCTGTAATTATTTATATTATGGAATACAACTCTCATATTGGGGCTGGTGCCCCTAGGTCCACATTGGAGCTTCTGGACCGCGTACAACGGAGAGCGATGATGCTTATAGGAGATAGCAGGGTAACCAACTCTGTTGCTTCCTTAGAGCATCGTCGCAACGTGAGTTGCGTATCACTTTTGTATCGGTATTTTCACGGTAAGTGTTCATATGAGATACACGTTTCTATTCCGGACGGAAGAGTATTTAATCGCTCAACGTGCTTTTCCAGTAGTTCACATCCATTTGTTATTTCTTGGCCTGTGGATAGAACTACTCACTACAGGGAGAATTCGTTTTTTAGCCGTACAGTTCGTATGTGGAATAAACTTCCGGCGAGTGTATTCCCTAATTCTTTCAATATCGAGAGATTCAAATCAAACTTTAACAAACATTATACCCTTTTTCCTCCCACCTCTATCCCTACTTCCTAAGTCCAATACAATGCACGGCATTTATAGGGGGCATCCCCTGAATATTGGTCAATGTGAAAAAAAAAAAAATGTCTAGGTTTTTCATATTGCAATTTAGGAAAATATTTCAACTTTAATTACAATTTAATCAAATCGAATTTAAGAAATAATTTTGGAATGAAGTTCCTTAGCGCACGTTGCGGGATGGGGGCTAAATGAAAAAATTTTAAACAAGTTTTATAACTACTTTATTACAACCCATTATTGTAACTATATTGGGTACTTTTGGTTTGGTTTGGTTTAATGGGGAGTTTTCTAGGTGGAGCCTGTATATTAAATTAGAAATTCCTAAGCATGGAATTACATTTGGCAGCACACTTACTCTTACACTCGTACTTTTGGGTTGCTTTGTGTCTAGACTAACATATGGGGCGAAATTTATTGTCTACTGGGAAATTTTCTAGGTAGAGCCTGTTTATTACGTATTGTAGTTTGAACCGAATAAAAAGTAAATTTAGAAAAGCCAAATTGAAAGAAGTTTAAAAAATTACAATTTCTTAAATAAGTGCGTTTCTTAAAAAAAGGAAATTTGCTCAAAAACAATACCTATTCATATTCTTAAACAGAGTACATTTTCTTAAAAAAAAATACCCTATCTTAAAGAAGTACCTTTGCTTAAAAAAGGAAATTTTCTTACAAAAAGTAAATTTTTTTAAAAAAAAGTATTTTTTTAAATAAATGTTGGAAATATCGGTTATCCACTATACAAAATCTTAATATATCTAAAAATAAAGATTTATTAATGTCTGTCTGTTGCTTTAATGTGTTCCATTTTTCCTCTATGATACTGATAGCTAAGTCAACATGATGGGAGGATATATTTGCAACAAAAGGGACTCCCAATGGGCTCACCAGCTTCTCCAATAGTTGCTGACATCGTTATGGAAAATTTACTGGACTCTTGTATCGAAAAATTGGATATAAAACCAAAAATTTTAACAAAATATGTAGACGATTTATTTTGTGTCGTTTCAGAGGACGAAATAAATACAATTTTGGATGTTTTTAACAGTTTCCACTCCAGTATTAAATTTACAATGGAGAAAGAGTCAAATTCAAAATTGGTGGTCAGGAGAGGGGAAAATTTGTCAATTAATTGGTATCAGAAACCAACGTCTTCAGGAAGAATAATCAACTTCCACTCGAAACATCAAAAACGTGTGATTATAAATACGGCGAAAAATTTAATAAACCGCGTTTTGACTATAAGTGATGTAGAATTCCACAAGGTCAATAAGGAAAGGATAAGGAACATTCTCAAGGACAACAACTTCCCGAACCATCTTACCAACAGACTGATAAGGCAATTTGAGGATAAACGACAACCAAACAGGGTTACTACAGATGAGCCAAAAATTTACAAGTCAATAACGTACATACCTGGAATAACAGATAGGTTGGCGAAGTCAAAAATATTTGACGACAAGAATTATAGGATAGCACACAAAACATATAACACAATAGGCAGAATATTTAGTAAAACAAAGGATAGTTTGGACAACTTGGATATGAGTAATATAGTATATAAAATACCATGTAAGGGAAATGACAATGAGGTTTGCAACAATGTATATGTAGGGACTACAAAAAAAAACTAAAGACACGAATTGCAGGACACAAATCAGATCAGAAATACAGGCACATTTCTACACAGAAAACAGCAATAACATCCCATTGTGCTAGATTAAATCATTACCCAAACTTTCAGGATACAGCGGTTTTAAATAAAGAAAACAATTATAAACGTCGTTATATGTTAGAAATGCTACAGATAATTAATACACCAACATTGAAAAGAATTAACTATAAAACAGATACAGATAATGTAGCCCAAATTTACAGACATTTAATTAGTAAAAAGTAGAACCATTTAAGCACAAATTGTTTTATCAATCTAATATTTTTCTTTGGGTTAATTTATATGAACGTTTGACGAACATTATTTTTGTTTGTGTAACTTCAGAAAATTTTGAGAAAAGGCGGGAAAATTTGTTTGAACATTTTTAAATTGACATTATTTTTTCACAATTGTTAATTTTGTTTTGTTTTAATTGTTAAATATTGTTTATATCTCCTGATGATGCTACACAAAGGAGTAGCGAAATATCGAGGAAAATAAATATAACAACAGCAAATCTGACCTCAAGCTCGAAGAATATTGATTATTTATTGATAAGGAAAAGGTCGAACAACAGAATAAAAATACAATAACATTTTCCTAAAAAGAATACCACTTCTTTAAAAAGTACCCGTTCTTAAAAAAGTACTTCTTTGTAAAATAAATCATAGTCTTAGGCTTTTTTTACAGAAAGTACTTCTTATAAAAATGGTACCTTTTCTTAAAAAAAACATTAGCTTTTAATAAAAGAAGTACCTCTCATTAAAGAAAGGACCGTTTCGGGAAAATATAACACACATTCTTACAAAAAGGACTTAAAATATCCTTTTTTTTTAAATACATTCAATAAATAAAAAATTTCTTAAAAAAAATTTATAGTTTTACAAAAAGTATCTTTTCTTAAAGATCCATTTGAATTATAGTATTTTTCAACAGACGTCTTAGGCGTTTTGGAAGTAACTAGTAACGGGGTTTTCAATAAGAGCGCTACAAAGGTTTTTTTATATAAAACAAAACCGGTTTTAGATGCCAATGAAATTCTTTATTCCTGTGAATGTACGTTCGATGCCATTATATATGGAACTCGATTTCTTTTGCATGACCACCACGGGCACGCTTGCAGAAGTCCAGACGCTGAACCCAATTTTCGACGGGTTTCAAGCATAAATCGGCCGATACTGCTGCAATTTCACGTTCGATATTCGTACGAAGTTCATCAATCGTCGCTGGCTTGTTGGCATAGACCATAGACTTGACGTAGCCCCACAGGAAATAATCTAACTTCGTCAAATCGCACCACCGAGGCGGCCAATCGACTGGGCCATTTCGTGAGATAACAAGTTCACCAAACTTGGTTTCCAATAAATTGATTGTGGCATTCGCTGTGTGGCTTGTGTCCATATTATCCAATTGGGGCCAAAAATATTCGGTTATCATTGAACGGTAGCGATTCGCATTCACAGTACTGTGCCGGTCTTGATCGTCATGGAAGAAGTACGACCCAATGACGCCGCCGGCCAATAAACCGCACCAAACCGTAATTTTTTCGGGATGCAATGATGACTCATGGATTACGTGTGGATTGCTGTCTGACTAATAACGCATATTTTGCTTATTGACGAAGCCATTCAGCCAGAAATAAGCCTCATCGCTGAAGATGATTTTCCGATGAAAATCCGAATCATTTTCAAGTTGTTGCTCAGCCCAATACACGAACATACGACGATTATGGTGGTCAAGCGGCTTCAGTTCTTGCGTCAATTTGATCTTGTAAGGATGGAGGCCAAGATGTTGCAAACTTCGCCACAACGTCGTCACAGAGATGCCCAACGCTTGAGAACGACGTGTGAGAGACACATTTGGGCTTTCTTGAACTGAAGCCTCAGCGGCAGCATTATTCTCGACACTACGGGCACTTCTTTGTCTCACTGGCACGGGAACATTTTGTACTGTGCCTGTGGATTCAAATTTTTCCACTAGACGTTCAATTGTTGATCTGGTAGGACGATTATGACGACCATAAATTGGACGTAGCGCTCTTAAAATTGGGGCCCCTGCCTCCAAATTTCGGTAGTAAATTTTAATAATTCCGACTCGTTGTTGGCTCGTATATCTTTCCATGATGAAATGGCAAACCTTACTGAAGAGAAATGTCAAAAGAGCGGAAAAAAATATGGCGTCGTTTGTTGTCCCTATCGAAAAACCCGTTATAGCTAATTTTTTCAGCTTTGTAAGGGTTTTTCATAAAGTGGTTCAATTCGTATGGACTTTTTTTTCTCTAAAAATCACCAAAATAATAAATTCGCTAAAATAAGAAAATAGCTTTAACTCGGAAACGGTGCACAAAAGCAATAAATTTTGTACCTGCGTTGGTGGCTTTAACCAATGGATGGATGCCTCTTATACGGCATCCCTTAAAATCCGTTAAACTAACATTTCTCAAATAAAAAAATCGCTAAAACTCACATATGCTTGTATGTCCGAATTATAGCCATTTTTTATTTCAGCGTTTTTCATATTTTGAAGATTTTTTTAACAAAATATCTTCCATACAATGGACCACTTTATGAAAAATACTTAGAAAATCACCACTGTATGAAAAATACCTCATCGCTGATTGTTGAGGCCTCTTAAAGTTGAGGCCACTGACTCCAAATTTCGGTAGTAAATTTTAATAATTTCGACTCGTTGTTGGCTCGTATATCTTCCCATGATGAAATGGCAAACCTTACTGAAGAGAAATGTTAAAAGAGCGGGAAAAAATATGGCGTGTTGTTTGCTGTCCCTATAGATTTACTTTTGTAGCGTCTCTGTTGAAAAACCCTTTACATAATATATAGCGAAAGGAACTTCGTTTCAACCGGGTGTCCCCTGACACCTCATGTATTTTTTATTTTCTAATCGAAATATGAAACTAGTGCTCTAGGTGTGTACCGGGATCCCGGGAATACCGGGAACGGTTTTTTTTCTTCGGTTTGTTAAACAAAGATGCACAGAATGGCTTGAAATTTCGCAGAGATCATAAACAGACACTTCCAATATATGGAAATGCCCAAAAAATTATGGCATTGGATGGAACACTGTTCCAACGGCGGTCCGGGAACGAAGAAATTTCTACTGTTTTCATACATTTGTATGAAAATTTTTCAGTTTTCCCGTCTATCCCGGACCGACGTTTCTAGAACACTTTCTGAAATGGCTCGCAAGTTGGCAGTATTGAAGAAAAACATTAGTAGATCATTTTCACGAAATACGTAAACCGAAGAAACAATCAAAAAATCACTATTGCACTGTATAAAACTCAAAAGATAATCTCTATTTCCTAAGCAGTTTATAAAACTCAAAACGTAATTATTATTTCCTGAGGAATATGGAAAAAAAAAATTATCGTATTCCCGATTTTGAAACGAATTTAGTCAGTTTAATTAGAAAGATTTATTAAAAAAGGCAATTCAAACACAAACTGATGCCAGCAGAATAATAATAAATTTAAAAGTACTATTTTAATAAGATAGACATTGTGGCGTTGGGTAAGACCCACGTGAACGGACCACCAGCTAAATATGTATCATTATGAGTGATTGACTTGAATTTCAATTTTAAAGAGAAAATTGAAAATTTTTTATAGCTTATATATTCTTCTTCCCTACAGTTTTACACCGATTCCGAAAGGTATTTTGAGAAGCTTTTTCATGGCTATATACTCGATAGTGTCGCCGTCACTATGCGAGGTGTCCGCCGCCGAGAGAAATTTGAAGGTGGTCAGAGCAGGGTTCGAACCCAGGATCTCATATACAACAGCCGCGCACACTAACCATTGCACCACCGACGACCACTTTTATTTTTTTTTATATATTCTTTATGTATCAACCAATCTTCATAGGTATTAAATGAAAAAAAATATTTTGTGTAATCAATACAATTCTTTCAATGCGATAGAAAATTTAACCAGCGTTTTTGAGAAAAATTTATTATTGATAAAGTAATTTTGTGTTTAAAATTGACACCCATTTGTCTGGCTTCGCTAAATTGCCACCTTCCGTTTGAGGTCTTGTGGGGATAAACACATGTGTTTGTATTCTCAGATATTTATCTTATGAATTATATACATACATGTGTACATATATATTTGTGCTGGGCACAGTAAGACGAAACTGAACAAAATATGAAATATTTAGTAGATATTATATATTGTAGTACATGCAATCAAGTGTTTCTAAAAAAGATAACTCCGGGTCTTGTTATTGAAATTTGTTTTCGGATAATACACGAATCTCCTTAAGTTGTTGTAGAGAATGTCATTTCTTAACAACCAAGCCATTCATAATAAATTTACGAATAAAATAATATTTAAATCAGAATAATTCACGACCATAATTGGGGCCTCTTTTCCAATTTATTTAGACTTACTATCAAAAGATATTAGAAGAATTGTATGCCTGTGATTTAATATTATTTATTTACAATTTATAAATTACAGTGGAATCCCGATAATTCGTAATAGTAGGGAACCAGCAAACAGGGGGTTTCGATATATAGTTAACGAGGTTAACGTAACGAATATACAAATTGACGGAGGTTTTCATTTTATTTAATAGAATGAAGCAAATACTAGAAAATATCTTTTAAATAACATCATTTTATTAGTTGATTTATTTTTTCTTCGATTCTAAGCAAACAGCTGCCTACAATGATTGATTTGTAGCTTTGCATTTACGAATTAACGAGGTTGTCAACGACCAATTCCGATTTATAAGAGGTTAATCACACCTTGTATTGAAAAAAATACGAATTGATGAGGAGACCAAAATGTACGAATTTTTGCGAATTAAAGCGATTTTTTCAGGGGACCAACGGCTTGTTGCGAATTATATTAATATTATTATAATTATATTATTTATATCTATATATATAAAAATGAAGCCTCAAAAAGTGATGTGCTCGCTAAACTCAAAAACGCGTGGACCGATGTTAACCAAATTTTCACACATTGTAGACAGTGTTACGGAAAAGGTTTTTGTGCAGTTTGCTTAAAATCGGAACACGCATGCGTGAGTTAAGCGTACACACGCATCATATGGAATTGCTTATACGCGGAGATATGAGTACTGTGTTGTTTTTTCTTCTCTTCTCTTTCGGCTCATTTGCACACAGTAGATATAGAGCGGTGTGTGTGTTAAGCGCCTGGCCACACATCAAATTAACTGATCAAACTTTATGTATAAGTTGGTAATTCTATCTCTGCCGCGAAGTTTGACCAAATATCTAAATGACTTTGATATTCGTCAAACTCATGCATGGGAGTTGTCTCTCAATAACGCAATCAAAAAAGAGCGAGTTTTTACAACAACACATATAAGAGCCACGGAGCTATGAGTACTGTGTTGTTTTTTCTTCTCTGCTTTTTCGGTTCATTTGCACACAGAGCGGTGTGTGTGTTAAGCACCCTGGCCACACACGTTCGCTATGCTTTGAATTTATTAGTGGCGAACATCGAAGAGCGTAACTAAACTGACTTATATTATAGCCAAGCTCTTTCTTTTCGCTGCCACCATTGGTTGAGTAACACGTATTGAATTTTCATCACGCATATTTTTCGATATTTTTTGCGATGTTTTGAGAATTTTTTGGATTTTCTGTTGAATTTTTTGAGAATTTTTTGGATTTTCTCTTAAATTAAGGTGAGCACATTTAACAACAAGGGAAAATAAAAGTGTAGAAATAAAATTGTGTGTGATAAATATGTAAAATTTTTGTGTATCAGCAAGGCTGGAAAAAGTGACAATGGTTGCCAGCAAAAATAATCCATTTTTGTTTTCTTTGTAATCAAAATAAAACACGTAACAATGTTTGCCGAAAAAAATATAGCATTTTGTGGTTTTTTTAGTCTAAATACAATGGAATGCTTAAAAAATTGTATGTAACCGATAATATTTTGAAAAATATATTAAAAAAATACATCCGTTACTTAGATGAATCCAGATTTGTGTTTGGCAATTTTTTCCTTTATTCTTAATTAACAAACACGTGTTACTTATGATTATTTACAACAGGTGGCGCCATTAATTAATCTATTGATTAAGTGTGTTACATAGCAATGAGATTGCAACGAATCACTTTAAATATATTTTTCATCAATTATGATTAAGGAAAATTTTTAAAAATATATGCTCATTGAAATAAATTTAAAACAAAATTCTATGAAATTGGTATACAGTGAAGTTTAAATTTAATTCAATTCATTCATTTGAATTATTTAGTTTTCTTTAAGACTTCTTCAATGTGAAGACAATGTTATTGATGAGTAAAGAAGTATATTTTCTTAAATACATAAAAAAATTAATTTCGTATTCATTAATAATTTTAGAAAATGACGGCAAGAGCCAGAAGTAATCTGGGACGTAGTACACGTAATGCATTAAGAGTTCAAAATCAAAGAGCAAATGAAACAGAACAAGAACATGGCGATAGAATAAGTAGAGATAGACATCAACGGGAGAGATCACGTTCAGAGATTTGAGCAACCAGTATAAATTCAATCAATTTGAACAGAATTGCATTTCAATACAACAACAACTTACATTATGGATCACACAAATATGTAGTCATTGGCGATATGGATAAAGTCTGTGGATATTGTCGGGCTTTGAAATTTAAAACAGAAACGCCCGGAATGTGTTGTGCAGCAGGAAAAGTTCAATTGCCAGAATTAGAATATCCACCTGAACCATTAGCATCATTGCTTTCTGGAACATCGCCTGATTCCAAACATTTTGGGAGAAAATATCTGTATATAATTCAAGCTTTCAAATGACTTCCTTTAGTGTAACAAGAATCATGTCGGATAATTATATGCCAACGTTCAAGGTAATTACTTGATCTGGATTATCGACACAGATTGCTGAAAAATACAGTTATCATTGTGATGTCATCACTTCAGATACCAATTCTGACAATTTTACCTTATTTCAGATTCAAGGGCAAGCATATCACTTAATTGGTTCACTGTCACTGTTTATTTCATCAACAATAACAATGAAGAATGCGATAGACGTTGTGCATTCGTACAAAACATTAAACCAATTATAATGAGAGAACTACACGATTTATTACATCAACACAATGTTTTGATTCGAAGTTTCAAGACGGCCGTTGACAGACTGCCATCTGATAACCATAAAGTCAAAATTCAAGCAAATAAAACACCAGTTGGACAACATGCTGGAAGATTTAATCAGCCAACTTCACCAGACGAAGTTGCTATTGTCATATCAGGAGAAGACTTTCAACCCCGTGATTTTGTGTTGCAAAGTAGAGATAATTCGCTCCATCGTGTATCTGAAACTCATTTCAAATATGATGCATTACAATATCCTATTTTATTTTGTCGCGGTGAAGATGGACATTCAATTGATATAAACAGAGGAATCAAATGAATGGACAACCATTAAATAAAACTGTAAGCGCAATGAATTACTATTCGTATCGAATTATGATTAGACAAAATCAAGAATATCATAATCTCAAGTGCCGAACACTATTTCATCAATATATTGTCGTTATGTATGCGAAAATAGCGACAGAACGATTAAATTTTATTCGACACAATCAAATGAAATTGCGCTGTGAACAGTACATACATTTACGCGATGCAATTAACAATGCTGCAAATGTAAATGATGTTGGTCAAATGATAATTTTACCATCATCTTATACAGGCAGTCCACGTCACATGCATGAGTACGCGCAAGATGCCATGTGTTATGTGAGAATAGAAAACAAAACCTAACTACGCAAAAACTTTCTTCACCAAAAAATAATATACATAAATAGCGGACCCTCAGCAGCTACGCCAGCTGTTATTTTTTTCATCATTTATTAGCAATTAATTTTTTGAAATTTTTTTTTTAAATAAATTTTAAAAGACTGCAGTTTCCCATACGTCTTGCGTTTGAAATTACGATAAATAAGGCACAAGGACAATCATATCAACTGTGTGGAATCGATTTACAATATCCACGTTTTGGACATGGTCAATTGTATGTTGCATGCTCCAGAGTAGGAAAGCCATCAGTATTATTCATTTATACATCAACTCAAGGCAAAACGAAAAATGTAGTTTAACCAAAAGCATTGGAATAGAATAAGTGAGAGAATGTTTGTTAATAAATGATGGAAAAAAATTCAAATTTATCTTTAAATTTAGTTTAAAAAAAAATTCAAAAAATTAATTGTTAATAAATGATGAAAAAAATAACAGCTGGCGTAGCAGATGAGGGTCCGCTATTTATGTATATTATTTTTTGGTGAAGAAAGTTTTAGCGTATTTAGGTTTTGTTTTCTGGTAATTTTTAGTTATTGAACTATCTCACATTATTTTATTCTGAGACGGTACGAAGTTCGCCGGGTCAGCTAGTGCTAGTATAGAGGAAGAATCAGACACTGTCAAACTAAACGTCCTAGGTGATCTTATTTAGACCACCTACATTTCTCATTAAATCTCATTGTCTAGGAACCTGTCTCAATCATTCTACTTTGCGTTGGTCTGTGTAATAACGCAGTGGGAAACCTTTTCGATAAATTGCAGAGTAAGTAAAAATTCCTCTCGCGAGCCGAAAAATGCAGCTTCTTCTCAATATAAAGCTCTCACTCCGAGTTTAAAATAATTAAAATCTCAAGTGAATTTAATTTTAAAAATTTTTGTTCAAACGAATTGCTCCCCAGCGAATCAAATATAAAAAATCAAAATTCGATTCGGAGTTTAATTTTAATTTTGCTGGGAGTGTGAGCTTTATAGTGAAGAGGAACTGCATTTTCGTGGGTGGATTTTTTTTAATTTGGATATTAATAAACCCTATTGGAATGTTATGGAAGGTGCCGAAAATAATAAACCTCTTTCAGAAAGGGCAGAATTATAGAAAGACTAGAAAATCGGATGGAACAATAGGGAATGAACCTATATTAAGCAAATAGTATATGTGGGGAAATATTATAAATAACGAGATCATTATTATGGAAAGATTGGGTCTAGAAGTCGACCAATAAATAGAATATAAGTTTAAATAAAGATACTAAAAGCAGACCAAAATTTGTTTGTCAGTGTTTTAAATTTTCATAGAAATTTAAAGCAAATCCAATGCTTAAATGGTAAACAGTTTATAATATTTGTAGGTTCATACATTGGGTAAAAAGCTTTAAAATAGTATAACTCTGGAACTGTACCAGCAAATTAAAAAGTTTTTTCCACAAAATAGCTTGGAATTTATCCATATTTTGGAATGCATCATTAGTTTTTTAAATTTTCATAGCAATTTTAAAAGATGTAAAGCGTTACATACAAAATTTATCTAAAATGTAACAAAATATTTAATACGGCGTACCTTATTAAGCATAATAATTGCCAAAACTGGTGGTTTATGCATATACAATAAAAGATTGAACGTTTTGCTTTAAAAATGTTGACATACAAAGTAAGAAAATCGTGGTTATTGACTGAGTTTTAAGTGAAATTCAAAAACCGACCGAAATACTCGATTTTTGGGGTAAATTCGACTTGTGCGACCTCTAAACCTCTTTCGAAAAATCTGGAAAAAACCTCAAAAATACTTTACCCTACATGCTTTCCAATCAAGCTTGAGCAACCATGAAAATCGAAAAAGAAAATTTTTTTGGGACACCCTAATGTACAGGCATGATCTGCCCATCGCATCTCCTGGGTAGAAGCTATGTCGACTTTATAATTCCCTAGATCATCTGCCAGTTGAATAGTGGCACCGGACGTGTATTGTGCTCTAACATTCCAAGTGCATATCCTTAAATCGTGGTCCTTATAACGTTTGCGGGCGTCGTCAACAAATAGAGGGTTTATATGTTTCTCATTCTCATTTTGTATTTTCATTGTTAATATAGTGGTATCGGAAGACAATCCATGCCCATCGTGGCTTTTCATTTTACATACTGCTAGGATGATTATGCTTCAGCCGCCCCCTTATGGGTCAGACGCTGGCCACAATGCAGTGTGTTGGAATTGGATTTTCTTTCTTTAGTTTTGATCCCCCGTTGGCCAGTAGTATTGGTTCGTCCGTCCTCAATTGGCAAAAGAATTCATCGGCTAGTTCGAAGATCTTCAGCGACAGAGTCACCTATTCAACATCAGATGCATCAGTGATGGCATAACTATCAGGCTACTCCGACACTCAAAGCAGGTTTAAAATCTCTTGAATATTGTTTGACTGATATACCTAATAAAGTTTCCTAATCCAAAATAGGCTATGATCTATTACTACTGTTTTTGGAACGAAAATCCTTATCGCACGTTGCGGGATGGGGGCTAAATGAAAAAAAAAAATTAAACAACTTTTTTTTAACACTATTATGCTCCAACACAGTATTATCAATTATATTGGGTACTTTTGCTTTGGTTTGTGTCTAGACTAACGTATGTTAGGAAATTTCTTGTTTAATGGGAAGTTTTCTAGGTGGAAACCAGAAACCAATATTTAGTATATATTATAGTTTTGAACCCAAAAAGCCAAAGTGAAAGGAGTTTAAAAAAAAAGAAAATTTTCTTAAATAAGTATTTACCTTTTCTTAAAAAAAGTAAATTTTCTCAAAAAAATACCTATTTAATTCTTAAACAAAGTACCTTTTCTTAAAAAAATACCTTATCATAAAGAAGTACATTTGTTTAAAAAAAGGAAATTTTTTTACAAAAAGTACCTTTTCTTAAAATGTTTTTTTTTTAAATAATACATTTTCTTAAAAAAGTAAATTTTCGTACAACAAATTGCCTTTTCTTCAAAAAACTACCTTTTCTTTAGAGATAACCTTTTTTGTGAAACAAAATAACTTTTCTTGAGATTAGTACCTGCTCTTAAAAATGTACCTATTCTTGAAAAATGGACCAATTCTAAAAAAACTCGCATTTCTTAAAAAAAAAACATTTTCCTAAAAAAAATGCCGTCTCTTAAAAAAATGCAATTTCTTACAAAAATGAATTTTTTAAAAGTATATTTTCTTAAAAATAAAATAGTACCTTTTCTATTCTTAACATAAGTAGCCTTTCTGAAAAAAAGTACATTTTCTTAAAAAATAAATAAATGGTTTCCCGTTACATCCCAAGAATGGATTAGGGAGAGCTTCTCACGAACCAATGAGCTTGTGCGCGTTCTAGTTGTATACTCACTGATTGGGACCTACAGTTTTACACCGGTTCCGAACGGTATTTTGAGAAGCATTATCATGGCTATATACTCGTTAGTGTCGCCGTCACTAAGCGAGGTGACCGCCGTCGGAAGTAATTTAAGGTGGTCAGAGCGGAGATCGAACCCACGTTCTCATGCATAAGAGCCGTCTAACATCTATTCAAAAACACAATTCTGCGCTTGATCTCAAGGCTGACTTTGTTGTTTTTGTTTACGGCAGATCCGAGGTATATAAATTCGTCCGCCATCTCGAAATTATAACGGTTATAAACGTTCACGCTTTGGTCCAATCACGTGGAGGCCCTGCTCGTTGAAACCATTAATTTAGTCTTGACCTCATTTACCGTCAGACCCACTTTTGCTGACTCCTTCTGAATTCTCGAAAACACCGCAGAAACTTTTCTAATTGTGCGCCCAATGATATCTATATCATCAGCATACGCGAGCAGCATGTGACTTTTGCTGCTGATGGTTTTATCCATGTTGACAGCAGCTTTTCTCAGAATAATCTCTATTAAGATGTTAAAGAGATCGCACGATAGGGTGTCACCTTGTCTCAATTTCGAAAGGTTCGGAAAGATTCTTGCCAACTTTCACTGCGGATTTGATGTTCGTCAAGGTCATGGTGCAAAGGCGTATGAGTTTTGCAGCAACAGCAAGCTCAGTCTACTATGCACCAATTATGGTGCATAGTACACTGAGGCTCCAAGCGCCAGCCATGAATTCATGTATCCAAATTTTACTAATGGGCACCTTATCAGCTCATCGACACCAGCCTTAAACAGCTCCGCCGGTAATCCACCGGCTCTTGCGGCTTTGTTGTTTTCAAGCCGGGCAATAGCTGTTCTGATCTCATCTTGGTTAGGAGGGGGGCAATAGACTCCGTCGTCCAAATTATGATCCATTATCTCGTCATTGGATATCTCAGGTACCATTAGCGCGGAGAAATGATCCCTCCATATTCCCGACATGATCTGCACATCTGAGATGTGATTTCCGTTCCTGTCTTTACAGAAGGAGGCCCTGAACCATGTCCACTAGTTCCGTTTTCGACTTTTCGATAGAATTTTCGGGCTTGGTTCTTCCTTCTGTATGTCTCAATTTTCTCACTCTCGCGCTTTCTAATCTGCGGATTCCCACACCTAAAGAGACGGTTTACCCCTTCCTTTTCTCCCTATACCGCTCAGTCTCAGCTCGCGTTGCAATTGACTGAAGCATTTAGAGTGCAAATTTATATATCGCGCGGACGCTGTAGGTTTTAAATACCAGTCCACTTTAAAATCCTTTCTTTGTCGGATGACTTAACTATCCAAGTATGTTAACATATTGTCGTTCTCCTGCTCCACTGTTAAATGCCATTGTCCGTTGAGGGAGTGTAGTGCTATGTTGGTCATCCCAGTTTTCTTAATAACCACGTATTTCGTAAAAAAATTTCGTGGTGTCAAGTACACCTCCCTCCATCACAATAACCGCTATTATTGGTGACAGCTTGAAACTTCATATGAAATTGTGATGATGTTGCTGGTACTTTAACTGTAGGAGCATATTTTTGTAAAAGCATCAGGTTTACTGAGGGGGAATGATATGCACATACTTATGAACGTCTGTATCTCATCATTTCTGACGCACCAATAGAAAGAGGCTTTTAGTTAATTGTCAATCTTGGTATTTGTTGAAGGTAGTTCTTTGTCACTTAATATAATTTAACACCCATCAAAAGCTATCGGAGTTGCATAGTTGCCAGATAGAGATTGGTTTATTTTAAGTGGTTTGTCTGGCAGTAAAAAATTCCCATTCTATCTGAATGTTGCTTCATTTATAAAAAAATATATATAATTCGAAAATTACCTCGATATTTATAGTGTTTGATATATTTTTGACCATCCGACATCGTGGATCTGAGAATTCATTCTAAGTATATCATATTGATTATAACTGTTTTTCCAGGTTACATGCGGCGGCAGTAACTTGAAATACATAAGTTTCTTAGAAAATTAAACATAATGCACTAGTGATTGATTTGAACAAGACGGTTATTGGCCTCACGAAGACTCACAAATTTCGAAAGACCGTTCGCAAATTAAGTTTAGGTACTTTTTCAGATTGTATAAAAAGTTTTCCCAGATTGTAGAAGGAAATATCACGATCTGGTATCTCATAAGTAAATTAACAGCATGTTCCTGTATGCCAACAAACGAGTTTCAAATTTGGTTTCTACAAACCTTATGAAAGCTTTCGTAGGTATAATGAAAGCTCATCTGTCGTTCGTTGTCTTGGCAGAAAACTACATTGCTATTATATTTATTCTAAATATGTGTTAATTTTTCTGATATAGAAATTGTATTTTCTGCCCAAATACATGGAAACCTTATTTAGCAGCCAAACGAAATAAAACAAATGTTGACTCTTTATCAAATTTGAAATTTGAAATTCAAATTTTTATGTCTGGAATTTGGAAATCATGCATTTTTGGTATTTGGAGATGCTAATATACATATTCTCTATATGTATACAAACAAATTTTATATGGATAAGTTGTGATTTGGCCAAACTTCTGTAAGAATTTCATACTTTTTGCTCCAAACGATTGAGGTTTTTTTTATCGTCTGTTTTGATGTTTTGTTTCGTCTGTTATGTTTGGTTTCGTGCTATGGAAACCAAAATTACATGCGAAAAATAGAAAGCATTTATGTTTTCGCGCAAATATCTTGACGTTTGACATTCAGAAACTCAAACCACATGTCGCACGTTGTTTTAAAGAACGTATTGAGTGATTCGAGATATGGAAACAGGCTGCAAAGTAATTCATACAGATTGAATTATTTGTAAATGAAAACAGGTTCGGCTCATGAAAAATCGATATTCGAATAAAGGTAGAGATAGTCTGAGTTAAAACTGGGCCTTAGCTATCCTTTATTTGTTGACGGGACCTTCAAATACAAAAGAATACATACGGCTTCACACGATTTCAAATACTTGTAGCAGTTCTATGACATCCATATTGATATAAAACGAGACCCCACAGTTTAATAAAATCCTTGAGGATTTAGAATACATTTTATGAAAAAATAAAATATATTAATGACTTAAGGATGCATCAGTACATATTACATTTATATCATTCTGGCGGTATTATTTGCTGCATAATTCATTTTTGCGAAACCTTTTGTTTTCATTGTGTGACGTGTGAAATCTAACTATTTTTGTTTCGAAGTCCGAAATAGATAGAAATAGATATAGTAGGGATAATAGTTACAAGTAGACAGATAACAGACTCGCATTTCAAAGAACTCCATTATCATATTACACATTTGGGTTTCAAAATTTTTAATATTCTAAGGCGAGACATCATAATTTTTGCCACAAACAAGTAAAATATCCCACAGCCATAAATGAAATTCGTTAAAAATTGTTATTCTCGACAAATTGTTCCAGCTTTAGGTCTCTTCCGATTTCATAAAACTTTTTTGTCCTTTTCGATATTTCGATTTCCTTTGGAAATCTTCTTCAGGAAAGTTTTTATATTAATTATAACACACAAACATCAATCCAAATGTAGCTGGAACAATTAGTCGAGAATAATTAATCAAATAAAGGGCGAAAAAATAGAAACAAATTGTTAAAAATTGTTATACCATCCATCGATTTCTTACGAAACTACGATTATGTTGACCCATAACAAAGCCTTGCCGGTGTCTTAACAAAATTTAATTAATTTGTGTCATTTACTCTGCCCGGTGAGAAACTAACAAGTAGAGTTTTTGTCCCGTGAAATCCCGGGACGCATTTCCCGGGATTTCCCGGCAATTCTCTGTCCCGAAATCCCGGGAATCGTCTCGGCATTTCCCGGGATTTTTTCAAGTCTTTCATTAAACGTTTATAATTCATTTAAAACGAACATATTTTAACACTTTTAGTAAAAATTATTCATTGATGTTTTCGCACTTCAAATGTACAAGCGACATCTACATTTATGCCTTGAGTTGTGCGGGGAATCATACACATATGGGCATTTCCACAGAAAGTGCCACCCTATGTCACAATGTCACATCACGTCACCCTCGTTATATGTTTATATTTTAGGGCCATGAAGTTCGATTGTTTTCTATTCTTTTACTAAATACAGAATGGAAGAAGGTCTATATTTAATAACAGATGAGGAAACAATCAATGAGACTGGCCCTAAAATATGAGCATTTAACGAGGGTGACGTGATGTAACAAAAGGTGGACCTTTCTGTGGAAATGCCCATATACTGTGTTTATGAATCAGCTCTGCTGATCAATATGAAAACGTGTATTGTGTTTTTCGTTTTGTTTTAAGTAAAGTAAAAAGCTGTGTAAAGAAGGTAAATACGAAATGCGTTTTGTTAAAACATTGAATAATGACCATTTTTTTATTGGTAAAGATGGAAAAGTCGAACGTGTGTTTGTGTTCCAAAATAATAAGCTGCAAAGGACAGAGTACTAGTGGCCTTATATGTCATTTAAGAAACATTCACAAGAAACCCATAGAAAAAAAATGATGACGAACCTAGAGAAAAAAGAGGAAAGACACAAACAACATTAGAACAATACTCTGCAAAAAAGGAAGATTTGTGCCTTCTTGTTTCTAAACTCGCAGCTATTGATGGCATTTCAATTAGAACAATAACTAGAAGTTGTTTCATTAGAGAGTCTTTTGTCCAGAGGGCTCTTCACCTGCCGAAAAATGTGCAAAACCTAATTATGAAGCAGTTTTTCCTGATCAAATCTCAAATTGCTGATGAAATTAAATCAAAATTAGACCACAAATCAAGATTTTCGCTCGTAATGGATGAATGGACTAGCGCGAAAAATAAGAGATATATGAATATTTGTTTGTTTGGAGACGAAACCACACTTTAAAATTTACGCATGATATATATACCTGGGAAATGTGGAGCCGACGAAATTCAGCATTTCGTAGATTCCCGTTTGAAAGAGTATAATGTTGATTTCAATAATAACATTATTTCAACAATAACAGATGGCCCTAACGTTATGAAGAAGTTTGTAAGACAAAATAACGTTGAAGGCATATTTTGCATGAATCACGCTGTTCATCTTGCAGTGGTGGATGTGTTTTATACAAACAGAAACACAACAGCACTGTTAGATTCTGAACCAGACTCATCAAATGGAAATGAATCCGAAGACGATGACGAGTACAGCAACGAAGGTTTAGAGAAAAGTAACTTTAATACCTTACAAAATTTGTTGCATATTTTAAAACCAGTGAAAGTAGCTGTCGAAGTTTTAAGTCGTAGAGACATAAATTTATTAAAAGCTGATGTTATAGTCAACACTTTGTGCAAACCAAATTGCATCTATTAAAACTACTCTAGGTCGAAGAATGTACGATGCTTTATTTAATCGTATCAAAGAAGGACGACACAGAAATTTGTATAGTCTCATTAAATATTTAAACGACAGTAATTTTTACAACAAAAAAAAATAGTGACAATGTGTTTCCAGCTGAAACTAAAAGCAACACTATATTATTTGCTGATAGTTTATATAAAAGGCTTTTTGTTGAGCCAAATAATTCCAGCTGCTTTGATAATAGTGAAGATGAAAGTGTAGTTGTACCAGGGCAATCATTTGAGGAAATGTTAACTGCTGCCATAAACAGTGTTTCTGAACCGCCTAGTTCAACATATGCCGCACAATCAATGTCAATTAAGAAGGACCTTAGGTTTTTTGAAGGAAGTGGCAAAAGAACAGAAAGCCTTAAATGCTTGTTTAACGCTTTATTGACAATAAAACTCATGTCAGTTGAGAGTGAAAGGGTTTTTTCTCTAGCCAGCCAATTCGTTACCAAAATTAGAAACAGAATTTCTAATGAAACCTTAAACGCTTTAGTTGTTCTGAAATCATATTTTAATCAAAAAAATTTTTAATTTTTTTTATCTTATTAATTTTATTACATTCAACACAAGTCTGAACTGAATAAAAAAATAGAACTTGTTTGTTTTTGTTTTTTTTTATTCTTTTGTTATTTAATTATATGGTACCCACAAGTCTGATTTTTAAACAAAAATTTATTATTATAAAACCAACCATAAGATGTTAAAAATTAAAAACCAATATTTTTACTCAAAGACTGAATTATTTTTTATTTTTGGTTTTTTAAACTTGGTTTGTTCTTAAGTTTATCTTCACTGAATTCAAAATATAACTTAATTTTTTCTTGTTGTTTATGTTATGTTGTGTTATTGAATATTAATTTATATTTCTTTAAAATAAAAATGAATTCTTATGTAATAAAAAACGTTTAAAACTAAAGACTAAATTATTTTATTTATGATAAATGAATTAAAACTGGTAAGTTCTTAAAGCAAAACGCTTTTGTTCATTTAAAATTTTGTTCTTAATAAACTACATACTCTATAAATAAAAATATTATGAGTTTTACTTAGAAATTTTTTCATGGGATTTCCCGGGATCCCGGGATTTTTGACAATAAATCCCGCTATCCCGGGAAATGAAAAAGTCCGGGAAAAAAAACTCTACTAACAAGAGATCGAATGTTGTAACTTTATACTTGGTATTGCCATCCCCCATACCTTTGGGCTGAAAAGAAAGAAATAATCGATAAATTGTGTTAATTAGGTCTCTACTCGTATAGATAAAAAGGGGTGATTTTATAAAACGCAAGAATAAATTGCGATATTCTGTTGCACTCCTTTCATATCGAATAAACTGCAATATATCCAAAAAATACCTGAGCAGTGAACACAGTATTTATGCAACATATGCACCCAATTTTTGACAGCAAAGCAGGCGGTCGGTGGATCAAAGGGAAGCTAAGCTGCATGAGAATGATGAGAGCTGTAATTTTTTGACATTTTCATACACTTTTATTTAGTATTGCTTTTATGTTGCTTACGTTTTTTTTTACTAATTAATAATTAGTTTCTTCGAAGTTTAATACTAGATAAAGAAAATTCTTGAAAGTCATTTTTTTTGTTTTAAATACAAATACGTGTGTTATCTAAAATATCCACGCTTTTTCGCTGATGGTGGAAGTGTTGTAAATGGAATGGCTTCCTTCAGGCGGGAGTGTGCAGGTGAAATTAAGTTAAACTGTAAGACTTTAGTCGAGTTACACTTAAGGTGGATTTATGGAATTTTATCAGATCCACCATGACCTCACTCAGGCATACACAACGTCACTTACATATATTCAGAAGAGGATAGATAGTAACAGTTAGTTTTTGCAGGATAGGTATTAGCATGAATGAAGTCAGACAGTACATAGCAGCGGTTTAGTAGTTTAATGATGTGCGACTAAATGAAATAAAGTGCAATGGATTCAAGCTCTCCGTTGCAAAATGAAACATAATTTGTTTATTATATTTAAAGCATTTATTTTGATAAACAGCATTTTAGTTTAATAAAATATGGGCTCGTCTTAGTTTCAGCTTAAGGCCATAAGACTAAACGGGAGAAAACGCTGTATTTTTCTGATATCAAAATTTTATTAATATTTTTCAATATTTCGTCAACCTTCGTTGATCGTAATCGATGATCTAATAGTACAAAACAAAAACAAGTAATTCGTAAATACTGATCAAACAGTGTAATAAAAAGCGACATAAAATATGTTATTTCCTTGGAACAAAATTTTGTTAGAGTGTAATTAGATTATGAGATAACACAATAAAGGCGTTGTCAATTGTATGTTTGTACACTTGCCCACAATGAGTTGTGTATCGCTTGAAATTTAGCATTTTCTGAAAAAGAATGTCGAGAGTAATTTTTCCGTTCAGTAAGAATTACGACATCGTCAAAATTAGGTTTAAGTCCAGTTAGAGTACAGTGGGCTGCGAGTGCTGCTTTAGATATGCAGATACATATACTGGTCTGCATGTTATTCATATTAGTGTCAACATATACCTATTTGCATATGGGGCATTTTACGTGAAACGGATAACCAAAAAAATGTTTTTTTTTTCTTGAAATCCTTTCATATTTGACTTAAGTGTAGTTGTAGTAGGTATGAAAGTGAACACACAATATTTCTTTCTCAAGATATGAGATTGTAAAATTTTTCCGTTTTTGAATTTTGTTTTTTTTAAAGATTTTTTCTCGAATACGAAAAAAAAGTTTTAATAAATAAAAAATGAATAATTGTCGGCTCTTTCAAGAAATTAAATCAAATTGTAAAAAACCAGCTGAGAAATTTCAGGTGAACCGTCTTAAACATACCCTCACCCGAAGTCATCCGTTGCGAGTGGCATTGCGCTAAATATTATCCAATACCCAACATACAGGGTGATTTAGGAAGTTCCGGACAAATTTCTCCAGCGTATTCCTTTGCTTATTTCATGAAGAAAAGTCCACTAGGACCATGTCCGAAAATGCAAGGGTGCGAAATGGCAGCGGGTTCAAAATTTTCGGATTGGCGGTCGGAGGGTAGCAGGATAAAGTTGCTAACTTCTGAGCCAGTAGTCGGATTTTTTCACAAATGGTCATAACTTTGGAACGGTAAGACCTCTGGGCTTCGTTTAGATCATTTTGAAAAGGTAAGAGGTATGGCTATCTTTCAACAGAAAAATACGTTACCTGCCATCTGGCTGAACAAATTGAGGTTATGTGAATTTTTTTTTAATTTTTTTCCGAAAGCTCTGTGTCTCTGCGATTTGACTCTCTTCTACCTTTTTTTATTGATTCTGAGAGGCCTCTTAAAGACCTTTCAAACAAGTCCAAAACCACCGAATTTGGTTAAGATCTGTTTTTGTATACAGGAGATATCGAGTCGGGCAGCCGGAAAGTCGCCAACTTTTGTATGGGAGGCACGAAAATGGGCGCGGACAGTAGTTAAACTTTAATTTTTAGGAAAACATTGTCGAGTGCCGAATTTCATTAAGTTTGGTAATCTACGAGAGTTATCGTGTCGATCGACCGGTCATCAGCCCAACTTTTGTTTATATTTGTCTAAATTTTGTCTAGTACCAAACTTCATAAAGATTGGTTCGGCTTTGCGGGAGTTATCTTGCCGCACAACTTATATTGGTAGGGCGTGACAAAATCACCGTTGTCTTAATCGCTGACTGGCGTTTGATGACACGAAGCCTATAATCTAATTTCATTAAAATCGGAAGTGTTCCACGCGACTTATCCCATTGACAACCTGGATAACCACCAACCTTTTGTATGGGAGGTTACGGAAAGGGGCGTAGAAAAACGACTAATTTTCCTTAGAAGAATGACATTTGACTAAATTTTGTCTTGTACCAAATTTCATAAATATTGGTTCGGTTTTACTTGAGTTATCTTGGCGAACAACTTATGTATAGGAGGCACCAACATGGGAGTGGCAAAATCACCCTTGTCTTACTTGGTGACTTGCGTTTGATGACATAAACATGACATAAAGCCTTCATAAAGTTTTTTTTTTTAAATTTTTTATTAATTCGAAATTTGTTTAAAGTATACTTAAAATACACTAGAAATTTAAAAATAGAATATGCACTGGTTAAAAACATATGTATTTTAATGTGCATGTATGTAGCACTGTTTAAAGCTCTTCATAATGTATATAAATGGAAATTGAACGTTATAATGTTTTCTAAATATGCCTTTAATTATTTCTGGGAAGCCTGTTATCGTAATTTTCTGCTAAAATTTTTTGCAACTTAGCTAATTTTAAAATTTTTAATGAAATCAAAATTAAGTAAATGACTGTTTCCATATCAAAATACATTTATTTGGTGCTAGGAAGAATTTAAAAATAAATAATGATTTTATTTTCTAATTTGTAGAGTTCTACATTGGGCACCTATGCTAGTACTAGTTCTTTTTATAAGCAAACCTTCGGTTTTTCGAATAAAGGCATGATACTTTTTATTTCCGGGAATTGTGATTGCAGAATCAAATCTTGGTTACAGAGAAATGCTCTCACGTTGAATATCGTCTTGTGTACAGTAGTAAAACGCAGTTTGTTTTATCGAAGATTTTGCCCAATTTTGTAACTGCTTTGGTGAAACTTGAGGTGTCTTGAAGGTGGCTTTAGGCTTGCACGTTTCACTAAATGCTTGAGGTTCACCCCAAGACCGTCGCATGGCCCTTTTCCGTGACCCTTTTCTACTTCCGTACTGAAATTATCTGTATACATATATATAAAATTCTCGTGTCACAATGTTAGTTACCTTACTCCTCCAAAATGTATGAAATTTTGTGCACATATCGGGCAGGTCTGATAATCGGCCAACGTCTATTTTTCATACCCCTTAATGACAAAGGTGACCTAGGCCTTGCCACGCCCCTTATTCAAAAATCGCTCTGACGGCTATTCTAATATACCGATTGTTATGAAAATTTCACAATGCGGTACTGGTGACCTGCTGACAATCCTTGGCTATATTTGGAGATGTTTGGATAAAGAGGCGTGGCACCGCCCATACAACTTGAAATTTAAAATGGTTGTATCTCATGAACTATCAGAGGTAAGAAGATGAGATTTTGTACATATGTTGTTGGTACTGTCTGAACTACAGCCAGGCTGTAAGTAGGCGGTGCCACGCCCCCTTTTCAAAAATCGCACTGACGGCTTTTCTAATGTACCGATTGTTACGAAAATTTCACAATGTGGTACTGATGATCTACTCATAGTCCTTGGTTATACTTGGTAGTGATTGGATAAAGCCTCGTGGCACCGCCCATACCATTTGAAATTTAAAATGGCTATATCTCATGAACTATCATTGGTGTGAAGCTGATATTTGGTATATATGTTGTTGATACATTATGAATTACAGCCAGAGTGGTAGTGGGATGTACCAGGCCCCTTTTAAAATAAACCGTTATAGCAGTCATAATAATACTTTGATCGTCCTGAAAATTTCACAGTATGTTACACTTGGCCTACGTATACGAACATGCTATTCGGAAGCAAGTTGGCAAAAAGGGCCGAGGTGCTGCCCACACCCGTCAATATTTGACTATTACATATACTATATCAAACAATTGTCCGTAAACCAGGCACTTGACAACATATTTCAATGTATCTCATAAAATATATGGCCGATTCGATTGAAATCATTTTTATTAAAGTTCAATGCTTCTAACCTTAAAAAAAATATTTGAATCATATCGGCCATATATCTTTTGAGATACATTGAAATATGTTCACAACTGCCTGGTGTACGAACAATTGTTTGATACAGTGTAGGAATGTGAGGTTCGGTACATATTGTACTGATATGATGCAAATTACTTTTTGAGGAAAACCTATAAAAATACGGTTATTAAAACGGCCAGACTATGAAGCTAAGAAAGTGACCACAGGTACGAATGAATATGAATATCATTGTGGTCAGTTTCGAGAGCATCCTAAATATCGTAATCCCATAAATGTATTTTTTAAAAAAAATTCAGAATAATCTTATAGAGGCTACTAAAATCACTGGAAATTATAAACGAACTGATGTACTGATTCCATACATTCCCATGATACCTAAAGACATACCCATCGATTTCAAAAAATTCCAGTTTCCGATTCTGTTGCCATTTGCGATGACCATTAATAAAGCGCAAGGATACTCGCTTAAATTTAACAAATCCTACGTGTTTGTAAACCTTCCGACTAATATACATTTGCACCAGATGGCAAAACTAGACATATTGTATATCCCCTAGAGCACTTGAATAAATAAAAAAAAAATATCAAAATTGTGATTCATTAAAATTATAATTCAGGGGTAGCGAAGCGCAACGGGTACAGCAATTATAGTATACTGCGAAACATTTTAGACAAATCAGCACACGATCGAAATCTAAATCACATTCTTCTAACAGATAGCTATTTTAGATTCTACAGGTTTATTTGCCCATTGTCAACTAAACGTGCAATTATCCCGTGTCGGAACGCCAGAAGATATATTCATTTGCTGCAAACATAATGGAACAAAATAATTTTGTTCACCCTTGGGCATTACAAAAACTTTGAAGGCAAAACGAAGATTGCCGGGTCCAGCTATTCTTATATATGTATAGATAAGTATATAGATAGATATTGATTACAAGCGCTCCTCCTAGAAAATTCCCATTAAACAAAAGTTTTCCCCCCCTATGTTAGTCTAGACACAAACCAAAGCAAAATAACTCAATATAGTTGATAATACTGGGATGTAATAAAGTTGATAAAGAAAAGTTGTTTAATTTTTTTCATTTACCCCATAACTTCGTTCCAAAAAAACATCGAAAATTATCTACGCATTTCCATTTTACGCACACTTTTGTGATGATGTTGTTTCGTATATAAAATGTGTGAATTCATTTGTGGCCATGACATCATTGAATACTTTTTGTCGGCAGTGCGAAGTCTGCCGGGTCAGCTAGTCTTTATAATAAAATAGATTCAATAGATTGATTTTTACTATGTTGTGGGGCCCCATCGGTTAAGATGCTTGTGTAGTATTTTCTGGTAAGCGTAAAAAGTGGCTGAATCATGTTTAAGGTCAACTGAAGTTATAACAATGCTGCCATGTTTTACTTCAATTCCATATCTGTAATAAAAATCCCAAGCACGAAGTGTTGCTTGGTCATTATTCCAATGAAACAATTCGGCAGCGACTTGGACAACAAAATTATAATTTTCTGCAAATTCGCATTGTACGATGATTTGATATTCAGCGACATTAGCCTTGAGAGTTTTAAAATAAAGCACATGTGCTTCTACAACATATGCACAAGGTTTTACAGTGTCCAAGGCATCACAAAAGCTATCTGCAAAATCATCGGCTGCCATTAGTTGACTAGATATTGTGAAGAGGTCTGTGCCAAGCCACGTTTGGAATTGCACAACTGTCACGTGATTGCCATCGAATATGCATTTTAGACGATCACGGATTCCACTTAAATCAGGGCACGATTTGCAGTATTCATTTGGCTGTGGTTTCGTAGTCATTAAATGACACGTCTGTGTTGGATTGGGGCACATTATCTTGCGAAGGCAGTCCTTATAAGATGAAAATTCCATGGCAGTTCGTTTAATTTACATTTATGTACATTATGGACAGTTTTAAAAAGATAAGGGGTTAGAAGTAACATCATACTCAGTGCAACATGTATATACAGGGTGATTCAGGAGGTTCCGGACAAATTTCTCCAGCGTATTCCTTGGCTCATTTCATGAAGAAAAGTCCACTAGGACCATGTCCGAAAATGCGAGGGTACGAAATGGCAGCGGGTTCAAAATTTTCGGATTGGCGTTCGAAGGGTAGTAGGGTAAAGTTGCTAACTTCTGAGCCAGTGGTCGGATTTTTTTGTTTTTGGGCTTGCTGGAAAGGTCTTTAAGAGGCCTTTCAGAAAAATTTCTATAAAATAAAATGATAAACGTGTTAATTTACAAAAACAAATAAATGTGTGTTGTTATTTCGCTTCCAAAAAAAAAATTTTGCATTTCAGTAAAATGTTCATAACTTTGGAACGGTAAGACCTCTGGGCTTGGTTTAGGTCATTTTGGAAAAGTAAGAGGTATGGCTATCTTTCATAAGTTACCTTCCATCTGGCTGAGCAAATTGAGGTTATGTGGTTTTTTTTCCGAAAGCTCTGTATCTCGGCGATTTGACTTTTTTCTATTTTCTGAAAGGCGTTTTAAAGACCAACAAAATCCGAACAAAAAAATCCGACCACTAGCTCAGAAGTTAGCAACTTTACCCTACTACCCTCCGACCGCCAATCCAAAAATTTTGAACCCGCTGCCATTTCGCACCCTTGCATTTTCGGACATGGTCCTAGTGGAGTTTTCTTCATGAAATAAGCCAAGGAATACGCTGGAGAAATTTGTCCGGAACTTCCTGAATCACCCTGTATATTAATTTACATATCTAGTGAACCAGTGCATATCTTATTTTGGAGCTTCTGGTGTATTATAAGTATACTTTAAGCTAATTTCGAATTAATAAAAAATTAAAAAAATAAACTAAGCCAACTTACAAAAATTTTGGTTTGAAATGGTCACTTCAGGTTTTGCATACGACAAATGTTTTCTTTTTGAAATTTGATTTAATTTCTTAAAAGAGAAGACAATTTTCTATACCAACCGCGCACCTTATCATACATTTTTTTTTTAATTGTCTGCTTCACGTCAAATGCCCCATATGTCATATTTTTAATCCTTAATCGGTTCAGGATCAATTTGTATTCAAATATTAATTTATAAATTTTCAATGCAATTAATACTTGAAAATAAAGTTTGGAAATTACAATTTTAAAAATTATTTTGTAAATATTAGATAAGAATATTTAAGAATATTTATTTATATTGTGGCCGCCGGTGGTGCAATGGTTAGTGTGCGCGGCTCTTGTACATGAGATCCTGGGTTCGAACCCTGCTCTGACCACCTTAAAGAAAAGAATTTCTTTCGGCGGCGGTCACCTCGCATAGTGACGGTGACACTATCGAGTATATAGCCATGAAAAAGCTTCTCAAAATACCGTTCGGAATCGGTGTAAAACTGTAGGTCCCAATCAGTGAGTGAAAACTGGAAAGCGCACAGCTCAGTGATAGTGAGAAGTTCTCCCCGGTCCCTTCATGGGATGTAATGGGAAACCATTTATTTTTTTATTTTATATTTAAGCTTAAAGAATAAATTTCATACAAACTAAAATGATCAGATCTGAAGACAAAAATAATAGCAATAAAATAAGAACAAAATAATGGGATGAAAACATAATTGTTAAAATCAAAACATATTAATGAATGCAGTTATAAATGAAAATATAAATAAAATGAAGTAATTTTAGTAAATTAATTAATTATAAAGAAATAATTAAAAATTTTATTAAGCATTAAAAAGAAATATGTAAAAGTATGTAAACAACAATTTTTAACAACGGCATAGGGTGCGGAAAGAATCAGGAAAAAAACGAGGAAAGACATGTTTTAAAAATGTAGTATAAGGATGAAATAAAATTAAATGTTGAAAAATAATGGTGAATGCAGGAAATGGAAGAACAATAAACTGGTAAAGACAGCAACGAAGATTAAAAGCAGTGACGGGAAACATAAACTGAGAAACGCGAAACATGAAACACGCAGTAACAGAAACGGGAATGGTAATAGGAGTCGGGGTCCAGGTACAATAATCGGTGATATGGGATAGCATGAAAGACGGGAACCAACAGCAAAAGTTGAAACGGAACAAACAGCAAAAATATGATACAACAAATATTTACAGGACTTTATAATACAGGAAATAGTTTTCAGGTATCAGGACACAACAGCAAACATAATAACAACAACAATGGAACAGGATATTAAAATGCAAGAATATCTTTGAGAACAGGAACCAACAGCAAACATCATAACAACAATAATGGGGTAGGACAATACGTATGTAATATATAGTTTATAAGTGGTTTGGCAAAACTTGATAATAATTATTAAACATCAGAAAGTACTATTAGACACATTTAAAATTTCCCATTTTATTAAATTAATGGAACCAGAATCAGGTATTATGTGAAAGTTATCATTATAAAGTTTAGAAAAAACGATTAAGTGGATTAATAAATTCATATTTATATCTACAAAAAAGTAACTTTAATGGAAAAAAGTGTCTTGATGGGCGCACTGGAATATTGAAATGTAATCGATTTAAAACAAAGTGTGAATCAATTTCGACTTTAACTAATTTAACCATAAATGTTACACCTAACATAACACCATAAATGTATCAAATTTAATCGATTAGTATAGGGCGGTAGATCTATTAAATTATTCCAACCTAAGCCTCTAAGTGCAAACAAAAAAGGAATTGTTTCAGAACTGATTCAATTTGATCAAGATCGCAATTAAAGGAAGGAAACCATAAAACAACCCTAACTAACGAAGTAAACAATAAAATAAAAAAAAGAGAGTGTGCTTTAAGACCACACAACTGAAGTAAAACTTCTTTAGCTCCATCTACATGTTTATATATATGTTTGTATATGTCTATATGTATAATGTATACAGACATATAATAATTTTCTACAAATGTTTAAATTTAAATTCCGTTTCCATTGATAAATAAACATATTTGAATTGAATTTTTATTTATTATTTGTTTTATTATTTTTAATCACTATTTATATTATTTTCATTATCGGATACATGAGTAGTTACTGTGGTTGATTGTAAGACTGAGACAATAGGCTTATGGTATGAAAAATATGATACATATGTTTTCGAATGAAAATTAGAAAGAAATCTAGAGAAAACTGCATCGATTGTTGTTCCATGTCGTGTGGTAGGCTCATTTCGGTTATTATTGATTTCAAGTTCTAATTTATCTCGAAGAAAGTTTATGAAGAGTTGTCCATCTTCGGATGCGAAATTAACATTGAAATCTCCTGCTAAAATGAGTGGCAACGTATGATAATTTTCTCCTAATTCTTCAGAGCCTACTCGACCGTAAATCATAAGTCTTTTATATATAAACTTTATAATGTTATTGACTGTGTTATTGGGCGAAATGTAAACAACTACCATTATGATGTTTGTCCATCGTCCAAATCACAGTGAGCAGCACATATATCACCAATTGATGACTGGCCAATATCGAGTTCAGTAATATGTCTTAATAAAATGTCCATGTTCGAAGTTACAATGTTTGAAGTATCATTTGATTTCTGATAAATTGCCACTCCTGCTGATCTAACATTTTTACGTTTAAATTTTGCAATACAATCAAAATTCGGGATGTCAACATTATCATCGTCATTTGACCAAGTTTCTGATAGAAACAAAATATTGCTTGAACCAATTACGGGATCGCTCAAGTCCGCCACGTGTTTTCTGAGACTGGCAATTGAAAGTAACCATGGACAACTTTTTCCTGTCATGCATGAAATCAAGAATCGTTCTTCCTAATGTTGACAATGTATTCAACGATAATCGGCGAAATTCATCTTGTAAAGATATGACCGATGTATCATTTTTTCGACCATGATAAAATCTATTATCATTATCTTTTGGCACTATGTACAATCCTTCAATGCTGGTTACTCTTGATAGAGCAACATATAGTAGTGGCAGAGAATGAGTCCTTTGGTATTCATAAACCACTTCATTGAAGGTTCCACCTTGAGATTTGTGAATTGTCATGGCACATCCTGATACTAAAGGAAAATGATTTCGTTTTGCAATAATTGTTTTATTATTATTCATGGCAATGGCAGATGTTCTGCGTTCTATTGGGACGGCATGCTATAATTTTCATTCGAAAACATATGTATCATATTTTTCATACCATAAGCCTATTGTCTCAGTCTTACAATCAACCACAGTAACTACTCATGTATCCGATAATGAAAATAATATAAATAATGATTAAAAATAATAAAACAAATAATAAATAAAAATTCAACTCAAATATGTTTATTTATCAATGGAAACGGAATTTAAATTTAAACATTTGTAGAAAATTATTATATGTCTGTATACATTATACATATAGACATATACAAACATATATATAAACATGTAGATGGAGCTAAAGAAGTTTTACTTCAGTTGTGTGGTCTTAAAGCACACTCTCTTTTTTTGTTTTAATCGTCAAACTCTACTCTTCACCTCCCTTGTCATGATTTACGTTGCATACTTTTGGGGAACTTCGTAACAGCTTCCGCTACATTACAAACTTCCGGTTCCGTTGCATTAAAAAATGTTTACCCCTCCGTATAGAAGTTTTACTTCAAAAATAAATGGTTTCCCATTACATCCCATGAAGGGACCGGGAAGAACTTCTCACAATCACTGAGCTGTGCGCTTTCCAGTTTTCACTCACTGATTGGGACCTACAGTTTTACACCGATTCCGAACGGTATTTTGAGAAGCTTTTTCATGGCTATATACTCAATAGTGTGGCCGTCACTAAGCGAGGTGACCGTCGTGGAAAGAAATTTTAAGGTGGTTGGAGCAGGGATCGAACCCAAGATCTCCTGTACAAGAGGCGCGCACACTACCCATTGCACCACCGACGGTCACAAAGAAGTAAACAATGGTTTAGCCAAATATGGATCGTCGAACTCTTTAGACCATCGTTTTATAAAACCTAATAATGACATTGCCTTAACTACACATGAGTCAATATGAGAATTAAATCGCAGTTTTTCATCCAAAATTACTCCGAGATCCTTTACCTTTGTCACCTTCTCTAACTCATAGTCTGGCATGAAGTATATCGTACGATATGAGGCTATACGAGAGAACGACATGTGCGTACACTTAATCAAATTCAATGACATATAATTTGCATCACACCAATTGGCAAGTGTCGTAAGGTTCTCTTGCAGAATAATGCTGTCACTAATTGTGTCAAGAGAATAGAATAATTGAATATCATCTGTATACATCAAAATACGGGACGAGAAGAACGTTTTAATACAATATAAACGGCACAGTGCCAAGATAGCTTCCCTGGGGTACACCGGAAGTAACACAAACCTCACGAGACAGCTTGGATTTGAATTTTCCTCTTTGTGTCCTTCCTGATAAGTATGAGGATAACCACAGTAAAAACATACATACATTACATTACAACATACATACATTACAACCCCATCAAATAAAGTTTATCGATCAGAAGACTATGGTTGACCGTATCAAATGCTTTACTGAAATCAGTATGCATTACATCGGTTTGAAGTTTCCGAAAGAAAGCACACGTTGTAAATTCAAGAAGATTCGTGATTGTTGATCGTCCCTTAGCAAAGCCATGTTAATATTCCGATACTATTCCACCAATTAAGTGCACAAGTCTACTAGTAATAAGCTTCTCAAAAAGTTTCGGGATTGCACTTAATTTTTCAATACCTCTATAGTTTTTCACCTCAAAAGTACTAGCACTTTTATGAAGAGGATTAATATAACTTTCCTTCTACAAATCATGAAAGCAGCCAGCAGAGAGGGAAGAGTTAAACATCTTTGTCAACGGAATATAAATAAACTCAGCACAGGCTCTTAATACAGCAGCAGGAATACCATCGAGGTCAGAAGAAAATGATGGTTTCATTGATTTAAACCCCTCAAAACTTCGCCGGAAGTCAATGACATATTCGGAATTATATTAAATGTCTGTATATTAAACTGATATTCTGATATTAGTGAATCACTCAATGTATATGTACCTTGAAAAAAAAGTCGGCAAACAAATTTGAGACCTCAATCTCATCTGAAGAACCCCTATCATCAATTTGGGAATCCAGTTGTCGTTCTCTTAGAATTCACAAAATTAAAAACGTTCTAGGATTAGCATTTAAGTTATGCCTCATACGAATTTTTGACTCATTATATTATACTGATTTTTAACGACTAAGTAGTTCGTAAGATTAGAATGCGATACGTGATTAAAATGTTTCTTATAAATCCTATTTTTACGATTTCTCAAACTGTTCAGTGGTTCTACATGGTCTACATAGAGGGCTATGATCAAGACGTATAGTATTCATCCCAGGAGCAGTCGAATAGAAGCAAATATGTACATAATTGAGCGTAAAAATCAGAGAACGAGTGTGATGGGTTAGTATCAAATGAAGGTCAGATTGTACTAGACAGCAGATTACATAAAGAATTATAATTTGTAGGCTTAAAATCAAGCTCGTAAATACTATGGCCCGAGAAAAAACCCCGAAAAGGCTGAAATCACGGGTAAATAAAATATTAAGGATTGGATGAGTTGGTTATCTTCTGGAGAGATAAACGAATCAACTCTAGTAAGAGTAAAATCCGATGAATTACAAAACACAATATCAAGCAATCGGTTGTTGAAATTAAAAACTTTGTAAAATTGACTCAAACATAATTCTGATAAAGAAGTGAAAAAATCTTCTAAACGACCAACAGAAGATGGGAGTAGGTACCAACTATCAGAACAGTAAAACCATTATACATCGGTAATATTAAAGTCGCCACATACAAGCACAACATCACTAGAACATGCTAAACTATTAACCATTTGGATCATATCGTAAAGTTGCAAGATTCAAAATTGTTTACAAGGATCATTTTTAAAAAATTAAATTGGCCTGAGACAGTTCCTTACATGTCAAGAAGGAAGTATTTGTGGTTGCAGTCATTAAGTGATAATTTTTAAAAAATTAAATTTGCCTGAGACAGTTCCTTACATATCAACAAGGAAGTATTTGTGGTTGCAATCATTAAGTGACCGTAGATAGTTTTGTTTAATGTTTGGTTTTAACGTGTTGTCTGGAGATATAAACTGTTCGGATATAACAGAACTTATTAATTTATATGAACCTCCAAGGGAATTACGATGCAACCGTATATTTGGGGTGGCTCTGCACAGGAAAAATTATGCATTAAATGAGCCGATATCAAGATGTTTAAAACTGTGTAATAATTGTGCACCAGCATTAAATTTTAACGTGTTCAAAAATATATTTAAATTATACCTATTTATATTGTAGTAGTAGTAGTAGCAGTAGTAGTTAGTATTAATTCTTTATGTAGCTATAATCTGTACGAATGAAATTCTGTAGATGATTGAATAAATAAATTAAAATAAATATAGGATTTCGGGGGAATATAGGAACAGGTAATAAATTTTTTAAAATTAGACAACGACACACAAGACGGAATAAATTCAATTTCATTATCAGTGGAAAACTCAATTAGGGAAGATGAAATTGAATGATGAACTGCAATCAATACGCCGCCTCCATTTTACTAGTACGATCGTATCTGTACACTGAGGACAAAATATTTCAGTATTAAAAATATTTGGCTTAAGCCAGGCTTCCGTAAAAACAAGAATGGTATAATTACACAAACAACTACTTAAATAAACGGTACGTAATTTTAAACGCAAGCCACGAACATTTTGATAAATAACGGTATAAGGTACAATTATTTTGTTGGATCAGATACCGGCAGATCAATATTTCTAACTCTTCTAGGCCTATCACAAGGAACGAATTCTCTTACAAAAACCCCGGTAGGCCAAAACGATTCATCGACCACGGTATTAAATAATTTAAAGGGTACTGTTCTCCTTAAAGAAGCAACTACAAATATCACGAATAATACTTTGTCATAAACTTCAATATTCAGAATTTTCTCAACTTAGAATAAAATAATCCAATTGCATTTGGACTTTTTTTAATTTCCTCTTAATATTTCTCAATATTTGATGGGAAATTCAAATTTCTTTATGAAGCTTTTCAATTTTTAATAACAATTTAATTTTTTTATTCAACTTTCTTAGTCTGAAATGAAAAATTTTAATTTGCATTTAAATCATTCCCAGTATTCAATAAAATACGCAATTGTCTTTGTTTTCTTTTTTTGTCAGTGTGAATGTGAAATTCTAAATTTTGAAATGAATTAAGTCAGTTTTAATTAGAAGTTCTATAATCATAAAGGTCTAAGTTAAAAAATAACAACTCAAGCACAGACTGGTTGGTGGTGGCCAAAAGAATAATATTAACTAGAAAATTATTATTTTAATGTGAAACGCATTGTGGCTTAGAGTAAGACAGATGTTAACGAACCTGCATACAAATATGTATGGAGAAGATTGATGGAGGTGTTATTTTATAGAGAATATTGAGAAATTTGTATCGCTAAATCTTCTTTATGTGTCAACTACCTTCATAAGTGTTAAATGTAAAGAAAAAAAAATTACATGAGGTGTCAGGGGACACACGGTTGCAACAAAGTTCCTTTCGCTATATATTTTGTACTAGTTAGTTCCAACACACCTAAGGCGCCTGTTGAAAAATACTGTAATTTAAATGGATCTTGTAAAATGATAAACTTTTGTTAAGAAATTTTGTATTTATTGAATGTATTTTTTAAAAAAAAAAATATATTTTTAGGCCCCTTTTGTAAGAATATGTATTGTACTTTCCCGAAAAAGTCCTTTCTTTGATGAGAGGTACTTCTTTTATTAAAATAGAAAAAAAATGGTTTCCCGTTACATCCCGTGAAAGGATTAGGGAGAGCTTCTCACAAACCAGTGAGATGTGCGGGTTTTGGTTTTACACTCACTGATTGGGTTCTACAGTTTTACACCGGTTCCGAACGGTATTCTGAGAAGCTTTTTCGTGGATGAATACTCGATACTGTCGCCGTCACTAAGCTAAGAAAAAGCCTAAGAGTATGCATTTTTTTTTACAAAAAATACTTTTTTAAGAACAGGTACTTTTTAAAGAAGTGGTACTCTTTTTAGGATAAGACTATTTTTTTAAGAAAATTAACTTATTTTCAGGTAGGCGACTTACCTCAAGAAAACAAAAGGAACGGTGGTACTTTAGTAAATGGAAATGGTACTATTAAGAAAAGGAATTTTTGTAAGAAAAGGTATTCTTTGTAAGAGAAGGTATAAAAGCTTTTTTTTTTACGAAAGAACATGTACAATTTTAAGAGTAGGTATTTTTCCCATTAGAAGTTATTTTGTTTTACAAAAAAGGTATTCTTTAAAGAAAATGTAGTTTTTTAAGAAAAGGCAATTTGTTGTAAGATAATGTACTTTTTAAGAGAAAGTACATATTTAACAAATTACTTCTTTTTTGAAGAAAAGGTATTTTTTGTAAGAAAATTTACTTTTTTAAGCAAAGGTACTTCTTTAAGATGCTTTTTTAAAATTCTTTCACTTTGGCTTTTCTAAATTTACTTTTTATTCGCTTCAACCTGCAAAATGTAATAAACAATCGCCACCTAGAAAATTTCCCGTTAAACAAGAAATCTGCTAGTCTGGACACAAACCAAAAGTACGAGTGCAAGAGTGCTGCCAAATGTAATTCCATGCTGAGGGTTGTGTTTCATGGATTTGCCAGTCTTGCACTTTGTCGTTTCTAAGTTAATTTTTTATTGGGTTCAAAACTACAATATGTAATACACAGACTCCACCTAGAACACTTCCCTTTAAACCAAACCAAACAAAAAGTACCCAATATAGTTGATAATAATGGGTTGTAATAAAGTAGTTGAAAAAAGGTGTTTAAAAATTTTTCATTTAGCCCCCATCCCGCAACCTGCGATAAGGAACTTCTTTCCAATAATTTTGTGTAATCAATACAATTCTTTCAACGTGATAGAAAATTGAAAACGCGTTTTTGTGAACAATTCCAGAATAGGCAAAGTAAATATTGTGTCAAATTGACACCCATTTGTCAGGCTTCGAGAAATTACCACCATCGTGGGGTACGACAAATGGGGTTTTTGTGGGAATACACACCTGTGTTTGTATTCTCAGATATTTATCCAATGTATTACACACATGTGTGTTTATGAGTTTGTGCTAGGCACAGTAAGACAAAACTCAACAAAATGTTGAATATTTATCACACATGAGACATAATTCTTCAGAAAAAAATTATCATAATAAATTAGAAAAAAATGCACATAATAAATTAGGAACATAATCTGGTTAGAGGTGGTCAATATTTTCTCTGGAAACAGACGCATTTACTCAGGTTATTGTAAAGAAAGCACTTTCCTCAAAAACGAAGCTCTTACCTTTAAAATAATATTTAATATGTATTTTTCAGTTTGGAATTTTGAAAACATGGAATTTTGTGATTTAAACTGTAAACTGATTATATTTCTGGGCTAGTAACGTTTTTAGTTTGTACTACTTTCAAAATTTGTACAAAAGTTAGCCTCTAAGCACAGAGTGTAACGTCTTATGTATGAGAAACACCATCGGCTAAATACAAATGACTACTCATGATATTATTTTTCCTTCCAGTTCACTATGGGACCAAATCGCAAATTCGCGGCAAAACTATTTAGAGTTGAGCTAGTTTTACCAAAATTGGTATGCAATCTACCACTGATAACAAAAACATATCAAACAAAAATATTAGTGATCCACGGACCCTTTTTAAGTGGTTTCTACAAAGAGTTTTTCAGTTCAATATCGTTAAAAAGCTCTCCCCAGTTCCTTCGTGGAATGTAGTGGGAAAACATTTATTTTTTATCATATCAGCTGCATATATTATACAACAATAAAAAAAACTTAACTACTTCAATATACAGAAAAATATTGACAACCGGCAGACTTCAACTGCAAAGATCAATCTGAAAATTTACAACATGAAATAAATAATGCTGGATTAAATATCGTTACAATTGGCTTACCATCCTCAGTTAGCTCATCATCGTCTGCTTCTAACTGCACTGAATAATTAAATACCGGCTCTGTGCTATCAAAAGAATCACAGTCGGAATTATCAGAGTCACCTTCGGTTTCAGCAGTTTGTTGGGAAGTAGATGGCAATGATAATTCTGGTGGCGTTTCCAGAGTTTTGAAAAGTCCAATTACTGTTCTTGAAAATTGAAGTTTTTTTGAGTTATTTGCACGCTGACTTAAACATATACTTGATATGTATGTATGGATCAGATGTCGCCATCGCTCTATGAAATATATGGAGGAAATTATGTATTCTGATATCTTTCCTTGCATGCCCAATTCTATCCTTTTTATAGAACTTGTTTCGTGCCTCGGAAGAATTTTCTCATAGACACCCAAGCGGAACAAGTGAAGCTTCTATTATTTTATGAGCATGGACTAATATTTTATGCAAGGTCACTGATATAACGGGTTTTTCAATAAGAGCGCTACAAAAGTTTTTCTAAATAAAACAAAACCGGTTTTAGATACCAATGAAATTCTTTGTTCCTGTGAAAGTACGTTCGATGCCATTATGTATGGAAGTCGATTTCTTTTGCATGGCCACCACGGGCACGCTTGCAGAAGTCCAGACGCTGAACCCAATTTTCGACGGTTTTCAAGTATAAATCGGCCGATACTGCTGCAATTTCACGTTCGATATTCGTACGAAGTTCATCAATCGTCGCTGGCTTGTTGGCATGGGCCATAGACTTGACGTAGCCCCACAGGAAATAATGTAACGGCGTCAAATCGCACGACCGAGGCGGCCAATCGACTGGGCCATTTCGTGAGATAAAACGTTCACCAAACTTGGTTTCCAATAAATTGATTGTGGCATTCGCTGTGTGGCTTGTGGCGCCGTCCTGTTGGAACCACATGTCCTCCAAGTCCATCTTATCCAATTGGGGCTAAAAATATTCGGTTATCATTGAACGGTAGCGATTCGCATTCACATTAAAGAGCCGGTCTTGATCCGCACGGAAGAAGTACGGCCCAATGACGCCGCCGGCCCATTAACCGCACTAAACCGTAATTTTTTCGGGATGCAACGATGATTCATACAACGCATATTTTGCTTATTGACGAGGCCATTCAGCCAGAAATGAGCCTCATCGCTAATGATGATTTTCCGATGAAAATCCGAATAATTTTCAAGTTGTTGCTCAGCCCAATTCACGAACATACGACGCTTGTGGTGGTCAAGCGGCTTCAGTTCTTGCGTCAATTTGATCTTGTAAGGATGTAGGCCAAGATCTTTTCGCAAAATTCGCCACAACGACGTCACAGAGATGCCCAACGCTTGAGAACGACGTGTTAGAGACACATTTGGGCTTTCTTGAACTGAAGCCTCAGCGGCAGGAATATTCTCGACACTATGGGCACATCTTTGTCTCACTGGCACGGGAACATTTTGTACTGTGGTTGTGGATTCAAATTTTTCCACTAGACGCTCAATTGTTGATCTGGTAGGACGATTATGACGACCATAAATTGGACGTAGCGCTCTTAAAGTTGAGGCCACTGACTCCAAATTTCGGTAGTAAATTTTAATAATTTCGACTCGTTGTTGGCTCGTATATCTCTCCATGATGAAATGGCAAACCTTACTGAAGAGAAATGTCAAAAGAGCGGGAAAAATATGGCGTCGTTTGCTGTCCCTATCGATTTAGTTTTGTAGCGTCTCTGTTGAAAAACCCTTTACAATACCATTCATAGTTACTAAAAAATATTTTCTGCAACAATTTCTTTGTCTGTACTGCCACGAACTTGTCTTTTTTTTAAATCAAGTTTGTACGCAAGATGCAGGACTAACTCGAAGCAACGAATCCAAGCGTGTAGAGGGCTTATTCCATAGTTTAAAGCATTTGGCTTTGGTTGAAAAACAGAAGAATTTAAGACTTTTTCAATTTTAAACTGCTTGGGTCCCGAACTGCAGATGGAGCATTGCTGAGTACTTTTTCTATGGTTAAAATATTTAAGACTTTTTCATCAATTAAAGTCATACATAAATTTTACCGTAACGCGTTTTCCATTTTTCAGTACGTAGAGGGTTGAATTTTATGTCTCGGGATTTGGCAACTCTAGTGTTGCAATCTGGCAACTGACAGCTCTATCGTAAAGTTGGACATTTTTGACGGTTTGCGTACTCAGAACGTTTTGACATACGAGCGCTATTTGTATTGTTTACAGTAACTTAAAAGATTCATCTCGGCCCAAAAATGGAATTAAATCGTTAAAATTTTCGTGCGATTATTTTTTACAACTTTCGACGTGGATTAACTCAGCAACAGTGCATGGATGAACTTAACTCAATTTTTGGCGATGAAGCTCCATCAAGGACCAGTGTTTATCGATGATATGGTGAATTCAATCGTGGTCGTAGTTCACTCCAAGACGAATTTCGTGAAGGTCGTCCAAAATCAGCAGTTGATCCGAAAACCATTGATGCTGTGCGCGAACTGATTTTGCAAGATCGGCATGTGACCTATCGTGAGATTGAGACAACCTTAGGCATTAGTGGGACCAGCACACATTCAATATTGCATAAACATTTGACTCTCAAAAAAATTTGTTCGCGTTGGATCCCACACAATTTATCAATCGCTCCAAAAAAGGCTCGTGTCGATTGGTCGAAAGAAATGCTCCAAAAATACGATCGCGATGCTTCGAAACACGTCTATGATATCGTGACAGGTGATGAATCCTGGATTTGCGCGTATGAGCCCTAAAGTAAACAGCAGTCAACTCATGGGTGTTTCAAGGTGAGCCAAATCCAACAAAAGTTGTTCGCGCCCGAAGCACTTCCAGGCAAATGGTCGCCTGAAAAGCCGGACATGTCGCAACCGTACCACTAGAACAACGCAGAACAGTGAATTCTGAGTGGTACACAACCATTTGTTTGCCAGTTGCCTTCCAAGAAATCAGGAAAACCAACCGCCGAAGACGGATCACTCTTCACCACGACAATACGAGCTCTCACACATCGGCTGAAACAACTGCATTTTTGAGCACCCAAAACATCGATTTGATGGGTCATCCGCCATATAGTCCTGACTTGGCACCGAATGACTTCTTTTTATTCCCGTACGTAAAAAACAAACTGAGAGGTCAACGTTTTTCGACACCTGATGAAGCGGTTGCTGCATTCAGAATGCATATTTTGGAGATACCTCAATCAGAGTGGCAAAAGTGTTTCGACAATTGGTTCAAACGCATGCAAAAGTGTATAAATCTTCATGGGGAATATTTTGAAAACCAATGAAGTGATTTTCGATGACTAATATTTGTTCTTGTTATCTAATCCCGAAACATAAAATTCAACCTCGTATTTATTCAACCTCTGTTTTTCTTTTAGTATGTGATCTTTTGTTACTTTTATGAGTTCCAATTTCAATGGTCTGCAAAAGCGCACCGACTGGGGCGTTGGATTCATTCAAACGACTGTACCTACTGACGACATCATTTTCAAAGGTATGACTGATGTCACAAATAGGGATTGATCTAGGCTATCTAAAGTGTTTTGCTCCAATTTTTGCTTATATAAACTATGTCCGTCGAATCCATAGCTCAAGATCAACACCAATTCCTCTACATCAATTGAGTAGAGCACTCCTCTTGGGACGACAAAATTCTTCCAGCAGTGTGATCGACTAAATTTTGCAGCGAGACTTCAACAAAACGTTCGGTAGAATTGATGTCAGGTGGCCTACATTTTAACTTGTACAGGTAAACTTGTTTGTAAGATGGATAAATGTTGCTGTTGTGACATTTATTGAGTTGACGCATATTGATGTACTGCTTTTTTTGTGAAGTCATGAAGTCGAATAAAAACATTAAAGCTTTTTCTGCTGATACTGGCACGACTTCCGAATCTTTTCTGCCGAAACTTTTTCTAATTTCTGATGTTGGAGTCGATGAAATGGCTAACTTATTTAAAACGAATTTCAAATTAGTGTCATGCAATTTTCTCGTTGAACAACAACTTTGTATCGTCTTTTTGCTGTGATGATAATTCGGAGGCTATTTTACGTTTGTTTCTCGAACTACTCTCATCATAGGTTAATTTAGGTGGGGCCGGTCACACTGATTTTTCGAGGTACTATAAAAATAGTATCGCGCTCCAACCATTCCATCTCATATCTTTAGAACACCTTGGCACTCCTGGAGTGTTTCACCCATTTTTGCTTTATGTTGTTACAAAGGTTTCGAATTTTATCTCCCAATTTTATCTTCAGTTCATCATCAACTTCAAACTTAATTTTGTTTATCAAAAAATCCGAAATAATAGCAACATTTTTATTTACTTTCATCCATACATCGAAAATTTTTGCATTTTTGAACTTGACATTTTCTAGAAAATCAGTATTTTCTCATTAGTTTGCAATTTTTTGCAGATAATTTTAGCACTACTTAAAACACAGGAGATTCACAAACACCTACGTACAGGTTGATTCTTTGACAATTGTTAACAACACAAGTTCTACTCTACGAAAGTCAGCGAAAATAGTCACACTTTCTTAAGAAACATGAATCATTAAATATTACATAAAAACAAATATTAAACACAAACATTATTTGAAACACTTAATTAATAACAGTTTAAAGTAAATACCTCGAATATTCGAATCTATAATTTCAAAACTTAAAAAAACAATTATATGTTACAAAAATCACTTATGAGTCTTTTATATATTTTTAAGTCTGACAAATGAAAAAATGCAGTTGAAACAACTGATTATATTGACAGCTGTTTATGCACAAATAGAGTTGCCAACAGTAAATTTTTTTGCACTTTTCTCCTCAATGTGTTTATGAATTTTGTAATTGTGAAGATACCATTATCTACAAATACTGAAGCAACGAATGAGTCTGCAGTACTTACATATCGCACCCTAAATACAAAAGTGTCACAACTCAAAATTTACATATTTTCAGTAGAGACAAAAAACTAAGTTAAAATTTTCAGTAAGACAAAAAACTAAGTTAAAACAAAGTTAAAAAATGTATGAAAAGTCTCAAAAGTAGATATATTGATCCTGGGTTTTTTTTTAACTAAAAGGAAGAGATAATTACGCCAGACTGTTGCAACAGATAGAAATGGTCCTCAGTGATTGTTTTTAAGCAAAAAATTAAAATCTCGAAATTTTGATTTATGACGCTTTTGTATTTAGGTTGCGATATATGTAATGTGGCACCCTAACTACAAATGAGTCATACCTCTAAATGTGCAAATTTCCAGTAGAGGCAAAAATCCTGTTTCGCTTAGTTACTAAATGTATTATAATTCTCAATAATGGGTACACACTAGGCTTATGCAGAAAATAAAAAATTTGCAAAACGCGAAGGGCTCACTGGGTTTTCATATGCAGGCACAAATTCTAAGACAAACTGCGTATTTACTTTTTTGATATCTTAAAAAAAAGTTCCGCACCAAATGCATTTTCTGCAGCAAAAATGAGAATTTTTTAATTCCAAAAAAATCTCATATTTTCGTAATGACAAAAAATTGTTTGTTAAAAATCCATCTACTAGAGTTTTATAGATTTTGATCCGCTGGACCTAGTATGTCTCATCCATGGTTATAAATAATGTGGCTTTATATTTATCAGTGAAAAAGAATGAAGAAGGCTTGGACGGTTAAATGGTTTGGGTTTTGTGTATGTGATTCGTATATATGGATGTGTGCTATCAAAGTGAGAAACGATTTTGAGGAAAGAATCTGGAAAGGCCAACAACATGAAGCCCTTTGTCTGTGCGAGCCTTTACTGAGGAAATCGGAATGCCGGCCAAATGGTGAAATAAGTATAATAAAAATTACATGTAAATTAACTCGATTTATATATAAATATACTGTTTGTGTACCAATGCATAGTGATAACCAACACATAGTTGAAACCTTCTGAAAATAAAAATGTGAGAAACAACAAGGGGACAGGGAAGGAGAAGCAAAATGACAGCAGATTCTTACTCAATGAAAGTAAATGTAAAAAGGGTCGTTTTAAATCTTTTAATTTTTTGTATTAATTATTTATAAATGTGGATGTTATATTGATAAAATTAATTATAATAAATAATACATATATACTGAAATCAAAGAATAGTTCGTTTCTAAATATTATTATGTTTATGTGGAAATATGCATATGATTCGACGTAAGTATATGAAGTATATGGAATAAGTATATGGATGTTTGGGATGAAGAACGCATATATTTCCACATAAAGGCATACATATTTTCTATGACATAATACTGTTTACGTATAAATACAAGTGAGTTTGGGACTTGTAAATATGTGAATTTTTGAAGTGTGTTCCAAACATATACACGGTTCCTGCAGAATATGTTTGGCGGAATATGTTAGAGAGGCCGTTATTTTTCAGCGTGTACGTTGCAGTAACAAATTCGTTGTGTTGACATTAAATCTGCTCTGAAAAGGAAAACCGACTTAAGAGCTTTTAGGAAAAAACCACTAAAGATACTACGACCACCACTGTGGTCACAATTACCGCCAGATACAGTCTTTCTATATCTCGACCGATATTTCAGGAACGTATGTACCAGAGATTTTTGACTTCTTTTTTTAAATGTTAGAACTTAACATGCAAAATTACTCTTAAAGATGGTCTTAAAATTGGAAATGCATATTCGTCGTTTTTCCATTTCAACACGGAAATGTTTGACTAACTACAATAATAAACAAATAAAATATTGAAAAAATTGAAAGATGCCCAAACCTCAAAACCTTAACAATTACTTTCTTAAACTTTGTTCTCCAAAATGCACAATTGAGTGGCTGAAGCAACGCAAAGCCCGGTATTTAGATTTTATGAAATTTTCGTTGCCATAAGAACATAAGAAAATTACGAACATTTCATGAACCGAAAATGTTGCTCACTTTTCAGTTGGTTGGTATTTAGCTCTTTGCGAAAATTTCATAGGCAAAATCAATTACAGGGTTGTTGCGCAAAATTTTTTCGGCTCCACGAAATACCCTCCAAGAAAATAACCTCCAAACGACAAATGCAATAATCTCCAATGTTTTTTCACACATTTTTGGGTGTTGTTTCATTTGAAAAACCAACAAAATTTTTTGGGAAGTATTTCATTTTTTTGGCGTAGGATACGTCTTACCACGGTATAGGGAGTCATGTCAGATTGTTATTGTTGTAATCTTTATTTCATTGATTATGAGGAAACGGCGAGATAACTTTTTTTAAAGTTTTTTTTTATAGGTAAATGAAGATGTTATCTTTCGTTTGATATACATTTGATATTGGTTGATATCTTCCTAATATTTACATTTCTCAAATGAAAATTGTTTAAACACATACACTCAAACATATGTGTGGTGTTTGGTTGAGTGTTTGAGTTTGTAGCGTGAACACAAGCTATGCTGCTGTTTCAGTGTGGACACAAACCTTCGGCTGTTGTTTTGATTGATGAAATATTGAAATTTCGTATATTTACTTATGTATTTAAGTGAAACAAAATGTTAAATGTGAATTTGAATTTAACTTGGATATATAATTATAAAAAATATATGAAAAAATTAATTAATACATTTTTGAAAACATATTTATCCTATTTTTCCTACCGTAAGCTTATGTATATTATCAAAAGTAACTATCAAATAAATAAATTCATTTGCTTATGTTATTTATCATTTATTGTTATATATGTTTTCTGACTTATCGGATGGCGTATTCTACGTTAACCTTAATGGCCGTGTCTCTGACACAGCCTGCAGGGACAGACCGTGGCCGTAGGTCTCGGACAACTGTCTGCTGTATTTTTTTGGAAAAAAAATCAAAATTTTCTGTTTAGAGACAAATGACAAAATTTTTTATGAAAATTTCGCAAGAACTGAATACGGGGCTTAAGGATGAACATTCCAAAAATCTTGTGTAACATGCTTCATTTCAGCAACGATACAATCGTGGGGAGTATGCAACTTTTCATTCTAGCCATGTAAACAAATCAATTTTATTTGAGTGAACTGATACTAATATTTTTCCAAAACAATATATCTGTGGTTACAAACAATAACAGCCTAACTCGAGTTAGGACAAAATTAAAAAATTTTTTTTGGAAGTCACCGTGCTCAAATAAGCAATTTTTGTTTTTTTGTTAAGAAATAAGCAAAAGAATTCGTTTCCTTGTTACTGTAACAAAGTTAACACAAAAACTCCGACTGCTGATTTCCAGTAAAGATATTAAACTTTAAACTGCTCTCCCTGAAAAAATTTAGATTCGACTTAGGCTGTTATTGTTTGTGACCACAGATATATGCAATAACCAAGTACAGAAAGAGTTTTCTTGATTTCACTTTTTTTGCCAACATATTCCATTGTATTGTTTTGAAAATTTCCCGCGATTACCGTTTACCCGGGAAAGGGGGAATTTAATATTATGCATTCTCTAATATTGGCAAAACCAAGTGAAATATCCCACAACCACAAATGTACTACGTGTAGCAATCTTTTACATCCCTAGATTTCTTACGAAACTTCACTTGTGTTGACCCATAACAAAGTCTTGCCAGTGTCTTAACAAACTTTAATTAATTTGTGTCATGTACTCTACCCGGTGATAAACTAACAAGAAACTGTAACAGAAAAATCGACACCGAATGTTGGAAGTTAGTACTTGGTATTGCCATCCTCTATGTCTTTTGGATCAAATCAAAAACAAACAAAAAGGCCACAAAACAAAAAAAAAAAACGATAAATTGTGTTAATTAGTTTACTACTCGTATAGATAAAATGGAGGAAATATTCGAGTAAAAATGTATTAAGGCATTCTACTAGATACTGATGGGGTGGGTGATTTTATAAAACGCAAGATGAAATTGAAATATTCTGTTGCACTCCATTTATATCGATTAAAGTAGAGTATATCAAAGTATATCAGTATATCATAGTACGTTGCTAATGTAGGTACCCTTTTTTGATGGTTAAACGCCCGGTCGGTAATTCAAATGGAAGCTGCAGGCGAATATGGTGTATATATTTTTTAAATTTTATATTTCTTTAAATTTTTTATTAGTTAAAATTTACGTTTTTGGTTGTTTGATACTATTTTAATGAACTTCTTAAAAAACAAGATTTTTGAGTCAAAACTAAATTCTGGGTTTTTCTAAAATATCCCCTACTTTTTTAGTGATGGTGCTAGATCCTTTGTCGGTGGTAGTTGTTTTAATTTCAAGTGCTTCCTTCGGGCGGGAGTCTGGGGGCGAAATTAATTTAAATTGTAAAACTTCAGTCGAGTAACACTTAAGGTGGTTTTACAAAAGTTTTTATCAGATGCCACCAAGACCTGACTAAGGCATAACCAACACAATTTTTAACCATAAGTGGATAGGAACATAAGTGGTTGCAGTGTTGGTATTAGCATGGACATGGATTAGGTCACGTTGCTTTTGCAGTACCTTGTAGAGGTTTAGTACATTTAGTTTGTACGACTAAATGAAATGAAATGCAATGGACTCAAGCTCGCAGCTAAAAAATGTGACATAATTATTTTTATTATCTTTAAAGCATTTATTTTGATTGAAAGCATTAAAGTTAAGTAAAGTAAGATAAGCCCAATTTCACCTAAAGGTCATAAGAGTAAAAGCGATGAAACACTATTATTTTCCGTCTATCACAACTTTATTAATATTTTCCAATATTTCAACCAACTCCGTTGAAAATTTTCAAGGATCTAATAACGGATTTATATATTCAAACTTAAGTAAAAAACATAACAATTGACACAAAGTTTTATTAAGAGCATTGAATGATAGAATGGAAATGCGGATTTAATGTTTTAAACAGTATGTCATTCAGATGTCTTCCGTCGAGTTGAACACACTGTTCAAAATGGAGCCTTGTGTTCTGCGTCACACGCTGCAGTAAACTTGGTTCAATTGAACTGATTTCTCGACGAATATTTTCCTTTAAAGCCACAAGAGGTTGGGGATTGTCATTATAAACCCTGTCTTTGAGATAGCCCCATAAAAAAATCCATGGGAGTTAGATCGGGCAACCTCGGTGGAAATGGGATGTCCCCAAAGCGACTCATCAGTTTTGGAGGAAATTTTCCCGCAGCAAATTCATCGAAGCTCTGGCTGTGTGTGCAGCCGCCTCATCCTGTTGAAACCACGTGTTTGAAGAGTATGAGGGATGAGCTCGCAGGTTTAGCAAAAAAAATTCCGTAATCATGCGTCGATAATTTTCACCGTTGACATTCGTCGCCTGGCCTCGAGAATTTTCGAAAAAAATGGTCCAAATGTCTCATGCGTGGATAAGGCACACAAAACAGTTACCCTGGGGCAATGCAATGGTTTCAATCGAGGGTTGTGGGTGCTTGGAGATCAGTAATGTCAGTTTTGCTTATTGACTTATCCGTTTAAGTGAGAATGAGCCTCGTCGCTCCAAAAAATGGGATTTACAGTGCGAAAACGCCCCAACATCGTTTCACAAAATTTTTTGCGAAAATCAAAGTCACTTTCTTTCAGTTCTTGAACGATTTGAATTTTAGTAGAATGGAACTTCAGATCCTTTTTTAAAATTTCATTAGTAATCGCTCTCGCAAGTCCCAGTGAGGCTGCTCTTTTCCGTATTGAAAGTCGCGGACTATCACGGAAACGCTTTGAACCAGTTTTAATGTTTTCGGGAGTCCTTGAAGATCGACTGTGCCCTGGCCGTGGGACATTCATGGCCGAAGCAGTTGCGCGGAATCTCTGCACCCACGAACGAATTAAATTTACACTCGGTCCATCGCTTATACCGAAAACGAAAATTTTTTTCTAAAAGTGTGTAATTAACTTATGAGATAACACAAAAAAAATCGTACAGACTTTTCAACTGATTTGAATTTTCCGTTTATTAATTTTTTGTTTTATATAAGAACGCACTTTTTCATTTTTAAATAAGGACACTTATTTTTTTGAGATAGTTTTGATATTTTTATTGGATTTTAAAGAATATATGTTCGGATTAACTAAGTATAATCTAAATATCCGTCAAATGGCCGCCAAGGCCATAGGCCATTAGTCTATTCATGAAATTTTCCATGACTTTTTCACAGAGATGTTACTGTATCTCACCGATGACGTGTTTGATCTCGGAGTTGAGCCAGGAATTATTTCTGGTTCATTCGCATAAACCCGAGATTTCACAAAACCGTGAAAAAAAATCGTACGGCGTTAACTCACATGATCTTGGTGGCCAGTATACGTAACAAGTTCTTATTGAGATAATTTATTCTGGAAATCGTTGTTTCAATAAATTGGTTGTTTGATGCGCGGTGTGACAGGTAGCGGTGTCTTGCTGAAACCATATGTCGTCCAGATCAACGCCGTCCAGTTGAGGCCACAATAACTCCGTTACCGTGTTCCTGTTACTAATGCCGTTCACAATCATTGCAATTTCGGCTTCATTTTAGAACAAAGTAAGGACGAATCACGTCGCCTTACTAAAATCCGCACCAGACAGTCACTCGTGGATTGCATGAGGATTTTCGACCCCCAAAATTCAACAATTTTGTGCATTCCCGAAGCCATTCATATGGAAATGAGTAAGTAATCTCCTGAGTAAGCTGCACTTTGTACGCATGAATGTGGGGGTCCTTTGTCAAAATTCGCTGCGTAGTGCTTCGTGATATTTGAAGATTTTTGAGAACGTTGCGGAATTGATGTTTTCGGAATTTCGGCGATATTATCGTTTACAGCAGTAATGTTTTCAAGATTCCGACTGGTACGTTGGCGCACAAGAGTCTTACTGTCCATAACCGACCCAGTTTCTTCAAATTTTTTGACAACTCTTCGAATGGTTGACACATTGGGTGCACTTTCTCGACTGAAAATTCTACGAAGTTTGCGAGCGGTCTCATCATAACTTTCCAAATTTTTGTAGTATGTTTTCACAATTATAACGCGTTGTTCTGTGGTAAAGCGCTGCATTTTTAATAATCGGAATAAACATATGTGACAACTGCAAAACTTCATAGTTGCCACCTTGTCAAAAAAAAAATTACACTAAATTTAAAATACTTTCTAAATAAGTGGTTTAGCGTATAAGATGTCAATGCTAAGTTATATTTGCAGTTATCGTAAATATTCAGATTTTTCAACATTTTATAGAGTCCCGGAAAATATGTGGTGGACTTGTATATTTTCTCAGATTATGGAGTGTATCTTGCCGCTTTGTTCATCTTTGCTCGTGTTATCAAAATGTAAATCGTTTTGTGAAGAAAACTCTGCATTCGAAATATTGCTTCCGTTTTGTCCTTATTTGTCCTATAGATTTCAATGTCACTAATTTGTAGAACTCTATTTAAGAAGTTATAAGCTGTGTTTATAATAGTCCTTGTGGGGTGCCTGAAGTTGAAGTTTAGCAATCGTCCTGACACTATCTGTTTTTGATACCAGTCCAATTTAAGAGAATTTACTTGTCTGATGAATACGCTATCTATGTAACCTCTTGGCCTTCTCCTCTTCCACTGTAATTGGAGCGAAGTTTTGGAACGAAGTTCCTTATCGCACATTGCGGGATGGGGGCGAAATGAAAAAAATTTAAACACCTTTTTTTCAACTACTTTATTACAACCCATTATTATCAACTATGTTGGGTACTTTTTGTTTGGTTTGGTTTAAAGGGAAGTTTTCCAGGTGAATCCTGTTTATTACATATTGTAGTCTTCATCCCAATAAAAAGTAAATTTAGAAAAGCCAAAGTGCAAGACTGATAAATCCATGAAATATAACCCCGAGCATGGAATTACATTTTGCAGTACACTTACTCTTACACTCTTACTTTTGGTTTGGTTTGTGTCTAGACTAACATATGAGGAGGAATTTGTTGTTTAATGGGAAATTTTCTAGGTGGAGCCTATTTATTACATATTGTAGTTTTGAATCGAATAAAAAGTAAATTTAGAAGAGCCAATGTGAAAGAAGTTAAAAAAATAACACTTTCTTAAATAAGTGCGTTTTCTTAAAAAAAGTAAATTTTCTCCAAAAAATAACTACTGATATTCTTAAACAGAGTACATTTTCTTAAAAAAACACCTCATCTTAAAGAAGTACATTTGTTTAAAAAGTAAATTTTTTTTCCAAAAAGTACCTTTTCTTAAAAAAAGGTAATTCTTTCAAATAAGTACCTTTTCTTAAAAAAGTACATTATCTTACAACAAATTGCCTTTTCTTAAAAAAACTACTTTTTCTTTAAAAACAGAACAAATATGTAACACAAAATAACTTTTCTTGAGATAAGTACCTACTCTTAAAATTGTACATGTTCTTGAAAAAAGGACCACTTTTAAAAAATTCCTCATTCTTAAAAAAAAAACTTTTCTTCAAAATTAAAACAAAACCTTCTCTTAAAAAAAATACCTTTTATTACAAACATTCCTTCTCTTAAAATAACCTACTCTTAAAAAAAATAAAACCTTTTCTTTTCATTTCCTTTATGAAATTTAATAAATTTTCTTAGAAAAATAACCTTTTCCTACAACGAGTACCACTTCTTTAAAAAGTACCTGATCTTAAAAAAAGTACTTTTTTGTAAAAAAAAATTAAGACTCTTAGGCTTTTTCTTACAGAAAGTACTTCTTATTAAAAATGGTACCCTATCTTAAAAAAACATTAGCTTTTAATAAAACAAGTACCTCTCATTAAAGAAAGGTCTTTTTCGGGTAAATATAATACATATTTTTACAAAAGGGAGCTAAAACATACTTTTTAAAAAAAAAATACATTCAATAAAAAAAATTTCTTAAAAAAAGTTTATCATTTTACAAAAAGTATCTTTTCTTAAAGATCCATTTAAATTGTAGTTTTTTTCAACAGGCGCCTTAGGCGTTAGTTATATCGAAAGGAACTTCGTTCCAACCGGGTGTCCCCTGAGACCTCATGTAATTTTTTTAATTTTCTATTGAGGAAGTTTATTGCTTGAATTGTATTATTCACCTCAATTTTCTTTATTACATCAAATAAACCATACCCGTGTTTCATCATGGATTTTATATCCTATTTTCGTGCTGCATCTAATAATGCCTCCATCACAATATCCACCAAAATTAGTGATTATAGAGGGCGCATTGGGATGCCTTTCAAAACTGAAAATAATATTTTTTCTCTGGAAGTGGCAGCTCTGAAATTTGACAGCTGTCGCCTAGGATTGTTCCGATCATTACAAATGTAGTGCTACACAATAGAAGAACGCATTATCACTGTGAAAACCTGTTACAAAAATGGTGAAAGTTGCGCTGAGACAGCACGTAAACTTCGCGGAGTTTTCGATCGTGGACTTCAAATAATGTGTCAACAATTCGAAGAGTGATCAAAAACTTTAAAGAAACTGGGTTGTTTCTAGCCAGTAAGCCTCCTTGGCGAGAGAAGAGGAGAGTATATCGAAAACATTCCTGCTGTTAACGAGAGTGTCGTCGAAAACCCGCCTACATCAATTCGCCATCGATCACATCATCGGCATCATCATCATCGGCCTGTGATAAGAGCCGGGGGTGAATTTGCCAGATAATTTTCTTGCGTAATTAATCGGAACATGTCCACGTTGCAATGCAATCAAAATGTCACCACTGGGCCAACAAATATGCGATTCATTCTTAAACTAAACCGTGCACTCTTATTGGGACACCCATTACATATGTACGTACATGGGTATTAGTCATACATGGGCAAATTAATTTTTTGACAATTATAATTTGTTGATTAATTTGAATTTCCTGTCCAAATGTAAATTCAAAAAAATTTCAATACCATTGGCAATTATATTTTCAAAACATTCCCTTAATAGCTGGCAATTTTGGTTTTCAAATATTTTATACAGTACAGGTTTATGAATACCTATCGAATCGAAACCACGAACCTCTACATATAAAATACTTTAAAAACAGAATTGCCAGCAGTCAAACAAATTCAAAACAATTAAAAGCATTCCCATATTTCATTACAATTGGCATCTGACTCCACAACCTGCATTTGCGTCCACAACCTGCATTTGCAAGTTCAAAATTTTTTAATTGCCATTACGAACAATGGTAATTCTTTAGCATTGACATTAGACAAAGTAATGCCAATTAAAATCCAATGCAAATTAAAAAAAACCCATGTATGATATTAGTGTGGCCCATATTTTTCAATTTTGGAAAAGTTAAGGTCCCACCCCTCAGTTTGGTTCATTTGGAAAAATTTTCCCCGATCGGATAACTGTAAGACGTGCCGCAAACGCCCTAAAAGTCTCGCAAGGATCACCCTTAGGTATTTCTTATTCGCTGTTGTGTACCCTCGAATTTTTTTGTACAAAATTGTCCCTACCTAGAGAGACATTATGTGTGAAAAATTTGGTGGATGTTGGAGATCATTATATGTCTATCCGAAGTCATTAGCCAATTCAAGCCAAATGGAGAAAAATTTAAAACGGTATTTTTTTGTTTTTGGTATAAAGTTGTATGGGCTATGAATTCAGATATCTTTGAAAATGATTTAGTTGTATTCTAAACATATTGACGCTTAAAATAAGGTATAACATGTTACCTTAGTACAGTGGTTTAATAATCCAATTTGGGGTACGATATTCAAAAGTGTAGAACAATAATTTTTCCTATTCTTTTGGAACAAAATTTCAACTTTTTCATATGTTCCATTGTTTAAGTATAATGAAAGGTCAAAAATTATGTTTAGAAGACACATTGTTACATTCTGAACTTGCCAGAACTACTTCATTCATCCTCAAATATTAATAAAGGATCGTGGCACAGTGGTATAGAATCAAGTTTCATCGGCCAAATTCAATATCATTTAATCAAGTAAACATTTTTAGGCTAGAAGTTAGTTATTATTGCGATATATTAACATTAAAAATCGCAAAGTAGGGTATATTTCAGAAAAATTTTCAAAGTTAATTACTTTTTGCTTTTTTTTTGATTTCCAAGAAATCAACAATTTTGGTTTTAGAAACATTCGAAAAATCGGCAAAAAAATCTGCTCGTAATGACATTTCATTTGAGCTACATATTGGCCACAAAATAAAAATAAAATGTTTATCAGACACTTTAGGAATAGAAACTTCAACGGCTATAAGGACCCTCATACAAAAAAATGACATTTCCGTAACAAGATGTTCACTACGCATCTTTTGAGACCCCCCAAGATTGAAGTATGAAAAACGCTGTTTGTGTACACCATTATGTGTATGTAGGCTAGGGTGTCCCATCAATAACAATTTTTTTTTGCTCATTTTTTTCCCAGTATTTTAGAGAATATTTTCAGATTTTTCGGAAGCGGTTTAGAGGTTGCGCTAGTCCAATTTCCCTCAAAAATCGGGTATTCCGAGGGTTTTTGAATTTTACTTAAAACTTGGTCAACAACCACGATCTTCTTAGTTTGCAAGTCAACATTTTTGAAGCTAAACGTCCAATCTTTTATAGTATATGCACAAACCACCAGTGTTGGCAATGATTTTCCTCAATAAGGTACCACGTATTACATTTTTTCGTAAATTTTGGGTACATTTTTTAAATAACGCTTTATATCTTTTAAAAGTCCTATATAAAAAACCAATGATGTACTTAAAAAGATGTATACATTCCAAGCAATTTTGTAAAAGAAAATTTTGAATTTGCGGTTACTGTTCCCGAGTTATACCATTTTAAAGCCTTTTACCCATTGTATGACACTAATAATATTATATAATCTGTTTGCTATTTTTGCATAGGATTTGCATTAAATTTCTATGAAAATTTAAAATACTAATGATGCACTTTAAAAGATGAGTAAATTCCAAGCAAATTTTGAAAATAAATTTTTAGATTTGCAGTTACTGTTCCAGAGTTATGCCACTTTAAAACTCTTTACCCATTGTATGAAACTAATAATTCTATTAACTAGTTGCCAATTTTTTATCGGATTTGCTTTAAACATTGTATTATGGAGAAAATATACATGCGGTAAGTAACGACACGTAGCAAAAAATGGTCCCGGTAACATATTGCGGCAACCATATATATGATTGCTTGCAGACATATATATCTTTCCAGCAATATGGTACTAGGGCCGTTTTTTCCGTGTGTAACTCTTTGTCGTTACTTAGAGCATGTAGATTTTTTCATGAATACGGTGTTTAAAGCAAATCCGATGAAAAATTGACAAATAGTTTATAGTATTATTAGTTTCACACAATGGCTAAAGAGTTTTAAATGGCATAACTCTGGAACAGTAACTGCAAATTGAAAATTTTTTCCACAAAGTTGCTTGGCATTTGTCCTTCTTTTAAAGTGCATTATTAGTTTTTAAATTTTCATAGAAATTTGAAGCAAATCCGATGCAAAAATGGCAAACAGTTTATAACATTTTTAGGTTCATACAATGGGTAAAAGGCTTTAAAATGGTATAAGTCGGGAACAGTAACAGCAAATTAAAAATGTTGTTTTACAAAATTGGTTGGAATTTATCCGTCTTTTAGAATGCATCATTTGCATAGAATTTTTGAAAGTTATAAAGCGTTACTACGCTTGCAGAAGTCCAGACGCTGTACCCAACTTTCGACGGTTTTCAAGCCTAAATCGGCCGATACTGCTGCAATTTCACGTTCGATATTCGTACGAAGTTCATCAATCGTCGCTGGATTGTTGGCATAGACCATAGACTTGACGTAGCCCCACAGGAAATAATGTAACGGCGTCAAATCGCACGACCAAGGCGGCCAATCGTCTGGGCCATTTCGTGAGATAACACGTTCAACAAACTTGGTTTCCAATAAATTGATTGTGGCATTCGCTGTGTGGCTTGTGGCGCCATCGTGTTGGAACCATATGTCCTCCAAGTCCATATTATCCAATTGGGGCCAAAAATATTCGGTTATCATTGAACGGTAGCGATTTGCATTCACAGTAATGTGCCGGTCTTGATCATCACGGAAGAAGTACGGCCCAATGACGCCGCCGGCCCATAAACCGCACCAAACCGTAATTTTTTCGGGATGCAATGATGACTCATGGATTACGTGTGGATTGCTGTCTGACCAGTGACGCATATTTTGCATATTGACGAAGCCATTCAGTCAGAAATGAGCCTCATCGCTGATTGTTGAGGCCTCTTAAAGTTGGCCTCTTAATATTGAGGCCACTGACTCCAAACTTCGGTTGTAAATTGTAATAATTTCGACTCGTTGTTGGCTCGTATATCTTTCCATGATGAAATGGCAAACCTATTTGAAGATAAATGTCAAAAGAGCGGGAAAAAATATGGCGTCGTTTGCTGGCCCTATCGATTTACGTCTCTGTTGAAAAATCCTTTACAATAAAAGTTTGAACGGTTTGCTTTAAAAATGTTGACTTGAAAACTAAGAAAATCGTGGTTATTGAGCACGATTTTTGAGGCAAATTCGGCTTGTGCGACCTCTAAACCTCTACCGAAAAATCTGATAAAAATCTAAAAAATACTTTACCCTATAACCTTTTCAATTACGCTTGAGAAACTTTGAAAATCGAAAAGAAAACAATTTTGGGACAACCTAATTTAGGCTCTTACACAGCTTTTCCGGAAAATACATATTTCTATTATCAAATTGTTTCAATCTCCGTTGACTGCAAAATAGATACGAGTATAAATATGCAGAAAATATTTTGTTTTGGAGTGGCGGCAAATATCTACAAAAATGTATGAAATTCCTGAGCAAATACATATACATATGAGGTATGTCACTCCTTCTACTGCAATAAACACTGACAAAATGCGTGTATATATTCCCATTAGCTAGCTATTACCTTGGCAAAATATAACTCATAATTGACTGCCACATTCCCGCAGCGTAGAAATACATTTGGTAGATTCAGGGATGCAGTAGAAGCCACGTCGTTTACTCCTCAATACCACAAACCGCATGAAAGGATGAATGCTACAAAATACCAAAACAGCAAAAACTTATGCATAATACAAAGCGTATTATGAAATTGTGACTATGTTGCTGGAACTTTGACTGTAGCAGCCATTTGTTGTACGAAGGGAGAACGATATTCATAGTATATTTATGAAAGTGCGTGTCTCAATATTTCTAGCTCACCATGACAAAGAGGCTTTTAGTTAATTGTCATTCTTTATATTTGTTGAATATGTTGCCTTGCTAGTTTATATAATTTAACTAATTTAAGTAGCCAGTCAACATAGAAAAGAAGCATATGTTCATAAGTTTACAAAAGTAAATCAGAATGAAATTAAATCAGCAGACTACACTTAAAATGTCAAAATTAAAAAACAAAAGTATATAAAAATGGGGTAGCAGGGCTGATGGTTTAAATGGGCTGTGGTTAGTGTATTCAACGAACCGTTTTTTCAAAAATATCGATTTTCGGTTTCTTCGAATATTCCGATTTTGGCGAAACCGGTTTTCGGTTAAACCGAGGTGTAGAAACCGGTTAATAACCGGTTTCGGTTTTTATGACAAAATGGACAACTATGCGTTTTATAAACATCGATTATTTTTAATTCGTCTCTTTGAATTTTGATAGCGACTATCGAGTACATAGCCATGAAATTGCTTGACAAGATACCGTACAGAACCGGTGTAAAACTGCAGGTCCCAATCATTCCTTCATCGGATGTCATTTAAAATTTAATTTCGCTTTAAAAAAAATACTAATAGAAATTTTTTTTCAAAATTATGATTTATTTATTCAATTTGTTTCACGTTTTAAGACCTCAAAGGCCTCGCGTAACACTTATATTTTACGGCGCTCCAGAGATAATAGTCTAACGGGTTCAAATCGCCAATGGACTTCCAGCTTTCGGCTGATTATGCGGTTTGCGAACACAGTCGCCCTGTTTTCAACTTTTGGGAACAAAACATCGTTGAGCATGGCACGATAACGCTCGTCATTGCCGGTTATGGCGGCTCCTTGCTCATTTTCGAAGCAAATTGGGCCTATGATGACACCTGGCCAAAAACCGTGGATGCATCGGATTCTCCTTGACGACGTGTGGATATTCCGAGCCCCAAATGCGACAATTTTGTTTCAACGTAATCCCTGAGGTGAAAATGAGCTTTATTGGGAAACATGATTTATCCGTAAAACGCTCAAAATTTTGCGAAAAGAAGTGCGAGAAATATTCAGTTCTGCGAACGGTGGCGAGTTGATGTTAACGGCTGTTCAAACACGCTTTCAGATAAAATGGCAATAATTTGCACTGAACGCACAGGACGAGCACGAACACGAGTAGGTTTGTTGATGTGTTGACTGCCCTCTATTTCAGTCGAATTTATTTCGTAGATTTTTGCCAGTTTGAGTTGTAGACTCAGAACTTTGGAAGAAAGTTTTTAATATTTCCCAATACCTTTCAGAGCGTAAAGCGACCCATTTTGAAAATGTCTAGCCTGTAACAAATAATCTGTTCCAAAGCGACCCATTTTGAAAATGTCTAGCCTGTAACAAATAATAAGTTCCAAATTGTACATGTCCCACCTCTTCTCATACACATTTGCTTTACCCAATTGGGCAAAATAATAGTTGTGCAAATATTCCTTTGGACGTTTTGTACTTCTTTTTTGAATGTGAATACTGTTTTTTATGCATTTCAGCTAACATACCACCTGTGTTGTCATTAGATCCAGAACTTAGGTCTAAATCGGAGTTAGCAGATATGACTCCTAATGCCATTGGACAACCAATTCAGCAAAGCCTTTTGTGTCTGTTTGATGGGGCCAGAAATCATAATGAGCTATGCAAAAGGCTTTAGGTGTGCAATTCTGAAACCAGGTGAAATCGGTAGCAATTTCTAGAAAACCGACATACGGAATTCGGTTAACCGGTTTCGGTTTTGAATACACTAGCTGCGGTAAAATGTTCCAGACTTTGTTAAAATTGGTAGTGAGAAACAAGTGTTCGATGCCTTAGAGGGATTATTCCTCATCTAATGCAGTCGAAAAGAAATGGTGGGATTTTGGGGTACACTATTTTCTGTACGATCTTCTAAGGGTGTCTAAGGGGTTTTTAATAAAGTGGCCCTTTTCTTATGGAAGAATTAGTTTGTCAAAAAATCGCCAAAATTAGAAAATCGGTATAATAAGACAGTGGCTATAATCGGAAACGATGCGATCACTGAGAAACACAGATTGTCAGACTGCGAAAAAAACACACACTGATGTAGCGGCAACGAATAGTTACCTTGTGTGGGTGCGGAGAACTCTCAAAGCAAAGAGAATAATGAGGTGGTTATACCAGGGATGATATTTGTAGTGGATAAGGACTTTTTTACCTCCTTTCGATTTCATAAAGTCCCCAACTTCTGTTGGTCCAATAAGAGTACTTTCGGATTTGACGAACCAAATTTTATGTGAGAGGATTTTAAATGCAACACCTGGCAAACTAAGTAAGGTAGCAGCAGTAGGAATTGCATGAAATTTGTTTTTATATCAAGGGCCGTCCTTGTCGAACTTAGTTAATCGCAATTGCCAAGATTTATTTATTGTAATTTTTTGTGGAATAAGACTGAAGCATATGTGCACATGAGACTAACTAAAGCTTTCATTGCATTTACGCCGAAAGATTAACTAACCGAACGCAGCTTAAATACATTTTTTTTATATGTTCTCCAAATAGCCCGTTAATCTTTCGGTCGAAATTCAGATTTATTTAATTATTTTATAAAAGTACTCTTACGTCGAAAAAAAGTACTTTGGAAGAATACAACAAGTCCCGTCGAAAAATATCAAATATCATCACTGAGTTATACGTATATAATAATAAGATAGCAAGAGAGCAACGAAAATTGTGTGAACTTGTGTAGCGTATGTACGAACATAACAATGTATGTCTGTACAAGTGTCTGTTGCTTTGCATTCTCTTCGTATTGAGCAAGAAAATAATGACAAATGTGTTTCAACTGGTCTTTAAATAATTGTAAGTATTAATATTATTTAAATGTAACGTCATCATACGATTGAAGTCTGTTTTTTATTTTCCAATGTAACATTTACGAATGTGTTCATAGAAATCGAACAGGTACCGTGTAACAAAACACATCGCCCGTGAGTTCGAACATTCATTGGATTTTTTTTAATTGTTAAAACTTAATTTTTCGAATAAAAAATCGCTAAAACACCCTCTGGCTATATCTCGGAAGCGGAACGTGCAATCGAAAAAAATAACAAATTTTTCTACTTTGATATGCGGTGACACACGAACGATACTAAACTTAAACTTCTGCTGGATTGACAAGTTGAACCAATGATGTTTATCAAAAAATTAGTATATTCTACTTTGGACAAAAATCCTTCGAAATCGTATAGGGTTTGAGAACCACTTCCAAAAATTTCGGAGATACTCTGGTTCGTTACTGGTTTAATTGAGGACATATTATTAAATATTGACATTCTAATATGATTTTTTCCGTTTTTCACTATTTACCCGGAAGTGTATTCGAGTGTTCGATTCGATTTCATTTTATTCAATTAAAAAGCTGCTGTGATAAAGTCTAAGCTGATTCTATTGATGTATTAACATCTATAGGCACCGGTAGGGCAATCTATCAAAGTGAACACATACAAACAGCACACAGTGTTAGCATCACATACGTGGTAGTTGTACAAAAATAGTCGCTACCTGAAAATAAGTATGATGGTTTTCATGTAGCGTTAGCGAACAAACAAGCAGGTCCTCGTCCCCAAAGAGTATTGGATAGTATAGAGAACTCATGGAACAAATTTTATGCCTCACCTGGCGAATGATTAAAAATCTATTACTCTCTTTTTGCCATAACTTGGTCCATTCATAATTTTGATGTAAAACATTGATGTCTTTTGAAACATTTATGATTTTTTTATCTTTATATATATAATTCAACTGCACGTGTGTTTGTGACTGAACTCCTCCTAAACTTCTAGACCGATTTGAATACATTTTTTTGTATACGTTTGGGTGGCACCCTGGGTGGTTTAGATTTACTATTTGGTCCAATTGGACAAAGGGGCGTGGTACCTCCCATACAAATCGCTGGAAATATTATGCAGGACAACGTCTGCCGAGTCAGCTAGTTGTTTTATATAATAACATTGTCGAAATGGTGCATTTATAATGAAATCTTGTATTAAGAGTATACGACTCGTTTATGCTCTTCTCCTCAGACTCTCTACATGAGAGCGAAAAAGAGTGCAATAAGTTCTCCATACTATTCAATACTTTTTGTCGTCGCTCTGTTTATGACAAAACAAAACCAATTATTTCAGTGAGCTAAATATTGCTTTATTTATTTTAACAATATTACATCTAGTGTTCAAGCAGATGTAAGAAAAAAGAAAGTTCAATAGCAAAAGAGCCTTCAGCACAAAAACTATTCTTTTTTTTATTTTTCAATGAAACATTTACTAATGTGTTCATAGAAATCGAACAGATAGATACCGTGTCGAAAAAAGATGTTAACACATCGCCCGTGAGTTCGAATTTTTGTTTTAGAAACTCCACTGAACAAATGCAGCAAAAGGTGTATTTTTATGTTTCTTCGTTCACTTTCGGATTAAATAATAAGAGTTTTATTGTTTCTAAACTGAGATAACTTTTCAAGTATTAAAATTATTGATTTTCAAATATATTGTGAGGATGAAAACAATGGTCACTCTCTAATTGACTCTATTCTTGTCAATGGAGATAAACAGAGAAATGGCTCGTCTTTGCAAAAATGTGATGTGAGTTCCGCAGAAGGGTCGACAAGTCTGTCTCTGTTTGCGTATTCGGTACCTTTTTTTTGCTATACATAAGCTAAGTTCCGCACAACATGTGGCCGATAAAACCTGTAAAATAAACTGAAACACAGTGTATGAGAAATGTCAATAAAGTTTGCAATATTTTATTAGCCATACAAGTGCATAGTACATGTATGTGTTACCAATTTTTATAAACATAATAAAATTGGGCAACAATACTCTTTGTTATCACAGCAATGCTTACGTTTTGTTCATATTTTTACATTATTTGTAGGTCCGTTTTCATCTATGGAATATGGGGTTTTACACAGAACAGGAAGAAAAAATCATCTAAAAATCATATTTTGTTGGCTATAATATCTCTGCTTGTTGGCTTATATGGCTTGTAATTTATGTAATGATTAGGTCGTAAAAACCTTGTGGTGGTTAACCATCAGGCTGGTATGACATAACAAATACGAATACTCAATAAATTCAATTTAATAACTCTAAAGGTCATAACAAATACGAATACTCAATAAATTCAATTTAATAACTCTAAAGGTCATTCTATTTAAGGCACTCGAAGGAAATAATAATCCTAGTACATACGTTGTGGCAAGTAGTTTAAGGCTAAGAAACATATCAGTTTAGTATGTGTATTATAATCATAATTTACAATAAACTAGGGCTGTGGCTGTAGCTGTATAGGAGGTTTTGCTAAAGATATTTAGGGATAATATTATGCATAGTTTTGTTTGCTTCTATCTTAATTTTTTAAAATTCTATATAAATTTGGTATTAAAATCCAAAAATTAATATTAAAATTCAAATGTTGAGACTGAAAATAAAAACTAATCTAATACAGGTTTTTTTATTTAATTTTCAAAATTTATTGTACAGGGTGGAACGCGATATTTTGCTTATTTGGGAATGAAATAAAAAAATTATGAACCTTAGAAAAATTTATTTTATATTGTAATTATATTTAACTGTAAGGGAATTTGTAAATTACATGGTTTTAAATAGTGTATCTGGCAAATGTCGACCTTTGCTATTCCCACACTGCTGCATTAGACTGATTCAAAATGCAAAAACATTAAAATCTTGTGCTCCACAAGGCTGCCTCTATTCCAATCGACAAAGTAAGTATATATTTCAAATATCACACTAATCGGACAATATTTAGAGGTCGCTAGAAATTTTTCGGGGTTCATGTGAAATTTAAGCAAAAATTTGAGAAAGTTGAAATTTCTAGCGACCTCTAAATATTGTCCGATTGTTCCAATTTTTGGTATGCACACTTCTTTTGATGAATGAAACTGGGGCGGCCTTGTGGAGACAAAAAAAATTACATCTGCAAATCCCATACATTCTTGAACTTGTGATATGGCGGACCACACAGTGCGTACAAATGCCACATTCCCTGCTGTAGTCAATGAAGTTTCCCAATTTACAATTGATTGCCGCCCAAGAACACTTGCGCGTGGGGTTACAGCGAATCGTAAACGAAAAGCACGCTGCACTGCAATGATCGGGTGCGCATTTGAAAAATACGCTTCAATACAAAATGACCTCTGCTAACGTGTCCAATGCATGATGGCAACTGAAAGGCAGACGAATACAAATCTCCCGTCAGCCACTATAAGCCACGCACACTCTCCACTCTCTTCGACCAACAGTGCCGCCACAGCCTGCAGTGCAAAAAAACAAATTACCGCGCTCCACTCTGTATATAGACGATTGCAGCATAACTCACATGACCGACCTTGAAAAACGTGAAAACTGTTGATATCTGCTTGAATAATTGCTATAAAATAAGACGTTTTAATAACGGGTCCGCCAAATAACTTTTTTTTTTTTTGTAAATGCTATAAAAAAAAACTACTGAATATTTTCTCAAATTTCTTTTTTTATTTGAAAGTACAATCCTTTCGGTTAATAAAAAAAAAATAAATGGTTTCCCATTAAAGCCCATGAAGGGACTGGGGAGAAACTTCTCACAATCACTGAGCTGTGCGCCTTCCAGTTTTCACTCACTGATTGGGACCTACAGTTTTACACCGATTCCGAACGGTAATTTGAGAAGCTTTTTCATGGCAAGATCCTCGATAGTGTCGCCGTCACTATGCGAGGTGACCGCCGCCGAAAGAAAATTTGAAGGAGGTCAGAGCCGGGTTCGAACCCAGGATCTCATGTACAAGAGCCGCGCACACTAACCATTGCACCACCGACCACCGACGGCCCTTTCGGTTAATAATGGAAAATAATTTCATTCAAATGGCTGCCTCGGCTGGCCATGCAGTAGCCTACACGATCGGTCCAATTTTTAAGCACATTATCGATTGTGTGCAGCTGTATTTCACAAATGGCTTCACGAATATTGTCCTTTTATGCGTCAATTGTCTCTGGCTTGTCGGCGTAACACTTATCTTTCAGGGCACCCCACAAATGATAGTCCAACGGTGTCAAATCGCAGCTCCGAGGTTGCGAAACGACATCAGCTCTGCGGTTGATAATGCGATCTTCAAAAACAGGGCGCAAAACATCGAGTGTAGCTTCAGCTGTGTGGCACGTAGCGCCATTTTCAAAGTAATGACGCAATATTTCCCAGCGTTGTTCAAGCGTATACACAACCATATTCGTTCAGCGGAAGGATAAAACTAATTATCTGTCAAATCAGACATGAGCTAAGTGTTACCATTCACGAAATAAGCACTAGTTGAAAAAAAAACGTTAGATGGCGGACCCTTTACAAAATATATTTTACTTACCTTTCTTAATAAACACAAAAAAAATCTTGACGCTCTTTAATTCTTTTTAAAATTATATTTGATTATAGAATTTTAAACGTCCGATTTTAAGTACATTATTATAGATATGTATTATTGCAACCGAATTGATACCAATTTCGATAGCTACAACGGAATTGATGCCAAATTCGATTACTACAACCGAATTGATGCCAGATTCGGTTACTCCAACCGAATTTGCAATTGTTGCAACCGAGATTTGGGAAACTATAATTGACTGAACGAATATAATTGAAGATTCAGTTGTCACAACTGAATCAATTATGAAACATGGTTGCTTCAACCGAATTTCAGTTGTGGTTACTAAATTCGGTCGTAACAACCTCTATTCGGTCGTAACAATTTCAATTCGGTCGTTACAATCTCAATTCGGTCGTAACAACCTCAATTCGGTCGTAACAACCTTAATTCGGTCGGAAAAACCTCAATTCTGTTGTATTAACAACCGAATTTACGGTTGCTACAATCGCTTTTCAAGCAATTACATCTCTGGGTGCAGCCCATTCTCCGAGGCCCATTTAAAGGGTTTCCTGATTATGTTCTGGTGCACATTTCCTCATGTGGAGGGGTATTATGGACACTTGGTGGATCCAAGTGTTCTACATATATTATAGACAAGGAATCTTAATTTTTGATGTTCATGTCTTTTTAAACCCTTTTAATAAATTTAAAAAAATATAACATAATATTGCATTTTTTTCATTAAATGTTGTACAGTAAAATTGTGCTAGTAATTTCACAATGGCCATTGTCGATGAGTACAATGTCCTTTTGGTCGTTGTTGAAGAAATGTCATAAAATTGCAGTTTTAAAGCAGTATAACCAGGTTGCTAACACTTTGGAGCATTTTTTTGAAAATATAAATAAAAGGAAACATTATTCGAAAACTTCTACAGAAACCTGTTTTAGATATTTAGTTGTTGATTACACTGTGCGACACCAGAAAAAAAATGATGGGGCTCTATCAACGGATTCTGGTAGAAAGGTCTAAAAAAACGTGTATCGGCGTTTTGCCAGGTCTGATCAGAATTTTTTTTTCAGGGCGGGTCAAAGTTTCCGCCCATCGGAACTTTCCTGCAACATATCGGCATGGAAAATTGTGTGTTCCTTACTTCTGAGGTACAAAATGTGTTCAGAAGAATTATTGAAAAGATTCAGATAGACATGTTTTGGAACAAATTAATTAACCCTCTAACTGTCATGTATAACCATAAATTTTATTTTGTTTTTTGAAAACTTGTAAAAAACTGCTCCAAATTGACGGGGGCGTGTTCAAAATGTTCTACAAAAATTATCGCCATAAAATTTCACAATACGTGTCCAAATACTCCAAAACACAAATCTTAGCCCAAGTGCTAGATAATAAGCAAAAACTAACTGCCTTCTAAGGGTTAATAATGAATTTTGTCATTTTGCTGTTTCCTTTAAAAATAGTCCACATAATATAATGAATTTTGTCATATTTCATCTTTTATCTAGCACTTGGGCTAAGACTTGTGTTTTGGAGTGTTCGGACAAATATAGTGAAATTGTATGGCGATCAGTTTTGTAGAACATTTTGACCACGCACCCCGTCGTTCTGGGGCAGTTTTTTGCGATTTCTTAAAATAAAAGTAAAAGTTATGGTTGTGGGCTGGGTTTGCCTCCCGCCACCGTTCATAATGGCAGTGAAAATACAAAAACGAAACAGAAAACATAAACAACCCCTATTTGTTGACGACCCCCGCAAACGTTATAAGGACCACGATTTACGGATATGCACTTGGAATGTAAGAACTCTATATAGATCCGGTGCAAGTATCCAACTGGCAGATGTCCTCGAAAGTTATAAGGCTGACATTACCGCTATCCAGGAAATGCGATGGACAGGACATGGCTGCACAAGAAAAAGAAACTGCGATATATACTACAGTTGCCATGAAAAAAAACATGAATTTGGTTGTGGATTTGTAGTTGGCAAAAGACTGCGACATCTAGTCTCTAGGTTCAATCCTGTGAGTGAACGAATAGCCACAATCCGCATAAAAGCGAAATATTTTTATATTTCCCTAATTTGTGTGCATGCCCCGACAGAAGAGAAAGATGATGATGCCAAAGACATATTCTATGAGCTCCTAGAGGAAACGTATGACCGCTGCCCTGGCCATGACATTAAGATTGTACTAGGAGATTTTAATGCCAAAGTAGGAAGGGAGAATGTGTTTAATCCAACTATTGGCAATTTCAGTCTTCATGCTGACAGTTCCGACAACGGTATGAGACTGATTGACTTTGCCGCGGCGAAAAACATGGTCATCAGTGACACAAGATTCCAGCATAAAGACATCCACAAGGCTACTTGGGTATCCCCTGATCAAAGAACTAGGAACCAAATTGATCACGTGGTAATTGATGGAAGGCACTCATCCAGTGTAATGGACGTACGAGTGATCAGAGGAGCTAACATCGATTCTGATCACTACCTGGTAGCAGCAAAGGTTCGCACAAGATTAAGTAGAGCGAAAATCGTACGAAACCAGACGCAGAGGAAGCTGGACATCGGAAAGCTGCAATTACCAGAGGTAGCCACAGCCTACTCAAGGAAGCTCTCGCAACTTTTGGCACAGAACCCACCCCCTCCCGATGACGATCCTGATGCGCAGTGGAAACCCATTTCCGACTCTATAAAAACTGCCGCAACAACCGTACTTGGTTTCGAAAAACCGCTTCGCAACAAACCGTGGTACGATGAAGAGTGTCGCATAGCAAATGACGAAAAGAACGCTGCACGTATGGTAATGCTTCAGTCAATTGCAACGCGAGCTGCAACTGAGCGGTATAGGGAGAAGAGAAAGGAGGTAAACCGTCTCTTTAGGCGTAAGAAACGGCAGTGGAGAAAACGCGAGAGTGAGAAAATTGAGACATACAGAAGGAAGAACGAAGCCCGAAAATTCTACCAAAAAGTTAAAAACGGAACTAATGGACATGGTTCAGGGCCCCCCTTCTGTAAAGACAAAGACGGAAATCTCGTCGCAGATGTGCAGAGCATGTTGGGAATATGGAGAGAGCATTTCTCCGCGCTACTAGTACCTGAGATATCCGATGACGATGGGACAATCGATCACAATATGGACGACGACGTCGATTGCCCCCCTCCTAACCAAGACGAGGTCAGAACAGCTATTGTCCGGCTTAAGAACAACAAAGCCGCAGGAGCCGATGGATTACCGGCGGAGCTGTTTAAGGCTGGCGGCGATGAGCTGATAAGGTGCATGCATCAGCTCATTAGCAAAATTTGGTTAGATGAATGCATGCCCGGCGATTGGAGTCTCAGTGAACTATGTCCCATATTTAAAAAAGGTGACCCGAGTATTTGTGCCAACTACCGTGGAATAAGCCTTTTATCCATAGCATATAAGGTTCTATCAAGTATAATGTGCGAAAGACTAAAACCAATTATCGCTGACCTGATTGGACCATACCAGTGTGGCTTTAGGCCTGGAAAATCGACAACTGACCAGATTTTCACGCTACGCCAAATCCTGGAGAAGACACACGAAAAACAAATCGACACCTATCATCTATTTATCGATTATAAAGCAGCCTTCGATAGTCCGATACGGGAGAAACTCTATGAAGCAATGTCTGAGCTTGGTATTCCTGCAAAACTCATACGCCTTTGCAGGATGACCTTGACGAACACCAAATCCGCAGTGAAAGTTGGTAAGGATCTTACCGAACCTTTCGAAACTAAGCGAGGCCTCAGGCAAGGCGACACCCTATCGTGCGATCTCTTTAACATCTTAATGGAGATCATTATGAGAAAAGCTGCAGTCAATATGAATAAAACCATCAGCAGCAAAAGTCACATGCTGCTCGCGTATGCTGATGATATAGATATCATTGGGCGCACAATTAGAGAAGTTACTGCGGTTTTTTCGAGAATTGAGAAGGAGTCAGCAAAAGTGGGTCTGACGGTGAATGAGGACAAGACAAAATTAATGGTTTCAACGAACAGGGCCTCCACGCGATTAGACCAAAGCGTGAACGTTGATAACCGTTATAACTTCGAGGTAGTGGACGAATTTATATACCTCGGATCTGCCGTGAACAAAAACAACAACGTCAGCCTTGAGATCAAACGGAGAATTGTGCTTGCGAATAGATGTTATTTTGGGCTAAGCAAGCACTTTAGAGATAAAGCCCTCTCTCGAGTAACAAAAGTCCAGCTGTACCAGACTCTCATTCAACCTGTCTTGCTTTATGGCGCAGAATCCTGGGTCCTATCGCAAGCAGACGAAACATCTGTAGGAGTCTTCGAGAGAAAAATACTCCGAAAAATTTATGGCCCTATAGTGCACAACGGCGAGTATCAGCGACGCATGAACCATGAGCTGTATGAGCTTTATCCTGACATTGACATAGTTAAGCGGATCAAGATAACGCGATTGCGCTGGCTAGGCCATGTCAGTAGAATGGATGAAGATGAACCAGCGCGAAGGCTTTTCGAAACCGAACTCGAAGGAAGACGAAAAATAGGAAGACCAAGACTCCGCTGGAGGGATCAGGTTGACGAATCCCTGCGTACACTTGGTATTGCCAACTGGAGAGATAAAGCAAAAGATCGAACTGGTTGGCGAAATATGTTATCTTCGTTTTGTAAGGTCCCTGACCCCCCGGGGTTGTCCGAGACCGGATAAGTAAGTAAGTAAAAGTTATGGTTATACGTGACAGTTAGAGGGTTAATAATTCTGAACAGATCTGGCAAAACGTCGATACACGTATTTTTTTAGACCTTTCCACTAGAATCCGTTGACAGAACACCATAATTTTGAAAAAAATCTAATTTTGTCTCAAAGTGTTATTTACAACTTTGTGTACATCTTAATGCTGGTTATAATTTGTAAGCCGACAAGCATTGTTGCGAAATTCATGTTATCTTTTGTTGGTAGTTTCCTGTAAACTGATACGCGAGTGTATCTTTTTACGACACCTTCCAAAATCTGCATTATGTTCTGCTTAATGCATCTATAAGGTAAATATTTTACTCAAATCAAAAGTTGTTCTCAATGTTTCAAATGTGCTCTTACCCAGCAATTGAATATGATGCTGTAACTTTTAATTTGTTGTAAAATTTTATTGCAACTTTCATCAAAATCATAACGTAATAATCTTGTTGCACTATGGAATGAAACAATTTAAAAGTTGCAGTATGAACTTTTTAAACTTTTAGTAAAAATTCCGCATAGTTTCTAAACCAATGAAGAAGTTCCCCACAAACACAAGAATAATTGAATATTAATAAAGCAAAATGTTTAATGAGTTTCTCCAGGACATTCGAAGATATGTGTTCCACATGCCAATACTTACATATATCTAATTCTTTATTTACTTAATTCTTGTTCTGTTTATGTTAAATTAGTGCCTACACAACAATCTGATTTGAATATTTATACGTAGTTGAGTCCTTAACACGTAGGCACTTTGTTTGACAAATGTTTACATACTCGCACTGTGATTATGAAAGTCTCCTTCTTTAACATTATTTGCAATTTTCAACAGATCTCAAATGTCAACATACAAATTTGAATACATGTCACAAATGTAAATGAATGACATCTAATCTAAATGCAGACTGTTTGCAATGAAATTTCTTTGGAAAATTAAATGTAAATAGGAAAGCAAATTTGACAATTAGTTAGGTTTTCGTGATATATTTAATATAATGGAGAAGATAGGGGAACATATACATGCAAGACTTCTTGTGAATTTTTTTGACATTAAAATTCTTTAAGCTATTACAGAAAAAAGAAGCGTGTTTCAATATCTACCGGCATATATATGTAAGTATGTAAAGCGTTTAAAAAATTTTATTTCTATTTTTTTTCAAATTGAAATTGTTCAATTGGCATGCATATTAATTCCACCGCCACTTAGATCCGCATCAGCACCATCGTTCGTCAGACAAATAAAGATTTGACGCAACATGCGGCATAGTTGGGGTTTTGTTGCCCTCTGAAGATTAAAATGTTATCGATGCATTTTACTGAGATATCGGTACCGTTTGGGATTGAGTTTGACCTAAGCCATAATGGAAACGGGCTAATATGGAAACTAAGCCATAATGGAAACATTGTTGTTTTAGCCGGTTGAGGGCACAATCAATTTGCAGGCAACAACTTAGCAGCATTGAACTCCACCGTAAGAAGACTACATTCAGAAATTTGTGGAAAAATGTATTTAAACGCCATTGATATAATTAATATGCATTTTTCGCATACTGAAGTGTTCGAATATTGAAGAATTCCAACTAGAGGTGGTACATATAAAGTTGTTTGAAATATATAAGTAGAGACCATGTGTCACACTATGTATGATATAATAAACACCAGCATAAAAACACATTTAGAATACCCACCGTGTTATAAAATAAGATAATATTTATGAATTTTTCCAAATTCCTAAGAATTAACTATTTATATGTATACTGGTTAGAAGAATCTTTCCCAATCCTTTCATGGGATATAATTAACCTCACCAAGTCTTTTTGATTGAAACCGGGATTTTTGTTTATTGAATTTTATTGAATTTTAACTAATCAATTATCATTGCAAATATAAAATTGTATACAAAAAATAAAAATTCAGTTCATATTGATTTGCATAACTACTATATTATATTTTCATATTTAATTAGAAAAAAATGGTTTCCATTATATCCCATGAAGGACACAGCTTTCCACAATGAGTGAACTGTGCGCTTTATAGTTTTATTCTCGCTGATTGGGACCCACAGTTTTACACCGGTTCCGAATGGTATTTTGAGAAGCTTTTTCATGGGTAAGTACTCCATAGTGTGGTCATTAGGGTACCCATTTAATCGGGATTTTTGATTAATCGGTTAATCGTTAATCGTAAATTTCAATCTGACAATTAACCAAACAAAACGCAATCAAATTATTCGATTAAACGATTATTCGAATACAATATAACAAAAAAAAAACATTATACTAGGCACATTTATTAAAACAAAACTAGACGTAACAACAGCAACTTCATTATATAAAATATATGTAGGAACAATTCACAAATCGTAGTTGCAGCTCCATGAAAATTAGTGACTTTTGGTACCAAGCCAAAATTAAAGAAAAACATCAAAGTTTGGACCCAAAACTGCCACGCTTTCCGGTACCTCCCATACAAAGGGTAGGGTCGCTCTGAAACTATATCCCACTATGACACCCAATTGGATTGATAATTTTTAAAAAAATTTAGCAAAACGTAATTTTCTGACTATTATCCTTATTGTAACGGGTCCGCCAAATAACTTTTTTTTTTTTGAAAATGCTATAAAAAAAAACTACTGAATATTTTCTCAAATTTATTTTTTTATTTGAAAGTACAATCCATCCGGTTAATAACGGAAAATAATTTCATTCAAATGGCTGCCTCGGCTGGCCATGCAGTAGCCTACACGATCGGTCCAATTTTTAAGCACATTATCGATTGTGTGCAGCTGTATTTCACCAATGGCTTCACGAATATTGTCCTTTAAAGCGTCAATTGCCTCTGGCTTGTGGGCGTAACACTTATCTTTGAGGGCACCCCACAAATAATAGTCCAACGGTGTCAAATCGCAGCTCCGAGGGGGCCAAACGACATCAGCTCTGCGGCTGACAATGCGATCTTCAAACACAGGGCGCAAAACATCGAGTGTAGTTTCGGATGTGTGGCACGTAGCGCCTTCCTGTTGAAACCAAATGTTGCTAATATCCTCCTCTTCCGATAACGATCGCCATTGACTGTAACGGCCACTCCACAGTGGACCAAATGCTCAATCTGGCGCGCAATACATTTTAAGTCGAATTGAAAGCTCCTAGAAATATAAAATTTGCAATACAGCATGAGAATGGCTTAAGCTACTCTGTCGTTAACACCGTGGGCGGTAAAAAAAGAGGAGTCTTCAAAATCATTTATATATTAAAAAACTTGTATATTTATAATTTTTTTAACAATATATTTCAAAAAACTCAAACATTTCAAAAAGTTTTAACAGTAGTTAATACGAAAACAATAATAAAAAATATAGAAAAAAAACGATGGCCAGTTAATGACTAACAAATTATGGGATTTGTAGTATAACTATTTTTTGACATTAGTCAGTGCTTTCGTCACTGCTGTAGTCCTCCATATCAGCGTCTCCGATTTCTGACAGTATTGGTTCCGAAAGTAAAGAAATAACATCAGCACATATAGGGTCAGAGTTTCGATTTTTAAATTTGATGATATTATAGGATCCGATGATACTATTAAAGATTGAAATAAATCTTGCATCGTTTTTTCCCGCGAAATCTTTCTCGTATGAAATTCGCGCACATTTCTGAAATCTTTATTTCTTGACTCTAAGGCCGCTTCCGATATCATGCCAATCGGTAGAGAAAACTGTTGTATAATATCCGCGCCATGAATTAAGATTTTGTGGAGACTAGGCGGCATATAATACCATGGGTAAAGTTCTACATACAGATTTGCTGTCTCTGACAAGTACTTGCGGAAGGCTTCAATATTTACGGTGTATCCACAGGATAATACTTTTAAAATAATTTCTAGTCTCTTTATTAACACTTCACTTACTCCAGTTACACTAGATGAGCAGCAGAAGTAGATGGACCATCAGAATCGCAGAATCTATAGAGTCATCTAGCCAGTTTTTATGTTTAGCTTCGAAATATTTTCTGGTCCAATTCGAATTTCGCTATTTAACGCCAAGATCATGAACAAATTTGTGGACAATCCGCTTTACTTTTTTGCATTTTTCATTTATGTCTTCTTTAACTCCGATCTTACTCAATACATAGCTTATAACTGTTCCAGATTTGTTTTCCTTCCCCTGCACATTCATCCAAACATTAAACAGTTCATGTCTTAATATTGACATTTCGGCTGAAAATGAACAAACCGGCAAGTAGTGGCACCAATTTCTATATTTATTATAAAGTCAAGATGTTATTCTTTCTAACATATAAAACATATCTATAGAATTCGGTTGAATTAGCAACTAAACACTTTAACCAAAGCTATCATTACTTGAAAACTACCTTCACTGTAGACACACTTTTTGATCCATATTTTGTTTAGCAAACAACAACACAAACTTACTAGACAATTAAATACGTGTTAAAACATACCTTGAAGTTAATAAATAAAATTTTATTTTATTATTTATCTTTGTTAATCGTTTAAAAAAAACACTTCGAACAATCAACGCGTTCATACAGAATTTGAATACACACTAATTCTTCTTGAGTTATTACATACAGCGATGTTGATTTCGTACTACAACAAAACAACAACAACAACAAATGTATACCGTTAAGCACCGTGGGAATGTGGCAATCGTAAAAACCATGTAAATTCGTTTTTGTATACATTGTATTTTTCGACCAATTGCTCGCTAGATTGAGTATTTGGTGCACTGTGCACTCCTTGCTCATTTTCGAAGAAAAATGGCCCAATTATGCCTCTGGACCAAAATCCGCACCAAACAGTGACTCGTTTTGGGTGCATCGGCTTTTCAATGTATGCGTGCGGGTTTTCTGTGCCCCAAATGCGACAATTTTGCTTGTTTACATACCCGCCAAGATCAAAATGAGCTTTATCTGAAAAGATGATTTTTTTTTGGCAAAATCGGCATCTTCTGTAAGTCGATCGCAGGCCCATATTTCCCAACGTTGTTCAAGCATATACACAACCATATTCGTTCAGCGGAAGGATAAAACTAATTATCTGTCAAATCAGACATGAGCTAAGTGTTACCATTCACGAAATAAGCACTGAGCAGAATCGGACGAGGTAGTTTGATACCCCTCATACAAAGTGACCAGTGGGTCATACCCCTCATACAAAGTGACCAGTGGGTCTTGAAATTTCATCAGACTATGACACCCAATTTAATAAATCAATTTTTTTTTATGTATGTCTATGAGCCAAAGCACTGTGCGACTCTTTGTCTCAACAAAATATCAAATCTGGTCGACATGGGTGTAAAGTTATGAAATTTGTTCGCAAATCGTTGTGTTATGAGTTGCCACATTGTAGGAGTGTTTCATGACGGACTGCTTGCCATAATCGCGTACTTATATTTTATTAATCGATTAATCGCTATGATTTGTTCGAGTTAATCGAAAAATTTAGTTATTAAAATGTTCGGTTAATTTTATAGCGCGATTAATCGATTAACCGAATAATGATCAATTGAATGGGTACCCTAGTGGTCATCACTAAGAGTGCTGACCGTCGTCGAAATAAATGTAAGGTCGTCAGACCAGGGATCGAACCCACGGTCTCATGTTCACCTATGTCCACAATAAATTACTTTTGTTTAGTTCGCCTATATATTTTATTTTGATTAAAAAATATGACGTGTTGACGTAAACATAAAATACAATAACTTCACCAATGTTGCCACCGAAATAGTTTTAGCCTTGAATTAAAATTCGTAAAATTTATATTTTCGATATTTAGAATTTGTGTTTTTATGTGGCTGTGAAAAATATCAATAGACGTGTTTTCGTTACAATCTCGCGATTACCGAGTGCTTGCTAGCAACGAAAACTCTAAACTAGCAACAATTTGGATCTATGTACAATCGTTTCATACAGGCAACGCGAAAAATTTCAATCAGGCGGAGAGTTTTACAATAAAATAACAGAAATTCTTAATGTTACCAAATTTAAAAATCGACAATACAACTCTACAAAATTATTTCAGTTAGTGATACATTTGAAAGGCTGCCAATAGCCTACCATTTAAGCCGCTGAAGAAGATTAGAAAATATCAAAAACTGTCGTCAACTCAAACTGTTCTACGAAATAATTTCGTTAGAAATTGAGCGCCACCAACGCAGTTTGTGGATCAATTTTCGTCAACAATTTTCAAAGTTCGTCAATCCTTGTTATTTTTGGACAAGATGACTCGTCTACATGCTGGTCCAGAGCGTTCCATAGAACATATTGCTGCTGTATCTGAAAATATACTCGAAAAGCCATCAACATTAAATTCATATTTTCTCTCACCTTTTTGTTCAGAATTTGGCATATAAACCTCGGCCTGAAGGCTTTTAAAGTCCAATTGATCCAAGAACTGAAGCCTCAGGACAATCCGATACATTTCGTTTGGCTGACTGGGCTGCAGGTAAATTGGTTGAAGATGAGCAATTTTATCGAAAAATTATCGTTACCGATGAAGCTCATTTTCACTTCGGGTACTACGTAATAGGGTGTACTGAAAATCAATTTTTTTTTGGGAATTTCAAATGTGGGGGTCTCAAACGACGCGTGTTAAAGAAGTGATTACAGGACGTCAACCTTTTTTTTTTTACGAGGGTACGCATAGTCCCCTAGCGGCCGTTGAAGTTTTGATTCCTAGTACATTTTCGAACAAAAAATATTTTTTGGACAACAAGGGGCTCAAGCGACGTGCCATGATGAACATATATAGAAAAAAAATGACATGAGGTGTCAGGGACACTCGGTTGGAAGAAAGTTCCTTTCGCTATATATTATGTACTAGTTAGTTCCAACACGCCTAAGGCGCCCGTTAAAACATACGGCAATTTAAATGGATCTATAAGAAAATATACTTTTTGCAAAATGATAAACTTTTTATTTATTGAATGTATTTTTTTTTTTAAAAAAGTATATTTTTAGGTCCTTTTTGTGAGAATATGTATTACATTTTCCCGAAAAGGTCATTTCTTTAATGAGAGGTACTTCTTTTATTAAAAGTTAATGTTTTTTTAAGATAGGGTAACATTTTTAATACGAAGTACTTTCTGTAAGAAAAGCCTGAGAGTGTGAATTTTTTCTTACAAAGAAGTACTTTTTTTTAAGAAAAGGTACTTTTTAATGAAGTGGTATTCTTTTTAGGAAAAGGTTATTTTTTAAGAAAATTTACTTATTTTCGGAAAGGCTACTTATCTCAAGAAAAAAGAAACGAAAAGGTATTATTTTATTTTTAAGAATATGTACTATTAACAAAAGGAATTTTGTAAGAAAAGGTATTTTTTTAAGAGAATGCTTTTTTTTGAAGAAAATGTTTTTTTTAAGAAATGGGGTTTTTTTTAGAATTGGTCCTTGTTTCGAGAACAGGTACAATTTTAAGAGTAGGTTCTTATCTCACGAAAAGTTATTTTGTTTTACATGAAAGGTACTCTTTAAAGAAAATGTAGTTATTTAAGAAAAGGGAATTTGTTGTAAGATAATGTACTTTTTTTCAGAAACGGTATTTATTTAAAAAAAAATTACTTTTCTTAAGAAGAGGTGCTTTTTGTAAGTAAATTTACTTTGTTAAGCAAAGGTACTTCTTTAAGATAATGTATTTTTTTAAGAAAACGTACTTTGTTTAAGAATATGAATAGGTATTCTTTTTTTTTGAGAAAATTTACTTTTTTTTAAGAAAACGCACTTATTTAAGAAAATGTTTGTTTTTTAAACTTCTTTCATTTTGGCTTTCCTAAATTTTCCTTTTATTCAGTTGAAAACTTCAATATGTAATAAACAGGCTTCACCTAGAAAATTTCCCAGTAGACAAGAAATTTCTCGCCATACGTTGATCTAGACACAAACCAAACAAAAAGTACGAGGGCTCAGGGTTGTGTTTCATGGATTTGCCAGTCTTGCACTTTGGCTTTTCTTTTATTTGGGTTACTTTTTATTGGGTTCAAAACTAGAATATGTAATAAAGAGGCTCCACCGAAAAAACTTCCCTTTAAACCAAACCAAACCAAAAGTAGCCAATATAGTTGACAATAATGGATTGTAATAAAGTATTTAAAAAAAGTTGTTTAAAATTTTTTCATTTAGCCCCCATCCTGCAACGTGCAATAAGGAACTTCGTTCCTAAAATATTTTAAATATGTTGACAGAGCATTTTTTTAACGACGTCATTTTGAAATCTTTATCATACATATTTTGTCTTTCCCATTTTGCTGTATTTTACATAAATATTCCACACGTCATCGAAGTGATACCAATAAATCTGCAATGAGTTACTGTTTGGTGTGGTTTATTTTGCCATGGCGGCATCGTAGGCTCATTTTTCTTCGATAGTGAGCAAGGAGCCGCAGTTACCGTCAATAAGATACCGTGCCATGCTCAGGGATATTTGTTCCCAAAAGTTGAAGATGATAGCATGGGCGATGTATGGTTTCAACAGTGCGGCACTATGTGCTACACAGCCAACGTTACAATTACAATTTTGCGCACAGTGTTCGAAAACCACATAATTAACCGAAACTCAGAAGTCCATTGGACTCCTCACAGCGGCGATTTTGACTCCGCGGCACAGTGAATCATAAGTGTTACGCAAACAATCCCGAGTCCATTGAAGCCTTAAAACGCGAAATTGACGCTGTCGTTCCCGAGAGAGTGGTCCTGAAAACTTGGGTAGATCGAATGAGGTACTACTGAAAATCAAGTCATAGATACCATTTGAACGATGTTGTTTTTCATTCATAAATGTAAATGATGGGGTGTTACCAATAAAATCATAATTTTGTGAAAATGTTAGCTAGTAGTTTTTAATGCCATATTAAATTACAAATTTTAGATGGCCCACGCATTGTCATACTTCTTCTAATATTATTTTTATTATTGGTGTTCTCACTGTCAAAGCATTTACTACTTATTGATTTCTCTTTATAGCAATCATACGCTCTACTTATATACTGTTGCCTTTAAGTTACACAGTACGAATACTTAATATTATTGAAAGTTTAGCACAAGTATTTAATATGCTATTCACATAATGTTTACGTTTAGTTTTACTCCCTCTCTCCTAACGAGTACTTTGTATATTCATTTTACGACACCGCTCCAAATCATGTTTGTCGCCCACCAAAATGACTTCACATTTCAGCAACTTTAGAAACTGAAGGATATTCTCAGCCGATCCAAAATAAAGTAGACCACAGCGAACAAATCAATACTGTCCACACCACTGAAGGCATCAGCCTGGTTGTCAAATATACAGGAAAAGAAGAAGTACAAAATAACATTAAAATGTTGCAACTTAGGAAAAGGGTTGGTAGGTTGGCTGGTTGGTTGAAAAGGCTGCAAGATAGCATGCTGTCTAGCATACTTAGGCTAACGAAGCCCATTGTGATACCTGCAGTTTCCTCCATAGCAACTATTGACTAGTCGTCTAGCCAATTTGCCCTTTCAATAAAAATTTCTATGAGACCTACAGGAGTATCCTGTAGGGCTACGGTGGTAACTAAATGTGTTGCGAATATCCTACTTCTCAGTCCTGCCAGAGCAGGGTAATCCAAGAGAAGGTGTTTCGTCGTTTCCTCGTCCTCTTCCATGCAGCATCTACAGAGAGTGGAGTTTCTATATCCCAATCTTAGGGCTTGTTTTTCTACAAGACAATGTCCCGCAAGTGTTCCTATCATTGTGGATAACCTGCCTCTCGGCAAGTTAAGTAGTTGCCCAGTCCTCTTCCTGTCCAACTGTGGCAGAAGGACTGTGGCTTGGTTGCAAGTTGAAGTAAGTCTCCACTTGTCCTTGAACATATTATCGGCCCACAGCCTGATCTGCAAACACCTTCTTTTGCCGGAAGAACCTGTGCCGTAGTGACCTGTCCAGCTAACGCATTCGCTACGCAATTGCCTGGAATGTCGCTGTGTCCCGGTACCCAGATGAGTCTGATGTCAAAATACTCTGCCATCACCCTAAGTGATGAGTGGCATTCTTTCACCGTCAGGGACGTAGCAAACATGGCTTCCAGGGATTTTATGGCAGCCTGGCTGTCTGTGTAGACATATATTCTCCGGAGGGTTGTGACACTACTTTTCAGTAGTTCAGCAACCTCCAGTATGGCGGTAATTTCCGCCTGAAATACACTATAGTGATGAGGCAGCTTGAAGGAGATATTTATATTTAGGTCCGGTGAATGGACCCCATAGCATACTTGCTCGTCCAACTTTGATCCATCCGTGAAAAATCTGATACTATTGGTATCCCCTTCCAGTGACTTTTCCCAGGTATTCCTGTTCGGAATAGAAGACCTTAGATTTGTCGCTGGTAGAAGGTAGGGGATACAGTAGTCCGTTTTTACGGTAATAGAGTTCATCCAGTGTAGTAATTCAGCGTGTCCGGAATGCCCCGACACCAAAACGCCACAATCTCTGATTCTAACCAGGGATGTAGCGGCTGCCGATTCGGCCATGATATCAGGAGTACAGATGTTCAGGATAGCACTAAGTGCAGTAAAAGGGTAAAGATAACAATTTATTGTATATTAATATACGATAGTAAAAACTGTTTCAAAAAATTCAGTTATTACACAATTAAGGTTTTCTCAAGCTCTCGTATTGTCGTATTTATCCAGTTGATTCAAGAAACAGTTGACTGAAGAAAAACATTTTTTAAAACTAAACGCAAATGATGAAATAATAACATCTGTTAGGGCCTGCTCTGTTCGTGGACCTGGAGGCCTATTTTATCTCAAGGTATTTTTAATTAAAATCTCTTAACGAATTCAACCTAAATTCAAGACAAGTCAAATCTTCTTTGTTGAAGTTATAAACTGAACTTAAAAACTATGAGAACATAAATGGTAGCGGGAGCTACTTGAAATGAATATTTGCATGTACATTACGGTGTCCCAAAAAATTTTTCTTTTTCGATTTTCATGGTGGCTCATGCCTAATTGGAAAGCGAATAGAGTGAAGTATTTTTGAGATTTTTTCCAAATTTTTCGGAAGAGGTTTAGGGGTCACGCAAGTTGACTTCACCCCAAAAATAGGGTATTCCGGAAGTTTTTTGAATTTTACTTAAAACTCGGTCAATGAACACGATTTTCTTAGTTTGTAAGTCAACACTTTTAAAGCAAAACGCTTAAACTTTTATTGTATATGCATGAACCACCACTTTTGGCAATGATTTTGTCTCAATAAAGTATAACGTATTACGTTTTTTTCGTAAATTTTGGATAACTTTTGTTAGTAACGCTTTATAACTTTTAAACTTGCTATGAAAGTTTAAAAAACTAATGATGCATTCTAAAAGTTGGATAAACTCCAGGCAATTTTGTACATTTTGTAAAATTTTAAATTTGCTGTTACTGTTCCAGAGTTATATATCATTTTAAAGCCTTTTACCCATTGTATGAACCTAAAAATATTATAAACTCTTTGCCATTTTTGCATCGGAGTTGCTTTAAATTTTTATGAAAATTTAAAACGGTAATGATGACCGTCGGTTGTGCAATGGGTAGTGTGCGCGCCTCTTGTACAGGAGATCCTGGGTTCGATCCCTGCTCCAACCACCTTAAAATTTCTTTCGAAGACGGTCACCTCGCTTAGTGACGGCGACACTATCGAGTATATAGCCATGAAAAAGCTTCTCAAAATACCGTTCGGAATCGGTGTAAAACTGTAGGTCCCAATCAGAGAATGAAAACTGGAAAGCGCACAGCTCAGTGATTGTGAGAAGTTCTCCCCTGTCCCTTCATGGGATGTAATGGGAAACCATTTATTTATTTATTTTAATGATGCACTTTAGAAGACGCATAAATACCAAGCAATTTTGTAGAAACAATTTTATATTTGCAGTTACTGTTCCAGAGTTATGCCATTTTAAAACTCTTTACCCATTGTGTGAAACTAATAATACTATTAACTAGTTGCCAATTTTTCATCGGATTTGATTTATACACCGTATTCATGAAAAAATCTACATGCGGTAAGTAACGGAAAAGAGTTACACGCAGAAAAAGACGGCTCAAGCAACATATTGCAGGAAACATGTAAATGTTTGAAAGCATTCATATATATGGTTTCTGCAATATGTAGCTGGGGCCATTTTGTGCTACGTGTAGTTCTTTGTCCTTACTTAGCGCATGTAGATTTTTTTCAATAATACAATGATTAAAGCAAATCCGATGAAACAAAACAAACAGTTTATAATATTATTAGGTTCATACAATGGGTAAAGAGTTTTAAAATAGCACATCTCTGGAACAGTAACTGCAAATTTAAAAATTTCTTTTCAAAATTTGCTTGGAATTTACTCATCTTTTAAAGTGCATCATTAGTATTTTAAATTTTCATAGAAATTTTAACCAAATCCGATGCAAAAATTGCAAACAGATTATAATATTATTAGTTTCATACAATGGGTAAAGGGCTTTAAAATGGTATAACTCGGGAACAGTAACCGCAAATTCAAAATTTTTTTCCACAATGTTGCTTGGAATTTATACGTCTTTTAAAGTGAGTCATTAGTTTTTTAAATTCTGATAGGAATTTTAAAAGATATAAAGCGTTATTTACAAAATTTACTAAAAATTTTCGAAAAAATTTAATACGTGGTACCTTATTGAGCAGAATCATTGCCAAAACTGGTGGTTTATGCATGTACAATAAAAGCTTGGGCGTTTAGCTTCAAAAATGTTGACTTACAAACTAAGAAAAACGTGGTTATTGACCGAGTTTAAACTAAAATTAAAAAAACCCTCGGAATACCCGATTTTTGAGGGAAATTGGACTTGCGCAACCTCTAAACCGCTTCCGAAAAATCTGAAAAAATTCTCAAAAATACTTTATCCTATAAGGTTTCAAATAAAGCTTGAGCAAAAAAAAATTATTGATGGGACACCCTAATGTACATATGTATGTGACCTGAATCAGACTCAAACTTAAAGGGAATTGTTAAAAATATATTAAGGCGAATTTAATTATTCAGAAATTACCAATATTCAGATAAAAGAATTATAAAAAAGATATGTTAGACATTTATCATAATAAATACAATGGAACGTGCTTGAACGGTGCGGTGCGTTCAGCATATTCCCGGGACGTCTGAGGCATCCTTTACAAAACCTCCTTAAAATTTGCGGCAGGGTGCTGAGTGAAGCACATTTAATTAGTGGGGATATTTAGTTGGTGGGGACATTCAACATCGTGTGGGTAAATCAATCCAATCAAATCGTGCATATGACGGAGTAAATGTGGTTCAGATGAGTCAAAAATCTTTCTCCACATTACTTCTTGGTTTAGATAAGAATCTTCAGCATTCTGGTACGATCCCGCGATACTGCTGGGCCTTACGTAAAGATTGTTACATATCTAATGGGTTTGTATAGAGTTTTCATCCTGACCAATTGCCAAGGAGCCCACATCACCACTCGCACATACTACAGGTATTTAAAATTTATACACGCTGAAAAATCTATCGTTTTTTGTTGAGCTTGTTGTGCTTGTCGCAACTATAATATACTTGTACCCAAACGCATTGTGTTTGCTATTCAATATTACATGTTTGAGACACAATGATTAATATGATATATCATATGGGTTTTTGCGACAAATATATATCTGTGTTTGTGATACAAATATACCCGTGTTTGTTGCACTGTTTATGCTCTCTCGAGAGTGTGTATATCTTGTAAGTATGTGTATGTGTATTTTTAAATTTTTCTCTCAGTGAGTGATTCATAAATATTCCCGAATATGCGTGATGAATTGCGTTTTAATTTTATGTATTCAGTCGACAATGGTTCATTGGACAAAGGATATCAAAAGCGCCTGATCAGTGGAAAAAGATTAAACAAACATTCGGACGGTTATATGGTTTGTGATGTTGCTTTGGTTTTGTGTATGTATTGCGCATACATATATGTGTGCTACCAAAGTGAGCAACGATTTTGATGATAGAAACTGGAGAGGGCAACAACGTGAATCCTTTTTTCTGCCCGAGTCTCTACTGAAAAACTCGGAATGGCGGACCATTTGTGAAATATAATAAAAATACACAATTAATTAATACACGCTTGTCTTGCATGAACTAGAGTTGTATATAAGTATGTATATTGTTCGTGTACCAATATATTGTCCATATAGCCTCCACCACAGTACTTCTTGGATTAAATAAGAATCTCCAGCATGTATAATTCTGGTTGGATAATGTAGGGAACCGCATACTGATAACCAAAGCATAGTTGAAACTTTCTGAAGACAAAATCGTGAGAGACAACAAAGAAAGGAGACATAACAGTGCAGTAGAGTCAAAGCAAGGCCAATAATGTACCAAAATCATTTAAATCTTTTATTTTTTTGTATTAATTATTTATTTGAATTTGAATTTTATTGACCGATTTTTGTTAGTTTTTTGGTTAATGTATGAGAAATTCATACTACAAGCTTACAAGTCATGAACATTTTTTTAATTGAAAATGGTTAGTTTTTGTTGGAAATAATATACCATTCTGTTCAACACACATTCAGTGGCAGGACTATTTTCGAACTCCGTGACAAGTTCACCATCAGATGCCTAACTGCTGTGCTTGAATTGATACCATCGGTTGATCATCAATCGTTTATATACAAACTCAATTCTGCAATTCACATGTGCGATTGAGTATCGATCGAAGATCCCTAAGAATCAACATCACTGAAAGGGCTATAATTCCAAGAACAAAAACAGATAGAATTTTTCCACCTTGTTCTTCTTTTTCCTCATGCATTCTCACATTGTTGCAGATACAATTATTTTATATAAATAAATTTATATTTTATAAATAAAAAAATAAATTTCTTATTTATATAAGTGAATTGTTTTTGATGTGTTAACATCCATAGCGGCGTATAGGGACTAAATCTTTCAAAGTCAACACATGCAAACAACACACAGACAGGTTTTCTGCTGCTGCTAAAACTAGATTTTATGCTGCTGCTAAAACCAGATTTTATGCTGCTGCTAAAACCAGATTGTCAAAGGTAAGTCAAATAAAATGTGGGTGCGGAGCACTCTCAGAGCAAATAGAATAATGACGTATTATACGTATATAAAAATGAGATAACAAGAGAGCAACGAGAATTTTGTGAACTTGAGTAGCGTATGTGAGAACATAAGAATGTATGTGTGTATGTTCATGTGTCTGTTGCTTTGCATTCTCTTCATTGTTTCTGGGAATAAAACAAAAAATTTTAAGCAAGAAAATAATGACACATGTGCTTGCACTGGTCTTTAAATAATTTTAAATATTAATATTATTTAAATGTAACGTCATCATATGATTGAACGCTGTTTCTTTATTTTCCAATGTAACATTCACACAAGTGTTCATATAAATCGAACAGTTACCGTGTTGCAAAAAGGTGTTAACACATCGCCCGTGAGTTCGAACACTCATTGGATTTTTTTTCATAAAATGCGAATTTGATGCTCTTTTGCTTCTTCTGTCTTTGTTGTCTCTCAAGTTTTTGTTTTCAGATGGTTTCAGCTATGAGTTGGTTGTCACTATGTTGGAACACAAACAAAGTATTTATATACAAATCAAGTTCATGCTAGCCAAGCGTGTATTAATTATGTACTTGTGTTTTTTTTATTATATTTTTCAAAAATGGTTCGCTTGCTCCGACGAAGTTTCGACTGTTATGTGAAAACATAGTTGTTGGGAAACCTCGAATTCGAACCTCATTTTCTCGTATAAAATCTAATTTTTATACGACCTGAAAAAAAGCCGTTTCCCATTACATCCCATGAAGCGATTGGGGAGAGCTTCTCGCAATCAGTGAGCTGTGCACTTTCTAATTTTTCACCCACTGATTGGACCCTACAGTTTTACAACGGGGTCCGAATGGTATCTTGAGATGCATTTTCATTCTAAGTACTCGAAAAGGGCGCCATCACTAAGCGAGGTGGCCGTCGTCGAAGGAAATGTAAGGTGATCAGAGCAGGGATCGGAACCACATTCTTATGTACAAGAGCCGCGCACACTAACCATTGTACCACTACTGAGTTGCATAAATAATAAAAAAAGCCTTACGGTGCCTTCCAAGTAATAAGTTTTTTAATATTTCTGCCCATAGAAATGACTACTGTTCTTTTGAGTCTCTATTGAAATATCTTAAGGAATAACTACTGTTAATATGATTTGATTGATTGGTTTTGATTTTTCTTTTTCACTTAATAGTTTTGAAAATGTGGCCGTCGGTGGTGCAATGGTTAGTGTGCGCGGCTCTTGTACATGAGAACGTGGGTTCGATCCCTGCTCAGACCATCTTACATTTCTTTCGACGATGGTCACCTTGCATAGTGATGGCGACACTATCGAGTACTTAGCCATGAAAAAGATTCTCAAAAATACCGTTCGGAACCGGTGTAAAACTGTAGGTCTCAATCAGTGAGTGTAAAACTAGAAAGCGCACATCTCACTGATTGTGAGAAGCTCTCCTCAATCCCTTCATGGGATGTTATGGGACACCATTTTTTTTTTTTAGATTTGAAAATGTATTTCTTTTAGTTAGGCTAGTCTGTAAGGTCTGTAATCCATTGACATTAATGAATAACACCCCTGAAATACAGTTTCATTCTTATGCTCTATTAAGACATTGTCCTTATTTACATTTTGCTGTTCACGCACAAAACTTTTTATCAATTAAGTTTGTTGTCCTGTTTTATTCGCCATTTACAGTTTTTTTTTTGCTCCAAACTAACGTGTTTTTCCGAACATCGTACATAGAAAGGGGTTTTTATTTATATGTATATGAGACGTGTTAAGCATTTGTATCACACATATTTTGCCGCACGACATAGTCCCTAGTGTTGACTAAAAATACGAGCACTAAGAAAAAAGTGTTAATGCAAACATGTTTGGAATACAAAAAAACATAGTTATCATCAGGACTTAACATTCAAGTAATATCAGCTGAGTCCCACTCTCCTAGATTTTAAAACATTGGTCGATAGTTTTACCTCATTATGTAGAAACATTACAACAATATTCCGATTTATAGCATTTCGATGTAGTCAGTCGAAGCCGGAGGTGAACTTGACCCACTGGGCGCCACTCGTTGTGTTTGTGGTCTGGGACAATCAATATGCATCAGTTGTAGCAAGAAACATTAAATCAGCCTTTTTTGTGTTGTGTCCACATTTAAAGGATATTTCGTGGTCGTTTAGAAAACATTTCACATTTAATTCGCAAATTGTTGTCTCGTAATCATTATTTATAGGAAAAGGAAATAGGTGATTTTTAGGTGGGGGGAGGAAGCGTAAGAATAATGAATAAGACTGTATTGAGGCTTTTACTGTAAATAAATTGTTTAAAGTTTATTAACTTTTGATTATGGTATTCATTGACTTCCTCAAATTCCACGGCCACACATCAATCTACGTCGAAGGTGCAATATTTTCTGTCGTTTGTTAAGTTAATTAAATTATTATATAGTTTAAAAGTTTTCGCATCGGAATGCCAGTAACACTCGGTGCTCTCTGTCTGAAAAAGTTTTAATAAAATTAAATACTATGTATGTATGTATCTGTTTATATTTGTATATTGAGTGAGAAAATATAAATATTTATATCTCTTTTAATTGAAATTTTGTTTTACTACAATTTAATTTATTTTCAAATGATACAAATTATTCCACTTTCAGTGATTTCATTCCGACGCCACAGAAACAAAAACTTTTGATGTAATAAATACTTGAATTTTTCGTCAAAGTATGCGAATAGATTTTTCATATCCATTCAATATCTTCCGGCTATTAAATGTTTCACTGAGATGTATGGACATCATTAATTAACAATATTTTGCTGTTGTCGAAATATTTATCATGCAACAGCTGCTGGTATATAAACATCAACTGCCACTATATTATTCGATGTGCTAGCTACTTCTACTTGTTCGTGTGGGATGGTGTGGCGACGTATGATTAATATTTTTTTTCAGTCGCCGAAAAATGTATTTCTATTTGCTGTGCATTTCACACCGATTGCCATGTAAATTCCATTATTCTTTTGAAAAAAAGTGTTATATTAATTACGGGTATCAAGTTATGACCATCGATATCCGTTTCTTAAATAATTATTTAATATTTGATGTCAGAGTGGTAGTTTTGTGAAATGCTGGAGTTGAAGAGAAGTAATATCTTTTTAAGCGCTGGAGTCGGAGTAGGAGTGGAATGGTACTGTTGAACCGAGTACAACACATCTTTAAAACTGCATTAAATTATAAATAAAATTGAATTATCAAATTGTTTAATGTACATGGCAACTCTTTATCCGCTTCTCCGCTGGATAAAGAGTTCCCATATTAAGATCTTTTCCAGTCCTGTATTTCATTTTCCTTTTCATATTGTTTAACGATTGAACTTCACTTAGGTGATCTTCGGCGAAGCGGTAAGAAGCTGGTTGAGAAATAAAATTGTCAGTTATTTGAATTAAATATATAATTGTCCTTTATTTCTTGACTTTGACATTTGGGGCAACCTTCGATTTACAATCCTGTCAGTTCCATTAAATACAGTCCACTTGCGGAAATTCGGTCACAGAATTGTACATGGTCCTTCGAACCTATAGAAAGGACAAGTGAAAATAACCGAAGAAAAATACCTTCATCTCTATCAAACGAGGATTAAAACCACCTTATAATAATAACCTGGCGCCGAAATGAACGGTGGAAGAAGGTACGTAATAAAGGCTTGATAAATTAGAGAACGTTGGGTTATGAGAGCTTGAATTGTTTGTTTGGTTGATGCGTAAATTCATGGCTTCTATCAAACGAGGATTAAAAACTACCTTATAATAATAACCTGGCGACGAAATGAACGGTGGAAGAAGGTACGTAATAAAGGCTTGATAATTTAGAGAACGTTGAGTTACGAGACCTTGAATTGTTTGTTTGTTTGTTGATACGTAAATTCATGGCTTCTACAGTTACCATTTTCAAAATATTCTGACTTCTGACGTGGCACAAAGGTCGGTTTGTCACGGCTACAAGGTCATAGTAAAGTCAATGTAAAGATCCGCTAGTTCCCTTGATGTTATACCCAAAAAGCGAAGAGAAAATGCAAATCGATTATGTTTAAAAAATTATTATTATTTTAAATTAAGAGTAAATGGAAAAGAGTTTGTATAAACTCCGTCCAAAATAACAAATTATAATTTAAACTGGTTTCTTTTACCACCATTCTCTTCACATCGTACTTCAAACCTCTTTGCACCCTTTTGCTGCAGTATCAATCGAACTACTTTGGGAAACCAACATAAATGGAAATATCTCTTAATGACAAAACGAAGACAATGAAATAAAATTAAGGTGAACACTGCGTCCACACACACAACCTTTCGATAATAATCTTAACTCTCTCCTCTGAAGAAGCTCTCTTTGCCAAAGGGAGGTTTAGCTCTCTTAGGTTATGTGTGATAATCACACTTAACGTCGACTATAGCGGAGATTTAAGAGGGGACCTGCTCTCGTTTTTAAAGCAAGATAATGATAAATCTGTGAATTGGGCGGTTGCTTGCTAGTGTATTTCATATATTGTCTGAAGTGAAATCGTGAAATTACTTAATCGTGAATTAATTAAATACAGTCCACTTGCAGAAAATCGGTCACAGAATTGTACAGGTACATTTTATAATTTGATCCACAACCCTGCTCTAGGAAAATATTCTGTCAGCGTACGACCTTATTTCACCAGCTCGTGATACCAGTGGCTGAGAGAATTAGAAGATCCAATTGGTTCAATAAGTTAAGGTAATGAATTGGCGCTAAAAACAGCTGAGATTTTAGTTCTTTTATTTGCCGTAAAATATTGTTTTAATTCGGTCATAGGAGCATTCCACAGTTGGACAACAGGACAAAACTTCCAGTACATTATATTTGTGTGAGTTTATACTATATACCAGATAGAGGTTTGTTTCTAAATTATTTGTACATTTGTGGAAAATTTAGTAAAATGTATACAAATGTAATATGTGGTATTTTGACATACGTAGCAGGTGTAGTTGTCATTTCCACCTGGGTCTAGACAGCGCATGGGAATAATAACCTGCATCGTTTTTCGTTCACCTACAGAGATAATTAAAAAATAGTACCATCGGGGCATAAACTTAAATGAAAAACTAAATTACCTTTGGACCACAACATTAAACCGTTGTAACCTGTGCGACAGTAATGTTTGGGTGTCCATAGCTCATCAGAAATTCGCCCAGTTGAAAATACCTCTCATAGATGTCTTCTACTTTGCTGTTGAAAAACGAATTTTTTTTTCAGAAATACAGGGTGTCTGGCAGCAGATTTATATTTTCAAACTTAAATAAAAAACATAATAATTGACACAAACTTTCATTAAGAGCATTGAACGATAGAATAGATATGAGGATTTTATTTTTTTAAGAGTATGTCATCCAGATGACCGTTGACATTCATCGCCTGGCCTCGAGGATTTCCGAAAAAAATGGTACAATTATCTCATGCTTGGATAAGGCACATCAAACAGTTACCCTGGGGCAATGCAATGGTTTTTGATGTTTCAATCGAGGGTTGCGGGTTCTTGGAAACCAGAAACGGCAGTTTTGTTTGTTGACGTGGCCGTTTAAGTGAAAATGAGCCTCGCCGCTGCAAAAAATGGGATTTACAGTGCGAAAACGCTCCAACATCATTTCGCAAATATTTTGGCGTAAATCAAAGTCACTTTCTTTCAATTCTTGAACTATTTGAATTTTAGAAGGATGGAACTTCAGATCCTTTTTTAAAATTTCATGAACAATCGCTTTTGGAAGTCCCAGTGAGGCTGCTCTTTTCCGTATTATAAGTCGCGGATTTTCACGTAAACTGCTTTCAATCAGTTCAATGTTTTCGCGAGTCGACTGGATCGACTGGACCCTGGCCGCGGGACATTCATGGCCGAAGCAGTTGCGCGGAATCTCTGCACCCACGAACGAATTAAATTTACACTCGGTCCATCCCTTATTCGCCGAATACCGAACTTTGAACAAAATTGTCGGCGAGCAATTATGTAAGAATCATTACTCTTAACAAATGTCTCCACAGCGAACGCACGATGTTCACTCGACCACTGCGACATCGTGACTGACATATCCGTACAATCGATAATTCCAACGGCGCCACACTCCCTCCGCACCGTTTACTACTTTTCTAAAATAAACATATTTAAAAATATCAGTTTGCCACCAGACCCGTGATGCCAACTCTGCAGGAACGAAACGCGCCTTAGAACTCCAAAAAAAAGTGCAAGTTACGAAAACATCTAGAAAAATCCCGAAAGTGCTAAAACGCGCTTAATAAACAAGTGGTTTCCAATAGGGACCGGTAGATTTTGACATTCCATGTCGGTTACGTTGTTTCATCTATTGTTTGTTATTTATATTTCAGACAATAGAGACAAATCAAAATGGCAAGTTACAACGCCGAGCAATACGTGCGAATAATAAAACTTTATTATCAAAATGCGTGTTCCCTTGTGGCGACGACAGCCATAAAATGGCGACATAAAATGGTCATAGACACCGTGCATTTTAGGAAGATTGTGGAGTTTTCATAAGTCGCAGATCATAAGTCGCAGGCAATACGCCAGAATTCAGCTTGATCTATCCGCCAGTTATCGAAAATCGTAGCTCCCGGCCAACAACCGTAGCCCCGCCGGTCATTTGAACGAGGGCATATTCGTTGATATCTCACACACAAATTGTTTTAATAAAATTGTTACTTTCCCTTTTGCAAAATCCTTTCAGATGGTCAAGCGAAGTAAACGATGTTTGGAGTGCAGATTTGACGAACATTTTTGTTTTTCTCTTGCATCCACAGGATTAAAATTGGATTCTGCTTACTATACCTTGCGATATTTCTGGGCGATAACCTATAAAAAAAATAGAAGCAAACTTAGCATGTGTGGTCAATAAAGATGAATATATTTTTGAAAAATCTTCGGCAGTCATTCACAGATATGCATCAATATAAATTAACAGTTGTTCAAGGCCATTAGCAACAAAAATGCATATTTAAACGGGAATGCCCAAAATACAAAAAAAAAACATTCTTTAGCAAAATCGGTATTGCATACAAAACGGGCTAAAGGGCTAAATAAAAACTCAAAAAGCGTGCACATTACGCGTTTTTCCCAAAAAGCGCAATTGAAATATTTTTCGCGTTTTGCAAGGCCGTTAAGTGCTAAATCTAGCCCCAAAAGAGCTAAATTGGCATCAGTGCACCAAACACCCTGTACAATAATATGTTCATGGTAAAGTCGTAAGAACAGCTGTTTTCATTTTTTTCATGAGGTTCTTCGCCTTGGCTGTCACACTCACATGTATTTTGTTTTTGTACTCTTTTGCATTCTTGTGTTGTTGGTATGAATTTGTGTAGAGTTTGACAGCTGAAGCGAATAGAACAAAAACAAAATGTCTGTTGTTGCTGCCTACAACAACAATAACACGCGCTGATATTACCATGAAGATATTATTGTACCATGACCCTGTAGAATGATTGCCGCTTCACGCGAAATGCCCCACACGTAATGCAATTCGAACAGGTAATTGTAGTCGGCTGACTGAATTTGAGATTTGTTAGATTTTGCTTCTTCATAGTTTTCTGTTGCAGGCCGACGCATCTTATCAGACAAAGTGCAGCTGACAAAATATGGTGCGCCTTATTAGCGCAGTGTGAATAAATTACAATATTTTTTCTTATTGTTTATTTATAGATATTAATGTACAGCTTTCTTTTCTTCGGTTAATTAATAGTGAAATTTACGTAGAAATTTTTCCTATATACACCAACCCCCTAGAATGCAGTTTTGTGGTGCAACTCAGAATAAGTACGAAATTAACAATTAAATGGAGCTTTGAACTTTCAGGGACTTTTAGTAAAATTTTACGGGAAATATTTTTGTTGTACATTTTATCCCTTTGCGCCCCTGTTTTAGGGATGTTTTTTACCCTTTTCCACATAAGGGGTTTTGAAGGACCCATATCTTGAGCAGCTAGAGGGTTAAAATGTTCCACAAAAATCGGAAAATTTTACATAAAATTGCGGAACACACACTATAAATAAAATGTATGGATGTCATAGCTTCCTATTCCGATTCATCATAAGAATGTACAAGAGGGGGAAAACTTTAACGCCCCCCTTTTAATTGCCCATATGTAGGCTTTCAAAACACCGATACACATAAACCTTTTTCTTACCCCCTCTACCAGAATCGGTTGTCAGAACCTTGTCATTTTAGAAAAAGTTTCATTTTGTACTACAGTGCAATCGACGAGTGAAGAAAATTGTGTGTCTTTTTTGGTTGGAACAAAAAACACACTAGCTACTTAAATCGTTTGAAAAATGATCTTGTGTGCTAAAGAGTAAAACATCAATTTAATTCGTAGTCATGTTTTACCATTTGCTGTGGAATGCTCCCAAAGTGGCTGTATGTGGAAATGTTAACGGTCTGAACTCTAAAAACAAATAGAAGATAGAAATGGCGCCATCAAGAGGGTTAAGTCTAAATCAGTGATCTAGAATTTTTTATTTGAAATTATGGGACACATTAGAATTAAAGACAATGCTGGCGAAACAATCAACTTCTTGACGGAAGAGTTAGGTTGTCGAGGGTAGTGCAATGACAATCCTGAGGAAGATTTTACTATGAGAACAAGGCCAGTTCGTTTTCTTTGATGTTCGAGTGTAGCTACAGATTAGTTATAGAAAGATTTTGGTTGGGTGAGATCGCCCTACTTCGATCATAAAACTATTTTGTATTTTTTGTTAAATTTGTAAAATATTGAAATTTCGGGCCACCCTAATATTCTTTTCTAATAATTTTGTCGCAACAACAACATACGTACTGGTTTTGGTCATTATGTTTAGTATCGTATGTATGTATGTTGTTGCTTGTTGTTTACATTAGGCCTGTCTGCGTACTGATAATTTGTGTGTACACCAAACAGCCAGTAACGAGAGAGTAAGAGAGAGTTTATTTTGACAGTTCGATGATAGAGAACTTACAAGTTTTTAATGGAGAAATTTTTGCCAGTAAGAATTTGCAAGTTCGAACAGCTGTTTTGAATCATATGTTTTATGTAAACAAACAAAATAAAGTTGAAATTGAACAATGGCAGAAGTAAGTATTTTGAGAATTGTGTGAATCCAAATATTTAATTTGTAACATCATTATACTTACCATCTTGAACCCTCTTAAATGTTCCTGGCGAGCACTGCACATCGAGTTGTCTATCGCTACTCATTTTCAATTCAGTACTTTTGTTTTAAGTTGTTTGCATTGCAATCAGCTGTTTACGAACCAGCTGATTTTAATTTCTTGCAAGTTTTTACTGGATGTCGTCTGTGTACTTTTTGTGATATTTTTTACTGAGAGAGTAAAATTTTTTTTCCCTTTCTTACTGGAAAAGTACCCAGACAGACCTATTATTGATGCAAAAGAATATACCAACAACAACAGCGCTGACGAAGTCATTTGCTTCAGTTCGATCACTCAGCCGTTGTATTGTTGTTGCTCTTTCTTTTGGATTCTCTACTCAGATTAACTGTCGTTCTATGTTGATGGATTGGGAGGCCCGCGACAATTACAAATATTGTAAAATCAGTTCTTGAAAAGATATGTAACATTAAACATCACATCTAAAATAAAAAAAAATTCGCGTTTTATTTAAATTAATAAAATAAATAGTTTCTGCGCGAACAATTTCTTTAGACATAACAGTTCGGAATCGGTATACAAATTTTAGTCCGCTCTATGACTCTGAAAGTAGAAAGGGCGCAATTATCTGATTGTAAGAAGCTTTTCCCAGTTTCTTCATGCTTTTTAATAGGAATCCAAATTATTAGGGTGCAAACATAATCATCGTGAGATTTGAGTTTCAAAATAGTGTGAAATAACGTCGGTGGGTAATGTTTGTTTAGTTATTTGGATTCTGTGGCCTATGCGATTAAATTAACAGCGAACAACGATATCAGTATTGGACGTACGACTTCAAAATGTTCAGCATGCAGTTCTTGAGATGTTTCAGGGATAGTAATATGCCCGGAGACAAATTAATTCCTTAAGGATTTTTTTTTGTTGAAGTTTTGGATATTTATATACAGCGTTTAATCATCAATACAGGCCTAGCAGATTATGGCTTACTATGAGATAACCGATCAGTTGGTTTTTAAAGTTGCGGATAGTACTTGGACTCACATTGCCCGACAATCGATTCAGAGTTATTCATCCTCAGCAGTTTATCGCCATAGGCTACTCTCCGTGTGTTCAAATCTGTAACTTATGGAAGTTATGGTTTTGTGCGAATTATTTGATTCATTATAAACATAATTTCCTTCCTTCTCTGAAGTGTTATTTATTTTACGTTTATTTTTACGTTATTTATCCCCGGATATACGTAGGAGCTATTTGCATGAAGTTATGAATGCCAGGTCTTTAAAGCTACACGATGACATTAAACCATTTAATCCTAAAACAGCAGCAAAAGCCATATACTCGCAGTTTAGTCCCTAAATCTTCTCATAATAACCCACAAAATCAACAGCAACCACAATGTCCGAGGGAATTGGAATTAGGTATATAAGCCACCATATAAACCAACGAGTGGATGACAGTAGGTTTGGAGCATAACCGTTAGTTGTAGTACGAGCAAGTATTTTCACACCCAGAGGAAGAGTGGTGCATGCCACGAGCAGTATATGGACGACAACAAGTTTCCAACTGCATACAATCGATAGCATGTACTCATATTCGTTCATTAAAAACCACATCGACATAATTACATATTCAGAGTTTTTGCTTCCATTTGTTTCTACAGCCAGTGAAAGCATTCTAATGCATTTACCAACATGAGCCAAAAAAGTTAATCTATGAATATATATTTTAAAGTTTTGGGTTTCCCATTTAATATAATTATTGGAACGAAGTGCCTTATCGAACGTTGCGGTATGGGGGCTAAATGAAAAAAAAAATTAACAACAACTGTTTTAACACCATTATGCTACAAACCACTATTATCAACTATATTGTTTAATTTTGCTTTGGTTTGTGTCTAGACTAACTAAATAGATGTCTCACATTTGTTGGGAAATTTCTTGTTTAATGGGAAGTTTTCTAGGTGGAGTCATTAACCAATATTTATTATATATTGTAGGTTTGAACCCAATAAAAAGTATATGTGAAATGTAAAATATGAAACAAGTTTAAAAAAAGAAAATTTTCTTAAATAAGTGCATTTTCTTAAAAAAAGTAAATTTTCTCAAAAAAATACCTATTCATGTTCTTAAACAAAGTACCTTTTCTTAAAAAAAAAATAACTTGTCTTAAAGAAGTTCCTTTGCTTATAAAAAGTAAATTTTCTTACAAAAAGTAAATTTTCTTAAAAAGGTATTTTTTTTTAAATAAGTACCTTTTCTTAAAAAAGTAAATTTTCTTACAACAAATTGCGTTTTCTTAAAAAACTACCTTTTCTTTAAAGAGTAATTTTATTGTGAGACAAAATTCATTTTCCTGAGATAAGTACCTACTCTTAAAAATTTACATATTCTTGAAAACGGACCAAGTCTAAAAAATTCCAGTTTCTTGAAAAAAAAAACAATTCTTCAAAGAAAACCTTCTCATAAAAAAATTCGTTTTCTTAAAAGTACCTTTTCTTAAAAATAAAATAAAACCTTTGTATGCTGTTGTTCGACTTTTTCCTTATCAGTAAATAATCAATATTCTCCCAGCTTGAGGTCAGAATTGCTTTTCTTGTATTTATTTTCCTCGATATTTCCCTACTCCATTGTGTAGCATCAATATTTAACATTTATTTAGTATCTGTTCTTAAAAAAGTACAGAAAGTACATCTTCTTAAAAATAATACCTCTTCTTGAAACTTTTAATAAAGAAGTACCTCTCTTTAAGAAGGTACTTTTTCGAGAAAATATAGTACATGTTCTTACAAAAAGGACCTAGAAATATAAATACCATTTTGGAAGTTTTTAACAATTTCCATTACTGTATAAAATTTACAATGGAAAAAGAATCAAATTCAAAACGTCCCTATTTAGATACATTTTAGGATCAGGAGAGGGGAAAATTTAGCAATTTATTGGTTACAGAAACCAACGTCTTCAGGAAGAATAACCAACTTCCACTCGAAACATCAAAAACGTGTGATTATTAATGCGGCGAAAAATTTAATAAAATGCGTTTTGACTATAAGTGATGTAGAACTCCACAAGGTCAATAAGGAAAGGATAAGAAGTATTCTCAAGGACAACAACTTCCCGAACCATCTTACCAACAGACTGATAAGGCAATTTGAGGATAACGGACAACCGAACAGGGTTACTACAGATGAGTCGAAAATTTACAAATCAATAACCTAGATACCTGGAATAACTGACCCGGAGTGTGTCTTATTTAAAGGCACTAAAAATTTTATTTTCAGAAGCCTGTATCTCTTCCAATTTCCAAAGCTAGACACCTTGAGATATAAAAAAAAGTTATGACAATAGTGGTTCCTTAACTAAAGAAATTTTTTTGAGGAATTTATAAAAAAAATCCAAAAATGTGCTATTTCTTTTGGTTCACTTGAATAAAGGCACTTTAACTAATTTCAATGAAAAACAGTTTCTTTTGTTTTTTTGAAATTTCTTTTACTTTATTTAAGAACTATTAGTTATGGGTACAACCCCCTTTGTTTTTAATAACTTCAATTATACGGGTTTTCATTGAGAGATAAAGAGAAGTTATGTAATCCAACGAAATTTGATTCCAAGCATCCATAATGACCAAAATTAGTGACTGCTTGTCATGACATGGCCTATCTCCTTCATAGACCTTACGAGATAACCAACCCCAGACATTTTCAATAATGTTTAGATCTGGCGAATAGGGTGGCCAGTCAAGAATATTATCATTTTGGCTCGCAATGATCTCCTTTACTACTCTGGCATTGTGTATTGCAATATCCAAGATATGGGACCAAATGGTTGACTGAACTTCGGAAAAGCCGATTCGAATAACGTTTTATAGCTTGCACCAGTCATTTTAGCATTTTGAAATTCAAAATCGATGGTGCCATAGTACGTAATAGCACCCCACACCATAACGGCGCCCTCTCGGCTGTGATATCGGTGAAAAAAACGCTTTTCATTGCGAAGATCATGGAAATAATAGTTATAGCCATCAGGTCCATCCAAATGAAACTTCTTCTCATCCGTAAATACAACGGTTCTCCAGTCATTTACATGACCTTTTGGCTGCACATCCCACACCATGTAGTCTCTTGCGAATTGAAGCCGCTTTTCCTTACCAGGAGCATTAAGTGGCGGCTTTTTTTTTTTGTAATTTAAGGTATTTAAGATACTCACAGCTCTTAATTACACTGCGTACTGATGACTTGCTCGCTTCCACTCAAGCTTGAGCTCTTATTTTTGACAAAGATACGGCAGAATTAGAAGCAATTCTGATAATTTTTCTTTTCTTATGCTGTGTGTTCATCGAGCCAAATAATTTTGATTGACTAAAATTTTGACATTAGCGTGGTGAGTATTTATTGTCAAAATTTTCACTAGCCCCAGGGCTGCACAAAATTTTGACAAGTAGTCTAAAATTTGTAGTCTAAATTTTAACGTTTGTCGTTTATCCAGCATTTGCTCGGAAACATGGTAATATCAGCAGGTGTTGTTGTAGTTGTAGGCACCACCAACCGGCATTTTGTTTTTGTCTCATTCGCTTCAGTTGTGAAACTCTACACAAATACATACCAATAACACAAGAATGCAAACGAGTACAAAAATAAACTACATGAGTTTGTCAACTAGGACAGGTCTATTTTACGGCTTACACTTCAAAAACAAAAATTTTTTGAGGGGGCAGAACACGTTATTTTAAGCAAAAAAGTAAAATAACAAAATCCGGGCAAATGCATTGTTTCGGAGTTATGGTCTCGGAAATTTCGGATGTGTGATAGGGTAGTGGGGTTAAAGTAGATATTGATATCATTACTTTTTTGTATAAGAGAATTCAAAATAAACTCAAAAAATTAGCTAGCATTTTTCGATAACTCGCTTAGTTATCGAGTTATGGGATGTTGCAATTTGGAACAATTATCTAATTTTTTTTCAAAATTTCAACATCCGATAACTAAGTGAGTTATCGAATAATGATATAGAGGTTTCTGCGTGGCCGGGCTAAGGGACTTTCTCCTCTGGGGTAGGCCCAACACTGGCTTCTGTATAGTATGAGATTTTCTCCTCCTCTAATCTATAATTTTTCAAAATTTCAACTTACGGGGGTCCATAATTCCGAATCTATGCATTTGCCCCGATTTTGTTATTTTACTTTTTAACATGATCTACGCAGTAACCCGTATAATAGACATAAGCCCAGGGAACAATTGTGACAGGGAGATACTTGTGGAAAAACGCATCATACAAAATATAAGACAATAAGAGCATACCTCACGCCTTCTTCTCTGTATTTGATACATCACATACATCCTTTGCCGTAATCGCAATTTATTCATTTTGTGTTTAATTTGAATAAAAGTAGCGAAATATTTTATAATAAGTGCAAGCACATGCATTTTCAGCTGTCAAAATTTTGATTTCCATTTCACACAGCAAAATCGGAATTGTATCTTCACCACACAAAAATAAATTCAACACAATTTACCACGACCGAAATATTTTCGATGAACACACAGCCTTATAGGTAGATAAAGACAATGAAACCATTGCTTTAAAATTTTTTCCATACCCCTCGGGGTCCTTGATGTAATTGTCGACAACTGTTGGGCTCCGTCCATTTTGTTTAGCTATTGTGCGGTTAGAATTTCCTTCAGAACGGTAAACATCGATTTTAGTTTTTTCCGACAGATTTAAAATTTTTTGTTTTACCATTTTGACTCGTAAAATTATTAAGATTTAACAAATTGTTATAAACAAATTCTCAGTACAAAAAATCCAATGAGTGTTCGAACTCACGGGCGATGTGTTAACACCTTTTTGCTACACGGTACCTGTTCGATTTCCTTGAACACATTCGTAAATGTTACATTGGAAAATAAAAAACAGCGTTCAATCATATGATGACGTTACAGTTAAATAATATTAATACTTAAAATTATTTAACCCTGCTGTTAGATTAGAAAAAACTTACGAATCTTAGATTGAGGGACCATTTGGTCCATACTGCAATTTTCATCCAAAATAATAATTTTATCTTATTCTTTGTAACTATTTTGGTTCAAAAATTTCTAAAGCAAGTATTTGACATATCAAAAACATCCGCTAACATATCAAAAACATCTTCTAAATATTTGACATGAATTTACATTCGCTTGGTAATGAAAAAACTTTCGAATCTTAGATTGAGGGACCATTTGGTCCATACTGGAATTTTCATCCAAAATAATAATTTTATCTTATCCTTTGTAACTATTTTGGTTCAATAATTTCTAAAGCAAGTATTTGACATATCAAAAACATCTTCTAAATATTTGACATGAATTTACATTCGCTTGGTAATGAAAAAATGTACTATTGACCAAATGGTCCTCTAACCTAAGATTCGTCATTTTGTATTTTTCTCAGTCCTGAATAAAGTTAGAAAATTTAATTTTCGCACATAACATTGTTTTATTAAAAGACCCCATTAGCAGAAAAATTTAGTCAGTATATATCACCGTTCCAAAGTTACAAGGGAAAACAGAAAAAATTTGGACCAAATGGTCCTAATCTAACAGCAGGGTTAAAGACCCAGTGCAAGCACATGTGTCATTATTTTCTTGCTCAATACTTTTTGTTTTATTCCCACAAAAGTCAAAGAATGCAAAGCAACAGACACTTGTACATACATACATACATTGTTATATTCGTACATACACTACACAAGTTCACAAAATTGTCGTTGCTCTCTTGCTATCTCATTTTTATATACGTATAAACGTCATTACTCTCTTTGCTCTGAGAGTGCTCCGCACCCACATTTTATTGGACTTACCTTTCACTACAATAAAAAAAACCGAAGATCAACATAAAACACTTTTTTAATATTACTCCAAATTAAAACACTTAAATCTCGGCTCGCCGATATCGGATCGCCTTAATTATTGCCCTAAACTCTTCGTCGAAACCCGCACTAGCTTTTTAATCCAAAAATTAATAAAATCGGCTATGAATTTCCGGAGAAAATCGCGTGGGAAAATTATATGAAAATCGCCCAATAATCACTTTCAATACCGACTGCCAAGCAACGAACAAACAAACGATGATTTACTCTTACAAACCTAACACTTGTGTATGTATTAAATTTATAGTTTACTGCCCTAGAGGCGCGCGTATAGATGTTAACACATCAAAAATCATGGCCTACTTTAAAAATAATAAAAAAATAATAAAGTGCCTTTATTCAAGTGAACCAAAAAATAGCACATTTTTGAACTTTTTTATCTCAAGCTGTCTCGCTTCCATATCCATTTTAAAATTCTGCAATCGGTTCCAAATTGCAAAAGATACAGGCTGCTGAAGATGGCATTTTTATTGCCTTTAAATAAGTGAACCGGAGTGTACTATTACATTTTGATTTCAAATGGTAAACTTCAGTTTTAAATTAAACACCAATTTAAATTAGAAAATTAATTTCTCATATATTAACTGAAAATTCAAATGTCAAGGATAAAACTCGGTTTGCATGTCATAACCTAACCAGAATATATTTCGATTTTCAAATACAATTTCGGGTACCGTAATGCGATGCTCCCAATATAGAGCCAATTACTTAATTCGCACTTTGAATTACTATTCTGAATTACCCCGTTTACAGAAACATATATAATTCGATATGTTTGTTGTTTACATTTATAATTGTTTTATTTAAATAATGTTGAGAATGGAAGCAAGAAAAGGTGAGTAAGTATTACAAATTTCGCCTTATTTGAAGGAAATATATCATGTTACTTCAAAATTTAGCAAGTGGAAAATTGCAAAGAAATGGGAGCAGAGGTGTGAGATATCCAACAACCTTTCAATACTTTATTTTGTCTCCTCCATTGTTTAACAATTTCCTTTTTGCATCCATTATGTATTGTAAAACGGTTTACCTTCTTTCTCTTTTTTTTTTGTTTTGATAACTGTCGCGATATACTTTCGATAACAATTAGAGATGACAGTAATTTGTTCGTAACTCATGACAATTTTTTACGTGTATTCTTATGGAAGAAGAGCAAGAGCTTGCGTTTGACGTCGCTTTGACATATAGACCAGCGATTTGACTAGGAAAATTTACGAAGTCTGGTGTTTTGCATATGGACGTAGCGTGTTGGAAGGTATTGCTTCAATAATACCAGATAGAGGCAATGTCTCAAACTAACCAGCAAGAAAACAGCAATGGCATTTCGTTTTGTGCGTTACAATTTTTGTGTAAATATACCACAAACTAAATTCCACCTGGTATAAGTCAATTTACGTCAAATAACTCTTTATCGCCCCAATCGCAACACGAAGAGTGTGAAACGAAACGTCAGATGAGAAAGATGGTAGCTCTTTATGACATTACTCTATGGCCGCTTCTAGCGTAGACGACAAAAATTATAATTGTTTTTATTTCCCTTTATTTCCTTGGCATCAAGAAGGCAGATTGTTGTCAAGTTAATACAAAAATTATTATGTGTTGAAAAAGGTTTTTCTATTTTTCTGACAATTAAAATGAAATGATTGCAAATTTATTAAAGAAATATGAACAGGAATTGTAAATTCATAATCCATAGGGTAAAAAAGATCAGTCGATGCAATTTTTGCCCTTCCGGACTGTGGAAGATGATAATTTAAGAATAATTGCAGAGATTGGTGTGTGTGTATTAGAGACCAAACATTGAAAAGTAAACAAGGGTGATACATTTTGACGCCAAGTGATTGCATTTATCGACAATATATTTTGAATTGACGCCAACGTTATCGCCCTGATTGTGGTTGTACACTTATACCGAAATAATGACACTGTTGACACGTGACACAATAAAATTAATAACGAGCCGAGGCTGTTACAACACAATTTCAGATAGTGCGGCTAAACTAAGCAGAGGCAACCTCAATTCGGTGACAATAGCTGAATTTAGGCCTATTACAAACTCTTTCCCACAAATATTTCTGTCACAGTAGGCCGTTGGTGGTGCAATGGTAGTGTGTGCGGCTCTTGTACATGAGAACATGGGTCCGATCCCAGCTCTGACCACCTTAAATTTCTTTCGGCGGCGGTCACCTCGCATAGTGACGGCGACACTATCGAGTATTTAGCCATGAAAAGCTTCTCAAAATACCATTCGAAACCGCTATGAAACTGTAGGTCATACTTCAGTTCTTTTTTTAAACTTCATTTACTTTGGCTTTTCTAAATTTACTTTTTATTGGGTTCAAAACTACAATATATACTAAATATTGGTTACAGGCTCCACCTAGAAAACTTCCCATTAGACAACAAAATTTCCCAACATGTTTTAGTCTAGACACAAACCAAAGCAAAAGTACCCAATATTGTTGATAATACTGGGTTGTAGCATAATAGTTTCAAAAAAAGTTGTTTAATATTTTATCATTTAGCCCCCACCCCGCAACGTGTGATAAGTGATTTCCCATTACATCCCATGATGGAATTGGGGAGACCGTCTTACAACCAGTGACCTGTACGCTTTCTAGTTTTATACTCAATGAATGGTACCTACAGTCTTTACAGTCTTTTTTCATGGCTTAATACTCGATAGTGTCGCCGTCACTATGCGAGGTGACCGCCGCCGAAAGAAATGTAAGTTGGTCAGAGCAAAGATCGAAGCCAGGATCGTATGTACAAAAGACGCGCATACTAACCATTGCACCACCGACGGCCATTGCACAAAGTGACCATAACAATCGTAATTCTAAATAGGGCGTTTTCTCTAAATGAACTATCGGAAAGTCTCCTAAACTCTCGACTTAACACTTTTTGATCTGCGTACGTACTTACGTTTCATTTAAGTACTGAAGAAACAACTAAATTCTATGTTTTTGAAAGTAATCTGGAAATTATGATTTAAATTTAAAGGAGATAGATGAGAAAAGGCAAAAACCTACGTGGATATGAACGACATTTTTCAAGTACAGTATGCAAGTGAATGGTCTATTTCTCTTGGTTGAAAAACTCCCAAAAGCAATTAATTTGATAAACTGACGCCATTGTCTAGTTACAAATTAAGCCCCACATCTACCTCTCCATGACAATCTATCTATTTTGTCACTCACGTCAGGAAAATGAGATATTATTAGATTCAACATTCCAACATACCTGATGGCTGGCAATTAATTTGTATTTAATTGACATATATTTGAACAGCCTATGTCTTCGATTAATAGAAACAATCATTCATTCATACTGGGACATATAATATGTGGGATTGTGGGCCTCTTAATCAGCTTCGAATTCAGTCGAGAATCAATCAATATAATCACATTAAGGTATAGAATTGAACATTTTGTCTCGTTTCTTTCTTCCACGCTGTCTACTTTTGTCATATATGGGAAAAACAAATTACCAACGCTTAAGGATTTCATTAAGTCGTTAGGTGTATGTGGAAAAGAAAGTCCTTTCGAACATCTATAGCTACATCGCCCCATAATCTCAATTTTTATGAGCAATACCATCTGTATCGCTGCCATGGCCCAGCACCGCATCAAAGCGAATGATTAGTCAAGGTATTGCATATGAAATAATATGAGGGATAGATAGATAATACACGAGATTTTAAGTACAATATTTAGCTTCAATAGATTGTAAGAGATTCCAAAACTGCTGATTAAATCACGCATTTTGGGATTAAATTAAAAGTTTTTGCGAGGAATTTTAAGTACTGATATTATTAAACAAATATCTATTTAGTGAGGTTTTTAGTCAGTTGCATAGTTATTGATTGCAATGAAAGAGTGCATAGGATAGAAATGCTGTGAATATTGATGGTTATGATAAAGGATGTTTTCGCACAAGTAGGAGTTGCAAAATTTCTCAATAAGTTGTGATTGGTTTATCCTTATAATGTGTGATGATATACCTAAATACTTGTGGAGGAGGGAGCTGATGATACGCCTTGGTGGGCACTGAAATAGCTATATTCCACTATAGTCAATTTCACATACTTATTTGTAATATTTTCTAATAAATTGTAGTTTTTCAAGAAAAATTAATATTAATTTTAAATATTGACCGCTTTGACGCCCATTTTGAAATGAAATTAATGGTGTCGATTTTCGTATACGCTGAAAAAAACGGCCTCTGTAACATATTCTCCCAAACGTATTCTGCAGGAACCATGTATATGTTTGGAACCCACTACAAACACACATGTGTTCGAAAGTCCCAAACACATTTGTATTTAAATGCAAACAGTGGCATGTTTACTGGCAAACATGTATGCTTTTACGTGGACACATATGAGTTCTTCATACCAAAACTCCATATACTTACATGGAAGCATTCGCGTGTTTCCCTCAAACCTCCACATACTTACGTGGAAACATGTTCGTATTTCCTCCCAAACATAATAATATTTAGGAACCAATTATTCTTTGAATTCAATATATTTGTATTATTTATTATAATTAATTTTATCAATATTTATCCACATTTTTAAATACCTAATACAAAAAAATTAAAGATTTTAATCGGCCCTTTTTACAGTTACTTGCATTGAATGCATTATTTGAATATGCTGCTCTTTTGCTTCTCCTTCCTTTGTTGTCTCTCACGTGTTTGTTATCAGAAGGTTTCAACTATGCCTTGGTTATCACTATGCGTTGGCACACGAACATTATATTTCACAAATGGTCCGCCGTTCCGAATTTTCTATTAACGGCTCGGAAAGAAAAAGGACTTCACATTGTTGCTCTTTTGAGTTTCTTTCCTCAAAATCGTTTCTCACTTTGGTACCACACATACGTACTTTTATATACGACACGCATACACAAAAACCAAAGCAATATCACAGACCATTTAACCTTCCGAGCCTTTGTTTATTCTTTCTTCACTGACCAAGCGCTTTTGATATCATCTGTCCGATGAACTATTGACGACTGACTACATGAAACTCATCTGCAATTTACACGCGTATTCAGGAATATTTATCAATCACAGACGCAGAGAATAATGAAAAAATACTGATACACACTTACAAGGTAGACTCTCTCGTTGTTCCCCTTTTATTCTCGTGCTCTCGACAGAACATAAAGAGTTAAACAAATACAGCTGTATTTGTATCACAACCACAGCTGTATTTGTATCACAAACCCATATATATTTGCGCCGCAAACACATATATTATACCATATTAATCATTATATCTCAAACAAGTAATATTGAATACCAAACACGATGTGTTTGCACACGAGTATATTATAGCTGCGACGAGCTTCAAACACACATTATATTTGAATCCAAACAACAGAAAACGACAGATTTTTCAGCGTGTACATAAAGGTTTAATTTAAGTTCTACAAAGTTTGTTTATATAATCGGGCATATCTCTGGCATTTAATACCCTATCGGAATGATACATATGGAACAATCTAAGAGAAATTTATTATGAAAAAAAATATTATTATGAAGGTTGGTTTAAAATTTTAGTTTGAAAAATTACAATGTTTTTGTAAGTATTTGCAAGGATCAGACAAAAAATAAATCTTCTTTCAAGATATACAAATATTTATTTACCGACGAAGACGATGCTATCCAAAGGGTAGCGAAATATCGAAGACTATAATTAATTAAAAACACGACCAAACGCTCGAACAATTTAATTTTTGAATACAATACGAAAGTTTTTTTGTATAAGCGCATTTATTGGAATATTTAAAAACTTAAAAATTTATATAAAATTAATTATATAATAATTATAAAATTATACATTTTTACTTTACTTTTATTGAATATTTTACAACCTCATAAATTCAGATGTCGTACACATATTAATTAAACAAACAAATTAAATATATTTCAATATATTCCTCCAACTGGTTCTATCCTTCGCCTTTTATCGCCAGTTGATAACACCATGGATACGGAGGGATTCTTCTGCCTGGTCTTTCCAGAGGAGCCATGGTCGTCCTCTTTTCCATCGGGTATGTTATCGAATACCTTTCGCGCTGACTCATCTTCATCCATTCTGATAACATGGCCTAGCGAACGCAACTGGCCTAATTTGATTCGCCTAGCTATGCCCACGTCAGAATAGAAATTATATAGCTCTTGGTTCCACCGACGTCGGTACTCGCCGTTTTCCCTAACAGGACCATATATTTTACGGAGAATTTTTTACTCGAATAGTCCCAGGTGTTTTTCATCCGCTGGAGATATGACCCAAGTTTCGAGACAGGTAATATCAAAGTCGGATATAGCTGGACTTTTGTCCGTCAAGAGAGGACTTTATTCCTAAACAGCTTGCTGATCCCAAAATACCATCTATTTCCAAGCACAATTCTCCTATTTATCTCCAGGCTGACGTTGTTGTCCTTGTTCATGGCGGATCCAAGGTGGACAGATTCATCTACCCCTTCAAAATTAAATCGTTTGTCAACGTTCAAGTGCGGACCAAGTCGAAAGGTTTCTCTAGTCGTTGACACCATCATTTTTGTCTTTCCCTCATTAACAGTAACCTCTCGCAAATATCGCCCAATGATGTCTATGTAGTCAGCGTACGCCAGCAACATATGGCTTTTCATGTTAATGGTCTTGTTCGTATTTACTGCAGCCTTTCTCATTATTATCTCCATTAAGATGTTGAAGAGATTGCACGAAAGTATATCGCCTTGTCCAAGTCCTCGCTTGGTACGGCCGATTTGGTGTTGGTCAGCGTCATTCTACAGAGGCGGATCAGTTTTGCCGAAATACCAAGTTCAGACATAGATTCGTACAGTTTTCCCCGTATGGGGCTATCGAAAGCAGCTTTGTAATCGACAAAAAGGTGGTATGTATCGATTTGCTCTTCGTGGGTCTTTTCCAGGATTTGGCGTAGCGTAATTATTTGATCAGTTGTGGACTTGCCTCGTCTAAAACCACACTGATTAGGTCCAATCAGGTGTTCAATAATTGGCTTTAGTCTTTCACATAGTACGCTCGAGGAGATCGCCCTTCTAATCTCGCCTTGGTGTGGCGGGTGGGGAGGGTTGGTAATATCTACACTATCTTTCACTATCATTACCTGCTGATCTTCAGTGGAAAAATCTGAGTGGAGTAGAGCCGTTATTCGGTCTTCTTACCCTTTGGAAAAATTTTCAGGATTCACCATTCATCCTGCATAATTCGGGTTTTTCACTCTCCCACCACTCCCACTGCCATTTTTCCGCCTAAATAATTGGTTTTCCTCCCTTTTCAGACTCTTGTTCCGCTCACTCGCAGCACGCGTTGTAACTGACTGTTTCGTTGCCATACGTGCAGCGTCTTTTTCATCAGTTGCAATACGACATTCTTCGTCGTACCTTGGCTTACCCAACTGCGGTTTTTGATAGCCAAGTTCAGTCCTTGCAGGAGTTTCCACAGAATGGGTCCTCGGGAGGCGGGTATTCTGCCCTCTCAGGAGAGAGAGCTTCTGTTGATAGGACATTAATATCTCCAGTATTTGTAGCTGGTCAATATTTAGCTTTTCCTGTGTTCGGCTTCGTACGTTTTTCGTCCTGCTCAGTCTTGTGCGAAATTTCGCAGCCACCAGGTGATGACCCGTGTCGATATTGGCACCTCGAATCCAGACGTATATCCATTACATTAGAAGACTGTCTGTCATAAATTGCCAAATGCTTAATCTTGTTCTCCGTCGTCTGATACATTTTTCCTGCGTAGAATATTGTGTTGAAGAATGTAGATTGTATAAATTATTTTTGTGGTTGTTAAAATATAATTTTAAACTTTTGTAAAATTTTGACAAGAATCTAAGCGTATTGCTTAGATATGTGCGAAGATACAAGAAAATGATTTCATTAACCGGAAAACTTTCGCCGTTGCGACGAATATGTTTGATTACTGTGGTGAATAAGTTCTATTGTAGCGATTAATATATTTCATTGATGTAAGAAACTGGTTTGGAAATTTTGTGATCCATTTATTAATGACATACAAACATCACGATCAAGCACCCTTCTTTTGTCCCTTTATTTTGTGGAAAAATTAAAATTTATTATTTTTATTTTGATTTATTTGAATTTGAATTTTGTTGACCGATTTTGTTAGTTTTTGGTTAATGTATGAGAAATTCATACTTCAAGCTTACAAGTCATGTACAGTTTTATAATTGAAAAATGGTTGGTTTTTTTGTTGGAAATAATAGACAATTCAGTTGAAGACACACTCACTGGCATGACTAGTTTCGAACTCCGTGACAAGTTCATCATCAGATGCGTAACTACTGTGCCTGAATTGATACCATCGGTTGATCATCAATCGTATATATACAAACTCAATTCTGCAATTCACATGTGCGAATTAGTATCGATCGAAGATCCCTCAGTATCGACATCACTGAAAGGCCTATATTTCCAACAACAAGAACAGACAGAATTTTTCCACCATGTTCTTCTTTTCCTCCTGCATTCTCGCATTGTTGCAATGCCTTGAGGTGAGTTTTAATCAATATCACAGAGTTGTATTTTTCCGTTTTTTAAGACAGTGCTACATTTACATTTATTAGAATTTGAATTTTGTTGACCGATTTTGTTAGTTTTTGGTTATTGTGTGAGAAATTCATACTACTAGCTTGTATATCATGTACATTTTTCGAATTGAAAAATGGTTGTTTTTTTGTTGGAAACCCATTTTTCAATGCGAAAAATGTACATGACTTGTAAGCTTGTAGTATAGATTTCTCATACATTTGGCAAAAATTTTTATTTTGACGTATAGCGGGTCATATAGTTTCTGACAATTTGACGTTTATGTATTTATGCACTGTTGCTAAAAGGGTAATAAAAATTGGTATAAAAATAGAGATGCCCATATTTGATGCAAATCAGTTTCGTCGCTTTAATGACTGATACGTACAGTAACACATTCGTTTTGTTAACATTAAATGTTTGACTAAATGCAGTAATATAACCACAGTCCAGTCCACAGTCTAAATGTGAAAAACTTAACAACTACATACATTACTACACAATTGCATTTGCTCCAAAATGCACAATTGATGTAGACCTTACAGCAACAAGAATGGAGTTGCTGGAGCATTCAAAAAGTTTTGCAAAACATGATTTATCGCAGCAACCATACAATCGTCCGGAGTATGAAACTTTTCATTGTAGCAATGTTAAACAACTAACGAAAATGTCGCATCTCTTCGAATGATCGTTTTTATTTCAGTGAACTGATACTAATAAAGGGTTTTCCATTTTGACTGAAATGATTTCTAAGTGACGTTTCGGCCATTTGTACTATGTCATGATCTGATCTATTCAGTAATGTTTACAATTTCATCATGGAGAGGTATAGAGCAACGTTTACAAATTGTTAAATTGTCCTTTATCAAAATAATCATTCTCCAATTGCAACTTTTCGTGCGCTTTTGCCATTTTATGCTCGTAATAATCGTCCACCTGTGCTCGCTATTCCTCGAATTGTTGCAAATTACGAGCGTTTTTCTTTACATAATGTTCAAGTGCCAATAAGACAAAGAACCGCTCGAAGTAATGAAAATGTTGCTGCCGTTCAGTCAAATGTTACTGAAGTCAAATGTTCTATCGATTCCAAGACGTGGTCAACAAAACCACAACCTGGCGGATTTTGAGAAAGGATTTGGGCTTGCATCCGTATAAAATTGTTATTACTCAAGAACTGAAGCCATTAGAGTACCGTAAACGATAACTTTTTTTTATGAAAATCAAGTTCTCCGATGAGGCTCACTTTCATCTGAGTGGTGCGGTAAATAAACAAAACTGTCAATTCTCGTGCGAAGAAAACACACAAATTATTCATGAACAACCATTATATTCTCCTATATTGACAGTTTGGTGTGGTTTTTGGTCTAGTGGAATCATAACACCGTTACTGTCAATGGAGAGCGGTATAGATCGATGATAAAATAAAAATAAATGGTTTCCCATTACATCCCATGAAGGGACCGGGGAGAACTTCTCACAATCACTGAGCAGTGCGCTTTCCAGTTTTCACTCAGTGATTGACTGATTGGGACCTACAATTTTACACCGATTCCGAACGGTATTTTGAGAAGCTTTTTCATGGCTATATACTCGATAGTGTCGCCGTCACTATGCGAGGTGATAGATCGATGATAACCAACTTTATATGGCCGAAATTGGAAGAAGTTGATCTTGACAACATCTGGTTCCAACAACTCGGGGCTACGTGCCACACAGCACGTGCAACAACCGAATTCTTAGTCGTTCAACCCAACACTTACACCACGATCACTATTACAGTGAGGTGAATTCAGTAAGTTAATATATTTAATTTAATTGCATTTTTAAAAATTTCTAATTGCTATAATAACGTATTGAGTCGCCAACTCTCTCAGTAGATTGATGACATTTGGTGTGTTGCAGATGGGCGGTTGGATGTTGGAAAGTATTGCTATGGCTCAAACCATCCAACGATAAATCAGCAACGGCATTTCGATTTGTGCGTTAAATTTTTTGTGTAAATACACCGCATATACATATATACTACAAATAAAATATAAAAAAAAGTCCAAAATACGCTTAAATTTCACAGTTTTTCACCAAAACGACATGAAAAATTTAAGTCAACAAGTTTTTTAATTCCACCTGGTGTAAGTTAATTTACGTCAAATAACTTTCTATCGCCCCGACCGCACCAAGAATAGTGTGAAAGGATATGTCCGATGAGAACAATGGCAGCTCTATACGTCATTACTCTATGATATTACTCCTCGTAAGGTTTTAACAATTCCTAAGACGCAAAGTATCAAGCCCAATTAGTTTTAATTAAATTTTCTATTACCCAATTGCCAAGTAAACCCAAGAGTTTTATTTATCTTTTTTAGATGAAACAAACACAGAAAATAATAAGACCTTCGTTCAAATCTTTGAAAGATCCAACACACAAGTGGACATGGAAGTGACTATAAGGACTTCAACTTCAGGGAGAACAACTAACCAAGGAAACTAGTAAGTAAATTGTATCTCATAAATTTCAGGCAACGACTGGGGAGAAATAAAATATTGGAAAACGTATGATATTGAAATAGCAAGACATAAAATTATTAAAGCTGTGGCTGTGATAATAAATGAACAGTTGCAAACTCGAAAATGTACTTATTTACATAGTTAAAAATTCTTTTGATGCATTTCAGTCTTTAATTGTTGTCGCTTCAAAATTAGTAACTTTATTGTTGATCTTGATTTGCTTTTGTCGTATTGCCAACTTATTGTTTTATAACCTAAAGTTGAAAAGTTTTAGAGCAAGTCACGTTTTCGACATACATTTACAGAGTCTTTGTTTTTATGTTGGAGTTTTTCTTTGCCCTCTAGCAGGCAACTAACCACAGGAGACAGTTGTTATTTTTATGTTAAAATTACGTTTAATATGTATATGTGTGCTGCATAATTTGGGAATTTATATTGGTGTTTTGAGGTCGAAGACCTTTAACAGTTTTTGTTGTCATTTAAACTGCTTGCAGTTGAAACACGAACTAAAGACTACAAATTTAATCTAAGAATTGTATGGAAGAGTTAGTGTATGAGTTTGCTGCACGGGTGCTTTAATGTCAGCAGGTAGTTTCCACTTATTTATGTAACATGTATTGCGATTAAAATATCTCCATGAAGTATCACTAAATGAGCGACACAATACGCAAATGATCTATTTAAAAATTCTTGCTTATACTCAACAAAATGCAGGAGTAAACGTCAAGTGTTTTTTGTCCTCATACTATTTTTATATGAGAATGAAGAAACATCAGTAACTTATTTTTTAGTATTCTCCACATTTTGTTTTGTTGAGATCAATGGGCCTGGGTAACGAAAATTTCAACTTTACTCTTAAACTTTTCCTGAAGTTCAAAGTCTTGCTTCCAAATATTACAACAAATTCAGGATTTTCTAATTCAAATATACATATTAGGGTGGGCCGATTTGTAAAGACAAAAATTTGCCACTTTCGAGGCGGCCAAATTTAATTTTTGTTACTTTTTCTAAACTTTTATTTTTAAGGTTTTTTTTAGTAGGTACGAGGGAGGATTAATAAGTCCGTGACTTTTTGAATGAAACACAGTTTTTTTTTTTGCTAAAAAAAAACATTTATCAACATATTCTCCTTTTAGCTCAATACACTTACGGCCTTATTCATAAAAAGTTGTCATAGGTTTGTTAAAGGTTTAAAAAGATAAAGCCCAAAAATTGTATTCATAATCGAAAAATCGCAATTTTTGTTGAACGTTTAACCCTTCTTTAAGGCCATTTTATCCGCATTAATACACAAATGAAACAATTTTCTTTTATTTCACGCGTGCCGTACTTAAATATTTATGCGATATAAACACGTGGAATTATTCTGTGTATATTTGCAACGTGTATAGTGTCACATTATCCTGCTAAGCAACCAAATAGTTTCGTTCCAATTTTTATCATTTTTAACCAAAATGAACTTTTGTTTACATAGTGATGTATATAAAATCGAAACATTGAAACTACAACCTATTATACGGTTTTATATTCGACTACCCAAAACTGAAATCCAATTCAATATGATTTTTTAACACTTCCTCCAAATTTATGAATATAGCAAAATATTAATTGATCTTTTTATTTAATAGTTCTTTCCATTAATGTTTAAAATTTTGCAAAAATGCATTGACGCATTTAAATAAAAAAAAATAATTCGGTCTATCGGTTATTGTTCATCTTGTTTTTACATCACAAGCACTGTGAGAATACATAAAACAGGGTTGTCAGTCTATTATCTGTTCAATAGTTAAAATAATCATTATGAATACAAAAAAAAAAAACCGTATCCCATTACATCCCATGAAGGGATTGGGGAGAGCTTCTCACAACCAGTGAGCTGTCCGCTTTCTAATTTGAAACGCGACTATTCGAAACAGCATTAGCAATTTGGTATAGATACTTCACATTCGTTGAAAGTTCCATCTGTTGATCTTAATCCAACGGTGGAGGCATGTTTTCAAGTGAGATCGCTTCAAAATTCGGAACAACCTGACAATTATATTGATTATTCAAAATTTATTATAAAATTATGTGGCTTATATTTTTTTTTTTTTTAAATATTGACTTTTTTTTAAATATTGATAAGGAAATTATTTATTGAAGTATGGCAATCTTAAATTTCGTCGTTTGCGATTTTTCCAATGCATTCCACAAATTCTCTTACTCTTAAAAAAAATTAAATCAGGCGATTTTTTTCAAAAAATTTAAATTTGGGCGCCTCGAAAATAATTTTTAGAACGATGTTCCTCATAGCACGTTGCGGGATGGGGGCTAAATGAAAAAATGTTAAACAACTTTTATTTAACTACTTTATTACGATCCCTTATTATCAACAATATTGGGTACTTTTGGTTTGGTTTAAAGGGAAGTTTTCTAGGTTGAGCCTGTGTATTACATATTATAGTTTTGAACCCAATAAAAAGCAAATTTAGAAAAGCCAAAGTGCAAGACTGCCAAATGCATGAAATACAACTCTGAGCATGGAATTCATAAAGCAACTAGAGAAGAAAATTTAGTCATGGAGTGGAATGCCAACAAGAAAACGAGTGAAGCGTGTCGTTTCTCTGCTCGCTCTCTTACTCTCTTTGTTGAATATTTCAATACACGAGCAGTTTTCTGATGATGTTATTGTATCTAACTATAGAAATTCCAACCATATTTAAATTAAATTACATAAAGTATGTAAAAAGTATGAAATAATCAAGTTATGACGCGGGAAATATATGCGTTTGAGTGAATCGCGTCGACTTTTTTGGTTCTCTTCAACTAGGGTTGCCAAACTGCGTCGTTTTTTTCTTCTCTACCTGTACATCCTTTTTGTGGAATTACATTTGGCAGCACACTTACTCTTACTTTTGTTTGGCTTGTGCCTAGACTAACATATTTCTTGTTTAATGGGAAATTTTCTAGGTGGAGCCTGTTTATTAAATTTTGTAATTTTGAACAGAATAAAAAGTAAATTTAGAAAGCCACAGTGAAATAAGTTTAAAAAAATAACATTTCCTTAAGTAAGTGCTTTTTTTTTAAAAAAATTAAATTTTCTGTTGAAATTCCTAAACAATGTACCTTTTCTTAAAAAAATACCCTAACTTAAAGAAGTACCTTTGCTTAAAAAAGTATATTTTCTTACAAAAAGTACGTTTTCTTAAAAGAAGTAATGTTTTTAAATAAGAAACTTTTCTTAAAAAAGTACATTATCTTATAACAAATTGCCTTTTCTTAAAAAACTACCTTTTCTTTGAAGAGTAAATTTTTTGTGAAACAAAATAACTTTTCTTGAGATAAGTACCTACTCTTAAAATTGTACCTGTTCTTTCGCAAAATAAAAGCTTTTCTTCAAAAAAAAAAATTACCTTCTCTTAACAAAAATACCTTTTCTTACAAAAATTCCTTTTCTTAAAAGTACATTTTCTTAAAAATAAAATAATACCTTTTCTTTTCTTGAGATAAGTCGCCTTCCTGAAAATTAGTAAATTTTCTTAAAAAAATAACATTTTTCTAAAATGAGTACCACTTCTTTAAAAAGTACCTGTTCTTAAAAAAAGTACTTCTTTGTAAAGAAAATTCATACTCTTAGGCTTTTTCTTACAGAAAGCACCTCTTATTAAAAATTATAGCTTTTCTTAAAAAAAACATTAGCTTTTAATAAAAGAAGTACCTCTCATTAAAGAAAGGACCTTTTCGGGAAAATTTAATACATATTCTTGGAAAAGGGGCCTAAAAATATACTTTTTTTTAAAAATATACATTCAATAAATAAAAAATTTCTTAAAAAAATTTACCATTTTACAAAAAGTATATTTTCTTATAGATCCATTTAAATTACAGTATTTTTCAACAGGCGCCTTAGGTGTGTTGGAACTAACTAGTACATAATATATATCGAAAGGACAACTAAATTTGCCACCTATATTTCATCCCTTAATGTACAATAATAACTTCCACCACATCGCCAAGTGAGAAGACATTCCGAGGCGTTTCAAAGAAATAAGCTCAGTTAATTTAATTACCTTCACAAATAAGTTGGTTCACACAAACGTGGTGTTGGGAGGAAAAGATATTCTTAGCAAACAAACACAATACTGTTCGTGGAAATGCATAACAGATGAAACCATTTAAATTCTCTGAAATACTTGTCTCGATAACCCACTGGCACAATCACAAATATCGTAAGAAAAATAGAACCATTTCACAAGGGTGGGGTACAACGACTGATACAATATGTTTGCATAATAATGAAGTAAATATTATTTTCCAATTGCAAAGTTTTTTCGACAGGCCAAAATATACGTAGCAATAATCAAAAACGTTTGTCACATCTGGTTATACAATTCAAATTGATTTTAAAATATGGTTTTGGGAACAGGGTTCTAAAATGGCGTTCCTCAAGTCCGGGTTTTTAAGGCAGTTTTTCTACATAACTTATATTTTCAATTCATCCCTTGCAATTGTTTGATTCCAAGGTTGTTAAACCTGGTTCCAAATACTAGAATAAAAGGCCGGTTCCAATAATCAAATCCGGATTTAGTAACAGATTTATATAAACTGATTTTTTATTGTGAGTGTTAAACCCGGGTTTTAAACCGGTTTATAAACCCGGTTATATCACCATTTCATCTTGAAACCGATAAGTGACTATATCGTGTTATATCATATTATGAGGGTATAGACTTCTATTGGAAGTGGTTGGTATCCGACGTGAATATTTATTTCATGTACGGGTGAGATAAAAAAACTGCAACAAAGTAAAACGCCATAATTTTTTCATTTTTTTTTAAATTTTATTGAAAAAAAAATAAATGGTTTCCCATTACATCCCATGAAGGGACTGGGGAGAACTTCTCACAATCACTGAGCTGTGCGCTTTCCAGTTTTCACTCACTGATGGGGACCTACAGTTTTACACCGATTCCGAACGGTAATTTGAGAAGATTTTTCATGGCTAGATACTCGATAGTGTCGCCGTCACTATGCGAGGTGACCGCCGCCGAAAGAATTTTTTTTTTTTGAAGGTGGTCAGAGCCGGGTTCGAACCCAGGATCTCATGTACAAGAGCCGCGCACACTAACCATTGCACCACCGACGGCCACAATTTTATTGAATGAAAGCAAAAAATGTTGGAAATAGCATCAAATTTTAGAATAAGTTTAGATTTGTTCGAATTGGTCACCTTTGGCACGAATTATGGCCTTCAAACGGCCAATGAAACCGTCACACGCTGCCCGACTGTTGCTCTGCGGTATTTTGGCCCATTCCCGGCGAAGCGCTTGCTTGAGGTGATCGACACTTTGGTATATTTTAGTGCCAACCTTGCTTTCCAAAATACTCCAGACACAATAGTCCAACGGATTGGTATCCGGAGATTTCGGTGGCCATTGTGCGCTGAAAATGAAGCGAGGAACCTCATTTTGTAACCATTCTTGGGTGGCGCGTGCTGAGTGCGATGGTGCAGAGTCCTGTTGAAATGTCCAAGGTCTGCGGCCAAAATGTTTGCGTGCCCAAGGCTTCAATACACCCTCCAGAATATTTTCGCGATAATATTCGGCATTTATTCTGATGCCACGGTCGATTAATACGAGCGGAGAGCGACCATCGGCACACCATCACCATGGCCGGTGCTTGAGTTCTGGTGGCCAACCGAAGCTGCACATTTTCAGCTGACCTCTTTGGCAAGTAAACACGATCATTTTGTTTGTTTACAAACTGCTGGACAACGAATGTTTTCTCATCGGAGAAAACCAAATTCGGCAGTTCACCACTTGCGGCCAAGCGAAGCAACTCTTTGGCTCTTTTGAGTCTATTTTCTTTCTGTTGCGGTGTAAGTTCTTGCACTTTTTGGAATTTCAATGGCTTTACCCCGAGCTCATTTTTCAATATTTGCCGAATGGAATATTGCGATATGTTCAGCTAACGAGCCATTTTTCGGCCACTGCGACGCGGATTTCGATCAAGTCGCTTCTTTACTTTTCGAACCATTTCTGCTGATGTTGCTGTTTTCTTCCGTCCACTTCCTTGACGTCGGGCTACGCTACCAGTATCACGGTAACGAGCGATGGTACGAGACACAAAAGATTTATTAACATTTAAATGCTGGAGTGCTCTAACGATAGCCACTTGTGGGTTTCCAGCCAAATATAAAGAAATCACACTATCACGCTTGAATTCAATCACGAATAACTTTTTTTCTGGAAAATTCTCACCAAAATGCTTTTGTACGCTTGTAAACAATATAATCAGCTGTCACCGGAATAATTTTAACAGCTGTCGGACGAGTGGCTTAGAAATGACAGTAGTCTGAAGTTGGTTGCAGTTTTTTCATCTCACCCTGTATGTAGATACAACTTTTGGGAAAAAACCGAAAACCCAAAATTTAAATTTTTCCTAAAAATTAAAAATATTTTTAAATTAAAAGTTTGAATCCCTAGAGTAATGGAATTTAACTCAAATTTTTACCACTTTGGTGGTGCAATGGTTAGTGTGCGCGGCTCTTGTACATGAGAACGGGGGTTCGATCCCCGCTCAGACCACCTTACATTTCTTTCGACGACGGTTACCTCGCTTAGTGATGGCGACACTATCGAGTACTTAGCCGTGAAAACGCTCTCAAAATACCGTTCGGAACCGGGGTAAAACTGTAGGTCCCAATCAGTGAGTGTAGAAACTAGAAAGCGCACTTCTCGCTGATTGTGAGAAGCTCTCTTCAATCCCTTCATGGGGTGTTGTGGGACACATTTTTTTATTTATATTCAGGTCAAACTAAATCAATGTGCAGTTTGTTATTCAAATTATTCAAAAACTTTGACCACAAGTTTATTAATTTAAGAAACAGAATGAAAAGTAGATATGATAGTTGTGGTTCATAAATTTATTTGGCGAAGTACATAGTTTCTAGAAATAAAATTAACGTTCTTAATAGGAAATGTTACTCTTTTTATATCTCTAAAATGAGAAGAGTTCTACTGAAGAACCCGAAACATTTTTTCACCTTTGTAAATTCAAAGCGGAAAGTAGTTGGTTATTCGCGTAGTATGAAATTCAGTGGTTCAGAGTCATCACATGATGCCGATATTTCTGATATGTTTGCTAACTTCTTCCGTAAAATATATTCTACTTCTGTTGCTTTACTAAATTACCCCTATAATATTAATAAGTTTAATGGCATTCCGGATATTATATTGTCTGAGGATGAAGTTCTTTATGGATTGCAAACTTTAAAACGTTCAAATTCGCCTGGACCTGATGGTGTTCCCACATCAATTCGTAAAATGTGTGCTCATAAATTGTATATTCCACTCACAAATATGTTTAATGAATCGTTGACATCGGGTAAATTTCCCTCTTATTGGAAAGCAAGTTTCATAAGCCCACTCTTTAAGTCTGGAAGTCGATCCAATATTGAGAACTACAGAGGAATTGCAAAGCTGAGTGCAATTCCAAAGCTATTTGAAAAATTGGATACGAATAGACTACTTCATTTTGTTGGATATTTGGTTTCGCCATATCAGCACGGTTAAGGGCAGGCCGTCTACGACTTACTTACTGGAGTTAACGTCTCATGTTTTAACAGCTTTTCGTGATAAATGTCAGATGGATGTAATTTATACAGATTTTAGTAAAGCTTTTGACACAGTTGCTCATAATTTGTTAATATACAAACTTAATATTATTGGTTTTCCACCTAAATTGTTGCACTGGGCATCTTCTTACCTTAGTGGTCGTACCCAAAAAGTGCGGTTTAAAAATGTATTATCTTCAACTATATCAGTAACATCGGGTGTTCCTCAAGGCAGTCATTTAGGTCCTCTACTTTTCGTTCTTTATTTAAATGATCTACCGTCTATAATTAAATCCTCTAACATTTTGATGTTTGCAGATGATGTTAAGTTATATATGCCTATTTGCAATACTGAGGATTCCACCCATCTTCAATATGACTTGGATGGTCTCACTAATTGGTGTTTGGTAAATAGTATGTCGGTAAATCAGGGAAAATGTAAAAAGCTTTCGTTTTGCCTTAGTACACTGTTGAATTTTGATTACCTTATTGGTTCTTATATATTGGAAAATGTGTCTTCCTTCATGGATTTAGGAGTACTTCTTGATCAAAAGTTGCGTTTTGATCTTCATATTGATTCCTGTATAGGCAAAGCCAGATCACTGTTAGCTTTTATAAAAAGATGGGCGAAAGAATTTGCTGATCCGTACGTCACTAAATGTCTTTTTGTCTCTCTCTTTAGACCTGGATTAGAATATGCTTGAATATATTGGGTGGTGTCCGTATAATGCCTGTTACATAGACCGCATCGAATCGATTCAAAGACAATTTTAACTTTTTGTTTTACGTGGTCTCGCTTGGAACATTGATGATTTGCCACCTTATAAAAATCGACTGATGCTTTTTGATCTTCCTACACTTGAAAAACGCAGGTATATGTTAAATGCTATGTTTATTGTCAAACTCATTAGGGGTTGTATAGATTCAAATTTTCTCGTGAGTCAAATAAATTTTAATGTTCCCTGTAGACAAACCCGATATTTCTATACTATAAAACTACCGACTGTCCGTTATAATTACGATTACTACAATCCTTTTCGACGCGTTTGCCTCATTTACAATGAGATCTATAATTCCGTACCCGCTTCAGATTCTTTGAATATAATTAAGCAACATTTAATTCGTAATTAATCGGGAACTATTATCCAGCTTGTATTGCCAACCATTTTCCTCCGTTAAACCAGTCGTGCTTCTATTAATCAATCTTATTATAAATCCTGAATTCTACAATGAATTGTAGCTGACGCTGAATAGATGGATGGATCATTAGCGCTTGATGCCAGATGCTGATATTCATGTCCCTCATCTTCATGTTCAAGATCTTCAAGTCCCTACTCTTGCTGTTTATCTCCCGTTATGCTATTTTTATGTTCCTGTTTATCGTTCCACACATATTGTTGCGACGTTCCTGCTCCAGATGTGACTGCCTATGTTATCTCCTATGATTTTATCCTAAAGTTCCTGAAAATCATTCCACTCAAATTTGTGGAGTCTGTTTACCATTTCTCTTGCTCCTGCTCATCCCCCTGTTGTTCTACTCCAGCTGATGTTCCTGTTCCTGTTCCTCATGTTCCAGATTTTCCTGTCCCAGCTCCTGTATTGTTACTGTTTTAATTATAAGTTAGTTTTTTATTTTGTATTATTATAACTAAAATACGAGTACAAGCTAATTATAATATTTTTTAACTATTTTGTTTAATTTTAATTATTTTATGTTAATATTTTTATTTTTTTATTTTTCTTTTTTAAATTTTACAAATTTTCTTCATATTATTTTAATTGTACTCTACTCTTTTTCTTATGTTAAATGTATTTTAATTTTATTAAGTATTGTATGTTATGTCTACTATGTATATAATATAAATTTTCTAACGTTGTTGAAAACATATTACCGGCTCTATCCAATTGAGGATTGTGGATGTGAGATAAATAAATAAATAAATAAATAAATAAATAAATAAATAAATAAATAAATAAATAAATAAATAAATAAATAAATAAATAAATAAATAAATAAATAAATAAATAAATAAATAAATAAATAAATAAATAAATAAATAAATAAATAAATAAATAAATAAATAAATAAATAAATAAATAAATAAATAAATAAATAAATAAATAAATAAATAAATAAATAAATAAATAAATAAATAAATAAATAAATAAATAAATAAATAAATAAATAAATAAATAAATAAATAAATAAATAAATAAATAAATAAATAAATAAATAAATAAATAAATAAATAAATAAATAAATAAATAAATAAATAAATAAATAAATAAATAAATAAATAAATAAATAAATAAATAAATAAATAAATAAATAAATAAATAAATAAATAAATAAATAAATAAATAAATAAATAAATAAATAAATAAATAAATAAGTCGGGCCGGCTTAGATTTATCCGGTTGGGCTCATATTTTCACCACGTTAGTTTTAGCCCAAAGGACATTAGAAGCCGCTTGGTACTTATCAAAAATCCGAAGTTGAATTTTCATTGCCAACCTAGTGTACACTCACATTTGATAGTAAGACAATTTATAGACACCAAAGTAAAGAGGGCCGAGAGACCCAACCACCGCCACTTGTAAGTTTCTTACGAGATTAGTCCATCATTAGGAAAATCACTTTGTTTGAGACCACTTTTTGATAAAGCTAAAATGTTTGATTAAATGTTAAATTTTCTTTTATATCAAAAATTTACATTCGAGGAAAAATGTTAAATTGTAAAAATATCTTTGTAAATATAATATTGGCTGAATTTTAAAAATGTTTTGCTGAATAGTTCGTCATATTTGGAGGTTTATAAAACATCATTCTTATAGTAATTGTTGCAATTTTCAGTTCAAATACAAAATTAATTTGAATCTTGTGATTTTCTCCACAATCATTTGGATGTAACAGGCTCCAAAAATGCATAATGCTCTAATTCGATCTTGACAAACAATCACTGATTTGAATGGGAAAATACAATTTAATCCAGATTCATTGCATTGTATATTGCACCTGAAGAGTTATATTGAATTGAAATCCCAGCAAGATTATAAATATACAAAATTTGAGGCATGGGATTTTGATCCCACATGTTCGTTCTACATATTCGGATCCGTCTCGAACTTTCAACGGACTTTATTAACGAATCCGTTTCAAGTTGGTTCTTTGCCAAATAAAATTGATTTCATCATCAATTTTCCCTGATTCGTTCTTGTTTTTATTGTCAGCCGATTTTTGTTTCAGTTTTTGTGTTTTTTCAAGTATGAGTCTGCGGTATTAAATATTGTAGGCAAAAATAGGTGCCGCCAGAAGTTGTGGAAGGGGCGTGTGGTAGGCATTACTTGACCGAAATGCGAGCATTGTTCTCTAACGATATGTTTCCAGTTTTACATTTGTTTCCCCCAAATTCGTACTTCGACTTTTCATGCTTCTGTGGACTCGTAGCGGGTTCGAAACAGATCTGCCAATTCACAATTTCATTGATACACATTTTATGTTTTTTAGGACTCGTAACGGGGTCGAAACGGGTTCGACAAGTTATTTTTCGCTTTCTTTTGCTTTTAGTTTTGAAATAACCTATAAAAATTAATGATATCCATGTCATAAATTTATAAATAAGTATAAATATATCCCGTTGTAATTTCCTTTAAGGCTAAGAGATCATGTTTTCTCCGGTGAGTGAAAAAAATATAAATGCTGTGGGTGGGATTCGAACTCACATTCGCTGGACGATCGTTTCGGTATTTGCGAAGCATCATCTTCAGCAGCATCTAGCCCGTTAAGCCACTGCGGTGTGTATTTACACAAGTCACTAACTGAAGAAGACATATTTCCGTTTTTATTTTATTTATTCATTATATGTCATTATTAAGGGTTGAATTTTATGTTTCGGGATTAGAGAACAAAAATAAATATTAATTATCGAAAATCACTTTATCGTTTTTCAAAATATTCTACTACGACTTTTGCATGCGTTTGAACCAATTGTCGAAACACTTTTGCCACTCTGATTGAGGTATCTCCAAAACATGCATTCTGAATGTAGCAACCGCTTCATCAGGTGTCGAAATACGTTGACCTCTCAGTTTGTTTTTTACGTACGGGAATAAAAAGAAGTCATTCGGTGCCAAGTCAGGACTATACGGCGGATGACCCATCAAATCGATGTTTTGGGTGCTCAAAAACGCAGTTCTTTCAGCCGATGTGTGAGAGGGGCTCGCATTGTCGTGGTGAAGAGTGATCCGTCTTCGGCGGTTGGTTTTCCTGATTTCTTGGAAGACAACTGGCAAACAAATGGTTGTGTACCACTCAGAATTCACTGTTCTGCGTGGTTCTGGTGGTACGGTTGCGTCATGTCCGGTTTTTCCGAAAAAACAGTCGACCATTTGCTTGGAAGCGCTTCGGGCGCTAACAACTTTTGCTGGAAACACCCATACAGTTGACTGCTGTTTACTTTCGGGCTCATCCGCGTAAATCCAGGGTCACCTGTCACGATGTCATAGACGTGTTTCGAAGCATCGCGATCGTATTTTTGGAGCATTTCTTTCGACCAATCAACACGAGCCTTTTTTGGAGCGATTAACAGATTGTGTGGGATCCAACGCGAACATATTTTTTTGACAGTCAAATGTTTACGCAATATTGAATCTGTGCTGGTCCCACTAATGCCTAAGGTTGTTTCAATCTCACGATAGGTCACATGACGATCTTGCGAAATCAGTTCGCGCACAGCATCAATGGTTTTCGGAACAACAGCTGATTTTGCACGACCTTCACAAAATTCGTCTTGGAGTGAACTACGACCACGATTGAATTCACCATATCATCGATAAACACTGGTTCTTGATGGAGCTTCATCGCCAAAAACTAAATTAAGTTCATCCATGAACTGTTGCTGAGTTAATCTACGTCGAAAGTTGTAAAAAATAATCGCACGAAAATGTTTACGAGTTAATTTCATTTTTTGGGCCGAGATGAATCTTTTAAGTTACTGTAAACAACACAAATAGCGCTCGTATGTCAAAACGTTCTGAGTGCGCATAACCTCAAAAATGCCCAACTGTACGATAGAGCTATCAGTTGCCAGATTGCAACACTAGGGTTGCCAAATCCCGAAACATAAAATTCAACCCTCTAATAGAGATATAAATAAAAAATAAATGGTTACCCATTACATCCCATGAAGGAATCAGGGAGAGCTTCTCACAACCAGTGAGCTGTGCGCTTTCTAGTTTTATACTCACTGATTGGGACCTACAGATTTACACCGGTTCCGAACGGTATTTTTGAGAAACATTTTCATGGCTAAATACTCGATAGTTTCGCCGGCACTATGCGAGGTGACCGCCGTCGAAAGAAATTTTAAGGTGGTCAGAGCAGGGATCGAACCCAGGATCTCAAGTACAAGAGGCGCGCACACTACCCATTGCACCACCCATCTCTATATAATAGAGATATAGTTTTTAAAAAATAACTTTTATAAAATGCATCCCCAGGATTTCTGGCAAACCGTATTTTAGATCTAGCTACAGATCTTTATCAGCGGTTTTTTGGAATGACACTATTGGAAAACTCGTCAAATTAAATACAAACGGAAACTCAGTTCATATGTATACAGAGTAACTTCCTTCGAATAAAGTACGTTTGTATTTGTTGCAGAGTATCGTTACCTGAATTTAGAAAAGACGTAACAAATTTCTCTCCCCCTTTTAATTCAAACTGCATCAAAACATTTTTCAAATTTCTGAAATTATGAAATTTATTAAGGTTTTTCCTCCTCCTGTATACTTTTTAAAATGTTAGTTACACCCTTTTTAGATTAAGGTAACGATATGTGAATCACTAATTTTATTAACTAATTTTATTAACGATGATAATCTAACTTAACATAAATACTTCTAGTACGACTCACGAGGATGGTTTTCTTTACCTTGCACAGTCACATATGGTCACCAGCTGGGGTTATTACGCCCTCGTAGGACACTTTCGATATCGATACTTATTATCAATATATCCTAAACACGCACTCATTTATCGCTCACATGTCTACCAGCTATTAACTACCCAGCAAAAATAATATGAAGTAGTTCTAGTAGAAGTTATTATTTTTGTACATCTTCTGCAACATTATGCGCATTTTTAATGCAATTTTGATTCTGATCAAAACCAACACCGATAAATCTACATTTGCATCACATCCATTATGATGCAAATGTATTAAAGAGCTAAAGGGATAGTGGACAAGTGCAAAGATGCCTAAATATATTACTTGTTTTTAATTTGTATTTACTTTCTTTCAAATCGCTTTCATTTCCTTTCTTTTTCAGCTGTTGACAGAAGCATTTGGAGTACTAATAAAAGGTCAATTAATAAAATAATTAGTTATATAAAAGGTTAAAAAGTTAAGACCTAAAGTTGTAGCTTACAGTCATAACTTATTGCAAAGTTTCAAATGACAAGAAATTTAAAAATTGTTGAAATGAAAGTTTTGGTTGCTCGTTTGCGGACGAAATGTAGCATAAAAATTTTAGCATAAACTGCTCTTCCAAACAGATAAATAAGAAGTAGTGCTACGTTGGACAACGCCATATTAAAAGAAGTACTTCTGCACCTAAATTAGCACTACATGTTACCAAGTAGTTGTGGTGCAAATTCTACTTCTTGGTATACTCTTTTTTTGCTTGGTATAGACAATTGCCAAATGCATTTATCTCCTGCTTAAAAGAGATTAGCAGGAAATATCATAAATAAAGTACACATGCTAACATTTGAATTCATTTGAAATCTTAAAGCATGTGTATCCCTTATAATTAGAGAATGTAATGCAAAGAATTTAATTCATTTTCAATTCCCGTTTTCCTGGGAATTTTAGACGGGAATCCCGGGAAATTTCCTAACGAATACAATGGAATATTTTAGTAAAAAAGTGTAATCTAGGAAGCTCTTGCTGCACTAGGGTATTCTAAATATTATATGCTATAAATTTTTGTATTTTCGCAAAAAAAATTTTTATCAATTCACTGAAATACAAATGATTATTCGTAGGGTTGCGACTTTTTCATCAGTTGGTGTACATTGATATAATGTAAAGTTTCATACTCCCGACGATTATAAGTACCGTTGCTGCTATAAAGGTGCTTTCAGATTTTTTGAATGTATATCATAGCGTTCCTCCAGCAATTGTTGTTGTTGCAACGAATACATCTATTGTGCATTTTGCTGAAAAACTATTTGTTAATAATGGAATTGTTAAGTTTTTGGGGTTTAAACTTTTGTTATTTGGGCATCTTATTCTTTTTCCAAAATTTTATTTATTTATTATTGTACCTAGTCAAACATTTAAAATTGACAAAGCGAATGTGTTACCGCAACGTATCAGTCACTATTGCGACGAAACTGGTTTGTAACAAATAAGGGAAACATAAAAACGTCAAATTGTGAGAGACTATATGTATGTATATAGTGTCATTCATCAAATACAAATTATAACTTTTCTACGAAATAGCAAAGTGCGAAATAACATAAAACGGGCAAATGAAAGGTGGTTGATGTTAATGATTGTACATCATTCATATTTTGATGATAATATTTACAACAATCAAACATATTAAGCGCAACAATGAAATATATTCATCACAGTAATGGCACATAGTCGTCGCAGTGAAGAAAGTTTTCCGGGTAATGAAATCATTTACGTTGCGGCGATGCACCTTCGCATATACAGTATGTCAAGAATGGCTTTACACATTAAAAAAAATAAAATTTGCATATTTATTAACAGAATGAATACACTTTTTATTTTAAAACATATATTTTTTTTATTTATTATAATTATATATAGTATTTATAAAGGTATGATGAGAAACAAGTGTAAGTTTAGTGCCAAAAACTGAAGGCTGAACAGAAAAAAAAAATTATTTAATTTTTAGCAGTGTCAAGAATGTCTTTTCACAAATGAGAAGATGTTTATTTTGTTTTAAATATACTAACGAATAACAATATTTTGAACTTCTAATATTTCGTATGACCATCCTTTGTATCTACCACGCATTGTAGCCGCTTTTCATGGTATGAATTAACTTTGGCATATCATAATTTGTAAGTATTCTCAGCCATTCTTCTAATATGGCAGTTTTTAGGGGGGGTCCGGATTTTTGGTTGCCTCTTAGCGACATTTTTCTTTAATAGGACCCACAAATTTTCGATGGGATTAAGGTCAGGACTTTGGGCAGACGTATCAATAACTTTTCCGCAGTTGTAGAGAAGCCACATTCGTACATTAAGTTCCTTATTATTTGGGTCGTTGTCCTGATAAAATTTGTATTTCCGCCTATTATCCCTGATAAATCCAAATATTCTGGCACTGTTTACCAAATGGGTTTTTAAAATATTCAAATATTGTTGCGCGTCCACAGTAGTCTCAATAAAGGCTAAGTCTCCCACTCCTTTACTTGAGATACACCCCCAAATCATAATGGACTTTTTTCCAAATTTTACGGTTGGAATGATGTTCCGCTTTTCTAACGCAGTTAACGCCTTGCGCCACACTCTATTGGCTCCATCGTTGTAATACAATATCATTTTCGTATCGTCGCCGAAAATAACGTCGTCCCAATAATCGGTTGGTTGCGAAATATGCGTAATGGCGAAAGAAAAACGCTTCTCAACATTAAGTGTAGAAAGGAGTGATTTTTTACGCGATGGTCTTGATGAGTACCTGTATTTTAATATGGCCTGCCGAACGGTTTTGTGGGACACAACCACACCACACTCTTCCTTCTTTAAGCTCTGTCGGAAGCGCTCTTGTCGAAATTTGAGGGTTTTGGATCAATTTTTCTGTTATCTTAAGTTTAGGGCAACCTGCACGCTTTGGCTCCCATCTACCTTCTGTTTCAGCTCGATTCAGAATGTTGTAAATTGTTTTTCTTGACACTGTAAACATTTCCGCTAGCTCCTGCGCACTTTTCCCCAACTGATGATTATAATAAATCAGTTGAACTACCTCGAATGATGTCTTCCTGCCTGGCATATTTTAAACGCAATATTGTATGCGTGCACAACAAAAATTCATAATCAACTGACTAACAAAATCTTAGAAAAGAACAATGCAGATCAAAGATAACGGTAAAATTACCGTTGATCGTTAAATGAGCGAAAACGGGAGTAAAAAAGGAGTTGTGTAAAGAGATACTTGACAGTAACAAAATGTAGTAGTATTAGTTTTTGTTGCAACTTTCGGTTCTTGTGCATTGGGCTTGCACTCTCTTTACATGACATCTATCTAAATACAGTATAAAACAATAATCCATGAAAAAAGTTAATGTACAGAAATAAATGTTTATATTATTTTGAGTACCAATTCCCAAATTTTTCGAACATCTTAACACAATATTTCAATTTCAGATTTCAATTTTTAACAAAAGTTCGCTCTTTATTTACTTTCATCAGTATTCTAAATTGTGTATCTTTATATATATAATTCTACTGCACGTGTGTTTGTGACTGAACTCCTGCTAAACTTCTGGAGCGATTTGAATAAATTTTTTTGAATGCGTTTGGGTGGCACCCTGGGTGGTTTAGATTTACTATTCGGTCCAATTGGGCAAAGGGGCGTGCTACCTCCCATACAAACCACAAATTAAAAATACAGCAGACAGTTGTCCGAGGCCTTCGGCCACGGACTGTCCCTGCAGGCTGTGCCAGAGACACGGCCATTAAGTTTAACGAAGAATACGCCATCCGATAAGACAGAAAACATATATAACAATAAATGATAAATAACATAAGCAAATGAATTTATTTATTTGATAGTTACTTTTGATAATATACATAAGCTTATGGTAGGAAAAATAGGATAAATATGTTTTAAATTAAAAGAGTAAGGATAAATTGATAAATAACAGACGCAAATCAATTTGAGTATTTGAAAGTTACTTTTGATAATATGGGCTTATGATAGGAAAAATAGGATAAAAAAAAGTTATCTCGCCGTTTCCTCATAATCAATGAAATAAAGATTACAACAATAACAATCTGACATGACTCCCTATACCGTAAGGTAAGACGTATTCTACGCCAAAATGTATGAATTAATTTTTTCATATATTTTTATAATTATATATCCATGTTAAATTAAAATTCACATTTAACATTTTGTTTCACTTAAATACATAAGTAACTATACGAAATTTCAATATTTCATCAATCAAAACAACAGCCGAAGGTTTGTGTCCACACTGAAAAAGCAGCATAGTTTGTGTTCACGCTACAAACTCAAACACTCAACCAAACACCACACATATGTTTGAGTGTATGTGTTTAAACAATTTTCATTTGAGAAATTTAAATATTGGGAAGATATCAACCAATATGAAATGTATATCAAACGAAAGATAACATCTTCGTTTACCTAAAAAAAAATTTTTAAAAAAAGTTATCTCGCCGTTTCCTCATAATCAATGAAATAAAGATTACAACAATAACAATCTGACATGACTCCCTATACCGTAAGGTAAGACGTATTCTACGCCAAAAACATAAAAATTACACAACAAAAAAATTAAAAAACATAAAAAACATTTAAACATAACGAGGATCTAAAAACAACTAAATTTGAAACATATGGTAGGGCCAAACCAAAAACAGAACGAGACAACTACAATTAGAATAGTTCGTTCTATAAATATAACTTTCAACCACTTCTGCCTCAGTGCGTGTAAGTAGGAAAATCAATGTGTAAGTAGCGACAACAAACGCTCTGCACACAATCAATAAATGTCTTCGGTTAGTGACTTGTGTAAATACACACCGCAGTGGCTTAACGGGCTAAACGCTGCTGAAGATGATGCTTCACAAACATCGAAACGATCGTCCAGCGAATGTGAGTTCGAATCCCACCCGCGGCATTTACATTTGTTTCACAAACCGGAGAAAACATGATCTCTTACTGCCTTAAAGGAAATTACAACTTTAAACATAACGAGGATCTAAAACAACAAAATTAAAAATCCATTATTTCTGCTCCTGCTAACGGTATTTGAACAAAATTTGCTGGACAACGTCTGCCGGGTCAGCTAGTTTTATATAAAAGACGCATGCGCTTGTACAAAATGTATATAAATTTTTTTAATTTTGAGCTTTAATATCTTTTGTCGTTAAAGGGTAAAAAATCATTTCATATCTCGAAGGGGGATTTATATATTAAAGCCATAATTACCCCATTTGAGTTTTCACCTGAGTCGTCGTCCGGAAATGTAATACGAGTAGCAGATCTGGCATTATATTTTTGATTTTTCATCTGATTTCAGTTGAAAATAGAACAGATTCTGTTTCTAAGTTGTTTGCCATCTGAGATTTGGTTGTCAATTCGTTGATGTTGCCGGACTCATTGTTGGTAATTATTTTTTAAATTTAAGTTTACATGCTTTTTACGGAAAGTACAATAACCAATTCATGGTTACTTTTTTCATACAAAATAGAACAAATATAATTATAACCTTTGGTTGCTGTTTAAATCACAAGGCATATGAATCATCAACTGATCAAAATGAGTTTTGCATATGGGCATTTCCACAGAAAGGTCCACCCTGACCGAAAAATTAAAAGTTATCCACCAGATTTTTTTTACATGTATTACAATTAATTAAATAGAGGGTATGTAAAATTAATTAAATAGAAGAGTTCCTAGCTTTTCTTTGTTGCGATGGTGTGTTACCTTCTTACCTTCTATTTACAATTTAAATTTCTAAGAGTTATTATGCAATTCGAATCTTCGAACATGCAAATAAAAGCAGCTCAAGCAGCATTTTCAACTAGAACAATAGTTTAAGACCTATTTTTCGCTTAAAATGTCTTTTCAACAAGCGAAATATATCTTACAAGTTAAAATATACATATAAAAGCTAAAATTCAAGTTTTATTTGCGTTAAGTAATTTTTTAATAACATTTTTAACTAAAAATTTGCCATTGGAAATTTAAGTAACGTAACGTCATGTAACGTCACATCAGATACTAAGGTAAATATAAAAAAAAAACTTAGAAGACATTTTTAAATTTTATAACTTGGAAAAGAAACATATATTGATTTAAATGCTACTAAAAAAAGTTTCATAAAAAAAGTCTTGCCAAATTCGCAGGGTTTTGCAATTTTGTAATGCAAGTCAAACATCCACTTCTCTTTTTTGTAACGTCACGCCAGCTCATATTTTTGCTTCTAATTTTGAATCCTCCATGTCGATTGTTCTCAATTTCTTTAATGAATAAAGTGTTACTTAATTACTATGCATATACAAAAAGGCTTTTTAAAAATATAACTTTTTCCTATTTTTTAAAAATATTTTTTCGTACAAATGTCACGTAACGTCAAAATGGAAATGCCCATATTTAGTGTAATAGCGAATTTGAGTAGGTCAGATAGAATTTCTGACACTCAAACCAGTTTTTAACAGAGCTTTTTGACATTCGACTCAGATGAGAACTCAGATAGTGTAATTGTGGCCTAACAGATCTTTGCAAATACTTTCCAAACTTTGTAATTTTTATCAAGAAATATTAAATTTATCTTCAATAGTTTAATAATTTAGATATTTCAAAGAGTTTTCAAGCAATTTTGTTAAATAACATTTTGAATTTGCAGTTATTGTTCCAGAGTTATACCATTTTACAACTTTTGACCCATAGTATGAAACTAATAATATTATAAACTGTTTGCCATTTTAGTATCGCATTTGCTTTAAAAATTGCATTAATGAAAAAATCTATATACCCTAAGTAACGACAAAGAATGGCATGGTGAATAAACGGTCCCTGCAACCTATTGCTGTAACCATATATATATTTGCAAGCATTGGGAATTGAAGATCTGCTGCGTTTCTGTTCCTTTGATGTCTGTCAGGAGTTTTTCAGCAGTTGTCAGCAAACACAGCCACATTTGCGTCAGAAAAATATATATTATAACCTATTAATAATTGTGTCTCCAACGTGTAATATTGAATAGCAAACACAATGTGTTTGTACACAAGTGTACAATATTTGCGACAATCTACAAACACGTTATATTGGCATCCCAACAACAAAAAAGTACAGATTTTTCAGCGTGTAGTAAAAGCAGATTTAAGAGAGAAAGAGAAAATAAACAAACCCAAAGTTTCATTTCAAAAGCCAGCCTTACTTTTTTTTTGAAGCACGCAACATTTCTATTGATGTTTTACTAACAGATCCAGAAAAATTGGAAACCCACAAATTCCTTCACAAAGCAGCGCATAAAGTTCAATGATTGCATGTGGTAAATGATGTCGCAGAACGTGGTGTGGCCTTGTCTAACAGTTACATCAACGTCACAACTTCTAAATTAGATTTTCAGAATTCATTGCAGGCCCTACAGCTGCATCCCAAGATCCCCAATAAAGCATTTTTAAGGGAAATAAAATATTTGTATTTTAATTTTTCTCTTCGGTATGAGTGGTAAGCTGCCTAGAGTTTTTGAGGTTTTAATTTATATTATAATTGACAAAACTTTGTGATAATTTTAGATTTCATGTTAGATGAATTGTGCGTAAATGAAAAAAAAATCAGTTATATTGGACTTGCCATTTTTGGTACCTTGAGCGAAATAATAAAACCTAAATGCGAAAGTTTTCACTAATTCAATATTCAAAAGAATATCCGATGTAAAAGTGTCGAAAGGTTTATACTGTTATTAATTTTACACAATTTTAAAAAGCTTTAAAATGGCATAACTCTGGAACAGTAACCGAAAATTGAATAAAATATTTTTTAAATTGGCTTGGAATTTTTATCCGTCCCGTAAAGTTCATTAAAAAAAAATAAATTGTTTCCCATTACATCCCATGAAGGGACAGGGGAGAGCTTCTCACAACTACTGAGCTGTGCGCTTTCGAGTTTTCACTCACTGATTGGGACCTATAGTTTTACACCGATTCCGAACGGTATTTTGAGAAGCTTTTTCATGGCTAAATACTCGATAGTGTCGCCGTCACTATGCGAGGTGACCGCCACCGAAACAAAATTTTTTTAAGGTGGTCAGAGCAGGAATCGAACCCAGGATCTCATGTACAAGACGCGCGCACACTACCCATTACACCACCGACAGTAAAGTTCATTAGTTTTTTTTAAATTTTCATAGGCATTTTAAAAGTTATAAAGCATTATTTAAAAAATGTATCCAAAATTTAATACATGTTGATTTACAATCTCAGAAAATCGTGGTTATCGACTGAGTTTTAAGTAAAATTCAAAAACGTCCGGAATACCCGATATTTGAGGGAAATTCGATTTGCACGATCTCTAATCGAAACCTTTTACGAAAAATTTGAAAAAAATTGCAAAGAGACTTTGCCCTATAAGCTTTCCGATTCAGCTTCAGCAACCATGAGAAGCTAAAAAGAATCATTTTTTGGGACACCATAATTTACATATCATTTCGTTAGGATACTAAATGCTAGAGTATCGTCCGATTATATATTCAAGCTTTGTAGGATTTAAACTAAAACCTTATAAACGAGATCGACACCAGTAATTTCACCTCAGAATGTGCCACAAAATTGTCAAATTTTAAAATCAGTTTCTCGCCACTAAACATTTGTCGGTTATATGTAATCATAGCTTCCTGTATGTCATTGGAAAGATGAAGTGACAGTCTATAAAATAAATGGATTAGTTTTATCCATATCACTTATAGATTTAAAATCGGAAGGGGTAAAAGTTAAGGAAGTTTCCCAGAAATTAGGCTGCCATATTTAAAATAGAAAGTACATGCTCGGCAGTATTTGATGCAAAAAAATATTCGAATTTGTAACAGATTACAATTCATATGACTACGTTATTTAAGCTGTTTGTAGTGTTTTTTCTCTTTTGTGATAGAAATATTACATACTAAAATCGAAAAAAGTTATAAAATAAGGGGCTCATAATTCAAAGGTAATTCCCGGAATTCCGGGAAATTTATTTATTTTTCCCGTTTTCCCGGGAATTTCCATTCCCTCTTAATAATGCAAGTTTTCGAAAAATATCGCAAGCACAAACACACAAGAACACATTGGCAAATCTTCTCATAAGAGAGATAATCTACTATATAGAGAACTACAGATTGAATAAATAAAATAAAATTTATCAATAAAAAGGCAAAATAATTAAATGTCATCCCTGATGAAATATAAATTTTGCAGTTTGAAGTTTTTAGAAATTTAGAAATTTCCAACTGGAATGTGATGGAATTAAGTATATCTTTAATTCAGCACGATTCGGGAATTTTTTTTTTGTTACTTTATGCTCATAACCTGATAAAATATACTAATAAGTCCGTGACTTTTTGAATGAAACACAGTTTTTGTTTGAAAAAAAAATATATATTTCAACATAATATCCTTTTAGCTCCATGCACTTAGTCCAACGTTTCTCCAATATTTGCATCCCTTCAAAAAAATAGGATTTTTCGAGGTCTATTAAATAGGAGCTAAATCTCTATCCACCGATCCATTCCTTTAGGTTTGGAAATAGGAAATAGTCACTGGGGGCTAAATCTGGAAAATATGGCGGAGGAGACACCAATCCGTAGGGAAGTTCGAAAAGTCACGGAGTAATTGATCCGCCCTCTAATTTTAGGTTCAAATTTACTAAATAGTTTGAAGTGAAATTGAAGAAGTTGTTAACTTAAATTTGAGAAATTCTTAAATGAGTTGTTGATACCAAAGTCGCACAACAGTAAACTTTCTCCCTTCTATATGCTGGCAATGTTTTCATTTTACAATTAGCTGTATCCTCAAGCTATTCCTCCGCAGTCGCTAATACATTCGAGTGGAATGTATTATGTTGCACGGCATCTTATTTCCTTTTGCTATTGGAATAAAAAAATCTATATGAGTCATGAGTATTGTTGCAAGTTTCGAATGGAATGTATTATGTTGCACGGCATCATATTTCCTTTTGCAATTGCAAAAAAAAAACATCTACATGAGTCTTGATTATTGTTGCATGTTTTTCACATTGTGGTTGCGTGCAGTCGTGCTCACTTCTGATGCGTTTCTTATGTATTGTGGCAGTCGTTTGCGTTGCTCATGCCATTTGAAATGAGTTGTTACTAGTAAAATATCTTGTTTAGGTTACAAACAATGTTTACTGATGGTTTACAGTGGGATTATGCATTTATGTTACGATATATTAGAAAAAAACTGTGTCTTCGCATCATCTCTTGGCATTGGCATTTCTGAGTTTGATAATAACCTAACAATGGTATCAAGTAGATATCGTAGAACATTTTCAAGTGATATTTTGACAACATCACTAGCAAAATCAAATCATCAACAATGTATAACTTTGTTGTTTACTGACGTATTTTCATAAAAAACAGTAAAACTTTTTTTTTAGTTAAATTTCAGATCCATCTAGCTGAATGTTAAAATGACTTTTGTAGATGTATTTGGTGGGTCGTAAGTCTTGTCAAGAAGAAATACATTTTTAGTTTTATCGTTTTTTGTTTGATTATTACTACCACTGGTTGAAATTATTTTGATTATTATTTTGATTATGAATTATTTTGATTATTACTACCAATGGTTGAAACACATTATTGTGAATTTAAATTCGTTGCCTTGAATACATAACTATATCTTTCCAATCTCAATACTTTTAAATACACTACTGTAAATTTCCGAAACCAGAGTAAGTAAAAATTCCGCTCGCGAGCTGAAAAATTCAGCCCCTCCTCAATATAAATTCAGCTCCTAAAGCAAAGTTTAAAAAAATCTGAAACTCGAGCGAATTTAATTTTAAAAAATTTTTGTTTACTGAATCGTTCCCGAGCGAATCAAACATAAAAAATAAAATTTCAATTCGAAGTTTAATTTTTATTTTACTAGGAGTTGGAACTTTATAGTGAAGAGGACCGAATTTTTCTACTCGCGAGTGGAATTTTTTTGGATTTGAATATAAGAGGCAACTGCGACAAAAATCGATTGAAATGTTGTGGAAGGTGCAGAAAATAATAAACGTCTATAAGAAAGGGCAGAATTATAAAAACACCAAAAAATCGGATGGAACAGTGGGGAATGTACCTATATTAAGTAAATAGTATAAATAAAATGTAAATGGTTTCCCATTACATCCCATGAGGGGACAGGGGAGAGCTACTCACAATAACTCAGCTGTGCGCTTTCCAATTTTCACTCACTGATTGCGACCTACAGTTTTATACCGATTCCGAACGGTTTTTGAGAAGCATATTCATAGCTAAATACTCGATAGTGTCGCCTAACTATGCGAGGTGACCCTCACCGAAATAAATTTTTTTAAGGTGGTCAGAGCAGGGATCGAATCCAGGATCTAATGTACAAGAGGCGCAAAGACTACCCAATGCACCACCGATGGCAAAGTAAATAGAAAATGTGGTGAAAAACTACAAATAATGAGGTCATTAGTATGGAATGATAGGGTCTAGAGGTTGACTGATAATTGAAATATGAGTTTAAATAAAGCTACTAAAGGCAGACCAAAATTTGTTCTGGAAAATGACTGGAGATATATTAATTATAATATAATGAATGAATGGTTTCCCATTACATCCCATGAAGGAATTTGGGAGAGCTTCTCACAGCCAGTGATTGGTTCTATGCTCACTGATTGGGACCTACAGTTTTACCCCGGTTCCGATCGGTATTTTGAGAAGCTTTTTCATGGCTAAGTACTCGGTAGTGTCGTCATCACTAAGCGAGGTGACCGTCTTCGAAAGAAATTTTAAGGTGGTCGGAGCAGGGATCGAACCCAGGATCTCTTGTACAGGAGGCGCGCACACTAACCATTGCACCACCGACGGTGCATAATTATAATGTAAAAATTGACGAAAAAAGTTAGACTTCAAAATGCAATAAAAATCGTTTGGAGTGTTGAAAAATAGTGTCTGGGGGTAAAAAGGGGGATGAATTGGTAAAAATGGTACAACCTGCAATAACGCCAAAAATATTTAGAAATGATTAGATATTTATTACAAGTTATGTGTGTGGGTAGAAGGGTCATGAAAGGGTACAACTTCAAAATTCGAGGAAAATCGTTTGGAATGATTTGTAATACGTATAATTTTTACGTGGCAAAAAACCTATTTTCAGGAATTTTGCAATACACTTCTTTCAATCACAATTATCCAAACGATTTAGTCAAGTTTTTCCCCTTTTGCCCCCTTTTTGTCCGTTTTTAAACACATTCACAATTTTTTCAACATTCCTAACCTTTCCAAACGATTTTGCTAGCATTTTCTAGTTTTACCCCTATTGCCCCCCTTATTACCCACATGTAAAATTTTTGCCTCATTCTTAACCTTTTCACATGATTTTGTCGCTATTTCTTGTTTTATCCATTTCCCTTGTTACCCTTTTACCTTTTACCATTGTGAATCCCATTCAATATTTTTGCACATTCCTAACCTTTCCAAACGATTCTTATCGCATTTTAAAGTTTTAACCTTTTTGCCCCCAATTTTAGCCTTTTTACCCCCATTCAATATTTTTGCACATTCCTATCCTTTCCAAAAGATTTTCTCGCATATTCAAGTTTTTCCCATTTTGCACTTGCCCCCTCTTTACCGTTTTATCCACACTCACAATTTTTGCCTCATTCCTTATGTTTCCAATCAATTTTTCTCGCATCTTCGACATTTACGCTTCGCCCACTTTTTTTACTGCATTTTGAAGACTTGCGGTCATAATCATTCGATACGACTTTTGTCGCATTTTTAAACACCTTGCCATCCTTCCCGTTTCAAACACCTATCTATCCTTTGAAACAATTTTCCCGTATCATCAAATTTTCACAATATGTTGCCCGCTTTTCTATTTTTTTAACCATACGTAAATTTTTCCTATGCATTTAGTAACACTGTGTGTAATTTATTAAGTCAGGGAAATATAACTATATACGGACACCACTACGTGATAAAAGACAAAAAAAAAAGATTCGTGTCTGTCAGCTTTGCCCAAAGTCATGGACTTTTTTTATGGGCCCCAAAGATTTGGGGCCTCAGTGTAATTTTTGCAAAAAAGTGATAATTTTGCCACTCTCATATCTTGCAATTCGTTAGGAATTTTGATTTACTCTCTGAGGGAAAGTTGTTTTCTGAGATCTTAGGCACATTTTTGTTGTTGATTGTTTCCTTAAATTTTGATCGGTTTGCTACCATGGACCTGAACAGGGAAACAAAGGTAAAAATCGATTTTTTAAAGTTTTTGCGATTTTCACGTTGAAGATGGAGATATTTTGATTTTATATGTTGACAATTTTTATTCTTTGTGACATGGGCTATAACTTTCCCTCAGAGAGTAAATCTAAATTCCGAACGAATTGCAAGATATGAGCCTGACAAAATGATCACTTTTTTGCAAATATGACACCGATGCCCCAATATATTGTTTACTGATATGTTAGGTAAATTTTTGTTGTTGACTATTTCCTTGAATTTTGATCGGTTTGCTACCTATGGACCTGAACAGGGAAACAAAGGTAAAAATCGATTTTTTAAAGTTTTTGCGATTTTAACCTTGGGGATGAAGTTATTTTGATTTTATATGTTGACAGTATTTATTCTTTATGACAATACCTACAACTTTTCCTCAGAGAGTAAATAAAAATTCCGAACGAATTGCAAGATATGAGCCTAACAAAATTATCACTTTTTTCCAAATATTTGGGGGCCCATAAAAAAGTCCATGACTTTGGGCAAAACTGGGAGACACGGGTCTTTTTTTTTTGGTCTTTTATCATGTCGTGGTGTCCGAATATGGTTATATTTTTTCGTGTTGCACTGTGTTATTAATAAATGTTATGAAATTTGACTCGCGAATCATTCTTTTTGAATCAAATCGGAAGCGAGCAACATTTTAAAATCTTTGAAAATAAAAATTCGGCCCCGAGCTAAAAATAAAATTCGGGAGTTTAAAAGATTTAAATCTTCAAAGAATAAAAAATTAAGCTCCCTTTCCGATATAAATTTTTCGAGCGAATCGAAAATGACTTACTCTGTCCAAAATCAAAACAAAACTCAATATGCAATTCCTTTCAAAGTAATAATGTCAATCATCTTTAATCTTCTTCAGCAAGTACTTGCCCTGGTAATTTGTAGCTAAATTAATTAAATGTTGACTACCGGTTTAAAAAAGGCTTCTTATCGTACAATATTTATGTGGGTACTTGTGGGTTTTTAAGTTAAGCTAACGTTAAATTTAGGCAAAAAAAATTATTGAACAACACATATTAATAACTTTTGAACCCCAATTGCATAAACATTGAGTATTTTGTTTAGGGATTTGTAAATATTTTTTGATCAAGATCTTGTGAATTAATCCTTGAGAAAAGTAATAAAAACTGAACGTATGATTTTGAGAATTCAAAAATTTAAAACAAATTTTTTAACAAACTCCTACCATTTAGAAACCAAATCACACGTAAATAGTCGACTGACAGCTCCGTTTGATTGTGTCCCTTTCGAATGCTTAGTGTAACCAAACAACACGTGGGACCCACATACACTCCGGTTCACTTATTTAAAGGCATTCAAATTTTCATATTCAGCAGCCTTTATCTTTTGCAATTTGTAACCGATTGTAGAATTTTAAAATGGGAGTGGAAGCTAGACATATTGATACATAAAAAATCATGATAATAGTGGTTTCTTAACTGAAGAACTTTTCTTGAGCAATTTTTTAAAAAAGTTAAAAAATGTGCTATTTCCTTTGGTTCACTTGAAAAAAGGCACTTTAACTAATTTTAATTAAAAACAGTTTTTCTTGTTTTTTTTAATTTATTTTACTTTATTTAAGAACTATTAGTAATGGGTACAACCCCCTTTTGTTTTTAATAACTTCAAATATACGGGTTTTCATTGAGAGATAAAGAGAATTTATGTAATCCAACGAAATTTGATTCCAAGAATCCTTAATGGCCAGAATTAGTGACTCATCATCAAATTGTTTACCTCCTTCATAGACCTTACGAGGCAACCAACCCAAGACATTCTCGATAATGTTTAGATCTGGCGAATAGGGTGGCCAGTCAAGATTATTAACATTTGGGCTTGCAATGGACTCCTTTACTACTCTGGCGTTGTGTATAGGGGCATTATCCTGTTGCAATATCCAAGATATGGGACCAAATAGTTCACTGAACTTCGGAAAAGCCGATCCAATAATATTTTATAGCTTGCAACAGTTGTTTTTGCACTTTGAAATTCAAGATCGATGGTGCCATAGTACGTAATAGCACCCCACACCATAACGCCGGCCTCCGGGCTGTGATGTCGGTTCAAAAATCGCTTTTCTTTGCACAGATAATGGAAAAAATAGTTGTATCCATCAGGCCCATCCAAATTAAACTTCTTCTTATCCGTAAATAGAACGGTTCTCCAGTCATTTACATGACCTCTTGGCTGCACATCCCATACCATGTAGTCTCTTGCGAATTGAAGCCGCTTTTCCTTACGAGGAGCATTAAGTGGCGGCTTTTTTGTAATTTCAGGTATTTAAGATACACACAGCTCCTAATTACTCTGCGTACGGATGACTTGCTCGCTTCCACTCCAGCTTGAGCTCTTATTTTTGACAAGGATAAGGCAGAATTAGAAGCAATTCTGATGATTTTTCTTTTCTCTTACGTAGATAAAGACAATGAAACCCTTCCTTTAAAATTTTTTCCATAGCCCTCGGGATTTTTGATGTAATTGTCGACAACTGTTGGCTTCGTTCAATTTTTTTAGCTATTGCGCGGTTAGAATATCCTTCAGAACGGTAAACATCGATTTTAGTTTTTCCCGATAGATTTATAATTTTTTGTTTCGCCATTTTGACTCGTAGAATGATTAGGATATAATAAATTGTAATAAACAAACGCTCCCTGCAAAAAATCATCGCCTACTTTAAAAATAATAAGAAAATAATAAAGTGCCTTTATTCAAGTGAACCGAAAAAATAGCACATTTTTTGACTTTTTTGATAAATTGCTCAAACAAAAGTTCTTTAGTTAAGAAACCACTATTGTCGTAATTTTTTTTATATCTCAAGACGTCTGTCTTCCATTTCCATTTTAAAATTCTGCAATCGGTTACAAATTGCAAAGGATAGAGGCTGCTGAATATGTAATTTTTAGTGCCTTTAAATAAGTGAACCGGAGTGTAAAATCCAAAAGAAGTTTTTCACTAAAAATATATGTATGTACCTGAGTATAATATTCGTTTTCATGTGTTCGAAATAGTTTTAAAAATTAGTCGCAACCACTTACTTAGAATGCAGTGCACCGGCCAAACAACATTTTCTAAAGAGGTACTCACGTCACATAGTGTCGTATGTTAAAGTCACAATCAAAAGGTTTTAAATCTTTTCAGATTTCAATACCAAATATTATCCTTAAACTACCATGCCAGTATAATACTGGTAAACATATGATCTTATATGAGGGATAATAAAGTGTTTCTTATCTTTATATCTTCATCTTTTAACACTGTGCAGCATTTAACACACTGTGCTTACTAATTTCCTTTTCATAAAGCACCAACCATTAACGTTATGTGCAACAAAGTTGCATGTATATAGCATGCAACCACACAGCCGGTGTTGTGCGGTATAAAAATTATGAATAGTAGTATGACAAGAATTTTTTACTAACATTATCAGGCATGATTACCATTATCGGGTCTACCCCCTTTGATGGATCTAGATGTACTCCAGATGGAACATCAGTATATTTGAGAAATTGCAGTGGAGTAAGGCAAGTACCTTCAGGTAAATCAAGTGCAAAAAATTGTTTAATTAATTCGTGACAACAGGGATATAAGCGAAAAGGGAAGGAAGGAATTTTATAATTGAGAGGCAACCGATGCAAGTAAGTTGTAATAAAGTAGATTAGTTTTTTCATGCTGAAATAATATAATATTTAAATTTGTTTTTCTTAGTTGAAACGAATAGGTTGGTTACGTATAGAAAATTAGAAAGTAGTTTGTTAATATCCCAAGAACTGAATAATTTGCCTCAACATCAACTGTTCATTTCTTAGAATTTCGTAAATCTTCGAAAAATATGAATACGAATGCACATATATGCTGAAAAATAACGACTTCTCTAACATAGTCTCCCAAACATATTATCCAGGAACCATGTATATGTTTGGAACACACTTCAAACATTCATATGTTTGCAAGTCCCAAACTCACTTGTATTTAAATGTAAACAATATCATGTTTACTGGCAAACATGTATACTTTTACGTGGAAACATGCGTTTTTCATCCCAAACATCCATATACTTACGTGGAAGCATTCACCTGCTTCTCCCAAACCTACTTATAATTACGTGGAAACATTTGCGTATTTCTTCCCAAACACGATAATCGAATTATTCTTTGATTTCAATATATACACTCCGGTTCACTTACTTAAAGGCAATAAAAAATCCATATGCAGCAATTCAATATAATCATTTTACGAGTCAAAATGGAAAAACAACAAATTTGAAATCTATCGGAAAAAACTAAAATCGATGTTTACCGTTCTGAAGGATATTCCAACCGCGCAGTAGCTAAAAACATTGAACGGAGCCCATCAGTTGTTGATAATTATGCATGGGAAACATTTTAAAGGAAGTTTTTCATTGTCTTTATCTACGTAAGAGAAAAGAAAAATCATCAGAATTGCTTCTAATTCTGCCTTATCCTTGTCAAAAAGAATAGCTCAAGCTGGAGTGGAAGCGAGCAAGTCATCAGTACACAGAGTAATTAAGAGCTGTGAGTATCTTAAATACCTGAAATTAAAACAAAAGCCGCCACTTAATGCTCCTCGTAAGGAAAAGCGGCTTCAATTCGCAAGAGACTACATGGTATGAGATGTGCAGGCTAGAGGTCATGTAAATGACTGGAGAACCGTTGTATTTACGGATGAGAAGAAGTTTAATTTGGATGGGTCTGATGGCTACAAATATTATTTCCATGATCTGCGCAAAGACAAGCGTTTTTGAATCGACATCACAGCCGAGAGGGCGGCGTTATGGTATGGGGTGCTATTACGTACTATGGCACCATCGATCTTGAATTTTAAAGTGCAAAAAGGGCTGATGCAAGCTATAAAACGTTATTGGAATCGGCTTTTCCGAAGTTCAGTGAACTATTTGGTCACATGTCTTGGATATTGCAACAGGATAAAGCCCCTATACACAACGCCAAAGTGGTAAAGGAGTTCATTACAGGCAAAAATGTTAATATTCTGGACTGGCCACCCTATTCGCCAGATCTAAACAATATCGAAAATTTCTGGGGTTGGTTATCTCGTAAGGTCTATGAAGGAGGTAGACAATTTAATGACAAGCAGTCACTAATTCAGGCCATTAAGGATGCTTGGAATCAAATTTCGTTGGATTACATAAATTCTCTTTATCTCTCAATGAAAACCCGTATGTTTGAAGTTATTAAAAACAAAAGGGGGTTGTACCCATTACTAATAGTTCTTAAATAAAGTAAAATAAATTTTAAAAAAACAAGAAAAACAGTTTTTCATTAAAATTAGTTAAAGTGCCTTTATTCAAGTGAACCACAAAAATATCACATTTTTGGACTTTTGTTATACATTGCTCAAAAAAAGTTCTTTAGTTAAGAAACCACCATTGTCATTATTTTTTTTTATATCTCAAGATGTCTATCTTCTATTTTCATTTTAAAATTGTGCAATCGGTTACAAATTGAAAAAAAGAGGCTGCTGAATATGGAATTTTTAGTGCCTTTAAATAAGTGTACGTATTATTTATTACACAGTACGATAGTGGTTGGTACACATGAGAAATGTTAAAAGAAAATGAAAGAAGGCTTAAACTAAAGAAATACGTGTCTTGGCGTTTTGCTGTAGCACGTCAGAATTTTAATAAAATCGGTTTTTAAGCTTCGAAGCACCGTGGAGGTTCACTTGTAATTAGGGTACCCATTTAATCGGGTTTTTGATTAATCGGTTAATCGTTCATCGTAAATTTCAATCTGACAATTAAACGAACAAATGCAATCAAATTATTCGATTAATTGATTATAATACTATTATAAAGAGTTCTATAAAAACAGAATGGGTGAACCGATTTTAATGCTTGAGCCAGTGTTGAAAAGGGAATTAAATTTGGATGTTTTTTATTTTCTCCGCTAGATGGTGCTTTAATTATCATGTAAAGTTAAAATAATAAAAATCCTGAAGCTTACACACGAAAAAATAAACGACAAACATTTTTAACACAAAATAATAGTTAAGATTCCATATTCATTTTTGTATTTTTACATTACATTACATTTTTGGTTATTTTTTAACTTTACATGTAAATTAAAGCGCCATCTAGCGGCGAACAAAATTGTTTTTTAATAAAAAAAAATCCAAATTTAATTCTCTTTTAAAAACTGTCTCAAGCATTAAAATCGGTTCACCCATTCTGTTTTATAGAACTTTTTATAATAGTATTCCATTACAAGTGGACCTCCACGGTCCTTCGAAGCTTAAAAATCGATTTTCTCAAAATTCTGACGTGCTACAGCAAAACGTCGTGACACGTATTTCTTTATGTTAAGCCTATTTTCATATTCTGTTAACATTTCTCATGTGTAGTCAAAAAAATTTGATTTTGTCGTACTGTATTATAATTAATTTTCCAAATCCACATTTATTAATAATTAATACCAATAATTAAAAGATTTTAAACGGCGCTTCTTACACTTACTTGCATTGAATGGCATTATCTGTTTTTTTTCATGAAATGGGAATCTGCTGGTCTTTTGCTTCTCCTTTCTTAGTTGTCTCTCACGTTTTTGTTTTCAGAAGATTTCAGTTATGCGTTGGTTATCACTATGCGGTGGTACACAAACAATATACAAGTCTTGTTCATGCAAGCCATGCGTGGATTAATTACTTGTGCTTTTTAGTGTACTTATTTCACAAATGGTCCGCCGATCCGATTGTATCAGTAAAGGCTCGGACAGACAAAGGGCGTCACGTTGTTGCCCTTTCCAGTTTCTTTCCTCAAAATCGTTTCTCGCCTTACCTACATATATACGAAACACATACACAAAAACCAAAGCAACATCACAAACCATTTAACCATCCAAGCCTTCGTTTATTCGATTTTCACTGATCAAGCGCTTTTGATGTCCTCTGTCCGATGAACCATTGACGACTGAATACATGAAATTAAAACGCAATGTACCACTGACTTCATCTGTAATTTGCATGCACTTTCAGGAATATTTATGAATAACTCACTGAGAGAATAATGCAAAAATACAGATATACATTAACAGTATATACTCTCTCGTTGTTCCTCTTTTATTCTCTTGCTCTCGAGACAGCATAGGCACTGTATTTGTATCACAAACATAATTATATTTGGGTCGCAAACACATGTATTATAACATATTAATCATTGTGTCTCCAACATGTAATATTGAATAGCAGACACAATGTGTTTGGACACAAATATATTATATTTGCAACAAACTCCAAACAAACCTTATATTTGCATTCAATCAACAACAAAAAAGTTCAGATTTTTCAGCGTGCGGGAGATTCTTCTGCGGATGCCATTTGACTATTTACCGAACCAGGCCTTGATGGCGTTTAATCGCCAATAATTTGGGCGGCAATTTCTTCAGGAGTTGCCTCACGAAAGACAAACATTGGATGGAGAACATATTCAGGCGGTTTTGAACTAACACTCCACTCCGGTTCACTTATTTAAAGGCACTAAAAATTCCATATTCAGCCGCCTGTATCTTTTGCAATTTGTAACTGAATTTTAAAATGGAAATGGAAGCTAAACATTTTGAGGTATAAAAAAAATCATGGCAATAGCGGTTTCTTAACTAAAGAACTTTTTTTGAGAAATTTATAAAAAACAGTCCAAAAATGTGCTATTTTTTTGGTTCACTTGAATAAAGGCACTTTATTATTTTTAAAGTACGCAATAATTTTTTGTAGGGAGCATTTGTTAATTACAATTTATTACACCTTAACCATTTTACGAGTCAAAATTGCAAAACAGAAAATTTTAAATCTATCGGCAAAAAGGAAAATCGATATATGTATACCCTCCTGCCAACGGTTTTCTGATATTTCGTCAGACTAAAGACACACCCACATCCCAATTTTCGTCTGTCTTCTAAATAAAATTTTGCATGTTAACAACAAATATTTTTTATAGACATAAGAGACAAATTAACTAAAAATTATTGGCGTAAAAACATCCATACTTTTTTCGAGCACTTCCATCAAATCTATGATATAAGGGAAGAAATTCCATTCTTACCTGCGTAATAAGATGGCCAATGTATCGGTATCAATAGACTTAGTCATACAAATTTATATATTGTCAGCGATTAAAACTACACTTTTATAGTCATGTACATAACTATGATACAGACTTCACCCACATACATTCATTAATACGCCTACGTTTCGTTAGATTGCTGTATACTTATAATTTCGTAAGCACCACCTACGAAATATCAGAAGTACTTCCTCATTCTTGGAAAGTTGTTCTTTTGAATTTTCCTTAAAAATAACACAGGAGTGGAATACAACTTTAGTTTTAATTGACAAAATTTATAGATACATGTAACTTTTCATAGGGATTTTTTTTAGCTTAAAATTGTATTTTTTAAGTACATTGCCGATGCCTGAGAAATTTCGATGTCGATGTTTCCTGCCTGGGGTACACTAGCATTTTTGCAAGTCTTTACGAAAAATATAGTTAATTTAAACTTCGAACTAGTATAACGTTTAAAGTTTGAGTTTACCTTGAAACTAACGTACATCTTCCAAATGTTAAAACTCAACAAATTTGTTGACATTGGAAACACAAAACACAAAAATATTCTTCATAGCGTCGCTCATGTCAAACTGAACGGAAATTAATTACTATTTACTTTTATCACGATTTATGATTTTAGGTATGATTTATAATGTCTTATTTTTGCCTTTGAACTTCAGAAATGTTACATCACCCAAAATTAATGATACATGGTAATGGTTTTGCCAAACAGAGAACTATAGAAACAACTAAACAATTCAATTTTGTATAAAATAGTACTACCTCTCTTTTGTTGGAAAACACTTAAAATACCTTCAATTCCTAGAAGGAACATTCAAAAATAGATCGTTTGAAGGGAAGTGCTTAATATAACTATTAAAATAACATCAAGTTTTTGTACTATTATGGTGGGTGCAGTGTGGCATATGATTGTACGCGATTTGCATTTATAGCACTTATACGCTCAGTTTGGTTGAAATTTTATTTATTCAAGAAAAGTTATTTTGTTTTACAAAAAAAGTTTTTGATGTGTAAACATCTATACGCTGGGGGTAAAAATCTTTTTCACAATACAATCACAAATTTAGAGTAAGATGTGCGATGTAATCGTTAACCAATCGTAACGCGTTATCAAATCGGTGTGAGCTATGTATGAGTGTATTAGTGTAATCATACGCTGCATACAATATACTAAAGGGTAGCGCGAGACGAATTGATTGAGTTGTGATTTGTGTTACGCTAATACATTGCGACGTCATGCATGTTGTTAATACGTGGTATACATACGAATTCGACGGCAATGTAACGTTAGACTCAAGTAAATCAATGCAACGTGTTCGAAGATGAGTCGTTTTACTGAAGTGGTTGCATGGTAGTACGATCAGTCATCCAAGACTGTATGGATGACGTTTTGTCGCCCACACTGAATTTATGTTATTCTAACGTTTGATTTGTGTGCGCACGATTGTAATTAAAAAAAGGGAAAATGTAGAATATTGATGTTTAAATTATCGCAATTAATTATTATTCACTTGTTTTCTTAAAATATGTACCTTTTCTTTAAAAAATTATTTTTAGTTAACAAAAGTACCTTTTCTTAAAAAGAAGTACTTTTTCTTAAAAATTATCTTTTCTTAAAAAACATTCCTATTCCTAAATAATCAGCTTTTTCTTAAAACAGTAAATTTTCTTAAAAAATTACCTTCTCCTACAGAAATTACATTTGCATATGTAATGAATTCTTTTTTTATGTTACTAAAGTAAATCAATAAAATAAAAGCAAAACAGTCACAAACATACATATGCACATAGATTGCTGGTACAACACGTATCACAACACAGTTCAACCCAATCATTGGGTAGTCATAGCATCGTATGACTCGACGGTTGCGTCGCAATGACTACTATGAGTGGGTTTACGTTTAGACATGGCATGGCTCGAACCGCTGCTGGCGTCGGCCTTACACACACAGCATAACATTTTGCACGATGAATTAAATGAACCGAAACATGCACTTGTGCTAGCCCTTACAATACACTCAACACCATCTAGTGTGCCATAGTAGTTACTAATTTTCACTAATTGTCGTACATTATGTTATCGTAGGCAAATGAAAACAAATAAATAAAATGAATACAAAAACATTTAAGTTTAATAACTTTTAACAGATTTTTTGCACTATTAATAAGAAATTTACTAAAACAGAGAAAAATAAGGAAAACTAAACTTGTCAAACTATAAGTCTTCTTCGTCTTTGAGATTGTCATTCATACTAAACAGCTGCATATAAGCACCATCTAGTGTGCAATAGTAGCTACTAATTTTCGAAAACCATTGTTGTAAAATAACTACATGCATTACATTTAAGTAAACAGCTGATTAATAACTTGTCAACCGCAACAAATACAAAATAATAAAATATTTTACAAAACACCAAAAAAATTATAACTCAGAACATGAAACAACACAAAGTGTATCAAAGCTGAATGGAGGTAATGATAATTCTAATAAAATTTCTATTAGATTCCAATATAAATTAAGATTATAACATATCTTCATTACGTACTGTTGCCTTACACTGAAGCTGGTGCACGACAATTGGGTAACAATCTCCATCTCATGCCAATTATTATGGGTGGAGATTTTAATACAAATTTTGCAAACCCACAGTCGCAAGCTTTATCAAAATTTTTATTTGACGTTTTCCACTTGCATAAACCTCCACAAACCCCCACAACTAACAATTCCACAACTATAGATGCAGTTTTCCATAGATTTTTAAATACAATCGAGTCAAAAATTTAAATATGTATCTTATTTTAGTTACCATAAGGCAATATTAACTATTTGTACTTAAGGGATTTACCATAGATGGGCACTTTGCAGTACTACTAAAATTTCAGTAAAAATCATTCTTTAACTAGTAAATTTTTACTGATTACTAACAATTTTTTCAGCAATTTTTATAAAGTTATGATGAGGTGCATTGAATTTTCAGTAATCAGTAATGCCCGATTACTGATTATTATGAATACGGCCCTATGATTTTACTGGTAATGCAAATTTAATTTCATTATCAGTAAAAATTTACTGAAATTTTTCAGTAATCAGTAAATTTACTGCTTACTGTAATTTTTAATGCAGTACATATATACTGCAGTGTGCCCATTTACTAACCAAATAAGTTAAATAAAACAAACAAAAACTAGCAAATTCCTATGTATTTACAATATTGAAAGTTTTGATACTTTTAATTGATTAATTAAAAAAATATACTAAAAGCATAAGTACTTCCAACTTAAAAAAAATTTTTCATTACTAAATGTTTACACATCTCCCCTGTGATCGGACTCACATTAATTTTTTTTTTAAGAAAATGTAGTTTTTTAAGAAAAGGCAATTTGTTGTAAGATAATGCATTTTTTTAAGAGAAGGTACTTACTTAAAAAATTACTTTTTTTTAAGAAATGGAATTTTGGAAGAAAATTTACTTTTTTAAGCAAAGGTACTTCTTTAATATGTTATTTTTTTAAACTTCTTTCACTTTGGCTTTTCTAAATTTACTTTTTATTCGGTTCAAACCATAGATAAAGGAAATAATAGATATAGCGCGCCCATTCTCAACTTTGTTCACTAGGTGCTGTCCTGTAATAGTGTCACTTTCAGTGACGTTACCCATAATTCCTATTGACGTTTAGTCAAAATTGTGGGACATTTTTCTTAAAGTAATTTAAACAAAGGAAATGTGACAAAATTTAAATGATTTTATATAAAAGCATTTGTGTCCTTTATAAAATTCAATTTCATAGCCACGAGGCCGGTGTTGGGATATCAATAAGAGAAACCCCGTACGACCGCCCAAAGATGAACATGCCGGAGCTCCTTTTTAATCTAAAAACTTCCTCGCGGAAAACTGTATCAACTTCTGTGGTCGCAGATGCCAAAACCATTAGAGTGTCTGAGGACTCTCAACAAGGAGTGGTAGCTGAACCGGAGGAAGAACCAATTTAGTAGCACTTAGTCGGTGGTGTCATGGCTTTGCATTTCGATTGCCATGAGATATTCTACTTTAAGTAACGTGTTGTATTCTTGTTTCGAAGTGATATTTTTATTCAAAATATTTTTTTCTTTTGATATGAAGTTTTAGAATTGTAATGTAATATTTTTTGACTTTGGCTTTTGGGAACAAAATATATCCCATTTATTGCTTTCAACGACATCTAGAAAATTACCCACTAGACTAAAATTTTCCCAATACTTGTGCTTCATCTACTAGTTTACTTTATCTATGGTTCACACTACAATATGTAATAAACAGGCTCCACCTAGACAATTTCCCATTAAACAAGAAAAATGTTAGTCTGGACACAACCCAAAAGTACAAATGCTAAAGTGCTGCCAAATTAATTCCAGTCTGGACACAAACCAAAAGTACAAGTGCTAAAGTGCTGCCATATTAATTCCATGCGAGGGTTGTGTTTCATGGATTTACCAGTCTTGCACTTTGGCTTTTCTAAGTTTACTTTTTATTGGGTACAAAACTACAATATGTAATACACAGGCTCCAACTAGAAAACTTCCCTTTAAACCAAACCAAACCAAAAGTACCCAATATAGTTGATAATAATGGCTTGTAATAAAGTAGTTAAAAAAAGTAAATTTTTCATTTAGCTCCCATCCCGCAACGTGCAATAAGGAACTTCGTTCCAATAAAAATTTAAAACATTTGTTGACATACATGTACGGTTGACATACATGTAGTCTGGTAGAAACTGTTAGCCCTTTTTGATTTGATGAAGCTCTGAGGAACCTGGCCATTTGAAGCATGTCAATTTAGGTTTAGGCTAGGAGGATACGGCCGAAAATCCTACAGCAATAGCATAGCAAAACCTTTGCTCTTTACAATTGTCGGAAATTGTAGTATCTCATATTTGAAAAACACTGTGATATCGAATTTTGTTGTGACTCACACTCACTATCGTTTGCGAAGCTGGATATGCCTAATACAATCTAAACCAATTCAATACATGAAACATATTTACTTTTTTTACCTTTGTTTAAAATTTTTACTTCACATTTCTTTGAGATAGGAGTATTTTCAAAACGGATGTGTTTGTATAGGAAAAAGTGTTTTACAAAGGCATTGGGAATTACGGGGTTTGGGTGCATTGAGAAAAATATCGGGTACACTATTCGTTGAGGAAACCATGGTTGGAGACGAGCTTGCTTCTGAATGAGTTGGATGTTCAACAAGGAGCGTCATTCTTATTTGGGTGTACCACTGCAGAGTATTCAGGCTCCTATGAGAATAGGATCATATGAGCAGTTTGATGGGACGAAATCATCTTGGATAACAGTGATTTCCGACAATTTTGGTGGCTTTGTATGACTACTTAGCATTCATGTTAAACGCCGTTATCGTCATTGATCATAAGATGGATAAATTGTTTTAATTAATGGACGAAGACCGAATACGAAGACGAATAAATTACTTTAGGTGCAAATGGCCTATTTTTTTGGGGGGTTTTTGCCTGATGGGCATTAAACGGTGTTTAAAACAATGATTGAACATATAATCGGCCATAAGTCAGACATTTATTATCCAATCTGGCATCATTACAAAGGGTAAAAACATATGAAATCAATAATATTTGCACAATAATATTTGCCAACTTTCAGACATATAGCCTTTCAACTTTCAGAATTATGGCCATTCCAAGTTGGCAAAAATCAATAAAAATGCACTCAGATGCCTTAACACAATTTTTAATATCTCGAAAAGTATTCATTGTACGTTAATAATCAAGGGCTCATTTTACAGACAAAAACATGCGCCATTCAAAAAAATTTTTTTTTTTAATTTTCGATCAAGGATAATGCAAATAAAAAAAGGACTAAAATTTCTAAAGGATATATCTCGAAAATCAATATTTTTAAAAATTTCAAAAAAATATATGTTAATTCTTATTATGTTTTGTACAAGTCTGCCAAATTTCAATGTGGAGTCTTTATTACAACATGAGTTATTAAGAAAAAAGCAGGCGAAGGTTTATGTATTTCATGAAATGTACCAAAATACAAAAAGGTGACAAATTACAAAAAGAAGGACAAATCAAATGTAACGGAACTTTTTCGACTTTTCTTTGCTTAAACTCTTTTTCTCCATTGCTAAACCTTTAATAAAAAGTACAACATAATGTATTATCATTATTAAACACTTTATTACAGCATATTTATTTATTTCTGAAGGATTTCAATTAAAAAATCTGCATCTGCCGAGTAACGCTTGACTTTAATTTTTTTTATCTACAGGTTCAATAGAATGCAGCTTTTGAGTTCCAGGAATTGTACGCAAATCTTTAAAACAAATTTGAAGGAACCGTGCTTCTTCTTCGTGGTCTTTTAGAGTTAAAAACTCGAAACTACAGTTCAAAAGATTTTGCAGGCACCATTCATATAATTGTTTTGGAGTAGTTATTTGACCTTGTAATGGACGCTGTAAACTAGCTCGACGTGCCTCTCTCTTTACGGTACCTCCAAGACCGTCACTTGGGCCTTTTCCATGGCTTGTTGCAAAAAAATGCCACTCAGCATTACATCAAAAATCTTCCATATGATAACAAAAATTGATAAAGTTCTTTTTATTTTTAAACTGGGCAGCACTACCGTCTTCGGGGTTGTTTTAAACTTTTTTCTCAAAAATACATTCAGGTGGCGATGGAACAGGTGAACAGCTACAGAATCGTGTACAAGACAATCAGATATTATTATGAAGTTTGTATGTTGTGTTTTTCCATCTGATTTAAAATAAATAGCAATTGGGTATAAAGTGGCCTGAGAGATGTTCCAGTGAAATCCCTGGACTGCATCCTGAATAGTAAAAGAAGCATTTTCTGAAAAATCGCAAACTGCTATGTACTCATTTTCTTCCAAAATTTGATTTTCTTTCGCTCAGATATGCTGCCTGCTGTTTTGCAATAAATGAATGAGGTAATAGAATTTCAAGCTTTTCACATAGGGAATCCACAAAAACGTCGGCTTGGCCAACCATGGTCTCCAAATTATCCCTATCTACACTTACCCATTGTTTATATGTTATTTCATCAATATCATTTTGCCCTAGTAATTGATTTAGTTTTGCTTTTAAATTTTCAATTCCTGGACACTTGTTACATTTACGTAGGTGACACTTTGATTGTTTGTTTCAAACAATCTTTGTAACATTCAAGCTGATAATTCGGAACACCAGCAGTTAATTTTTTTAAATTTATAGTATCAATCATCAGCTTCATATAGCATCAATCATCAGCTTCATAATTCGGAACACCAGCAGTTAATTTTTTTAAATTTATAGCATCAATCATCAGCTTCATATGTTGATGCTTTGTACAAACACACACGTTATGAGATCCACTCGCATTTGCTAGAATTATACTTGGAAATACCTATTTGTATTCCATCATGTCGTTCTTTGAATAAGGCGTACATTTCTCTTAAGTTTCCAAGCAAAAGTGTTTTATTTTTCCTGACTTTTGTACCATTTTCAAAAACAGACACGAAATCTTTCTGTCCGTGCATACACCAGCTGACGTCATCGGATTCACAAAAGGATTTTACTAAACTGGTTGTCACTGGTGAAATTGGACTTCCCAGTTTTGGGTTAGGCGTACTCATCACACCCTTTGTTTCAACCAAATGCTTGACTTTTCGCGCGATATAGTTTGTAACCAGGAATTCTTCCTCAATTTTATGTATTGTCCAGCTTTTTGGTAAAATTGTTAGCAGTTGGATTTTCTCACTATTTTTTGTTAATATTTTGAACTTTTCTTTTAATTGTTCTATTATTTCGGATTGCGGGCACATATGCGAAGTTGATTGTGCTGAACCGTGGAAAATTTTGTCTTGAATCGAATCACTTATTTTCCTGAATTTTGCATCTCTGTACCGTTTTTGATGTAACTTCTTCTTTTTTATCGGAGATTGTTCCAGATACGGTAAAGATTGGTTTAATTTTGAAATAGCAACTTCTTCCGTGCCTGACGCAATGTCATCGAAAGTATCTACATTTTCGTTTATGTCTGAAGCTTCTTCCAAATTAGATTTATTAGATTTTTTCAGATGCGAAAATTTTATTCTACATGTCCCACAAATTTTATTTGAGATCGTAATGTTTTTATCCTTAGTATACTGTAGCATACATTCTAGGACTTGTCTTAAACTTTTATTGCACCCAGTGTGACCGGATTTTTTAAGAGGATTACAGCAAAATGTTGAATTGCATATTTTTTATTTAAATACCACAACCGACTGAATAGTGCACGACTTTTTTGTATTGAGAATAATTATAATTTATTTAAATATTTAGTCTCTTTTTTTTGCTTTTTCAAACGATCACTTATGAAATCTAGTATTCAACTGAAGTTTGACTTAGAGTCTCTGAACTATTTATACTGTTTTTTTTGGTACAACAAATAGAAAAAGAGTATAAGCAAAGAAAAGTCGAAAAAGTTCCGTTACATTTGATTTGTCCTTCTTTTTGTAATTTGTCACCTTTTTGTATTTTGGTACATTTCATGAAATACATAAACCTTCGCCTGCTTTTTTCTTAATAACTCATGTTGTAATAAAGACTCCACATTGAAATTTGGCAGACTTGTACAAAACATAATAAGAATTAACATAAATTTTTTTGAAATTTTTAAAAATATTGATTTTCGAGATATATCCTTTGGAAATTTTAGTCCTTTTTTATTTACATTATCCTTGATCGAAAATTTAAAACAAAAAATTTTTTTGAATGGCGCATGTTTTTGTCTGTAAAATAAGCCCTTGATTATTAATGTACAATGAATACTTTTCGAGATATTAAAAATTGTGTTAAGGCATCTGAGTGCATTTTTATTGATTTTTGCCAACTTGGAATGACCATAATTCTGAAAGTACGAGAGCTAGGACACTGAAAGTTGGCAAACGCTATTATTATGTTTAACTTTCCCTTCGTACCAAATTTCATCCAATTCGAAATCGGTGCGGTCAACTCATTGGTTGATTTCATATGTTTTTACCCAAAAGATCTTTCTAAACTACTATATAACCCTGCCTATAAGCATATTTATTTGTATTAACCCATTGGGGGTTAATTAAAACAAACGATTTGTTAACCCCACTTTCTTGATAAAAATTAATTTTTTTTCCAAAAAATGCCCCATTATACTTATTTTTTGGTAGGCTCCGATAATATACCACACCTTAGCCTCTTTTTTAAGGTTTAATATTCGCCAATAAGTCTTCAAAGACCTGAGGTATTAAAGTTGAAAATTAAAATTCATAGCATTTTTGTGTTATAAAGCTTTCTGCGGGCTTAGAAATTTTCTCCTCCGGGGTGGGTCCAACACCAGCTTCCCAGCTTCGGCATAGTATTTGTGTTTAAAAGGTAATCGCACGATTGTTTTAAAATAATTTTTTTATTTTTATTTTATGTCAAAATATGTATTCTAAAACTTGTAAAGTAAATATCTCCGGTATTTGAGGGGTTAATATGTCGTATTACGACTTAAAAAAGGTTTGAAGTATTGTCTATTATCGGCGTCTAGCAAGAAAATAGGTACAGTAGGTTTTTTTTTTGATAATAGTAGTTTTAACGTAAACCCTCAATGGTTTAATTAAACGAAATATAATTACACAAATGGTTTACAGAGTATAAAAATACCTTTGTACTGATATCCATTTGAACCATATCGGGTTATAAATTCTTGAGATATGACCGATTATATACTAAAGCTGAGAAGGTCTATATATCAAGAAGTTGGGCCGAGCGGAAAGAAAAAATGAACTTTTTGAACTCAGCGCAGCAAACCCTGTCGGTGTTGACATTTTGGTGTAGATCACACAATTGCGCTTAAGGTATATTTATGCCAATTTTAATATTTCACTAATTATTATTTTTTATTTATTAATTGTCATGTCAGTAGGCATTTGGGAATTAGACTTAACTTAGTAGACATTTCTCAATATAAAGTGTTAACTTGATAACATTCTTATCTTTTGTTAGTGTTTCACTGCATTTTTTTACATCCCCGATAAGCTTAACAGGTATAATTTTCCCCGATAGCATGTACAGGATAGCATGTCTGTAGGGACACGTATATAAGTTGCAAAAAAAACGCAACTAATGTATCATTGTTTTTAATTCGAGTCTTATGTGTTCCATTCAACTTAGTCTCAGAAAATAATGCCAAAACGAATTAAAAAAATGTTCCAGTTAGAACTTTATTTACCAAAATATTGTTGATAAAACTTTGTTGCACAACATTCTTTCGTTGTATTAGTAAAATATAAATTTGTTGATTAACATTGTCCCGTTTGTATTTAGGCCTGTCAGCAAAAATTTGTCAAAATTGTTACTAGATGTAGTCCAAACACCAAAACATCCAGTAAAGCCGAGTACTAAGATGGGTTACGTGGTAAATATTGGGCAAAAGTTTCGCTGCGAAATGGGCCATCAACATACATATCAATGATGACGACCATATTTTTCTCTGTTTGTACATTTCTTTTACACTAAAAATCTATTTTTGTTCTGAAACTGAACGACGGTAGACAACACTGATCATATCTTCCTTCAATTTGATTAGTCGCCCAATTTTTCGTGGCAACATTAAACTGTTGCTCAATGTTGCTAAATGTTGCAACATTTAGCTGATATTTCGCGTGAAAAATATAGTACAGGGTGTTTTATTATGTTCCACGCCGATGTTTTTTGACCGTCATTTCGGTTTGGTTGACATTTGTCAATTTGTATTTGACAGTTGTGCAGAGTAGTAACAATTTACTATGGGGCATCTAACGCACCAACAGCGTGCTGAAGTTATTAAAATATTTTATTTAAATAATCGTTCAACTGCAAAAACGCGAACAATTTTGCGGGATTTTTTGGTTTAAAGGTGACGAGCAATTCAACCATTCAGTGTGTTCGAAACTAGGCTGGCTGGGTTATGCTAAATGCTGCAAACGATTATACGCAGTAAAGTTTAGACACTTTGGCGACGACGTTTCACCGAAAATACGCTTAGGTATCAGCGTAAACAAAACCGTTGAATGTTCGTATCTAACGGCCACTTTAGACAAAAAATACCAAATATTCGTATACAACATCTGTTGGGTAGTGTATATATGCAGATGGATTTTTTTACTTCAACACAAGCAATTCAAAACTGTTCATAAAATAACAATGATGGCAACATTTTGACAAGTTCTTCGCAATCATATAATGGTCAATAGTCTGGAAAACTTGTATAAATTCATGAATAAGACGTGCTATTGAACCAATCCTTTTCGAGCAAAAAATACCCAAGAGAAACATAATCGAAAATCGTTTAAAATTTGTTTTCACAATATTAATTTACCTTACTGATGTTTAGTTGAAAATGAATCAGTATGTCATATTTTCCACTACCTGAAACCTGAAATATGTAACATTGTATACTTTAAAAGCAACAGGAATGAAAACAAAAGAAAAACTTGTATTCCAATATTCTCCCACTTAATTGTTTACATACAAAAGAAAGAGTCAGCCATGCCGTATATTTTCAAATGCAGCATCTGCTGTTTCACTATGTAAATGTATAGTTAAAAGGATTTGTAATCCTTTTCTCAGAGAAGAGGTTCTTTGCAAACAATAGGCTTTCGTTTGCTTTGCGTAACATATAAACTCAACATGGAACTGTTGCCGATTAGGCTGATGGAGATGGGGCAACATCGTTGATTGAAAGGCAAATCAAATTATGGTAGGAAGAAGGAACACATTTCGGAGCCCCTCCACTCTTACTCGTTTGTTTTTGTTTGAAAATATATAAAGACGTGTATTCCAATCTGGATTGCTTTAAAACTGTACGTATAATTATTTTCCTCTTTTGTTCCATTAAATAAATTTGAATCATTGATACGTTCGCTGAAGTTAGAAACATGTATATTTCTATAAGCAATTAAATCATGATTTTAAAATTTAATATGGGTCTTTGGGAGAAGTTTATTTGTTCGGAAATAATTCTGTCTTAAGTGAGTTTTACTTAAAAATTGGAAACAGAAGAATACAACAACTTTGATATTTACTGAGTACGATGAAATGTAAACAAAGAAAATCATATGGGCTGGCGCTACTGCCTTGTATTTGTATCATGATTCAAACTATTATGCGACGTGATTGACTCTAAATTTGTTGCATAAATGTGCTTTCTTTTATATTTCCCTACAGTGCGTATGATTTATATAGATTGTATAGAACATGGGAATTTATGATTTATGTTTATTTATTATGCCACGAGTATCACGATTAAATCAACTTTTATGGGTTGTTCGTTTTTATTCCCAAACTTGTATATATATCCCTTTTTTATTTTATTAACAGCACTACATCATAGAATTCCATTAAAATAATAATACAGATCGCCTCAGAATATATATGTATTCCAAAGGAGCGGCAAATTAACAAGATTTTGTTATATACGGCAAGGAAATATCTGTACCCCCTTAACTTTTGCTGCCTCAATCCCAATAGGACACAAATATTTACGACACATAAAACGTTTTAAATTCTATAATAAAAAGTCAGTTGATTTTATGTTTGTTTTACGGCTTGAAATGCTAATGGAGTGGAAAATTCTAAACTCAATTCCGTCTGAGTTTCGGGACTATTTAACTCAATTTCAATGACTTTCCATCTTATAAATTTTGATTTGTTTTCCATTAACTGTGTTTTTTTATATTGGATTTGATATTCTTTCTGCTTTTTTCGCATATACTTAAATTCCTTTGGAAATTAATGGAGGGTAACCATAACCAAACCAGTTATGATTGATGGTCCGCCTTTCAGAACTGTAAAGTTAAACGAAAACTATTTCTTTTGGTTAAACTAGATACTGCAGAGTTCGTCGTGTGGCTACGCTGCAGCATGGATTGGAGCGAAGGGTTTCTTGAAAGTTGTACATTTTATTCATTTAAACATTCAATTCAAATATAAGTGATTAGCTGGCCCGGCACACTTTGTCCTGCCTACAAAAATATTGATATAGATATTATCTTATTCGATTAGATCAAAGTGCTTATTTTGTTGATGCACTTACATAGATTAGAAAAAGGAAATGATTATTACCCGCAAAATTTATTTATTTATTGTTTTAATATTTAGTACTACATCCTTTTTTCAAGTAATTCAAAAAATCCTGTTCGGAAGGCTTGCCAGGATGTTAATAGAATTTTTGAGTAGTAACAAAAGCCAGAAATATCTATCTGACAAATACTTTCCTTAAGGTTAAATGCTGAAAATCGACTTAATTGCATATGATATTTGATAAAACACTCAACTTTGGTTCCTATTACCTTGGAACACAAAATAAAATTTGTCCCATTGTATTCCATGAAGGAATTGCGGAGACCTTCTTGCAATCGGTAAGCTGTGCGCTTTTTATATTGAGACTAACCGATTGGGACCAACAGCTTAACATCGGCTCCGAATGGATTATTTATTTATGGGAAGCTTTTTCATGGCCGTCACTATGCGAGGTGAGCGCCACCGAAAGAAAGTTTAAGGTGGTCAGAGCAGGGATCGAACACAGGTTCACATGCACAAGAGGTGCGTAGACTACCATTGCACCACCGACGACCACGCATTTTACAATTTTACAATTGCATGAAAATTATAATAGTTATTCGGCTTTAACTGATAAGCTTTCAATTGCATTTGCGTACAAATAGAAGTGAGAATATGACCTTTTTAAATTTTTAATTAATTAAGGCCTGGATCAGTATATTTTTTCCACCTAAAATGTTTAATAACTTTTATATTTTTTATCTGATTTTCATAAGCTTTTTGATTCAAAATAAAATTCTTTTTAACAACGCGTACAATAAGGGCATAACCAAAATGAATACCTATCACCACGAAGTGGCCACTGATGTGTATTTAAAGAAACAGTTTATTTGAATCAATTTGGTGAAAAAACCTTCACCCCAAATCGTTTTTTTTGGCGTAGAATACGTCTTACCTTGCGGTATAGGGAGTCATGTCAGATTGTTATTGTTGTAATCGTTATTTCATTGATTATGAGGAAACGGTGAGACAACTTTTTTTAAAAATTTTTTTGTAGGTAAATGAAGATGTTATCTTTCTTTTGATAGACATTTCATATTGGTTGATATCTTCCTAATATTTAAATTTCTCAAATGAAAATTGTTTAAACACATACACTCAAACATATGTGTGGTGTTTGGTTGAGTGTTTGAGTTTGTAGCGTGAACACAAACTATGCTGCTGTTTCAGTGTGGACACAAACCTTCGGCTGTTGTTTTGATTGATGAAATATTGAAATTTCGTATATTTACTTATGTATTTAAGTGAAACAAAATGTTAAATGTGAATTTGAATTTAACATGGATATATAATTATAAAAAATATATGAAAAAATTAATTCATACATTTTTATGTTAAATGAAAGTGCTGCCAAGTAAGCAAAATAACAATGCTGCTTGATGCTGTTTGACAGCAGCTGACAGTTAACGTTTAGTAAATTAAAATAAAAATTTATTTGCTTATGTTATTTATCATTTATTTTTATATATGTTTTCTGTCTTATCGGATGGCGTATTCTACGTTAAACTTAATGGACGTGTCTCTGACACAGCCTGTAGGGACAGTCCGTGGCCGAAGGCCTCGGACAACTGTCTGCTGTTTTTTTTCTTTATTGCAACAATTTTCAATTTCAATTGGGTACAAATTAAAAAAAATATATTGTTGAAAGATATCACACGATTGAATATTTAAATTCGCCACCAGATGCGACACTCAAGAACTACCCATTGTATCACATTAATCTACAGACACAATAGGAAATTGTTTTCTTAAAAAAAAAATTAAACAAAAGAAAAGTGCTAAATTCAAAAAATTGCTTGAAATTCGGAATTCCGTCTCTTTCGAACTTTTGTAACTTCGTGATTTTACCAACATGATACTTTAACAAATTTGAAATACAATTTAACGAAGATATCCACTTTTTTATGTAATGAAGACAGTGAAAATGTCCCTTATCTTGCCTCTATCCACTACATTTTGCAGAAGAGACCATAATGAGAAGTTTATGTGAAGTTTTTCAAATCTGATCTGATATCATATTATTGCAAGTGGTTGGTTGGATGTATTCTAGAGAAATCGTAAAGACGGTTGTAAAAGCTACTAAAAATTTTACCAAAAAAGTGACCAAAAAAATAAAAAAACAGTACCAACAAAGTGACAACAACTGAAAAATTGTATCAAAAAGTGATGAAACCAACAAAACAAGTACACAAAAAGGTACTAAAATGAAACAAAGTACAAAAATTGTTATTAACACCATAAATGATCGGAAAAAGATACCCAGAAAAGCCAAGTATGCTCACATAGATGTTGAAAAACGGAACAAAAAAGTACTAAAAAAAAGAACATACAAAGTGCAAAAAAGTACGAAAAAAGGTACAGAGGACTACAAACAGACTATAAGAAAAATAGAAAAGATGGAAGCAAAAGGTACTAAAAATGGTACCAAAAAAGTTCCCAAAACGGTAACAAAAAAAGTATCATAAAATTATCTAAAAAGTACCATTTATTTTGAAATGCATTCCCCAAAATTCATAATTTCATCTCCAATAGTTTGGTTTTGACGAAAGTACTAAATTTTTCCCCTTTTTGCCCTATTTGTATCTCCAACAGTTTAAATTTTGAAAATCACGTATGTCTGCATTATAAGAGGAATGTGCAACCCAAATTTCATAATTCATAAAGGTCTTGAGCCGTTTGGTGTTCACAGAGGTACCATTTTCGTCCCGGTTTACCCTATTTTTCTCCCTAAAAGTAAAAATGTTTAAGTCACTTATCTCTTCTCATCGTTGCGGTAAGAGGAGTGTACACACCAAGTTTCGTGATTCTGCCTTTAGCGGTTAGGGTTTTAGCGTAGTACCAATTTTGTGGCGTGTTGCCCCGTTTTTCTCCCTAACTGTACAAATTTTAAAGCCACGTTCTTCCCACGTTTTTATGTCTTAAGAGGAATGTACACACCAAGTTTCGTGATTCTGTCTTTAGCCGTTTGGATTTTGGTGTAGTACCAGTTTTATCACTTTTTGTCCCATTTTTGTCCCTTAGTGTACGAATTTCAAAAATTCCCTTCTTATCTCGCATATTTACCCCAAAAGGAGTATACAGTCCAAATTTCAGTATCCAACTGTTAGCCGTTTGGCCAAGGTGCTGATGAATAAGTCAGTCAGTTAGTAACGCAATAATTTTATATATCGATGGCTTAATATAAAAAGAGCCTAACTCGATTTTTTGTTACTTGACCAGGAGAAGGAAAAAACTTAATAAAATACGTAAAATTTTAGATACAAAAAAAGTTTTAATGTAATTTTAAAAAAATCCAATGAGTGTTCGAACTCACGGGCGATGTGTTAACACCTTTTTGCTACACGGTACCTATTCGATTTCTATGAACACATTCGTAAATGTTACATTGGAAAATAAAAAACAGCGTTCAATCATATGATGACGTTACAGTTAAATAATATTAATGCTTAAAATTATTTAAAGACCCAGTGCAAGCACATGTGTCATTATATTCTTGCTCAATACTTTTTTTTTATTCCCACAAAAGTCAAAGAATGCAAAGCAACAGACACTTGTACATACATACATACATACATTGTTATATTCGTACGATATAACCGAAGATCAACATAAAATACTTTTTTAATATTACTCCAAATTAATACTCCAAATTAAAACACTTCAATCTCGGCTCGCCGATATCGGATCGCCTTAATTTTTGGCCTAAACTCTTCGTCGAAACCCGCACTAGCTTTTTAATCCAAACATTAATAAAATCGGCTATGAATTTCCGGAGAAAATCGCGTGGGAAAATTATATGAAAATCGTCCAATAATCACTTTCAATACCGACTGCCAAGCAACGAACAAACAAACGATGATTTACTCTTACAAACCTAACACTTGCGTATGTATTAAATTTATAGTTTACTGCCCTAGAGGCGCGCGTATAGATGTTAACACATCAAAAAAAGAAGCAACACATTTTTGGAAATTGCATTAAAACTTTTTGTTGTATCTAAAATTTTACGGATTTTATTAAGTTTTTTCCTTCTCCTGGTCAAGTAACAAAAAATCAAGTTAGGCCCTTTTTATATTAAGCCATCGATATGTATCTGTGGTCACAAACAATAACAGCCTAAGCCGATTCTAAAATTTTTCAGGGAGAGCAGTTTAAAGTTTAATATCTTTACTGGAAATCAGGAGTCGGAGTTTTTGTGATAACTTTGTTACAGATAACAAGGAAACGAATTCTTTTACTTACTTCTTAACAAAAAAGTGTTGCTTATTTGAGCACGATGACTTCTTAAAAATTTTTTTCAATTTTGTCCTAACTCGAGTTAGGCTGTTATTGTTTGTAACCACAGATATATAGATTATACAAAAAAGTAATATAATGATTGTAAATGTAATGATTCTAATCTTGCCAATTCACGACGTTTTTCAATTAGAAAAATACCATTAAGCATTCTTAATCGTGATAGATCTACGTATGTCATTCCCAATGCAAATTCTCTTTCGCTAATCCTGACAACTACTTGATCTAATATCAGACACTGTGATCTATGGATACTTATTGCATATGCCAATTGCAGAGGGAATTGTTTCGTAGTGAAGGTATTTGAACCTTTCTTGAAAGCAGCTGTTTCCGGTCAGATAGGCAAGATATTAGTGCCAAAGTATATCATCCCGCTGTAGTTCTCAAACGTGACCATTATGCACCGATGACGCGTCATAACGCCCATGGACATAACGCCCATGGGCGATATGTCACACCTACAATGGACATAAAGCCCATGGGCGTTATGTCGCACCTAAAATGGACAGAAAGCCCATGACCGGTGTGACATAAAGCCAGTGGGCGTTATGACCATTCTAGGTGCGACATAACGTCCGCAGTTTTGAAATATGAATTTATCAGTGAAACTCCGTAAAAGGCCATAAAGTTCGTGGACGTTATGTCACACCTAATATGGACATAAAGTCCATGACCGGTGTGACACAAAGCCATTTTAGGTGCGACATAACGCCCATGGGCTTTATGTCCATTTTAGGTGCGACATAACGCCCATGGGCTTTATGTCCATGGGCGTTATGACGCGTCACCTTATGCACCTTGGGAACTGGGTGTGGAATGTCATATCGTGACATGGTTCATAAATTATGCTAATTACTTCGTCAATTGTTCCATTACACAGACTAGCAAATGTGAATAGGTTTTGCCGAAGTATAACTTTAGCATCTTCACAAATGTACAATAAACACACTAAGCCTCTAGCATCATCACAAGCTACCAGAAATGCTATGGGGTCGTTACAGACAGCCTGGATCTTGACTACTGGCTTGTTTAGATTCCGAAGCTTTTCCAAGTTAAAATTGTCGATCTCCGAATTAGTAGAAATCAATCTCAGCACATCTCGTGATTGAATTACCATATTTTGGTTGTTTATTAACGGTGAATCGTGTGGCTAGCAGTTGATAATCTGCTTCTGTGATTTGAACATCGCCAACTTGTCTCACAATTCTCGAGAGTATGAAGGTGTTACTGATGTGGCGATAAACTCTATGGCCTTGCATAGCAAGGACATTGAATGGGTTTCGTGTACCATACAATGGAATATCACCTACAGGCTGCAATTGTTTAAGGTCACCAAAAAAGAGTACAATGTATCCACCGAGAATGAGATTCCGTGGAAATGCTTGTCTTAAACGCGTGATTGTGCCTTTATGAATGATGGATGAGGATGCGTTGTTGGATCTTACGTAGATGTCTTTGGCTGTCTTGATAAAGTTCATGTTTGCAACAAAGTCATGAATCCTCACTAATCCATCATTCCAATCGTGTGATTTGTCAACATCACGATAACCAAGATCAACGGTGTCCGTAGTAGTGTTTGGCATTGCAGCAGCTAAATTTGTCCATTCCTGTTGCTCCTGTTGAATTACACAGTGCAACACGAAAAAATATAAAGACCAAAGATAAAAGACCAAAAAAAAGACCTCTGTCTCACAGTTTTGCCAAATTAATGCACTTTTTTTATGGGCCCCCAAAGATTTGGGGCTTCGGTGTCATTTTTGAAAAAAAAGTGATAATTTTGTCAGGCTCATATCTTGCAAACCGTTCGGAATTTTGGTTTACACTCTGAGGGACAGTTGTAGCTCTTATCATAAAGCAATTGTGAACATATAAAATCAAAAATCAAAATTAAAAAATTTTCGGGAAAAATTCGGGAAATTGTTCCTAGGAAGTTCACATGTTCCAGAAAGTTGTTTATTGAGATCTTAGATACATTTTTGTAGTTGATTGTTTCCTTGAATTTCGAACGGTTTCCTACCTATGGACCTGAACAGGGGAAAAAGTTAAAAAAATCTAATTTTTTAAAGTTTCTTGCGATTTTGACCTTGAAGATGAGTTTTTTTTTATATTTACAATTATGTTCACAATTTTTATTCTATATGACAAGGGCTACAACTTTACCTTTGTGATTGAGTCAAAATTCCGAACGGTTTGCAAGATTTGGGCCTGACAAAATTATCACTTTTTTGCAAACAGGACACCGAGGCTCCAAATCTTTGGGGGCCCTTATAAAAAATAGTGCATGACTTTGGGCGAAACTGGGAGACACGGGTCTGTTTTTTGGTCTTTTATCACGTAGTGGTGTCCATATATGGTTATATTTCCATGTTTACATATTTCTATTCGTGTTATAGCCTCGTCTTCATCGTTCTCGGGAACTGCCTCCATGTCTGGTAGCTCCCAAAGAAAAAGATTTGCTGCCGCAAAATACAACTGCCAAGTGTCAGGTGTCTTCAATTTATTCATCTCTCTCCATGGTAAATTGCAGACTAACTTCTGCAGGATTAGCTGAATTTAACTGTCCCACTACATCCCGAAAAACTTATTTGAAACTTGCTGAACTTGGTTCACTTTTGGATGCATAATTGAGTATAGCATATTCAGAGGCAATAACTTGACAATCTGTATTGGCTCTCCAAGTTTGAGCTACAAAACTTTTATATGGACTGAGTAAAGGATCGTTGTGCCTCGGAACGAGGCTACGCTTCAAAAATTATTCATAATTTTTGTCAAATTTTAAATTTGGGCTTCGTCAGAACACGCTCATGCCCATTTGAAAAATACAAAGAAAAGTTCATCAAAATCTGTTAACAACTCGCAGAGTTATGCCCGAAGGAAGAAGCTCGTTGTGTGGGAGCTTTGCTCCAATTAAAAGGCAATCGCGCAACAAGTTTCTCAGATCTCACAATTTCCATTTAAAACAAAGATATTTTTAAATCACATACAAAATCTGTATATGTGACCTGCTCTACGAAAAGGGACCTCTGCGCCGAAAACATTTTTTTTTACTTTTTGAGTGATTCTTATAGGAAAAAAAACGCTCTTTCAAATGCCGCAAACGAGCCTATAACACGAATTTTCTATGTCTTTTAGTTTTTTTTACAAATCACCTGTAAAGATGAACATAATTAATGAAAAAATTGAAAAATGTGATATAAACAGATAATAAATATATAAATATTTTTCATAGAGGCAACACACATCGTACAAAGTACCAGAGAGTCGAAATACATCGCCAGATGATCAGGTTGAAGGAAGAGTTGCATAGCCATGCCCAAAACGCGGAAAAACGAAGCGATTTTTTTAAACGAGTTTTTCTCAATAACTTCTTTTCGGCCTCCACGAAAAGGGACCTCTTCTTCTTTCTCGTGTCACAATGTTAGTTACCTTACTCCTCCGAAACGGCTGGACCGATATGTATGAAATTTTGCACACGTATCGGGTAGATCTGAGAATCGCCCAACGTTTATTTTTCATACCCCTTAATGATAAAGGTGACCCAGGCCTTGCCACGCCCCCTTTTCAAAAATCGCACAGACGGCTTTTCTAATGTACCGATTGTTATGAAAATGTCACATTGTGGTACTGATGATCTACTGATAGTCCTTGGTTATACTTGGTAGTGATTGGATAAAGCAGCGTGGCACCGCCCATACCATTTGAAATTTAAAATGGCTACATCTCATGAACTATCAGAGGTATGAAGATGAGATTTTGTGTATATGTTGTTGGTACATTATGAATGACAGCCAGAGTGGTAGTGGGATGTACCAGGTCCCTTTTAAAATATACCGTTATAGCAGTCATAATAATAGTTTGATTGTCCTGACAATTTCACAGTATGTTACAGTTTGTTATACGAACATGCTATTTTGAAGCAAGTTGGCAAAAAGGCCGAGGTGCTGCCCACACCCGCGGTGTTTAATAGTAACAGTAGTATTACATATACTATATCAAACAATTGTCCGTACAACAGACACTTGACAACATATTTCAATGTACCTCAAAAAGTAAATCATTTTAAATCATTTTTTTTAAGTTCAATGCTTCTAACTTTAAACCAAAAATTTGATTCAAATCGGCCATATATCTTTTGAGATACATTGAAATATGTTCACAACTACCTGGTGTACGAACAATTGTTTGATACAGTGTGGGAATGTGAGGTTCGGTACATATTGTACTGATATGATGCAAATTACTTTTTGGGGAAAACCAATAAAAATACGGCTATTAAAAAGGTCAGACAATGAAGCTATGAAAGTAACCACTGGTACGAATGAATACGAATTTCATTGAGGTCCGTTTCGAGAGCATCCTTAATATCTTTATCCCAATAATGCTTTTTTTAAAAAATGAGGAAAAATATTATAGAGGCTACTATAATTACTGGAAATTATAAAGGAACCGTTGTTCTGATTCCATGATACCTACAGCCATGCCAACCAATTTCAAAAGATTCCAGTTTACGATTCGGTTGCCATTTGCAATGACCATTAATAAAGCGCAAGGGCAGTCGCTTAAAGTCTGTCGCTTAAATTTAACAAATCCGTATTTTCCCACGGACAATATACATATGTTGCACGTTCACGTGTGGGTAAACCTTCCGACTACTATATATTGAATAAATAGAAAAAAAAATAACAAAATTGTGATTCATTAAAATTACAATTCAGGGGTAGCGAAGCGCAACGGGTACAGCTGTTATAGTATAATGAGAAGCTTTTTAGACAAATCAGCTTTTCTAATCACTTTTTTCTAACAGATAGCTATTTTACATTCTACAGGTTTATTTATTTATTGTCAACTAAACGTGCCATTATCCCGTGTCGGAACGCCAGCAGATATATTCATTTGCTGCAAACATAATGGAGCAAAATAATTTGGGCATTACAAAAACTTTGAAGGCAAAACGAAGTTTGCCGGGTCCAGCTATACTTATATATGTATAGTTATATAGATAGATATAGATTACAGGTGCTCCTCCTAGAAACTTCCCATTAAACAAGAAATTTCCGTCCATTTGTACCCAATATAGTTGATAATACTGCAATGTAATAAAGTTGATAAAAAAAAGTTGTTTAATTTTTTTTCATTTAGCCCATAACTTCGTTCCAAAAAAACATCGAAAAATATCTACGCATTTCCGTTTTACACTCCCTTTTGTGATGATGTACCCAATATAGTTGATAATACTGGAATGTAATAAAGTTGATAAAAAAAAGTTGTTTAATTTTTTTTCATTTAGCCCATAACTTCGTTCCAAAAAAACATCGAAAAATATCTACGCATTTCCGTTTTACACTCACTTTTGAATACTTTTTGTCGGCAGAGCGAAGTTTGCCAGCTAGTATTTAAGTAAAATTCACAAAGCGCTCAGTATTGTCCTTTACCCGATTTAAAATGCCTAATCACTTGACTTTCCTCTTGATACTTCAAATATATAGGTAGGCCATAAAGTACTCGCATAGCACTAAATTTTAACCCCCAGGCATTATCAGGATCTAGCTCCTAGATATGTAAATCGAAACTACATAATTTAGATGATTCCCATTTTGATAAATTTGATAGAAATATCACTCATCCCGTGTAACTTCTCCTCAGCAGTAAGTACTTGTTAAAATATTGTAAATACCACAAAATGTTTTAAAATTTGGTTGCAGTCTCATCTGAGACACTGTAGCTTGTTCATTTCTCATAAATAAACTTTGCCATTACCAATGTGTGCATTCTCAGAATATGCACTCCTGATATTAGTCTGTGACAGTGTATGATCCTTCTATGAATCCTGAATAATCGCACTCTTGTGAAACTTTTAAATGTCTTAGCGCGAATTTCACAGTTGTCACTTAAAAGGTCACAGAAAATTTTCATATTAAATGACATTTACTTGACAAACATTGGGCATTTAAACTCCACTTAAATAGAGAACGGCTAACTATAAAACTGAGCATTAATATCTAAAGAAAAAACAGTAAAATATAAAACGCGATTGGTTGAGGAATAGTTTAAAATTTGTTATTGAGATGGGTACACCAGTAAATGAATTTAAAATTTATACATTTAATTTGAAATTTATTATACCAAATGTTTGGTATACATAGGTAGTTCATACAATTTCAGATTGCCAAATTTTAATAGCAATGAATGAACTACGTGGAAATTAATAGTACGGAGTGTAGAATAATATTTTTAATTTTAACAGTATTTTTCTTGAATTTTTAATTCAATCGATTGATTCAATAACATATTCATAATCTGTGGCAAATATATCGCGTTCGCAAAAAATCTCATTTGGATGTCATTAATAGTATTGGATTGAAAGCAATACGCCGTTTAACGCCGAGAAATATTCTTGCTTATTTTAAAAAAATTAATAAAATTCTCAATTTCATAATTTTCCTCGATTTTATTCCAAATACTTAATAATGTATGTAATTTCCCCACTTTCAAATGAATATTCAAAACTGCATTTACAATTTTTATTTAATTCAATTTGTAACACCTAAGTTCATCTTCATGCACTGAAGGTTTGTGTTAATCGGCCTAATATCCTCTCTCGCAGCAATAATTTTAAGATACAAAATCCTATGAAATCGAAATAATAAAATGAAAATACCTCATCCAAGGTCATATCACATTTGGTTGTGTAATACCAAAATCTGTTTAATAACAAAACACCATAAAAACATTTGCAATATTATACCAATAGTTGGAGGGCAGAGAGGAAGATGTTCTTTTTATGATTTGAAAAGTTAAGGTGTCTTATGGTTTAAATGGGAGTCCCTGGAGAGATAACGGTGAGATATAAACAGCCTTCTAGCGAACTCAGACAATGAAACCATTGTATTTATTGTAATTGTATCAAATATTGTTACTCATAAAAATTTTATGTCCTTCGAAGTTATTCAATATAATCACAGAACAACTAAATATAAATATAAGTAAAAGAACATTGTAGGATGCCGTAGTGAAATCAATAAATAATGTGCAATATAAAACATATAATTGTAAATAACGGGTGGTCCAAATACAGGTATGTTTTTAAATTATATGTTAGTTTGACACTGTAAGATTTTTTTGTTCAAAATATTCAGTCAGTACACTGAAAGAAAAACCTTCATACTATTAATGAATTCTTACATTGCATTAATGAAAAGTGTCTTTTTTTGAGCCAATGTCGGGCTTCATTAATGCTATAAACAATGTTACATTAAACGAAAAATGTTTCATAGACCTGAAATTAATGTACATTTTCTAACCGGAATGAAACGCTATCATTGTATTAAAGAAATATGTTACATTGATATTATAAACCGTTTCATTGATGTAATGAAACATAATCATTGATGCAATGAACATGTTACATTGATGATATGAACATGTTTCATTGATGCTATGAGCATGTTTCATTAATGCAATGAATATGTTTCATGGATGGTTTGAACATGTTTCATTGACGGTCTGAATATGCTTCATTGATTGAGTAACACGTTTCATTGACGGTATGAACATGTGGTATGAACAAGTTTAGAACATACGATTCTAAGCAAAAAATATAAAATGCAAAAGTTAGAGGGAATCCCTATTTTAGGAGTTATGGGCCTCCAAAGTTCGGGCTTTTTGTGGCACGATTTTTTTCGACTATTGGGTTTTCTGGGACGGGGCCTGGGAGAGGAATATCTCTGTTGCAAATTTTGGATTTCGGAATTTTTTGATTTTTGAGAGAATTTACCCATGCAAAAGTGTCCCTGAGTGGACCCGTTTTTTGGACCCCCATAGGTACGGCCGGCAAAAAATCTTGGTTTTTGAAATCCCCTTATTTTGCTCGATTTTCAGGTTTATTTAAATGGCGCGGGATTCTGCATTTCAGCCTTTTATTTGTTTCTTATTTATTCCTTATCTCATACTGGCACTCATATATTGTGTCACAACTACTGTACATACATACATAATACATAAATACATACATTTATACAAAGCGTACCTACATACATATTATCCTTTAACCAAATTAATGAATGGTTCAAAATTAATGAAATTGTACATTATATTAAATAAAGATGTTTCATTATTGGTTTTTTAGAAAAAGTATTTAAAAATTCAATAAAATGTGTGTAATGTAAAGAATAATAAATAATTCTACTTTACAATGTCGATAAAATGTCTGCAATTTTTCTCTATAGTTTTCCATATTTACATGAAAACCATACTTCATTCCATCAATGTAAAAGGTTTCTTAGCATTAATGACGGTTCACAAATTCAAAAACTACAGCAATGAACGAGTTCCTTGCAGTAATGTAACATTTCATAGCATCAAAGAAACTTTTCATTGCATCAATGTAAACCCATTAATGTAACCCATTCATTGATGCTATGAAGCGTTTCTCTTTCAGTGTATCATATCTCTGCGCAACGAAATGAGTCGCTTTGCTTTTAAACACCGTTGAGAAATATTGCAAATACCAATAGAACATAGAATTTGATCGAAAAATCATCTTTTCTGTATTCAAAAAATCGAGTTTTAAAAAATTTAGGTTTTCTGTTTGTTTGAATATTCCGAATTTGGCGAACCTGGTATAAACCCTTTAATAACCTGTTTCGGGTTTTATGACAACATGGAAAACTATGCGTTTTAAAAACATCGTTTATTTTTAATTCTGTCTTTTTGCATCTTGGGATCGAGTACATAGCCATGAGAAAGTTTGTCAAAATACCGTTCGGAATCAATATAATACTGCAGGTCCTAAGGGTGCTATTATGCTACAACCCAGTATTATCAACTATATTGGTTACTTTTGATTTGGTTTACATCTAGGTTAACGTATGTTGGAAAATTTCTTGTCTGGTTAGTTTTCGTGGTTACTCAAGATACTATTTAGCACCAATTAGTGTCTTGAGACACCGTTTTACATACCACATCACTCCGGAAAGTCCAAAATACTGTGTCTATATCCAGCCTGTTAATCGCAGATACCTCATTAGATCCCCTAGATCTATCTCGTGTATCTCAGTGAGGTTATGCAGGAATGGACGGCCCATAGTCTTCAGGAGACTATTCATCAGACCCGGACATCTGCAGAGGAGTTGCTCCACCGTCTCCTCCTCTTCTGCGTTATCGCAGGCGCGGCAGTGGTCATTATATGGCATCTTCAACCATCTTGCGTGATTACCGATAGGCCAGTGCCCGGTCAGCATGCCAGTTAGTCTGGTGAATGTTATATTCTGGCCATGTGTTTCTGTATATGCGGCAAGTTTCCGTCCTATACCATCTGGTCTTCGCTCGTTCAAGGTAATGCAGGAAAGTACCTCTTTTGACCAACCCTATAGGCGTTGCGACTGACACCATGTGGAGTTCGGTGGAAGAGGATCCTGCCCTGGCGAGTTCGTCTGCCTTTTAGTTCCCTGGGAGACCCTTGTGGCCTAGCTCGACAAGTTTTTCCCAGCAGTCGCTAACGAGTCTAGATGCAGTGTTGTAAGATTTAAGTGATAGGAGACCCGCTGGGCTATCTAAAAATATTCTAATGCGCTGTTTTACGCTGTACCTCCGCTTGGAAAACGCTTCAATCTCTGGGAGTTAAATGGGAGTGAATGATAAATTGAGGCTTGCCTCTTCGGTGAGACAACCGAGCCGGTTCCACATTCCCTTTTGGACCCGTCCGTAAATTCTTTGGTGTCAAAACCTCTAAGTGGTTCCCCTTTATCACACTCTATTCTCCTGGGAAACCTGACATAGAATAGGTTATCGAACGTCAATGAGGGGTGCAGTAATCGGTGGTTATATTGAGTTCTCTTGGGATTCTCTGTAGTATACTTGCATGTCCATATGCGTTGCTCTTCCAGAGTCCAAGAGCGTTTAGTCGGGTGGCACTCCAGGTCGCACTAGCTATGATGCGAAGGTCGAAGGGTATAATACGAGTATGAAGCATTATATTAAGGGCTTCTTTGCCCCTGTTATGCCGATGCAAGCTGATCTTTGTACTCTACGACAGGCCACCATACCATTGCTCCATGTGTACATCCATAGCACCATTTTCGGTCGGAGACCCCACCGGCTTCGGAACATTTACCGACAAGCGTAGTACGCAATGGTTGCCTTCTGTGAGCGGTGCTCTATATTACTTTTCCAGGAAACTTAAGGGTCTAGAATCACGCCCAAGTACTTGGCGTGAGTTGACAGTGGAATCTCTATTCCACTTAGCCGAGGAGGATTAAACTTTGGTATCTTGGTCTTCATAGTAAAAAGAATGACATCAGTTTTCCCTGGATTCCGTCCAAGACCACTCCCAGTGGCCCAATCGTTAAGTGATTTCATGATTTCGCTCAACACGGATGGGAACAAACCACACACCATTATTACCACGTCATCTACATGTGCCACGGTTTTGATCCTCATATTCTTCAGTTTCAGTAGTATTTAGCTGATCACGAGTAACCAAAGTAGAGGAGAGATGACTCCACCCTGGGGAGTTCCCCAATTCTCTCGCTGTGATGACTCGCTGTTTCCCATAGAGGCGTTGTTAATTCTGCTCTGTAGTATTGCCACTATCCAACTCTTGAGGAATGTTTCCACGCCTAGATCTTCAACTGATTCTTCTATAGCCTTTGAGCTCACATTATTGAATGCTCCTCCAATATCCAAGAAGGCCGCGAGGGTATACTGTTTGTGTTCTAAGGACCTCTCAATAGTTCTGACGACGTAGTGCAGGGCTGTATCGCTTGAGGGGCCTTTTAGATATGCATGTTGGCTGCATAATATTTTGGGCGATCCATCCATTTCCGTGCGGATGTATGCGTCGATTAGCCTTTCAAGCGTTTTCAGAAGAAACGATTAGAGGCTGATCGGTCTGAAATCCTTTGCGCTGTCATGACTCCGTCTCCCCGCCTTGGGAATGAAAACCATTCTTACCAGACCCCAACTCTTTGCTAAGAAGTTACGGGTCAGGCAGGATGGGAATATAATATGGAGCCACGGCCTGATTATGACTTCCGCGTATTGCAACATCTTTGGTATAATACCATTTGGGGTCGGAGATTTAAATGGTGAGAAGCTATTGATGGCCGAGGATATCCTGTCTGGACTGATTATATCCTCTATACCGTAAGCATTCGAGTCCCTGGATGTATCCTCGTAGCCCGGGAAGTTAATTTTTAGGAGTATCTCTAGGTATTCCGCTGAGCTATTTGACAATGTTCCGTCATCCCTTCTCACATAGGTGGGATTTGAGTGCCCCTTGGTCAATATTTTGCTCAGTCTTTCTGTATCCTTTGTGTGTTCCCCATCGATCCACAGAACTTTGTACAATATCTTATTTTTGCATTGGCTATTGCTTTCTTATACTCTTTAAGTTTATCCTTATACGGCTGCCAGGATCCACTTATATAGCTTGCATTGAAAGCTTTGCGAGATTCTCTTCTCAGTGTTGTGAGCTCATCTGTCCACCAAGGTGGATAGGGATTCTTTGAACGTGACTGAGGAATGCGGTATCCATGGATTACTCCAACTTGGATACAGCTATTTCCACGTGTGTAGTGGTGTTAATGAGCTGCACGGACTAAGGAAGCTTACTTTTCAGAGCCCTGTTGAACTTGTCCCAATCAGTTCTCTTGGGATTCCGATAGCATCTGATCGAAGTCGTTTTCGCAGAAATGTTGAACAATATAAAGTTGTGGTCCGAGAAGGATTTGTTTCCGAATACTGTCCAGTTTTCTATCTCTACTCTTCTATTATCTGATATCAATGACTTCAGACCACCCAACAAAGTTATCAGAACTCGGGAAGATAAAAGTTGGGTTAGTACCTCTGTTGCAAATTGTAAAGATGCTAGTATGAACAAAGTCTAAAACGGACTCACCTTGTTTGTTGACTTCAGACCTGCACCATATGACATGTCTCGCATTTGGCGTCTCAGGCTATAATGATGGTGTTCAAAGGATGGAAGTTTCCCATAGCGCTCGCCACCTCCCTGGGGGGCCTCACAAGAATGCGCCATGTACTCGTTACAGGATGCAATGTAAAAACTCTTACCTTCCGTCAGCTCTAATTTAGGAACGGTGAAATCTGCTGTGCTAAACTGGGGGCAGAGAAAAATGTTTATATTGATTTTTGCAATTAGACATGATCTTGGCTTACCATTGTCCTTTATATAGAGTGTTTTGTAACCATTACCATAGGGCCTTCTCACCGCATTTTCCTTGTTTAATGGGAAGTTTTCTAGGTGGAGCCTGCAACCAATATTTAGTATATATTGTACTTTTGAACCCAATAAAAGTGATCTTCATATTATTTAGCGAAGCAAAAACGCATCGGATGGATGCTAAATTCTGCGCAAACAAGTGCGAGAAATGTTCAATTACAGTTGCAGCGAACGGTGGGGATTTGATGTTGACGGCTATTCGAGCACACTTTATGCTACAGCGGCAATGTTTCCCACTGAGCGCACTGGACGAGCACGTCCGTGAGTTATTTTCTCCAATAAGGACACGCTTTGACGAAATCGCCTCACAAACTTATCCACAAACCGCGTTGATGGAACTCTATTTCAATCAGTTTGAGGTGAGGATTCAGAACTATGGAAGAAAAATTCTAATAAATAACGGGGGTTCAAATTCCAAATTTGATATGGCCCACCCTTTATTTAATTTATTCAACCTATATATCTGTTCTCATAGTTATTTAACTTACCCAACTGGGCAAAATCATAGTTGGGTAAATATTGCTTTGGACGTTTTGTACATATTTTTGGACAGTGAATACTGTATAATGTTTTATGCATCCCTGCTAACAAAATCCCTGTATTGTCATTAGTTTCAAAACATATATACATATAAATCGAAGTTGGCAGATGTGACTTCCATTGTCTTGGACAACATATTTCAGCACATTATCGGCGAAATAATTCGTTGGCAAAGCATTTTGTGCCTTTATTATGGGGTCAGTAACCATAATAAACTACACACAGAGAAGAGATTCGTTGTCACAACTGTATTTACATCCAACTAAAATTTGGCGGATCCTTGGACTATCCATTATTCAGTTGTGATTGCCAATAATTGTGTTGTGTTTGGTTATATGTTGTGCATATCAATTGATTTGTAATTCAGTTTTGGTTGCAAGAACTGAAATATTTAGTTGAAGCCACAGCAACAATAAATAAATGTGATGTGTCAATCGAGTTTTAGTTCTAGCAATCAAATTATCCTCTAGTGGTGAATATTCCATTAGTTGGATGAACGAAAAATTTAAAAACTAATTCGGTTGTACCAAATAATATATTGGAATTCTCAACATAGTATGTTCTTGAATTTGATGGCGGACACAACCATTTGGTGATGCTTTAAATATTTGAACACGAATTCTAATATTGTACTTTTTATTAGTTGTATCTTCCATTTCAGATGAATGGGGTTTTAGAAATACTCAAATTGGTTAATACAACTAAAATTCGGTAGTAGCAACTTGTATTTAGTAAGACCTATTTTTAATCTATCAATAACATCGACAAATAATTCTGATGTTCGACAATTATGAATTCTAATCAAAATATAGACTTGATCATGGAATTTCTAATGCCTGAATTGATTTCCAACTAATCTTTTCCCTGTGTGTAGAAAACGGGGTTAGGTTTGTAATTCTGCCTTGTTATATCAGATGTGTGAAAACCGAGCAATCGACTTGAAATAACTAGTGAAACCGGTTCTTCGAAAATATAAATTTTTTAAAAAACTGAATTCGGTTAACCGGTTTCATCTCAGTGGCTATATCAACAAACACAATTTGATGCAGATTTTTTCGAAATTGCTGAAGAAAAAGCCCATTTCAAACAACTGCAAGTGCTAACAGAACCACTTGGATAATCTGTTGTTTCAGCAAGATGACGCACCATGTCAAAGTTCGGTATTCCCGTTATCACCCGTCTTGGAGGCTTCAGTTGACTGCCTCTGAGCTGCGATTTGACCATATTAGACATTTCCTTGTGAGGTACCGTTAAAGATCGATATTATGCGAATAATCCAGAAGCGATCCTCATGCTTAAGCCCAATATCGTCCGAGACATTCGTGATAATAATGGTAATAGTTGCTACTTCTAATAAAGCCATAATATACGAAAATGTATTAAGGAATGTTTTTTTTTTGTTTTTATATTTATTCGGCCTTTTTATTGGTACTTTTTCTGTGGAAGATCTGTGGCTAGATCTGAAATAGCGATACGGTTTGCCAGGAATTATGAGGATGCATTTGCAAAAACATCTTCTTTTTAAAAAACTATATCTCTATTTATAGAGATATTGATGGTCTTGAGCTTGAACAATGAAATAACAACTATAAATACATTAATGGCCTGTTTCTGTATGTCGTAAAATGTTTTCATTTACCTTGTTGTGCGTAAAAAAATTGATTTCGGTTTCTCTAACCCTCATTTTACGCAGCCCAAAACGAACGAACGCTCGAAAAAACAGGCAAATGCAAAATAACACTTTTTCATACAAAATCCGGGTTTACTAAACGAAAGAAGTGGCAACGCTGCAGTTTCAACTGTCAAATTCGGCCACTTGTTGTTTTGTGTGCGTGCAGGTTATAAAACAAAGAAAAAGAAACAAAAACGATAGATAAAATGGAAAACAAATGGTAAGCCTTACGTCCGCTCGTACACGGGTACTTCTAAACTTAGCTACACTTTGTTGAAATTTTCCGAGTAGTATCTGGAAAACTTCTTTTGATACCCGGAAATTTGCAAGAAATCTATTAAAAATAAGAATTTTGCAATCAAACAGACAATTTTTAAATCACAATATCTTACTGATTTGTGGACATCTCCAAAACATTGTACATGTCTCGGAGATGTCTGCGAGTTAATTGTACTTCTTGTAACTCCTCCTCTGTATCCTCCAAGAAATGTATAGCGAACGTCTGATGCATATTTTTAATAATTTTGTAAATATTGCCCACTTTTCTTTTGTTTACTTTTTTTCTGTTTGTTTTTTTTATACTTTACAATGACAACAGGTATAAAAAAAGTTCAACAGAGTTGTATTCACGTCTTTGTAATTGAGTATTATTTTTTTGTAATAATCAAAAAACGATCTGGCCGAATGTTGACGACACGAACAGAGGCGTGCGACATAGAGAAACCCAAAGTTTAATACTTTCGTGCGACTGGCTACTATGCGCACAATTTTCGTTACGACATTCAGAAACAGGCCATAAGTTCAGTAAATTTTATTTAATTTGTGAATATATTTTTTTTATTTAGACCGCACTGTACAATGTAATACGATATAAAATTTCAACATCACCCACATTGCAGCAGGAATTTTAACAATACTAACATCGCTAGGTAACATTTTTACAATTTTGTGGGGTCACGTGTGGGTAATTCCAAAATATTTCCAGTCCAGGACCCGACCCCTATTGCATTGTCTGATATTTGGACAGAAGTTTCTCCTCGTCCATACGAATTCTACGACAGTAGAATTGAGTCAAAATTCAAAGTGGTTGTTGTTTTATGGTTCGTTGAAATAGGTTGGTACTTTCTGAAAAAAGGACCTGACGTAAAAATGCTATAACTTTGGAATGCGTTAATGAATTTCAAAAGATTTCTTGTTTCACTCGAAAATACCTGCAAGAAAAATACTATTACTTCCCAGGTATTTCTACTTTAGTCTTTTTTGTATCACTGGGTTATACGCAGAGTTCGTATTTACCCCCCCCCCCCATGAGTAACCCATACACATCGTCGTGGGGAACGTGTAATGAACGTTTACCCATTACCCACAGGGCATGAGAAAAATAATGGGCAGCTACCCACGAAAATGAGGAATTACCCATCACGATTACCCATTACCCTCAGGGCAATGGGGAAAATTGGGTAGCTACCCACGAAGATTGGTAATGGGTTATCCAGGGTAACCCATCTCCATTTTTGATCGAAAATATCAAAAAATTAAGAAAAATCTCTATATCCTGGAAACGGAGCGTACAATCGAAAAAATAATAAAAAATTTACCTCCATAGGAGTCTTTAATCAATAAGTGTCTCCAATAGGGCATCTCTATTTTTTAAACAAAAAACGCTAAAACGCCCTCATGTTTATATCTGGGAAACGGAGCGTCCAATCGAAAATATAACCAATTTTTGCGGGTTTCTAAGGGTTTTTCATAAAGTGGTCCAATTCGTATGGAAGAATTTTTTTGCGAAAAATCGCCAAAATGAGAAAATCGCTAAAATAAAAAAGGGGCTATAACTCGAAAACGGTACGTCCAATCGAAAAAATAATAAAAATTTTACCTCCATAAGAGGCTTTAACCAAGGGGTGTATCCAATATGGCATCACTTTTTACTCGATTTATAGCCACCTCTTTACTTAGGCGATTTTCTTTTTTTGGCGATTTTTTGAAAAAATATTCTTGCCTGCAAAATTTGGTTATTTTTTCGATTGGACGCTCCGTTGCCGAAATATAAACATTAGGGCGTTTTAGCGATTTTTTGTTTGAAAAATTTTATTTTTAGCGATTTAAAAAAAAAAAAATTTATGCCATATTGAAGACACCCATTAGTTAAAGCATCCTAAGGAGATATAATTTGTATTATTTTTTCGATTGGACGCTCCGTTTCCGAGATGTAAAGAGTTTTCCTAATTTTTTCATATTTTCTATCAAACCTGGGCATGGGTAACCCATTACCCATTATTTTCCCCATTTCCCAGAGGGTAGTTCCCCATCGTCGTGGGTAGCTACCCATTATTTTCCTCATTGCCCTGAGGGTAATGGGTAATCGTGATGGGTAATTCCTCATTTTCGTGGGTAGCTGCCCATTATTTTCCCCATACCCTATGGGTAATGGGTAAACGATCGCTACCCATTCCCCACGGCAATAACAATGGGTTACCCTGGGTAACCCAGGGTAACTCAATACTCACGAAATACGTACCCTGGTTACACGTAGTCACTACTTGAAAAATCTAAACTAAAACAGCAAACCTCCAGCAGTCTTTACCAAACCTTATGTATTAATTGATCCCAAGGAGATTTCATTTTGAAATTTGGTTATGATGTAGAGAAAAAGAGTAGAATTAAAGATACGTTATGGCAGGATATTCAAGTATAAAATATACTTTTGAGTTTTCAATATCATTGAACCACAACGACATGACTGTTGTATCGACAATTATTAAAGCGGTTATTGCGAGCTATAAAATGAAATCCAACATTTTGAAATCCGGTAACGCATTCCAAAGTTATAGCATTTTTAATTCAGGTCCTTTTTTCAGAAAGTGCCATACAATACCTACTTTAACGAACCATAAAACAAAAAATATTTTCAATTTTCACTCAATTCTGGTGTCATAGAATTTGAATGGACGAGGAGAAACTACTGTCCAGGTTTTCTACCAATCAAAAGTGGTCGTGTTCGAAAATACTGATTTTTGCGCCGATGTTTTTTGGAATTAGCCGTGTTTTACATTGTACTACGGAAAATTCAAACATTTTCTTTCTCTTTGTCATGGTCATGGTCATGGTGAAACCTTTGTTAACTTTTGTTTCATCGTGGTTTCCAAAATAGCTTGGCTTTAGTAATAACTACTCGATACTCACATAAAAGACTTAGTATATATATTGCTGCAATTTTCCTTGGCGTATGACATAAACAACCAATTAATTCCATGACGTACTAAAATTCTTGTAATTTCATGGATTCGCTGTGAGACCTTTTATTACCCTGAGTTTATGTCGATTATTATCCTTGTGTTTAAGTGACAGTGCTCTTGGTGGTAATGTGATAAGCGTCAGACTACACGCATACAATTTTTCCTGTGATTAACAACATTGTGCCTATTTTAGTTTTTATGCCCCACCTCTGTAATTAGTCCCATGCGAGATGTCATGGAATTTTTAGTGGCCCCCATGAAAGGAATCAAACTGAACCAACCAACATAAGACGTAGAAATTAAATAAAATGAAGGGAAAACGAAATTGTAAGTAGAAGTGAAAGTGAGAGTAACATATGGATTTGTATATCCCAAAATTTTTTCGAATTTATATGTCTAAATATAAACGACATATAAATTCTTACGGGATACGGGAAGAATGCCATTGTTGCTATTGGCGATATACATATGCTCGGTTTGGTAATTTTGGTTGATGTTCTTATTGTCTGTAAAATTAACTTGAATAAGATCTGGTGGCGTCGATTAAGGCAAGATCTGAAAAACGCACGCAAATTAGGATGTCTCTAAATAATTTAAATTTAGTATTCAGTTTCTAATTGGATTTAATACTTTTATTGGATTACACGTTATAGATTTCGAACATCTGTGTATCGCTATCCCTCATCAGCTCATTAGCAAAATTTGGTTAGATGAATGCATGTCCGGCGATTTGAGTCTCAGTGTGCTATATCCCATATTTAAAAAAGGTGACTCGAGTCTCTGTGCCAACTACCGTGGAATAAGCCTTTTATCCATAGCATATAAGGTTCTATCAAGTACAATGTGCGAAACACTAAAACCAATTATCGCTGACCTGATTGGACCCTACCAGTGTGGCTTTAGGCCTGGAAAATCGACAACTGACCTGATTTTCACGCTTCGCCAAATCCTTACCGATTATAAAGCAGCCTTCGATAGTCCGATACGGGAGAAACTCTATGAAGCAATGTCTGAGCTTGGTATTCCTGCAAAACTCATACGCCTTTGCAGGATGACCTTGACGAACACCAAACCCGCAGTGAAGGTTGCTAAGGATCTTACTGAACCTTTCGAAACTAAGCGAAGCCTCAGGAAAGGCCACACACTATAGTGCGATCTCTTTAACATCTTAATGGAGATCATTATGAGAAAAGCTGCAGTCAACATGAATAAAATCATCAGCAGCAAAAGTCTCACGCTGCTCGTGAATGATGATGATGTAGATATCATTGGGCGCACAATTAGAGAATTTACTGCGCTTTTTTCGAGAACTCAGAAGGTATCAGCAATTTAGAGAAGTTACTTCGGTTTTTTCGACAATTGAGAAGGAATCGGCAAAAGTGGGTCTGACGGTAAATGAGGACAAGACAAAATTAATGGTTTCAACGAACAGGGCCTCCACGCGATTAGACCAAAACGTGAACGTTGATAACCGTTATAACTTCGAGGTAGTGGACGAATTCATATACCTCGGATCTGCCGTGAACAAAAACAACAACGTCAGCCTTGAGATCAAGCGGAGAATTGTGCTTGCGAATAGATGTTATTTTGGGCTAAGCAAGCACTTTAGAGATAAAGCCCTCTCTCGAGTAACAAAAGTCCAGCTGTACCAGACTATTAATCAACCTGTCTTGCTTTATGGCTCTGAATCCTGGGTCCTATCGCAAGCAGACGAAACATCTGTAGAAGTCTTCGAGAGAAAAATACTCCGAAAAATGTATGGCCTTATAGTACACAACGGCGACGTATGAACCATGAGCTTTATGAACTATAGCCTGACATTGACATAGTTAAGCGGATCAAGATAACGCGATTGCACTGGCTAGGCCATGTCAGTAGAATGGATGAAGACGAACCAGCACGAAGGGTTTTCGAAACCGAACTCGAAGGAAAAATAGGAAGACCGAGACTGTGCTGGAAGAATGGAGGAAGACGAACCAGCACGAAGGGTTTTCGAAACCGAACTCGAAGGAAAATTAGGAAGACCGAGACTGCGCTGGAGGGATCAGGTTGACGAATCCCTGCGTACACTTGGTATTGCCAACTGGAGTGATAAGGCAAAAGATTGGCGAAATATGTTATCTTCGTTTTGTAAGGTCCCTGACCTCTCGGGGTTGTTCGAGACCGGATAAGTAAGTAAGTATGGGTTCAGCAATTTTGTATAAAATTTTACGGAAAATATTTTTGTGGAACACTATAACCCTTTACCTTCTCAATATATGGGTCTATTATGCCCCTTTGCGGAAAAGGTGACCCCTAAAACAGAGGCGTATTGGGTTAAAATGTACAATAGATATATTTGTCGTAAAGTTCCTGAATACACCGAAGTTTAAAACTTAACGTAAATGCCAGAAATAAGTCAAAACTGATAATGTATTTTATGCGTTAATTTCTGACTTATTCCGATTTGGTGAAAAATGTTCAAAAAACTGAATTTTAGGGGAATGGTGTGTATGGGAAAAAATATTCTATGCAAAATTTCACTATAAGTCATTAAACAAAAGAAAGACGTAGGAATAAAATCTATAAGTAAAAAAAAGAGCAAATTGTGGAATTTTTTTTATATTGGTATTCCCATGCGCTGGCTAGATCCAGGTGAGCATAATGACGCCAACTGCTACGTATGTCAAAATGCCGCCATACTAAAATTGATTAGGTCTAGGCGAAAGAGTTTTGTGTATAATTCAGTACCATCAGCCTTGCTGGAGGTCCTAGTCAACATATTGACGGTACTACATGCGTTGAAACAGAAGACATTGGCAGTGATTACTCGGGAAATGAACCAGCCGCAAGTCCAATATTAATATCGCAAGAGCATTTAAATGTATTGGCGTGGAAGCTAAGTCTGTCTAAAAAGAAAACAGAAATATTAGCTGCAGACTTAAAATGTCTTCATCTGCTTCAACCTGGTGTTAATATTACTTGATACCTTTCAGTTAGCGAAACCAACGCGTTTGCTAATTGCAAAGATATTGAAGACTTAATGACGGAAATGAATTTCGAATATAACCACGAGAACTGGCGTATCTTTATAGATTCATCCAAGAAAAGTCTTAAAGCTGTACTGCTTTATTACGATACTTCCAAGATTCCTCTTTCAATAGAGTATGGGGTTGCCATGAAGGACAGTTATGATTCGATAAAATGTATATTACTGACTTACTTATCTCGGACAACCCCGGGGGGTCAGGGACCTTACAAAACGAAGATAACATATTTCGCCAACCAGTTCGATCTTTTGCTTTATTTCTCCAGTTGGCAATACCAAGTGTACGCAGGGATTCGTCAACCTGATCCCTCCAGCGGAGTCTTGGTCTACCTATTTTTCGTCTTCCTTCGAATTCGGTTTCGAAAACCCTTCGCGCTGGTTCATCTTCATCCATTCTACTGACATGGCCTAGCCAGCGCAATCGCGTTATCTTGATCCGCTTAACTATGTCAATGTCAGGATAAAGCTCATATATCTTATTATTTTACGGAAATGTTCTTATTATTTAAATTAATAAGATTTTCTATATGAAAATAAAAAGACAATCTTATTTTTTTTTCTTTGTTTTCACTTCCTGTCATGTCCCTTCGCCTTAAAACTTTTTAATAAGACAATCTTATTAAATCTATAAGAATTTTTTGGCTCTGTGTACAGCTCATGATTCATGCATCGCCGATACTCGCCGTTGTGCACTATAGGGCCATCAATTTTTCGGAGTATTTTTCTCACGAAGACTCCTACAGATGTTTCGTTTGCTTGCGATAGGACCCAGGATTCTGCGCCATAAAGCAAGACAGGTTGAATGGGAGTCTGGTACAGCTGGAGTTTTGTTACTCGAGAGAGGGCTTTATCTCTAAAGTGCTTGCTTAGCACAAAATAACATCTATTCGCAAGCATAATTCTCCGCTTGATCTCAAGGCTGACGTTGTTGTTTTTGTGAACGGTAGATCCGAGGAAATTATAACGGTTATAACGTTCACGCTTTGGTCTAATCGCGTGGAGGCCCTGCTCGTTGAAACCATTAATTTTATCTTGTCCTCAGTTTCCTTACTGATTCTCAATTCTCGAATAAACCGCAGTAACTTCTCTAATTATGCGCCCAATGATATCTACATCATCAGCATATGCGAGCACCATGTGACTTTTGCTGCTGATGGTTTTATTCATGTTGACTGCAGCTTTTCTCATAATAATCTCTATTAAGATGTTAAAGAGATCGCACGATAGGGTGTCGCCCTGCCTGAGGCCTCGCTTAGTTTCGAAAGGTTCAGTAAGATCCTTAGCATCTTTCACTGTGGATTTGGTGTTCGTCAAGGGCTTCGAGTTTTGCAGGAATATCAAGCTCAGACATTGCTTAATAGAGTTTCTCCCGTATCGAACTATCGAAGGCCGCCTTGTAATCGATGCTAGGTGTCGGTTTGTTGTTCGTGTGTGTTCTCCAGGATTTGGCGTAGCGTGAAAATCTGGTCAATTGTCGATTTTCCAGGCATAAAGCCGCACACATTTATATTGAATGCGGTAAAATATGAAGAGCACAAATGGCGGGTCTTCTGGGACTTAAAGGTTGTTTGCTTCCTCTCGGTTATATAGGCTGTATACGTTAAATATGCATGCTCTTATTCTTATTTAACCTTCTACATTTTCTCCTTCCTTTATACGACTTGTCGTATATAGTAAAGCCAAAAATCATATACTCATTTATACATTTGTGAGATATTCAATTCTGCACTAACTGCGCACGACGTGACTGGGTGAAACTTTTGAAAGTGATTTATAACCAAAATGAATTGCCACTTTGACGGCATTAGAAACTAGATACATATAAGTGTATACATAGCCACATAAACACATCGCATATGAAAGTATGATATGACGACAATGAACTAACATTTTAAGTGTTAGTTAGTTTCGATCATGTTAGGGTACATTTTAGTAGAAACACGAAATAAGAGGACAATGAAGTGCCATTTTTATTTCGAAGAAATTTAATGTAATTGGTATTACTCGTACTATGCAGAAAGCATATATACACTCCGGTTCAGTTATTTAAAGGCATATTCAGCAGCCTGTATCTTTTGCAATTTGAGTAATTTATAAAAAAAAAGTCAAAAAATTTGCTATTTGTTTTGGTTCACTTGAATAAATGCACTTTAACTAATTTTAATGTAAAACAGTTTATCTTCGTTTTTTAATTTATTTTACTTTATTAAAGAACTACTAGTAATGTGGGTACTACCACATTGGTTTTTAAAAACTTCTAATAAACGGGTTTTCATTGAGAGATAAATAAGAATTGATGTAATCAAACGAAATTTGATTCTTAGCATCCTTAATGGCCTGAATTAGTAACTGCTTGTCATCAAATTGCCTACCTCCTTCATAGACCTTACGAGATAACCAACTCCAGAGATTTTCGATAATGTTTAGGTCTGGCGAATAGGGTGACCACTCAAGAATATTAACATTTTGGCTTGCAATGAACCCCTTTACTAATCTGGCGTTGTGCATAGGGGCATTATCCTGTTGCAATATCCAAGATATGGGAATAAATAGTTCACTGAACTTCGGAAAAGCCGATTCCAATAACCTTTTATAGCTTGCACCAGTCATTTTTGCAGTTTGAAATGCAAGATCGATGGTGCCATAGCACGTAATAGCACCTCACACCATAACGCCGACCTATCGGCTGTGATGTCGGTTCAAAAAACGCTTTTCTTTGCACAGTACATGCAAATAATAATTGCACCCATCAGTCCCATACAAAATAAACTTCTTCTCATCCATAAATACAACGGTTCTCCAGTCATTTACATGACCTCTTGGCTGCACATCCCATACCACGTAGTCTCTTGCGAATTCCTTACGAGGAGCATAAAGTGGCGACTTTTTTTGTACTCTCAGGTATTTAAGATACTCACACCTCTTCATTACTCTGCGTACTGATGACTTTGTCGCTTCCACTCCAGCTTGAGCTCTTATTTTTGACAATTCTGATGATTATTTATGTGTTAACATATATAGCGGCGTATAGGGACTAAATCTATCAAAGTCAACACATGCAAACAACACACAGACAGGTTTTCTGCTGCTGCTAAAACCAGATTTTATGCTGCTGCTAAAACCAGATTTTCTGCGACTGCGAAAGAGAATAATGACGTGTTAAACAAAAATGAGCGAGCAAGACAGCAATGAAAGAGTGGTGTGGCAGGGGTGAGGCAAACGAAATTGTGTCTATAGCGTATGTATTAACATAATAATGTATATATGGACATGTGTCTGTTGCTGTTGTTGAACGGAGATATAAAGCATAGCCACGCAAAATTTCATTTGCAAGCCCACGTGAAAATGGGGCAGTCGACTTTACGTCAGCTACTTCGTACAAAGTATGTGTGATGTTGTGTGTTTGGTTGTTTCGTTGTTGTTGCTAAGGCCAAACAAAGCGAGTCATTTGATGTTCAGCATTGCCGGGTGTATACAAAAACAAGTAGAAACGGTGTTAAGTTCGGCCGGGCCGAAGTAAACTATTATTTTTTATTTTCCAATGTAATATTTACTAAGGTGTTCAGAGAAATCGAACAGGTACCGTGTAGCAAAAAGGTGTTAACACATCATCCGTGAGTTCGAACACTCATTGATTTTTTTCTTTTCTCATACGTAGATAAAGACAATGAAACGCTTCCTTTACAATTTTGTCCATACCGCTTGGGGTCCTTGATGTAATTGTCGACAACTGTTGAGCTCCGTCCAATTTTTTTTAGCTATTGCACGGTTAGAATACCCTTCAGAACGGTGAACATCGACTTCAGTTTTTTCCGATAGATTTAAAATTTTTTGTTTTGCCATTTTGACTCGTAAAATGATTAAGATGTAATAAATTATAAATGATTAAGATAAATAATTGTAAAATTATCGCTTACTTTAAAAATTAATAAAAAAATAATAAAATGCCTTTATTTAAATGAACCAAAAAAAAAAAAAATAGCACATTTTTGGATTTTTTTTATAAATTGCTAAAAAAAAGTTCTTTAGTTAAGAAACCACTATTATCATAATTTTTTCTATATCTCCAGATATGTAGCTTCCATTTCCATTTTAAAATTCTGCAATTGGTTTAAAATTTCGAAACATACAGGCTGCTGAATATGCAATTTTTAGTGCCTTTAAATAAGTGTACCGGAGTGTACATATGTACAAAATTTGTACCATAAAATGTTATTTTCGATTATTTTGAGCTATTGTGATGTGAAAGAAGCGCAAGGTATTTTGTATTTATATTGTTGCATTAGCATCTATAATGGGCTTAGGGAATATTAAAATAACAAACTCATTAAGAACAATCTTAACTGAAAAACACTTTTTAAAAAATATGTTATTTTTTGTGTATTAATTAATCTTTTAAATTTGTCTCTTTTATAAATGTTTTCAAAACACAAAATTTTATGCACAGAGTAATTTATGAATATACACTTGTAGTACCTTTATTGCCCAATCCTTTAAAATAATCATACAATTAAACATGTTCTTATCTTAATTTCGCTTTATATGTAGACATTTTAATATACCTTTCTGTATTTTTCCATCTGAATTTTTAAACTCATTTTTTATATGTTGTGTATATCTTGTTCTATGTAGTAAAGCCGAAAATCTTATTCCCCTTTACACACTTGCGAGATTTTCAAATGTTTATCAACTGCATACTTCATAACTTGGTTAGCCTTTTGGAGGTGATTTATAACCAAGCTGAATATCCACTTTTAAAGCATTATCCAGCGACGGAAGTCATGACCTGGAAGGCTTGAAATCATGACCAATCAGGCCTTCTTTAAAATACGGAAGGCCTTCTCTACACATTACCTCCTCCTTTCTTTTTACCATTGCGTGAGATTGGGAGGCATGACCTTTCTTACCCATTGAAGAAAGAAGGTCTTAGATGGCTTGCGAAGAGGAAGGCCTTAGAAGGGATTTACTTTAATTTATTTATTTTTGTTGAAATTATAGACCTTTCAGTGATGTTGATACTTAGGGATCTTCGATCGATGCTAATTCGCACATGTGAATTGCAGAATTGAGTTTGTATATATACGATTGATGATCAACCGATCGTATCAATTCAGGCACAGTAGTTAGGCATCTGATGATGAACTTGTCACGGAGTTCGAAACTAGTCAGGCCAGTGAGTGTGTGTTGAACTGAATTGTATATTATTTCCAACAAAACCCAACCATTTTTCAATTAGAGAAATGTTCATGTCTTGTAAGCTTGTAGTATGAATTTCTCATAGAAAAAGAAACAAAATTAACATTAAAATAATAAATTTTATCACAAAATCATTATCCACTTCTAGATATTTATTTACAAGCATGTATGTATCTATCTTAGAAAGGTGTACCACGCCCAACTTTAAATTGAAAATTTAAAAAATACCCTGTAAAATATTAAATAAAAAATATAATTTTAAAATTTGTATGAAATTTTCCAATTAAATTACGTCTAAAAAGAATCGGAAAAGAAATTTCTCAAAAACTTTAAAAATCTTCTTCTTGGTTCTATCTGATTAAAAACTGCATGCATTCCGCAGGCCTTACAAAAGAAGGCATTACAAAAGAACCCTTCCTCATGCCTTATTTGTGGAAGGCTTTGCGACTTCCGCCGCTGGGTAGAAACTGGAAACATATACATATATCCACATAAACACATCGTATATGAATCTGTGTTACGACGATAATGAACTAACACTTTTAATTGTTAGTTAGTTTTAACCATTTTAGTAGAAATACGTAATATGAGGACAATGACATGACATTTTGATCCCGAAGATATTTAATGTAATTGGTGTTACTATGCAAAAAGCATATACATTAGGGTGGGTCAATTTGTATGGGACAAAAACACTTGTCAAAGAGTATAGCAGAAACGTAATCTACGGCAAAGTCTAAGTAAATGTTCCCAAAAAAACATGATTCTAAAATCAAAATCGAGTCCGCAATTTTTCACTTGAAGATTTGTATATTAGCGTAAAAAATCGACCCAAAAGCCATACTTTTGAGACTTGACACTCTTCGATTTGGATGAAATTTCACACATATATTCTACTACAAATTCTACTACCGTTACAGTGACGTTCATTTTAGGTCGAAACTCTCCACGGTTCATGTTTTATAGCTGTGTAAAGTTGTGTAATGTTAGAGTAGCTTTTGAATGCGATATCATAATGTAACGGTCAGGGTATCGCCTGATAGGTTTTAATGTTCTCTTTAGGAATAAAAATACAAGTGGCAAATCTAATGTTGCATTCAAAAGTTATTCTCACATTAACACAGGTATCTCTTCACAAAAATGCTGCAGATGACCAAATTTACACAGCTACAAAACATGAACCGTTGGCAGTTTAGACCTGAAATAAACGTCCTTGTAAAGGCAAGAATATATGTGTGATATTTCATCGAAATCTAACAGTATGAAGATTCAAGAATGGCTTTTGGGTCAATTTTTTTTTAAATATATATTTAATTTTAAAGATTAGTGAGTAAATGTCAAACTAAATTTTTAATAATATTCGATGTAGAACTTCTGCATTTCTCTTTAAATGACAGATTTAGTTCTCTCATACGCGTAGAAATCAGGTTGTAATTGTAATTTAAGTGGAGCTGCTCAGTTGAGTACCGGCGTGGTAAATTGTGTATTATTTTCAAATTCTTGTTTTGAATTATTTGCAGTTTTTTGATGCGTGTTTTGGCTGCATTTTCAAGCCATATTTGGCATCCGTATGTTAAAATTGGACGAATACACATTTTATATAGGAGTATTTTATTTTTGATATTCAACTTTGACTTTTTGTTTGGCAATGGATAGAAAGACCGTCCACATTTAATTGCTTTATCCCGAACACATTCTATGTGTCTTTAAAATGTAAGCCTTATATACAAAATAACTCCTAAGTATTTTACTTCATCTTGTAAACTAATTGGGTCGAAATTCCCTACTGTTCATGTTTTATAGCTGTGTAAATTTGGTCATCTGCAGCTTTTTTTGTGTAATGTTGGAATAACTTTTGAATGAGATATCAGATTGTAACGATCAAGGTATCGGCTGATAGGTTTTAAACTTCCCTTTAGGAATAAAAATACAAATGGCAACTCTTTTATCGCATTCAAAAGTTATTCTAACATTAACACAGGTATCTCTTCACAAAACTGGTATAGATGACCAACTTTACACAGCTATAAAACATGAAGCTATAAACAATGGAGTTTTGACCTAAAATAAACGTCCTTGTAACGACACCTACAACTAGAATATCCGTGTGAAATTTCATCGAAATCGAACAGTATGAAGTTTCAAAACAATGGTTTTTGGTCGATGTTGTACGCTAATATGTATAGAAATTTTTTCGATTTTGATTTTAGAACCATGGTTTCTTGGGAAAATTTTCATAATATTTGCCGTAGATTACGTTTCTGTTATACTCTTAGTCGGAAAAAAATATACCCACCCTAATATACATATATAATAAACACTTTAAAAATCTTTATTTGACGTGCTCTTTATATGACGTGCTCTCTGAAAACGTTTCGAAAAATTGTTGCTGTTCGGACTGAAAGCTTCCGAATAGTTAGCCGTATATTTTTATTATAGTTTTAGTAGACCCTTCTCAACTAATGCAAAAGTACACACTTTATAATCAGATCATTTTCATTTGATAACTTCAATTCTTTATACTAAAGTGTCAGTAATATTTTATTGCACGCAGTGTCTGTAGCTCATGTCACAAGAAGTAAGTAAAATGCAGTTTAAATGATACATTTTAACTCAAAATTCTCAAATATAATATATACAGAGAGTAGTCGTTACAGTTTGGTCGCGGCGAAAGTTCATTATTTTTCTACTCCGCTTGGATCTGCGACATTTACCGGCTTAGACTAGAGAGAACTTCCTTTGTCAGTGGCGTCATACAGTCCTCCAAATAACTCGGTATTCGTGAAAATTTCTGCTATTTTTCGGAAATATATTGTGATTTCATTACTGGAAATAAGAATCCATATACTTACATTAAAATTTCAAATTATTTTCTCACCAATAGTTTGAGCTGTATGTCAACTTGAGTTGTTGCTGCATACAGTGAATTTGGTGGAGTGGTCCTGATGATTCCACTACATCCTTTTTCTAAACAATGAAATGAGAAAATGTGTCAAGTGTTATTGTCTCTGAAACAGTTATTGCTACTACAGTGGTTACAATGGAAAAAGTATATTTGGGCTCTTGCCACCACCTTTACAATTGCCATTTATCTCTATATTTCACGATATTATAGGGAATGAGTTCATATTTTCACGAAGTTAGTGAGAAAGAATCGACGGCCACAACTAAGATCCATCCAGATAGCTACAGCTTTTCGACTGCATAGATTTTAAGCTGAATGTGGCCGACGGTGGTGCAATGGCAAGTGTGCGCAGCTCTTGTGAATGAGAACATGAGTTCGATCCCTGCTCTGACCACCTTACATTTCCTTCGACGACTGCCACCTAGCTTAGCCATGAAAAAGCTTCTCAAAATACCTTTCGGACCTGGTGTAAAACTGTAGGTCCCAATCAGTGATTAAAAAATTAGAATGCGCACAGCTCACAAGTTGTGAAAAAATCTCCCCAATCCCTTCATGAGATGTAATGGGAAACGATTTTGTTTTGAATAGGGGATGTATATTAGTGATATATATAATTAGCCTTATTCGTAGGACGGCTGGGATTCAATTCGGGGATAACGCGACTCATATCTAGAAGATAATACTTTTATCACCTGGAGAAAATTTCCGAATAGTAAAGAAATTCTATGTACCATTGTCTATATTATCCCCGCCCTTAGGTATTGGCACCTCAAACATTCGCGCAATGCTGATATTTGTCTTTCAAACGTTTTTCAAATTTACGACCCATTTTTTCAGAATAATTGCGATCCAATTAAGAACTTCCCATTTTTACAATTAACCTATAACATGTTCGAGATGGCGGTCGTCAAGAGAAACATAAGGGCGTCAGATCAGGGATCAAACCCACGTTCTCATGCACAAGAGCCGCGCACACTAACCATTGCACCATCGACGGTCTTACACCTGATAGTTCTGCTAAAATTACAAACGAAATCCGATTCTTTTATCAAACAAATTTTTTCCTGGCTGTGATTACTGTCAAATTTTCAGCACAATGTTCTGCCGGATTGTGTTATCCTGACTCTCCTGCTCTACTTTCATCTGAAAATATATTTCCTGAGTTCCTGCCTTGTTCCTATACTTTCTTGAACTAACTTGTTTCCTGATTACTGCAATTCTTTCTGTCTTTCATCAAAAAATATTGTGGCCCTGACTTGGGTTTCTTGTCAATGTTGCTCATAATATTCTGCTGCCTTCTCTGCCCTAACCTCGCAATATGTTGGGTCTTTTGCAATTGCTGTATTGCTTATGCCTGTCCTTTTCCTACTCTTTCAAAAATTGTCGAATTTAGCTAATTCGAACCAGCCATCAGATTAAAATATATGGTTCCTGTTCCTTGTTCCTATAATTCTACTTTTCAGTTCTACATTTATTATTAATTTCTCCCTGTGTTCCTGATTACTTTTAATTACAAGGATTGTTCATTATCCCCCTGACCGTCAATAACTTCTGTTGTTTGTGTGCTTCAAATAATTACTGCATTCAAATTTAGGTCAATACTTCTGGGGTCCTCTTGCATATATACAATGTTGTCATTTATATACTATACAGCGTATGTATTATTTTTAAATTCGAACCTATTATTTTTAAGTTAGATTAAGTTACTAATGTTGAACATCCGCAAATGTAATTCCATCAAATATACTATGAAATACCTATTAAATCAATAAATGGCTTAGCTGGAGAAGAACAACAACCCCCAATCCGACTGTTGCTAGCAGTGAAATGCTCCCCGCAGTCCTACCTCTTACCTAGTTCAAAGATTCATTAAATCCTTTGAGATCCTACATTATCGTCTATTTTGAGTTTATGCACATTACACAGTAACAAAAAATTTTATTAATTATAACTCCCGAATTTGAAAAGTTGCAAGACTTTATCTGTTTTTTAAAGATCAAAAATTACTTTAATCTTATATAAAGTCTTTAATTTGATTTAAGAAATTTTTGGTTCAAAGGCCTTGATCCGTTTTTGAAATTAAAAAAAAAGAACAAACAGCATTTACTTTTTGTTTTCGAAAAGTTTACGGAATGGATTTTTACTCATTCCCTGTTTTTCTGTTTAAAAGCTTCCGACGCCCTTCAAACAATTTCAGATGTCGTTTAGAAACAATAACAGACATAACTGTGTTCCTAAATTCCTTCCGTCAGAGTCGCTCATGCACAGTGTGAGGACTCACCAGAGTAATTTAAAAAAATTTGAGTTCTGTTAAAATCAAACTACAACTGAATTCTTTTTGTTTTAACCAACGTTATAAATGCAGTGCACTGTGTTCGTGAAGGAGCCTTGTGGTAGTGGAGGGTGAAAGGAAGGAGTAGTGTCTGTTGACATTTGCCTTGAATCATTGTATGTCGCAATTGGTGGGAAATACACTAGCCGGAAGTTTATTCCACACACGCACTGTACGACGAAAGAACGAACTTTCTCTACAGTGGGTAGTGCTGTCAACCGGCCACTCGGTAAAAAACGGATGAAAGTTCCTGGAAAGCCGCGTACTTCGGCTAAATATCCTCACGTCTGGCATAAGTTGATAGATTTCCGAGGAAGACATACCTTGGAAGTATCGATAGAACAGCGATGGGAACCCACATTCCGACGGTGGTCAAGGGAAGCAATAAAGTTGGATACCCTACTGTCCCCTATCAACACCGTCGCTCTCCTATGGACACGCTCGAGAAGCTCCAAAGACGTTTTAGGAGCACCTGCCCATATATGGTTGTTATGTTCCATCTTTGGCCTGATGTAGGTGACGTAGATATTAAGCAGATCAGATGGAGTGAATTTTTTTTGTACCGCTTTAAAAAGCCTAGAAACTTGAAACTTGAATGCATCTTTCGACATTTCAAATACATGTTTTACCCAACTGGCATCACATTGACTTTTCATGCCCAGAATATTAAGAGCGTCTGATTCATCAATATCCACACCGTCCATAGACGATGACGACACACCTGGGTCAGCAATCCGCTTATGCGACAACAAAAAATACTGGGTATTACCCGAAATTTAATATACTCTATTCATTCGTCCCCATTTAACAATGGACACCAGATCCCGCTCCAGTCTTTCAGTCATCGTCCGGCATTTGACTTCAATCTCTTGAAGACTTGGCCTACGATCGAATGAGTAAGAATGACAGAGATTACTGTAATCAGCAAAAGAGTAGATTGTATACACAGTCTGATCCAGGAGATCGTCAATGAAAATAAGAAAAAGAGAAGGGGAAAGAACAGAGCCCTGTGGGACACCTGCAGTCAATTTATGCTCGCCGGATGAAGTCCCATCTATGACAACTCGTATAGTACGATCTCCGAGAAAACTCGGAATAAATCGGGTGAAGTTATCACCGACACCAAAAGCAGCGCAGCGAGCTTTGACAAGAGTGCATCGTGCTATACTCTGTCAAAGGCCTAGGAAATATCAAGAACCACTACCTTAGCCGGGAGATGGATCGACTCCACTGTTCCGAAAGGTACCCCAGCAAGTCTACAGTAGATCTCATTAAGAAGCCGAACTGCCCCCCATTAAGAAGGCTAATTGACTCTAGATACTTTAGAAGATGGTGGTTAACCATGCTCTCCATAACCTTCGAGGGCGCAGAATAAATTACATTGGGCGGTAATTTGCAGGGTTACTTGCATCACTACTTTTAGGGATTCGCTGAACATTAGCAACCGACCAACACGCTGCTAAAACTCCTGCACAACATTGCGCAGGGGACACGCCAGCGCCGAAGAGCACCTACTCAAGACCATTGCAGATATGCCATCCGAGCCCGGGGATTTATTTACGACGAGATTCGCAAGAACCTTTTTTTCTCCTCATGTTAGAAATAATATCTTGGGCATGGAATAAGATACGTAATTCATCACGGGGAGTGGTTGATTGATATCTGGCAAAGAAGAGTTAATTGCAACATTTCAGCCAGGAGATTAGCTTTATCAACCGGTTCAGTGAGTATTATGTCATCTTTAACAACAGTTGGGATAGGAGAAGAACTAACCTTTACTCTTCTTGCAAATGACCAAACGCTCTTACTTCCTCTAGGGAAAGAAAGGACTTTAGCACGAATACTCCGTTCGTGAAGAACATTTTCGCGTCGAAGCACTTTAGCACACTTGGATCTTGCATGCTTACGTAGCAGTTCAGTATTAATGTTTTTGTTAGAACGTCAGCCTCTGAGCGCTTCCTCTTTGGATCTGACAGCACTGTCATGCATGTCTGGTTTTTTTTTCGATGGTTTAACCGGAATAATTTTCATCGGGATGAATGAATTCATACCCCTTAAAATTATCTTCTCGATAATTACAACAGTATCATCTATGATGCTGATAAAATGGACTGTGTTTGAATCGAGATGAAGCGCTGAAGTCGAAAAGAGCGCTGAAATGTTACAGTGATCCGAATTACTAAGAGATGCAAGCGTCTTAATTTCGTACTTTGTAGGGCGCGGTCCGATGAATGTTAATGGGAGAGTACACCAGCTTCCAGATAAATTTTCAAAATATCTTGAAATCGAGTGCAATTAACAGGAATATGTATATTGGAAGTGGGCGTTGTGATTAAATACCCACGCATCAAAATGTTTATTGCCAATGTTTTTAGTCATTGCGAATGGATACTCATTCCGAGCTATATTATGAATTGGCGTTAGGATATCAGTGCTGGCGATACATTTATCAAGTATAAAAATGTATTCTATTCTGTGGTCAGCAGCAACAATGAATGTTTTTCAACGAAACGACCTAACATCTGACCCAATCCGCCTTGAGTAAAATCTACTGAGTACACTTTCGGCGTTTAATTCCGAATTTAATAAAAATTTTTCGATTGGAAGAGATCACAAGCAATGTGCATGTCGAACAGTGAATCACTGCATCTTGTAAAAGTTTGCAGGGTTGTGGTATCACGTAATAGAAATATGTGCAAACACCTAGAAGAGCCGGTAATGGGTTGCCTTTTATCTGTCACCAGTATTTCTGGGTAATTCTACACAAAAATTATATTAGTGATTTTCCCGATGACACTTTAAAGAAAGTTGCGATCTAATATATCCATATTGAAAGATTACAGTTCTACTTTCATCACATTCAACACCTATAATGTCCTAAAACCAATCAATTTAAAAACTGTTCACACCTGTCGAATATATAAGTATAATATCCTAAGAGCTCTATCATTTTCCAAGTAAAGGGTTTTTCAACAGAGACGCTGCAAAAGTAAATCTATAGGGACAGCAAACGACGCCATATTTTTTCCCGCTCTTTTGACATTTCTCTTCAGTAAGGTTTGCCATTTCATCATCGAAAGATATACGAGCCAACAACGAGTCGAAATTATTAAAATTTACTACCGAAATTTGGAGTCAGTGGCCTCAACTTTAAGAGGCCAACTTTAAGAGGCCTCAATACTCAGCGATGAGGCTCATTTCTGGCTGAATGGCTTCGTTAATAAGCAAAATAGGCGTTATTGGTCAGACAGCAATCCACACGTAATCCATGAGTCATCATTGCATCCCGATAAAATTACGGTTTGGTGCGGTTTATTGGCCGGCGGCGTCATTGGGCCGTACTTCTTCCGTGACGATCAAGACCGGCACAGTACTGTGAATGCGAATCGCTACCGTTCAATGATAACCGAATATTTTTGGCCGCAATTGGATAATATGAACTTGGAGGACATGTGGTTCCAACAGGACGGCGCCACAAGCCACACAGCGAATGCCACAATCAATTTATTGGAAACCAAGTTTGGTGAACGTGTTATCTCACGAAATGGCCCAGTCGACTGGCCGCCTCGATCGTGCGATTTGACGCCGTTAGATTATTTCGTGTGGGGCTACGTCAAGTCTATGCTCTATGCCAACAAGCCAGCGACGATTGATGAACTTCGTACGAATATCGATCGTGAAATTGCAGCAGTATCGACCGATTTATGCTTGAAAACCGTCGAAAATTGGGTTCAGCGTCTGGACTTCTGCAAGCGTGGCCGTGGTTGCCATGCAAAACGAATCGAGTTCCATGCATAATGGCATCGAACGTACTTTCACAGGAATAAAGAATTTCGTTGGTATCAAAAACCGGTTTTGTTTTACTTAAAAAAACTTTTGTAGCCCTCTTCCTGAAAAACCGTTACATGTGGATTTCCCCAAATATTCCAGTTCAAAAGTTAAACACAAAAATTCTTCATACTCCTAAGCTTTTAACTATATCTTTCGCTTAGAGATGATATATCCGACCAAACGAAAGGTGTGATTTCCGAAATAAACATTCCTTGATATTGTGAACAGCAAAAACTACAAACGTAGCTTACATATGTACACACCAGGACACTTTGTGCCTTGAAGGCACACAATGCGTTACAATCGCATTTATTTTAAGTCAATTCTCAAAAGTCAGCAACAGTAAGGTAGAGAATAAAGATGATGATATATAAAAATTCTTAAGGGGGGAAACATAAAAGAATAAGAAAGAAAACCACATCAAACGCAGAGAAACATATGCACCAGTGTTTATTAAAAACGTGCGCCAAAACTCTCTTAAAATACTTGCTACAGAGGTTAAATACAACAAATAGTAAATATAAGAGAATACGCTTAAATTTGCTAAACTATAGCTTCAATGCTACAGGTAAATTTAACTTTTATGGGTTTTTGTGTCAAACTACTATGAGTCAGTTGAAGTGGCACATCTGTTATCAGACAAAGCCACGTGGAGTGGTCCTGAAAGTAACACTGCATACATTTTGTAAACAATGAAATGAGGAATCGTGTCAAGAGTTTTTGTCTCAGATATAGTTGCTGGTACTGCTACCACAGTGGATACAATGGTAACAGAACTTATGTACGATTGCAATACAAGAGCAGTCATGAAACCATATTAAATAGAACTGAATGCCGAACAAGTTCCATTACCCGTTTAAAATTTATTTTACGCGATTTTTTTTCATAAAAGAGATTATTTGTTCAAATGTCTGTTGAACGGTTTTCAATTTTCCAATTTATAAATTTATTTAATAAAGTATACATATTTACAATGATATTATTCGACATATTACAACAAGTGTGATATTTTATTTAGTAATAACGTTTTATGTAGTATTTGAAACTTTTCAAGGAAAAACGGGAAAACTTTATTATACATATTTCTCATTATAATTATAGGGAGAGAACATAAATATATGAAAGAAATTTGTGGACAATCAGAAACAAACCCCTGTTCATTCATTAACGTGCTAAAAGTGTGGAAATTTAAATAATTTCAGAAGTGCTCGTTTTGTTCAAAGCCGGTTTTAGTCGATTCAGGTCAATCTGGAATATGGAATATGTATGTTTAATTTCAATAATTGATCTATTAATCTTCTGCAAAATTATTGATATTCTGCAAAATTATTGATATACATATCAATTAGGTAAAAACTAAAACGGCTCAACAACAAAATTTAACTCCATATTAATCCTACGTAGGTTGGTAAATTAAATTAAATTATACTCGATCGAAGGGAATAAATATACATTAGGGTGGGTAAAATTTTTTTGCGACAAAATCTCGTCACGATTCTTGTTCTATGGGTTATTTGCAGAAAGTTTGCCGAAGAAACCATAGTTCTATAATGAATTTTGAGCCCCCGGATTTTTAGAATTATTTTTTTTTTAAATTCTTTATATTAACTTCACCTGTCTGTTTTAGGGTGGGGCAAAATAAAAAAGTTTGTCAAAATCTTGCCACCCAGGCATTTTCTTATTTCATTTATCAATATAAATGACCATAAAAAATCAATCGGCTCAATCGGAGTACTCTACGCCTTGCCCCCACATAGTTGTCAAATATGTATGGTTCGTTAGAATAACGTTATATTTGAATGTATAGTAGTTGTAGCACTGTAGTAGGATTGTTTCAAACTTCATTTTAAATTTGTGTTAGTGACCTAAAAATAAATGGTATCCCATTACATCCCACGAAGGGACTGGGGAGTACTTCTCACAATCACTGAGCTGTGCGCTTTCCAGTTTTCACTCACTGATTGGGACCTACAGTTTTACACCGAATCCGAACGGTAATTTGAGAAGCTTTTTCATGGCCAGATACTCGATAGTGTCGCCGTCACTATGCGAGGTGACCGTCATCGAAAGAAAATTTGTAGGTGGTTAGAGCCGGGTTCGAACCCAGGATCTCATGTACAAGAGCCGCGCACACTAACCATTGCACCACCGACGACCTAATATATTCTATTACAGGGATCTGTGGACAGTGTGGAACAATAGTGGAAGTACTGGCAAAACTTCAAGTTAGTCAAACTTCAGTTCTTCACTGACGAGACAGTGACGAGTGACCATAAAATGGCAAAGTGTGCAGAAGCCCCCACTCTCCGTTCCGAAACTGAACTATGGTTATTAGGCAAAAACATCAGTGAATTACCACCTTCAAGAATACCAACAAAAGGAGATGTATTACGATATTTCTGTTACCTTAAGGGTGGACCGATGAAACACGAGAAATTTATTAATTTCAACAGTGCGATCGCAGATAAAATATGTGCGGAAGTACAGCTTCAATGGACAAAGGCAGGAATCGAAAGTCAACGGAAAGGCAAAGGGAAGGCCAAAATACTTGATCTATTTGAGAGTTACAGAGTTATCAAGAAACACAAAGGACGTAAATCTAATGAGAAGAAGGAGCAGAGCTTTATTGATGATATGAAGAACTATTTCTTTGTGACGCATCGAGATGCAGAGCACCAGATAGAGACAGATCGATTTCGCTTACCAAGTCAGAAAAATGAAGACATACAATTTCTCACAGCATTGAAAGTTGGAAAGAAGGTTTTATTTGGCACAGAAGATAAGAAATATTCCATGAAAGTAAATAATAAGTTAGAAAGGGAATCACTGGAATCAGCAAGGAAAAAAGTTGAGGACCAACGCAAGAAAGATCTGAAAAAGAATGCGGAGGAAAGTGATAATGACCACACTCTCGATAGTCTTGAAAATAACCCTGACCCTGGTACAGATTTTGAAATCCCTTCCTGTTCTGGTTATCGACCACCCAAACGCCGGGCAAAAGTGCCCTTGGAGCTCCCACGTAATTCACTAAAAACTGCAAGAATCGCAAAAATGGTTGACCGCTTGAAATTGTCTTCTGCTCAGAGCACTGCTTTTGTAGCTGCAATTGTATCGGAAGGAGGAGGTGACATAGATAAAATGACTTTGTCCAAGAGAAGCACGAGAAGAGCTGGGCAGAAAGTGCGTAAAGAAATTGCAGAAGAAATTAAGGCTTCGTTCATTCCTCCACCGTCGGTGGTGCAATGGTTAGTGTGCGCGGCTCTTGCACATGAGATCCTGGGTTCGAACCCTGCTCTGACCACCTAAAATTTCTTTCGGCGGCGGTCACCTCGCATAGTGACGGCGACACTTTCGAGTATATAGCCATGAAAAAGCTTCTCAAAATACCGTTCGGAATCGGCGTAAAACTGTAGGTCCCAATCAGTGAGTGAAAACTGGAAAGTGCACAGCTCAGTAATTGTGAGAAGTTCTCCCCGGTCCCTTCATGGGATGTAATGGGAAACCATTTATTTATTTATTTTCATTCCTCCACAGCATTCAATAATGCATTGGGATGGAAAAATTATTCCAGGAGATCATGAGCGTCTGGCAATTCTTATATCTAGCATTCCTGACTACAAGGAAGGGAAACTTCTTGGAATACCCGTGATTGATGATTGAACAGGTTTAACCCAAGCCAATAGCTGTATTGGTGTCTTACACGAGTGGAAAGTTGCACCTGCTGTGGTCGGAATGAGTTTTGATACCACAGCATCCAACTCTGGATGGATGAACGTTGCGTGCGTCATTGCCGAACAAATATTTGATAGAAAGTTGTTTTATTTTGCATGTCGTCACCACATATATGAACGTATCCTTTGTTCTGTGTGGCGTGTTCTGTTCGGCGAAACAAGTAGCCCTGACACTCCAGAATTTAAAGACTTTAAGAACTCATGGCATAAAATCACTGATCACAACATAAACTTTAAAACCCTGGAGATCCGGAACCGCAAATTACAACTTCGAAGCAATGATGTCACCACGTTTCTTTAGGAGAAACTTACCAACGCTAATACCAACGACAGTCTGCCTAGAGATGACTACAGGGAATGCGCAGAACTGATGATTATTCTTCTTGGAGGAGTTCCACCTCGTGGATTACATTGGTTGAAACCAGGGGCATACCACCATGCTCGTTGGATGCCAACTATCATATACTCAGCAAAGATGTTTGCATTGGGTCATCTATTGCAGTTCTATCCTGAGAAGGTGAAGAAACTTGAACGTCTATGTATCTTCAACACACTCTACTATATAAAACCTTGGCTGATGGCATCTCATGGTGTTGATGCTCCGATCACTGATCTTCAACTGTGACATGACCTGAAAGAATACCATGCAATTGATCCAGAAGTATCAGATGCAGCTGTTTCCGCAATGGAGAGGCATATCTGGTATATCACAGAGGAGTTGGCTCCATTTTCACTATTCTCTAACCAAGTATGTGAAGCAGAGAAATGGAAAATTGCGTGCCAACTACGCAAAGTGAAGCCTTGTCATTCTGAACTATTGGAATTAGGAGTTCCTGTATTCCCCACACTGAATTCATCTTCCAAATTAGTATCCTTGATTGGACCCAAGTCATGGTTGCTATTTCAAACGCTTGGATTCAGCTCTGAGTTGTTGACCAAACCACCTAGTCAATGGGAGGGAGACACTGCTTACCAGGAAATTGCAAAATTTGCACGACATGTTAAAGTAGTTAACGACCTGTCAGAAAGAGCGGTTAAGCTTATCGAAGATTATTCCCACAACATTACAAAGAATGAAGTACAGAGGCAGTATCTTTTGCAAGTCGTTGAGCAACACCGACGCCTTATTCCCGACTTCAAAAAACAGACTCTTAAAAATGTGTAAAACTCAACGACATCCGTGTTAATAATCCAAAACCTATAAAGTGTTTGTTCTATTATATGTTTTTGTTTCATAGCATCAAAGTGTTTCATATAAAAGTGATTCAGTAATCAGTATGTTGTAATGATTCTTGAAAACGTGGAGCCAACTGTCATTATATTTCTTTTGGGCATGTAATAAATACCAGATTACGTTGATTATCTCTTGTTCGCGTTTCCTTTAAAAAAATAAATAAATGGTTGCCCATTACATCCCATAAAGGGACTGGGGAGAACTTCTCACAATCACTGAGCTGTGCGCTTTCCAGTTTTCACTCACTGATTGGGACCTACAGTTTTACACCGATTCCGAACGGTAATTTGAGAAGCTTTTTCATGGCTAGATACTCGATAGTGTCGCCGTCACTATGCGAGGTGACCGCCGTCGAAAGAAATTTTTTTTGAAGGTGGTCAGAGCCGGGTTCGAACCCAGGATCTCATGTACAAGAGCCGCGCACACTACCCATTGCACCACCGACGGCTCGCGTTTCCTTTATTATGGTAAAAAGACCAGATGCCAGGGGCAAGGCTTAGAGTACTCCAATAGAGCTGATTTTTTTTATGGTCATTTATATTTATAAATGAAATGGGAAAATGCCTGGGGAGCAAGATTTTGACAAACTTAGTTTTTTTTTGCCCCACCCTAGTCTGTGTGCACCGCACCGAAAATAATTTGGATTGACCCTTTTCACGTGATCCAATTTTAATGATTGCGACTCGTTGTTGGCTCGTATATCTTTCCATGATGAAATGGCAAACCTTACTGGAGAGAAATGTCAAAAGAGCGGGATAAAATATGGCGTCGTTTGCTGTCCCTATAGATTTACTTTTGTAGCGTCTCTGTTGAAAAACCCTTAACATGACCCCAGCGATTGAAATACCAGAGACCACTGTTTTCAAAACACACTAACGGACATGCCCGAGAACAATAGTATGCACATAATTATAGTAAGAAAAAAGTTAAAAATAAACCTATTCTGGTCATTGCTTTCATACATTTCAAAACTACTATGTCAATAGTCACACAAAAAGAATAGGGACAATCTTCAGCACTAAAGTGAAATGATGGTCAAGTAGTTGTACAAAATATCACATTTGAAACAGAATTTTTAATGAAACCAGGAGCATTTATGTAGTAAACAGCAGTCACGTACCACAATACAATTATACAACATTTTGCAGCAGGGTCATTAAAAGAATATAATGTCAATAAAAGGGTATTAAAAAGTACATTTTAATAAAATATATTATTACACAGTGCAACACAAAAAAATATAACCATATACGGACATCACTACGTGATAAAAGACCAAAAAAAAAAGTCCCGTGTCCCCCAGTTTTGCCCAAAGTAATGCACTTTTTTTTACGGGCTCCCAAAGATAGGCTCCAAATCGTAACTTTTGCAAAAAAAAGTGATAATTTTGTCAGGCTCATATCTTGCAAACCGTTCGGAATTTTGATTTACTCCCTGAGGGCAAGTTGTAGCTATTGTCATAAAGATAAAGTGAATATACAAAATCAAAAAACTTCAACTTCAAGGTCAAAATCGCAAAAAATTAAATATTTTTTTACCTTTTTCCCCTGTTCAGCTCCATAGGTAGCAAACCGTTCAAAATTCAAGGAAAAGATCAACTGCAAAAATGTACCTAAGCCAAACAACTTTCTAACACATATGAACTACCTAGGAATGATTCTTAACGCCGTTTAGGTAGCGCTTACGTAGCCGCAAAAGTGAAAAATATCCCGAAATTTTTTTAATTTCATTGTTGCCACATTGAGATACTACGCTATTTATTACAAAAATAATAAGAAAAATATTCGTATTATGTTTTAATGTTGATGGCCCTGGACTTGCAAATCGCACTCTCTTAAGTTGTGAATCCCAATCGTCGTCCGAATCTGACTCTGATTCAGAACTTATGGTGTCCTCAGGCACGTTGCTTCCAGACTGCCCTCCATCACCAGATTTTTCGTCTTCAAATACTTCATTAACATCATACAGGGTGATCTAGTGACTCCACCAACATATCTGAAATGAATTCGAAAATAAATCAAAAAAGGAATGCAAAACAATGCATCAATAAAATTGATATCACCTCTGCATATCACTTTGCCTTTGTACGGTTTTTCCATGGGCATTGATTGTGGTTTGGTGACACCGTTATCCTTGCTCATCGGATCCGGTAGGGGGTTGATTGATAAAATCGTCAAAATGAAAATGAAGAAAATGCTGCTGATTTTTTGATTTTATATTTCCACAATTTCTTTATGACAACATCTACAAGTTTCCCTCAGAGAGTAAATCAACATTCCGAATGGTTTGCAAGATACGAGCCTCACAAAATTATCACTTTTTTTGCAAAAATGACGCCGAGGCCCCAAATCTTTAGGGGACCATAAACAAAAGTGCATGACTTTGGGCAAAACTGGGAGACATTGGTCTTTTTTTTTTGGTCTTTTGTCACGTAGTGGTGTCCGTATATGGTTATATTTCCATGACTTAAAAAAATCAATGAGCGTTGGAACTTACGGATGATGTGTTAACACCTTTGTGCTACACGGTACCTGTTCGATTTCTATGAACACATTAGTAAATGTTACATTGGAAAATAAAAAATAATAGTTTTTTTGTATACACCGGGCAATGCTGAACATCAAATGACTCGCTTTGTTTAGCTATAGCAACAACAACGAAACAACCAAACACACAACATCACACATACTTTGTCCGAAGTAGCTGACGTATACGTGTGTCACATAACCACATGTTTGCCATATCAACAGCAACGAAACAGCCAAACACACAACATCACACATACTTTGTACGAAGTAGCTGACGTATTAGTGTGTCACCATAACGTCGACTGCGCAAGCCCATGGGCTTGCAAATGAAATTTTGCGTGGCTATGCTTTATATCTCCGTTCAACGACAGCAACAGACACATGTACATACATACATTATTATGCTAATACATACGCTATAGACACAATTTCGTTTGCCTCACCCATGCCACACCACTCTTTCATTGCTCTCTTGCTCGCTCATTTTTTTTTAACACGTCATTATTCTCTTTCGCAGTCGCAGAAAATCTGGTTTTAGCAGCAGCATAAAATCTGACTTTGATAGATTTAGTCGCTATACGCCGCTATAGATGTTAATACATCAAAAATTACACACAGTGTAATTAAAGGAATAATGTGAAAATTTTCATTATGTTTTTTTATTTTATTATTTAAGCTCAAGACCGTTCTATATCTCTATATAGAGAGTAATAGTATTTTAAAAAAGAAGATATTTTGAAAAGGCATCCTCAAATTTCCTAGCAAACCGTATAGCTATTTCCGATCTAGCCACAGATCTTCATCAGCGGTTGTTTGGATTTATGGTGATTCTCTGTTAGTATTTACGTATACCATGTGACACATTAGAGGGATAAGCAAAACTCAACTTAGCTAGAATTTGTGCGAAAACATCTACAACAATACTTTGTCATAGTAAATGGAAACATACAGATATACGCTGAGAACAATCGCTCTTTGCATCTCTTTTTATACATAGGGCATAGTGAGGAAAATAAGTAACCAGTGCAGCAAACTTAGCTGTGGTTGTATCACAAACAAATCTCTATTTGGAGCACAAACGCATACAATATAACATCTTAATCATTATATCTCAAACAAGTAATATTCCAAACAAGAAAAGATACACATTTTCAGCATATATTTGCGATCTGACGCTTCATTAATGACGTTGACACTGCATAGAATTCAACATATTTAATGTTTGGAAAGATTTCCTAAGGTATTTTACGACAAAGAGTGTATTTTACGATAAAAATATAGGGACTTACCGGAACTGAATATAAATGATTACGCAGAATATTGAAGCCGTTTCTTCGATAACCATAGAATTATGTGCAGACCAAAATGTATCGCTTTGTAAAAGTGCCATCGTTATTCGAGGACTTGCTCGCACTTTAGGCTTTCATTCGTGTTGTATTGATTTGTAGCCAGGATGGCAACAACTTTATAAGAATACTAGCTGGATCCGGCAAAATTTATTTTACCTTCAAAGTTTTTGTAATGCCAAAGGGTGAACAAAACTACCTGTAGTTGACTGGATTATTATGAAAAAGAATCTAAAATAACTATTTGTTAGAAGTATTTGTTTAGATTTCGATCATGTGTTGATTTGTTTAAAAACCTTCTCATTATTCTACTTCATAATAGCTGTACGCGTTGCGCTTCGCTACCCCTGAATTGTAATTTTAATGAATCACAATTTTGTTATTTTCTTTCTATTTATTCACGTGCTCTAGGATATACAATATGTCTAGTTTTGACATCTGGTGCAAATATATATAAGTCTGAAGATTTACCCACACTTGAACATGCAACATATATTGTCCGTGCGAAAAATACGAATGTGTCAAGTTCAAGCCACAGAATTTAAGCGACTGCCCTTGCCCTTTATTAATGGTCATCGCAAATGGTACCGAAACGGAAACTGTAATCCTTTGAAATCGATGTGCATGTCTGTAGGTATGATGGGAATGCGTGAAATCAGTACATCGGTTCCTTTATAATTTCCAGTGATTATATTAGCCTCTATAAGATTATTCAGCATTTTTTTTAAATGCATTATTGGGATAACGATATTTAGGGTGCTCTCGAAACTGACCTCAATGATATTCATATTCATTCTTACCTGTGGTAACTTTCTTAGCTTCATAGTCTGACATTTTTAATAGCCGTATTTTTATTGGCTGTCCCTAAAAAGTAATTTGCATTATATCAGTAGTATATGTACCGTACCTCAGATTCCTACACTATATCAAACAATTGTCCGTACACCAGGCAGTTGTGAACATTTTTCAATGTATCGCAAAAGATATATGGCCGATTTGATTCAAATATTTTTTTTAAATCGGAGATATATTTTTTGAAATATATTAAAATATGTTCTCAAGTGCCTGGTGTACGGACAATTGTTTGATACTGTATACTTTATATAAAAGTCAAATATTGACATGTGTGGGTGGCACCTCGTTCCTTTTTTTCAACTTGCTACCAAACAGACTGTTCGTATCTGTAGGCCAACTGTAACATACTGTGAATTTTTCGGGTTGATCAAACTATTATTATGAGTGCTATAACGGTTTCGTTTGAAAGGTGCGTGGTATATCCCACTTCCACCGTGACTGTAATTCATATTGTACCAACAAAATATATACCAAATCTCATGTTCACACCTCTGATAGTTCATGAGATATATCAATTTTAAATTTCAAATTGTATGGGTGGTGCCACGCCATTTATCCAATTACTACCAAGTATACCCAGGGACTATCAGCAGGTCATCAGTACCACATTGTTACATTTTCATTACAATCAGTATATTAGAAAAGCCGTTAGAGTGATTTGTGAAAAGTGGGCGTGGCATCGTCCACTTAGCCCCTGGCTGTAATTCGAACTGTACCAACAGCATATATACCTTTTTAGCTCTAACAGTTCATGATAGTCCATTTTAAATTTCAAGTTGTATGCGCGATGCCACACCCCTTTATCCAGTCACTTCCAAATATAGCCAAGGACTATCAGCAGGTCATGAGTACCCCATTGCAAAATTTTCATAACAATCGGCCTATTAGAAAAATCTTCAGAGCGATTTTTTAAAAGGGGGCGTGGCACAGCCTGGGTCACCCTTACCATTAAGGGGTATGAAAAATAGATGTTGGCCGATTCTCAGACCTATCCGACATGCACAAAAAATTTCAGACAAATCGGTTCAGCCGTTTCGGAGGAGTTTGGTAACTAACACCGCGACACGAGAATTTTATATATGTTAGATAGATTTAAAAAAAAAAACTTCAGTATGTTTAACGATGCGAATATCCGATTGGCTACAATTTCATAAGATCATAAGTAACTTCACAAATTGGTAAATCCCAACATAATGATAGAAACAGCAAATTAAATCGAGGACATTAAATTTGGGGCCAACTTGCAGCAATTACTCCAGTGATATAGCGAGTATTAAAGACGGCACCTTTTCAAGCAATCCAATTAGTTGAGCTTTAAATAAACTTTCCTACCTTTGGTCATGGTGGAAGAATCGACGAATATTGCACCCTCATCCAGCAACGCTAGAAAACTACATACGCCAATATACGCATCATCTCTTCCCCAGCTATGTGCTTTCGATAGCTGGTGAACTTGCTTCAAAGAAATTAAAGCAACGATAACATCGATAAATGAAAACATTGTCGCTGAAACAAAAAGATTTAGCGATTTATTTTAATTTTATTTTAAACTTTAGCATTATCAGCAATAACCTCATATATTATTTGTATTCATTTTTCATTAACAACATTTCTAACAACTACAGAATTTAACATTTCTATTTATTTTATAACAACAGAAATTAAACAAATTTTTGATTTCATCAAAGTTCATATTTTTATGATTAGCTGTGGCATTTACTCCTTGATTTAGAGCTTTGCTGAGAACCAGAAGCGGTCGAAATACAACGTTCTACTTGGAACCGGCACATCTCTAATGGTCAGTAACAAACAGTTGTGGGCGGGTGCAAATCACTTATGTTGTACCCTCTGACGTATAATTTATAATAATTTAAATACACCCAGCGAAATAATTATAAAGGCAATATATTTTTTCTCTGTATTCTCAATACATTGCGGTTTTGATGTAGAATTTTAATAAATATATTAGTTACTAGGTATATTATGTCTGAGAATGTAAACATTCGATCTCTTTTATAAGTTAACTGAGAAGGGACGTTGTTTTTTCTATTTATAGTGCGAAATATATATAAAGGCAACATGAAAAAGAACCCGTATTCGAACAGTAGTAAATAGGAATTTAAACAGAAATGAGTTTTCTTTGGTTGTTATTTTATTGTTTTAAAATTAACGTAGGTCAAATTAAAAAAACATATCAATTTATATAGAATACCTGGTCGAAAGTATATAAGTAAAGAAGAAAGGGGAAATTTTAAGATTTTCATGATGAAGGGCTCTCCGTTCGGGAAATTTTGAAGCGATTGGAGAGATCTAGCTGTGTCATTGACAATTTTATAAAATAGGGTGGTCAATATGGAGACACAAAACGACCAGGAAGGACACCGCTGATCAGTGAAAGCGCGAAAATTGAAATCAAAACGGTTGCTGTTAAAGAAAACTTCGGTGATGAGGAAATTATTTCAGAATTTAGCTTGGGCGCAAGGTTGGGTCGTGTTCAACAAGTAATGAAACGCGACTTGAAACTGTCATGTGGGGAGAAAGTATGCAAAACTTTGTCGCAAAGCAATACACGAATTAGCCAGATTTAAATTCGCTGAAATGTACAGATTTCTGGATGGGGAGTGATATTAGCCGATGGAGAAAATTAAATTTGGATGGACCTGATGGCTCAGACAAATATTGGCGCTCCAGAGAGTTTTCCAAAATTATGCGTCAGCGGCGAAAAATTTATGGGTGGGTCCCTTACGGTTTGGGCAGGTATGAGATATAGAGCAACCACTCCAATATGTCCCATTTTCACTAAATTGGACACGGTGTATTATATTCGACTATTGGATGTCGTCTTCGTTAATTCTGGAGAGGAAATTGGTGTCCCAGAATTGATCATCCAGCAGACAACGCAGCAGTACATAGGTCTAAGGAAACTTCAAAGTTTCTGGAGTCCAGAAATAACACCAACTCCTGACTGGCGTGCACTTAGTTCCGGTCTTTATCTGATCGAGAACCTATGGTCTGTTTTACCTACCCAAGTTTACCGCCTAGGCCGCCAGTTGCAGAATGTCAGCGATCGAAGGGTAGAAATTCAAGAAAATGGGAGATAACTGATCCTACACATATTCCTTCGCTGATAAACTTAATGCCAAGACGCTTAGTAGAAGTTATCAGCGTCCATGGAGATCATACGCCGTACAAAACTTTTTAAAATATTTAAATAAACCTTTTGCCTTTATAAATATTTCGCACTAGTAATTAGTTTGTTTTTGTTGATTCACCTTGAAGAAGTCATTGTCAAAGTATTTTTGGTGAAAGTATTTTATTTTGAAAGGCCTAATAAAGGGTCCGCCAAATAACTTTTTTTTTCTGAAAATGCTATAAAAAAACAACTACTGAATATTTTCTCAAATTTCTCTTTTTATTTGAAAGTACAATCCTTCCGGTTAATAATGGAAAATAATATCATTCAAATGGCTGCCTCGGCTGGCCATGCAGTAGCCTACACGATCGGTCCAATTTTTAAGCACATTATCGATTGTGTGCAGCTGTATTTCACCAATGGCTTCATGAATATTGTCCTTTAAATTGTCCTTATCTTTGATGGCACCCCACAAATAATAATCCAACGGTGTCAAATCGCAGCTCCGAGGTGGCCAAACGACATCCGCTCTGCGGCTGATAATGCGATCTTCAAAAACAAGGCGCAAAACATCGAGTGTAGCTTCGGCTGTGTGGCACGTAGCGCCGTCCTGTTGAAACCAAATGTTGCCAATATCCTTCTCTTAAATTTTTGTGAACAAAAATTCGTTCAACATGGCCCGATAACGATCGCCATTGACTGTAACGGCCACTCCTTGCTCATTTTCGAAGAAAAATGGCCCAATTATGCCTCTGGACCAAAATCCGCACCAAATAGTGACTCGTTTTGGGTGCATCGGCTTTTCAATGTATGCGTGCGGGTTTTCTGTGCCCCAAATGCGACAATTTTGCTTGTTTACATACCCGCCAAGATCAAAATGAGCTTCATCTGAAAAGATGATTTTTTTGACAAAATCGGCATCTTCTGTAAGTCGATCGCAGGCCCATTTTTCCCATATTTCCCAGCGTTGTTCAAGCGTTAGCTGGCGGACCCGTTACAATATAAAATAACAACTTGAAAATTCATCTCAACATTCGGAAAAAAACAAAAAAAATGATCTTGCCTTTATATTTATTTCGGTGGGTGTAGAATACCGCAATATTACTACATAACAATATTTGTAAGGCGACTGGATTTAAAGTTCACATAAAATATTCAAATAATAACGGCACAATTTTAATATAAACATAATTCAGTTAAAATTTATTATAAAATGAACTTTCTCTCTTAATGATTAGGCGTAATTTTAATGATTTTATTATCACAGTGCAACTGTAGAGAATGGTAGTTTTTAAAATATCTGTGCCCAAAGGGAAATCGTCTTAAGGGCTCTTAGGTCGAATTTAAGTAAGGAGGTACATAATGATAGCCCTGATCGAAAGTACCACCTGGTAAATGTTCAAGTAATTCGTCGAATATTTCCGGAAGTTATAGCCATGAGACCATAGACTAATACATACCTAGATAAACTTATTCTCTCATCTGACGTTTCATTTCACACTCTCATCGTAGGTTTGTGGAAATGAGAGCAATTAAATTTAAAATTATCTTACACCAGGTGGAGTTACAAAATATGTTCACTTAACTTTTTCCTGTCGTTTTGGTGTAGAACTGAAAAATTTAAATATATTTTGCACTTTTTTATTGACTTTTATCGTTGGTATACATTTGTATTGTATTTAACACAACTAGTTTGCCACAAAAACACGAAATTCGGTTGTTGTTCCTATGTTGATCGCTGTATACTATTGCCACTATCTGGTATTATTGAACCCATATTTCTACCATCCAATGTTTACTTTCCATCGTACCTATGACGTTTAATTTATTGAGCGAATAAAACCTTCTATGGTATGTGTTATTCTATGCATGAGAGTTTTAATTTGTCTCATTTACTGTCGCAACTTCACACGGAATAACAACTTAACTACACATACGATTCAATATTATTTAAAACTTCTTTTGGAACAACAACTGATGTCCACATGAGTTTGGTTCCTAAACTCAGTTATATTGTATTATATGGTTATTAGGGCGGGTTAATTTTCTTTTGAAGAAGCGTATAGCAACAACGGAATCTATAGGTGATTTTGAGAAATTGTGCTCAAGAGACCATAGTTCTAAGTCGGATTTGGAGCCCCCCAAAATTTCAAAATAGATATTTTTCCATATATACATAGCATAATTTAATTAAATTCGTCATAAAATCGGAGAGAATTATAGTAGATTTCTCAATGTGGGCTTGTTTAAAAGGTATTTTTATCACCTTTCAGAATCTGTATTGATACCAATATTTTTTTTTCTATTTTTAGTAGAGATTTAGAGTAGAGAATTTTTGTAGAAAAATAGCCTAAAATGAACTTTTAACTAATAAATTCTGAATTTTCTTCGATTTTTTTTCGAGATTTTATGTTTTTGCAGATTCTGAAAGTTCAGATAATTTCCAACAACTTTTATTACGATCAATTTTTTTTGTTTTCGAACTCCTTTTTGTAGGAAAATCGATCTGAAAAAAATCAACATTTTCAAGGTTTCAACAAAAAAACACTATTAACACTAATATCTATTTTGAAAATTTGGGGGGCTCCAAATCCGACTTAGAGCTATGGTCTCTTGAGCAAACTTTCTCAGAATCACCTATAGATTACGTTTTTGCTATACGCTTCATCAAAAAAAAAAATACTTCCATACAATTTGACCCGCCCTAATGGTTACATAAATATATGGTATTACATGGAGAATGGTATGGTTGTAATGTATTTCCTTAAATAAACTAGGTTTTTTGTGCCCCTGCATAATTTTTTTGAAGAATGACTTTAACTTAAAAATGCTCTTGCGAAAAAATGAATATGAGTAGTATTTTTCTCTTTGACACAGATATATAACTTTCGGGGGTTAAATCAAAATATATGGCATTTAGTTATTTAAATTACAAAAGAAGAATTAAGTTCTTTGCTTTGATATAAAGTTAACAAAGTTCCATAAAGATTTAAAGAGATTCTACATTTTTCTTTTAGTCTCAAAAAGAAAGTCAGACCAATTCTGCATATCAACCTGCCCCCAAAATAAATTACTTCTGCACTTCACTTCTATCTCAGTGGTTGCATCTTAAAATATAAGGACACACTGGACAATTTAATTAAATTCGTCATAAAATCGGATAGAATGCTTTGAAGCAAAATAGTTGTACAGAATTGTAATCTTCAAACTAGATTACAAATAGTTTTTTATTTATGTCTACGACAAACTCACTTTTAAAAACGAAACTGCAGATGGCATTTGAAAATATGAGATTAAACAATATCAAAGGGGAAAATAATAATTTAAGCAAAAATGAAATGCAAGTGAGAGGATTGCTTTTACTTCTATGATGACATATTTCCACTGACCAGTTACCCTGTGCTAGTTAAAAAACGTAACAAACAGGGAACCCAGTGGGTAAACCTAACCCGAGTACATTGAATCTAGTGGTGCTAACCGTTTTTCTAGGTTGACGCTTGTTTTCAAGATATTTGACAGCGAAAATTATCGATCCAAGTACCTAAAAAAAGCTAATTTTCTCAACTGTCTACCATTTATTGGAAACAAAGCGATGTACATGGGTCGATAAACATGCAACAAAACCTACAAAAAGTAACAACAAAAAAAACAACAAATAATAAATTTGCTCTTTAATAATTTTTCCGGTTCAAGATCAATTTCTATGAAAAAGTGCTTTTATAACTAAAAGTAAATTTCATAGAATATATTTAAAAAAAAAAAATAATGTGAAATTGTTTATTATGGTGGATGGTTGGGAATATATCTGTGGACATGTGACAAAACAACCTAACTCGAGATCGGACAATTTTCCACTTTTTTAACCATATGCATAAATTTTGAAAGCGCATGTTTCTGTCCTATCAGCGTTTATCTAGATAGTGTAGATCGGAAGATATAGAAGCGCCCAAATCAACCTATCTCGCGATTTTTACAATCTGCTTTTGACAAAAGAACCCATATCTTCCATGCTTCAGGGCACAAAGAAAAATATCATAACGTAATTTTGACAAAAGAACCTATTTGAAGATGGGTTCCCAAAAATTGTCTAAAATTATTTTGACAAAACAACCTATTTGCACTCATGTTCTTTTATCAAGTAGATAAACTAAAATAACACATTCCCTTCTAAAGTTAAGTTGTTTTAATATCCATTTTATCATTTGCATTCATTGTGACAAAACAACCTATATTACCATGAGTGCTTTAGTGTAGTGGGAATTAACGAAATAAGAGGAACCTAAATCAAATCAAAATATTGGTTTTTATTCGTTTTCGGTAAAAGTGTCCTGGACCTTATTGGACTCATTATTCTATTACACGATTGTTCAAGAGTGTGTTCAATTCTGTGTTAATTAAGAGGTAAGATTGCGCATTTGAGGACAAGAGGACCATTGTATAATGTGTTGTTTTCCATTAGTTACACTGCGACCGGTGTACGTGATTAGACTTCAGAAATCTTGAGATCTAGCATTACGGGCAGTTTGAATTTGAACTGCGGCGTACGTGTGTACTCAGGCATACGAGGATATCTTTTTGCTGCGCTAAGACTACGAATCTGCAAATTTTAATTTGGGTTCGAATTTGGGAAATTATTGGTTCGTGTGGTTTTGAATCCCGGATACTACAAAGTTCGGAAAATCGTATATCCTTGCTTAATAATCGGTAGTATTGAGAGAACAGTGGATACATTTTTGGATAAACAATCAACTTACAGTTAATTTTTTTCTTTCCCTCTCCTTTCTTTTAAATAACTTGTTACTGGTGAAGTTTTGTCTAACATGGTATTTATTGTTTTTATCCTTGTTGAGTTCTGTATTTGTTATTCTCGCTTTTTTTGTTCTTTTTTTATTTTTATCCAAATAATTTACATATTTTTATTTACGTTATTTTTTTTTTGTTTGTTTTTTAAACTGTAAAATCTCATTTTTACTAATTTATAAAAATTTACTAAAATAACACTTGCATACGCACGTCCTGCATACACATAAGTAAACTTTAAATATTCACTATCCCAAACATCCCATTTTAGTTTCCAGCAAGCCGAGTGTAGAATTATATAAGCACCCAAACCCAAAATCACTAGTCAAGACAACACGCCCGCAGTCATCGCTGGATTGTAAACTGGCGAGTTTCTAAACTGGTATAATGTACATAAGCGATAAAAATAAATGTGATAAATTTTGTTTATCAATTCTTTCCATTTTTAATTAATAATTGTGTTTATCTCCCTAATGATGCCACCCAAAGGGAAGCGAAATATCGAAGAATAAAACTAATTAAAATACGACCAAAAGCTCGAATAATTTAATTTTTGAATATAATACGAATTTAAGGTGAGCATGCCAGAAGACAAACGATGGGAAAGGATAATGGACTACAACAAATTCAAGAAGAACAGCCAGGCTAGGGGATAGGTGAACATATCTAAAACGACGAAGGATAAGATCATTAGGATAAAGCAGACGATCTCATTTCTTATCCGCTGTCGAAAATCAGGTACTATTACGAAATTTATTGCAAATTCCACCAAAAATGTTTTGAATGTTTTTGTTGAAAATGGGTAGCCAAAATTTCGGTAAAATATCTCCGGATATACACAAGATTTGCACAACAAAATTCTTAACCTTACACAGAAAATTAAGGAGGTACACAAGAAAAAATTCAATTGCCTTATTGATTTACAGAAAATGATATTAGGAATAAAATTAAATAGCAAATGGTTAATTCATAAAATAGGCAAGGACATTCCAACGGAGGTACAATTACCAATATTAAATATCACAGTGCAACACGAAAAAAATATAACCATATACAGACACCAGTACGTGATAAAAGACCAAAAAAAAAAGACCCATGTCTCCCAGTTTTGCCCAAAGTCATGGACTAGTTTCTTATGGGCCCCAAAGATTTGGGGCCTCGGTGTCATTTTTGCAAAAAAGTGATAATTTTCTCAGGCTCATATCTTGCAATTCGTTCGGAATTTCGATTTACTCTCTGAGGGAAAGTTGTAGCTCTTATTATAAAGTTATACAAATTGTGAACATATAAAATCAAAAAAACTTTATCTTCAAGGTCAAAATCGCAAAAAACTTTAAAAAATTCGATTTTTTTTCTGGAAAACCGTCAACTTCAAAAATGTACGTTAGATCTCGATAAACATCTTTCTAGAACATATCTGTGGAATTTTGACAAAACAACCAATGTCAAAACACTGAATTTTACAGGAGGACCAAAAAACACTTTCATACGGTCACAGAATCGTCGCAGAACATATCTAAGCAAATTTAAGCTGTTTTATGGTGGAGAATTTAAATACCTTTATTTTCCAATTTGCATCTTTCTTCCAGGTATAACTGTTGTCGAGAAAACGTTCAAAAACCTAGATGTGTTGTTTTGTCAAAAATATTTTTGATGAAAAATCAACCCTTCTCTAGATAAAGTATTTTTTCATACTGAAAAGTAACAAATATTTCGCAACTTTTGTCGGGACTAGTTCTTTTGTTAAAAGGAAATAAGAAAAATTCAGTGAAATATGTTGCTCTCTTAAATAGAATTCAGTTTATTTTAAACAAATATTATAAAAAGTTATGTTTTCTATTAGACCAAGTAAATGTATTTTTGGTATGAAAAAGAAAACTTGGAATAAATTGAATTAAAAATAAAAATAAATAGTTCACATATATATTATATTGTAGTTAACATATATTCTTAAATTGTTTTAATTTTAATAATTTGGAAACAATAAAGAACATTTCACTCTAAAGCTAATCATATTCGTCAATATCCCAATCAACTTCTAATTGTTCTTCACCTTCAACGTGCAAGTTATTGTAAAAATTATGAAACTAAGTGTGGTGGTGGCAAACATTGCTGCAGATCAAAAGTAAACATTTTGATAGATTTGTCCTTCGAAGGCAGTTCTTTCTCATGTTTTTTACATTCATATGCCATGTCTGCCTCGTCATGGTGCTTTTTTTGTTTTAATTTAAGCATTGCTCTTTCATTCTCAGTTAATGCATTTTTAATATCTATTCTTCCTAAGGTCTCACACTTGTTGCATACATCAATATGCGGCTTTTTAAACTTAATGTCCAGCTTCTGAAATATTTCTCGATACGATGACGACGAGACAGATTGAGAAAATTTGTTTGTGTATAATCTGTATAATTCTGCCAGGCTTAGACTGCACTGAAGGTATAGTTGTTTTGTATGACGACGACTGTAATGGTTTACATATTTCGGAAAACTATTAATGTGATCTAAACCTTCCTGGTACTTTTCCGTTGACAAGTTTTAATACTTTGAGCAGTTTCGGCATATATTTTCATAAAACATTGCTTACATACTCTACTCCTTTGACCGTTAATTTCATAATTATACAAATAGTTATATTGTCGATTTCCAACGTTATTGCGTTATGCGTTTTCTTAAATTCAATATTAATTAAGCCTGACAGATATTGCCGTCGTTTGTTGTAGCTACCCAAGTTCCAGTGCAGTTTAAAATTCATATTTTGCTCCTCAAAATTTACGTGAGTATTGCACAACCTTGTACATTTTGAAAGTGGTTTAATTTTTTTTAGCAGGGACGATTTTGTTTTTATTGGTCACATATTCTTTTCCAAAGTTTTTGTTACGTCTGTTGTTACTTTTAACTGCTGAAGTGGTGGGAAGTTCGAATAGTAGGGTTTCATGAATTTCGGTGAAATCCCAATTACTTACATTGGCCTAAATAGCTACAGCCATTTCCCGCGTGCTCTCTGTAGTAGTGTTAAGATCGGAATCCGTCTCCGGGACAAAATCGGAGTCATCAAAATCAGTTTCATGGAAAGGATCTTCATCAATATCAATTTCACTTTGGGCACTTGTGTTCCTATTATTGAACTGAATTTGGGACAACATTTCATTACTTGCGCCAATATCAGATGTTATGGTTTAATTTGCAAATAGTTCTACAACACTTCCGTCGTCACCAAAATGCTTTGGAAACTTTGTTTTGTTTTCACCTTTACTTGCAACACTTAGATATCTCTTTTCTGTTAATGTATGTACTTTTTGGGCCACAGCATGGATTTTTTTATGTTTTACTATATTAGAAAACAACTTATTTTCGTTATAAACGTCATAATTTCCAACTCAACACTTCAAAAATCGCAACGTGAATGAAAAATATTCATTCCTCGCCTGACAATTCCGAACAACATTTTCAAAACTATTTTGATTTGAAAAAAAAAAATATTTCATTATTCAAAAGTTACAAGTAAATTTTGAACCCTTCACAGCCAAACAATTTGGAAATTCAAGACTTCACACATTTAATCCTTAAACTTCACTCGTGACTTCAGTGGAGGTACATATTTGAGGTTGATCACCACGTCCATAATTATATCGCACTCGATCCTCGACACTAGAAATATTTAAATGTTTTTTTGAACAGACAATGATTAAGGCGTAGGACTACGTATGTTTCCTAATATGTATTTGAAAGATAATAAGACACAATCCGTGGATCTGTCAACTCTCTTATATTTACCCAGAAACTTTATTGGTTACATTTTTTGTGAATGTGTATATGGCAGTTGTGTAGTCATTAAATGGTAGTTCAGAATCAGTTTTAAAACGTGGGTTTCGATTATTTAGACGAAGAATAGAAGCTTGCGGTCCACTAATTGTAATAGTCTGTGTAAAATTCCTCAATTTTATGTTATGGAAACTCGTATGAATTTTAATGGACTTTAATACTTTATAAATTAGATCATGGGATATATTAAAACAGGTTAAATTTTTTCCATATAAAGAACATGTTGACGAAATCCTACACCACCATCGTAGCCCACATATTGCCATTCAACTTCACAGTAGTATATGGTAGTATGAAGTTGGCCCACCTTCAAATTTGATTGTATTCAAATCAAACCAAGCATATAAATGTCATTACGCTGATCATTAATAAAGTGTCATAATGTTCAAAATAGAAACTAAAGATATCGAAAAGATACAAGGTCCTTTAAATGAAATTATCCTGAACTATAAATGCCATTAAAACCATTATCCAATAAATTGTATGATATTTTAATCGAACAGGTTCCTACTATTATTTCCATACACGTTTTTAGTATTAATGATAAGACATTTTTACAAAAAATGTCAAGGACATTGAAACAAGACTAGGTAATTAAACTCCACGAAAACCTATTCCCGCCATATATATGAACATTTCTCAGAAAATTGAAAAAAAAAATTGGAAAACTTGCACACTTTAATATTCACACATACTGTTGCAAATACTAAGGAGAAATTTTAGAAATATTTTCAAGGACATCGAAACAGGACGGGGTCTTTAAAATTGATGAAATGGAATATCCGCCATATATATGGAAATTTCTCAAAAAATTAAAAAAAATTTTGGAAAATTTTCACACTTTAATATTCACATATGCTGTTGCAAATTCTAAGAAGAAATTTTATTCAAAATATAAACGACATTGAAACGGTCCTTAAAATCGAAGAAAATTAAAAAAAGTTTGGAAAATTTTCGCATTTTAATATGCACAGATATTATTGTAAATACTGAGGAGAAATTTTAGAAAAAATTTCAAGAACATTGAACCAGGACCAGGTCCGTAAAATCGAAGAAAACTAATATCCGCCATAAGCGGAAATTTAAAGCAGTAATTTTAGAAATAATTTCAAGGACATTAAAACTGGACTAGGTCCTTAAAATCGATGTAACCCATACCCGCCATATAATGGGTTTTCCAATAGGTACTTGACAACTTTGAATTTAATTTGTGAACGCACTATTTCACTGATCATCTAACTGTTACTTTCCTTTCAAAATTCAAAATTTTCATCATGGTAAAGTATAGGAACGAACAACGTATGGAAATGATTAAAATATACTATCTAATTTTGGAGTCGGTGACCGCAACTTTAAGAGCGTTAACTCAAATTTTCGGTCGTGATCCTCGCCCAAGTAGACAAGCAATAAAAAGTTTAGTGCAAAAATGTGAGTCTACAAATTCATTGTGTTATGCTGCCGTGCCAGTGAGATAACGGGATGGTTCAAGTGACGAAAATATCGCTGTCATTCAGGCGTCCGTAGCAAACGATCCAAATCAGTCGATTCCGCGGCGTTCTCAAGAACTGGCATCGCCAATACCACTTTATGGCGAATTTTGCAAAAAGATATTGGTTTCCACCCATACAAGATCAAGCTCACTCAATAATTGAAGCCGATGGACCATTTGACGCCGCGTACGCTCTCTGATTGGGCTCTGGAGAAGATGCGCCAAGATGATGAATTTCTTCGCAAAACCATCTTCAGTGACGAGGCTCATTTCTGGCTCAATGGGTTCTTGGTTTGGGTTCTCAATGGGTTCTTTTATGCGTTATTAGTTTGGTGAAAATCCGTATGTGCTTCATTTAACACCACTTCATCCAAAAAAATAACTGTTTGGTGCGGTTTACATGCCTGCGGCGTCATTGGACCATATTTTTTCGTTGACAATAACGATCGTCACGACAATAATGATCGTCACCTTGTGGCCGTCGGTGGTGCAATGGGTAGTGTGCGCGTCTCTTGTACATGAGATTCTGGGTTCGATCCGTGCTCTGACCGGCATAAAAAAAAATTGTTTCGGCGGCGGTCACCTCGCATAGTGTCGGCGACACTATCGAGTATCTAGCCATGAAAAAGCTTCTCAAAATACCTTCCGGAATCGGTGTAAAACTGTAGCTCCCAATCAGTGTGTTAAAACTGGAAAGCGCACAGCTCAGTGACTGTGAGAAGGTCTCCCCTGTCTCTTCATGGGATGTAATGGGAAACAATTTATTTTATATTTTTATTTGGAAAACATGGACTTGGACGACATGTGGTTTCAACAGGACGGTGCCACAAGCCACACAGCACACGTTACAATCGATTTATTGAAGAGAATGTTTGGTGAGCGTGTTATCTCAAGAAATAGACCAGCCAATTGGCCGCCTAGTTCGTGCGATTTAACGCCTCTAGACTTTTTCTTTGGGGCTTCGTCAAATCATTGGTCTATGCTGACAAGCCGACGACGTTGGAAGAACTCAGAGCCAACACTGAACGTGAAAGAGCGGTGGTTACGGCCGAAAAGTTTGACCGAGTCATCGAATATTGGGTCCAATGAATCGAGCGCTGCCGACGTGCCCGCGGTGGCCAAGTGAACGAAGTCGAATTCCATTCATAAATGTGTTGATTGTATTTCAAGTCGATCATAAAGTTTTGGAAATATCTCAAATGGTTTGCGTTTTATTTTAAAAAAAAGTTGTCAAGTCCTTATTGGAAGCCCTATATATGAAAATTTTCACACTTAATATTCACAAATATTGTAGTAAATACTAAGGAAAAATTTCTGACAGCTTTCATATATAATCTTTTCAAATTTGTTTTTAATTTTCTGACAGATTTTATGTATATGGGGGGAATTAGATTTCATCGATTTTAATGACCTAGTCCTGCTTCAATGTCCTTGAAATTATTTCTAAAATTTCTTCTTAGTTTTTGCAACAATATTTGTGAATATTAAAGTGTGAAAATTTTCCAAACTTTTTTTAATGTTCTGAGAAATTTTCATATACATATATACATATACTTATATATAAGTAGCGGCAATTTGATCCTGTTTTGTTTCATAGTCTTTGAGTTTTTATTTCTAAATTTTCATTTAGTAATAGTAAAAAAAAGAAATTGATTTTTTTATCTTTTTTAGCCTTTGTAAACGTTTTCTGAAATGTTCCTCAAAAATATTAAATTTCATTCTTTTTAAGGAGCTGTTCACATATCAGTGTCGTGATTTATAAATTACGCATAACTTGCTGAATAGTGTAATTAGAATTGACGTTAGACGAATTCCAATCGATTTGGTCCATTTTAATGTTGTACAGAAAAGTGGGCCAGCCATAGTGGGCCAACTTCACTTCGGTCTAAAAGCCAGCCAATATTATTACGTTGTAGTTTTTTGACATTTCAATATTTATATTTGAAAAATCCCTATCATTATTGAAAGCACCAAAAACTACATAACTACCTACACTCATTGTACAATGTACAAAATGTTAACCACCAAAAATTTAGATTTTGGAAAGAGTCCAAATTGAGTTTCAGTTCTGACATCACAGACAAGGAGGTGAAAGAAATATGTAGCCCGATGTGGAACTTGTAGCATTTACCACAAACAACAAGTGACATGTGATGCAACACTACTAAAAAATATGATAAATGACTTAGGAAAGAATAAAGGGAGCATTTCAGAAATATGTTGTCGACATTAACGAATTGTTGTGTGCCACAAGAAGAGTCGTTCAAAAATTATTTTATGACATAAGTTGCAGAAATAATGCAATCAACTTATCAATCCTACATTTCCCTTACACTCGGCAAATCTATGTGCAATAGGGTGTACTGAAACCCGCAGTTTTTGGAATTTAATCGTGTGTAATCTTTATTCCTAGTAATTAGAAAAATATATTTTCAAATTTTTGACAGCATTTATTTTGATGAAACACATTTGTTTCAATGGTCGTATAAAAAAAAACAAGGTTTCGCGATCCCGTAATCAGCTATCCCATACGTGTCTTTTGAAACTCCCTTCTAAACGAAACTTTTGCAGTACAACCTATTGAACAACAAAGTAAAACGTATGATCGATCGCATTCAAAACAATGACTAACAAAACTAAACTTGCAAGCTTATGTCTGAGAAATATCTAAAAGGCTTTTGAATCGGCTTGTCCGAGAAAAAGGGGAGAATCCCCATTATATTAATATATTAACCAACCTCTGGCTCATACTATTAACTAGAGAGCTCATGACCTCAAACAAGAATTGCATTTTGCAGACGAAAACGAATACATAAAGAAACCCCACTTATGTATAGAGATACACCCCTGTACGTATTCTCGACATGATTTAAAATGACACTTGAAAGGTCTTGTACATGCACCAACCTAACCTGGCTGGCTTTGTTGTCTCTTGCAACTCACACTCTGGGTCGCCCTTAAAATTGAATGGTCCTTTGGCACTAAGAACATTGAGCAGGATGATGTGATTACCCCATGGCTCTTCAGTATATCGAAAGTGTCATAGTACAAGTAATATTAGAATGACGTTACACAGCACATTAAATCAAGCTTTACATGCAAAATTTTCACTTGGTTTAAGGGTATGCAATGTCCTTAATTATCAATGATAATGGTTAAATTGGTTAAAAAAAGGCCCACAAAATCAATTGTTTTAAATACACAATATAGTATGGATGAAAACCTTGTTGATATATGTATTTCACAGTCATTTGTTTAAACCAAAATGTTGTGTTTAGGGTTTAATTAGTAATAACAAAATTGTGAGATTTGTAATGGTTTTTATGAATGGTATTCAAGTTGAACATATTCGTGAAGGCACGAATATTTTAAAATGTTTGATAGAGCGTATTCGGTTTACATATTGAAAACACTTATGTAGTTCAACTTTTGATTACGCCAATATTTCCAGAAAAGCTGAAAAATACTACTACTTAAAAATACAATACCGTGGCGTTACAATTCGATTAGGTTTTGTCTAAATTGGGTAAATATGACAATGCGGTCGTTCAGGAAATGAGCACCTCCACGTGAGCCTCACCTTCACAAAGTTCTTTGTTCAAATTATGTTATTAGCAAATGTGACACTGCGAGTCCATTGGCTAAACAACCCTTCACCTGTGAGCAATACCGCCACAAGTTTTTTTGTTATAATTGTGTATAGATTAAAGTGAAGTCTTTCATAATAAGTATATTGACCTTTTTAACTCATAATTAACCTCGAGTCGTTGTCGAGTCATTAACGTTAACAATCAGTTTCTTCTGTTCTTGCTTATGCTGAAAATAAACAGTTTAACGATCATTAACGGATTATCATGGCGGACCATAAGGTGTGTCCATCAGTTGTATTCACAATTGATACACATTATTAATACACATTATTTGTATTAGAGAAAGCATATTTGAAAACGAAAACTGAATTTAGGCTGGCAAAAACCAGAAGCAACGTCACCCCCATGATGTTGTTTTTGTGATTCTTAGAGAAAGATAGCGTTTCTGTGAGTATATATGAATAAATTTATAATATACGAATGAGTTAATGTAAATGAATATTTTTATCTACTAACTATTGATGACAATTACATGACAGTTTTTGAAAATATTCTTTAAGTAGTGTTCGTCCGAATTAAGCAGGTGACTAAAAATTTAATATAATTTTACTTCTATAAACTATTTACAACCTGTTTTAGTCAGAGCCTTACACAACATAAACAACATATGTAGGTCAAACGGCTTGGCTATTCTACATTTTCTTTCCACTTGGCCATATTAATCTTCTGGGAAATTTATCTTTCTGCGAAATTCTGCGAAATTACACTCTTTTACTTTTATTTGTTTACTAACATGAAAAAGCTAAAAACAAATCGCTTTATAACAGGTTTTTCAACAGAGACGCTACAAAAGTAAATCGATGGGGACAGCAAACAACGCCATATTTTTTCCCACTCTTTTGACATTTCTCTTCAGTAAGGTTTGCCATTTCATCATGGAAAAATATACGAGCCAACAACGAGTCGAAATTATTAAAATTTACTACCGAAGTTTGGAGTCAGTGGCCTCAACTTTAAGAGCGCTACGTCCAATTTATGGTCGTCATAATCGTCCTACCAGATCAACAATTGAGCGTCTAGTGGAAAAATTTGAATCCACAGGCACAGTACAAAATGTTCCCATGCCAGTGAGACAAAGAAGTGCCCGTAGTGTCGAGAATAATGCTGCCGCTGAGGCTTCAGTTCAAGAAAGCCCAAATGTGTCTCTCACATGTCGTTCTCAAGCGTTGGGCATCTCTGTGACGTCGTTGTGGCGAATTTTGCGAAAAGATCTTGGCCTACATCCTTACAAGATCAAATTGACGCAAGAACTGAAGCCGCTTGACCACCATAAGCGTCGTATGTTCGTGAATTGGGCTGAGCTACAACTTGAAAATGGTTCGGATTTTCATCGGGAATATCATCTTCAGCGATGAGGCTTATTTCTGGCTGAATGGCTTCGTCAATAAGTAAAATATGCATTATTGGTCAGACAGCAATCCACACGTAATCCATGAGTCATCATTGCATCCCGAAAAAATTACGGTTTGGTGCGGTTTATGGGCCGGCGGCGTCATTGGGCCGTACTTCTTCCATGATGATCAAGACCGGCACATTACTGTGAATGCGAATCGCTACCGTTCAATGATAACCGAATATTTTTGGCCCCAATTGGATAATATGGACTTGGAGGACATGTGGTTCCCACAGGACGGCGCCACAAGCCACACAGCGAATGCCACAATCAATTTATTGGAAACCAAGTTTGGTGAACGTGTTATCTCACGAAATGGCCCAGTCGATTGGCCGCCGCGGTGGTGCGATTTGATGCAGTTAGATTATTTCCTGTAGGACTACGTCAAGTCTATGGTCTATGCCAACAAGCCAGCGACGATTGATGAACTTCGTACGATTATCGAACGTGAAATTGCAGCAGTATCGGCCGATTTATTATTGAGAACCGTCGAAAATTGGGTTCAGCGTCTGGACTTCTGCAAGCGTGCCCGTGGTGGTCGTGCAAAAGAAATCGAGTTCTATACATAATGGCATCGAACGTACTTTCACAGGAATAAAGAATTTCATTGGTATCTAAAACCGGTTTTGTTTTATTTAAAAAAAACTTTTGTAGCGCTCTTATTGAAAAACCCGTTATTAATCCGGCTCGCTATGATAATATCGGGATATAATACGCACAACTCGGTGTACATACTATGCCAATGCTCGCCATTAATTATTATGTAATTATATATTATATTACTTTTTTTTGTGAAGAAGAAATTTTTTTTGCGACTCCCAGTGTTGTACTCTCGGAATTAACCGAGCTGTTCTCAAAATCTATGTCTACCTATTGAAAAGGCAACTTTTCGATATACAGCTTTCATCGTGCTTCGTACCGAACGATTTTTGATTTTTTGACACTCAGAGAAGGGATTCGTTGTCACAACTATATTTATAGCCAACTATACCTTGGGGGTTCCTTGGACTATCACATTATTCAGTTGTGATTACCAATGATTGTGTTGCTTATCACCAAATGCTGTGAAATTCAATTGATTTGTAATTCAGTTTTGGTTGCAAGAACTGAAATATTTAGTTGAAGACACAGCAACAACAAGAAATGAGTTTGATCTGTCATTCGAGTTTTAGTTGTACCAATCAAATTATCCTGTAGTGGTCGATATTCTACTCGTATTAGTTGGATGAACGAAAAATGTAAAAACTAATTCGGTTGTACCAAATAATATATTGGTATGCTCAACTAAAGAAATTACTTGAATTTGATGGCTGTCACAACCATTTGGTGATGCCCATATCCCATTATGAATTTTATGGAAAAAATGTTTCAAAAATAATTTTTTATTAAAATTGTGTATTTTATATTTAAATATAAACAAAATTATCATTATTTATAACCTAGGTTTGTTATTTGTGGCTAATGGGTTACCTTGGGTAACCCAACCCCATGTTTGATGGAAAATATGAAAAATTAGAAAAAAATTTATATGTCTCAAAAACGGAGCGTCCAATCGAAAAAATAATAAATTTTTACGGTTTCTAAGAGTTTCTCACAAAGTGTTCCAACTCGCATGGAATAACTTGTTTTCTCAAAGTCGACAAAATAAGAAAAGCGCTAAAATAAAAAATGGCTATAACTCGGAGACGGTGCGACCAATCGCAAAAATAAGAAATTGTTTACCTCCTGTAAGCACTAGATGTCTTTAATACGTCATCAGTTTTTCTTTTAAACAAATTGCAAAAACTAAATTTTTTCGAATAAAAAATCGCTAAAACGCCATTATGTATATATCTCGCAAATGAAGCGTTCAATTGAAGTTTAGCTAATATTTTCGGCATTCCAAGGGCTTTTCATAAAGTGGTCCAATTCGTGTGGACTTTAAAAAAAAAAAATCAAAATAAAAAAATCTCAAATAAAAATGTATCTATAACTCGGAAAAGGTACGTCCAACCGCAAAAATTTTAAATTTTTTACCTCGTTAGGAGGCTTTAACCAATGGATGCCTCTCATACGCTTCGTTTACCACATATTGGCTTAGGGGCATTTTAGCGATTTTTTATTGCGGAAATTTTAGTTTCAGCGAAAAATAAAAGTGATTCCGTATTGAAGACATCCATAGTCAAAAGCCTCCAGAAGAGGTAAAAAAAAAAAATAAATGGTTTCCCATTACATCCCATGAAGGGACTGCGGAGAACTTCTCACAATCACTGAGCTGTGCGCTTTCCAGTTTTCACTCACTGATTGGGACCTACAGTTTTACACCGATTCCGAACGGTAATTTGAGAAGCTGTTTCATGGCTAGATACTCGATAGTGTCGCCGTCACTATGCAAGGTGACCGCCGCCGAAAGATATTTAAAGGTGGTCAGAGCCGGGTTCGAACCCAGGATCTCAAGTACAAGAGCCGCGCACACTAACCATTGCACCACCGACGGCCACCCAGAAGAGGTAAACATTTTTTTATTTTTGCGATTGGACGTACCGTGTCCGAGTTACAGCCGTTTTTTTTTTATTTTGGCGATTTTCTTATTTTGGCGATTTTTTCAAAAAACATTATGTCATGCGAACTGGAACACTTTTTGAGAAACAGAAACCTGTAGAAATTTGTTATTTTTTCAATTGGGATGGATTCATGTGTATGTTTAAGTTAATTTGTGTCAGCCACAGTAATAGTTCCGCCAGACAAGTGCCCACAATGTGTGTGTTTGTGAAGGCGTCAATAGAGGCGTCAGATTCAACGATTGTGTTTAAAAGTCTCACTTCGCCTCAATTTATGGTAATACTTGCAATATAAAGAAATACATGTGATTCAGAAACTGGTGTAGTCAGATATATGAACTGGGTATATTCGTCTTGTCGAATACATGGAGTTTAATGACCTTTTGATTTCGTATAGACAAATATATGGCAACCACTGGTTTTGTCCAAAGCATATCAAATTCGGCGTCTATGCGACATCAAATTCTTCGGTAGATGATGTCTATACACTGTATTGTTTTTTCACAACTTTTTATTATCACTTTCTGTTTCATAATTTTTTTATTTCATTCCCAAATAAGCAAAATTCCGCGCTCCACCCTGTATATGTATGTTGTTTATCTTTAACAACAAAGCCTCTTGTAAAAAATCGAATACATAACTTTGTAACAAGTATTTTTGTAACAGAAACTAAATTATGATTACAGTGACTAATATTTGAACACAAATTCTAATATTCTACTTTTTATTAGTTGTATTCTTCCATTTCAGGTGTATGAGGTTCCAGAAATACTCAAATTGGTTAATACAACTAAAGTTCGGTAGTATAAACTTTAATTAACTAAGACCTATTTTTAATCTATCAATAACATCGACAAATAATTCTGATTTTAATTCTAAATCTAACCAAAATATAGACTTTAGCATGGAATTTCAAATGCCTGAATGGATTTCCAACTAATCTGTGTGTACGCTGTAACCTGTAGATAATATAATATAGTAGCTCACGTAGATTTATTATATTATAAGAGAACCTTCCATCAATTACCAAGTGACAAATTTGATTCTTTGTTTTTTTTTTTGATCGGGACAAAAGCGTTTTGATACGAACCAACTAATTTGTATGCTGTTCCTTAACGTACAAGCTAAATTTACGGTACTCAAATTGTAATGAAAATTCCACTTTATTTGTGTTGTTTTGGAGCCCACGCACGATTGGAAATGAGCTCAACCAGTCAGACAACTTTATGCTAAATTTTGGCGCCATAATTTCATTGTTTATATTAAACATCATATCTCCGGGCAAATGAAAAAGCATATGTACGTCAATGTCTTAATCCATCACAACCACACATATGACAGCGTGAGTTTTTGGCTTTGCGTGTTAAAATACTTACTTATTTATATGAACCGAAATTTTAATACATAAACCCATAAGCGTTTTATTTAACGTCACCTCAACCAACACCAGAAGTAACTGACATATTTTCTTTCATGTGATTCAAAGATGGTTTACAAAGACCTTTGACATTTTCACGCATTCGACTTTTGACGGGGACAGCCATAATGGAAAAAATTCATATTTTTATAATTACGTATTGAGGGTTGCGTACATATATAAATATACAAAATACGTACGTAGTATTTTATACTTAGTACATTTGTACAATATTGCATTACATATTGTTAAGTTTAGTAATCTTCAGAGAATGAGTAAGAAACAAAGGGATACTATTTACATTTAGTATTCAATTTTATGAAGCCACTACGTACAATACATTTAAGATTAAAGAAAGACAGTTGAAATGATTTTCTTTTTTATGTTAAACGACTTACTGCCGTCTAACATCTGTCGCGCAAACACTTAGTAATGTTCTTTTTTGTAATATAAAGTCGTGTTTGAAAGCATTTTACTAATAAGCTTTATTTGCATACTATTGTGCTTTAGGTGCCTTATGTCGTATTTTATTTCAATGGCTTTGAATCCAATTAACCGATTTGCAATAGATGATTCGAATCATACTACCCTATGGGGCTAGTGAATACTATTGAACTGTCAGGTTAATCTTTACTTAAACTGCTGTATTTAAGAGCTAAATATCTGAGAAAATGTTTATGCTCATCATTGGGTAGCGATCGCGCAATATTGGCTGCGGTAATGTTGATGTATTGACCAAACAAATTCACGAAATGTTGAACGGTGAAGTAATTTCAATAAAGTCAATTGATACGATCATAGACACGAGCGAACCACAAAATTTTCCACCAGAATTTCTGAGTTCTCTGGACATACCCCACAATTGGAAAGTTAAAATTTATACTGCAATCATTTTACTGTTACGTCATTGCGTTATATCTCCGTTAACATTTTTCAGAGTTACCAAACATACGAAGGTGGGTCAATAAGTCCGTGACTTTTTGAATGAAACTCAATTTTTTTTGGAATAATCTCCTATATCTCCTTTTAGCTCAATACAACCCAGTTGGCAATTTCTCAACCACATCATCAGTGACTAAGGGGTGACATGTCAGAGTCCCTGCTGACTTTCCGAACCACTCCCATACAAAAAATTTCATGACTCTCCCTGACATTGTCATACATTTGTTAAAATATCTTAAGAAATCGTCCACAGTTTGTCAATAGTTGTGACCACCATATGACATGTACATAAGACGTCCTTAGGTCACTATTCGTCAGGGAGTCAGTTGGTCAATACGTCACTATAACTAAATAATAACTGGAAGAGGAGTTGTTCACACCATGAAACCTTGGCATATATACATACATATCGTCACCTAAAATTCAAAATGACGTAACAACAAAATTCCAAAATTTTCTTTCTGAATGATTATGATATGTTTGACTAAAATACACGATTTGACAAAGTTTTAAACAGCTAAGTTCAAAATCAACGATTTTATTAAAAAGATTAACTAAATGAAGTTTTTGATAAATCCACATTTTTCCTTGGAACTGTAATTTTGTATAAAATTTCGATGCCCCTATACATACAATTGACTAAACTACATGTCCCCACAAACTTTTAGACACCTACGATCCAAAATGGCAATCTTATTCACAAAATTCCGTTTCTATATTTATATATTTTTTGCCTCTCCTGTAAAGTGATGAAAATGTTGTTACGTCTTTTTGAATTTTAGGTATATCGTCACTCATCCCTGAAAATGAGAATATCTCTTTCCTCATTTTCAAATATTTTTGAAATAAATTCTAGAAGTTTATGACATACATTGCATAACTTCAAATAAATATAAAATTTTCAATTCGAAATTTTTTGAAAACAGTTGACCAATCATAAAGACTTCCTATGTATATAAACACTCAGCATTGGTATTAGTAGCAGTCAGCCATGACATAGTGCTGGCAAATCAGTAGGACAGTCTTACATAGATTGTTAGTCCCTTCATAGTTTAAGAACTCTTAGTCAAAACTAGTGACATATCATGAAGATATCTTATATAAATTGTCGTTACCTACTGACAGTTTCCTAAGGAAATACTTCTGAAAATATCTTCATGACAAAATTTCAAACTGGGTCCAACGTTTCGCCAATTTTTGTATCGCTTCTAAAAAATGGGATTTTTCGAGGTCCGACACTGGGGGCCAAATCCGGAGAACATGGCGGATTCGTATGTCCAATTAAACAACTCCAAACAATCCTTTGAAGTTGTCACACGATTACGTTTATGGTCAATTGAGAGCAAACGCGGCACTCATCTTGCAGACAGCTTTCTTAAACACAACTGATCATTTAAAATCGAAACCACACTGCCATATGAAATGCCTATGGCATCAACAATATCACGTACTTCTACTCTTCGATCGGCCAACACCATATAGTGGATTTTTTTTCGACATTTTCGGGTGTATTGACCTCAATTGGCCGTCCAGAACGTTCAGCGTCATTTGTACTTGTGCGACCACAACGAAAGTCAGTAAACCACTTTCTTATAATTGAAATCGACGGTGCAGAGGCCCCATAGTATCGGATTTTTTAATAAGAGCGCTACAAAAGTTTCTTTAAATAAAACAAAACCGGTTTTAGATACCAATGAAATTCTTTATTCCTGTGAAAGTACGTTCGATGCCATTATGTATGGAACTCGATTTCTTTTGCATGGCCACCACGGGCACGCTTGCAGAAGTCCAGACGCTGAACCCAATTTTCGACGGTTTTCAAGCATAAATCGGCCGATACTGCTGCAATTTCACGTTCGATGTTCGTACGAAGTTCATCAATCGTCGCTGGCTTGTTGGCATAGAGCATAGACTTGACGTAGCCCCACAGGAAATAATCTAACGGCGTCAAATCGCACCACCGCGGCGGCCAATCGACTGGGCCATTTCGTGAGATAACACGTTCACCAAACTTGGTTTCCAATAAATTGATTGTGGCATTCGCTGTGTGGCTTGTGGCGCCGTCCTGTTGGAACCACATGTCCTCCAAGTCCATATTATCCAATTGGGGCCAAAAATATTCGGTTATCATTGAACGGTAGCGATTCGCATTCACAGTAATGTGTCGGTCTTGATCATCACGGAAGAAGTACGGCCCAATGATGCTGCCGGCTCATAAACCGCACCAAACCGTAATTTTTTCGGGATGCAATGATGACTCAATTTTTTTCCAAAAATGGGGTGCAACTTTAAAATTGTTTTTTTTCGATTTACCGGTACAAATTATATTTTAGAAAATCACTGTTTTGGAACAATGTTTAGAACAACCGCAAAAATTCTTATTTTCCAAAAATGGGGTGCAACTTTAAAATTGGTTTTTTTGATTTACCGGTACAAATTATATTTTAGAAAATCATTGTTTTGGAACAATGTTTAGAACAACTAGAACAACCTAGAACACCCGCAAAAAAATTTTTTTTTACAAAAGTGGGGTGCAACTTTAAAATTGGTTTTTTTCGATTTACCGGTACAAATTATATTTTAGAAAATCATCGTTTTGGAACAATGTTTAGAACAACTAGAACAACCGCGAAAATTCTTATTTTCCAAAAATGGGGTGCAACTTTAAAATTGGTTTTTTTCGATTTACCGGTACAAATTATATTTTAGAAAATCATTGTTTTGGAACAATGTTTAGAACAACTAGAACAACCTAGAACAACCGCAAAAATTTTTTTTTTTACAAAAGTGGGGTGCAACTTTAAAATTGTTTTTTTTCGATTTACCGGTACAAATTATATTTTAGAAAATCACTGTTTTGGAACAATGTTTAGAACAACCGCAAAAATTCTTATTTTCCAAAAATGGGGTGCAACTTTAAAATTGGTTTTTTTGATTTACCGGTACAAATTATATTTTAGAAAATCATTGTTTTGGAACAATGTTTAGAACAACTAGAACAACCTAGAACACCCGCAAAAAAATTTTTTTTTACAAAAGTGGGGTGCAACTTTAAAATTGGTTTTTTTCGATTTACCGGTACAAATTATATTTTAGAAAATCATCGTTTTGGAACAATGTTTAGAACAACTAGAACAACCGCAAAAATTCTTATTTTCCAAAAATGGGGTGCAACTTTAAAATTGGTTTTTTTCGATTTACCGGTACAAATTATATTTTAGAAAATCATTGTTTTGGAACAATGTTTAGAACAACTAGAACAACCTAGAACAACCGCAAAAATTCTTATTTTCCAAAAATGGTGTGCAACTTTAAAATTGGTTTTTTTCGATTTACCGGTACAAATTATATTTTAGAAAATCATTGTTTTGGAACAATGTTTAGAACAACTAGAACAACCTAGAACAACCTAGAACAACCGCAAAAAAACTTTTTTTTACAAAAGTGGGGTGCAACTTTAAAATTGGTTTTTTTCGATTTACCGGTACAAATTATATTTTAGAAAATCATCGTTTTGGAACAATGTTTAGAACAACTAGAACAACCCAGAACAACCGCAAAAATTTCGTTTGTCCAAAAATGGGGTGCAAAGTTTAATATTGGTTTTTTTCGATTTACCGGTACAAATTATATTTTAGAAAATCATTGTTTTGGAACAATGTTTAGAACAGCTAGAACAACCTAGAACAACCGCAAAAATTTTTTTTTTCCAAAAATGGGGTGCAACTTTAAAATTGGTTTTTTTCGATTTACCGGTACAAATTATATTTTAGAAAATCATTGTTTTGGAACAATGTTTAGAACAACTAGAACAACCTAGAACACCCGCAAAAAAATTTTTTTTTACAAAAGTGGGGTGCAACTTTAAAATTGGTTTTTTCGATTTACCGGTACAAATTATATTTTAGAAAATCATCGTTTTGGAACAATGTTTGGAACAACTAGAACAACCCAGAACAACCGCAACAATTTCGTTTGTCCAAAAATGGGGTGCAAAGTTTAATATTGGTTTCTTTCGATATAGCGGTACAAATTATATTTTAGAAAATCATCGTTTTGGAACATTGTAGAACAATCCTAGAACAATTCAGAACAATCTTCAAAAATATTTATTTCCAAAAATGGGGGGCTAACTTCGCACACCTGATTAGTATTACTCATCATATGCAACCCAAACAAAAAATTAGAATTCTTCAAAAAATCAGATGCCTTCACAAAATTGTGAATAAGAGCGAAACGCGTTCATCGATTTTTATGATCCGTGTGTCATGTTGTTCATAGGTCATGTTGTTTTAGAATAAACTAATACAACTTTACACTTTTTGCCGTTTCTTATGTTTCTTGCTTTTTTAATTATAAAAGATTTGAATTTTTATGCAAAAAATATTTTTTTCCCAATATTTTTTCCAAATTGGAAATTGTTGACTACATTCAGAAAGAGTATAAGAATAGATTAAAGGTATTGTCCTAATTTATTTGGGTAAAATCTGACTTGTAGTTTTCGAGTAATGATGACATATCCATAGGTACAACTCATCATTTTTAAGATACAGAGTGGTCTTTATGAGCTATTTGGGGTGACTAGACACGTTCAAATTGTGTTAGTATGTCCACAGAAGGTGTTTATCTGTAACATGACTACAATTTTGTCAAATATTATGAGTGAAAAATTTAGATGACCTTGACGTCATGCTGAAGAAAGTGAAAAACAAATTTCTGAGAAATTCTGAGAATTGGTAAACCTCAATTTTTAAAAAAAAATTGACCAGATCCAGACATTTCGTGGGTATGAATCAAGTCAGTAGACTTGTATTTAACCGATACAATTTAATAGAACATTGATACAAAAATTTCATGCCAACAACGACAACAATGTAATTTATGTACGTGGAAGTACTCCTACACCATACCTGCAAAACATGAGAAAACACGTGCTTGACTTTAATGTGTATTTATCGCATCCAATTGAACCATATTGCATACTTTTGCAAACAGTCTTGTATGCACGTGCGTTGTGATATGTGGGTTGTGATGTGATGTAGACATGAGCCCCAAAGATTTCCTAAAAATCGTAAAAATACAAATTTCTGTATGCCAGAAATGGTTCATAACATGTCGCTGGTGCAGACAACAATCAACAGGTTGTTGCACAACTAACGAACATTTGAGATAAACAGCTGCCTGCCAAAGCAAAGAATAGCTTTTGGCGTCGACACAACTACTCTCAAAGTTAAGAAGAACTTTCTGCATTAGCAATTCAAATTATGTTTCATATTTCTACGAATTTAGGCAAAGTATTCTCTTGGGCTGACACTGAAGTATTGTTCGTATACAATTCAAGCACAATTATTTTAAAGGAAGAATCGATTCAAGTCACTCTAGTCGAGAATCGTTGGCATTGAAAATTACGTGCTGCTTGTATACTTTATATGAGAATAAAATCTTTAAAATTACTTATACTTTAACGCACATCATAGTCACTTAATATTATAGGTAGTCAGATTTGTGGACGAAAGTCAGAAAATATTTTGATTGTCTGGGACTGAAAGGCACATAAGTCTAAAATCCAGTGTTAACAAGTTGATAACGTTTCACTATCCCATATTAACTAAAGAGTTATTAAGTGTATGTATTATAAAAAAATAACATGAGGAGTCAGGGTACACCCAGTTGGAACGAAGTTTCTTTCGCTATATAATGTATTATGTACTATTTAGTTGCAACATGCCTAAGGTGCCCGTTGAAAAATACGATAATTTAAATAGATCTTACAGAAAAGATACTGTTTGTAAACTGATAAACCTTTTTTTAAGAACATTTTTTTTATAGAATGTCCTTTTGTAACAATATGTACTATTTTTAAGGAGAAGTGCTTTCTGTAAGAAAAATCTATAAGAGTATAAATTTTTTTAGTACTTTTTTTAGAATAGGTAATTTTTTAAGAAGTGATACTCTTTATAGGAAAAGGTCATTTTTTTAAGAAAATGTAGTTATTTTTAGAAAGGCTGTTCAAATGCGGGTATTTCATATCTCAAGAAAAGAAAAAGTATTATTTTATTTTTACGAAAAGTTACTTTTAAGAAAAGGAATTTTTGCAAGAAATTTTTTTTGATGAAAAGGTTTTTTTTAAGAAATGGGATTGTTTTTAGAATTGGCCCTTTTTTCAAGAATAGGTAAATTTTTAAGGGTGGGTACTTATTTCAAGAAAAGTTACTCACAAAATAGGTACTCTTTAAAGAAAAGGTAGTTTGTTGTAAGATATTTAGTTAAGAAAATGTACTTATTTTAAAAAAAAACTTTTTCTACGAAAAGTTACTTTTTGTAAGGAAAATTCCATTCTTTTAAGCAAAGGTACGTCTTTAAGATTCTCAGGTCGTTACAGAATCTAGGGGTCGACCGCTTAGTGACACGCGTAATTGGGAAGGTTCTGGTGGATAGATCCGTCAAAGCTGAACGAGGTGGTGTTAGAATTGCTAGGAACGTTAACAGGGGGACTCCGCAGGCGGGAGTTCTGTCTCCACTATTATGGTTAACTTCTGTCAATGAACTGCTTCTTGAATTGGACAGGGCGGAATGCCAAGTCTTTGCCTATGCCGATACTATTGCTATCATCTGTACGGGTAGAAACCACAATTTACTTAGCATTAGTACATTAGTACAACCACACTACTTAGTTTGATTTCGAACTGGACCGCTAACAAAGGACTATCACTTAACCCAGTTAAAGGGGTGCAATTACAGTTGACGGAAAAGGTCAAGTATCTGGGGATAATTCTCGACAGAAAACTGTCTTGGCAACCGGATGTGGGGGAGTGGGTGAAAAAGGCGTCTGTTGCTCTTTACTGCTGTAAAGGGGCGATAGGAAAGCGCTGGGGAATGTCTCCTAAGATCACCATGTGGATTTATATGGCAATAGTCAGACCAATACTTTTCTATGGCGTCGTAGTTTGGTGGAGGTCCCTCCAAAAGAAATATATTCTGAATTCCTTGATGAAAATGCAAAGATCAGCACTGATTGGCGTTAGTGTGGTAATGGGCACGACGTCAGGTACTGCACTTAGTGCTGTCCTGAACTACATCCCTGGAGAGAATCAGAGATTGTGGCGTTATGATATCGGGGCTGAATTACTACACCGGATCAACTCTATTCCCGTAGAAACGGACTACTGGATCGTTCTACCATCCACAAATCTAAGGACTTCTATTCCGAACAGGAATACCTGGGAAAACTCACTGAAAGGGGATACCAGTAGTATCAGATATTTCACGGATGGATCAAAGTTGGACGAGCAAGTAGGCTATGGGGTCCATTCAGCGGACCTAAATGTAAATATCTCCTTCAAGCTGCCTGATCAGTGTATTTCAGGCGGAAATTACCGCCATACTGGGGGTTGCTGAACTACTTAAAAGTAGTATCACAACCCTCCGGAGAATATGAATCTACACAGACAGCCAGGCTGCTGTAAAATCCCTGGAAGCCATGTTTGCTACGTCCCTGATGGTGGAAGAACGGCACTCATCACTTAGGCTGATGGCAGAGTATTTTGACATCAGGCTCATCTGGGTACTGAGACACAGCGACATTCCTGGCAATTGCGTAGGGGATGCTTTAGCTAGACAGGTTACTACGGCACGGGTTCTTCCGGCAAAAGAAGTTGTTAGTATGCCAATCTCTACCTGCTGTTTGCAGATCAGGCAGTAGGCCGATAATATGTTCAAGGACAAGTGGAGACTTACTTCAACTTGCAAATAAGCTAGGGTCTTCTGGCCGCAGGTGGACAGGAAGAGGACTAGGCAACTACTTAACTTGCCGAGAGGCAGGTTATCCACAATGATAGGAGCACTTACGGGACATTGTCTTGTAGGAAAACACGCCCTAAAATTGGGACATAGAAACTCCACTCTCTGTAGATGCTGCGTGTAAGAGGACGAGGAAACGACGAAATACCTTCTCTTGGATGGCCCTGCTCTGCCAGGACTGAGGAGTAGGATATTCGAAACACATCTAGTTAGTACCGTAGCCCTACGGGATATTCCTGTAGGTCTTACAGACAAATTTATTGAAAGGGCAAATAGGCTAGACGACTAGTCAATATATGCTATGGAGGAAACTGCAGGTATCACAATGGGCTTCTTTAGCCTAAGTGTCCTAGACAGCGTGCTGTCTTGCAGCCTTTTCAACCAACCAACTTCTTTAAGCTAAGGTATTTTTTTAAGAAAATGTACTTTGTTTAGAAATATGAAGAGGTATTTCTTTTTGAGAAAATTTACTTTTTTTAAGAAAAAGGCACTTATAAGTATTTAAGAAAATTTATTTTTTTAAAGAAATGGGAATTTTTTTTATGAAACGGGATTTTGTTGTAAGAAACATTACTTTTTTAAAGAAAAGGTACTTATTTTAGAAAAAATATCCTTTTTTTAAGGAAAGGTACTTTTCGTAAGAATAGGTTCATCTTTAAGATAGGGTATTTTTTTAAGAAACGGTACTTTGTCTAAGAATACGTATAGGTATTTTTTTGAGAAAATTTCGTTTTTTCAAGAAAAGGCAGTTATTTAAGAAAATGTTCTTTTCTTAAACTTCTTTCACTTTGGCTTTTCTAAATGTACTTTTTATTAGGTTCAAAACTACAATATATACTAAATATTTGTTACAGGTTTTCCAAATAACAACAAATTTTCCAACATACGTTAGTCTAGACACAAACCAAAGCAAAAGTACCGAATATAGTTTATAAGACTGTTGTAGTATAAAAGTGTTAAAAAAGTTGTTTAATTTTTTTTCATTTAGCCCCCATCCCGCAACGTGCGATTAGGAACTTCGTTCCAAAATAATTTAATGTAATATTTGTCAATGGGTTTCACCTAAAATGTTTTAGTTAAAATGATTTTAGTAAAATTATTTACAAAAATGATGAAAATGTTTATATATATATATGTAGGCGTGAACTGGGACACAAACGTCAATATCAGCCTCATGTACCTAAATTCAACCGAGTAACTTTCCCACTGTCTCTCTCTATCCATTTCAAGTGCACATTTTCCATTTTTCCGTTGGTATGGTTTTAGTATTTTCCACTGTTATTGAGTTAAATAAATTTGCTTTTCACAGCAAAATGTGATAACAAGCTCAACTTCCAGAAATAACTCGCACATTAGATGCAAACAATTCTTAAAAATTCCAGCATACTTGGACGAGTTGTGAGAACAAGTGCTAAAGTTCAGTACAACTTTTATCTTTGGATACCAGTTGTTTGCATTTATATTTTCAATTTGCCTTCAAAGTTTAACCTACATTCGTTGGAATATTTAGGGGAATATTTAGAAAAAAATATTTTACTAGCACTTAAAAAGACATGTTCTTACTATTGAATGCATAAAAAACGAAATTGATACCTATGAATCAGCCGACTTGGATACCGATCCCTCCACCAGAATTGGTTATACATTGAACATTAGGCATAGATTTCCAATTAGATTCTTAATGGCTGGTGATGGCCGGAGACGAATAAATATCGAGGTAATAAGAAATATTGAATTATATTATGAATTTACTCTAATGTCATTTTGTGTGGCCAAGTGTTAATGTGGGTTTTGCACATTGTGGTTGTACGAGAAAGTGCGCGTATACATTTGGTTTACAACATGGTTTTTAATTTTTATAATGTCCCAAGTGAAAACAAATCTAACCAGAGTACGATACATCCACAATGTCAACTTTGGTGAATATTGCGGCGTGAAAGCGTGTTTTGTGCTTTCAACTATGAGATTCGTTTTGCGCCAGAACGTCTGTTACAACAAGCAAAGAAAAAAATCCTTCCTCCCAAACGAAATCTCAGGTAACTAAAGTTCGTTTGGGGATTGTAGTTGGGAGAAACCAACTTCTGTTAAGCTATACATGTCATTTCGTTTGGGAGAACCGAAAAGTATTTGCAGCAAACGAGTTATGGAAAATATAAACTGAAAAAAAATCGTTTGCGAGAAACGAAAAGCGGTTCCGTCAACTGTTGTTTCGTTTACAGCAACCGAGTTGTAGTTTCTTTAAGCTAGCAAAAAATTCGAGAGAATTGAAAAACGTTTGCAGTGAACGAGTTCTAAAAAATTTGAGCTGAAACAACGTTTGCGAGAAACGAAAAACGGTTTAACCAACTGTTCTATCAGTTACAGCAATCGAGTTGTAGTTACTCTAAACTAAAAAAACTGAAAATTGAATTGAAAATCGTTTGCATTAAACGAGTTATAAAAAATTACATATGGAAAAACGTTTGCAAGAACGTTAATTGTACGTTATCTTGTAAAGGATTTTCCAATAGGTACTTGCCAACTTTGAATTTAATTTGTGAACGCACTGTTTCACTGATCATCTAACTGATACTTTAATTTTTTCCAGTAAACTCAACATATTCATCATGGTAAAGTACACGAACGAACAACGTGTGCAAATTATAAAAATGTACTACGGAAATTCGGAGTCGGTGACCGCAACTTTAAGAGAGTTAACTCCAATTTTCGGTTGTCATTCTCGCCCTAGTAGACAAGCAATAACAAGTTTAGTGCAAAAATTTGAGTCTACATGTTCATTGCGTGATGCTGCAGTACCAGTGAGACAACGGGTTGGGGAAGTGACGAAAATATCACTGCCGTTCTGGCGTCCGAAGCAAACGATCCAAATCAGTCGATTCCGCGGTGTTCTCAAGAACAGTGCATCGCCAAGACCACTTTATGGCGAATTCCGCGTAAAGATCTTGGTTTGCACCCATACAAGATCAAGCTGACTCAAGAATTGAAGCCGATGGACCATTTGACGCGACGTACGTTCTCCGATTGGGCTCTGGAGAAGATGCGCCAAGATGATGAAATTCATCGCAAAACCATCTTCAGTGACGAAGCTAATTTTTGTGTCAATGGGTTCGTAAATAGGAAAAGTAAGCGTTATTGGTTTGGTGAAAATCCACATGTGCTTCATGAATCACCACTTCATCCACAAAAAATAACTGTGTGATGTGGTTTGCATGCCGGCGACGTCATTGGGCCTTATTTTTTCGTCGACAATAACGACCGTCACGTTACCACGACATGTGGTTTCAACAGGACGGTGTCACAAGCCACACAGCACACATTACAATCGATTTATTGAAGAGTAAGTTTGGTGAGCGTGTTATCTCAAGAAATGGACCAGTCAATTGGCCGCCTCTTTCGTGCGATTTAACGCCACTAGACTTTTTTCTTTGGGGCTACGTCAAATCATTGGTGTATGCCAACAAGCCGACGACGTTGGAAGAACTCATAGCCAAGATTGAAAGCGAAATAGCGGCCGTTACGGCCGAAATGAGTGACCGAGTCATCGAAAATTGGGCCCAACGAATCGACCGCTGCCAACGTGCACGTGGTGGCCATATGAACGAAGTCGAGTTCCATTCATCAATGTTTTGATTGTATATCAAGTCGATGATAAAGTTTTGCAAAATTATCAAATGGTTTGGGTTTTATTTAAAAAAAAATTGTCAAGGCCTTATTGGAAAACCCTATATTAAAACTTTTACTTATGGCTTCAATAAGCCCTTTTTGTTTAAATTTCCAACTTTTATGATTTTGGGTTTACCCATGAAGTTTACTTTAAAAAAAGTTGGAATTTTTGTCAATTTTTACACTGTCTACTTACACGTCTCTCTCGCCTTGTATTCAAACAACCACTAAAAGCGCAGCAAACTACAACGCGTCAATTGTCCATGGAAGACATGTTGACAAGGTAGAAGCATTAGAGTTTGTGCACGCAAAGAAAAAAAGCGTTTATTGCTCGGTTGCCACAACAATACTTTGATTGATTTGTATTAATTTATTAATCGCAACCGTTTATGTAGTTCTCCCAAATAAACTCATACATCTCAAATGTGTATCATGTTGTTGCAAACGACATCTCGTTTGCATTAAACGCGTACAAAATTACATTTGTCGCAAGTTAAAAACTGTTTGCGATAACTGAAATTAGCCATTTTTCTAATGAGAGCACAGAATACGAAGAACGTAAATTTCGCTCATTCTGTCGACTGTATACACAGTCCACTCGTTTGACATACACACTCACGCATACACATAAAAGGCTTTTGCCTTGTCAATAGATCTTGGATGGACAACTGACGCGTTGTAGTTTGCTGCGCTTTTATTTGTTATTTGAATGCAAGGCGAGACGGACGTGTTAGTAGATACTGAAAAGATAGACAAAAATTCCAACTTTTTTTAAAACAAACTTTATGGGTAAAACCAAAATCATAAAAGTTGGAAATCGGTTCCAGCAACTCGGTAACCAAAGAACAGTTGGTGGAACCGTTTTTCGTTTATCACAAACGTTTTTTCAGCTTTAATTTTTCATAACTCGTTTACTGCAAACGTTTTTCAGTTCTCGCAAACGTTTTTTTAGTTAGGATCAACCACAACTCGGTTGCTGTAACCGAGAGAACAGTTAGCGGAACCATTTTTCGTTTCTCGCAAACGTTTTTCTCAGCTAATGTTTTTCATAACTCTCCCAAACTAAATGACATGTATGGCTTAACAGAAGTTCGTTTCTCCCAACTACAGTCCCCAAACGAACTTCAGTTATTTGAGATTTCGTTTGGGAGGAACGAGTATTTTCTTTGCGTTAAAACTATATATATACTCGAAGGAATGAGAGAATGAGAGAGCGATAAAGGTTTTTTCTTTGCATGCAGTATTTAGTAAATCTTTTAAAAATTTTTTTTTTAACTTTACAAACAATGTCTTTCTACGCATTCACACTTCTGACGTGTGAAAAATTTTCAACAATACACACAGAAAAGAGATTAGTTGTCACAACTATATTTACAGCCAACTAAAATTTGGCGGTTCCTTGGACTATCACATTATTCAGTTGTGATTACCAATAATTGTGTTCCATAACACCAAATGCTGTGCATATCAATTGATTTGTAATTCAGTTTTGGTTGCAAGAACTGAAATATTTAGTTAAAGCCACAGCAACAATAAATAAATGTGATGTGTCAATCAATGTGTTGTAGCAATCAAATTATCTCGTAGTGGTGAATATTCTATTAGTTGGATGAACGAAAAATGCAAAAATAATTCGGTTGTACCAATAATATATTGGTATGATCAACTAATTATTTACTTGAATTTAATGGCTGTCACAACCATTTGGTGATGCTTTAACCCATTATGAATTTTATAGAAATAAGTAAAAAAAATATTTTTTATTAAAATTGTGTATTTTATTTTTAAATATAAACAAACTTATCATTATTTATAAACAGGGTTCGTATTTCGTTACCATTTTTGATCGAAAATATGAAAACATTTCTATATCTTGGAAACCGAGAGAAAAAATAACAAATTTTTACGTGTTTCTCACAGTGTTCCCATTCGCATGAAATCATTTTTTTTTTTCAAAAAATCGCCAATATAAGAAAATCGCTAAAATAAAAAAATGGCTTTAGCTCGAAAACAGTGCGTCCAATCGAAAAAATAATAAATTTTTTACCTACGGAGGAGGCTGTAACCAATGGACGTCTTTACCACTGCGCTACTTTTTTTAAACAAATCGCTAAAACTAAATTTTTTCGAACCAAAAACAGGTAAACCGCCATTATGTATAAATTTCACAAACGGAGCGTTCAATCGAAATAACGGATTTTTCGATAAGAGCGCTACAAAAGTTTTTTTTTAAATTAAACTAAACCGGTTTTAGATACCAATGAAATGCTTTATTCCTGTGAAAGTACGTTCGATGCCATTATGTATGGAACTCGATTTCTTTTGCATGGCCACCACGGGCACGCTTGCAGAAGTCCAGACGCTGAACCCAATTTTCGACGGTTTTCAAGCATAAATCGGCCGATACTGCTGCAATTTCACGTTCGATAATCGTACGAAGTTCATCAATCGTCGCTGACTTGTTGGCATAGACCACAAACTTGACGTAGCCCCTCAGGAAATAATCTAACGGCGTCAAATCGCACGACCGAGGCGGCCAATCGACTGGGCCATTTCGTGAGATAACACGTTCACCAAACTTGGTTTCCAATAAATTGATTGTGGCATTCGCTGTGTGGCTTGTGGCGCCGTCCTGTCGGAACCACATGTCATCCAAGTCCATATTATCCAATTGGGTCCAAAAATATTCGGTTATCATTGAACGGTAGCGATTCGCATTCACAGTAATGTGCCGGTCTTGATCATCACGGAAGAAGTACGGCCCAATGACGCCGCCGGCCAATAAACCGCACCAAACCGTAATTTTTTCGGGATGCAATGATGACTCATGGATTACGTGTGGATTGCTGTCTGACCAATAACGCATATTTTGCTTATTGACGAAGACATTCAGCCAGAAATGAGCCTCATCGCTGAAGCTGATTTTCCGATGAAAATCCGAATCATTTTCAAGTTGTTGCTCAGCCCAATTCACGAACATACGACGCTTATGGTGGTCAAGCGGCTTTAGTTCTTGCGTCAATTTGATCTTGTAAAGATGTAGGCCAAGATCTTTTCGCAAAATTCGCCACAACGACGTCACAGAGATGCCCAATGCTTGAGAACGACGTGTGAGAGACACATTTGGGCTTTCTTGTACTGAAGCCGCAGCGGCAGCAATATTCTCGACACTACGGGCACTTCTTTGCCTAACTGGCACGGGAATATTTTGTACTGTGCCTGTGGATTCAAATTTTTCCACTAGACGCTTAATTTTTGATCTGGTAGGACGATTTTGACGACCATAAATTGGACGTAGCGCTCTTAAAGTTGAGGCCACTGACTCGAAATTTCGTATATCTTCCCATGATGAAATGGAAAACCTTACTGAAGAGAAATGTCAAAAGAGCGGGAAAAAATATGGCGTCGTTTGCTGTCCCTATCGATTTACTTTTGTAGCGTCTCTGTTGAAAAACCCGTTATAACTAATTTTTTCGGCTTTGTAAGGGTTTTTCATAAAGTGGTTCAATACGTATGGACTTTTTTTACTCTAAAAATCACCAAAATAATAAATTCGATAAAATAAAAAATAGCTTAAACTCGGAAACGGTGCGTCCAACCACAAAAGCAATAAATTTTTTACCTCCATAGGAGGCTTTAACCAATGGATGCCTCTCATACGGCATCCCTTAAAATCCGTTAAACTAACATTTCTCAAATAAAAAAATCGCTAAAACTCACATATGCTTGTATGTCCGACTAATAGCCATTTTTTATTTCATCGTTTTTCATATTTTGATGATTTTTTTAACCAAATATCTTGCATACAATGGACAACTTTATGAAAAATACTTAGAAAGTCGTAAAAAATAGTTTCGCTTTGGATTGGATGCTCCGTTTCTGAGATATTGGCATAGGGACGTTTAAGCGATGTTTGATTCCAGAAAAATTAGTTTTAGCGATTTTTTAAAAATAAAAGTGATGCAAAATTAAAGACATCCATAGGTGAAAGCCTATAATGGAGGCAAAAAATTTTATAATTTTTGCGACTGGACTCACCGTTTCCGAGATACAGCCATATTTTTATTTTAGCGATTTTTTGAAAAAAAATTAATTTCACGCGAATTGGAACACTTTGTGAGAAACTCTTAGGAACCCATAAACAATTGTTATTTTTTCGATTGGATGCTTCCTTTCCAGATACACACAGTTTTTCCAAATTTTTCATATTTTCGACCAAAAATGGTGTCATCCACAATAATAGTTTCACCAGCCAAGTGTCCACAATTGTTTGCATGTGTTTATGAAGGCGTCAATAGTGGCGACAGATTCAACAATTTTGTTTAAGTTTCACTTCACCTCAATTTATGATAATATGTATTCTTCGCGGTCTGATATCTATACACTTTATTGTTTTTTTCACAACTTTGTTAATCACTTTCTGTGTAAAATAATAGTTTGTCTGTAAAGTCCTCCTGTAGCATTCCAATATACGTAGTTCCTCTTTAACAACAAAGAATCTTGTGAAAAATCGAATACATAACTTTGCAACAAGTGTTTTTGTGACAGAAACTAAATTATGATTACAGTAACTAATAATTGAACACGAATTCTAATATTGTACTTCAGATGAATGAGGTTTTTGAAATACTTAACTTGGTTAATACAACTTAATGTCTGTAGTATCAACTAGTATTTAGTACTCGTCAGACCGATTTTTAATCCATCAATAACATCGAGAAATAATTCTGACGTTTGACAATTACGAAATATGGAGAAAATCATGGAATTTCCAATGCCTGAATTGATTTCCAATTAATCTTTGTGTACAAACCACCAACCAAAACATAATCAAACACGTGTTGCAGGCCAACAGTGAATGACAATATTACGATGTTAAAAATAGCGCTATTTAGAAAAGTGGCTTAAAAGCTTTCTCTCTGCTTCAAAAACATCCTCGTGAAAAAATTATCTCTGGTTAAGAATCACACAACAAAAGAGAGTGTGTTAACACTACTTGAGACAGGCAAGAAAACAATTTGGGGAAAACCTCAAAAAGCTCTTTATACTTCAGGGAGTGCGAACATAAAACAGTTTATAACATGTCCCAGTAACATTGAGTAGGTACTCCAACTCTCAACTTTCTTTCATGTTTGAGCTAAATCTCTAGAATTTAGTTGTGTTTTAACACTCCAACGAAACGGTTCGTTTTGGAACATTTAAATCACGAAAACGAAAGTTACATACAACGAAGAATGTGTAATGAAAATTTGAAATACAAATACAAACAAAGAGGCAAACAAAAAGTAATGATTTAAATTTAGCGGAGAAAGAAGAAAAAATTATTAAAAAAAAAATTTAAATTTGAATGGTAGACCCCAATTTCAAACTCATCTTTACTACAATTAAAAGGCTATAAACAAGGGGAATAATTCGAAACCAAAATTTTTAATAAAGATTACAAATTTAGAATGTGCTGTCTAATTGCAAAAGGAGATACGATATTGATTGGCATGCAAAACACAACATTTACAAATATAGTGTTTTAACCCATTTAGCACTTGCGTATAACATATAATACAATTTTTCTACTTATATTTGTGTTTAAAGCTGTGTTTCGTAAATAAGAGCATTTAATTATTTATTTTAAATTACCGCGCATCTTAAATTAAATTTTCTGGATGCAGTTCACTGTGTTTTTCACTTAATTTATAAAGTCCACAAAAGTGAATAATAAATTACCTAATCTTTTGGAAAAATGTAGTAGTTTTCGTTGGAATTGAAACTCGAAAAAAATTGATGTATTGTTTATAGTCTCAAAATATATTTCCCGAAGGTAATAAATAAACTAATGTACCGTTTTACGAGAATGCTCCAAAATATACGTGTCCTTTATATTGTACCATTGTACTGAAAGACAGCGAAACCCTGAATGAAATTTGTTGTTGCTTTTTTTGTTTGTTTTGATATTCACCTCTTTATTATTGCGGTAACGTATTCGTGGGGTGCTGTGACCCAAGAAGGGATATTGCAAACTCTTGTAGAAAATTTCTTTCGATATAAAAAGTCTATTTTGCAATTGAAGATTTTGACCTGGCCTGGTACGAATGAATAGTGAGCATTTCAAATTTCATAACGTTTTAATATTAAATCAAAGTTGAGCAACCTTATTTTCAAATTGTTTCAATCTTAAATTAACATTCTTTCATTCTTAAATCAACATTGTTCAATGTTATTCCTAAAATGAATAATGCAATTTCAATAACGTTTCCACATTGTTTCTATAAGAACTCAATATTAATTCAATACCGAAAAATATTATTTCTATACTGTTTCCATATTACAATTATCGAATTTAAAATAATATTGTTGCATATTAAAATAAGAAATTTCAACATTACTAGACTTTCGTTAATGTTTCTTATTGATTCAATATGGGTTTTATTGATTTTAAGTTGTTTTTCCTCTGGGTGTACCAATTCATGTTTCACAACAAAGATTTTGCTATTGATAGTTATAAAGGGTTTTTCAACAGAGACGCTACAAAAGTCAATCGATAGGAACAGCAAACGACGCTTTATTTTCTCCCGCTCTTTTGACATTTCTTTTCAGTAAGGTTTGCCATTTCATCATGGAAAGATATACGAGCCAGCAACGAGTCGAAATTATTAAAATTTACTACCAAAATTTTGAGTCAGTGGCCTCAACTTTAAGAGCGCTAGGTCCAATTTATGGTCGTCATAGTCGTCCTACCAGATCAACAATTGAGCGTCTAGTGGAAAAATTTGAATCCACATGCACAGTACAAAAGTGCCCATAGTGTCGAGAATATTGCTGCCGCTGAGGCTTTTCAGTTCAAGAAAGTCCAAATGTGTCTCTCACACGTCGCTCTCAAGCGTTGGGCATCTCTGGGACGTCGTTGTGGCGAATTTTGCGAAAAGATCTTGGCCTACATCTTTACAAGATCAAATTGACGCAAGAACTGAAGCCGCTTGATCACCATAAGCGTCGTATGTTCGTGAATTGGGCTGAGCAACAATTTGAAAATGATTCGGATTTTCATCGGAAAATCATCTTCAGCGATGAGGCTCATTTCTGGCTGAATGGCTTCGTCAATGAGCAAAGTGTGCGTTATTGGTCAGACAGCAATCAACACGTAATCTATGAGTCATCATTGCATCCCGAAAAAATTACGGTTTGGTGCGGTTTATGGGCCGGCGGCGTCATTGGGCCGTACTTCTTCCATGATGATCAAGACCGGCACATTACTGTGAATGCGAATCGCTACCGTTCAATGATAACCGAATATTTTTGGCCCCAATTGGATAATATGGACTTGGAGGACATGTGGTTCCAACAGGACGGCGCCACAAGCCACACAGCGAATGCCACAATCAATTTATTGGAAAGCAAGTTTGGTGCACGTGTTATCTCGCGAAATGGCCCAGTCGATTGGCCGCCTCGGTCGTGCGATTTGACGCCGTTAGATTATTTCCTGTAGGGCTACGTCAAATCTATGGTCTATGCCAACAAGCCAGCGACGATTGATGAACTTCGTACGAATATCGAATGTGAAATTGCAGCAGTATCGGCCGATTTATGCTTGAAAACCCTCGAAAATTGAGTGGCCAAGCAAAACAAATCGAGTTCCATACATAATGGCATCGAACGTACTTTCACAGGAATAAAGAATTTCATTGGTATCTAAAACCGATTTTGTTTTATTTAAAAAAACTTTTGTAGCGCTCTTATTGAAAAACCCGTTATTTGACCCATGAGGATTTCGATTTGTGTTTCTGTTATATCCCTTTCGATGCTTACAAGTTCGTCACACTCTTTTTTAAAGTCAATTTTTAGTGGACGGCAATAACGCGGAGATGAAGGACAGGGGTTTTTCCACCGAAATTTTTGGTTAAATTAAATTTTTAGTGGGACCAGATACTTTATAAAACTAAACTTATCATCACCCTCATGGCTCTCTAAATATTTTTGATGATATTGGCTATGACCTGAACTGCTATCGAAAACCCTCTTTGATACTAACTTTAATTCGTTTTCTGTATCTAATTGAAAAGATTCCAAAACATTTATTTGATTGATCAGTATTTTTGCGCTAGTGTGATTAAGTACATCAGCACTAGTTTCTGTCATTTTATTTTCAGGAGGGTAACAAATTTTCTTTTCATTTTGAACCTCTTTATAAGAAGGGAACACATTTTTTGTAAAGGTTCTTGTAATGGTGTACTGGTGGCTTGACAATTTTTCTTCAATCAATCATCATAGGCAAGGCTTCTAATGATGACATCTTTCTTGGTTCATCAAATCTAAGAAACTTTGAGACGTTGTTGCTTCTTTTACCAAATCTGGTGTTTGCTTTTGACCCGAAGCCCGTAAACTCATCTGGGTAGCATAAACAAGCTCATTTGTAGGAACAGTATTTCTTAATTCCGCAGTTCGTTTGTCGTTTTTTTTATTAGCTGTATGTTTCAAAAAATAGCGATGGACGTCCAGCAGATGGAGAAAATTTTTTCAAACAACATCGGACATCCGTCAACTTATGCCAGACGTGAGGATATTTAGCCGAAGTACTCCGATTTCCAGAAACTCTTATCCGTTTTTTATCAAGTGGTCGGTTGACCGCACTTCACACTACAGAGAAAATTCGTTCTTCAGCCGTACAGTACGTATGTGGAATAAACTTCTGTCTAGTGTATTTCCCACTAATTGTGACATACAAAGATTCAAGGCAAATGTCAACAGACACTACTGCCTCTTTCCACCCTCTTTCCAACACAATGCACTGCATTTAAACTCACATCGTTCCCATTTGGTTTTTAGCTGATGTTTGAAATGAGTTTCGCTGCATAAAGTCTTACGTTGACGGAAAGCCTCAACAAGCAAACATTTGGCATTAAAAGTCTTCTTTGGCTGGCGAAAAATACTTGAACTAATTGTTTTCTTAAACACTTATAATTTTGTGCTTCAGAACCATAAATAATAAAAAAAAATCGAGCAGTTTCTGATTCTGAGCTTAATACAATAAAAAAACCAGCAATCGACACTCTTGAACACTATTTTTCTAAAGTAAAAATAAATATTTCCGGCAAAAGTTTAGCACTTCTGCTTTCATATTTGTATTAAGTAAATATGTCTTAATTATGGACAATTAAAAGATCGGCTTAACTTTTGCCGGAACAGAGGATGTTATGCAAAAATTAAAACAAAGGTAACAAAAAAAAAAATACTAGCTCTTCCAACCGCTTAATTAATTATAAGAATATATGTTTCATTTTTTAAATAAATAAGTTAAATGTACACATATTTACCTTCCTTGGACATATTTTATATTTTTAATCGCACAATAAATATCAAAGATATTGACAAATTAGTTGGAGCTACTTTTTTACACTTTTCCAATTGCAAATTTCACAATGAAGTTGTCAACTTTGATCGCTTGACTTACTTAGTGCAAAACATAAAAACAAAAAAAGATAATCAAGTATGAAGTTAATATTCTTGCACCTCTTGGAAACTCGGATCACTGCACGATTTCTGCATCATTTTCATATTCGAATCTTCCGACTGCTTCAAAACCAGTCACGAAGCGGTCCATATTTTTATATGAAAAGGCTCGTTGGGCTGAGCTCAACGAGTTCTATAAAAACTTCAATTGGAAACTCTGTTTTCTTGACAATGATGTCGACGCTGCGGCAGAAATGGTGGAAAATATTATTTTAACGGGAGTGAAAATATTTATTCCCGCGAAAATAATTTCGATTAAATCATCTAATAAGTGCTGGTTTAATCAGACATGCAAAGAAGCTGTCAGATCCAAAGGGGAAGCTTTCAATAATTGGACTGTGGATAAAAATCCAATTACTGACGAGCTGCGCAAAAAAACAAGATCAAATTGTGCCAAAGGACTACGACGCGCTGAGTTTCTATACGAACATCGTCTTCGTACTAAAATTCTTTCTTCTCATAAGGGAAGTAAGAGCTTTTGGTCATTTGTTAAGAGAGTAAAGAATAGCAGTTCCTCTTCAATTCCAAATCTTATTAAAGATGATCATATATTTACTGAGCCGGTTGATAAGGCTAACCTCTTGGCTGAAATTTTTGCAAATAACTCTTCTTTGCCGGATAGCAATCAACCACTCCCCGTGATTGACAACATATCCAGCTCAATGGCTCAGATATTTCTTCGAACAGGTGGGGTTAAAAAGGTTCTCGCAGAGCTCGACGCAAATAAATCCCCGTGCCCGGATGGAGTACCAGCACTTGTTCTCAAAAAGTGCTCTTCGACGCTTGCTTGTCCATTGCGCAATCTTTTTAATCGCTCATACCGTGCGGGTATATTTCCTTCGCGTTGGAAAGTTGCCAATGTTCAGCCTATCCCGAAAAAGGGTGAGGCTAGTAACCCCGAAAACTACCGGCCAATTGCAATATGCTCTACACTCTCTAAAGTGATGGAGACCATGGTAAATTACCATCTGGTCAATTATCTGGAACTTAACAGTCTACTAAGTGATCGACAGTATGGCTTCCGCAGAAACCGTTCTACTGGTGATCTGATGGCGTTCCTCTCTGAACAGTGGAGTCGGTCTATTCATAGACTGGGAGAGAGTAAAATAGTGGCTCTGGATATATCCAAAGCTTTTGATAGAGTTTGACACGATGCACTCGTGTCCAAGGTTAATGCTTTTGGTTTAGGTAGTAACTTCTCTCGATTTGTATCGAATTTTCTCAGGGATCGCACTATACGTGTTGTCATAGATGGAATCTCATCTGACGAATATAGGATTAATGCGGGGGTACCACAAGGTTCTGTCCTCTCCCCTACTCTTTTTCTTATCTTTATTAACGACCTCTTGAGTCTTACATCGAGTCCAATGTACTCATTTGCGGATGACAGTAGTATATGCCATTCATATTCATTTGATAGTCGGCCAAGTCCTTCCACGGTGCATGAGAGGAGACGGATGATGAATGACTCACTCAACCAGGATATTCGCCTGGTAACTGAGTGGTGTAGGTCGAATCGGGTCGAATGAGCGTAAGACCCAGTGCTGCATATTATCGCACAAGCGCACGAATGACATGTCCCTGTCACCTATTTCTATGAATGGTGTGGACATTGAGGAATCAGATGCTCTTGAAGTTCTTGGCATGAAAATACAGTGTGATGTTCGGTGGAATGATCACGTATTTAACGTGTCCAAAGAAGCTTTCAAGTGCTTAGGCTTTTTAAAGCGGTGTAAGAAATTTTTCACCTCATCTGACCTCCTGAATATATACATTTCATATATTAGGCCGAAAATGGAATATAACTCTCATATTTGGGCTGGTGCCCCTAGGTCCACATTGGAGCTTCTGGACCGCGTACAACGGAGAGCGATGATGCTTATAGGAGATAGCAGGGTAACCAACTCTGTTATTTCCTTAGATTATCGTCGAAACGTGAGTGGCGTATCACTTTTGTATCGGTATTTTCACGGTAAGTTTTCATATGAGATACACGCCTATATTTTGGAGGTAAGAGTATTTAATCGCTCAACGCGCTTTTCCAGTAGTTCACATCCATTTGTTTTTTCGTGGCCTGTGGATAGAACTACTCACTACAGGGAGAATTCGTTTTTTAGCCGTAGAGTTCGTATGTGGAATAAACTTCCGGCGGGTGTATTCCTTAATTCTTTCAATATCGGGAGATTCAAATCAAACATTAACAAACATTATACCCTTTTTCCTCCCGCCTCTATCCCTACTTCCTAAGTCCAATACAATGCACGGCATTTATAGGGGGCATCCCCTGAGTATTGGTCAATGTGAAAAAAAAAAATAATGTTTCTTATCCAAAATACCGTACACTTTGTGAAAAGTGGCAGTCTTTTCTTGTTTACCCCTCACTTCAAATTGACCTTTTGCTCACTGGTCTCTATGGAGCTGCTTCAGTGTGGGTCGGAATGAAATCACGGAGAATTGAATAATTTGTATCATTTGAAAATAAAGTAAATTGAAGTAAAACACAATTTCAATTAAAAGGGAAATAAATATTTATATGTTCTCACTCAATATACAAATGTAAACACATACATACATACAAAGTATGTAATTTTATTAAACATTTTCAGACAGACAGCACCGAGTGTTACTGGCATTTCGATGCGAAAACTTTTAAACCATGTAATAGTTTACGACAGAAAATATTGCACGTTCGACGTAGATTGATGTGTGGCCGTGGAATTTGAGGAAGTCAATGAATACCATAATCAAAAGTTAATAAACTTTAAACAATTTATTTACAGTAACAGCCTCAATGCAGTCTCATTCATTATCATCTTACGCTTCCTCTCCCACCTAATAATCACCTTTTTCTCTTTCCTTTAAATGATGATTACGAGACAACAGCTTGCGAATTAAATGTGAAATGTTTTCTAAGCGACCACAAAATATCCTTGAAATGTGGACACAACACAAAAAGGCTGATTTAATGTTGCTTGCTACAACTGATGCATATTAGTTGTCCCAGATTGTCCCAGTGTGGGTCAGGTTCACGCCCGGCTGCAATTGACTACATCGAAATGCTGTAAATCGAAATGTTGTTGTAATGTTCCAACATAATGGGAAAAACTATCGACCAATGTTTTAAAAGATGGGAGAGTAGAACTCGTCTAATGTTACTTGAATGTTAAGTCCTGATGATAACTATGTTTTTTTTATTCCGAACATGTTTCCATGAACACTTTTTTCCTTCGTGCTCGTATTTTTAGTCAACACTATGGACTAGTATGTCGTGCAGCAAAAAATGGGTGAAACAAATATTTAACACGTCTCATACATACATAAAAAACCCCTTTTTGTATACGATGTTAAGAAAAACACGTCAATTTGGAGCAAAAGAAAAACGAATAAAACAGGACAACAAACTTAATTGATAAAAAGTTTTGTGCGTGAACAGCAAAATGGAAATAAAGACAATGTCTTAATAGACCGTAAGAATGAAACTGTATTTCAGGGGTATTATTTAATTGATTTATTAATGTCAATGGATTACAGACCTTACAGACTAGGCTAACTAAAAATAAAACATTTTTAAATCTATTAAGCGAAAAAGAAAAATCACATTCTATCAATCAATAAACTCATATTAACAGTAGATATTCCGTAAGATACCTCAATACACACAGGGATAAGATTAGTTGGAAATCAATTCAGGCATTGGAAATTCCATGATAAAGTCTATATTTTGATTAGAATTAATAATTGTCATACATCAGAATTATTTGCCGATGATATTGATAGATTAAAAATAGGTCTTAGTAAATAAAAGTTGCTACTACCGAACTTTAGTTGTATTAACCAATTTGAGCATATCTAAAACCTCATTCGTCTGAAATGGAAGAATACAACTAATAAAAATAACAATATTAGAATTCGTGATCAAATATTAGTTTCTGTAATCATAGTTTTGTTTCTGTTACAAAACCATTTGTTACAAAGCTAGGTATTCGATTTGTCACAAGATGCATTGCTGTTAAAGAGAAACTACATACCGTCAGCTGAAATGCAAAACAACGTAACTACAATTTAATTTTTTGTACTGAAGATGAGAAAAACCTTATAAATTAGCAAAGAATACAGGTTAGGCAGCTGTATTTTAGAATTCTGCTCATGGTAAGAATCTACTTAAGGTATGCACCGAGAATATGGCTTCCGAAACTGCATTCTTTACCATTTTACAAGCGTTCCATTTCTTCTCCTGTTTAGAAATGATAATTGTAGTTACGTGGATTTGCATATCAGCTAACGATATATTTGAATTTTTTACACGAGGACTTTATAGAAAATAATTATTTTAAACAGAAAGAAAGAAAGAAAGTAATAAAAAGTTATGAAAAGCCAGTAAAGTGTATAGATATCAGCCAGCGAAAAATACATATTATCATAAATTGAGGTGAAGTGAGACTTTTAAACACAATCTTTGAATATGACGCCACTATTGATGCAAAAAAAATGTGGATACTTGGCTGGAGGGACTATTATTATGGATAACACAAATTAACTTAAACATACACATGATACCCAGGGTAAATCCAGCCCCATTTTTGATCGAAAATATGAAAAATTTAGAAAAACTGTGTGTATCTGAAAAACGAACCGTCCAATCGATAACAATTTGTTGCGAGTTCCTAAGGGTTTTTCACAAAGTGTTCCAATTCGCATGAAATAATTTTTTTTCAAAAAATCGCCAAAATAAGAAAATCGCTGAAATAAAAAATGGCTACATCTCGGAAATGGTGCGTCCAAACGCAACGCACCTATGGATGTTTTCAATACGGCATCACTTTTTTTTCAAAAATCGCTAAAACGCCGCTATGCCAATATCGAAAACAAATCTATTTTTTACGAGTTTCTAAGGATTTTTCATAAAGTGGTCCATCGTATGGAAGATATGTGATTCAAAAAATCATCAAAATATGAAAATCGCTGAAATGAAAAATGGCTAGAACTCGGACATACATACCTATGTGAGTTTTAGCGATTTTTTATTTGAAAAAATTAGTTTAACGGATTTTAAGTGATGCCGTATGAGAGGTATCCATGGGTTAAAGCCCCCTACGGAGGTAAACAATTTATTGCTTTTCCGATTGGACGCATCGTTTCCGAGTTATAGCCATTTTTGTATTTTAGCGATTTTCTTTTTTTTTGCGATTTTTTGGAAAAAAAAATATTTCATGGGATTAGGAACACTTTGTGAGAAGCCCTTAAAAATCAGGAAATATTTGTTATTTTTTCGATTGGAAGGTCCGTTTTCGAGATATAGACATTTTTTCATATTTTAATTCAGAAATGGGCACGAAATACGAACCCTGGTTATAAAGAATAGTAATTTTGTTTATATTTAAATATAAAATACACAATTTTAATAAAAATTATTCTTTTACTTTTTTCTATAAAATTCATAATGGGTTAAAGCATCACCAAATGGTTGTGACAGCCATTAAATTCAAGTACATAATTAGTTGAGCATACCAATATATTACTTTTTACAACCTAATTAGGATAATTTGATTGCTGTAACTAAAACTCGATTGACAGATCACATTTATTTCTTGTTGCTGTGACTTCAACTAAATATTTCAGTTCTTGCAACCAAAACTGAATTTCAAATCAATTGATATTCATAACATTTGGTGATACGGAACACAATTATTGGTAATCACGACTGAATAATGTGATATTCCTAGGAACCGCCAAATTTTAGTTGACTGTAAATATAGTTGTGGCGACGAATCTCTTCTATTTGTGCTGGCAAGTCCACGACAGACCAAATATTCACGCTATGCCAAATCCTGGAAAAGGCCCACGAAAAGCAAATCGACACATACCATCTTTTTGTCGATTGCGATTCTGCTTTCTATAACCCCATACGGGTAAAATTTTCGAGAGTTTACCGCAGTATTTTCCAGAATCGAAAAAGAATCGGCTAGGGTGGGTTTGCTGTTGATGACGGCAAGACAAAATTGATGGTGTCAACAGCTGGACAAACCTCTCGAATAGGTCCACACTTAATCGTCGACAACCGATTTAATTTTTAAGTAGTAGATGAATTGATCTAGCTTATATCAGCCGTCAACAAAGACAACAACGCCAGCCTGGAGATAAATAGGAGAATTGAGCTTGAAAATGGTTGACATTTTGGGCTCCGCAAGCAGTTTAGGAAGAAAGCCGTCTCTCGACATGCAAAAGTCCAGCTATAGCAGACTCTCATTTTACCAGTTCTGGCATATCGCTCCGCATCTTGGATCATATTTGAAGCTTATGAAAACCACCTGGGAGTACCATTCGAAAGAAAAATTCCCCTTAAAATATATGGTCCTGTTAAAGAAAACGAGCGAGTACCAACATCGTTGGCACAAGGATCTAAATAATTTGTATTCTGACGTGGACATAGTTAGGCGAATCAAATTAGTTGCGTAGGCTAGGCCATATTATCAGAATGGATGAAGATTAGCCAGCGCGAAAGGTGTTCCATAACATACCCGTTGAAAGCAGGAAAAGAGAACGACCAAGACTCCGCTGGAAAGACCAGGCCGAAGAATCCCTCCGTATCCTTGGTGTTATCAACTGGCGAGAAAAGCAGAAGGATATAACCAGTTGGAGGAATATGTTAAAGTTTGTTTAGTTCATTTATTTGTTTAATTAATTAATATGTGGAAGGCATTTGACCTCATGAGGCATTTGACCAACAAAAGAAAGAAGAGGGAGAAGAGAAAGAGCTGCGATTACTGCATGATGGTTTGGCGGCACCATCAGAGATTTTTGATGTACTGGTCATATTAACTGTCTATACACACAGAGAAGAGATTCATTGTCACAACTATATTTACAGCCAACTAAATCTATATTTATAGCCAACTAAACCTTGTACTATCACATTATTAAGTTGTGATTACCAATAATTGTGTTCCGTATCACCAAATTCTGTGCATATTAATTGATTTGTAATTCAGTTGTGGTTTCAAGAACTGAAATATTTAGTTGAAGTCACACCAACAAGAAATAAATGTGATCTGTCAATGAGTTTTAGCAATCAAATTATCCTGTAGTGGTGAATATTCTATTAGTTGGATAAACGAAAAATGTAAAAGCCAATTCGGTTGTATCAATTAATATATTGGTGTGCTCAACTAATTACTTGAATTTGATGGCTGTCACAAGCATTTGAATTTTCTAGGAAAAAAAAGTAAACAAAATAATTTGTTATTAAAATTGTGTATTTTATATTTGAATAGAAACAAAATTATTATCATTATAACCAGGGTTCGTATTTCTTGGCTAATTTTGATCGAAAACATGAAAACATTTATATATCTCGGAAACGGAGCGTAAATAATTTCGTAAATAATTATTTGTTTTTGAGGGTTTCTAAGGGGTTTCCACAAAGTGGCTCAATTCGTGCAACGTTTTTTAAAAACGTCAAAATATGAAAATCGTTCAAATAAAAATGGCTATAACTCGGAAACGGTGCGTCCAATCGCAAAAACAATAAAGCCATAGGAGGCTTTAACTAATGGATACGTCTCATGCGGCATCACTTAAAATCCGTTAAACTAACATTTTTGAAATAAAAAGTCGCTAAAACAAAGAAAAATGTTAATGATTTTTGAACAAAAAATAAGTGATGCTGTATTAAAGACATCCATTGGTTATAAGACATCCCTTAAGTTCTTGGGATCTCTCAAACCATTGAGTAATGACGTATTGGGTAGCCAACTCTTTGGGCGTTGGATGTTGGAAAGTATTGCTTTACCAATGCCAGATAGAGGCAGTGACTCAAACCACCCAACAATAAATCAGCATCGGCAGTTCATTTTGTGCGTTAAAATTTTAAACAAATACACTACAAATATATTCGAACAATATAATAAAGGGGTTTCCAATTTGAGTGATATGATTTCTAAGTAGAGTTGGGTAGTTCATGAACTATATAGTTCATGCAGGGTGACCATACATCGCACCCACGCCCATAATGCACATGTTCGATACCGCGAATATATTCGTGATTGTTATGCCCGGGCACCTTAAATGAACAAGTTCGAGAACTAGTGAACGAGTTCGACACAAGTGTATTTCTAAGTGACGTTTCGGCCATTTGTAGTGTGTCATGATCTGTCGTTTTTTTTCATTGTACTCAGTAATCTTTACAATTTCATCATGGGGAGACATAGGCAAGAGAAAAATTTCTCCAAATTATTCAATTTTTTTATACAAATAATCGCTCTCCAATTGCAATTTTTCGTGCACTTTTGCCATGTTGTGGTTGTAAAAATTGTTCCAAATTACGAGTGTAGATTTTCTTTAAATAATGTTCAAGTGCCAATAAGACAAAGAACAGCTCGAAGTAATGAAAATATTGCTGCCGTTCAGGCAAGTGTTGCTGAAGACCGCAATTTATCGATTCCAAGACGTTGTCAACAATTGGGACTGTCTCAAACCACAATCTGGCGGTTTTTGAGAAAGGATTTGGGCTTGCATCTGTATAAAATTATTATCACTCGAGAACTGAAGACATCGGACGGAAAACGATAACGATTTTTTTTAAGCAAATCATCTTCTCCGATCAGGCTCACTTTCATCTAAGTGGTGCGAAGATTGTGGTGCGAAGAAAATCCACAAATTAGAAAATCTACATTCACCTACATTGACATTTTGGTGTGGTTTTTGGTCTGGTGGAAGTTGGGAACACCGTTACTATCAATGGAGAGCGGTATAGATCATGAATAACCAACTTTTGTGGCCGAAAGTGGAAGAAGTTGATCTTGACAACATCTGGTTCCAAGAAGACGTGGCTACGTGCTCCACAGCACGTGACCAACTAAATTATTGCGAGAAAAGTTTGGAGATTCGACTATTTCAATAAATTGTGACATTGAAGAAGTTGTGATTTAACACTATTACACTATTCCTTATAGGGTTAGTTGAAGTCATTGGAATTTAGCAATAAACCAGACTCTCTTCAAGCTTTAGAAATCAAAATTGAACGACGTGATTAATTGGAAAAACTGCTCGAAAATTGTGTTCGTCAAATTCGCTCCTGCGCAAGAAGACGTGGAGGCTAGTGACGCACAGAATCAAAGAACCGGATTTCAGAACCGGTTCTGTGCAAGAAACGGCAAGTCCGGTACTTATTAAAACCGAATTATGGTTCCAAAAGAACCAAAAAAGTTTTCAAACGAACAGAAAACGGGTCCAACTGAACCGAAACAGCTCTTAAAGAACCGAAAACGGTTTATAAAGGACCGAAAATCGAGTTCAAAAGAACCGAAAACGGTTTTGACAAGACAGAAAGAGGATTCTAAAAGATCTGAAAAACGGGTTGAAATTAACCGTAAAACGGTTCCAGAATAACAGGATTCAGGAATCAAAAATTGTTAAACTTTGGGTATAAAAATGTTTATTATACCCTCCACTGTAAGTGATAGAGGGTATATATCAGTTTGTCATTCTGATTGTAACATATAGAAATAAGGCTTTGCGACCCCATAAAGTAAATATATTCTTGATACTTATAACAACCGGAGTCGATATAGCCACGTCCGTCTGTCCGTCTGTTGAAAACATTCTCACGACTACAATCGGCGATAACGCGGTTTGGTTTTTGGCCAGAATGTTCCACGTATTCCTGAGCAGTTTGGTATTGAAAATCAGCGAAATTGGTCCATTGGAAAAAATTTTATGATTGGAAACGTAAAAAAACTCATAAAATTTTCACATTAATTTTTGTAGTTTTATACTAAACTACTCCTTTTGCCGTGTGGTGAATTTCCATGTTGAAAATCTTTGTTGTTCTTTATAATAGGTAAGTACTTTGAATGTTTAGTTGTACTTTCATGTGTTCATACATTTGTATGAATTTTGTTACACAGCATCTAAGGTCGCTGTGGCCTGATGGGTAAAGGGTTGCGCCTTGGAGTCTGAGGGTTGTTGGTTCAACTCTCGTTCTGGCTTGTTTTTTTTTTTTTTAAGTTTTTCAAAAAATGCTTTTTTATTTTTAAAAAATGCTTTTTATTTTACTTGTGAACAAGTAACTTATTTTTATTTTTTTTTAAAAGGTACATTTTCTTAAAAAACAGTACATTTCTTATGTACATTTCAAAGTACATTTCAAAGTACATTAACTACATTAAGTACATTTCAAAGTACATTTCTTAAGTACATTTCTTAAGTACATTTCTTTCTTAAGTACATTTCTTAAGTAAATTTTTTCTTAAGTACATTTCTTCTTAAGTACATTTCTTCTTAAGTACTTAAGAAAATACAATTCTTAAGTACATTTCTTAAGTACATTTCTTAAGTACATTTCTTAAGTACATTTCAAAGTACATTTCAAAGTACATTAAGTACATTAAGTACATTTCAAAGAACATTTCAAAGTACATTTCAAAGTACATTTTCTTAGGTACATTTTCAATGTGAGCATTGTGTGCAATGCATTTGTGAGCATCCTGCATTTGTGAGCATTTGTGAACAAGTAATTGCATTTGTGAACAAGTAACTTATTTTTATTTTTTTTTAAAAAAAGTACATTTTCTTAAAAAAGGTCGTTTTTAAAATTTAATATTTTGCTGGTTAACACTAAGGTGGAGGGTATCAAAGATTCGGCACAGCCGAATTTAACACGTTTACTTGTTTTTTTTATCAAGTTTTATATTTTTTTATCAAGTTTTATATTCTTATAATAACTTAAGCATTTAAGCCTCTTTAGGACAGTAAATTGCTGGGAACTGGAACCGGTCGAAATTCCCGGTTCTACTCGGAACCGGACTCGATAAAACCGGATCTTCAAATACGCGGAACCGGACATCACTAGTGAGGCCGTTTGAAAGATGTTTTATTCAGAATTTAATTGTATCTATTTTGCCTCACACTAAATAAAAAGCATTTGAATTTCCTCAACAAATAATGTGTTTTCTTAAAAAGAAATCAAGCCACTCAAATTGGAAAACCCTTTATATTTCGCAGTTTTTCATCAAAACGACAGAAAAATTGAAGTCAACAATTTTTGTAATTCCACCAATTTCAATTTACGTCAAATATCTAACTATCTATCGCACCGACCGCACCACGAAGAGTGTGAAAGGAAATTTCAGATGAGAAGAATGACAGGTCTATATGATGTTACTCTATGTCACAAACATTTGCTAGATTTTTTTGTTTCGCAAGTGTTTGTTTATTCACCTTTACCCAAATTAATTTCTCGTAAATTGTTTTTGGAGAGAGTTACTACCTATCTCTATGTTACATTACAAATATTCGACAAACAATTCCTGCTTGCAATTCGTTTTGTGTTTAAACAGGTAGCGACGCTTCTGTTTGCCAAAATAATCGAAATGTCAACACTTCGGTCCCAAGTAATTAGTTTCGTATTAAATAAAGTCTTCTCAACTTTAATAAAGGAACGCAGTAATTGATTTTGTTCATCAAATTTTCCCAAAGAGCTAAGTAGCAGGCTAACGAAAAGTGAACGAAATTGTCGGTTCAAGAACGTTTGGTTCCTTTTGTGTACATAAATAAATAATTATAATTATTTGTTGATGTATTTGTTATTGTGTCGTACATTTGATTGTGTGTATTGTTTGCATAGTTCTCTTAGGGGTTCCAGTCTTGATAGCAACTGGAGGTTGTTAACCTGATTTACTGAACTTGTGCAAGATTGTGTTTCGTTACGATTTATCTCAATTATAAACAGCGTAGAGTCGAACAGCAGCTTTCTTTTGGATTAGTTTGACTCAGTTAGGAAATATTTTTATTGGCAAGGAATTAAATAAAGGAGATTGTGGGAAGAAAATAGAGATACAAATAAATAGGAAATACTTAGATAGTGAGTTAAACTGCAAAGATCTTCTATGTACAAAAGTAGACGTTGTCACGTTGTAGAACGAGTTTAAAGTAAACCCCTTTTTACACTCCACAGTGGGGGATTTCTCAAAAAATGTCTATATAAAAGTCTATATTTTGATTAGAATTCATAATTGTCATACATCAGAATTATTTGCCAATTCTGTTAAGCGTGTTTTGGTTACACCGCTTGCTTATATATTCGCTTGTTTTATATGAAGCACGTAGCGACGACTTAGCGAGAACTTAGCGACGAGCATCATTTTCGCTTAGTTTAAACAAATTTTTTTTGAAATCTTTTACCATTTTCAAACCTTATTCATATTTTTGAATAAAATTACTTATCGCTAAATTGTCGTTTTCTTTGCAACTTAGCAAGCGACAATCGCTTGCTTGTAACCAAAACACGACTATTGATAGATTAAAAATAGGTCTTACTAAATACAAGTTGCTACTACAGAAATTAAGTTGTATTAACGAATTTGAGTATTTCAAAAAACCCATTCATCTGAAATGGAAGATACAACTAATAAAAAGTACAATTAGGGAATTCACATGGTCTCCTAAAGTCATAAGTCGTAAAGTCTTATTTAACAAATTAGTACATATGACTTCTGCATGTAAGCAGCATGTTGTATGTGCTAAATCGTAAGTCATAAAAACGTCAAATAAACGTCAAGCAACAAAAGAAACTTATTAAAAAAATTAAAAAATATCAACAAGCGAAAAAGTTAAAATTTTTACGGTTTTGTGTGAAAAGTTTGTGCACAAAAACTTACCGAAGTAGTTTCTTCTCCTTCCATTTGTCCAATTTCCTTTTTTTTTATAATTTTACCAATTAAAATTAATTCTTGAGTTAATGTTGTAGAAAAATGCAAAATTTCTTCAAAACACAACAATATATCTGATTAAATAGTAAACAAAAAACAGCTGACACTGAACATACAACATAGTACACTGGAAAAACAGACATGCTCAGGTTGTATAGTCGTAAAATATATTTACATGAAGAATACCAACAACATATTTACAACTGTTGTATTATTTTAGCATATACGATAAATACAACACAATAGTACACCATGTGAACTCCCTAAATATTAGAATTCGTGTTCAAATATTACTTACTGTCATCATAATTTAGTTTCTGTTACAAAAAAACTTGTTACAAAGTTATGTATTCGATTTTTCACAAGAGGCTTTGTTGTTAATAAGAAACTACGTATATTGGAATGTTACAGGAGGACTTTACAGACAAACTATTAGTTTAAAACAAAGTTGATAAGTAGTGATAAACAAAGTTGTGAAAAAACAATAAAGTGTATAGATATCAGACAGCGAAGAATACATATTATCACAAATTAGGTGAAATGAGGCTTTTTAACACAATCGTTGAATCTGACGCCACTATTGAAGCCTTCACAAACACATACAAACAATTGTGGGCACTTGTCTGGAGGAGCTATTATTATGAATGACACATAGATACTAACTTAAAAAAAAATATGAAAAATTTAGAAAAAATTTCTACATCTCGAAAACGAAGCGTCCACTCGCAAAAATAACAAATTTTTATGGGTTTCTAAGGGTTACGCACAAAGTGTTCGTATTCGCATGAAATAATTTTTTTTTTTCAAAAAATCACTAAAATAAAAAATTGGCTATATCTCGAAAACGGTGCGTTCTATCGCAAAAATAATAATATTTTCCTCCTTAAAAGGCTTTCATCTATGGATGTCTTCAATACGGCATCACTTTTATTTTAAAAAAATCGCTAAAATTAAAATTGCTGGAATGAAAAATCGCTAAAACGACCCTATGCTAATATCTCGGTAACGGAGCATCCAATCGAAAACAAAACTATTTTTTTTACGAGTTTCTAAGGATTTTTCATAAAGTGGTCCAATCGCATGGAAAACATTTTGTAAAAAAAATCATCAAAATATGAAAATCGCTGAAATATAAAATGGCTATTGGGTCGATTATCGATAGCAACCAAACCTAAGTTGCGTTGCCAGTTGCCGAAAAGTTATTACATATGGCAACTGGCAACTGACAGCTAGCAACTTCAGTTGCTTGATAGAGGTTGTATTGGCAACCACGAATTTTTGGTTGCTGTATAGTTTTTAAAATATTTAAATATTTGAAGTTAATTTTTTTAAATTTAAAATCTAACCTGTCCAAATATTACATACTTCAGTTTAAGAGATACTAATACATACATCAACGTCGTAGGCATTTCCACTCATTATTGAGCTCTGCTTACTGACAGAGTTCAATAAACCCAATTGTTTTGTAACACAATATCTTTTGTCTCCTTTCTCTATTCTTTTCCCTACGCTCATAACAGTGACTAGCATAGCAAATTCAAATATGAAAATTTAGACGAGTTTTCATATTTATTGTCTCTGTTCGGTGATGGTGATCAAAATTGCTATATTAGACTTGAGTTCAATGTTACTAATTTCATAAAAAGCATTAGGCGAATATAATTATGTATACAAATACCGTCGACAATATAAATCACATAATATACCAACGCTAAGAGAGACAATAATATTATAATCTCGAAAAATGTTAAATTCATTAGTAATAAGCTATAACGGCAATGTTGCAGACTTAACAGGGTATTGTTGAAAACAAATTTGCAGCTAGATTAGGGAAATTATTTGCTCCTGTTTTTGTTTTCAAAAAAATTTAAAAACTTTTAAAGTTTGAATCAAATGACATAAACAAAATAATGTATGAGCAAAAATAATCATTCCCACGATAATATAATCGGAAAAACTTTTTGGAAACAAAAATCTCTGCTGTTTGTAAATTTTTTTTATATGAAGAGAGAGAATTTTTTTAAAAAAATTAAAAGGTTTGGTATACGATAAATGAAACTCAATATTTTCACTTAAAAGTATAAGGCTTAAATAAAAATAAATAAACTCAAGAAACCCCATATAACTTACCATTCGAATGTTACAATTTTGAACATGTTTTTGATGTGTTAACATCTATAGCGGAGTATAGGGACTAAAACTAGATTTTATGCTGCTGCTAAAACCAGATTTTATGCTGCTGCTGAAACCAGATTTTCTGCGACTGCGAAAGAGAATAATGACGTGTTAAACAAATAAACAAAAATGAGCGAGCAAGAGAGCGATGAAAGATTGGTGTGGCAGGGGTGAATCGAACGAAATTGTGTCTATAGCGTATGTATTAACATAATAATGTATATATACATGTGTCTGTTGCTGTTGTTAAATGGAGATATAAAGCATAGCCACGCAAAATTTCATTTGCAAGCTTGCGCATTTGCTTGCGCAGTCGACGTCATTGTGACACACTAATACGTCACCTACTTCGTACAAAGTATGTGTGATGTTGTGTATTTGGCTGTTTCGTTGCTGTTGAAATGGCAAACATGTGGTTATGTGACACACGTATACGTCAGCTACTTCGGACAAAGTATGTGTGATGTTGTGTGTTTGGTTGTTTTGTTGTTGTTGCTATGGCCAAATAAAGCGAGTCATTTGATGTTCAGCATTGCCCGGTGTATACAAAAACAAGTAGAAACGGTGTTAAGTTCGGCCGGGTCGAAGCTTATATACCCTCCACCATGACAATTTACACTCACACTCTTCACTCCTTGCATTCCCCTAACATTTATTCTTTTAGGTACCCCCCCTACACCCACCACCCACACAAATACTCCACGACACAGCAAGCACAAATAAATCACCAACATATCAGTAGTAGTGGTAGTAGTACCCTGCAGTTTCAAAAGTAGCTAGTGGCGTTATGTAGTCAGTTATGTCGTTAGCGAAAAGCCTGACTAGCTACTTGAGTGGCTACAGGTAATGCTAGAGTTCGTCTTTTGATTATTATAAGTATGAAAACAAGGGAAAAAAACAATGCACTGACCGTTATTCCGTTATGATTTGTTGGTTGCTTGGTTATTTTTATGTGTTGGAGTCAGTTGCTATGAAACGTTCGTAGAAGTATCATCGTGAGAGTGTACGTGGGTTAGACGTATAAAAAAGTGAAGTTTAATATTTAGAATGGTAAACTGACAAGCAAAAGACAAATGAAACGATTAATAAAGAAAGAAAAGGAACAAATAGTGAAAATGTAGAAAAAGAATGTGGTGAAAATAATAAAAGAAGATTTATTCATAACATTAATTCATTATGGTCCGGCAAATTCATTAAGTGGATTGCACTAGTCAAGTAGTTAGTACAATGTTGTTAGTACAATTCCATGTAATTAGCGATCTGCATGGTACATGGTAGTGCAGAGGGTAGCCACTGACTACCGTCAATGACATATCCGTGTTAAATTCGTCAGTGTAAAGCATTGTTGGTAATCTGGCGGGTAGTTAGTGGTAATTATTGGTAGTTAGGGAAATAACTAAAAATTCGTTAGCTACGTCGACTGCAGGGTAGTGGTTATTGTTGTTTTTGGTCTTGTTGTTTTTTTATTATAGTGAAAGGTAAGTCCAATATAATGTGGGTGCGGTGCGGAGCACTCTCAGAGCAAAGAGAGTAATGACGTATTATACGTATACGACAATTTTGTGAATTTGTGTAGCGTATGTACGAATATAACAATGTATGTATGTATATACAAGTGTCTGTGGCTTTGCATTCTTTGACTTTTGTGGGAATAAAACAAAAAGTATTGAGCAGGAAAATAATGACACATGTGCTTGCACTGGGTCTTTAAATAATTTTAAGTATTAAGATTATTTAACTGTAACGTCATCATATGATTGAACGCTGGTTTTTATTTTCCAATGTAACATTTACGAATGTGTTCATAGAAATCTAACAGGTACCGTGTAGCAAACAGGTGTTAACACATCGCCCGTGAGTTCGAACACTCATTGGATTTTTTTTAGTGTTATATGCGACTACCTATTAAAAATTTTTTGAAACGTTTACAGAGAAATTAGCCTCATGTTTCGTTGAAAACAACCTCAAGAAGTTTAGCCACTTTAATATTTATAAGCCGTTTATAGATATCCATATTTTATTAAGTTTTTCATATTTTGTTAAACATTTAACTATCACGTAATCGTCCTCCCATTTCGTGATTCATGTACGACGAAAACACCAGCACTAACTTGGAATTAACAGCTGGAGCTCACTGCCACTGTAGTAGTGTATTCAAAACCGTAACCGGTTAACCGAATTCAGGTCGGTTAGCCGTATGTCGGTTTTCTAAAAATTGCTATTTTCGGAGAACCGGTTTCACCGGTTATTTGAAGTTGATTAACCGGTTTTTTTCGGTTTTTATACAACTGATATAACACCGCAGAATTACACACCTAAAACCTGTTTCATAGCTCATTATGATTACTGGCCCCATCAGACAGACACAAAAGACTTTGCTGAATTGGTTGTCCAAAGGCATTAGGAGTCATATCTGCCAACTCCGATTTAGATCTAAGTTCTGGATCTAATAACAACACAGGTGGAATGTTAGCTGAAATGCATAAAAAACAGTATTCACATTCAAAAAAGAAGTACAAAACGCCCAAAGGAATATATAAATAATTTGGTAAATCAAATATGTATGATAAGGGGTGAGCCATGTACAATTTGGAACCGGCAGGTCGGTATTTCGAAGCAGATGACCCATTTCAAATCTATGAAGTTACAGATTATTTGTTAAAAATGGATCGCTTTACGTTCTAAAAGATATTGGAAAATATTAAAAACTTTCTTCCAAAGTTCTGAATCTTCAACTCAAACTGCCAGAAATCTACGAAATAAATTCGACTGAAATAGGGTGCCATCAACACTAGGGTGGACCTTGTGTCGATATTTTGGTAGACAAGGGCTCTATTCCGTGCCTTTTTGAAAAAAAATGACAATGCCGAAAAAAAAAATTACAAAAAAAAAACATTAGGGGTTGCGCACGAGCCGAGAAAAAGGTCCACTTTGCCAAAATTAGGGGGGAAATTGCCATAGGTCATCAGGGGTCACCCGTAGGGGGGAAGAATGTATGGCCGACCGCCATTACTTTTTACCGCCAACATTTTCCCCCAAGACACCCACTCCCTATCTCCTCCCCTTAGGGGGGTCACCATACAAAAATGGAGGTTGCTCAGTATTTTCGAAAAACACCATAGGTCATCAGGGGTCACCCCTAGGGGGGAAAAATATATGACCGACCCCCATTAACTTTTCATCCCCAACATCTTTTCCGAACAAACTTACCCTCTATCTCCACTCCTTGAGGGACTCCCCATACAAAAATAAAAGAAGCTGTAATTGAGTAGTACTACTAAGCACTCTTAATATAATATAGTCAAATTAACATATTTTTGTTCGCTGATGGGTATTTCTTGCGGTAAGAATCGATAACATGTAGTAAATACTGTTTCTCTTCTTCGCCTTGACACAGTATTCTATTATAATCTTGTATCATTTTTACTCCTCTTTCGGCAGTGTCGTTCACAACGCGCAAGTTATTTACAATTCTACGACCTTCTTGATAGTCTGCGCGAGATTTCCAGGTTGCTGGATTTGCAAGAATGAAATCTTGCGATATTCCAAATCGTACAAATAAATTTTTGGTATTATGAGAGACGAAGTTGCTCAAGTCTTTAGCCAAGAATTCCTCATTCACATCTTTGAATTTCACCTCGATTTTTTTAACGCTGGTGCTTTTGATTACGACGCGAGGAGCTGGGGGAACCGGGTCGTCTTCTTCATCTTCTTCACCTTCTTCGTCTTCTTCACCTTCTTCGTCTTCTTCATCTTCTTCACCTTTTTCGTCTTCTTCATCTTCTTCACCTTCGTCATTCTCATTTTCTAGCAATGCTTGGGCCATTTTGGCCTTCAACTCATTTGAAACCTTGTCATCGAAAAAGGCAAGGGCTATGTGCTCATCGGCGAGATACCATAGGTGACCGATAAATTTCTTTATCATTACCCGAGATAAATCCTGGTCAACGGACTTGTACTCGACGATGTCCTTCAAAAACTTCCAATCTTGATTCGGCGCCTCAGCTGCTCGAGAAGAACCAAACCATGCCTTGACGTAAAGTCGCACCACAAAAATACAAACGTGTCGAATACCATTCAATTCACATACAGATAAGTGAAAAGTTCTCCGAAACAAAAACATCTTGAGGCTGTAAATGGCTTTTGCCATCCATCGAGCATGGGAAACGGGTCCTGGAGGTCGGAAATGGTAATTCTCAAGTTTTTCACCCAGAAACAAAAGAATTAATTGTAGCATTTCTTTGTAGTCATCGCGAGGGTGTTTCTCCTTCAATTGATCTAAGCAAAACTTCTTTATGCCGACTTGCATTGCCACAGGAATTTTTCTGACGACTTGATCGTCTATCAAGCCAGAATGGAATGGTTTAACCTTTACAGCGTCCCATTCCTGTTTGAAACGGTCAAAGCAAGGAACGCCTGGTGCACTGGTCTTTCCCATTTTTGTCTCAAAAACTTCCCTTAGCACCAGTTCGTATACGTGGTGTCTGCAAGGTAAATATAAGATTTCTCTCTCCAACAGCCGCTCAAGAGCAACTGCGGCTCCGGAGAATGGGCCACTGTTCGTTGATGTCGTGTCGAAAGAAAGTCCTTGTATTCGATGTGTCATATGCCAAGATGCCAACAGTTGATAAACGGCATGTGCTATTCTCCGGCCTTTTCCTTTCCCATCTTCTACTTTGGGAACTCCAAGAAGTTGTTCTTTTTCTCCGTACGAGACAATTACCGGTAGACGGTCCACCTTCTTTGTACCCACAAAATCCAAAAGCATTTTGCCATCCCAATGGACTACGAAGGATTTAGCTGCGACAAGCTGGAGATGAATGAAACGCGTTGAAGAATAAGAATTCTGAATGAGAGCAAATAAATCTATGCGATCTTACTTGTGGATTGTCTTTCACATAACTCAGCATGTTCTCTCGATTTGAACGCCGACATCTCCGAAGCGACGTACGGTTTATTGTGTATTGTTGAGGATCGCGTCCAAATGCTTCTGCCGCCGCTATCATAATGCCGACTGCGTCTCGGTCAGTCACTTTGCACTTGTCCAAAGCTGATAGGACTCGTTCAGTAAAACATTGTTTGTAACCTCTTCTGTCACCAACATTTGACGGGCCAGCTTCTGCCGGGAAGTTTTCGTCCTGTCTCCCATTATCATCGCTTGAATCACTGCTTGAATATTTAACCACTGCAATTGAACGAATTTCATTTGAATATAAACATTGGACGAACACACAAAGCGCGAAATAGCTTACCGCCTTTAGCGAACCGATCTCTACTAGATTCCGTTGCACGTTTGCGTCGCAACTCTTCTTGTTCTTCGCGCTCAGCTTTTCTTTTCCTCGTTCGAGTATCAGTAGCGTCCACACCTCCCATAGTTCCTGGCCGGCCATCTTCTCTTTGCTTTAGCAGAAACTCAATGTCTTCGGTATTTGTCATTTTCTCAAGGGCGTTGGCGAGTGCGATGTCGAAAAGATTATCCAAGCTATCAGAAAACGTATTCTCTTTTTCTCTAGTGGACTCAGTCTTTCTGTGAGATGACTTTCTTAAAGCATCCCACTCATCGTGCAGCGCAGCTATTTTTCTTGTAACATCTCCTCTGGCTTTCGTCGGAATAGCTGCTTGGCGCCAAAAAATCATCACTGCGTCCGCGACAATAACCGCACTATTTTTCTTCGACATGTTTCGTTTGCGAATGTTGAAGAAATGCATTCTTAGCACTTGCTTCTTCGACGGTAATTTGTTCCCCGTAATATTCATGCTTGGATAACCAATCAAAAAAATATCGTCGCGCGATCTAAGTCGTGTTGTCATCTTAACTTTTAAAAAACGGGAGAAAAATCAATTTACTTTTCGCGGTCGTCGGCACTTGTTGAATGACAACAATCGATGAATGAACTGCCATTTATAACTACTACGTATTTTGCAATATTTTATTGCCAGGTACTGATGAATGGGGGCATCTGCTAAGGGTGCCTATGTACCTGATTCAGCACGTGTGCGTTTCAAATTTTTCAAGACTCTCCAAACAATGACCACTCTTGAATATTGGTGGAATTTCTGTAAAAAAATCAAAAAAAATCAAAAAAATCTCGATATTGTGCAGCTGTAAATACATAGATTTTCAGTATTTTTGTATGGGGAGTCCCTCAAGGAGTGGAGATAGAGGGTTTGTTCGGAAAAGATGTTGGGGATGAAAAGTTAATGGGGGTCGGTCATATATTTTGCCCCCCTAGGGGTGACCCCTGATGACCTATGGTGTTTTTCGAAAATACTGAGCAACCTCCATTTTTGTATGGTGACCCCCCAAGGGGAGGAGATAGGGGGTGGGTGTCTTGGGGGAAAATGTTGGCGGTAAAAAGTTAATGGGGGTCGGCCATACATTCTTCCCCCCTACGGGTGACCCCTGATGACCTATGGCAATTTCCCCCCTAATTTTGGCAAAGTGGACCTTTTTCTCGGCTCGTGCGCAACCCTTAATGTTTTTTTTTTTTAATTTTTTTTTTCGGCATTGTCATTTGTTTTCAAAAAGGCACGGAATAGAGCCCTCATCTACCAAAATATCGCAAAAATGTTATTTCAAGGTCCACCTTAATCAACACATCAACAAAACTACACGTGTTCGTGCTCATCCTGTGCGTTCAGTGCAAATTATTGCCGCTTTAGCTGAAAGTGTGTTTGAACAGCCGTCAACATCAACTCGCCACCGTTCCCAGAAATGAACATTTCTTCTTTTCGCAATATTTTGGGGGTTTAACGGAAAAATCATGTTTCCCAATGAAGCTCACTTTCACCTCAAGGATTACGTTACCAAACAAAATTGTCGCATTTGGGGCACGGAATATCTACATATCGTCGAGGAAAATCCGATGCATCCACGGTTTTTTGCCAGAAGGCATCATAGGCCCAATTTTGTTCGAAAATGAGCAAGGAGCCCCCATAACCGTCAATGACGAGCGTTATCGTGTCATCCTCAACGATTTTTTGTTCCCAAATGTTGAAAACAGGGCGACTGTGTACGCACTGTGTTCGGAAACCGCATAATCTGCCGAAACCTGGAAGTCCATTGGTAATTTGAACCCGTTAGATTATTATCTCTGGAGCGCCGTAAAATATAAGTGTTACGCAAACAATCCCGAGTCCTTTGAGGCCTTAAAACGCTAAACAAATTGAATAGATAACCAATAAAATCATAATTTTGAAAGAAATGTCTATTAGTATTTTTTTAAAACGAAATTAAATGTCAAATTTAGCTTCCCATGACATCCCATGGAGGAATAGGCTCAAACACTGATTGGGACCTGCAGATTTACACCGATTCTGAATGGAATCTATTCAAGCAATTTCATGGCTTTGTACTCGATAGTCGATATCAAAATTCAAAGAGACGAATTAAAAATAAACGATGTTTACAAAACGCATAGTTGTTCATTTTGTCATAAAAACCGAAACCTGTTATTAACCGGTTTATACACCTCGGTTTAACCTAAACCCGGTATCCCGGTACAAGTATCTATTTAAAATTTAAAGTTCATTTACTAAACTTAATTTCTTTTTATATATTATAGCTTCATTGGAAAGAAGAAATACTCCCAATATTTATTTAACGCGATTTCAGTCATGTGGCTTTTGCGGATGGCTTCGCAGTAACTCATTCTCCAAGATTTTGCTGACGGTTTCTTGTTCTATCTTACGAATGGCTTCGACGATATTAGCCTTAAAGGTGTTGATCTTTGTTGGATTATTTGCATAGCATTGGCTTCTAACGACATCCGACAAGAAAAGGTCTAAAGGGGTAAAATCGCAGCTCCGAGACGGCCAATTGGCATCAACAAGACGGATGGTAACACGACTACCGAACTTAGTGCGCAAATGACCGATTGTTTGATGAGCTGTGTGACATGGCGCACCATCCTGTTGAAACCTAAAATTATCCAAGATCATATCTTTTATTTCAGCCCGTGATATGCAGCGCTCGCTGTTGACTGCAATGGAGTTTCCAGTAGCATTTTCGAAAAAATGGGCCAATGACATTGAGTGTTGACCACTAGTAAGGCTGTCTCACGAAATTTTTGCTCAAACTTGGGTACAGCACTCACGGTAGATTCTTCATTTTGGGCCAACATTTATTTTCAACACACGCACAGCAAATAAGGAAATAAGTTCGTAATATTTTCCAACGTTGTTCAAGCGTAAAATGATTGATTTTGGTCCGCGGAAGTATCACACTGACCGATAGTCAATATTCCGAACAAAAACAAATCTATCAGTGTCAAAATAACACATGATTTAAAAAAATACCAACATTTGGACCACCCGTTAGTTAGACATGTTTTTAACACTCAACGGAATGGTTAACCTCGCCATGTGATACGAAGGCTATACCAAAATTGTAATTCTCATATGTTGTCGATTTTCCAGGCCTAAATCCACACTGGTATTGTCCAATCAGGTCAGCGATAATTGGTTTTAGTCTTTCGCAAATTATACTTGATAGATGGACATTTCCACAGAAAGTGCCACCCTAGCATCACGTCATCGTCGTAAATTGTTTATATTTTAGGACCATGAAGTTCGATTGTTTTCTATTCTTGTACTAAATACAGAATGTAAGAAGCTCTATATTTAATAACAGATGAGAAAACATTCTAACTAACTGGTCTTAAAAAAGCAATTAACGAGGGTGACGTGATGTGACAAAAGGTGGACCTTTCTGTGGAAATGCCCATATGCTATGGATAATAGGCTTACTCAACGGTAGTTGACAAAGAGACTCGGGTCATCTTTTGCAAATATGGGACATAGTACACTGAGACTCCAAACGCCGGGCATGCATTCATCTAACACAATTTTGCTAATGAACTGCTCCGTGCACCTTATCGGCTCATCGCCGCTCGCCGGTAATAGCTGTTCTGACCTCGTCTTGATTAAGAGGTGGGCAATCGACGTCTTCGTCCAAATCGATTGTCCCATCGACAATGGATATCTCAGGTACCATTAGCGCGGAGGAATGTACTCTCCATATTGCCAACATGCTGTGCACATCTGAGATGAGATTTCCGTCATTGTCTTTACAGAAGGGGGCCCTAAACCATGTCCATTAATCCTGTTTTTGACCTTTTGATAGAATTTTCGGGCTTCGTTCTTCCTTCTGTATGTCTGGAGTGGCTGGGTTATGTGTCAAAAGTTGCGAGAGCTTTATTGAGTAGGCCGCGGATACCTCTAGTAATTGCAGCTTTTCGATGTCTAGGTTTCGTACGGGTTTCGCTCCACTTAAACTTCTGCGAACCTTTGCTGCTACAAGGTAGTGATTAGAATCGATATTAGCTCCTCTAATCATTCGTATATCCATTATATTGGATGAGTGCCTTCCATCAATTACCACGTGATCAATTTTGTTCTTCGTTCTTTAATCAAGGTATACTTAAGTAGCCTTGTGGATGTCTTTATGCTGGAATCTTGTACCACTAATGACCCTGTTTTTTGCCGCTGCAAAGTCAATCAATTTCATACCGTTGCCGCAACTGTCAGCATGTAGACTGAAATTGCCAATAGTTGAATGAAACACATTCTCCCTGCCTATTTTAGCATTAAACTCTCCTAGTACAATCTTTTCTTAAAATCTGCTATAGCAGCGGCCATATGTTTCCTCTAGGAGCTCATAGAATATGTCTTTGGCATCATCATCTTACTCTTCTGTCGGGGCTTGCACACAAATTACGGAAATATACAAATATTTCAAATACTTTCACTCAAAAGATTGAACCTAGAGACTAGATCTCGCAGTCTGGAACAAAAATCACTTTTTTCCCAGCCATACAATGTGAGTCGGTCGAATATACTTCTACATACATCCCATTTTCCTGTTTCCTCGTGTTTGTTCACTGCATTAATAACAATATTTATTACATCCACACAAGTATCTGTATATAACGGGTTATGAAATTTAATTCAGAACTTAAATTTTTGCTCTGTTGTATACAAAGTGAGGAAATTTCTCGTTAAAAAGGTTGTAAAAAGTTTGCAGCCATAAATTGTTAACTCATATTTTGGGTGCACAATTAAAAGTTTGTTACAGCAGTTAAGTATTATGACATCTTAAAAAGTGAAATGTTTTATATCCTATAAATTCAGTAGACTTTCAGTAAAATATGCATCAATGTTTGTAAATCTTTTTAAAGAGGGTTTACATACAGTGTTATTCAGTAGTGTTAGATGATCGGGTTGAGAGAAATGACTGATTGCCAGTTCTCGGCAGGCACGTGCACAGTAGGGTGATAACTTTTGTTAGACAACATTATCCCCAGGGCTTTTCTAATGGCAAATATTGTATTAATGATAAAAAAAAACTATTTTAGTTCAACTTGGTAAAAAAAACCTTAGCACCGACAGCGATTTCTAAAATGCCTTTAATATATTTTTTTTTAAATTTCTTTTAATAACAATTTTTTTAAAATATGGTTTATACATATGTAAGTATGTAAACAAATAATAACAATAAATGATTAAAAGTAGGTACGGTAAGATATAAACTTTAGGTTCAAAGTACGCGATGTTTTACAAAGCGGATATATATCTTGTACTATTTTTATTCCACGCTTGATTCAAAACTTTGACGCATTTGGTGCGTAACCTTTTTTAACGATAGCGAAAAACTAAAAACGCAGTTCTTAATATTTGTCCATGCCCTACACGATTTTGTGTGCGGAGATTTTATATTTGCAAAAAATGCAAAAAGTTATTACCCTAGTGCACAGGGCCCCCGCCCCCTGATATCATTTCCTTCAGTGGCAGTTTTTGAATATAGTTTTATTTTTCAACCTTAATTTTTTTAATTATGTTTAATAATCGGAATAAGAATGGCCGATTAATTTTTTCTAAAATTATATCGAATAAGTATAAATACAAACTTTAGTATTTTCCTCCGAAGTGATTTGTAAGAAAATTTACTTTTTGTAAGAATATTTACATTTTTAAGCAAAGGTACTTTTTTAAGATAAGGTATTTTTTGAGAAAAGGTACTCTGTTTAAAAATATGAGTAGATATTTTTTTTTTTTGACAAAATTTACTTTTTTTTAAGGAAACGCACTTATTTAAGGAAATGTTATCTTTTTACACTTCTTTCACTTTGGTTCTTCTAAATTTACTTTTTATTCGGTTCAGAACTATAATATGTAATAAGCAGGCTCCACCTAGAAAATTTCCCATTAAACAACAAATTTCTCCCCACATGTTAGTCTCGACACAAACCAAACCAAAAATAAGATCCTAAGAGTAAGTGTGCTGCCAAATGTAATTCCATGCTCGGGGTTGTACTTCATGGATTTGCCAGTCTTGCACTTTGGCTTTTCTAAATTTACTTTTTATTGGGTTGAAAACTAAATATGTAATAACCAGGCTCCACCTAGAAAACTTCCAATTAAACGAGAAATTTCCCAACGTATGTTAGTCTAGACACAAACCAAAGCAAAAGTATCCAATATAGTTTATAATAATGGGTTGTAATAAAGTAGTTAAAAAAAAGTTGTTTAAAATTTTTTCATTTAGCCCCCCATCCCGCGACGTGCGATAAGGAACTTCGTTCCAAAAGTCACGAACTAATTAATCCGCCCACTATATTTTATACAACATATTATACTAATTTACAAAATTAACATTAATTAAAACGTATTAACTCAATATTTTAATCAATGCTTTCTCCTTTCAGTTGGCCTCAATCGTGCCGAAGGTATTTAATGTCAATTGATCTGGACTTCATCTGGCGGGGACCACAATGAAGACGAAGTGCCCGGTGGTATTATGGCTTAGGTTAAACTCAACCCCCGACGATAGCGAAATCTCAGTAAAAAACATTAACGACATTATAATATCCAGAGTACAATACAAAAATATAGACAGCTGTATGTGCGACCCTATTGAACGGTGCGTCAAATGTTTATGTGGTTGGCAGACGATGGTTATTATGAGGATATAACTGCCAGTGGTTTGTTTGTTTGTTTCTTTATTTACTCCGCTACAAATAACTGCAGCTGGAGGTGGAATAAGTTTTTCAAAATTAATCTTAAACTAAAATTTACAAATAAAAATATACTATAAATACAATATATAAATACAGTAAATATCTTCCGGGTTTTATGGTCCTTTTCCCGCGAAACCTGAACTGAGAAGATTATTAATATTAACGCAAGAGTATAAGTGGGCTGGTCTTACAGGCACTTAAATTAATCATAAGGCATATATTCCTAGTACAGTCTTAGGACGTTGGGGGAGAAGACAAAGATTCTAGAATAAGATATGGAAAATTGTAAACGATTATATGGACAAATAAAATTTAAATTCTAAAAAAAACAAAAACAGTAAATATCTTATAAATACAATATATACAAAGAAGAAAAAAATAAAAAATTTAAATAAAATTGTAAATATTGAGCAGGAAAAATGTATTGTTTAGCATAGAAAAATCAAAAAATAACAAAATTGATATAATAAAAATTTAAAATAAGGAAACAGGAAACAGCAAGATCAGGAAGCAGGAACCGGCAACAAGATGAAGGAGAAGAATTCGAAATCAGGATCAAAAACACAAAGACAAGCGGGAAGAAAATAGGGACCAGCATTCGAGATACATTGATTAACAACAAATACGTCATATGGGATATGATGTTGAGTTGGCAGTATAAATATAGTTAAAACACCAGAGTTACGAAGCAGGAAGAGCAACACCAAGAAAATCAGGAATCAATGTGAAGACACGTTAAGTTAAAACATCAGAGTTACAGAGCAGGACAAATAACATCAATACAACCAGGAACAATACCAAATAGATGAAATAAAAAGACGCCGTGATATCGAGTTGACATTATACAGGAAACCAGTAAACAATGAAATCAATAAGCAACAGCAAATAATTTAACTGGACAGGATCAGTAGAAATACGGGCAACAGGAATAAGCAACATCAATAATTAGACGCGACATCATCAGTCCAGGAACCAGGAACATACTTTAAAACACCAGAGTTACGAAGCAGCAAAAATATCAGGAAACCAGGAAAAACACCACATAAATGTAATTAGAAGACGCCGTGATATCAAGTCAACAGGGAAACTGGAATAAGGAGCAGCAATAGTTAGACGCGACATCATCAGTAGTTAGACGCGACATCCCAGTAACCAGGAACATATATATATGTGACCTGGTCTACGAAAAGGGAGCTTACGTGCGAAAACACTGAAGAAGTGACGTTTACTGTTTCTGTTGATTATCGTCTTCGCATTTTCTTCTAAGCAAGTTAGGATTTTCTGCTTTTCACCACGTGAAAAAGCATCTCATCTTCCATCCGAATCAACCAAAAAGTGAAAATTGATTTTTTGACACCTAAGCCCCCTTTCCGTAGACCAGGTCACATATATATATGGGTGATTGTTCGGAAATTGTTATTTTTCAGATAGCAATTTTTCCAAACCTCGATATATCTGCAGTACCATTTTTTTACGTTTCTGAATGTTATCATGGTCCAAAAGTATGATCTGAAGATCACTATACTACAACACCAAAGCAATCGAAGTTATGGAGCATTGATGGTATTCCGAAGCCACGGTAGTGACTGCCTGAACGAAACTTGACAAATCAAAGTGTTGATATGATAAAACAATTTTATTGATTTGTTATCCAATTTTTATGTGTAAAGCCTCAGTCACAATGACAGTCTGGCTTAATATATCGATTTGTTCAGAAACCACTGAGATTTATATTCAACATGTCAACATGTCAAATACTTCACTCTCGTTTTGCCAGGTCTTCGCAAAAGCCTACTGTGTTTCCAGGTCTTCGCAAAAGCCTACTGTTGTTGTCAGGTCTTTGCAACAGCCTACTCCACATTAATCATTCAGTGTCAAGAAACCATTATTTATCAATTTTAGTCAGTATTGGAAACTATATGACACGGTTGTGACAGCCACGGTTGTGACTTTCAGTGTTCAACCTAACCGTGCTCCAGACCGGTTTGGAATTCGACAAGTTCCAAAGACAATGAAGTTCAGGCAATGAAATATTACTTTCATAACCGGGAATCAAGCCTAAATATCGTACGGCATATGTGAATCATAAGAGAACGGTTGTGACGTATTATTTTGTGACTTAGCTTTTCAATTTTTCGAATTGAATTCCCCTTCGTATACATGTGCGTGTGTTGACTTCTGCCGGTGTAAATACTGGCACTACCCCCTCCACTCCAAAATGCCAGCAAGTGGGTCATATTGAAACCCCGAAGATGGCGCCACCACAGTCGAATTCAAATTGTAAAAAATTCTGACAAAACTGTTGGACAGACTTCGTGGACCGTTCAATAACCATGGCGTGCATATTCCTCCAATTTTTTTGCGTAGAATTGTAAATCTAAATGTCCCGTAGAACATATATGCAGGTAACTTCTTTCAAGCCACGTCCTTGACGGATATTACTGCTGAAGTCCTGAATTCGATACGGAGGACAGGCCATGGTTGTGACATTTTGAACAGTTTTTTCTCCCTAAAACCGACTTACACGGTTCAGAATGGAATGTGTTTCATGGAAATAATAGAGTACCATCGTAGCTTCGGAAACATGTCGCAATTTAATCACCATTCGACCATTTTAGGGTGGGAAAATTCAAAGGACGAGAAAATGACAATTTCCGAACAATCACCCATATATCAGCATATAGGGTTCAAAAATCGTCTGAGAAACGATGCTTGAAGTCAAAAGAATTGAGGTAATAAAATGCAACGACTTTATTCAATCCTAACGGTATAGCAAGCGTTACATTGATTTAACGATTCGAATGATATGAATTGGCAAACATAGCATGTGTAAATTTATAAATAATATACTTTTTCACCCTGTCTAATGGTTCAAAAAATGGTAGATAAATGATCATTATAAAGGACAAATAGAGTGCGGACCGGGTTATAATAATCGTAGTTGATCTTGAGACAGACAATTTTAAAGGACGAAAATTTCTAGTAACGCGAGATGGTATATTAAAACGAATTTTACTGAGCAAAAATTTTGAATCAACTTGACCGGTTAGAAATTTTATAATAAATATAGATCTTAACATATAGCTCCTTCGTTCAAGAGTAGGAAGGTCAATAAGTTTTAAATAGTTTTCATAAGGTGGAAAATTTTCCGATTGATTCCAGCCTAAACCACGGAAAGCAAATAAGATACATTTTTTGTCTGGAGTGACTCAATTCTATCTATATACACGTTATAGTGTGGGTTCCAAACTACGCAGTAATACTCAAGGGAGGGCCTAACTAAACCAACAAAAAAACTTTTTGTTATATGGATCTGTCAGTTGCCAAATCGACTAACTCCATCGAAAAATACCTGTAGAAACTGACGTTTACGGATTGTTTTAACATTCCACGATCATTATAAAATCAAACTAGCATTATATATTATTTCACTACAGCTGTTTCTAATATATAGATAAATTCAAAATATACTGGATACATTAACTTAACCCACAGACACTAATATACCAATATTTTGGAAAAGTGGAGTTAATCGATTTGGCAACTGACACATCCATATATGGGTCAGAAAACTCCTTAGACCACCTTTTGATGAATCCCAAAATAGATAAGGCTTTATTAATAATACTATCAATGTGGAGATGAAATCGAAGTTTCTGATCTAATACAACACCCAAGTCCATGAAAGAGTTTACTCCTTCCAAAATGTAAGATCCAACAGTATGCTCACAAGGCATTATAGATGTTCGAGAGAAAGACAGTTTTTTACATTTTTTCAAGTTCAAGGACCTAATGGTAGGACCAAGCTAGAAAGGTCTGACTGTAATCGATTGCTGTCATCCAAGTTTTTAAATGACAAGAACAGTTTAACGTCATCAGCGTACTCTAAAATCTTCGAGAACGAAATAGCTGAAGGTAAATCATTTAAATATAAAACAAAGAGAATGGGTCCTAAATGACTTCCCTGGGTAACCATACTTAATGCCAAACTTCAAACAGATAATCAATCAAAGAACATTATTGGTGCTGAACGCATCGATACAGGACATCTCCTCAGCGGCACTTAGATCATTTCAACGATAAAGGTCAGTAAACGTACATTCAATGCGGTAATTATCTTGAAAACGAGCTAATGTTAGCTGGAGGATGAGGACAAAGATAAGGGATTATTATCTAGCTCCCAATACCCAAACAAAAATGCCAAACAAAATGGATGAATAACCATGATCTCTGAGCTAGTGGCAGATACGTCCATACATCACTGGGCAGTGTGAAGCATTCGCTAATATGCAGCAAATTCTACGGCAGTAGTAAGCCTCAAAGAAATGGTATATGTGGCTTATTGCTTGTAAATGGAAAACGGTTTCAAAATTAACAAGTCTCTTCCGATGTTCTTTTTATTGTATCGATCTTTGAAAGTTTAAGTTTATCAATCATAATCCGGTTCAAGATCTAAAATAATATTTAATACAGAAAGTTTATAAAAAGATGAAGTGTAATTGATTATTGATTCACGGAATACGCAGACAATCGTTGGCAATAGTTGTTTCTATTTTGAAACAAAAACATCCTATAGCATTGGCTTTCAATGAAAGCCTACATAGACAAGAAGTTTTGAATATGGATGATTTCGGTAGAGTATTGTTTTGGATGTTTTCGCACTAGACAAAATTAATGATTTCAACGAGCAGGGCCTCCACGCGATTGGACCAAAGCGTGAACGTTGATAACCGCTATAATTTCGAGGTGGTGGACGAGTTTATATACCTCGGATCTGCCGTAAACAAAACAACAAAGTCTGCCTTGAGATCAAGCGGAGAATTGTGCTTGCGAATAGATGGTATTTTGGGCTAAGCAAGCACTTTCGAGATAAAGCCCTCTCTCAAGTAACAAAAGTCCAACTATACCAGACTGTCATACAACCTATCTTGTTTTATAGCGCAGAATCCTGGGTCTTGTCGCAAGTACACGAAACATCTGCGGAAGTCTTCTAGATAAAAATACTCCGAAAAATATATGGACCTATAGTGCACAACGGCGAGTATCGGCGACGCATGAACCATGAGCTGTATGAGCTATATCCCGACATTGACATAGTTAAGCGGATCAAGATAACGCGATTGCGCTGGCTAGGCCATGTCAGTGGAATGGATGAAGACGAACCAGCACGAATGGTTTTCGAAACCGAACTCGAAGGATGACAAAAAATAGGAAGACCAAGACTCCGCTGGAAGGATCAGGTTGACGAATCCCTGCGTACACTTGGTATTGCCAACTGGGGGGATAAGGCAAAAGATCGAACTGGTTGGCGAAATATGTTATCTTCATTTTGTAAGGTCCCTGACCCCTCGGAGTTGTTCGAGACCAGATAAGTAAGTAAGTATGACTAAATACTAAATACTTGAGATGCCTTGGTGGGCATCGAAATAGCTATATTCCCAACCATCTACCGAAATAATTAATTTCACTAGTTCATTTTATAAACTTTCTGTAGTAAAAGTTATTTTTACTGGAGAAAATGATCTTGAACCGGATTATGATTGAAAACCTTAACAAGTCTCGCAAAAGTCTTTCCATCATCGTTATTAAGATTTAAGAACTTCAATTATGTAGAAAAGTGTGGAATTCCTTCAACCTGTATTATCTTGTTTGTTATTTAAATTAGTAAAGAACTGTGATTGTAAAAAATTGGGTGAGAAATATCTACAAACTGTTAAGGAATATAAATTTCTTATAACAGTATTCAATGTATTCTAAACCAATTTTAATCGAAAGAGATTTACTTGGTGGCCCAGGGCAGAAGAAATAAAGTTTAAATTTATTTATTTATTTATTTGTCACCGCCAAGAACTGGCTGTATATGATTTTGTACAGGGAAAAAGAGTGCCAACACGAGAGTGAAAGCCTCGTTAAAAACCTGATTTTTTCAATAGAATACAATGATGTAATATAAATTTGAAGAGGTAAATCATTTCGAACTCGTGATTCTTGTCAAAATAAAAATGTAAATGCGTGAATACTAGTACTACATACAATTAAGTATCTCAGAAAATCACAGATTGGATCATTTTAAACATAAAATTTGTCAAAATAGTAATTCTCATAACTATGTACATTACAGAGTAGAATATGCGAGACATAAGGTAACTTAGTCAAAAATGTTTGGAGTGGCAAATAATTACTGACTGTGAGTGGTTTATTCCAATCCATTCTTGGGAAGTACAAAAGTACAGCAGACAGTTGTCCGAGGCCTTCGGCCACGGACTGTCCCTGCAGGCTGTGTCAGAGACACGGCCGTTAAGTTTAACGTAGAATACGCCATCCGATAAGATAGAAAACATATATAACAATACATGATAAATAACATAAGCAAATGAATTTATTTATTTGATAATTACTTTTGATAATATACATAAGCTTATGGTAGGAAAAATAGGATAAATATGTTTTTAAATTAAAAGAGTAAGGATAAATGGTAAATAACAGACGCAAATAAATTTGATTTTTATTTTTTATAATTATATATCCATGTTAAATTCAAATTCACATTTAACATTTTGTTTCACTTAAATACATAAGTAAATATACGAAATTTCAATATTTCATCAATCAAAACAACAGCCGAAGGTTTGTGTCCACACTGAAACAGCAGCATAGTTTGTGTTCACGCTACAAACTCAAACACTCAACCAAACACCACACATATGTTTGAGTGTATGTGTTTAAACAATTTTCATTTGAGAAATTTAAATATTAGGATGATATCAACCAATATGAAATGTATACCAAACGAAAGATAACATCTTCATTTACCTACAAAAAAATTTTTTAAAAAGTTATCTCGCCGTTTCCTCATAATCAATGAAATAAAGATTACAACAATAACAATCTGACATGACTCCCTACCGTAAGGTAAGACGTATTCTACGCCAAAAAATAAGTTAAAAGTTTTAAATCTCTTGTTATTTTAATATTTAGTTTTTACAGATGCAAAAAATATTATCTTGGTACTTCTCGTTTTGATAGAGAAGGGCACACCAAATTAACATGAGGATGTTTATTGAATTTACCTCTTACAGTTAGCATATATTCACAATTTTACATACTCTAATTAAACTTTCCTATAACTTTACTAACTAAATAACTAACTAACAATTGATATCAATCTAAACCAAAATGCACAGATATAAAAGCCAAGTTATAATAACAGAAAATAATATTCGCATACAACGGTTATTATCAGTTAATAAACAACTCTTTTAACATTTCTACACAAATACCAATTCATTAGAAATTATCTTCCCATACGAGATACTTGAACGCCAATTGATGTAACTCCACACTTAAAAATGTTTGAAATATTATTATTATTATATTAATGCAACTTGGCAGAGGTCTCAAATTTCATCAGAAATTTTCTCCATTTTTTGTTTTACGGAGTTAGATCAGTTTGGCTTTGAGTAGCTCGCATATGTCGTGTTTTCTATTGTAAAATGATAACTACGACTGAGAGCAATAAGAATGTATGAATAATCAATACGAGTATTATCTTTATTATAGTTATACTGCATATCTTTTAATACATGTTAAACAGAGACTAGTAAATACATTCATGAACATTGATATACAATTATTGATATATTTTGATATAAAATTACCATGATAAAATTATGAATATTCATGATATAAAATTACCAAAGTAATTGAATTGTTTGTTTCTTTAAACTTGTAAGAACCTTATGGAACAAGTAAGTAGATTACTTTTTTTAATTATTGGGAATAATGGCATAGTGGTTGCACATCTGATGACGTTCATGTGAACTGGATACGGAGATGGAAAATAGTTTTGACAGTGATTCCTCTTTCCTTAGATGTCGCCATTAACATGGCAACTAAGTAAAGTCGGTATTAAGAAATTATTTAGTTTTTATAGTTGTAATGAACTATTGACATGAATGTTTAGATTACTTTCTTTGAATTTAAGTGTTTACCCAACAAACCGAATTTCAGGAGAGCCAGCTACCTTGATTCAATTTCGAGTTTGGAAAAAAATAAACATTTACCACCTGCAACTCAAAATAATATAACAAACTTGCAGTGAATAAATTGTTTACACTTCCCAAAGAACTCGTGGTTTGGATATGGTCGATTCTGTGTTTAATGTAGATTTTAGGGGTCACCATATTTGTATATTCCTGAATTAGTAATTTAATTGAAATTCTTAAAAACATACTTTAAAAATCACTATTCACGTTAGACCATTTCAAACATTTAAATAAAAATAAATGGTTTCCCGTTACATCCCACGAGGGGATTAGGGAGAGCTTCTCACCACCAGCGAGCTGTGCTCGTTCTAGTTTTACACTCACTAATTGGGACCTACAGTTTTACACCGATTCCGAACGGTATTTTGAGAAGCTTTTTCAAGGCTAAATACTCGATAGTGTCTCCGTAACTAAGCGAGGTGACCGCCGTCGAAACAAATTTAAGGTGGTCAGAGTAGGGATTGTCCTACTCTTTGGTCCTCCACTCTACTAAAATCTCTTCTTTTTTGACCTGGAGAATTCATGTATTCCTTATCTCCATGTATACCATACTGGACGGAAAAATCAGCACTGCTGGAATGTGAAGCATATTTAGTTTTAGCTTTAAGACATCTTTTCCATTTGATTACACTGTGTGTAATTTTCTAAGTCATGGAAATATAACCATAGACGGATACAACTACGTGATAAAAGACCAATAAAAAAAATCAATGAGTGTTCGAACTCACGGATGATGTGTTAACACCTTTTTGCTACACGGTACCTGTTCGATTTCTATGAACACATTAGTAAATGTTCCATTGGAAAATAAAAAATAATAGTTTTTTTTTGTATACACCGGGAAATGCTGAACATCAAATGACTCGCTTTGTTTGGCCATAGCAACAACAACGAAACAACCAAACACACAACATCACACATACTTTGTCCGAAGTAGCTGACGTAGACGTGTGTCACATAACTACATGTTTGCCATATCAAAAGCAACGAAACAGCCAAACACACAACATCACACATACTTTGTACGAAGTAGCTGACGTATTAGTGTGTCACCATAACGTCGACTGCGCAAACCCACGCAAATGAAATTTGGCGTGGCTATGCTTTATATCTCCGTTCAACCCAGCAACAGACACATGTACATACATACATTATTTTGTTAATACATACGCTATAGACACAATTTCGTTTGTCTCACCCCTGCCACACCACTCTTTCATTGCTCTCTTGCTCGCTCATTTTTGTTTAACACGTCATTATTCTCTTTCGCAGTCGCAGAAAATCTGGTTTTAGCAGCAGCATAAAATCTGGTTTTAGGAGCAGCATAAAATCTGGTTTTGGCAGCAGCATAAAATCTGACTTTGATGGATTTAGTCCCTATACGCCGCCATAGGTGTTAACACATCAAAAAAGACCCGTATCTCCCAGTTTTTCCCAAAGTCCTGCACTTTTATTTAGGGGTTTCCAAAGATTTGGGGCCTCGGTGTCATTTTTGCAAAAAGTGATCATTGTGTCAGGCTCATATCTTGCAAATTGTGAACATATAAACTTAAAAAATCTTCATCTTCAAGGTCAAAATCGCAAAAAACTTTTAAAAATTCGACTTTTTTTACCTTTTTCCCCTTGTTCAGGTCCATAGGTAGCAAACCGTTCAAAATCCAAGGAAAGAATCAACTACAAAAATGTACCTAGGATCTCATTAGAACATATGAACTTGCTAGGAATGATTCTTAACACCTTTTACTCCAACATTGAGATACTATGCTATCTATTACAAAAATAATAAAAAAAAATATTCATATTATTAGGGAGTTCACATGGTGTACTATTGTGTTGTATTTATCGTATATGCTAAAATAATACACCAGTTGTAAATATGTTGTTGGTATTCTTCATGTAAATATATTTTACGACTATACAACCTGATCATGTCTGTTTTTCCAGTGTACTATGTTGTATGTTCAGTGTCAGCTATTTTTTGTTTACTATTTAATCAGATATATTGTTGTGGTTTGAAGAAATTTAGCATTTTTCTACAACATTAACTCAAGAATTAATTTAAATTGGTAAAATAATAAAAAAAATTAAATTGGACAAATGGAAGGAGAAGAAACTACTTCGGTAAGTTTTTGTGTACAAACTTTTCACACAAAACCGTGAAAACTTTATCTTTTGCGCTTCTTGTTGGCATTTTTTAATTTTTTTTAATAATTTAGTTTTGTTGCTTTACGTGACTTATGATTTAGCACATACAACATGCTGCTCACATGCATAAGTCATATGTACTAATTTGTTAAACATGACTTTACGACTTATGACTTTAGGAGACCATGTTAATTCTCTATATGTTTATAATGTTGATGGCCCTGGACTTGTAAATCGCACCCTTTTAAGTTCTGGCTCCAAATGGTCGTCCGAATCTGACTCTGAATAAGAACTTATGGTATCCACAGGCACGTTGCTTCCAGACTGCCCTCCATTATCAGCTTTTTCTTCTTCAAATACTTCATTAACTTCATACAGGGTGATCTTGTGACTCCACCAACATACTTGAAATTAATTAAAAAGGAAATCAAAAAGGAATGCAAAACAATGCGTCAATAAAATTGATATTAGCTCTGCAAGCAATGCGTCGAATTTTTTTGCCTTTGTATCGTGTTTCCATGGGCATTGTGATTTTGGTGAAACCGTTGTCCTTGCACATCGGATTCGGTAGGGAGTTGTTTGTTAAAATCGTCAAAATAAAAATTAAGAAAATGCAGTTTTAATGTCATCGATGTGCCGATATTCTCAAAATAATAATTAAATTCGTCCTGTATTGCAAAACACTAAAATCTCTTCCTTTTTGACCTGGAGAATTCATGTATTCCTTATTGCCATATATACCACACTGGAAGGAAAAATCAACATTGCTCGAATGCCAAGCATATTTAGTTTTAGCTTTAAGACATCCCTTTCTATTTGATTATTATACTTCATATAGTAACGTTCCATTTCATTTAAGGTCTGAAGCAAAATGCAGCCATTTCATCCGTGCAGAATATTTTCGTTGCATGAGTCACATAAAAAAATCTCTAAATCTCAAAACTCATGCAACGAAAAGAGTTAAAAGTTTGAAAATTTATGGTGCGGCATAGAGAAGAGAAGAAGTTACTTCTCAACCTGTGGGTGAGACCTTAAATTCTCTCTAAGTTTCAGCACAGTTTTCATTATTTAACTCACATACAGAGTTCACCAATATACATACATACGTGATAATAGCATCCTCAAACGGGTAAAGTGTTGAATGTTTCTCCCCAGGTCCCTTAGCGTCATAAATATTTAATTAACTGCAAAGTAAGTCAGCTGTAAACTTACAATTGTATGCAAAAAAAAAAAAACAGCGGATGCCAACATATCACGCTAAACTGAAGTTACGCGTCGTCTTGGTACGTGCCCATAACAAATGTCCTAACGAAAGAGAGAAATACAAAATTTAAACACGTTTTCTCTGCGTTCCGAGAATGTATTTTGTTTGCTAACTGCATACAGTTTCTTTCATTAAGGATGCAAGCCACCGTCGTTGTTGCAATCTTAGTCATCACTATAAACACTAAAGTAATATTGGCCACTTTATCTTTGCCCATTCTAGAGATCCGGTGGTTTAGTAAACCATATAACCAGAACTATAAAGCCATACCACTCGTTTAAATATTTGCATAAACAGTAGGTTCAAGTTAAAGGAGAAACATGGGATGATATTTTGCAGCTGCATGTGTGTTAATTCCACTGGCCAGCACAAAGACCAAATACCACAAATTTTAAAATATTGATGTGTTTGCACCGAACGAAATTAGTGATATTATTTTGGTATTCACTGCGCGATGTCTTTATATTTACAAAATATAAACAGATAATAATTAAATGGAATAATGATGTTAAAGGAGTGCCAATTGCTGTAACTTATTGCAGAAAAGGCATTCGCTCACCTTCATTCAAATAACACTATGCAACAGGAAAAACTAGCCACATTAATTCCAATGTGAAATGAAAGCAGACCATTGAATAAATACACCACCAAGCGGTTTTCCAAAGTTAGTTCGAATTCCTTGTTTATAGGCTCTTGAAGTTGGGATAATTATGGTATTTTTTTCCACTGTGAATTAAAATATTTATTGGAGTGTAATTATGTGTACTTATTGTTCCATTGAACCTAAAGTAGAAAAAAATTTATTGTCTCAATTGTTTCAATAAATGAAAGGCGATATAGGCGTGGTCAAACAAAATGAAATTATTACTTTTTTTTTGACATTCATTATATAATATTTATTGTATTTTTACGAATATTTCCAAACAATTCTAGATCAGTTGCATCTGAAATTCTATTGCATGGGCTATCCAATAGTGAAATTAATTTTAGAATTTGTTCTGAATTCTTTTAAAGGAACCTAAAATTGGTTTTAAAAAATAGTTTTTAAAGTATTAATTACTTTTCATTAATACAAAAAACAGAATTTTTTATACGAGATTAAACAATGCAACACGAAAAAATATAACCATATACGGACAACACTACGTGATAAAAGGCAAAAAAAAAAAAATGTTTGCCCAAAGTCATGTGCTTTTGTTTTTATGGACCCCCAAAGATTTGGGGCCTCGGTGTCATTTTTGCAAAAACGTGATAATTTTGTCAGGCTTCCTAGGAAGTTCATATGTTCTAGAAAGTTGTTTAGTGAGATCTTAGGTACATTCTGGTAGTTGATTGTTTCCTTGAATTTTGAACGGTTTGCTACCTATGGACCTGAAAAGGGGGAAAAAGGTAAAAAAATCGAATTTTTGAAAGTTTTTTTTTTTTTGAGATTTTGACCTTGAAGGTAAAGTGTTTTTGGATTTTATAGGTTCACAATGTTTTAACAAGAGCTACAACCTTCTCTCAGAAAGTAAATCAAAATTCCGAACAGTTTGCAAGATATGAGCTTGACAAAATGATCACGTGTTTGCAAAATTGACACCGAGGCCACAAATTTTTGGGGGCCCATAAAAAAAGTGCATGACTTTGGGAAAAATTGGGAGATACGGGTCTTTTATTGTTTGGTCTTTGACCAAGTAGTGGTGTCCGTATATGGTTATATTTATTTATTTATTTATTTTATACAGTTCAATAACCGAGCCAATAAGGCCTTATTTGGTTATACAATTTCTGCAACACATTTCTACTGAAATAAAAAATTTACAAAATTAAAATAAAGTTGATGTATATAAACTAATGAAATTACACACAGTGTTGTAAAATCAAATACTTAAAGTTGCTTAAAATTTTGTACTTCTGGTTTTTTGCAAAATGATTGATGATGATTGCTTTAATTTTAGGTACTTTACATACTTTTCTTAAACTTCGTGTTTATGATGGGTTAATAAACGTCACCAGTATTAAGTGACGTTGAGGATTGTGTAGTTCTCGAAAGAACTAGATTAATTCAACTATTCACTCTTGTGAACTAGACTCATCCACTCATGATAAAATCGTGGAATTTGCTGGTACAGCAGGTCGACCTCCTAGTTCTATAACTCAGACAATCCTCTACAGCTGAATGAAATACAGTTCACGAAATTCGAAGAAGAGTACAACATTTTCGATTTCCAAAATTCAAAGAAAGTGAATATCTGTAATGCGAAATATATGTTAGTTTGTGCGTAAATATGTAAAAAAAAAACATAAAAAGAAAAACAAAAATTGTTGTATTCTTGGAAATCGAAAAAACCAAACGTATTAAACTTTGGAAATTTGTCTGAAATATACCCCATAGTGCAATTTTGAATGTTGATACAAGGTGGCGCAAAAGTAATCCTCCTATCAGAAAATGCTATAAATTTTGCGATCGGCCCCTAATGTCAGTTCTGTTTTGACATTTGTGTAGTAAACACATGCGAAATACACGTTAATAAACAATGTTACGCTACACTGTTCCAGAACGCGGAATATTGCTGACTATTTATTTGACCTATAATCGGTCGGTGACTTTGGCACAACGTGAATTTCGTCGCAGATTTCCTGGCCGTCCAACGCCTACTGGTGAAACACTGCGACGTTTGGCCGCTCGTCTCGAAGAGACTGGCACAACACGAGATGCTGCCAGGCGTGGCAGACCCCGGAGTAGCCCTTCTGCAGAAAATATTGCTGCTGTAGCCGAGGATGTCATGGATGCGCCGTCGACATCGACCAGACGACGTGCCACGCAAGTGGGTATCAGTCGACGGTCTTTATAGCGAATTTTGGTACAAGATTTGAAGATGTATCCGTACAAAGTCCAGACGGTGCATCAGCTGTTAGCTGCTGACCGCCAATCGCGTCTAACATACGCATTTCCCGGGCGCCTAATCTCCCGTTTTGGCGATTTGCACTGGCCAGCAAGATCGCCTGATTTGACCGCTCCAGACTTCTTTTTGTGGTGCTTTTTGAAGTCGCTGGTTTATGTCAACAAGCCTCAGACTCTTGCAGCTCTTAAAGACAATATCCGTCAAGAATGTGAGGACGTATCGCCGGAAGTTTTGGCCAAAGTGATGGAAAATGCCATAAAAAGGGCTCAAATGACAATCAACTGTGGCGGCGGCCATTTACATGACATCATATTCTTGACTTGATGTAAAAAAAATTAAAAGACCAAATAAAAATAATCCACAAGAAGAATCAAAGTTTTTAATTTTTTTTTAAATTACAGCCAAAAAACATCGGAAGTTTGCTTTTGCGCCACCTTGTATAACTGCTTGCCTACAGTGGGTTTGTTATAACACTTAAAAATGTTTACTAGATTACAAGATATTAAATTTTTCCCGATGGAAATCGATTCTGCACCAGTGGGCTACTCCGGGAAATTCAGCTTATTTAATATAAATAAAGTTACGTTTTCAAAATTTTGTTTTTGGAGTATACTAACTAGTAAGATTATAAAGTACAACAGACTTCCTTAAAGTTTAACTAAAATATTCCCTGTATAAATATTCTACCATACTTTAAGAGCTAGATATGCAAATCGCAAACAATCGCATGCCATATTCTATTATTTTGTTACACCCTCTCGACAACTCTAAATTTTATTTTAATGATGATTTTATTCCATCCCGTTTATTCCACCCACCGTTGAATAAAGCCGTCTCAAGATTAATCCATTTTTAAATCTTCTTTACTGGAATTACAGTACTTAGGTTATTTTAAGTTTCCCCCTACTAAGAAGGAGTAAATTGTATATTAAATTTTCTATTTTTAGATTTTTGTTTGTTTGGAAACGACCGTTTTACACATCATTAATTTTTGGTAACGTAACATTTTCAAAGTTCAAAAGTTTAAAATAAATAAATAATAAATCAAGCGTACAAGAAAAATCAGGGCTAAAATAAGTTACTCTTCATTGTGCCATGAAAACTGTGCGTGCTATAAAGAATACTTTGTTACTTTTTGGTTTTTTGGATGGAATATATGTGCACTTATAAAATTAGGAAAATAGTTAAGCTGTTGAACAATATGTTGGAGCTGCACAGTAGTTTCGAAGTACATAAGTTTAAATGGTTTATTTTAATGGCCATGGGTGTGTTTCCTCAAAATTGTACGAACATGGGTTTCGTAACTCCTTCTGAAACCCATAAACGAGATATAAAGGGTGTCTCATTAAGAATGTACTTTTTCATTTTTAAATAAAAACATTTATTTTTATTTAGATAATTTTGATATGTTCTGATTAAGTCTGGAACAAAATATCCATCAAATATCCCACGGCTCTGATGACAGGCCATTACTAGTTTCGTGAAATTTACCACGACTTTTTCACAGAGATGTAGCTGATCTCGGATTTGAGATGAGGAATTGTTTCTGGTTAAATCACATGATCTTGGTGGCCAGTTGACATCAGAATTTCGGGAGATAATTTGCTCTGGAAATCGTTGCTGCAATAAATCGATTGTTTAATGCGTGGTGTGGCAGATGGCGTCGTCTTGCTGAAACTACGTGTCGTCCAGATCCTCACGCTGAAAAATCTGTTGTTTGGATGCAAATATAATGCGTTTGTAGCTTGTCGTAAATATACTATACTTATCCCCAAACACATTGTGTTTGCTATTAAATATAACATGCTTTTAAAGCCTATTAAACCAGAATGCTGGTCATCAGCCAGAAGAGCTCACCTAGCTTAGAAAAATTTCGCTCAATAGTGAGCAGAAAAAAATCTGATATGGGCCATTAGATGCTTTAAGCCCTATAAATCAGCCGGACCTGACGGGATAATTCCCGAGCAACTAGATGAGCCATGGTACCTATCTTGTAGGTGGTTGGAGGGAATCTTCAGGGGTAGCCTTATACTGGGAGTCATTCCTAGCATTTGGAAGCAAACCAAAGTGGTTTACGTCCCGAAAGCGGACAAATGCTCTCATGTCAAACCAAGGGACTTTAGACCAATCAGTCTATCATCCTTTGTTCTTAAGACATTTGAAAGTTTACTGGACATTCACGTTCGAAGTAATCTTCCACAGAATCTACTGTCGCGTTCTCAGCATGCCTATATAAAGGGCAGGTCAACTGGGACGGCTCTCCACTCTATAGTCAGCATAACAGAGAACTCTCTTGAGAATATGGTCTTCGCTCTTGGGACCTTCCTGGACATCGAGGGAGCCTTCAATTATATTCAACCTTCGGCGATTTTTAGGTCGTTACATAATCTAGGAGTCGACAGCTTAGTGACACACCTAATTAGGAAGCTTCTGGCGGATGGATCCGTCAAAGCTGAAAGCGGTGGTGTTACAATTGCTAGGAACGTTAGCAGGGGGACACCGCAGGCGGGAGTTCTGTCTCCACTATTATGGTTAACTGCCTATGCCGACGATATTGCTATCATATGTACGGGTAGAAACCACAATTTACTTAGCATTGGTACAACCACCCTATTTAGTTTGCTTTCGAACTGGACCGCTAACAACGGACTATCACTTAACCCACTTAAAACCGATCTTATCTTGTTCTCTCGGAAATATGAAATACCCGCATTTGAACAGCCGTCAGTTAATGGGGTGCAATGTTGACGGAAAAGGTCAAGTATCTGGGGATAATTCTCGACAGAAAACTGTCTTGGAAACCCAATGTGGTGGAGAGGGTGAAAAAGGCGTCTATTGCTCTTTACTGCTGTAAAGGGGCGATAGGAAAGCGCTGGGGACTGTCTGCTAAGATCACCATGTGGATTCATACGGCAATAGTCAGACCAATACTTCTCTATGGCATCGTAGTTTGGTGGGAGTCCAAATTCTGAATTCCTTGATGAAAATACAAAGATCAGCACTGATTAGCGTTAGTGGGGCAATGGGCACGACGTCAGGTACTGCACTTAGTGCTATCCTGAATATCTGTACTCCTGATATCATGGCCGAATCGGCAGCCGCTACATCCCTGGTTAGAATCGGAGATTGTGGCGTTTTGGTGTCGGGGCATTCCGGACACGCTGAATTACTACACTGGATGAACTCTATTCCTGTAAAAACGGACTACTGTATCCCCTACCTGCTACCAGCGACAAATCTAAGGAATTCTATTCCGAACAGGAATACCTGGGAAAACTCACTGGAAGGGGATACCAGTAGTATCAGGTTTTTCACGGATGGATCAAAGTTGGACGAGCAATTAGGCTATGGGGTCCATTCACCGGACCTAAATATAAATATCTCCTTCAAGCTGCCTGATCACTGTAGTGTATTTCAGGCGGAAATTACCGCCATACTGGAGGTTGCTGAACTACTGAAAAGTAGTGTCACAACCCTCCGGAGAATATGTATTTACACAGACAGCCAGGCTGCCATAAAATCCCTCGAAGCCATGTTTGGTACGTCCCTGAAGGTGAAAGAATTCCACTCATCACTTAGGGTGATGGCAGAGTATTTTGACATCAGGCTGATCTGGGTACCGGGACACAGCGACATTCCAGGCAATTGCGTAGCGCATTGGTTAGCCAGACAAGGCACTACCGCACAGGTTCTTCCTGCAAAAGATGGTGTTAGTATGCCAGTCTCTACCTGCCGTTTGCAGATCAGGCAGTGGGGCAATAATATGTTCAAGGACAAGTGGAGACTTACTTCAACTTGCAAACAAGCCAGGGTCCTCTGGCCTGCGGTGGACAGGAAGAGAACTAGGCATCTACTGAACTTGCCGAGAGGCAGGTTATCCACAATGATAGGAACACGTACGGGACATTGTCTTGTAGGAAAACACGCCCTATGATTGGGACATAGAAACTCCACTCTCTGTAGATGCTGCATGGAAGAGGACGAGGAAACGACGAAACACCTTATATTGGATTTCTCTGTTCTGTCAGGACTGAGAAGTAGGATATTCGGAACACATCTAGTTAGTACCGTAGCCCTACAGGATATCCTGTAGGTCTTACAGACAAATTTATTGAAAGGCCAAATTGGCTGGACGACTAGTCAATAGTTGCTATAGAGGAAACTGCAGGTATCACAATGGGCTTCCTTAGGCTAAGTGTGCTAGACAGCGTGCTGTCTTGCAGCTTTTTCAACCAACCAACCAAATGTGTTGCATATATAAAAAATCTCAATTCCCAGTTATTCCAATAAACCAACTATTATTCATAGCAGTGTCACTGCTCCGTTAGTCTGTTTAAAGAATTTCTCGCGACTTGTCATTTAAAAATAACGACTCGGTAATAAAACCAGTGACATTAACAATATAATCGGCCATTGCCGGCTAGAAACATGGAGGTCTTTAGGACAGTCGTCAAGCTTTCATAGGCCTATTATATTGCTTAGGACTGTAATGAAAAATATGTAGCCGTTAAGCAAATATGGACGTGAAATTGAAACTGCTATTTCATGGTCTAAGATATCTATTTGAGGCTAAAGACGAAAAACAGTTCGGTGAGGTAGAGCTAAACTGAATTCAATTTTGTACAACCTCATGCAGGCACTTTGATGTGGTATTGGGGATGGTGATGTCCCGAACAATTTACGTATGTTGCATCATATTGCGATTTTCAAAATGTTAAAATATGTCATTTTAGAATTTAAAAAAAGCCCAGTATTTTTATAATTTTTGTCCAATTCTATATGAGGCACTGCCTACAAACTGAATCTAGTTCAAAATGAGAGTAATGGGAAATATTTTAAAAAATGCCTTAGCTGCACTGCACAGTGGCTCAGAATCAACTTCCATCGGTCAAAATTCAATATCGTTTGATCTAGTAGACATTTTTAAGATCTGTAAAAAGCGATTGTAGGCAAGGAGTCAAGGAGTATTGCGATAATCAAAACTGAAAATCGCACATTGACATAATTATAAGGTTTTTCCGCCTAAATACTAATAGAATTTGACTCAATAACTGCCGTGGACCAATTGTGTGGTCACTAGGTTGTCACATCAATATAAATTGGTTTTTGCTCAATCCTTATTTGAAAGCTTATAGGGTAAAGTATTTTTGAGATTCTTTACAAATTTTTCGGAAGAGGTCGCGCAAGTCGAATTTCCCGCAAACATCGGATATTCCGGACGTTATTCGATTTTATTTAAAATTCGGTCAATAACCATAATTTTTTAGTTTTTAACTCAACATTTTTAAAGAAAAACGTCTGCACTTTTATTGTATATGGCAAGCTTTCAAATTAAACTGGAGCAACTATGAAAATTTAAAAAAAACAATTTTTTGGGACACCTTAACGGCCACTGAGTCGAATTTTATTCAATGTCAATGTTTGTTTTTTGTCAATGTTGCTTTTTGTTGAATTTCATTGCCACCTGTATGCAATTCAACGGTCGAAATTCGATTTATATGCTAAATGTTGTGTTGTAAGGGATATTTGGGAGATAACTGCGACTAATGAACTCCTATTAGTATAAAAAATATTAAAGTTAGAAAGATAATTGTACCACCTTTCTAGCTGCGTACTTACTTTGTTATAGTAGTTGAGGGAAAATAGTTATTTACGTTTAGGAACACAAAATTAGACTTTTCTCATTAAATTAAATTAGAACTAAATTGGCACTATCTTGTTTGTGTTGAACCAGATGACATTAAAGATATCACGCAAAATTGGTGAACAGCATATTCGTTTCATCTGTGTATCATATTCATTTGGGACTTTTAAAGCAACGAAGTTATGTTGGTCCAAATTCAAAACTATTTCATGAACGATATTTTTTGAAATAATTAGTACAACCGAACAGTATTTTGTCTATACAATGCTTAGCTGCCATATTAAAGACACTTAATCACGTTTCTTAATGCTGAAAAAATGAGCGCAAGATCTCTAAAACTGGTTGAGATACAGTTCAGGAAATTCGCAAAAAGGAATCAAAATTTTTCGATTTTCAAAATTCGAAAAATGGAATATCTATAATATGAAAAAAATTTAAATTTTTTGTGCGCATTAGGAAAAAAGCATTAAAAAAGAAAATATAAAAATTCTTGTTATATTGGAAAACTAAAACACAAAAAGTAGTGAAATTTGGAATTTTTTCTGAAATATACACCATAGTCTGATTTTCAATGTTGATATATCGCCATAATCATCGCCATCAGTTGGTTTTTGACAGAACTTAGAAATGTTTACTCGAATAAAAGATATGGAATTTTGGTCGATGGAAATCGGTTCTGAACCACTGTGCACCGTGATGAATGAGGGACTACTTTCAGGATATCGTTGATTGTTGTGCAAACTTTATTGCATAAATTAAGGAAACTAACACAGAACAGACATATGTGTGGATGTGGAATGTTTTAACACATATCGTTTTATATAATTCAAAGTGTATGTCTGTATTCTATGTATATATTTACATGACCAAACTTATGTGATCGTACTTCCTCACAGGGTGCTTTTAAAAAATTCAATTGTTTTTGTGGCATTAGTCTCTGTACAACTGAGGATTGAGCTAAATAAGTGTCTTGCTACGAAAGTAGTTAGATTTTTCTCTTATGAACTTTTATCTCTTTATACTACAACTATAGTGGAGGTAGAAGAAAAGTGAAGGATGTTTTTACTATCAGTTTTTATTGTGTTTAATCTAAAATATGAGTAGGAACATCTGTGCTAGTTTTCTGTTATTAATATGCTGATTTTGTTCAGAAGCGTGATGGAAATTGAGAATTTTAGTGTGACCTTGCCCTGCTTTGAAGTCAAATTCGTGAAAAGCGAATTCTAGAGGGCGGATCAATAAGTCCGTGACTTTTTGAATGAAACACAGATTTTTTTGGAAATAAAAAATTTATTTTTTTCAACATAATCTCCTTTTAGCTCAATACACTTACTTCAACCTTTCTCCGATTTTTGTATCCTTTCCAAAAAATAGGATTTTTCGAGGTCCATAAAATAGGCATTTGTTTTATCAAAAATTTCAACGTTGGAGCTAAATCTCTTTCGAGCCATTTCTTTAGATTTGGAAATAGAAAAGAGTCTCTGGGGGCTAAATCTCGAGAATATGGTAGATGAGGTACCAATTCGTAGCCCAATTCATGGAATTTTGCCATTAAGACTACACATGTTTGTACCCGTACGTTTATGGTAAATTGAGAGCAAACGCGGCATCCATCTTGCAGACAGCTTTCTTAAACCCAACTGCTCATTAAAAATCGAAACCACACTGCCATATGAAATGCCTATGGCATCAACAATCTCACGCACTTTTATTCCTCGATCGGCCAACACCATATCGTGGATTTTTTCGACATTTTCGGGTGTATTGACCTCAATTGGCCGTCCAGAACGTTCAGCATCATTTGTACTTGTGCGACCACAACGAAAGTCAGTAAACCACTTTTTTTACCATTAAAATCGATGGTGCAGAGTCCTCATAGTATTTATGAAGCTTTTCCTTGGTTTTCTTTCGCAAAAAATAATATTTAATGTGACCTCGAAATTCAATTTTTTCCATTTTTAAAAAATTGCACGAGGTTGTATGTTTTGAACAGCTGTTCAACGCAAAGTAAACGACGGAACTTGCTCAACAGTAGAACAGAACAGTAGTCTATTAACAGATGACACTTGATAGGAGCAGTGTTTTATATGATATAACTACGAGGTAAGTTCGAAAATTCACACACTTATTGATTCGCCTTCTAACTGCCAAGCTCATTGTAATTTCCTAAATGAGGCAAGTCTTATAAAATGCAGCAGCGTATCTTAAAAAATCTTCAGAATTCATATTGTTAAACATGCAATCCTTCAGTAGAAAGTACAGTGTAATTTATTTTCTAGCTGTACTACAGTTTCTCTGAAATTATCCTTGACAAAAACGGTGTAGAATCGCCCCAATTTTTCCTATATGCAAAATAAGTTCCATTGCTGGGAATGCAAAATTCGCTATATGTAATTTTAAATTGTTTTTTATATCACTACTATGAAGTCTTTTTAATCTTACGCCACTGAAGATGTTTTCCGAAACTGTTTCCCTATATCTATACTGGTTAAAAAGTTAGCTGTACTAGCAAAGTCCAAGTTGTAGAACAAATGTTCTATGATAAACTTAGGTGGTTTGCTTTCCTGAAAAGTTGAATTACACATATATTGTGAGACCTTAGTGACAACTTCTTCTATGGCTTCTAAAAGCTAGACAACTAACTACAAATCATAAATCATAACTCTACCCAGCTGAACCTGATGTTGTATCTTCATCCTCCGAATAAAGCTAAATAGACAAATTACACAATAAGATTACTAAAAATGATGCCAAATGCATAGAACGAAAGACAAGGGACTACATAACAAGGGACTATAAATAACAATTTAACAAGTTCACAACAGATATGATAGAATTAGATAGGATACAAACGGAGGATGTGCAATACATCTACCGCAACATTTGCCATCAACTGTTGATGATAAAATAATTGATGAGGGATTTTCATAGTCATATCCAGAATGAAATATATTTATAATATAGATTTGTATTCTCTGACGTCCCTCCACAATCTCCTGCCTCTAAGGATATGTTCGTTTATCTTAAGGCCACTACGAGTTGCTGACAAGCGAGATGCTTCCTCTGTCACGATGGTTATATGATAGCATTTTACTGCAAAAATGTTATATTTTGTTGTAATGTGTTGAATTGTAACTACCCATTCACAAGGTTGCATAGGGATTTAAAAAGCCACCAAAAATTTTGAAATGAAATGAAAACTTTCCACTAGACAAAAGTTTTGATATTAAATATGTGTTTATACACAAGTAAATCCCTTTTAGGTGGCTTAAGTTGAGTTGTGAAATATTTTGTAATAAACACACATATATACATAAGTAAAATCGTATGTCATTGTATCATTTGATTGGGTTTGGCCTTTTATGACTTTTTATAAGTTTTCGCGGAAACTTGTCAAATGTCAATTCTCTTGAGAATGTGGTAGAATAATGATTCTGCCAAAAACCTTAATGAATCAACAAGCTCTTAAATCATCATAAATAAATAACTGAAAAATTCACTTGAAAACTATGATTCATTCATAAAAAGTTATGAGAGGTATGAGAGACGATTTATCATACGAAACGCGTCTCTCATAACTTTGTATGAATTAGGGCTTGATAGAAAACTCATATGTTTTACATCAAACAAGATTAACGCATTACGAAAGGTAACTCCGTTAACTCGCACTAACCCAGAATTCTACTCATACAATTTTAATCTATAAAAACTGAGGGTTAATTTTTAACCTCATTTTAAACTTGTGTACGTTTTGATGCAACACTGTTAGTTACTAAAAAAAGTGCAACCATAATAAAAATATACACAAAAATCAACTGTTTGACCAACAGATGCCGATCGAAATTTTTCCGACGCGTCGCCGCCACCAAACTGTTTTTAAGCTCACGCCGCCTATAACCCCGTATTCAGTTATTGCGAAATTTTGCAATTTATCCCTAAATGGAAAATTTTGTTGCGGAGAGTTACTACATATATTTGATTTACCTACACTGAACGGAAAAGCATCGTCACACGGATGAAAATGTTCATCACCCCAACAACTTTTGTCGTCGAAAGTGAGCTAACGTAGCGTTTATTTCCCGCTATAAAAACGTGTTCATCAACTGCAAATTGTTCGTTACTGTGGTGAAAGTATGGTTGTTGTTGCAATGAATTTGCTTCATTATTGTAACGAAATTGTTTCGTTCCTGCAATGAATTTGTTTCATTGTCGCAATGAATAGGTATCATTCAATAAATTTGTTCATTGCTGCTATGAATTTGTTTCATTAGTGCAACGAATTTCTGTCATTGTTGTTATGAAAATGTTTCATTACTACGATAAAAAGATTTTGTTTCATTGCTGTAATGAAGCTTTTGAAGTGTGTTTGAACTTATTTATTGACATTTGTACATAGATATACTGTTAGTATTACATTGCAGGTGTTTTGGAAACAATTTTTTGATATTTGCTAAATAGATTATATTCATTCCATGTTGAAACACTCGTCTGGAGAAGATTGTAGTAGTCGAGGGGTTGAGTGTTATTGTGGCCGTGTTCTTCAGGTCCTGCAATTAAAAACATATACGAGGAATTTATTATCAAGATTTCTATTTAAGATATGTACATATCTATGCCTGTACTTACCATGAACATAAGCTCTACTCCCCTATGCTCTACTCCTTTAACATAGGACCACATCATTGTTTTATTAAATCATGCAACTGTTGTTGTGTTGAAGGTTTTGATAGTCAATTATAGCGCCAAATCTCCCTGTCATTAAGCCAGTGATCGATCTGTAAGCATTTGCCTCAACTACTCTTTTATTTATTTTAACCAAATTTGTTAAAGTTTCGATTGGATTCATTTTACTGTAGGTTGAATTGTTATTTTTTATGTTCGTCGTACTTGAAACACTTTGTTTCTTCGACTTCTTCGTTTTCATTGAATTCGACTGCGCGCACAAATGTATGTAGTATGTTTGTCTTTTGTTTTTTTATGAACCCAAATACCAACACAACGAAACAGCCGCGACCGAATTATGATTAAAACACAAAAACACGAAAATTTTGTTGCGACTTGTACCGTCACGCACATACACAGACACACAAAAGTTCAGTTACATATTTCGGGAAAGTTTTCTGCTATCGATGCGTCAGTTTCTTTGCTGTCATGTTGCTCCTTGCATTCTGTTTATTTATCTATTTGATTTATAGTTTCACAAGTTACAACAACGATCACAGCAATCACATAGATTCACACAATTTAGTTTTCACGATAAGATATTATTACTAAGTATAACTAATTATGTAGTCTATTTTAATAAATTTATTTAAATTATTCCGGCGGATAAATATGTCTACCACTTTCGATTGTTGCAATGGAACTGATTTATGATGTGTATGTGTATTCTACGTACAATTCTACAAGTGTAAAAGTGAAAATTTAGTTTAGTGAAACAAAACCACTTGTAGAAGTATAACTTGCAGACTTGTGAATTGTACAAATCACTTGTAGCTACAAACTTGTAATTGTATTTTTATGAAACACAATTATTCACAAGTTCACAATTCTACACGCAAAAACGCTTGTAATTGTGAACTTGTAGCTTAGTGAAATAGGGCCCAGATGTAATATCCGAAGAATGCAAAAAGCCACTAACATTTTCCTTGACCGATGAACATTTATTCTTGAAAATATTTTGTTTGAAAGTTGGACGAAATATAAGACTGAACTCAGTAGGATTGCACTTTTAAAGTTTAGTGGAATTTTTTTGTGGAAGTAACTCTGATATTTGGCAGCTATAACATATGTTTATTCCGATTATTAGAAATTGATCTCTTTGTGAAAGAACAACGCGTTAAACTTGTGAAAACTTATTACAAAAATTTGGAAAGATATGCTGAGACCGCTCGCACACTTCGAAGAATTTTCAGTCGAAAAAGTGCTCCTAATGAATATATATTGTAATTGAATAATTTAATTTTTAATTTTAGATCTAATACTAGAGGAATTCTGCGTAAATGGAAAAAATATCAGTCATATTGGATTTGCCATTTTTGACATTTTGAGCGCAAAAATAAAATTCAATGTTTAAAGCAAATCTTTTGCGAAAGTGGCAAAAGGTTTATAATAGTATTGGTTTCATACAGTGGGTAAAAAGCTTTAAAATGGTATAAATCTGGAATGGTAACTGCAAATTCAAAATTTTATTTACAAGATTACTTGGCATTTAGCCGGCTTTTATCATTATTTGTTTTATATTTTCATTGTTATTTTATAAATTATTTTTATAAATTTTAAAAGGTATAAAGCACGATTTACAAAATTTATCCAAAATGTATAAACAAAATTTAATACATGGTAACTTATTGAGCAAAATCATTGCCAAAACTGGTAGTTTGTGCATATACAATAAAAGGTTGGGAGTTTTGCTTTAAATATGTTGAATTACAACTTACGAAAATCGTGGATATTGATCGAGTTTTAAGTAAAATTCAAAAATCCTCCGGAATATCAGATTTTTGGGGGCTAATCGACTTGCACCGTCGGTGTTGCAATGGTTAGTGTGCGCGCCTCCTGTACTTGAGATCCTGGCTTCGATCCCTGCTCTGACCACCTTAAATTTTTTGCGGCGGCGGTAACCTCGCATAGTGACGGCGACACTGTCGAGTATTTAGCCATGACAAAGTTTCTCGAAATACCGTTCGGAACCGGTGTAAAACTGTAGGTCCCAATCAGTAAGTATAAAAATAGAAAGCGCATAGTTCACTGATTGTGAGAAGCTCTCCCAAAATTCTTCATGGGATGTAAGGGAAAACTATTTATTTATTTATTTTTAATCGACTTGCGGGACTTCTAAATCTCTTCCAAAAAATCTGAAAAAAATCTGAAAAATACTTTACCTTATACGTTTTCCAATTAAGCTTGAGCAACCATGAAAATCAAAAAATAAAATTTTTTGGACACCTTAGTGCCAAGTATAGCCTTACCCTATGTGGTCTTTAATTGTCTGTGGTTATACGTTTGTCCGCATGGAAATTCCAATAATAAAAGCGTTGGTCTTTAACTGTTATCTCTTCTTCTTCTTCTTCTTTCTCCTTTCTTCTTTTGATAATTAAAATATTAAAAAAAATTATTCGATTTCGACCAATTTCAGCTCTTCGATCAATCCTACTACGCGTTTTCACAAAATCCAAGTGAAGTCGCATACTTACATTCATAGATAAAGGAAATAAGTAAATATCCACACCCGTTGTTGTCCATCACTACGTGCTGTGTTGTCGACTTGCAACTCTCATTGAGGTTTCGCATTACATTCATTGACGTTTATTCAACACTGTGCGAAATTTGATACGTATAAAAAAGTATAATTTTCCCGGTTGTGTTATTCGAACAACTAACTTAATTTTTAACGTAGAATACGTTATACGGTAAGGTAGGGGTGTTGATCTGGAGCACAAAATTTTGAGAAAATGTTTGTCAACTTTCACCCACTTTTACTTAAATATTAAAACATATTTTAGCAATTTTTATATGTTACTCAGTTTTGGTAATATGTTTTGTTTCGAATTACATTAAAAAAATTATATGTCTATATATAAAAGTTTTATGTAGTTAAGGAAATAAATATTTAAGAGCATGATATTTTAGACATTTTTTGTACATGCCGCCGTTGTAGTTGGTTTGTAAATGCCGCTGTTGTTTTTGTTGTTGTTGTGAAATCAAATGATTTTTGGCTTTGCTGTGCTGTGTTTATTTATCGAGCAGCGTGTAAATGTGTGTGTGTGTACATTTCGTTTTGTTGGATCGGTCGGTTATTAGTTCGTTTGGAGGGGAACATAAAATGAAGGGAGGGGAGCGTGGACACTTGTGTGTGCTTGAAAGTTTGCAGATCTTTGCTGTCGTTCGTTTACTTCTGCGAGCAGCGTGTAAATGTGTGTGTATGTACATTAATACAAAGGATTGGCGATGTATACGCGAACGTATTCTACGTCTGACCTATGCGCCCGTGTTATCTAACACAGGCTTGTTATTTTTTTTTATGTCTTTGTGTTCCCCACTTTATTGTTAGCACCTGCTCTAAATACATCTTGCAATGTACATATTATTTGGTAGCGAACGTTGTAATTATTGCATTGAGCTCCATCTAGAAAATATCCCATTGAACAAGAAATTACCCAAGGCATGTGTGATATGTAGTTAATTCCTTTATCTATGCTTGCATTTCTCTAACCTCAACAATGGCAACCTGTATGCGAATATCTCTGACTTTCACACCGTTAGTATGTCAACTACCAACATTATGCAGTCACCATCTCCTCTAGTATACGTCGGGTCTTCGTGAGTACATTATTTTTTCCCTACGTTCCGCTACGGTTTCGCCGGAATAGCATGGTCCGACGGAGAAATAACTTAATTATTTAAAAAATTATATATAATCGAAATAATTATTGAGACTTGGGCTATCACAATTTTTGAAGTTTCCGTACATCTTTGAGCAACGCCATCGTTTAAGTGAAGACACACAAAGTAATGGACAAAATGTCGAAACTCTATTCGTTTATTTACAAAAATTGTTGTAAGTTAGATGTTTTAGTTAGACTACCGACTGCTAAGATTTCAAAACAAAACAAAAAACAATTACCCTACCATTTAAATATAAAGGTTGTCTCAGTAAGATTGCACTTTTTAAATTTAGTGCAATTTTTTTGTGCACGTGGTAACTCCGAAATTTGGCAGCCGGCACAAATGTTTATATCGATTATTTAAAATGCAGCGCTTTACGAAAGAACTACGCGATATAATTGCGAAAACTTATAACAAAAATTTGGAAAGCGCAACTAATGTGTGAACCATTCAAAGAATGGTAAAGCAATTTGAAGAAACTGGGTCGGTTATGGACAGTAAGTTTCCTGTACGTCGACGTGCCAGTCGGTCTCTTAAAAACATTTTTACTGTAAACTAGATTGCCGCCGAAAACCCGAAAACATCAATTCGGCATCGTTCTCAACAACTTCAAATTTCACGAAGCACGCACTACGCAGCGAAAGTCGACAAAATACCTCCACCTTCATGCAAACAAAATTCAGCTTCGTCAGGAGCTCAAACTAGAAAACCATGCAAAGCGCCGACAATTCGTTCAATGGGTAATGGCGCAAAGTGAAGTCAGTGCCAATTTTTCAAAAAAGAAAAGTAATCTTCTCCGACGAAGCGCATTTCCATCTGAATGGTTTCGTCAATACACAAAATTTTCGAATTCGGGGCTCAGATAATCCTCATGCAGTCCATGAGAAACAAATGCACCCACAACGGCCAACTGGCTGGTGCGGATTTTGGTCAGGTGGCGTGATTGGGCCCTACTTTTTCGAAGATGAGGCCGAAATTGCAGTTGCTGTGAACAGAAGTCGTTACAGGAACGTGATAACGGAGTTATTGTGGCCTCAACTGGACGTCATGGATCATGGACATATAGTTTCAGCAAGACGGCGCCACCTGTTACACCGTGCATAAAACAATCGATTTATTGTAACAACGATTTCCAAACCTAATTATCTCAAGAAATTCTGATGTCAACTGACCACGAAAAACACTGCGATGTAACGCCGTGCGATTTATTTCTGTGGAATTTTGTGAAATCTCCGATTTATGCGAATAAACCAGAAGCAATGCCTGAGCTCAAATCCAAGACCCAAATGCGTCGTCGGTGAGATACAGCCACATCTCCATGAAAAAGTTATGGAAAATTCCATGAAATGAGTAATGGGCAGTCATCAGGGTCATGGGGGCCAGTTGACGGATATTTTATTCCAAACCTAGTGGAAACATGTCTTCAGTACAATTCAATAAAAAAATCACAAGTACCTCAAAAAATACGTGTTTTAATTTTAAACTGGAAAAGTACATTCTGACTGAGGCACCCTTTATTTTATGTTGACTTTCGTATTTAAAAACCTACAACTTAAAAAACATGAAAAAAGATCGGGTTACATTTAAATTGTTCAAGAGCAAGTATTCTATATGTTACACGGAAAAAAGCGTAATTCTTTAATATAACTACTGACATATTGTATTTTTCTTAAATTTTCTCATTTATTTGTTTTGGCTTTTTAAATACAAATTGCAAATTGGCTTGATAATTTCTTTGCAAAGCATCAAATAGCATAAATAATGAAGGATATCGTAATGGTCATTAACTTCTTGTGCTCAATACCAACCTGCGTTTCATTATTGTTCTATAATTCCCTCAAGAAATACCATGACAGCATATCACCCGGAACGCTGGCAGACTTTCTGTTTGTTTGCATACTGATACCATAGAGTAATGTCGTATAGAGCTGCCATTCTTCCCATCAGATATTTCATTTCACGCTCTTCTTGTTGCGGTAGAGAGCTTTTTTTTGACGTAAATTGCCGTACACCAGTTGGACGTGCAAAATTTGTTGACTTAAATGGTTCATGACGTTTTGATGAACAACTGTGAAATTTAAACGTATTGTAAACTCTTTTTTGTTATACATATACTAAAGTTAGTATATATTGTGGTATATTTACACAAAAATGTTAACGCACAAAATGAAATGCCGTTTCTGTTTTCTTGTTGTTTGATTTGAGCCACTGCCTCTATATGTTATTATTAAAGCAACACTTTCCAACATGCAACGTCCATATGGAACCACAACACACTTCGTAACTTTACTGATACAAATCGCTACTCTATACGTCATTACTCGAAGACTGACACGTTTGTCTAGCTGTATGTTGAAAACGCAAACAGGAAATAAAATTCAATAGAAACATTTGGTACACATCTTCATATTTTCTGAACCCCCACAGATGATTGTTGGTTAAAAATCTCTTTGTAGAACTTTTGGGCAACATGACTCAAAATCAAAATCGATATCAAAGATGTATGTCATGCAGACACAAAAATTTGGCACGCAGTGAGGAGCTTGGCTCATGACAGCCATATAACACCGCATTTCAGGAGTAAACGAACGCCATGGAACGGCAAACAGGCTTTATGTGGGTATTTTTGGTTCGAGATAAAAGTTATAATTTGTGTATCAAAAGTTGAAGGACATGCACGTTTCTTGTTCTTCTTGCTTTCATTTATTTTGAGAAATTTGATATGCTGTCTCACGCAGATGCTAGTTTTCAGGCACTACGTAATACTTGAAATCCTTAAAGCGTTTCGGACTAATTTAAAGAATTTCATAAGTGCATGAATTATTATCACTTACCACAATGCGGGTATTGATGCATTTCATACCAGTGAAATTACTTTCCAGAGGACTGTACAATAAAGCAGCCTTCTTTAAGGTAGCCGAACAAATTTTTCAACTTGACGAAAATCCAATCCACTTGGTCAGTCCCATTAGTAGAAGTTCTACCAAGAACAGCTTCCACTTTTACTCCTTTTGCATCTACGGTGTCCGAGATATTGGCTTTACTTTTACTTTTATTGACTGTTATTAATTAAACAAACAAATTTAACTAATTTTAACATATTTCTCCAACTGGTTCTATCCTTCGTCTTTTCAAGCCAGTTAGAAACACCAAGGATACGGAGGGATTCTTCGGCCTGGTCTTTCCATCGGTGTCTTGGTCTTCCTCTTTTCCTACTTCCATCGGGTACGTTATGGAGAACCTATTGCGTTGGCTCACCTTCATCCATTCTGATACCAAGGCCTAGCTACCGCATCTTGCCTAATTTGATGTGCACGTCAGAATATAAATCTTATAGCTCTTGTTTTCAACGTCGTCGGTACTCGCCGTTTTCGTTAACAGGACCATATATTTTACGGAAAGTTTTCCTGTCGAATACTTCCAGGTGTTTTTCATCCGCTTGCGATATGACCAAAGTTTCGGAGCCATATGCCGGGACTGGTAAAATGAGAGTCTTGTATAGCTGGAACCTTGTCCGTCGAGAGAGGGCTTTGTTTTTAATTGTTTTTAAAATAGCATCTAGCATTGTTTTTAAAATAGCATCTAGCATTGTTTTTAAAATAGCATCTAGTTATTTGTAAGCACAATTCTCCTATTTATCTCCAGTCTGATGTTGCTGTCCTTGTTCACGGCGGATGCAAGGTAGATAAATTCATCCACCACTTCAAAATTAAATCGGTTGTCAACGTTCAAGTGCGGACCCTGTCGAGAGGTTTCTCTAGTCCACCCATCCACCTTCGCTGATTCTTTTTCGATTCATGAAAATACTCCACAAACCTCTCGCAAATTTCGCCCACTGATGTCTATGTCGTCAGCATACGCCAGCAACCTGTGGCTTTTCGTGTTAATGGTATTGTTCGTATTTACTGCAGCTTTTCTCATTACTATCTCCATTAAGATGTTGAAGATATTACACGAAAGTGTGTCGCCTTGTCTCAGTCCTCGCTTGGTACTGAGTGATTCGGTGAGGTCTTTCCCCATCTTCACTGCTGATTTGGTGCAGGTCAGCGTCATTCTACAGAGGCGGATTAGTTTTGCCGGAGTCCCAAGTTCAGACATAGCTTCCAACAATTTTCCCGCGAATGGGGCTATTGAAAGCAGCAAAAAGATGGTATGTAATCGATTTGATTTTCGTGGGAGAGGTATAGGCTGGTGAAGCAAATCTCCTTGTGGCATTCTCCTTTCGTACTTTAAATACGACCACCATAGGCAATACTAGTCAAAACAAACTTCACATTGTCATTGACCTCCAACAAGAATAACAGCAACACATTTGCTTCCGGCCCCAGGTAGATGGAATTACGTAGTGGTTTCAACACATTAAGTTGAAATTTGCTGAATATTCACACGAGTAGGTTAAGTGCTTCTCCCACACGAAATAATCTGCAATCGATAAGAATACAGAAATCTCCGATTTTATGCCGCAGATGTTTTTCTTCGAGTGCGGAAAATGTTTTTACAGTCGATAACAGCTACATACAAGCCTAGTAATATCACACCAGCAAGTGGTGCTGTAACATCGTGATTATCAGCACTATCAACGGCATTATCTACTACTATGGGATTGCGACCAGTATTAATGATTTCACAAATATTTCATCAATAGCTCAGAGTAGTATACACCAAGTGGAAGTGATGACGAAGTTTGTTATCTATGGTGTTGTAGCTATGTCTATTCATATGCACTCTCTATTGTGCTCATTCATTTTTCCATAAATAAATTAAGACTTTTACTGTATCAGGTGTTTCAGTTGTTTTTCATAGAAATGAGACGCTTATTAATCGTGACGTATATTTTCCATAAATTCCTGGTTGGGTACATTTGGTCCTTAAAGGGATCAAAAGTCGTGCAACGGTCAGTATTTTTAAATAATTTTCACGATATTGAGACATCGTGATCGGGATTTTATGGGATTTCCTTGATATTTGGAAATGTGATATTAAACTGATAATGGCCGTCACACCTCAGTGATTGTGAGAAGTTCTCCCCAGTCCCTTCATGGGATGTAATGGGAAACCATTTATTTTTTTTTAATGAATAGATCGATATTATATTTTGGGAAGTGCAACTTGGATGTAATCTCCCATTTGCCATTGAATATAAGAAAATTTCAAATATTACCATCTAATTACCATTACCATCAAATCCCTGTTGGCAATATTATTAAGGATTTAATAACATTATTACTTAGTGTATTTGGAAAAAAATCACCTACGGAATAAAGCATTGCAAACAACCAGTTGTGCAACATCTTAAACTGTATATTCAACAGCTATATTCATGGTTCTATCATCGCTTATAATTGAGCGAGTATATCCCAAACCTCTAAAGACATTTTAGGCAAAACTAGAACACAGGTGAGTGATGACGATAGTGACACTTTCGACTACAAAACGGGAGATAATGGAAGTCCAGGGCTCGGGTCCATAATGTATCGCTTTATTCACAAAAATATATTTCAGCACTATGGTTTGTGGTAGTATTTGATAATTATATTAAACTATAAAACACTGTGAATGTCATTGGGAAAAATTTTCGTAGACAAGCCCGAAAAGAACGGGTTTACCCTACTTGAGATACGAGGAATAGAACTGCATCATTAGGCAGTTCAGTTCCAATTACGGATTCATACAATTTTTTCTTTACTTCGACTAATAGAGGGGATATTTGGAACGAAGCTCCTTATTGCACGTTGCAGGATAGGAACTAAATGAAAAAAAAATTAAACAACTTTTGCTTTAACACTATTATGCTACAAACCACTATTATCAACTATATCGCCAAAGTGAAGAAAGTGTAAAAAAGAAAATCTTCTTATATACGTCCCTATCTTAAAAAATAACAAAATTCTTTCAAAACAAATACCTACCAAATTTTTTGAAATTATTCTAATTATTCTCATTTTCAAATTATTCTCAACTTGTGGACGCAACAAATTTTCAATCATAGTCCTATACATAGCCCCGTTAATGGTTTCTGGTTAACCTTCCTCATTTAAAAAAAAAAAAAATAACAAGCCTGTGTTAGATAACACGGGCACATAGGTCAGACGTAGAATAGGTTAGCGTATACATCGCCAATCCTTTGTATTAATGTACATACACACACATTTACACGCTGCTCGCAGAAGTAAACAAACGACAGCAAAGATCTGTAAACTTTCAAGCGCACACAAGTGTCCACGCTCCCCTCCCTTCATTTTATGTACCCCTCCAAACGAACTAATAACCGACCGATCCAACAAAACGAAATGTACACACACACACATTTACACGCTTCTCGATAAATAAACAAAGCACAGCAAAGCCAAAATCATTTGATTTCACAACAACAACAAAAACAACAGCGGCATTTACAAACCAACAACAACAGCGGCATGTAGAAAAAAAGTCTAAAATATCATGCTCTTAAATATTTATTTCCTTAACTACATAAAATTGTATATATAGACATATAATTTTTTTAATGTAATTCGAAACAAAACATATTACCAAAACTGAGTAACATATAAAAATTGCTAAAATATGTTTTAATATTTAAGTAAAAGTGGGTGAAAGTTGACAAACATTTTCTCAAAATTTTGTGCTCCAGATCAACACCCCTACCTTACCGTATAACGTATTCTACGTTAAAAATATGGACCGCTAACTTTATCAACCAAAACACCGCATCAAACAGTACATCTGGAGGTGTGTAATTGACGCTGACGTAATACCTTAAAATCTACAATATAGCCTGTTCACATAGCCATTTTAGTGGAAATGAGCTTCATCACTCATTATAGGGTTGTTTAAAAAGTTATTATTTTCTCTGGCTAATTGAATAAAATGAATAGCATATTGCATGCGTGCCTGAAGATCTTGGGGATAAAGTTGCTGTGCCGTTTGAATTTTACACGGAAACAATTTAAGATTCAGTAACAAACTTCTTTGTAGGGATGTTCTGGAGACTGCGAATTGAGTACAACGAAGTGACACATGGATCGTCGTTTACACTCCGCCGTACAACCTACACAGCTGCTTCAGTGCGCATAGACCGATGAGTACTTGAAAGATCCGACACTGATCCCTGTTCCTCAAAATGGGAGTCTATGTTCCTAATCATGTTGTCACTGGGTACTGTTCTGACATTAAAATGACGACGGTAATTTCGTTGAGCTAATAAGATAATAGCCTTGACAGAAGAATAATAAAATTCAACAATTTTTACCCGTTGCTGTGAGTTATATCCATAAACAACTAATGGGTTATCCATTTTGCGGTTTCAGAAGTAAACGTAAATAAAAGACATATAAAATATTTTTTTTCATGATATTTCCATGTTAGTATAAAGTTTGAACGTTGACATTATGTGTGAAACACTATATCATTTAAATTACCACCACGCGAAGTGTTGCAAGCATTGATTCTTTTGAGGTAATTTTCGACACATATTGGGCGGTATCTCAGCCAGAACTTGACGAATGTTGGTTCTTAAGTGCTCAAGAGTTAAAGGTTTATCTGCATAAACACGGTCTTTCGCGTGCTCCACAAAAAAAAATTAATGTGCGTCCGATCACAGGGGAGATGTGTAAACATCTAGTAATGAAGTTGGAAGTACTTATGCTTTTAGTATATTTTTTTTATTAATCAATTAAAAGTATCAAAACTTTCAATATTGTAAATACATAGGAATTTGCTGGTTTTTGTTTGTTTTATTTAACTTATTTGGTTAGTAAATGGGCACACTGCAGTATATATGTACTGCATTAAAAATTACAGTACGCAGTAAATTTACTGATTACTGAAAAAATTCAGTGAAATTTAATTTGCATTACCAGTCAAATCATTGGGCCGTATTCATAATAATCAGTAATCGGGCGTTACTGATTACTGAAAATTCAATGCACCTCATCATAATCATGTAGGCACTTTATAAAAATTGCTGAAAAAAATTTTAGTAAGCAGTAAAAATTTATTGAAAGTTTAGTAGTACTGCAAAGTGCCCATCTATGGTAAATGCCTTAAGTACAAATAGTTAATATTGGCTTATGGTAACTAAAATAAGATATATAATTTTTTGACTGGATTGTATTTAAAAATCTCTGGAAAACTGCATCCATAGTAGTGGAATTGTTAGTTGTGGGGGTTTGTGGAGGTTTATGCAAGTGGAAAACGTCAAATAAAAATTTTGATAAAGCTTGCGACTGTGGGTTTGCAAAATTTGTATTAAAATCTCCACCCATAATAATTGGCATGAGATGGAGATTGTTACCCAATTGTCGTGCACCAGCTTCAGTGTAAGGCAACAGTACGTAATGAAGATATGTTATAATCTTAACTTATATTGGAATCTAATAGAAATTTTATTAGAATTAACATTACCTTCATTCAGCTTTGATACACTTTGTGTTGTTTTATGTTCTGAGTTATAATTTTTTTGGTGTTTTGTAAAATATTTTATTATTTTGTATTTGTTGCGGTTGAAAAGTTATTAATCAGCTGTTTACTGAAATGTAATGTTATTTTACAGCAATGGTTTTCGAAAATTAGTAGCTAATATTGCACACTAGATGGTGCTTATATGCAGCTGTTAAATATGAATGACAATCTCAAAGATGAAGAAAACTTTTAGTTTTTAGTTTCCCTATATTTGACAAGTTTAGTTTTTAGTTTTCCTTATTTTGCTTTGTTTTAGTAAATTTTTTATTAAAAGTGCAAAAAATCTTTTTAAAAGTTATTAAAATTAAATGTTTTTGTATTCATTTTATTTATTTGTTTTCATTTGCCTACGATAACATAATGTACGACAATTAGTGAAAATTAGTCGCTACTATTGCACACTAGATGGTGTTGAGCATATTGTATGCAGCGTATGATTACACTAATACACTCATACATAGCTCACACCGATTTGATAACGCTTTACGATTGGTTAACGATTACATCGCACATCTTACTCTAAATTTGTGATTGTATTGTGAAAAAGATGTCTACCCCCAGCGTATAGATGTTTACACATCAAAAAGTGTAATGGTGTCAAATCGCATTATCTTGGTGGCCAGTTGATATCGCCACGACGAGAAATTACGCGGCCAGGAAATATCTCTTGCAATAAAGCCATATTCTCTCGAGTTGTGTGGCATGTGGCACCGTATTGTTGAAACCACTTATTCTCCAAGTCGTATTCTTCAATAGCAGGCAAAAAAATTGGGTTATCATATGACCATAACGCTCCTAATTGGCGGTGACAATCGTTCCATCGTCGTTTTCGAAGAAGTAAGGTCCAATCTCACCTTCGGACCAAAGAGCGCACCAAACAGTGACTGTTTCTGGATGTAATGGCCTCTCTTCAATTATTTGAGGATTCTCAGAGCCCCAAATACGACAATTGTGTTTATTAACATACCGTCAGTGGTGCAATGGTTAGTGTGCGCGGCTCTTGTACATGAGATCCTGGGTTCGAACCCGGCTCTGACCACCTTCAAATTTTCTTTCGGCGGCGGTCACCTCGCATAGTGACGGCGACACTATCGAGTATCTAGCCATGAAAAAGCTTTTCAAATTACCGTTCGGAATCGGTATGAAACTGTAGGTCCCAATCAGTGAGTGAAAACTGGAAAACGCACAGTTCAGTGATTGTGAGAAGTTCTCCCCTGTCCCTTCATGGAATGTAATGGGAAACCATTTATTTATTTTTTAACATACCCACCGAGTGAGAAATGTGCTTCATCGCTGAAGAAAATTTTGTTCGAAAAATCGCTGTCCACCGCCTGTTGTTCAAGCACCCATTCCACGTATCTACGACTTTGTGAATGGTCAGCTGGCTTGAGTTGTTGTGTGAGCTGGACTTTATAAGGATGTAGGTGTAGATCCAAATGCAAAATATGCCATAATGTGCCGTAAGACAGTCCTAATTCCTGAGAACGACGAGGAATCGACACATTCGGGTCTTCGGCAACACTTTCACTTACAGCAGCGATATTTTCAGCGGAACGAACGAAACGATGATGCACATTCCTTACAATATCTGTAACCGCACCAGTCTCTTAAAATTTCTTCACAATTTTGCCAATTGCTTGCGTAGTTGGACGATTATGTAAACCATAATCTCCTCTTAAAGCACGATATGTGGCTGTGCCAGAATCACCATTTTTGTAGCAGGTTTTAATAATTTTTATGCGTTGTGTGATAGTTAAGCGATCCATTTTCGTCAATGTCAGACTTTCAACTGAAAAGAAAAAAAATGGTTTAACAATTTAGTTTGACAGATGTCGAATTCCAGCCCTATACTTTTGAAACCACGAAATGGAAAATGTTATGAATATTTTTAGCCAGCCTGTACATAACTTTATAACAAGTGTTTTTATAACAGAAACCAAATTGTGATTACAGTGACTATTATTTGAACACGAATTCTAATTTGTACTTTCTATGAGTTGTATCTTCCATTTCAGATGTATGAGACTTTAGAAATTCTCAAATTAGTAACACAACTTAATTTCTGTGATAAAAACTTCTATTTACATTTAGTAATACCTAATTTTAATTTATAACTACCATCGACAAATAATTCTGATGTACGATTGTTATGAATTGAAAATGTAAAATTATAGTCCTTAGCATGGTATTTCCAATGCCTGAATTGATTTTCAACTAATCTTTGCCCTGAGTGTAGCCTTTCTTTTAATAGAGATTAGTTCCATTCGATTGTTATGTGCAGTGGAAGTCACGTATTATAAATTTATGAAATATTAATGAATACTTAAATACGAAATGATGCCAAGAAGTAAAAGTTCATAATATTGCGAACACCATTTAACATACATATATGTATATTAGGCCGACTGACATTGTATGGTGGGGAAAAAATTATTTTTTTCCAACCCTAAAATTGTTCCCTGGTTTCTTTTCTGATGATTCTCAAAATATTTCGTGTCTAGCATTAAGATCCCGTGAGCTGGACCGTTTTTAAAAAGTTTCTTAATTTTTAAAGGAAAATTTTGTTTTAACGAAAGATAATGTAATCAATTTTAGTATTATATGAAATGGTTTTTTATGGCGCGGTATATAAAACTTGTCAAAACATGTTCCGACACATCGATTTTTTCAGAGATATGCTGCGAAAAAACGCATGTTTAAGTTTGTAGTACGGAGATTTTTCTGATTTAAATGTGAGATTGTAGTAGCTCTAAATATTCAAAATTTGGTTCAGAGCACCTCGGACAATGTATTAGTAAATACAAAAAGTATATCTATACAACAATGATCTCCTAGTCCAAAGAAGAGATTTGATACCCATTTTGACCTGTTTGAATTGAATTTTTGGAAAATTTCAAAAAAGGCTGAAACATTTATATACTTAAATCGACTAAAGATTAAAATATGTCAAGATCACATTTCAATCAATAAAATCTCCGAAATAAAAACTTGAAAATATAGGGTGGAGCACGGTAATTTGCTTCTTTGCACTGCATGCTGTAGCGGTACTATTGGTCGAAGAGAGTGGAGACTGTGCGTGGCTTATAGTAAAAAAAAAATAAATTGTTTCCCGTTACATCCCATGAAGGGACAGAGGAGAGCTTCTCACAATCACTGAACTGTGCGCTTTCCAGTTTTCACTTCCTGATTGGGACCTACAGTTTTACACCGATTCCGAACTATAGTTTGATAAGCTTTTTCATGGCTATATACTCGACAGTGTCGCCATCACTATGCGAGCTGACCGCCGCCGAAAGAATTTTTTTTTTAAGGTGGTCAGAGCAGGGTTCGAACCCAGGATCTCATGTACAGGAGGCGCGTGCCTTATAGTGCCTGACGGGAAATTTTAATTCGTCTGTCTTTCAGTTGCCATCATGCATTGGCTACATGAGGAAAGGTCATTTTGTGTTGAAACGTATTTTTCAAATGCGCACTTGATAATTGCAGTGCAGCATGCTTTTCGTTTACGATTCGCTGTTACCCCACGCGAAAGTGTTCCTTGACGGCAATCAGTTGTAAATTGGGTAAATGCATTGAAAATAGCAGGGAATGTGTCATGTGTACGCACTGTGTGGTGCGCCATAGGCAGCGAGTAGGCATCATTGGCCCTTACAGTTCTTGAAAACTTCAGAAAACGTTACAGCAGCTTGTGGATAGCGATTGTCGACATTTACCAGATACACTATTTAGGACCATGTAATTTACAAATTCCCTTACTGTTCAATATAATTAAAATATAAAATAAATTTTTTTATAGTTCATATTTTTTTTATTTCATTCCCAAATAAGCAAGTAACTGCGTTCCACCCTGTACTTTATTGTTGCAGAATATCACTGAACAAAGGATGTGTCAGGTCATGCTTTTACATATTTTATATACAGTTAGACAGTGAGACAAGACGATACATATATTGTATATATTGTCTTTACTTAAAGTACAAATTTCTTTGAAAATTTGAAAAAATACCTTGTTTAAAAATGGTCTAGCTTAATTTATATGTATGCTATTGAAGAATATTTCTTAATATCCGCATAGGTAATTAAATACTATAGAAATATTTCACTCCCACATATTGCAATGCGATCATGTTCCTTTTTTATCATATGAAACGAAATTGTTAATGGCATTTTTATCATTATAAATTGTTGATGGAACTGCAACCATATTCCAAATAACTTCATGTTCGTCTTTAGTGCATTTTCTCAGCAATTCTTCTCGCACGTCTGCTGGTGTTTGATTTAAAGGGATAAAACAAATGTAAAAATTGTCATCGAATGTGGTGCTAGAGGACTCAGCATTACAAATGCCGGTGGGGTTGACGTTAAAGCACAAATTTCTAATTATTGGAATTGCCATGTTTGGAGCATCCGCTGTTGGGATATCAAGATTTGCTTAGCAATATACAACATCTGACTATATTTGTGCGTATGATTTGTGTTTGGGAAATTAGAGTTTGTACTTACACACATATTTGACAATGTATGTTTTTGTTCATTTGAAGCAAGTTATTTGGAAAAAACTAAATACTGATAATCTCTAGCACAGATTTCATATAATTTCATATAATATTAAGATAATAACAGTGGACAAATTAAAAACAAATTGGGTCAACTTGTTTTGGAATTAAGAATGGTTGTTAGCATATAAGTTAACTTAAATTATTTTAAAAGTCCTTAGCTATTAAATTATCACTTAAATTCACTCATAAACGGCAACACAAATTTTACCATTCATAAAGAACTAATTAAAAGAAGTGTCAAATACAGGCAACATATACAAATTTCATCAAGACTACAATTAGAAAAAGGAGCTTTGCAACAACAGAAGTGAAAAGTTGGTTTGTTAGTTTAAGACTTGCAAGTAATTACAAGTGATATTTGAGCTATTCAGGTGGCAATTGATCTAACACCACATTTCACAAAATTTGAGATTTTAATGATATTAAGACTATAACATCTTATACTTGCCATAAAGTGTTTATCAATTGGAACATAACAATGTTGCAGTTTAATACGAACGCACTTTTATATTTTTTTATGATCTGGCATTGTCAAAACATGCCGTTGGATATATTTTTATGGGGCTGCCTTAAGTCATTTGTTTACGTCAACAATCCAGCAACTTTAGAGGAGCTGACGAACAATATCGAACGCGAAACTGCCAACGTGTCGGTCGATGTGTATGGAAGAGTGGTGAAAAATTGGCTCCAAATTATCGATCGCTACAAACGTGCTCGCTGTGGTCATATGAACGAAGTAGAATTCCATAATTAAACCTAATATGTTGGCAACACCTGGAATAAATTTCAGACCGATATCACAATTATTCTGTGGTTTATTTGAATACAACATTGTTATGTCCCTTTTGAAAACCCCAATTATAATCAAGGGATTTTAAACCTTTGTATATAATTGCCAAAATGAAGGCGTAAGCATCAAGTATTTGTGGGCCTTGTACTAGTTTTACATGAAAATAGACAGAAATCCCAAACTTAGTTTCCAATTTTTTTAAATTTTTGTTTTGTGCAGTTAGATTAATTGGAATGTGGGTATCCGATTTGTCGGTCGGTGTTGGGTGGCTTTTTCTGACCTCCCTATTGAAAAACAATCGTCCTTAAAATGTCTTACAATCAAATTAGAGCGAACAAGTGGAGTTTATCTTGCGCTGCTTTTTTGAACCAATGAAAGTTCGTAATCATAAAGTAATAATTATTCCATTATTCTGGCAGTAGATTATAGGACCTACTATACTCATTTCTTATACAGCTGTTCTATACTGTTAGGGATTTTAGCAACCTTAACAATGGGTTGGTGAATTGTTGTTTTCGAGATTTATTATTCAGATTACATAAATGGTTTCGTCTAGTTCAAAATTAGCTGAAAGGGTATTATTTATGTTAAAAGGGCTTCTCCTCCCAACAGAAATTCTGTGTCTGCAAACTTATTTTTCGAAATAATTAAATTAAAACATTTATTCTTTGAAACACCTGCAAGAAATATTCGTACCTGTTGAGGTGATGACGAAACATATTGTGTATTAAGGTATGAGAATCATGTGCTTAATTCAGATTTCATGTCGTAAGACAAATTTTGAGTTTTTGCATTTTGTCCTTTCAGGCTGTTGATGTGGGTGAGATTTTGTTGATATAGTACTTATATACTAGACCGGTAATAATATAATGCCAACATAAGAAAATTATATTTTGACATTCTTGGCATTTCTTTATGGTAATTGAGGGAAAAATATTGTGCGTTCTAAAGAAAACATGATTTACTTATACACTAAAGTGGTAATAATGTGGTGTCAACATAAGAAAGCCGTATGTTAGTTTAGGTTAAAATAGCAAAATGCAAAACTTTTCACCTATTTTTTTTTTCGTACCATCATATAAGCGACCTTTGTGATTTATGATTTTATTTTTTTTAAATTTATAGAAAATGATGTCAGCTTTAGGAAACATATCATATCCCAACTGTAAAACAGTCATAACTCAAAATATTTAGATGTAAACGTTTTGCTGAAAAACAATAACCAATGACCATTTTCATAAGCTTTAAAACCCCGTCGTCATTTTCTCTTGCCTTTGTCGAAAATATCCCATATGAGGATTTCCATACAATTCCGAACTTAACGAAATCTGTGTTATGGCACGATTCAAAATTTCGCGTATAGTGTTGATATAAAAGTCAGAAGTGATAAAGTACAATTTAAAGTAATTTTTCTCATCTCGCCAATAACATATTGTTCCTAGTATTCTATAATGTATTGAACATCCAACTAGCAGGTGGATTACGTGTTTGGCTGAAAGAGGAATATGAGTCAAAATGTAAACATGATAGACCATAAATTCAGTAATGCAATTTAAACACCTATGTGTATTAGTTACAATGCTGCTAAACAAATTTATGTTAACTGTTATATATATAATTAATTTTTTATTTAAACAAATGGATTTACAAAAATAAAGAGCCACTTTCATTACAAATCGATTTCTCGAATAACACGAAAACGGATTTGTAATACTGCCCGCTTTTGGTTTTCGGATCTGCCGAAAACAAACACAACAGCGTCAGCCTTGAGATCAAGCGGAGAATTGTGCTTGCAAATAAATGTTATTTTGGGCTAAGCAAGCACTTTAGAGATAAAGCCCTCTCTCGAGTAACAAATGATGAACTATACCAGACTCTCATTCTACCAGTCTTGCCATAATCCAGAATCCTGGGTCTTATCGCAAGTAGATGAAACATCTGTGGGAGTCTTCGAGAGAAAAATACTCCGAAGGATTTATGGCCGTATAGTGCACAACGGCGAGTATCGGCGACACATGAACCATGAGCTGATTGAGCTATATCCCGACATTGACATAGTTAAGCGGATCAAAATAACACGATTGCACTGGCTAGACCATCCCAGTAAAATGGATGAAGACGAATCAGCGCGAAGGGTTTCTGAAACCGAACCGAAGGAGGACGAGAAATAGGAAGACCAAGACTGCGCTGGAGGGATCAGGTTGACGAATCCCTGTGTACACTTCGTATTGCCAACGGGAGAGATAAGGCAAAAGATCGAACTGGTTGGCGAAATATGTTATCTTCGTTTTGTAAGGCCACTGACACCTCGGGGTAGTTCGAGTCCGGATAAATTAGTAAGTAAATAAATTCACCTAAATCAATTCACAATGCCAATTAAAGCAGATCAAAAAGTAATTGTAATACGATCAGTATATATTACTATAGGTTTATATATTATGTATATGTATGATACAAACATCAGCACTGACTGATAATACCCTTCAACCACTGTGCAATGTAGGGCATATAAAGATAATACCCATATTAAAGTCCCATATGCACATATACAATATAATTTAAATAAACGTACATCACAGGAATTCCTGCAACAAAAGTCAAATATTAAGATTTATAAAAAACTCTCCTGTGGTTATTTGTCTCCTTGAGAACCAAGAAAAATTTAAACACAAAACCACAGAATCTGGCTAGGGCATGTGGCAAACGACACATTGTTTAATACCTTTGAGATTAAACATTAAAAAAATAAGACAAAACGCCAAAAACAAATTAAGAACAGGAATGAAAAGTTTTACTTTGGCGTGATGCAAAATATTGGACTTAAATACGGAATAATTTATGTATGCCAATTTAAAAATATTTCACAACATTACCAGTCAGTGGTAAACTATGGAATTTCTGTAGTTTGGCCACTTTGTCACAATACATTTTTCAATATTTTATTGACCTCTTTTCAATCTTATTGTCTGGCTTTTATTAGATATGATTTGGGTTCTAGCTTCCTTAGCTAGTTGTTCACCCTAAACATGAAAAAGTTGCTGATTTTCTATCTACTCTATCTATTACAAAGATGCAGTTTCATCCATTCACTTCCATGTGCAGTTCATGTGTTTGTAGCTTTAGACCACAATCAAGGCCATGATGGTTTGATAAAGATTTGAAAGTGGTCGGCATTTGTACGTTCTGTGTTAACTTTATCTACACAAGGTAATTAAAACCCTCGGCATTTTCTTTTATTTGTGCTAAACGAGGTTTTAGGGGTTTCAAATAACAATAGTGTTATTGGAAATGGTATTTCATTGCAGATAAATCTTCTCGTTTTAGTAAATGGTTCCCAAAAAGAAAAATAATAAAAAATGACTTCTCATTACATTCCATGAAGGGATTAGGGAGAGAGAGCTCCTCACAATCAGTGAGCTTTGCGCGTTCTAGCTGTACACTCACCTACAGATTTACACCAGTTCTTTAGGTTTTTTTGCGAAGCTTTTTTATGCCTTGATACTCCATAGCATCGCCGTCACTTAGTGAGGTGACCGCCGTCGAAAGGAATTTAATGTAGTCAGAGCTGGGATCGAACCCACGCACTCATGTGCAATTAATAATGCCCATAAGAGAATGAAGCAGGAACAGATGAAGCTGGACATATGAAGCAGAAACTGATGAAGCATAAAAAGGTGAAGCAAGAAGATATGACGCAATAACTGAAGAAACCAGAAACGGAAAAAGCAGGAGAAGCAAGAACAGATGAAGCAGAAACAGATGACACAGTAACAGATGAAGCCTAGCATATAGTTTTCGGCAGTTTTATACAGATATTTCTTGAATGAAATCTTAAATCGAATCCGATAGAGAGAATATATGGTGGAACTTATTAAAAGCATTGCAAAGAGTAAAAACTGGATTAGTGAATTTGTAGTTTGGTTTGAACATAGCTTTTGACTACAAATTCTTTATATATGACCACATCCCTTTGTCCAATCAGTTTTGCTTTGTATTTTTTTGGACATTTCAATATTTATATTTGAAAAATCCCTATCATTATTGAAAGCACCAAAAACTAAATAACTACACTCATTATACACCGTACAAAATGTTAACCACCAAAAATTTTGATGTTGGAAAGAGTCCAAATTGAGTTTCAGTTCTGACATCACAAACAACAAGGTGGAAAGAAATATATAACCGGATGTGGAACTTGTAACATTTGCCACAAACAACAAGTGGCATGTGATGCAACACTACTAAAAAAATGATAAATGACTAAGAAGTGTATAAAGAGAGCATTTCAAAAATACATTGAGGACATTAACGAATAGTTGTGTGCCACAAACAGGGTTGTTCACAAACCATTTGATGAAGTAAGTTGCAGAAATAACGCAATCAACTTATCAATTCTATCTTTTCTTTACGATCGAAAAATCATTTTAATATAGGGTGCACTGGAAACCGCGGTTTGTGGAATTTAAATCATGTGGGATCTGAAAGGCTAATTACAATAATTAGAAAAATATATTTTATAAATTTTGACAGACAATTTTTTTATGACAGCATTTTGAAGTCTTGATCAAGCATATTTTTCTCAATGGTCGGTCCAGCCTTAAAATAGGCGTCTTTTGAGACCCCCTTCTAAACAAAAAGTTTTGCAGTACATCCTAATGAACAACAAAGTAACGCGTATGATAGATCGCATTCAGAACAATGAGTAACAAATCTGAACTTGCATGCTTGACTCCGAGAAATCTCTAAATGTCGAATCGGCTTGTCCGAGGAAAAGGGGACAATCTCCATTGTATTACTATATTAACCAACCTCTGGCTCATACTATTAACTATTGAGCTCATGACCTCAAACAAGAATTGCATTTTGCAGAGGAAAACGAATACATAAAGAAACCTCACTTATGTACAGAGATACAGAGATTTAATATGACACTTGAAAGGCCGTGCACATGAGCTACCTGGCTTCGTTGTCTCTTGCAACTCATACTCTGGGTCGCCCTTAAAATTCATTGGTCCTTTGGCACTAAGAACATTGAGGAAGATGATGTGATTATCCCATGCTCTTCAGTATATCGAAAGTATCATAGTACAAGTATTAGGATGACGTTATACAGCAAATCAATCATGCTTTACATGCACAATTTTCACTTGATTTAAGAGTAGGTAATGTCCTTAATTATCATTGATTAAAAAAGGCCACACAAAATCAATTGTTTTAAATACACAATAGAGTATGGATAAAAACCTTGTTGATATATTTCACAGTCATTTGTTTAAACCAAAGTGTTATGATTAGTAATAACAAAATTGTGACATTCGTAAAGGTTTATATGAACGGTATACAAGTTGAACATGTTCGTGAAGGCAAATTGATCCGTATATGAATTTTATAAATTTTTACAAATTTTACAAATATGTATTTAAAATTTGATTACGCCAATATTTCAAGAAAAGCTGACAAATACTACAAGTTAAAAAAAAAAACAATGCCGTGGCAAATTGTATCGATTGGCTTTTGTCTCAATTAAGTAAATATGACAGTGCGGTCGTTCAGGAAACGAGCTCCCCCACGTGAGCCTCACCTTCACAAAGTGCTTTGTTCTAATTTTGTTTTTTGCAAATGTGGCACTGCGAGTTCGTCGGCTAAACAACCCTTCACCTGTGAGCATCACCGCCACAAGTTTCTTTGTTATAATTGTATATAGATTAAAGTTAAGCCTTTCATGTGAGTGATACATGTTACTAAATGTGCTTTGTGATTCCAAACGTTATTCAAAAGTTTAAAAAACCAACCCGTAAAAAACATGGTTTTTGACTATAAATTCTTATATATGACCACGCCCCTTTTTCTAATCCCGCCCGTATTTGCAGCAGATCTTAGATTACCCAATTTTGTTCAAATACCGTTAACAGGAGCAGAAATAATGGATTTTTAATTTGTGATTTGTATAGGAGATACCACGCGCCTTTGTCCAATCCCGCCCATATTTTGATATTTCATTTTTGTCGTCGTTATTAGTTCACTATTAGCTTGAACACGGGAAATGGGTTAAAAATCAATCCAAAGTTTTTTCGGAAGGCATGTTAAAAGAAACATTAAAATTCTGTGAAGTGATCAAATATAATGAACTAATTTCTTCATTGATTAGATTACATACATAAACCTTGAAACAACATACATACTACCTACTACGCTCTAAAGTAGGTAAATCATTGAGGCGTAATCTACGAATATTTGGAGGTAGGTTCGAAGATGAACTTCAACCATGATTGCGTAAAGCAAAAAGTAAGAGCTGCTCCTGATTAGATTTGATTTTCCCGTTACATCCCATGAAGGGATTAGGGAGAGCTTCTCACAACCTGTGAGCTGTGCGCGTTCCAGTTTTATACTCACTGATTGGGACCTACAGTTTTACACCGGTTCCGAACGGTATTTTGAGAAGCTTTTTCATGGCTAAATACTCGATAGTGTCGCCGTCACTAAGCGAGGTGACCGCCGTCGTAAGAAATTTTAGGTGGTCAGCGTAGGGATCGAACTCATGTCCTCATGCACAAGAGCCGTGCACACTACCATTGCACCACCGACGGTCACATGACACCTATAATGTGGAACCCAAAATAAGAATCGGTTTCTCAAGACTAGTACAAGGTGGCGCAAAAGTAATCCTCCTATCAGAAAATGCTATAAATTTTGCGATCGGCCCCTAATGTCAGTTCTGTTTTGACATTTGTGTAGTAAACACATGCGAAATACACGTTAATAAACAATGTTACGCTACACTGCTCCAGAACAGGGAATATTGCTGACTATTTATTTGACCAATTATCGGTCGGTGACTTTGGCACAACGTGAATTTCGTCGCAGATTTCCTGGCCGTCCAACGCCTACTGGTGAAACACTGCGACGTTTAGCCGCTCGCCTCGAAGAGACTGGCACAACACGAGATGCTGCCAGGCGTGGCAGACCCCGGAGTAGCCGTTGTGCAGAGAATATTGCTGCTGTAGCCGAGGATGTCATGGAAGCGCCGTCGACATCGACCAGACGACGTGCCACGCTACAGAGCAATGATCAGTGAGTTCTTTTTGCCGCAACTTGATGAATTGGGATTGGAAAACATGTGATTCCAACAGGAGGGTGCAACGGCACACACTGCACGTGCCACAACCGATATGCTGAAGGATGCATTTCCCGGGCGCCTAATCTCCCGTTTTGGAGATTTGCACTGGCCAGCAAGATCGCCTGATTTGACCGCTCCAGACTTCTTTTTGTGGGGCTTTTTGAAGTCGCGGGTTTATGTCAACAAGCCTCAGACTCTTGCAGCTCTTAAAGACAATATCCGTCAAGAATGTGAGAACGTATCGCCGGAAGTTTTGGCCAAAGTGATGGAAAATGCCATAAAAAGGGCTCAAATGACAATCAACTGTGGCAGCGGCCATTTACATGACATCATATTCTCGACTTGATGTAAAAAAAATTAAACGACCAAATAAAAATAATCCACAAGAAGAATCAAAATTTTTAATTTTTTTTTTAAATTTCAGCCAAAAAACATCGGAAGTTTACTTTTGCGCCACCTTGTATATAGTCGCTTTGACAAATAATTCTAACCAACAAGATTCCCTATCTATGCAAGAAAGTTTACTCCCAAGAGTGACACTTAAGTCGCAAAACTGAGACACATTATCTGGCACATTATCGCCTATCTTATAAAAAGTTTCCAAACACTTCCTTCTGTAAACTGAAATTTTTTTACATTCTTAACCTGAGTACAGAAGCATGAAATTACAATCACACCATTCAACAAAACTTACACATACTTCATTGACAAATACAATTTGACATCATCTGCATACTTTAGAATCTTTGAATGATTAATAACCGGTAGCAGTTTGTTTAAAAACAAGTTAAACACAAGATGCCCTAAATGACTTCCGTGAGGATCACCAGAAGAAAAAAATACCTGTCGCGATAAACACCTTTTAAATAACACTGACTGAGCTCTGCCCTTTAAATAAGAAGACAAGCAACGCAAAAATTTTGATGCGAAACCCATATCATATCAAGGTTCAAGAGAAGGGGATTATGATTAACCTTATCAAAAGCTTTACTAAAATCTGAATATATTATATCTGTCTGAAGTTTCGACAAAAATGCTGGAAACACATGCGAAACAAATTCTAACAAATTAGTAACACTGGATCTACCACGGTTTTGGGGGGAAATAATTTACATCCCACAATACCACTGGTAAGACTATTTCTTACTAAACCAATCACGGTATTATAATGAAAAATTAAATTACTATTTTTAACCAAATCGAGATAACGCCAGTTTGAATTCAAATTTTAAGCACGTTTCACATAAATTGCATGAAGCCAGAGTAATTTTAAATTTCTGTAGAAATACCAACTCCATAAATTACAAAATCTCAATGCTACTAGACTGTCAATGAAAGTGGCATTAATTTACTGAATTTCTCCTCTCACCAATCTTGGCGTCGTTTTCTTTTGTCAGACACTTTGTGAATGCCATTCTATCTGTTTGAAAATAAGAGCAACATCCCATCCCGAAAGAACACAAAAGTTTCCCAGGAAATAATTTATAATACAAAATAATTTACTTTATCCACAACGGACCATTAGTAATAAATCACAATTAATTGACTACAAAGTGGATAGTAAGACAAAAACCAAAAAAAAACTGATACAAAAGATGTGAATTGAATTAAAAAATGAACATACATTTGTGCAATTCGTATGATAAATAATGGTTTTGTATTTCAAGAAAATTTGTCATTCCATGGTTGGTACGGGACAAATCGTGCCCATTTCTGAAGATTAAATGTCAAATAAGAAAAAAACAAAGATATTACGGGACAAAACTTCAAGTACATTCTATTTTTACAAACAAACAGATACTGTTTTGTTTCGAAATTATTCGCACATTTGTGAAAAATTTAGTATCTTCCCCGATTGTGGCTGACATTGTTATAGAGAATTTACTTTATCCCTGCATATAAGAGCCGACCATAAAACCGAGAATGATTACCAAATATTTAGACAACATTTAATCACTTTCATCCTAATATTAGGTTTCCAACGGAAGAAGAGTGTGGATCAAGGTTTCCATATTTGGATTCCATGGTAATAAGTAATGGGGAGAATACACCCAGCGAAATAAATATAAAGGCAATATATTTTTCCTCGGTACTCTCAATGCACTGGTTTTTGGTGTAGAATTTTAATGCATATATGTGACATTAGGTATATTATGTCAGAGAATGTTACCGTTCGATCTCTTTTACAAGTTAAATGAAAAGTGACGTTGTTTTTTCTGTTTTTGGTGCGAAATATATATAAGGGCAACATGAAAAAGAACCCGAATTCAAACAGTAGTAAATAGGAACTTAAACAGAAGTGAGTTTTATTTGGTTGTTATTTTGTGGTTTTAAAACAAAAAATTGATTTATGGAGAATACCTGGAGGAAAATACCTAAGTAAAGAAGAAAAGGGAAAAATGTTTATTAGATTATCACGATAAAGGGCTGTCCAATCGGGAAATTTCGAGGCGATTGAAAAGATCTATCTGTGTCATTAACAATTTTATAAAATAGGGTGGCCAATGTGGAAACAGAAAACAACCAGGAAGGACAAAACTGATCAGTGGCAGCGACAAAAGAGAGATCAAAAGGGTTGCAGTTAAAGAAAACTTCGATGTTAAGGAAATTATTGCTGAATTGAGCTTGGAAGCAGGGTTGCGTCGTGTTCAACAAATAATGGAACGCGACTTGCAACTGTCATATGGGAAAAAGTATTGGTCTCATGCCAAGACATGAATTATCCAGATTTAAATTCTCTGAAATATACACATTTTTGGATGAGTGGTGATATTTTCCTATGGAAAAAATTAAATTTGGATGAACCTGATAGCTCGGAGTAATATTGGTGTTCCAGAGATTTTTCCAATATTATGCGTCAGCGGCGAAATTTTGGCGGTGGCTCCCTTATGGTTAAGGCAGGAATGAGTTATAGAGGAACCACTCAAATATATTTCGTTTCCACAAAAATGGACTCCGTGTATTAATATCGGCTATTGGATGTCGTCTTAGTTAATTTTGGAGAAGTAATTTGTGTCCCAAAATGTATCATCCAGCAGGACAACGCAACAGTACATCGGTCTAAGAAAACTCCAAGGTTTCTGGAGTCCAGAAACAATACAAACTTTCGACTGGCCTGCACTCAGTTCAGATCTCTATCCGATCGAGAACCTCTGGCCTATTTTACCTACCCAAGTTTACCACCCAGGACTCCAGTTGAAGAATGTCAAGGATCGAGGAGTAGCAACACCAGAAAATGGAAGGTAACTGATCCTGCGCATATTCATTCGTTGATAAACTCAATGCCAAGATACTTAATAGAAGTTATTAGCGATAATGGAGATCAATTAAATAAACCTTTAGCCCTTATAAATATTTCGCACTAGAAATTAGTTTATTTTTGTTGATTCAACTTGAAGAAGTCATATTCAAAGTATTTAATTTTGATTGGACTAATACAATATAAAATAAAAACTTGAAAATTCCTCACAACATTTGAAAGAAACAAAAAAATGGTGTTGCCTTTATATTTATTTCGCGGGGTGTATATTAGTGCATTGGTAACAAAAACCAACTGCTTCTGGAAGGGTTATCAATTGTCAGTTCAAACACCAGAAATTAATGGTTACACTGTTGTTGTCGAAATATTTATCAGCGTTCTAGTAAATTGTATCGGTTAGAGGCAAGCCTAATGAGTTGATCGGTATCACTGAAATGTCTGTGTAACGTCAAATTTTTGAAAAACAATCAATTTTTACCAATTTTTAGATTTTCCTGGACTTATTTTGGACAAAAATAAATTTTTTTACTATTTTCAGCATATCTTGAAGGGACTCGATTTTTTTTTACTCACAATATTTACAGAAGTATAGCTACGGTAAAGCTGAACAACTTTTGTGAACATATTAAGACAATCTGAACGTCTCTAGGCACCATAAACAGCTTATAAAACCCACTTTGTATTTTGAAAATGGTTACTTGTATGTATGTCATCATTATTCGAAAACGAACTGTCCGATTTTGTCCAAATAAATTTAGAAAAGTTTAGAATTACAATACCTTTAATCTATTTCCATAATAATTCTCAATGTAATCAACAGTTTCGCAGTCATAATAAAAAAAATATTGAAAAAAATTATTTTATTTTTTAAAAATTCAAATTTTTTATCATAAAAAAGATGAAACATAAGTTTTTTCTAAAGCCGCTACATTATTATTTGTTATTAGTTTAATCTACAGCGGCTACACGCTGAACTTTTTAAAGCTGGCTGGATGCCTGACTTATATGCTGTATATGGTTAGAGGAATTTATCTCTGACGATTGGAGTCTCACTGTATTAGCTTCTGTATTCAAAAAGGGTCACCCGTGAGTCTGTTCCTACTATCGCGGTATCATTCTTTTATCCATCCCGTGTAAGGTCTTGTAGAGCATATTATGTGAAAGACTAAAGCCAATTGTTGAAAACCTGATCGGTCCTTATCAGTGTGGTTTTAGACCAAGCAAGTCCACGACTGACCAAATATTCAAAATCCTGGAAAATACCCACGAAAAGCAAATCGATACATAACACCTTTTTGTCGATTAGAAAACCCATACGGGGAAAAGAGTACGAAGCTATGTCTGAACTTGGGATGTCGTGCAATCTCTTCAACATCTTAATAATGAGAAAAGCTGCAGTAAATACGAACAAGACCATTAACATGAAAAGCCATATGTTGCTGACTTATGCTGACGACATAGACATCATTGGGTGAAATTTGCGTGAGGTTGTTGCAGTATATTCAAGAATCGAAAAAGAATCAGCGTAAGTGGATCTTGCTGTTAATGAGGGCAAGGCATAATTGGTGGTGTCAACGACTAGAGAAACCTCTTGGTCCGCACTCGACCATCGACAACCGATTTATGTTTGAAGTGGTAGGTAAATTTGTCTGCCTTTTATCAGCCGTGAACAAGGACAACAACGTCAGCCGGGAAATAAACAGGAGAATTGTGCTTGCAAATATATGCTATTTTGGACTCAGCAAGCAGTTTAGGAACAAAGAACTGTCTCGACGGCCAAAAGTCCAGCTATATCAGACTCTCATTTCACCTGTCTTCACATATTGCTCCGAAACATGGGTTATATTGCAAGCGGATGAAAAACACCTGGGAGTTTTCGAGGGAAAAATGCTCCGTAAAATATATGGGCCTGTTAGGGAAAACGGGGAGTACCGACGTCGCTGGAACTTTAAGCTATATAATTTATATTTAATTTGTTTGCTTAATTAATATGTGTTAGTCAGGTCAGACGTCAGGTCAGACGAGGTTGTAAAATAGTCAATAAAGGTAAGTAAGGTGAAGCCTCATGACCTGTGAATAAAATTAGAAATGTGTAATGGAGGGATGGACTCGTTTCGCTCTTATCCGCAATTTAGTCAAGGTATCTCATTTTGTCAAGAATTGTACTATACATCATATCCGTACTCACCAATGATGATTTTTAAGATACAAGGTCTTTTTTATGAGCTATTTAGGGTGACTAGACACGTTCAGATTGTATTAATATTTCAACAAGAATCCTTCAGCTTTACCGTGGCTACCATTTTGCCAAAAGTTCTGAGTGAAAACTTGCGAGTCCCTTGAAGATATGCTCCAAAGAGTGCAAAATATCTCTTTTAAAAAAAAAAAAAACTGCAGGAAAATCTGAGAATTGGTAAAACTCAATTTTTTCAAAAATTTGACGTGATACAGATAATTTCAGGGGTACCGTTCAACTCAGTAGGTTTGCCTTAACCGATACAATTTACTACAAGGCTGATAAAAAAAAAATTATGTCAAAAACTACAAACCCAATAGACAGAGTTTTGAAGATAGTTGACGGGAATTTTCACAAAAAGAATAATGAGAAAATTACAACTTTATTAATGGACAACCATTTTCCAACCATTTTGAACCATTAGATTAATAAGGCAATATGAAAATAAGGGTCAAAATAACCAACCCCCAACGGTGGAACAGTAAAAGTTAGTTTAAGTGCCAGGGATTAGAAAAATCAAAAATATATGACACTAATAATTACAAAATGTCCCATAAAACAACACACACACTAGGTAGATTGTTTAGTAAAGCCAAAGATAGAATAGATAAATTTGACAAGTCTAATATAGTATACGAAATACCTTATGGAGGAAACGATAGTGAAAGTTGCAATATGGTATATGTAGGTACAACTAAAAATGAACTTAAGACTAGAATTGCAGGCCATAAATCAGATCAAACATATAGACACATCTCGACACAAAACTGCATTGTCATCACACTGTGCAAACTTAAACCATTTTCCAAACTTTCGAGATACCTCAGTTTTGAATAGGGCAAATAATTATAAACGTCGATTTATGATAGAAATTTTACAGATAACAAGGACTCCAATTACGAAGACAAGGAAAAAATTGTGTTTATTAATTAATTTAATTTTTAGTTAATAATTGTGTTTATCTTCCTGACGATGCTACCCAAAGGGCTCCGAAATATTGGATAATAAAATTGTTTGAAGAAAAAAACCAAACGCTTGAACATTTTAATTTTGAATGTAAAATATTTTCCTTTTGTTCTTGAAAAATCTAAGACGAATATTTACTTAAGTGTGACATACTCAAATTTTCTATACCTTAGTTTGTCTTTAAGTCAGTACTTAGTCTAGACTTTAAAACTCGCCCAAAAATACCCACCGTTTTTTATTTATTTAATTTATTCAGAGTTGTTTTATTTCTTTTTATTCCGCAATGAAATATGAGGAAAGAAATATTGTGTGACATTTTTGGTAGCATTGTACACTATCGACCATTCTTCATTCCGGTCACGTAGCATTTTTCTATCAGTGTACTAATACTAATCTGATAAACACTTAAAGATGTTAGGGATTAGCATGAGTAATAGCCTTCGTAAGGCTTTCAGCTAATTCGATTTCCTACTTGAATTTGAACACATACATTTGTTTGCCCTAATAAATCACTTAATAAATTAAAAGGGCGAAGCCCACAAACAGAGATAATAAACTAAACAAAGTACGATTTTTAGATTCTATGTTAAAAGCGAAATTCTAGATAAAACCAGGTATACAAGTATGACCAGCACGTAAGCACTTTGGCGATACACAGCTTATAGTTATCCATACTATTGAATTTATAAAAATGTATAACATATTTGTCAAATTAATTTTCTGGATAATCAAATGTTGTCTAATGTACACTCAGAGAACTAATTGTTTGAAAAGAGGTTGTAGCAACCATAAATTCGGCTGTTACCACCGAATTGACGTTGCCACAACCGAATTGAGGTTGTTACGACCGAATTTAGTCCCCACAACCGAAATTCAGTTGAAGCAACCCCGTTTCTTATTTGATTCGGTTGTGACAACTGAATCTCCGATTATATTCGTTCAGTCAACTAAATTTTCTAAAATTTCGGTTGGAACAACCGAATTTGAAATAAATACGGATGCAAGAACCGAAATTGGTACCAAATTCAGTTGGAGTAACCGAATCTGGCATTAATTCGGTTGTAGTAACAGAACTTGTCATAAATTCGGTTGTAACTATCGAATTTGGCGTCAATTCCGTTACTGTAACCGAATTTCTCATGAGTTCTGTGGGTACAACCGAATTCATATTCAATTCGGTTACCACGAACCACGTTTAAAATTCTATAATCAAATGTTATTTTAAAAGGAATTAAAAAATTTCAAAATTGTTTGCTGTTATTAAGAAAAGTAAGCAAAATATGTTTTGTATTTAAACTTCTTATTTTACAGAAATTATTGAAGCAGATATCAACAGTTTTCAAGTTTTTCATGGTCGGTCATGTGAGATGTGCTGCAATCGTCTATATACAAAATTGTTTAGGACCTAAGTCAACCGATACATCAGCCGAATGTCAGAATTAGTGCGGTGTCCCGTGATGGCCGGGACTTGAAAAAAGTCGGAAGAGGCATGTACACAAAATTTGTTATTATATAGATTACCCAATATGTATGACTTTATTTTCTCGCTTTTTGAATTTTTTATAAGAATACAGGAAAATAAATCATCATTTAATAATAAAAAACGTTAATAATTAATTTGTGACACTATCTAAATTCGGTTGTAACAACCTCTAATTCGGCTGTGACAACCTATAATGAGGTTGTGACAACCTCTAATCAGGTTGTGTCAACCTCTATTGAGGTTGTGTCAACCTCTAATGAGGTTGTGTTAACCTCTAATGAGGTTGTGTCAACCTCTAATGAGGTTGTGTCAACCTCTAATGAGGTTGCGTCAACTTCTACTGAAGTTATGTCAACCTCTAATTCGGTTGTGCCAACCTCTAATTCGGTTGAGACAACCTCTTAATTCGGTTACGGCTAATTCGGCTGTCTCAACCGAATTTTTCTGTGAGTGTACTAAGATTTAACATACTATATGTGATATGAATTTGTAGACCTCCTGGTTAACACACACTTTCCAGGAAACTGGTCCGAAAACATAAGGTCGGACTCACCGAACAAACACGTTACCTCGCACTTTGTCGCAAATATCATGACGAGAAGAAACACTAAAGAAATATGAAATATGGAAATATGAAGTTATATGCCGTACAAATCACCTAGCCCTGAACGCATAGCACCAATTGAGTTACGTAGTTTACTACATATTTTGGCTCTCTACTGACTGAAATTTTATACAAGCTGCATCAAGCTATCCAATATTTCAGTTAGCAGGAGAGAATATAAGGTAGTATTCATTCCGAAAGCGGAGAAATCATCTTATATTAGGCCAAAGGACTTTAGAGTAATCAGTTTCTCACATTTCCTTCAGAAGACATTGGAGAGGATGACTGACTCCTATCTTCCAACGACCATATGTAGTTGCTAGTTGTCCCCATTCCTGCACGCTTGCAGCAAGAGCAAATCAACAGAAACCATTCTGCATGCGCTAATGAGCTTCATGGAGAAATCTATTCGCATAAAAGAATACACTCTTGACTCATTTGTCGATATAGAGGATAAGGTGTAACAACATTTTTCCAGTATCGATAAAATCAGTTTTATCAGCACATTGTGTTGATCAGGGGATCGTTAATTTGATCTGCCAATTACTTACGAGATGGCGCAAATCATCGTTCATTGGACACGCGACCCTAACTCGAAATGGTAAATAAGGAACACCACAAGATGGAGTCTTATCTCCAACAACAACAAACAACAACCGCTTCCCATTAAATCCCATGATGGGATAATGGAGAGCTTCTCACAACCAGTGAGAAAGTGCGCTTTCGAATTTTTCACTCACTGATTGGGAACTACAGTTTTACTCCGGTTCCGAACGGTATGTTAAGAAGCTTTTTCATGGCTAAGTACTTTATAGTGACGCCAACACTATCGCCATCAGGGATCGAACTCACGTTCTCACGCACAAGAGCCGCGCACAGTATTGTCTCCACTCCTCTTGAATTTAGCACCAAACAGTGTTGTGCTTGAGTTGGAAGTATCAGGTTGCACAGTCGTAGCACAACCTGACGATCTGGAGATTGCAGTGCTTGGTAAATACCCCTCCATGTGCAGAGATGTGGCCCAGAACTTAATCAGGAGACTCTTTAAGTGGGCCACGGATATTGGACTGGGTGTAAATCCAGAAATCCGAAATCTGCAAAACATTTGTCTTCGGCAAATGCTCACGAATTGTTTTTGTGTTTACTTTGTGTTACATTTTTTATTTTCAGTTTTGTTGCTTTACGGACAACACCAAAGCGTGTCTAACGAGTACATCGAATACAGTTCCACCATTCGTACTTCTTTCCCCCCTCTCCAACGAAATCGTGTTTTGCGAGACAAAAGTCCTCTGTTGTAAATGGGGACTTACCAGGAGGTAGAAAAAAACCGTTTCCCATTACATCCCATGAAGGGATTGGGGACAGCTTCTCACAACCAGTGAGAAAGTGCGTTTTTTAATTTTTTACTAACTGATTGGGACTTACGGTTTTACACCGGTTCCGAGCGGTATTTTGAAAAGCTTAATCATGGCTACGTGCTCGATAGAGTTGCCATCACTAAGCGAGGTGGCGGTCGTCGAAGGAAATGTAAGGTGGCCAGAGCAGGGATCAAACCCACGTTCTCATACACAAGACCTGCGCACACTAGCCATTGCTCAACCAACGGCCACACCAGGATGTAGAAGGTTTCGCATATTCATCCTTTGCCTTTATGTGGAAGAAGAATTTGTTTAATGAACAGTGCAAGATATCTAGGTGTGATACTCTATAGAAAGCTTAATTTTAAGTCGAGCACTATGGATAGGATCAGTAGAGCTACAGTATATGTATATATATATATGCATGTGGACGTACTACAGACAATCCCAAGAGAACTCAATATAACCACCGATGATTGACGTTCGATAACCCATTGACGTTCGATAACCTATTCGATGTCCCAGGAGAATAGAGTGGGGTAAAGGGGAACCACTTACAGGTTTCGACACCAAAGTATTTACGGACGGATCCAAAATGGAATGTGGAACCGGCTCGGGTGACTTCTCCGAAGAGGCAGGCGTTAATTTACCATTCAAAGTCCCAGACAAGAGCAGCGTTTTCCAAACGGAGGTACTGGCCATCTAAGAAGCCTGCGCCGCACTTACACAAACAAAAACAGAGCGCATTGGAATATTTGTTGATAACCAAGCGGCTCTCCTATCACTTAAATCTTACAACACTGCATCTAAACACGTTAGCGAATGTAGGGAAAAACTTGTCGAGCTAGGCCGGCTGGCCAATGTGGTTTTTACTTGGATACCAGGCCACAATGGTATCCTAGGGAACGGAAGGCAGACGACATAGCTAGGGCAGGATCCTTTTCCACCGAACTCCACATGGTGTCAGTCGCAACGCCTATAGGGCGTATTTCCTGCATTACCTTTAACGACCGAAGACCAGATGGGATAGGACGGAACCGTGCCGCATATCCAGAAACATATGGCCAGAATATAACATTCACAGGACTAACTCAATGATTAGCCATAATCGGGGAGACATATCTAGGCTAACTGGCGTGCTCACCGGGCACTGGCCAATCGGTAATCATGCAAGATGGTTGAAGCTGCTATATAATGACCACTGCCGTGGCTGCGATGACGCAGAAGAGGAGGAGACGGTGGAGCATTTTCTCTACAGTTATCCGGCTCTGATGAATAGACGCCTGAAGACTATTGTCTGTGCCTTCCTGCATAATCTCACTGAGATACACGAGATTCATCTAGGGGATCTAATGAGGTACCTCCGATTAACTGGCTGGATATAGACACTGTACCTTGGACTTTCCGGGGTAATGTGATACGCAAAGCGGTGTCCCATGACACTAAGTGGCCAGAGCTACAGTGGTCCAATATTCGTGTAAAATGGCCATCGGAGGACGATGGGGTCGATCGCAGAAAATAGTTTACTAGATCATATACAGCTGTGGTCCGCCCGATACTGCTGTATGACATTGTGCCCAGTACTGTAAAAATACAGTTCCCTAAGTATGTTGACAAAAGTCCAGAGACTCGCAATGCTCTGTATCATAAGTGTCCTTCGCACAACCCCTATCAAGAGTATATCCTACACCTGTTACCACTAGATTTGGTGGGAAGGCAAATGGCTGCAAAATGCTGCAAATGCCTCCTTGGGAATTTTTCGCACCGGATTGCCAGCAAATATGGTCATGGATGGATTTTGAGGGATCTGCGAATATCCACAGTAAAAGTCGACTACATGACACCTAATTCAACCTTTGAGAGAATGTTCTCGCCAGGCAGGGCCGGAAGGGCGGTATACCAGGTTATAGAAAGTATTTACGCTTCTACACTGATGGCTTCAACCTGGATGGTATGGTAGGGTTGGGAGTCTATTCCAAATAGCTAGGTCTAGGCCTTATCCAAAGGCTACCACACCATTCTAGTATATTTCAGGCTGAAGTCATGGCAAATGCAGTTGCCATTGCTGTTGCTCTTTGGCTGAGATGAAATGTCATCACCTCCTCAGTCTGCTATAAAATTTTGCAGTATGAATTCCTGATTTGAAGAACTGTCCACAACTGCCGCCACCACCTCTAAATGAGATGTCCAAGCAGTTCGGTATTCACCTTATATGGTTGTTGGGGCACAGGAGTAGTCCAGGGAACCATAGAGGAAATAATCAGCCAAGATTGGGAACTATTCTACTTGTCCAAATGCATATGTGCCATATGGGTATATCACTTTCTGCATGCAAGCTTATGATGAAAACCGAAGCTCTTAGACATGCAAATAATAGATGGTCTCGTGTCACAAATTACAGGATCACCGGGCAAGCATGGGCAAGTTATGACATAATAGTAAGCTAATCGTGATATCCATTCCTAGACAAGATATCACTTTGATAGTAGCAGTGATAACTGGTGACTGTCTAACAGACACGCGTCTAGACGTGGAATGACTGTTACTGAAGCTGTATAGCTGAAAACGAGGGCAAGAGCGTCAAGATATCATATTTTACTACCCGGCCTTTAGTAGGAGAATTTAACTAGGTTGGGCCTAACAGACATTCGAGAAGTTAAGCTGAAAGATATTAGAACTTTTGAATAAAATTCAAGGTTTATACGTAATTGTAGTTAATCAGACATGAATTAAAAATTAATTACAAAAGATATAAAATGTATAACAGTCAAGAATATGAGTGTGAATATTTAATCATGAAGTACCCTGTTACTGAATTTCTATGGTGAATTGCATATAGTGAAAAGGAAGAAAAGAATTGAGAGGTGTAATAACTCAATTGGTGTGAGTCTCAAGACCAATATAAAAAATTTAGATTCTCTAAATTCATTTGGTTTTCTTTCCCTTTTCCCCCTGAGAAATTATACGATTAAAAGCACCAACTCTTAAGCATTCCACAACCTAGCTGAAGAATTGACCATTGAAGCTAATTAGAGTCTCTCTCTAAATTATAAATCATAACCCCAAAATACACTCCGCTAAATCCTTATAGCATCAACCCATATTGGAAGCTAACAATTCAAGAGATTAACCCTATTAATATGTCACGGTATTTATTCGAATTTTCTTGCAGAATAATAGTTGGTTCGCCAGGAACCAACATTCGCCTTTTCTGCAGTCACATCCGGGAATTTCGGGATGAGTTATTATATGGCCTGAATGCCCCTTAACCATACCAGGTCAATTGACAGTTTCAACGATGCGTACGTAATATTACCTGTTATCACAATGGTCCTCATTGGACTAAGTTTATCAATTGTGACATCCACTTCCACCTAATCTACGTAACCTAACTTTGTGTGACAACTTGTGCAGAGCGACAACTACAGGGGTAGGATTTAATGGTATCCTATGTTTGCAGAAAATGTTGATTTTATAATTTAGCTCAACCAAAAAATTAGCTAGTTTACTGCTAATACTTTATAATCATTAAAAACTCTACTAGCCCTAGTCCTTTTTCAAAAGTGATCAAAAAAGAAACAATAAATATCTTCCAACTTAATCCATAGGTAACGCAAGAAAGTGTCTCAATGGCATTCATCGCTGGCACTGCCAAGTGCTTTATTGGTCCAGAGATAACAGAAAACATCGATGTTATTTCCTCACAAAAGCCCAAAGCTTCACTACAATAAAATGCAAACATTCGTAGTTTGGATGAATCCTCCTTTCCAATACTGATTGATTGGATGGTCAATTATTCGAATGTATAACTGACTCATTGACAATGGCTCATGTATGCAAAACAGTATTTCACAATGAAATAGTAACAACCGATTTGTATCCCAGCCAATGAAAAACACAGAAATGAAGCGCTAAGACAAAAAGTTCTTAGAGAGACAGATAACTCATCAATTGGTTGACAGAGGACGACAGACGTTGCAACCATAACTAGCAATATTTCACAGATCAGACTGTTGGTGTTGTTGCCTCTCAAAATATGATGAATTCTAGTCATCACTGCTGCAATAGTCATGAATGAAACCAATTGCATACTATGAAGGGATTAGGGAGATCAATCCGAAAGCTGTGTTGCCCTTTCCATTGTTGGTGCCAAGTATTGGTGTCTACACATTTACATCGAATTTTGAACGGTCTTGGAGCAGTTTTTTCGTGGCTCCTAAGCTGAAAGTGCCACTATTACTAAGCGAGGTGATTACTGCTGAAAGAAATAAAACTTCAGAAATTCCTTTAAACCTTAATTATATCACTGCAAATGTTCATGGATAGCGCTGGGCATAGTCTCTCAAATTCCATCCCACATAACAAAGTAGATATATCATACCCATGCCCTATGTTTTGCCGTACTAAATAGACGAAGAAGCCGGAATATGTTCATTCACAAGTTTACGTTAATCTTCCTGTTCTGCACTAAAGGTTCATATAAGCTTTGAACAAGGTCATACACAACAGGACACACTCATGCTCCCAGCCACGCATACATCCATACACAACTTCAAATCGTACTATTCGTCCTGTTCAACGTGCAAAGGATGCCCGTCTGTTTGAGAACCTTGCAGATAGCGCAATCTTTTGTCCTTTGTATTTTTGCGAGTGGGTTAACTTGCAATGCTTTGATACACATGTTGTGTCACTACGTTAGTTTTAAATCCTAGCCTTCGTTAACAAAAGGATGGAATTCAATAAAGTAAAGCGAAATGAGAAAATATACATACGTATGACAATGTTATACTAACAGTCAAAAGGCTATACTAGTTAGACAGTGTTGCTAAGAATATTGATTACTACCTAGTGAATGCATATAAGAGTATAGTGCTTGGTGGGGTAAGAACTGTCAATAATCCTGGTGTTTGTTGAACTTTGGTATACAGTATACCTGGTACATTGAACAGTTCAGGCATTGGGAACCTAATTTTAACATATTCCAGATTGCAGCCCATATAACGCGGAGCCTTAATACACGAGAGATTACAGTCTATGTCTGTTCTCAGTACATCTTTCGCTTTCGTATAGGCAACTGATTTTTCTAGGCGGGTATTTTGTACTCCCAAGTTTCTAAAAGTGTGTAAAACTCTACGGGTTTTGTACGTCAGAGCGATATTTGAACAATATCGAACATTACTTTATTGTTTAATTAACGGGTGGGACATGTAAAATTTGGAATTTGAACCCCTGTTAATTCGCAGTAGATGACCAATTTATCATTTATGAATCGACAGATGATTAGTTAAAGGTTAGAAATTGAAAAAATTCGTCACTTTATGCCTGAAGAAAATTGAGAAATATTAAAAACTTTTGTCCAAAGTTCTGAGTCTTCAACTCAATCTATAAGAAATTTATGAAATAAATTCTAACGAAATCGAGTGACAGTTTCAGGTTCAGTTCTTTGCAGTGAGTTCATCAGTCCATGTCCTTATTGGACAAAAGAACTTATGTACGTTCTGTGGAAAACAGAGCCGCTGTTGCTGAAAGAGTGCTCGAACAGCCGACAATATCGACTCGCCACCGTTCGCAGCAATTGAACATTTCTCGCACATCTTTGCGCAGAATTTTGCATAAAGACCTGCAGGCCAATTAGTCCAAGAGCTGAAGCCTCGTTAACATCTGATGCCTTTTCGCTTCGCTGAATGGGCTAAAGATCGCTTGGCTGAAGACAAACAGTTTTACCCTCATGTTGTAACACAAGTTTCGATTCAAAAAGTTAAAAATTCTATTAAAATATTTGGGGTTCAATTTTGGTTCAAAGATTTGTAACTTCTTTTAATAAAATAGATTATTTGTCAGATGATATATAACATCTCAGCGTCAAGAAAACAAAAATGACTTTAATAAGTTTACCCAAAAAAATTGTTAAAATGTCGTAAAAACTCCTTATCCTGTCTTTCGCATGTAACTATAACATCTCACCATGGAATAAGTAATATTAAACGATACATATATGGTTGATTCTGAGATATCGTTTGTGGCATTTAAGTTTTTTGCACAATTTAGTTTTTCAAATAGGTAGCATTAACCCTTTTAAGAATAGGTACCCAATTATCGAAGGTATATATCGATTTCTTAATTTTGAAATGAATTATTCGACAATTTGAAAATGCGTCCAACAGGTTACTGAAATATTGAGCAGGGGAATGAAAGCAATAAATAAAATCAAATTATTTCCTATACAATTAATCATTTTAATACAGTTCATTTGTAAAAATCATAAAAGTAAAAAACATGTTAATCTACATAAATTATAACCCTTTTTTATAGATATTATTTAAAACTACTTTCAGACTCTTTACCTTTCGATGGTTGTTGGTTTCATCTTCGTTTGAATTGTAAATCTCCAATATTTAGAAGCTTCCACAGTTGATGCATCAAACTTTTACGGGCAATTGTCTTCTAGTTTCTTCAATAAAATATAGAAATCCATCACATCGGTACTCTGTGCAACAAGACGATAAGCGCTTCTTTTAACAATTCCTCCAATACCATCGGGAGCACTATTTCCGTGCCCAGATTCATGTTCCATGTAAAGTTTTTAATTGGAGAATATAGCTCGTGCAGTTTGTTGGCAAGAAAATAAAACGTAGTTTTGCTTCAGTACTGTGTCGCTGGGACATCACTTAAGAAATGTTAATTTGTCGCTTTTGTTGTCGAAACTATGCGATCTAATATTGGCTGTAAGTGAACCCATATGGCAATCATTGTGAAGAAGTGACTCGTACAATGTACAAAAACTCTCATCTTTCGCAGTACCATTCTCACATTTTGTATTAACAACAGCGGTGTGTAAAATTATTTGCTAACGCGATCCATCAAAGTCAAAGCTTTGGACTTCTTCTACATACTTCAGATTATAATTCTCGCTAAAGTCCATGTGCATTATTACATCGTTTCTTTAAGGGTTTCTTTCAAGTTTCTGATTACGTTAAATTAATGCAAGTTATTACCTTCGTAAATTAGAAATAGAGGCAATTGTTTTTAAAAAGTACTAGCTATATTCTGCAATTGACATTAGATTTCGTGTCACTGTTGGTTGATTCGATTATCAAAATATATTTCTTTAGTGCATCTCCATTTGAAGTAGTAAGTAGGTTTGGTGCTTACAAATTCTTTAAAAGTAATGTTAAACCCTTTCCACAAATCATACATCCTTTAAAGACATTTTGCTTCATTTTTGTAACAAATAGATCGGCGTAGCGAAATAACTCCCCATGAAATAACTCCCATGAAATAACTCCCAACGAAGTAATTCCCACCAAAAATGAAATAACTTCCAATAACGAAAAAATGAAATAAGTCCCACAAAAAATGAAACAACTCCCAATAGCAAAGTGAAATAAGTCCCAAGTCTTTTCCTACAGCACTTGTTATATGGGCCTTGTACAAACGGTAATTTTTTTTGGGAGTTATTTCATTGTCATAACATTGGGAGTTATTTCATTATGAAACAACTCCCACCAGGAAAAATGAAATAACTCCCAAAAAAAAAAAAATAAGTCCTACTAAAGTGGGAGTTATTTCATATGAAATAACTCACTTTTGTATGGAAATTTTTTGGGACTTATTTAATTTTTCTGGTGAGAGTTATTTCATGTGGGAGTTATTTCGCTACGCCAAATAGATCTAATGACATCGCCTTGTTTTTTTTTCATTGAGGACGTTGTTAGCTAAAAGTGATTCAACCTGGAATTCGAAGTTTGCGAGATGTGTACATTTGCATGTTTCGCGGTCGACAATACTCATTTACTGGATCCAAAATGGACGATATGTGCAAACCGCAGCATTATCTAGGAGGCTATTCGGATGTTCTTTCAAAAATTGCTTATGAAAATTTTTTAAGTTTTCATTTAAGAATCGTCTTTGCAGTGACATTTTCCCTTTTTGTACAAAGTCGCTCTTGCCAAAACAATTTCGGCTGTTGCCATCAAGCTCAAGAAACTCCTGCACAAATTTTCTGTTTTTAATGGAGTCTATATTTTAGAGAATAAACTAAACATGAAGTATTGATGTAATCTTTTGATGTTCTTTTGTGTTTTAAGAATAGAAAGCATTCATTTTGCATACTATGTTTTTGAATTATTTTACCCGAAATAACTTTTGTGAACATTTGCCTTTCTCGATCCGATCTTTCCCAATATGTGATGTCCAGAATCTACAAGCATTATATTTACCTACGAATTTGATGATTTAAACTTTGCTTTATTTGGAGCCTTCAATATATTATATCTTTTCCTACTTTATACATTTCGCGTTTACTCTTCAATTCATGAATGATTTTCTCGTTTTCTTTACTGCCGTAGAATATATTTTTCTGTTTCTTGTTGCCAACAGTTTTCCTGTAAGAAATTCCTCTCGAAGGTGAAAAACTTCCTGTTGAAAAGATGCCCTTTGTTCCAGGTCTGGCGGGTTAGATTAATTTTCATCATTTGAAACAGACAGAGAATCATCTCCCAAAAAAATCTTACCAACGGTTTCCTTATTTGCTCTGTAATTTTTTGATTTTTTTCCAGGTCATTCTCTTGGCACATTTCTCCCGCGATGTAATTACAGCAATAGTTTTCACTAGCTTTTTCTCTTTTTTCTTAAGATACTGTAATCTTTCCTTTTGCTTTTGCTCTTCATACTTAACTGTACCGTCTTTAATTTTTGTATAATATTTTTTTTTCTGCCTCTCGCTTTTCTGCCAATATGCCTGGTTCTTGGTTTTTGCATTATTTTTAGCCATAATAAAATTGTAAACATATACAGTTCATTTAAAAAGCGCTAAATTAGCATTCCCCTGTGTTTAATTTTAGCAGGGGCATGAGGAACATTTTCAAAACTCTCTGAAATGTCAATTTAAGTACTTACCTTTGAAAAATCAGCTTACATCTTAAGTTAGTATTCAAAAAACACTTAAAAATACACATAAAATTATAAAATGTATTAAAATTTTTGTTAAAACAACACCGGAATGACCAGCGTGAGTGCGAAATAATATATTAGGCGAAAGTAGATATAGGGTTCTTTCAAGTTTGAATTATTGCAAATCAACAATGCTTTTGGAAATTTGAATTTTAGCGAATATAAGATATTACAGGGAACACATCACTTGAGGGACAAAAAAATAATCAACCATAAAAATAATAATTGATAAAAAAAAACTAAAAAACTAAACATTGATAGAAAAACTAAGTCATTTAATATCTGTGGACATGTGACAAAACAACATTTTCAACCATATGCATAAATTTTGAAAGCGCATCTTTCTGTCCTATCACCGTTTATCTAGATAGTGTAGATCTTTTTATAGAAACGCCCAAATCAACCTATTTCGCGATTTTTACAATCTGCTTTTGACAAAAGAACCCATATCGAAATATGCTTCAGGGCACAAAGAAAAATATCATAACGTAATTTTGACAAAAGAACCTATTTGAAGATGGGTTTCCAATAATTGTCTAAAATTATTTTGACAAAACAACCTATTTGCACTCATGTTCTTTTATCAAATAGATAAACTAGAATAACACATTCCCTTCTAAAATTAAGTTGTTTTAATATCCATTTTATCATTTGCATTCATTGTGACAAAACAACCTATATTAGCATGAGTGCTTTAGTGTAGTGGGAGTTAACGAAATAAGAGGAACCTAAATCAAATCAAGTGCTTTTGTCGTGTGCATGTGCAACAAATTAAGACGTTTTTAACGAAAACGTAAGTTGTTTTCTAATATAGAAAAACATAAAAAAATCCATGCTATCGACGGAAGTGTTGTAGAACTATTGGCAAATGAAACCATAACATCTGATATTGGCGCAAGTAATGAAATGTTGTCCCAAATTCATTCCAATAATAGAAACACAAGTGCCCAAAGTGAGATTGATATTGATGAAGATCCTTTCCATGAAACTGATTTTGATGACTCCGATTTTGTCCCGGAGACGGATTCCGATCTTAACACTACTACAGAGAGCACGCGGGAAATGGCTGTTGCTATTGAGGCCAATGTATGTAATTGGGATTTCACCGAAATTGATGAAACCCAACTATTCGAACTTCCCACCACTTCAGCAGTTAAAAGTAACAACAGACGTAACAAAAACTTTGGAAAAGAATATGTGACCAATAAAAACAAAATCGTCCCTGCTAAAAAAAATTAAACCACTTTCAAAATGTACAAGGTTGTGCAATACTCACGTAAATTTTGAGGAGCAAAATATGAATTTTAAACTGCACTGGAACTTGGGTAGCTACAACAAACGACGGCAATATCTGTCAGGCTTAATTAATATTGAATTTAAGAAAACGCATACAATTAATAACGTTGGAAATCGACAATATAACTATTTGTATAATTGTGAAATTAACGGTCAAGGGAGAGAGTATGTAAGCAATGTTTTATGAAAATATATGCCGAAACTGCTCAAAGTATTAAAACTTGTCAACGGAAAAGTACCAGGAAGGTTTAGATCAATAATTGTGGATCGATGGTTTGATCTGGAATTTCGGCCGATATAACACTATCAATCATATCTGGTGTTATTTTCCGTACCAACCATATCAAAATGTGAGCGTGCGGCAAGCCTCACTTTTGCCATTCAGTTGTATACATATAGCAGCGCACTTCTCCAAATACACGGAGCTTGACAATCAGATCCATAAACTTTTTAAATTTTTGGTGGAATATGCGAGCGGTTATATCGTGTCGATCTGTTGGCACCTGACCATCAAATAAGTAATCATACACATCAGGCCATTTTGGGTTGCAAGTAAATGTGATGAACAAATCTGGACGACCGTAATGACGAACATATGACATGGCATCTTGTGTATACTCGTGCATATGACGTGGGCTACCGGTATATGACGATGGTAATATCGTCAAACGTCCAATGTCATTCACATCCACAACATTCAATAGTGCATCACGTAAATGTATGTACTCTTCAGATCTCAATCGGGCTTGATTATGACGGATGAAATTCAATCGTTCGCTCTCGATTTTAGCATACATGTCCACAATGTATTGATGGAAAAGTTTATTGCATCGCAAAATGTAATTGTCCTCTTGATCACGAATCATCAATCGATACGAATAAAAATTCATCGCACTAACTTTTTTCGTTGTTTCTGGACCTGAAAATAATAAAAATTATTCTTTTATTTTTATTTTCTTTTCTAATCAAAAATCATATTTTTTTACCAGTCGTTGGATTTATCATCGGTATATTTATATGATAACCATCATCTCCTCTCCAGAATAAAATCGGGTATTGCAATGCGTCTTAACAACGATGGAGTTCAGAAATACGATTTAGTTGCTCATTCCTACGGTACAAAACAATATCTCTTGGCCGAAATTGTTCACCAACTATTACGATTGCCACTTCATCGATTGTTTGTGCATTAAATCGCCTGGCATGTTGTCCGAGTGGTGTTCTGTCGGCACGTATTATTATTTTATGGTCATCCGTGGGCATCTGATCCAGTGCAATCTTGAATAATTTGACCAATTCATTGTGCTGATGTAAAAATCTTTGGAGCTCCCTCAAGATTTCTCGACTTGTATTTGAAGCAATTGCACAGCGCTGATTTAATTCGCTGTTCTCATTACCAATGAAATATATTTGCAAAAACTGATGGTCAGCATCTGGGAATGGCAACAATGACCCAGCTTTATGGTATATCTGTCCTTGAATCTGTAATGTTTTTGAAATAGATTTAGATGACGAATCTGAATTTTGAATCTGAATCTGACCCATATATTCCATGCGAAGTAATTACCTTAAAAGTCGGCATAAATCCATCTCTTATAATATTTGTAGCTCCAAAAGATGTCATTTGGAAACATGAATTGTACTTTTGAATATTTGTTAAAAAATGCTTTGACGCTGGTGAATTGCCATAAATTAATGAGTGCAAAGGGTCTGGTGGAGGTTCTAATACAGGCAATTTAACTTTCCCACCAGCACAGCACATGCAAGGCGTTTCTTTAATAAATTTGACTGCTTTACAATGCACACATTGTTTATTCATTTGTCCAATATAAGAATGCATACTGTAATCAATTGTGCTGTCATAATTATAAGCCGCCAATTCCATTTGTCGTATGATTTGAATTGAGGGACGCGTGCGTCGATTTATTGACCTTGCACCTTCAACAGTGTTTGCACTATCAACCGATTGGTTTATACGTCTACGTCGTTCCCTCTGTGATGCATTTTGTTGATTACGATCTTGTGCACTTTGTGATCTTCGATTGGTTGAAACAACTGTTGAATGACGTGTAGGTCTGCCAATATTTGAACGTCTTGCACGTGGCATTTCAAATCCGATAGCAATTCAACCAGCAAATGCAAATGGAAAGTGTATATATACTGCTGTCTGTTTGTATTAAAACGCTTAAACAAAACCAAATGAATTGTTTGATGATGTATAGCTGAATATATGAAAAAACAAAAAAATCAAATGCGACCTTTACCGATTACGTCTGTCCACAATTCGAGTTCGATGAAGAAGAACCTTAAAATGATCAATCACTGACACTGACTGTATGCGCTACAACGTGTATTTACCGTGTGTATGAAATTTCAATAAATTTTTATTCAAATAGCAAATAATTTTTTATTCGATATTTTTTATTTGGAATTTTTTGATTTGAAATTTCAACTGTTATCTTTTTAATTGTGTCACAACTAATTATTTGTCATTCGTAAGTTGTTATTTGTCATACAAATAAAAATACAAATAAAAATTTTTTTGTGCTGAAAAGAAATAAGACTTTTTAAATACATTTTTGACAAAAACGAAAATAAAAGAAAATTTTACATACATGCATATGTAGTAGGAACGAAAGAGTGGCACTTATTTTTAAAAATGTTGATTTTCAACTGAAGTCGGCTAATCACAAAAAAATGGACTTAAACTCCCAAACCTAAAACTTTGAGCTAGATGCGCCACGGCTTAAACTGACGAAAAATAACTATGTATACAAAGTGACACTGACACGTATACATACCGCACACGCTCACAGGCACCTACGTATTTGTTGTTGTTTTTTTTATATGGACAAAATCACATGCTGACATGAAAAATCATAAATCACGAACGCGTCGTCCGATTTCTTGCAAACTTTAGATAAACCATCTACACGACCATACGAACAAACCATAAAAATTTGATCGAATTCGGTTTGACCGTTCGTGAGTTATAAAGTCACAACACACTTGCAACAATTTTTTATATATATGGAAGATATGTGAACTATTTATTTTTATTTTTAATTCAATGTATTCTAAGTTTTCTTTTCCATACCAAAAATACATGTACTTGGTCTAATAGAAAACATAACTTTTTATAATATTTCTTTAAAATAAACTGAATTCTATTTAAGTAACATATTTCACTGAATTTTTCTTATTTCCGTTTAACAAAAGATCTAGTCCCGACAAAAGTTGCGAAATATTTGTTAATTTTCAGTATGAAAAAATACTTTATCTAGAGAAGGGTTGATTTTTCGATCAAAAATATTTTTGACAAACCAACGCATCTAGGTTTTTCGACATTTTCTCGACAACAGTTATACCTGGAGGAAAGATGCAAATTGGTAAATAAAGGTATTTAAATTCTCCACCATAAAACAGCTTACATTTGCTTAGATATGTTCTGGGACGATTCTGTGACCGTATAATAGTGTTTTTTGGTCCTCCTGTAAAATTCAGTTTTTTGATATTGGTTGTTTTGTCAAAATTCCACAGATATTATCTTTTACTTTACGCTAATTTTATTAAGTAAGTATATACTTTTATGTTACAAATTTAGAAAAATTTAAGAGAAAGTAGTGTTAGGGACAGCCATTGCAATGATGTTTAAACACTTTGGCAGGCAATTTTTTGAAGAACCGATCAATTTTTGAAAAAAATATTTAAGTGACTGTCAAGGACATATAATGCTTTGTCGTAAGGTATAAAATCAAGTGGAATATATTTTATTTATCCCAGTTTTAATACACAAGGACACCAAATTGGCCGGTAATCTCTGAATCACCCATATGTAGATATAAGCTTAATATAACTCAGAAAATCAATTTTTATTTTCATGAATGTTATATTGTTGTGAATACCACGAAAATCTCTATCAACAAATACCAAAAATATTATTTTACCATAAGCTTATTTAAAATATTTAGAAATTGACTTGACTTGCTGCACAAATGTTTCCTTTGTCATTGGTTGAATATTGTGACTCCTCACATCCTGGCGATTTTGCAACAAATTGCCGCTGCGTGTACAGCGTGTGCAGCAATATCATCAGAGTTTTACATTGCACTATTTTTATCTTTTTGTCTCGAACATTTCATCCTATTATATGAGTTATGGTATAGAGAAGCAAAGTCGAGGTAGTTACCGCAGTGCTGGTTCTGCCAAATGCATTTGTAAGCTACGGGATCGAAGAATAAATGTTATAGTGCCACAAAGGACTTAAATGACATTTGTACTCGTATTTTGTTAGTGTAACTAACAGAAGTTATGGTCAGAGAGCTCATACACATTCTAAACTCATACAGATATTGTTGCGTCATCTCTAAACGTAAACAATGCTATTAATGTTGTCCATCTTTGAACTGGAACTAATTGATAATAACCATTTTGATTTTTAAAAACAACGTTCATATATTTCCATACCATAAATATTCATATCAAAAAAGTGTGCATTGGGTTGAACTCAAATTTTCAAGAAACAGTGGCAAATGCTTGGTCTTCATTTGATAGTAATTTCAGATAGATTTAAATATTGCTAAATTGGTATTTTTAACTGGTTTCTCATGCTAAACTTTTGTATACATTATTTACGTGGTGCAATGTCTGAGCGACGTAAGAACAAGAGAAGGTGGTTCAAATGTTTACACACAGGGAAAAGATTAGTTGGAAATCAATTCAGTCATTGGAAATTCTATGAAAAAGTCTATATTTTGATTAGAATTCCTAATAGTCATACGTCAGAATTATTTATCGATGTTATTGATAGATTCAAAATAAGTCTTACTAAATACAAATTGCTACTACCGATCTTTAGTTGTAACTATTAACCAATTTGAGTATTTCTAAAACCTCAGTCATCTGAAATGGAAGATGCAAATAATAAAAAGTACAATATTAGAATTCGTGTTCAAATATTAGTCACTGTAATCATAATTTAGTGTCTGTCACAAAAGCACTTGTTACAAAGTTCTGTATTCGATATTCAGAAGGCGCCGTGCTGTTAACGAGAAACTACACACATTTCAATGTTACACGAGGCTTTACAGAAAAACTATTATTTTAAATAAAAGTCCTGAAAAAACAATAAAGTATATACTTATAGATATCAGCCAGCGATGAATATATATTATCATAAATTGAGGTGAAGTGAGAGTTTTAAACACAATCGTTGAATCTGACATCACTAGTGACGCCTTCACAAACACATGCAAACAATTGTGGACACTTGGCTGGAGAAAGTAATATTGTGGATGACACAAAATAACTTAAACATACTGTGACGAATAAGTAAAAGCTTTTGCTTGCTCGTAATGACTCTACTAACATTATGTAAACAACAGGCGGTTAGTGCTGCGCCTGAAAGTATGCATTGTAAAAACGTAACGGCTCGCTAAACCAGTAGCATGCATTCGCCTCAGTTAAGATAATTCTCCACCATTCGAGATGATTCTACAACGATAAGTAACAACAACAACGACTAGAAGGTTCTTGAATTCGCTAGATATAACTCCATTTGAATATGGTGAGTTGGTATAAATAGCGGAGGTCTTTGGAATGGAGGTTTCAGTTTGTGATTAAACACCGTAAAGTAAGTAAACTGTTGTACTATGTAAGTAAAATAAATAGAAGTTAAACCGTTGTAAGTATCGTAATTTAAAACGAACCTTGTTTTGTTATTGGGAATAAAACAACGCGAAAACGACGAATAAGGAAATTCGTAACAATGGTGTCAGAAGCGAAATTACGAATTAAGGACAACGATGAAGTTTGAAGAACTCAAAGTTGAACAACTAAAACTGGAGTTGAGTAGATTGGATCAACCGACAGCTGGTAATAAGGTAGAGCTGCAGAGGCGATTAGAAGAAGAATTCAATCGCCGAAAAATTGACATTGACAAATTTGAGTGCAAACAAGAAATGGAGGTCTCTGCAAAGGAAGCAACTGTTAATATGGATGTTACGACGATGTTTTCAGCCATGATGGAAAAATTTAACGGAAACTCTAGAATTATTAACGCGAAGCTGGACGATAATTCTAGAAGTATGGACGAAAATTCTAGAATTATGAATGATAAATTTGGTGAGAATTCTAGAAGTGGCCGTCGGTGGTGCAATGGTAGTGTGCGCGGCTCTTGTGCATGAGGACGTGGGTTCGATCCCTACTCTGACCATCTTTAATTTCTTTCGACGGCGGTCACCTCGCTTAGTGACAGAAACAAAACACCGTTCGGAACCGGTGTAAAACTGTAGGCCCCAATCAGTGAGTGTTAAACTAGAACGCGCACAGCTCACTGGTTGTGAGAAGTTCTCCCTAATCTCCTCGTGGGATGTAACGGAAAACCATTATTTTTCTAGAATTATGGACGAGAAATTGAAACTGAAAGAAATTGAAAATTGATTATGGAATTGAGGAAAGAATTTTGGTGAAAATTCAAGAATAATGCAGGAGACATCTAACGCCGCAAATGACAAACTTCAACAAATTTCGGAAGTTATGAACAACATGGAAATACATGTTAATGAGAAATTCGAAAACGTCGAATAGAAGTTCGAAGACGTTGAACAGAAGATTGAGCAAGTCGAGAATAAGTTTGAGAGAGTCGAAAATGATGCAAGTGAATTTCAAAGGAAAATTAATGAACTTGAGTTATAGGAGCAACCAGTTTTTTTCTGAAGCCTCTAGTAGATTGAAAGCTCCCAGTCTCGATGGCTCTACACCATTCGACGTTTTTAAATTCCAATTCGAAATGGTCGCAATTAAGAACTTGTGGAACAGCAACGACAAAGCAGTAGAGCTAATTTTAGCACTGAAAGGCAGCGCAGTAGAAGTCCTTAAGAGCATTCCCGTAAGTGCCAGAAACAACTACGAGGATATACTGGCTGCGTTACAACGCAAGTATGGTGGCGATCGCAAGAAAGATTTATATCGCATGGAATTAAGAGGCCGAGTGCAAAAGCATTATGAAACGCTACAAGATTTCGCAACGGATGTGGAACGCTTGGTGTTGATGGCATATCTTGGAGAACCCCAAACTTTCTTAGAGCAATTTAAGATAGAGGCATATGTTAGGGGCATTAACGATCCTGACGTTAGATATGCGGTATTTGCCTCACAAAGAGCTACATTTGTGGAAACTGTGTCATTTGTTTTGGCGAATGAGACGCCGAGAGTTGTTTCCAGTCAACAGACACATCATGTGCGACGGGTAGAAACGGAGGGCAAATCAAAAGATTTGACAAACGCCGTTAGCGAACTGACAGAAGTGATTCGGGTTCTCACGAAAGCGCTATGGCAAGCAACAAAATTGAAAGGTGACAATCATGGCGAACGTGGCGGGACTGTAGGGCCGCGCGAAAATGGTCAAGATCTTCAGCGATAACGGCCGATACGGGACGAGTAAATGACCGTCCACATGTAATCGAGCGTAAGGAGGATTCTAGGGCAGAGATAAAAGAGCAAATTATTGACGTCCGATCCCTGCGAACTGATTCGGACGACGAGTGGTTCACGGCACAGAGAAGTGATCCTGTATCGGCAAAAATTATTTTGGCAAAGGAAGAGGATAGACAATTAACGCGGAATGAAAGAAATCAGAAAGCCCCGTTTTAAAATCATATTGGGCCCAGTGGAATAGCCTGAGATTGCTAGAATGGTTTCTATACCGTGTATGGGAAAGTGAAGATGGTAAAACGGAGAAAATCTAATTGTGGTACCTGCCTTGATAATGAAAGAGATAATTGCAGTATCTCATAATGGTCCGAGTGGTAGGCACCTCGCCAAATGCAAAACTATAGAGAAACTAAGTGAACGATTCTATTGGGTTGGTCGTCAAAAAGCTGTATCCGAGTGGATTGCAGGCTGCACTCAGTGCTTGACAGTGCTTCGAGCGAATATTCATGAGTGTGGCTGGTCCATATCCAACAAGTAGCTCTGGGAACCAATATGCCCTACTACTTCAGTAAATGGCCCGAGGTGTACGCTATTCCGAATAAAGAAGCGAAAACAAAAGCAAAGCTATCGTGAACAACTGGATAAGTCGTTTTAGTGTCCCTTTAGATCTGCATTCGGAGCAGGGTAGGAATTTTGAATACGCCATCTTGAAAGAAACATGCGAGAGGAATGGAATTCTTGGTATGAGAACGACATCATTGCGCCCTCGAACTGACGGCACGGTAGAGAGATTTAATTTGGATCTTGAGGAATATTTGAGAAAAGTCGTCAGTAAGGATAGAAAATTCTGGGAAGAACGCATACCAAAATTCCTTCTAGCATACCGGTCGGCCACCCAGGATACTACTGCCCGAACACCAAGTAGTGCCGTCTTCGGGCAGAGTTAAAGCTGCCTAGCATCCGACAGGGGGCAGAATGATGGTGTCCCAGGAGAGCTTAGCGAACTCCACGAGTCAGTTTGCAGCAGAATGAAGTTATTCAGTAATAAGATGAAAGCCAGGTACGACCAAGCGGCAAATTCCGAAGGATTCCATGAGGGTCAGCTAGTTTTATTGTTCAACCCACAGCGCCAGAAAGATTTATCTCCAAAACTTCTGACTCACTGGGAAGGCCCTTACAAGCATGTCAAACGAATAAATGACGTGGTTTATAGAATCCAGAAAGGCCAAAGTCCAAGAGCTAAAATGAAAGTCGTGCATTTGGAAAGACTAGCCCTGTATGGAAAACGGGGGGTTGAGCCTGCTCGAGACGAACATACTTAAGTGGGGAGTATTGCTACGAATAAGTAAACGTTTTTGCTTGCTTGTAATGACTCTACTAACATTATGTAAACAACAGGCGGTTAGTGCTGCGCCTAAAAGTATGCACTGTTACAACGTACCAGCTCGCTAAACCTGTAGGATGAATTCGCCTCAGTTAAGATAATTCGCCACCGTTCGGGATGATTCTACAAAGATAAGTAACAACAACAACGACTAGAAGGTTCTTGAATTCGCTAGATATAACTTCATTTGAATATGGTGAGTTGGCATAAGGTCTTTGGAATGGAGGGTTCAGTTTGTGATTAAACCCCGTAAAGTAAGCAACGCGAATTGATAGTAAAAAAATATGACTTGCTAAAGTGTTATAAATAAAGTAAACTGTTGTACTATATAAGTAAAATAAATGGAAGTTAAACCGTTGCAATTATCGTAATTTAAATCCAACCTTGTTTTATTATTGGGAATAAAACAATTCAAAAAGGACGAATAAGGAAATTCATAAAAATACATATGATACCCTGGGTAACCCATCCCCGTTTTTGATCGAAAATATGAAAAATTTAGAAAGGCTGTCTATAGTTGTTTTGCGGTTGAACACTCTGTTTTCGAGATATAGAATTTTTTTCATATTTTCGATAAAAAAAATGGGCATGAAATACGAACCCTGGTTTCTATTAAATACACAATTTTTCTTTTAAAATACAAAATTTTAATAAAAAATTATTAGTTTTTATATAAAATTCGTAAGGGGCTAAAGCATCACCAAATGGTTGTGACAACCAATCAATTCAAGTACATAATTAGTTGAGCATACCAATATACATATATACTCTGTATAGTGCAAAATATTTTTATGAGATCACGGCTGGTGTACAACCGAATTAGTTTTAACATTTTTCGTTCATCCAACTAATAGAATATTTATCACTACTGGGCCACATTTTTTTCGGCTTCAACTAAATATCTCAGTTCTTGCAACCAAAACTGAACTACAAATCAATTAATAAGCACAACATTTTGTGATACTGAACACAATTATTGGTAATCGCAACTGAATAATGTGATAGTCCAAGGAACCGCTTAATTTTAGTTGGCTTAAATATAGTTGTGACAACGAATCTCTTCTCTGCGTGTAGGTAGAAATATATACACTCTATCACACAGGTATACAGAAACACACGAATACTTTCACTTACAGTATGTCAAGAAAGTGTTTTGACGCTAGAACAAAATTGTTTCTTTGATATTATTCATTGAAACAACAACATATTCTGTTGTAAATTGGTTTGTATTTTTAAGCGTTTTCCTTAATTGGCATATCGACCATCGAACTGTAGCAAACAAATAATAATACCTGTGAAAGATGAAACAGAACACAAACAACAACAAAAATAACGCATAACTGTGCTTGTCAATAAAGTGTTTTTACAACTCTCTCTCTGAGAAAATTCGTAGTGAGTAAGACAATTACCGTTATTTTTTTTGAAGTGTGCTTGTCGATTAGGCAGGTTGTTAGTGATCTAGATTAGTTTTGTTTGATAAATACTTCAGTAGTGATATTATTACTGAGAGATTAGGATGCCTGGCAAACGAATATCATCTGAATGTATTATAATCACCATATGGGTAAAACTGTGCAAGAGTTGGCCGAGATGTTTTCCTTAACAAGGCAAACAGTATATAATATTTTAAATCCCGCCAAAAACAAGGGTCGCTTGGAACCAACGCCAACCAGCGGCCGCCCAACGAAAGTATCGGAACGGATAGAACGTATATTGATAAGCAGAATAGATGGAAACCCAAAAATTTCGACCAGAACTTTTGCAAGGGAAATCAACGAAGAATGTGGTGTGCAAGTTTCCCACGAAACAATAAGACCGATATTAAAAAGGAACCAGTACACATCGCGAGTCTCTCGAAGAAAACCATTCCTTTCAGCACAAAATATTGAAAAGAGGTTATGGTTTTCGACAATATATATTGAGAAATCTGGTGACTATTGGAATGTTGTTATATTTTATGATGAGACTAAGATTATGCTTTACTACAATGATGGGCCCAATAGAGTATGGCGTCAGCCCCTTGAAGCATGAAGAAACCACAATATTATACCAACTGTAGAATTTGGCAAATTTTCGGTAATGGTGTGGGGGTGCATTTCCAGCAAGGGAGTTGGAGATTTAGTATTTATAGAAAATACCATGGATTCACAGCATTACTTAAATATATTGAAGGGTCATTTGATATCAAGTGTGCAAAAATTTGGCTTCACTAATGACAACAAACCCAAATTCAACTTCTACCAGGATAATGACCCAAAAGATAAGGAGCATCAGGTTAAGATGTGGCTTCTTTTTAACTGCAACAAAGTATTAGACACGCATGCCCAAACCCCGGACTTGAAAATTTATGGGCTTATCGGAAGAAGAAGGTAGCCAAACGGGACCCAAAAGGTCGAGCAGAGCTGAAAACTGTAATATTGGAAAATTGGTATAAAATACCGGACGACTACGACATGCAGAATTTAATTTTTTCGATGTAGAGACGACTACAAGTTGTTGTTGCTGCAAATATTTACCATACTAAATATTAAACATTGAATTGATTTGGTTTTCTTATGATTTTATAAAATTTGCCTAATTGTAAAAACACTTTCTTGACACATTGATATCGAAGTGTTTTTGGATTTCTCTTTTTATTTCCTATAATCTCGTGAAATTGTTTTCATTTGTGCTGGAATTAAGCAATAGTGGTTACAAATAAATAAATTTAATCGAAAAAAATTAACAATACCAAAAAAACAGTTGTTTCTTTAAAACAAATTCTTTACAATTCAAAATTACTACTATGTCAAAACACTTTCTTGACAGACTGTAAGTGTAGAGATGTGTGAGATGAAACACACATATGGCTCCAGGTAAAACACGTATGTTTACAAGTAAACATGCCAATGTTTGCATTTAAGTATAATTGAGTTTGGGCCTGGCAAACATATAAATATTTGGAATGTGCTCAAAATATGTACATAGTTCCTGCGGAATGTGTTTGGGAGAATATGTTACAGGGGACGATTTTTTCAGCATGTTTAAAATACCATTTGTGTATAACACAAGTGACGAAAACTACCACCACTAAATGGAGACCCTTTCCTCGAAGTAGATTTTCAAATATATCTTCGCAAAGTTTTTGTAATAACCGACAATATTATCCGCGGATTGTTTACGTGCAGCGAACAACAATATTTGGCCTCCGATGGCAGAGTATAATGTGCAATTTTTGTAACTGAATTTTTTTTCATTCTTGATTCTCCTTAACGCATATACTAAATCCGTGAGATCTTGGAATATGGAATAACTTATTCTCATATAAATCAAATTCGATGCCCAAAATAAATGCATTCTTACTCCTACATTTTGAAGAGAATATCAAAATGTGTTTTAAAACGGCAGGATTAAGACGTTGAAGCTATAAAAGCAGTGAAAATTCTAAACAATTAAAATGTCGAGTTATTCAAATCTAAAACTAAATATCTCATATGGTAGTTACTTCCACAATTAATAAAATGTTGGATAACCTTACTAGGATTTGTCAAACTGAGATTATGTCGAATGAAATTTTAGGTATTGTGTGCTATTTAGTAAGCTTGTCTATTAGAACAAAATGCATAAGATGCATACAGGGTTATGATACTCTTACGGTGACAGTATGACTTCCGTATTAAATTTGGGTGAAAATTTAAAAGATTCATTCTAAAGGGTTTTCCAATAGGTACTTGAAAACTTTGAATTTTATTTGTGAACGCACTATTTCACTGATCATCTAACTGTTACTTTCCTATTTTTCAGTAAACTCAACATTTTCATCATGGTAAAGTACTCGAACGAACAACGTCTGAAAATTAAAAAAATGTACTACCGAAATTCGGAGTCGGTGACCGCAACTTTAAGAGCGTTAATTCCAATTTTCGGTCGTCTACTAGGGCGAGAACAAGCAATAACAAGTTCAGTGCAAAAATTTGAGTCTACATATTCCTTGTGTGATGCTGCCGTCCCAGTTAGACAAGGGTTTGGTGGGAGTCACGAAAATATCGCTGCCGTTCAGGCGTTCGTGGCATAAGATCCAAATCAGTCAAGACCACTTTATGGCGAATTTTGCGTAAAGATCTTGGTTTACACCCATACGAGATCAAGCTGAAACAAGAATTGAAGCCGATGGAGCATTTAACGCGAAGTACGTTCTGCGATTGGGCTCTGGAGAAGATGCGCCAAGATGATGAATTTCATCGCAAAATCATCTTCAGTGACAAAGCTCATTTTTGGCTCAATGGGTTCGTCAATAAGCAAAATATTCGTTATTGGTTTGGTGAAAATCCACATGTGCTTCATGAATCACCACTTCATTCACAAAAAATAACTGTCTGGTGCAGTTTGCATGCCAGCGGCGTCATTGGGCCTTATTTTTTCGTCGACAATAACGATCGTCACGTTACTGTGAACGTTACACTTACCTCATGTCTGATTTGACAGATAATTAGTTTTATCCTTCCGCTGAACGAATGTGGTTGTGTATACGCTTGAACAACGCTGGGAAATATTGCGACATTACTTTGAAAATCATGGTAATGTTGCAGAATGCAGAATGATGCCGATTTTGCCAAAAAAATAATTTTTTCAGATAAAGCTCATTTTGATCTTGGCGGGTATGTAAACAAGCAACATTTTCGCATTTGGGGCACAGAAAACCCGCACGCATACATTGGAAAGCCGATGCACCCAAAACGAGTCACTGTTTGGTGCGGATTTTGGTCCAGAGGCATAATTATTACTTTTTTTTTATTAATTATTTTTTAATTTTTCTTCGAAAATGAGCATGGAGTGGCCGTGACAGTCAATGGCGATCGTTGTCGGGCCATGTTGAACGAATTTTTGTTCACAAAAATTGAAGAGGAGGATATTGGCAACATTTGGTTTCAACAGGACGGCGCTACGTGCCACACAGCCGAAGCTACACTCGATGTTTTGCGCCCTGGTTTTGAAGATCGCATTATCAGCCGCAGAGGTGATGTCGTTTGGCCACCTCGGAGCTGCGATTTGACACCATTGGACTATTATTTGTGGGGTGCCCTCAAGGAGCTGCGATTTGACACCGTTGGACTATTATTTGTGGGGTGCCAGTTAAGTGTTACGCCGACAAGCCAGAGGCAATTGACGCTTTAAGGGACAATATTCGTGAAGCCATTGGTGAAATACAGCAGCACACAATCGATAATGTGCTTAAAAATTGGACCGATCGTTTAGGCTACTGCATGGCCAGCCGAGGCAGCCATTTGAATGAAATTATTTTCCATTATTAACCGGAAGGAAAAAAAAGATTTTATTATATAAAAAAAGAAATTTGAGAAAATATTCCGTAGTTTGTTATAGCATTTTCAAAAAAAAGGTTATTTGGCGGACCCATTATATCAACATTACAGTGTATAAGTAATGTAATTCATCTTATTATAATATGAATCATACGCCACACTTTACGAGAACAATTACGGTTACCTTACAATTTGAACTAACTAATTTTTTCTTTCACTTTGTTTTCCGAAACTGTTGTAAGGCTTCTGGTGTCCAACCTCAAATGAAAAAAAAAATTTAAAAAAACGTTATGTCTACTTTTATCCTTGTGGCATCCTTTTTTGCAAATTGCAGACATTAATGAAAAACACAACTTTCTACGCAAAGATTTTTTTGATCCACAGAAAGGGGAGAAGGATTATGATTTGCTTGAAAAATTTAAAATTGTTAAATAAAACTAATGCTTAAGTTGTTAAGAGAGAAGTTTAATATAAATTAATATTAATGCGATTAAGTAAATCGCTGGAGGTCCTTGTAATTGGATGTGGCTTTAAACAAGAAAAATTTGTGTATTAGGTGGAGTAATGAAATGTGTTTTCTCACCTTCAATGAATTTCAAATAAAAGCTAACAACTCAGGTTCTTAAGGATGTGCATATGTTATTTTCAGAACATTCTTGCCAATACAAAAATGTGCTTGCTCAATATATTAATAGACAACAATTTAGTGCTAGTTAATGCCTAATTATGGTTCATGTTTTTGAAATGTTTACTCAGCTTAGTAAAAACTCAATCCTTGATAACAACATATTTGTTCTGTTTAGCTTGTAATTGTTGCTTAAAATAATGGATAACGGCGAAGTCAGAATAGACACATACTTTCTTAATAAAATAATCAATGTCCACACTTTGTATATTTTATCAGTGGTAACTGTTTTCAATACAATTTCGAAAAAAATTCATTTATTTCGTTTGGATGTTTCTCTATTTTAAGTTGAAACTCTGAATTCAAATTCTGTTTAATATTGAAAGTAATATTTCTTTTGTTACGGTTGATAGGGAATTTTCAAATCATATCTAAACAGCAGAACATCTGAGAAAATTCACGACATAGTTCATGATATTGCTTGCAACAAGTCACATTAAAATGCGCGATAAGTCAATAAGTGCTATTCAATAACACTATGCAACAAAATCGAAAATATTATTTGCATATAAAGGATGTGTCGGGCTGTTTCGGGATCTTCTTCAAAACGTAAGATTAAATGAGGATTTTCTGATCACCAAATTCGACAGTTTTGTATATTCCATAGCCATTCAGATAGAAATACGTTTCATTAGAGAAGATGTTTCTTCTTTTGAAAAGTTGGCATTGATTTCACGTTGCGTTATTACCCATTGAACGAATTGCCTGCGTTTTACATGTTCTACTGGTTTGAGCTTCTGAGGAAACTGAATTTTAAACGCATGAAGGTGGAAGTCTTTAGTCAAATTTTGCTGCGTAGTGCTTCGTGATATTTGAAGTTGCTTTCGGGGTTTCGGCGACACTCTCGTTTACAGCAGCAATGTTTTCAAGGGGTCGACCGATAATTTGAGGCACAGGAGTCTTACTATCCATAATCGACCCAGTTTCTTCAAATTTTCAACTTCAAATGATTGACGCATCAGGTGCACTTTCTCGACCGAAAATTCTTTGAAGTTTGCGATCGGTTTCAGCATAACTTTCTAAATTTTTGGAATAAATTTTCACAATTATATCGTGTTGCTCTTTCGTAAAGAGCTTCATTTTTAGTAATCGGAATAAACATAAATGTCACAGCTGCCAAATTTCAGAGTTGCCACTTGCTCAAAAAAAATTACACTAAACTCAAAGTGCAATCTTACTGAAACACCCGTTACATGTTCATTATAAATATATGTTCCATATATCGGTTTATTTGACCGACTCACAAAAAAGTGCCTTTTGGCCTCCCCTCAGAATGTACGTTGATGAATGGATTTTCGTTTTTTTAAGTTTCTTCTACAGATGTTACATAACGCAAGAGCGATTTCTCCAACTCAGTCAACAAGGATAGCAAAAGAATAAAAATTAAATTACTTCTAAGTTTTTCTAACATTATATTTTAAACTAATCACTAGTTTCGGAATTATGTAAAACGTTATTGAGAAAAATTATGATTTTCAGAGAAAAAATTATATTTTTTTTTTTCAAATATGATGATTTGTTATTCTCGACTAATTGTTCCAGGTTAAGGTCTCTTCAGATTTCACAAAAGTTTTTGTTTTTGACGTAGAATACGTCTTACGTTACGGTATGAGGAGTCATGTCAGGTTTTTATTGTTGTAATCTGTATTTCATTGAATTTGAGGAAACGGCTAGATGAATTTTTTTTAAATTTTTTTTGTAGGTAAATGAAGATGTTATCTTTCGTTTGATATACATTTCATATTGGTTGATATATTTCTAGTATTTTAATTTCTCAAATGAAAATTGTTTAAACACATACACTCAAACATATGTGTGGTGTTTGGTTGAGTGTTTTTGGTTGCTCAACATTGCTTAGGAACATGTATCTAGTAAAAAGTGAAACGAACAGCAAGCTAATGTTGCTTGGCTACATGTATCTAGTAAAAAGTGAAACAAACAGTAAGCTAACGTAATAAAGCTTTTTTACGAAAGCTTCAATAAAGCTGTTGTAACATTAATTTTGAATTGTAAAGCGTAAAGCTTTCACACATCGCTCGAATGCTAATGCGAAGACTCGATAAGGTAAACCTTTTTTAATATTAGGGCGGCCCTCTCAACATTCGCAGAACTTATTTCAATAAAAATATTAATTAAAATACATAAATTAAATTAAGTTTAAAAAAATTGAACATAATATTTTTTTTTTAAACGGACTTGAATCAAATGCCGTTGGTAAATATAAAAATTACAGCAGACAGTTGTCCGAGGCCTTCGGCCACGGACTGTCCCTGCAGGCTGTGTCAGAGACACGGCCATTAAGTTTAACGTAGAATACGCCATCCGATAAGACAGAAAACATATATAACAATAAATGATAAATAATATAAGCAAATGAATTTATTGTTATATATGTTTTCTGTCTTATCGGATGGCGTATTCTACGTTAAACTTAATGGCCGTGTCTCTGACACAGCCTGCAGGGACAGTCCGTGGCCGAAGGCCTCGGACAACTGTCTGCTGTAATTTTTTTCGATATGGGCATTTCCACAGAAAGGTCAAACTTTTGCCACATCACGTCACTCTCGATAATTACTTAAATTTTAAGACCGGTTTGTTTGATTGTCTTATTTTCTTTTAATAAGTATGAAAACAATCGAAACACATGGTCATAAAATATAACCAATTAACAAGGGTGACGTGATGTGACATAGGGTGTCACTTTGGAACAACTCTATTTTAGGGGCAATGGAGCAATTTTTTTCATTTTTTTAGGGGATGTATAGAATTTATTTTTAAGTAAAAAAAACAACAAATTTTCCCGGTGGCCCATATTTTCCGAGTTATGGCCCTTCAAAGTTCAGATATGTAACATGTTCGGTTCGAGTAAAGTTTCCGTAATGTCGAAATCTGATCATCTGTTTTGATAGAACAGGTCAAAATGAACAAAAAAATAATTAAACATTTTTAATATTTCGCTTAGTTTTCGAGATATTCGAAAATTAAAAATTTAATTAACGGTAAGTATTTTTGAAATTATTTTTCTTTGTAAAGCGCCTCAAAATAAGACAAAAAAAATTAAATAAACTTTTTTGATATCTCGCTTAGTTTTCGAGATATTTCAAGTAGTAAATTTTATGGCAAAAATTCAGGACCAGGGGCAGGCAAAAAACTTTTTTAAAAATAAACCTAAATTAAAGAAAAAGTAAAGAATGTGAGAAAATGGAAAAGTAGCCCTCGCAGATACCTATGTTGCTCGTACCGTGTGGTAGAACTTTTGGAAAATCGTTAAATTTATATTGCACTTAGGGCTCAGGCAGGGGGGTTAAAATTCCCTCTGTACCTTAAGTCGATGTGTGGCAAAATCGGAAAAATCACTCGATACTTTAAAAAAAAAATTTGTTTTTCTGGATGGTTACCATATCTAACCTCATGGTTACTGTACGCACAAAAGTGGACTTATATGGACTTACAGACATCCCACGAACAAAAAAGAGTGACACCACGGAATTCGTGACACAAATACGTTTCGTTGAAGTACCCACACTAATCCAGACCCAAACGTCCAGGGTGTGACGGTTTTTTGGACCCTGTGGGCACCATAGTTCCGTGCGACGGCTAGTTTTCAATTTTCTCATATTCCTTAATATTTCTTTAATTTTGGTTTTTTTTTTAAATTATTTTTGCCTAACCCTGGTCCTGAACTTCAGCCAAGTTATTTTTAAAAAAAAGCGCCTTAGGCGAAAAATTATTATAAAATAATCGCGCGATTTTTTTAAAATAATTTTTGATATATCCCCTGTCTTTCAAGGGCTACTGAGTTGTATTATACCTTGAAAGAAATCCTGAAATCTTCTCTATTACCGGTGTGTAGAAAAAATGTAGCAGCACTACGGTTTATTTTTGGAAAATTATGATTTTAAAGAAAAAAGTGAGGTTATAAAATAATTTTTTTTAATTATTCCACAATCGGTTAATAAAAAGTAAAATATTTTTAACCGTATTTATAGGGTTTCAAAAGACCTTTCTAAAGACATAAATTTCAACCAGGTCGGAAAAGTAGTTTCAGAGATATAGCCGACTATACACTCAAGCTTTGCAAGCCCTCAAGAAGTTGGGCCGATCGTAGAAAAAAATATATATATTTCAGCTCAGCTTAAAAATTTAAATTGATGATAAAATTTCGATTCCATTCCAAGAAATGCCACTAAACTAGAGTTAAGCCGTCACTTTCTCTGGAAATACCCAAATTTCGATTTCCTTTGGAAATCTTCTTGAGGAAAGTTTTTATATTAATTATAACAAACGAACATCAATACAAACTAAAATCAAAATTTTTGACAAATTGTGAAAAGTAATACTATTTATACATATTATAATACAGTAATGTGTACAGAAAGTAGAAAAATTAAATTGAACAAAATTTTAAAATATTTGTATCAATCTATCCTATTAATAACCTATTTATTTTTATTAATTAAGATTCTACCATTTTTAGTGACGTTATACGTATCTACTTTCTCATTAAATTGCGAAATCTGATAAAAACTTGCGAAAATTAGCGAAAAATTACCAAAATTTAAACAAGTTACAAAATTATCTAATAATCACTATAACCAAAAGAAATTGCAGAAACTCTGTTAAAAACCGCAAAACCTAGCCAACTTCATTATGACAACGATCTCCAACGTTAATTAAAAATTGCCAAAGCTCTAAAGAGTAAGAAAGCTCACAAAATCGCTAACATTGCAAAATTTCAAGAAATTGCAAACGTGATAATAAACTCTAAAATTTCCTAAATTGTTAAAAATGAAACAGCGAGACCACAAAAATTCGCGGCCTTTATTTTAATTTCCCCTATTATTAACATTTTTATTTTTATTTAATGAACATCTATAATTTTGAGCTAAGTTATCTGTGTCTACTTTAATATTTATTCTTTTGTCAATTGGAACATTATTAATCTGTAACATTTCTAACATATATCTACGTTTTTTATAATTCTCTGTGTATTGATGTTTGTTCGTTATAATTAATATAAAAACTTTACTGAAGAAGATTTCCAAAGGAAATCGAAATATCGAAAAAAACAAAAAAGTTTTATGAAATCTGAAGAGACCTTAAGCTGGAACAAGTAGTCGAGAGTAATTATTCAAATATGATGTTAAATTTGAAACGGGAAAAAGTGTTCAGTTTAGTACTTTAGTCCTGCAGTCCTATAGTCTGCCGCATCTTCCACGTATCGTCTGTAAAATATGAAATGTTTGCAATGAAAAATATTAAGAGTTCAAAATATAATTCAAAAATATTTATACTTAAGCGTTGCACAGTAGGGCGGATTGGAAAAACTACGGTAATAATATCAGAACTTTTAGAGTACTATTTACTTGTAGAAGAGGAGTCTGGCTTTTATCATATGGTATGGAGGTACCCTGTGTTAACATAGTTAGCACTACAGGGTGTCAAAGTTGACCACTCTGGTGCTGTTGAAACTTTCAAAGCCTGGTACTTCTAAATATATAGCCCGATTACAGAGACTTTTTACTTTGAGAATCTACAACAAAAACCAATAAAAAATACACTATATGTTCCGGAATATATTTTCCCGTTATTAAGATTTTCTCAATCGAAATTGAAAATTGTCAACCTTTTTCATGACTTTTTTCAGTTTTTTGTTAAATACTCGGCGTTTTGAGGGAATGGGCAACTACGTTGGCACAGGGTACCTCTGTATACAATATTCTGAAAGCATGACTCGTCCTCTACATATCTCTGGTACATTCCAAAATGATCAGAAAACTACATTAAAAGTTGTGATATTATGACCGTGGTTTTTCCAATCGGCCCTCCTGTGCGATGAAGAGCATCGACTTAACATTGGTTGACTGACACGAAACACATATCGAACTAGGTGTCCAATACTGCTCAGTATTTTCGGGATAAATATTATAGCAATCTTTATATCTATTTTGTATTAGATCGGAAAACAATTTTTTTTCTCGGTGGTTCGCGTATACGGTACAAAATAATTTCGGGTCGTTTTTGCATAAAAATTTTCGGCACAAAATACGGATATAAATAGAATTTTCACTATCGCATACAGAGCGCAGATCAACAAGTCCGTGACTTTTTGAATGAAACACACTTTTTTTTGCAAAAAAAAAATATTTTTCAACATACTCACTTTTTAGATCAATACACTTAATCCAAAGTTTCTTCAATTTTTGTATCCCTTCAAACAAAAAATAGTATTTTTCGAGGTCCATAAAATAGGCATTTGTTTGATCAATAATTTCATCGTTTTAGCTAAATCTCTTTCCACCGACCCATTTCTTTAGGTTTGGAAATAAGAAATAGTCAGTGGGTGCTAAATCCGGAGAATATGGCGGATGAGGTACTAATTCGTAGCCCAATTAAACAACTCCAAACAATCCTTTGAAGTTGCACACGATTTCGTTTATGGTCGCTTGAGAGCAAACGCGGCACCCATCATGCAGACAGCTTTCTTAAACCCAACTGATCATTTAAAATCGAGATAAAATGCCAATGGCATCAACAATCTCACGCATTTTTACTCTTCGATCGGCCAACACCATATCGTGGATTTTTTGATTTTATATGTTCACAATTTTTGTTCTTTATGACAAGGCGTACAAGGCCTCAGAGAGTAACTCAAAATTGCCAACAGTTTGCAAGATATGAGCCTGACAAAATGATAACTTTTTTGCAAAAATGACACCGAGGCCCCAAATTTTTGGAGGCCCATAAAAAAAGTGCATGACTTTGGGCAAAACTGGAAGACACGGTTCTTTTTTTGTCTCATATCACGTAGTGGCGTTCGTATATGGTTATATTTTTTCGTGTTGCACTGTGTATTTCGACCATGAATCTTTGGGACCCCATAAAAAAAGTGCATAACTTTGGGCAAAACTGGGAGACACGGGTCATTTTTTGTCTCATATCACGTAGTGGCGTTCGTATATGGTTATATTTTTTCGTGTTGCGCTGTGTATTTCGACCATGAATCTTTGGGAGCCCATAAAAAAAGTGCATAACTTTGGGCGAAACTGGGAGACACGGGTCTTTTTTTGTCTCATATCACGTAGTGGCGTTCGTATATGGTTATATTTTTTCGTGTTGCACTGTGTATTTCGACCATGAATCTTTGGGACCCCACAAAAAAAGTGCATAACTTTGGGCAAAACTGGGAGACACGGGTCTTTTTTTGTCTCATATCACGTAGTGGCGTTCGTATATGGTTATATTTTTTCGTGTTGCGCTGTGTATTTCGACCATGAATCTTTGGCAGCCCATAAAAAAAGTGCATAACTTTGGGCGAAACTGGGAGACACGGGTCTTTTTTTGTCTCATATCACGTAGTGGCGTTCGTATATGGTTATATTTTTTCGTGTTGCGCTGTGTATTTCGACCATGAATCTTTGGGAGCCCATAACAAAAGTGCATAACTTTGGGCAAAACTGGGAGACACGGGTCTTTTTTTGTCTCATATCACGTAGTGGCGTTCGTATATGGTTATATTTTTTCGTGTTGCGCTGTGTATTTCGACCATGAATCTTTGGGAGCCCATAAAAAAAGTGCATGACTTTGGGCAAAACTGGGAGACACGGTTCTTTTTTTGTCTCATATCACGTAGTGGCGTTCGTATATGGTTGCACTGTGTAATACATCAAAAATAAATAGTGGTTATATTAATGCATTTGTGTTATTGCGTATATCTTTAACCAAGTAAGCAACAACAATTCATTTATAAGCATTTTTTGGTGAGTCGGTCTAATTGGAAACGTATTTAGGAATGTCAGTATGCTCGTTTGACACAAATGTGATAATCTCCTTACTTTGTTTCAATAAACCATCACATCAAGAAGACAACAGAACCGATAAAAAAACGCAAATTAAAAAAATTCGCAAACATTTTACACAAAGCCTGTATATTTTCGAAACTTTTTTGTGTCCTTATGTGTGTGTGAAAGATGAAAAGAAGTGAGAAGGAATACACCGTTTATAGACAATGAACTTCACTCACCATTCGTGGAATTGTGTATGACATCCATACGTGTTTGTAACTCTTTGTTTTTAAAAGCATTTTACGAATGATGTGACAACACAAATGAATGTTATACTTTCTGTCACACATACTTATATACAAAAAGTAACAGTACATAACCAACAATAAATGCATTTACTAGTTTTCAAATTTGTTGCAAGTGGGCCAGAATCGGGGTATTGTAACACACATATAAACCTTTGGTTTTGGAACTTTACCAAGAGATACAAGTAAATGTATTTGCACACATAAGCATAGCAATGCGTTTGTATATAAAGGGTGTTATTTTTAGAGTTATATGACTTTAAAATTAAACATGACAAAGATGAATTAAATTAATTGCAGTGAAGTATAATTTATTTGAAATATAATTGTTTGTCACTTTTATTTGAGTAATACACAGTGATACCTAAAGGCATGAAGTAGAAATACTTGGGAGGTGATACTATTAGAACGAAGTTCCTTATTGCACGTTGCGGGATTGGGGCTAAATGAACAAAAGTTAAAACACTTTTGTTTTAACACTATTATGCTACAATCCAGTATTATCAACCATAGATAAAGGAAATAATAGATATAGCGCGACCATTGTCAACTTTGTTCACTAGGTGCTGTCCTATACTACTGTCACTTTTACTGAAGTTTCCCATAATTCTCATTGACATTTATTCAAAATTGTGAGCTATACTCTTTCCTTTTAACAAATCGCCAAAAATAACTCCATCCAGAATCTTTTCAGCCCAAGGATGCACCAATTCAATTCAATTCAATTCAAAATATTTATTAATCCAAAACTACAATTTGATCTTACAGAGATATGTTACTTAATTGTGAGTTTTATCATTTGATATTTCAGCAACTGGAACTTAGTATATATTTACATTTGATAGCATTTTTATCATTTGTTTTTATTTATAATTCGTATTATAGTTTAAGGCAAAAAGGATGAAAACCTTATTTAATATTCTTAACGTTAGGATTCAAACATAGGATACAAATATTAACGACAGGGTCATTATTTGTTAAAATAATTTTCTATTTATCAATATTTTGGTTTGGTAAATTTCTGAGATGCACTTATAATAATTCGTTATACTCTCTTAGAATTTCATAAGGAGAGTCTGAGATTTTTTGAAAATAATTTAAGTTCAACCGTTTCCAGTTTCCTCATGAAGCATTATTGTGGAGTAACGCCAATGTTTTTTATTTATCATCTGCCGACATTTGTTTTGAATGATTTGCAAGCGTTTAATGTGAGACTTTGTACCATATTGGCGATGCAAATGATATTATTGGTCGAATAATAAATTTCTACAAAAGGTTCTTATTTTGGTGTGTAAGGACGGGACTGAACGTTTATTTAAAAAAGGCCACAGTGCCCTTAATGATTTTATGGCTTTTTCGCGAGAAAACTCAATATGACTTTTAAACGTTAATTTTTTGTCTAATATGACACCAAGGTATTTAACTTCGTTGTTGATGCGAAGAGAGCTACTGCCGAAATACAACGGCCTCAATGGTGTCCTCTTAGGCGATTTATTTCAAACTCTGTAAAATACCTTGGAGTCACTCTGGGCAAGGGTTTAAAATTCAAAGCTCATCAGGAGTACACAATTGCAAAGGCAATAGCATGTGGTAGGGCTCTGTATCCTCTCTTAAACAGAAAATCAAAATTAAACGTAGACAATAAATTACTATTATACAGGATAGTTTGGAGTAACTGTGCAAAAACTCACAAAAAGAAACTTCAAATAATTCAAAATAAAAATTTGAAAATCATACATAATTTGCCGCTTCGGTATCCCACCGCTGATCTCTATCGTATACTCGGACAAGAACTGATTGAAGATTTAATAACTAGATTGACTCTGTCATTTGAAAGCAAATGTAGAAGCTCAAACTACGCCCAATTGAGAAGGTTAGTCTCGTAGTAACTAAGAACTTTATATGCAAATATATGCATAGATTCTGTTTGGTTACTACTCCATAAACTTACACCTAAACTTTCACATTAACTTTACATATAGGTTTTTTAATACCTTTTTCCTCTAAATGACAAACATAAATAAATTGGTACTATTATATACATATTGTCTACAATTGATGTAATATATACTAAATATAAAATCTCAATAATTGTTATATATTTTTAGAAGTTGACTTCTGGTAGAAATTAAATAAAAACAAAAAAAAACATAACAGCATATGTTTCTTATATAAAAAACAATTTCAAAGCCATGAATCCAGTGTTGGGATATCAATAAGAGAAGACCCGTAAGACTGCCCAAAGATGAACATGCCGGAACACCTATTTAATCTAAAAACATCTTTATCCAAAAACTGTAGCTATTTCTGTGGACGCAGATGCCAAAACCGTTAGTCTGAGGACTCTCAACAAGGAATGGTAGCTGCACCGGAGGAATACTCAATTTATTAGGAAATAGTCGGTGGTGACATGCCTTTGCAATTCGATAGCCATCAGATATTCTACCTTAAGTATCGTCTTGTATTCTTGTTTCGAAGTGATATTTTTGTTGAAAATAATTTTATTCTTTTGAAATGAAATTTTAGAATCTGAGTCTCAGTCTCAGTCATATTATTAAACAAAGTACCATCATACATATATCATATTCGTAAACAAGGTACCTTTTCTTAAAAAAAATACCTTATCTTAAAGAAGTACCTTTGCTTAAAAACTACATTTAATTTTTTTTGAATAAGTACCTTTTCTTCAAAAAGTACATTTTCATACAACAAATTGCCTTTTCTACAAAAACTACCTGTTCTTTAAAGACTACGTTTTGTGTGAAACAAAATATCTTTTCTTGAGATAAGTGTCAACTCTTAAAAATGTACATATTCTTGAAGAAAGTACCAATTCTAAAAAAAAATCCTGTTTCTTAAAAAAACTATTTCTTAAAAATAATATCTTTTGAAACTTTTTTTTACAAACATTCCTTTTCTCAAAAGTGCCTTTTCTTAAAACTAAAATAATACCTTTTCATTTCTTTTCCTTTTCATTTCCTTTCCTAAAATGGTTAAAATTTCTTAAAAAAATAATGATTTCCTAAAAAGAGTACCACTTCTTTAAAAAGTACCAGTTCTTAAAAAAAGTACATCTTTGTAAAAAAATGCATACTCTTATGGCTATTTCTTACAGAAAGTACTTCTCCTTAAAAATAGTACCTTTTCTTAAAAAAACATTAGCTTGTAATTAAAGAAGTAACTCTCTTTAAAAAACGACCTTTTCGGGAAAATATAATACATATTCTCGCAAAAAGGATCTAAAAATATGATTTTTTAATGAATACATTCTATAAAAAAGTATCTTAAAAAAGTTTATCAGTTTACAAAAAGTATCTTCTCTTAAAGATCCATTTAAATTATAGTATTTTTCAACAGGCGCTTTAGGCACTTAGGAACTAACTAGTATATATTATATAGCGAAAGGAACTTCATTGCAACCGGGTGTCGCCTGACAGCTCATGTGATTTATTTCTTGTAGGAGTTGTCGAGTAAAAGTAGAATCAATTTGTGAAATTTTCCAAACACATCTTCAAAATCTTGAATTCTGGGTAAAACCCGGTATTTCGAACATTTTGCCATAATACGGCTTCAAATTAGGAAAGTATCGACCGCTTTTCAGTTTCTCCAAGGATTTGGAAAGAAGGAACTTAGGCCTTTAGAACGTCATATTTAAGAAAACACTACGAATCTGAGTGTATTTGTCTGAGAAACACATTTTTTCCAAATACACTAAGAATCGTAACTTCAAAGGCCGGTAGGGACTATGAGACTTTAAGACTCCCAAAAAAAAAAAAAAAATACGCCCTCATGTATATTTTTTGCCTTTAAACAACCGCTGGCAATGGTATATCTACACTCCAAACTTTTTTTGTTGAATTTTACTGCGATAATCGTAGGCAACAGGATGCCTACCAAAAATGCTTAAATTTACACACATGTTTTTTTGCAGTTATTTTTGTTTAATTTTAAACCAAAATTGCTTAATGCTTTACCCCTTTTTTGTCGCAAATTTAACCAAATATGTGTAATTTTGCAGCAATTTTGTTTCATTTGAAACAAAAATTGCTTAATGCTTAACCCTTTTTTTGTCGTAAAATTTAATCAAATATGTGTAATTTTTAACAAATTTTGTGTAATAAAAAGACTGCGATTATTTTTTTTTGGTGTTTTAATATTTTCAACCAAATTATTTTTAATGAAACATCAATCAATTTAATATATTTAGTTCTAAAAAAATAATAGAAATATAATTAAATAATTTTTTTTTATTTAAATTTTATGAAGGTATAATTTTTATGTTTTTCACAGTCTTTGCTGCACAAATTTTTAATGTTCACTTATCCTTCTGTATTTTGTTTTCCTTGTATTTTGTTCACTTCACTATTAAGCCTTCGCTGCACACTTGCTAAACTGATAATGAGCGATGCTTGCAAGCCATGGCGTCATCTGCGTCATGTGGAATTTGCGTACGCGATAAAACACAATAATGGCATTTTTAGCCAACGCTTGAGGACTATTCAACAAATACTTCAAATAATGTAGTTTATGTCTAATTTTACACATTTGTTATAGAAAATCGCATTTTTACTTAACTTTTTGCTTAAAATTAAACATTTTATGCTTTTTCTTTAAAATAAACAATAATATACTTAATATTACACATCAGCAAAAAATTCAACAAAAGTTTACAGCGATTTTCATCGTAATTTTCAACAAATAATTTAGAGTGTAGTATGTGATTCAAGGCTACATCCCCTAACTGTTATCACACCCACTGCCAGACCCTTTGGCAACACATATTTTCACATGATAGTGTCTGTATTTATTTACTTTCACAACCAAAACAAAAACTACGAAACCAAAACTCAAGAGGCAACAAAATTGCAAGTCTGTTTTTAGAAAATGCGACTACGTTATAAGTATTTTATTATTTTGTCATTTTAGAGTTGAATGTCCTCCATCTGAAGTCCTCTCTGATGGCTATGTGTAGATTTATACAACACTGAAATACAAATAAAACAAACATTTTCCAAATTGAAATACATCAGCGATGCCACATCAACAGCAAGTCGGTAAACCCAAAGCAAATCTTTTATTGTTAAAACCAGTAATAAATTGTTGATAACAAATTGCAGTGAACGCAATTCTCACACAACGGGCGACTAAATTTAAGCTTAACTCTTGTTCGCATGATCATATCTAATGCAGGATTGGTCTGGAACATTTAAAGTATTCATACAACATGATGATATCTATTTTACATTCTTGTAAATCTTCTAAATACGGTGATATTTTCTGTATTCCATGGAAATGTTATCTTTGCCATTGCAGTACAAATTAATTACAATTGTTGTGCAATTTAAACTTATTCAATTGAAATTCGAAAAATATCGATAGACTTAAAAAAAATTACATCAGGTGTCAGGCGACGCCCTGTTGGAACGAAGTTCCTTTCTCTGTATATTATTTAATATTAGTAGGTTCTTCCTACACGCATGAGGCGCCCGTTGAGAAATACGATAATGTAAATGGTTCTTTAAGAAAATATACTTTTTTTTAAAATGATAAACTGTTTTTAAGAAATTTTTTCTATAGTATGTATTTAAAAAAAAAGTATATTTTTAGGTCCTGTTTGTAAGAATATGTATTATATTTTCCCGATAAGGTCCTTTTTTAAAGACCGGTACTTCCTTTTTTAAAACCTAATGCTTGTTTTTAAGAAAAGGTATTATTTTTAAGAATCAATACTTTCTGTAAGAAAAGGCCATAAGAGTATGAAATTTTTTTTACAAAGAAGTACTTTTTTTTTTAGCACAGATACTTTTTAATGAAGTGTTACTCTTTTTAGGGAAATGTAATTTTTTTAAGAAAATGTACATATTTTCAGAAAGGCAACTTATCTCAAGAAAAAAAAAATAAATGGTATTATTTTATTTTTAAATTTACTTTTAAGAAAAGGAATTTTTGAAAGAAAAGATGTTTGTTTTAAAAAAAGGTATTTTTTGGGAAAAAGGTTTTTTTAGAAATGGGAATTTTTTTACAATTGGTCCGTTTTTCAAGAATGTGTACATTTTTAAGAGTCGGTACTTACCTTACGAAAAGTTAGATTTTTGTTTAAGAAAAAGTACTGTTTTAAGAAAATGTACATATTTTAAGAAATTAACTTTTTTACGAGAAGGTACTTTTTGTAAGAAAATTAACTTTTTTTAAGCATAGGTACTTCTTTAATATAAGGTATTTTTTTTAAGAAATGTTGCTTTGTTTAGGAATATGAATGGGTATTTTTTTTTTTTGAGAAAATTTACGTTTTTTAAGAAAAGGCACTTATTTAAGATAATGTTTTTTTTTTAAACTTCTTTCACTTTGGCTTTTCTAAATTTGCTTTTTTTTGACTTCAAAACTACAATAAATACTAAATATTGGTTACAGTCTCCACCTACAAAACTTCAAGTATTTCCCAAAATATGTGTGGCATCTAGTTATCGCAGTCCAGACCCAAATCAAAGCAAAAGTAAACAATATAGTTGATAATAGTGGATTGTAGAATAATAGTGTTAAAATAAAATTGTTTAATTTTTTTCCACTTAGCTCCCAATCGCGCAACGTGCGATAAGGAACTTCATTCCAAAAACCAGCATTGAAGTTAATAGTCAATTATTGACCAACTGCTGATATTTTGAGTAATAATGAAATTAGATTTGTAATGAATTTAATTAATTTCAAAATCCAAATTTCAAATTTAAAGGACATCTACTGAAATTGATAGGAAATCAATTAAAATTACAAAACATTGGTTGAAATGCAAAAAGCATAAAGTGAAATTAAACATATGTACATAAATACGGTGGTGCAATGGTAGTGTGCGCGGCGCTTGTACATGAGTCAACCACCTAACATATCTTTAGACGCCGTTGACCTCGCTTAGTGGCGGCGACTTAGTGAGGTATTTAGCCTTGAAAAAGCTTCTCAAAAATACCGTTCGGAACCGCTGTAAAACTATAGGTCCCAATAACTATGAGTAAAACTAAAACGTGCTCAGCTCACCGGTTGTGAGAGGCTCTCCCTAATCCCTTCGTGCGATGTAATGGGAAATCAGTTTTTTTAAATTAAGTTACTGTCAGAATACCTCGACAAATTAATATTTCTATTTTGTAAAACTGTTGGTACCGAACAATGTGTGTAAATCTAGAAAGCGCACTGCTGACTGATCCCAAAAAGCTCTCTCCTCTCCGTTCAGGGGATGTAGTGGGATATTCTGCATTATAAAAAAATATGATCTTTAACTGCTGGACAAAAACTCGCACAAATAATTGGTGATACTTTCCCACAAGTTTATCAAATAAATTTGGGCGAAGGCGGTTCCATCTGCATTTATGCGCATAGGATAATTTTTATTGATTATCTCCATAAAGGAAAAAACATAAACGGTGAATATTATGATACTTTATTGTAGCATTTAAGTTATGAAATTGTGGAAAAAAGACCGCATTTGGTGAAAAAAAGTGTTGTTTCATCAAGACAATGCTCCAGTTCACACATTCACTATTGCGGTGGGCGAAAATTAATGACTTAAAATTCGAATTGCTTCATCACGCACCTTATTCGCAAGATTTAGTTCCCTTGGACAATTTTCTATTTCCAAACTTGAAAAAATTACTCGGTGGTAAAAGATTTCCCAACAATGAAGAGGTAGAGTGTGCGGTTGATAGCTATTTTAAGGAGATTGACTGTTCTTACTATAAACAGGTTATGGAAACTATTGAATAACGCTGGAAAAAATGTACCGCTCTAAAAGACGATTGTGTTGAAGAATAAATACAAGATTTCGTAACATTTTTGAGCATTCGTTGTTAGGTATGGCAGTTTTTAGACCGCCCTCGTCTGTAGATAAAATCACCAAAAGTATCTGAGCTCAACTAAGTCTTTTTGAAGATTCGTCGAACATTTCAAAATGGGACTGAGTTTCCCTAACGAGGCCTACACCGAACATTTCGTTACTTCTGAGTGTATTTTTCATAATATATACTTATACAAATATTATATTATACTTTAGACAGCGAATTATATGCAAACCCAAAGTTGGAGTGGTATATAAGTATAATATTGGCCGTCAGTGGTGCAATGGTTAGTGTGCGCGCCTCTTGTACATGAGATCCTGGGTTCGATCCCTGCTCTGACCACCTTACATTTCTTTCGACGGTGGTCGCCTCGCTTAGTGACGGCGACATTATCGAGTATTTAGCATTGAAAAAGCTTCACAAAAATATCGTTGGGTACCGGAGTAAAACTGTAGGTCACAATCAGTGAGTGTAAACTGGAGGGCGCACAGCTCGATGATTGTGAGAAGCTCTTCCTAATCCCTTCGTGGATGTAAAGGGAAACCATTTAGTTGTTGTGTTGTTGAAATTGGGTAGTAATTAGGTTGTAATTTTGGACTGTCGCACAGTGTAATTATCAACACGGCAAATTCGCGCTATTACTTGCAATAATAATAAATGTATTGGCAAATTTCGTTTGCGATGCTTACTACGATACTTGAAAAATTTCATGAAACAGGTAATTAATAAATTTAAAATTTAAAAAAGTCTCGCTCGATTTTTTGAAAGAGATTTTCCAAAATTTACTTGGTTATAAAAAAATATACTTGAAAATTATAGATATTTTTATACATTAGATATTACTATTAATTATTGATAAGATATTTTTGATAATTAAATGATAAATGAAATGATAGCCAACAAAATGAAAATTGTTACTGCGCGGCGATTAATTAATGCATATTTTATTTTCCCCATTTTGCTGTATTTTACATAAATATTCCATCAACTATAATATAAATAGTTGTAGGTGATTTTGCGAAACAGAAATACAAACCTGGGAATCAAATGATATTTTTTGAAAAATTAACTATTTGATGGAATATTAATGTAAAATAGAGGAAAATGGGGAAGGGAAAATATGCATGATAAAGATTTCAAAATGGCGTCGTGAAAAAGAAAATGATCTAACAAAATTCATAACAAGTCGCTTGAGCCCCATATTTTCGAAAAAAATAATTATTGTTTTTTTCAAACGTACTAGGAATCGTAACTTCAACGGCGAGTAGGGGACTATAAGTACCCTCGTATAAAAAAAAAGCTTGACGCTTCCGTAATCAACTCTTCACTACGCGTCATTTGAGACTCCTCCCTCAAAAAAATATTTCAGTACACCCTATTATATTATATACTAACAAAGGGGGTGGTCTTCCGATAGATATCAAAGAAACTGAAATATTAGAGGCATGTTTTTCGTAACTGACACAAGTTAACTCATACAAAATAAAAACCTGCACGTTAACATGTATAATTTTAGAAGCTGAGAATAACCCCGATAATAGTGACACCAAGTTTGACTTTGTTGTGTGAAAAATATAAAATGTATGTCATTCCAATTATTATATTTCCACGAAGTTTCGAAAATGATGATAAAATTATATGAATCACTGGTTGCCATGAGATTGGCGTAAGAGTGTACCGTCTCCCAATTATTTCCGTTTAAGTTTATATTATTCGATCTTTCAGTTAGTTCTAATGTTCTTTAGTAATGCTTTTTTGAAACAACAACAGCTATGCAAAGGATTTCGATGAAAGCATGGATAGGAAGAAAATGTTGTACACATTGATGGTTATGACAAAGTGTTTGTTATGGATGTTTTCGCACAGGTAGGATTGTTGAGACAATTCTCTCTAGGTTGAGTTTTGTTTAACCCTGTAATGTGTGATGATATACCTAAATACTTGTGGAGAAGGTAGGTGATGATACGCCTCGGTGGGCAATGCAATAGCTATATTCCCAACCATCCACCATAATAATCAATTTCGCATATTTCCTTTTCAATATTTTCTATTAAAATGTACTTTTTCATTAAAAATTTACTTTTTAATAGTTCTTGACCTTGAACCAACAATTATTAAAGAACATAAGAACTGAAAGATCGAATAATAAACGGAATAAAAAAATTAGTTTATTTAAAAGTTCTTAAAACTTTTTTTTAAATGTTTCCACGTCGTTGCTATTGTTAGCATTTTTGCCTGAGCAATGAGGAGTTACAAACAGGTATAGTCTTAAGAACCTAGTTTTCCTAATACCTAAAGCCTTCCAATCACTTCACTCGAAATATAAAAGTAGATGCATCAACATATCGGAAAATATAAATTTATTTTCAATGTTTGACGTCCATCTCTGGAGCATAGAAGACAAAGTCTAGATGATAGACAAACTCATGGAGTTAGGACTACTTCCGAAGCGCGGAATTATATTCTGCCGTCATAACCACAGTACTCCGATGGTTCTGAGGATTAATGGGGACCAACGCCAATGGCGGTGCAACCATAAGTTCGTTCATGGTAGTTGTGTTGTTTTGTGGGACATTGAAAAGAGCCGCAGCCAAAAATTTTTAATTTTTGAGATGGATAATTTTTTTAAATGTTTCGAAATAAGTTTGAATTGGAATTGGAAATTCTTTCGATTCTCCAGACCCACATATTAAATTGTAAAATAGGTTTATCTTCGTCCACACATTTCGAACAGGAAAAATAAATACACAATTCGTGATCTGCCTACTGGTAGATGTCATTAGGTGGACCCGCTTTTTCTGACCTTGTGACCCCCATGGGTCCAACCCCAAGAATTTTTTTTATTCTTCGACTTCTTATGGTCTACTATAAATTGTTTTTTTTTTAAATTATTTTTTAACAATCTCCTGGAGGTTGGCAATTCCGCCAATAAACGAGTTTTTATAATATTTCCACTTTCGTCGCTTAAACAAACAATTTGGAGAAGGGTGCTTTAACTTTTGGGGTGCTTAACCTTCCAATACTCACGCATACGGTCTGTGAGACCGACTAATAACATGTTAATTTTTTTCTTATGAATGAAGACTGAAAAAAAGCTATTAGTCACTAATAGAAAATTTACGTTCTCTAAAACTTTAGTCTGTATTACTAAAAACAAACAAATTCTAAAAATAAATGGAATTTTATTTCAATTTCTTTAAACTAATATAAGTTTCGTAGGTTCTGCAAAAATCGGTGTGACAGATCGGGGGCCCGTATACGTGTTTCATATTTTGACGTGAGTATAGGATGGTTAATCTGTGAGGAATCCTTTATTCGATAAATTGACTCATTTTACCAGATGCTGCTTCAGTGGATCGTCTAATGACAATGCTAACTTCACGGTGGAAAAAGGCGTGTTTTGCAATCCACAATACTTTTCATTTCAGTCTGTCATCGACAATATGTAATAAATTATTTTTTTGATCTAGTTTCATACGGAAATGAATACATTTTAGAAATAACTAATAGAAAAATATATTCCAGTAATTAGTTTTATAAAATTTAAAAATAAGTATGTTTGACAACTGAAAGGGTTAACCACACGCTAAAAAAAACGACCTCTGTAACATATTCTCCCAAACATATTCTGCAGGAACCATGTATATGTTTGGAACACACTTCAAACATTTATATATTTGCAAGTCCCAATCTCAGGAGCATTTAGATGCAAACATTAGCATGTTTACTGACAAATATGTACGCTTTTGCGTGGAAATATATGCGTGCTTCATCCCAAACATCCATCTACTTACGTGGAAGCATTTGCGTGTTACCCCAAACCCCCATATACTTACGTGGAAACATATGCGTATTTTCTCCCAAACATAATAATATTTAGAAACGAATTATTCTTTCTTTCTTTATTTATTATAATTCAGTTTATCAATATTTATAAATAATTAATACAAAATACAAAAATATTTAAAATTACCCTTTTTACATTTACTAGCATTGAGTGCATTATTTGTTTTTATGAAATGAGAATCTACTGCTGTTTAGCTTCTCCTGTCTTTGTTGTCTCTCACGTTTTTGTTTTCGGAAGGTTTCAACTATGCGTTGGTTATCACTATGCGTTGGTACACGAGCAATAAAATTATATACAAATCTAGTTCATGCAAGCCAAGCGTGTATTAAGAACTTGTGTTATTTTTATTATATTTCACAAATGGTCCGCCATTCCGATTTTTTAAGAACAGGCTCGGGCAGAAAAAGGGATTCACGTTCTTGCTCTTTCCATTTTCTTTATTTAAAATCGTTTCTCACTTTGGTAGCATACATACACAAAAACCAAAACAACATCAAACAACAACAACAACAACAAGGTTTCCCATTACATCCCATGAAGGGATTAGGGAGAGTTTCTCACAATCCAGCGAGCTTTGCGCTTTCTAATTTTTCACTCACTGATTGGGACCTTCAGTTTTTCACCGGTTCCGAGAGGTATTTTGAGAAACCTTTTTATGGCTAAAGCAACATCACAAACCATTGAACCATCCGAGCGTTTGTTAATTATTTTTTCACAGATCAAGCGCTTTTGATATCCTCTGTCCGATGAACCATTGACGACTGAATACATGAAATTAAAACGCAATACATCAGTCATAATAAAATAATGTTATAACATAATAATCATTGTGTCTCCAACATGTAATAGTGAATAGCAAATACAGTGCGTTTGGCCACAAGTATATTATATTTGCGACAAGTTCCAAACACATGTTATATTTGCCTCCAATCAACAAAAAACTACGTTCCATTTCACACTCTTCGTCATAGGTTTGTGGAAATGAGAGAAATCCAACAAAAAATAACTTACAGCAGGTGGAGGTACAAAAACTGTTCAGTTAACAATTTCATTTCGTTTTCGTATAGAACTGTGAAATTTAAATGTGTTTTGCACTTTTATCGTTGGTATACATTTGTATTGTATTTAACACAACTATTTTGCCAGAAACACGAAAAACACCATCCACAGTTTACTTGCAACCATACCTACGTCGTTTAATTTATTGAGAAAATTTATGAGTCTTTCCTAAATTCATCTATAGGGCTAACAAGTTATACATTTTTTTATAAAATTCCAGAAATTGATAGGAGTTCGCATATTATAAAACACTATCATCAGTAAACTGATGTGGAGTCAGCACATGTGTTTTATGAAGTATTACACAATTCTCTATACTAATTAATTTCCGTCACCTGATATCTATGAATTATATGAAATCAATAATGTTTATTCACAATTATCCTGTATATTTTACTCAAACTAAATCATCCCTTTGTTTATATAATGCACTTCATTGGCAATAATAAACAAACACAAATGTCAGCCAGCATAAAATAACACATTTTTCATTAGTGTCATTTATTTATTATTCACGGTTTAAATTATCGTCACTGCTATTTGAACAATGATTTATAATGACAACATGAATAATAATAATTAGCAACATCAACACCACCCTGCACTCATAAATGGAGTGTAAACATTTCGTTGCAAAACAATATTTGTTTTATATTTTACTTGTTTCTTCTTAGTATGAAAACAATAGGCAGCAGTGCAATAAATTCGAATATAAAACAATTGCGGCCGTGTTGAAATTGTTGTTGATGGGCTTTAATAATTATAAACATGATGAAATATTTAATCGCTGTAATAAGCATCAGTGCTTTTGACAAACGGAAAGCCACAATGGATGTTAGTGATCAAAATTACCAGACGACAATCTAAACGTTTAAATGGTACTATCATATACAATACTACTCCATATCATACAATTTAAAATGTGGTAAAAGGTGATGGCGACTGGTAACACACTATTATGGATCAAAAATCATATATATAATGATATATACCCCATCCCTGTGGGTGCGGGTATAACAAGTTCTTTGATGCGACTTGAAAACATCTGTACAACGGCTGTGATTATAAAGGGTTTCTCAATAAGAGCGCTACAAAAGTTTTTTTTTAAATAAAACAAACCCGGGTTTAGATACCAATGAAATTCTTTATTGCCATGTATGGGACTCGATTTCTATTGCATGGCCACCACGGGCACGCTTGCAGAAGTCCAGACGCTGAACCCAATTTTCGACGGTTTTCAAGCATAAATCAGCAATCGTCGCTAGCTTGTTGGCATAGTCCATAGACTTGACGTAGCCCCATAGGAAATAATCTAACGGCGTCAAATCGCACGACCGAGACGGCCAATCGACTGGGCCATTTCGTGAGATAACACGTTCACCAAACTTGGTTTCCAATAAATTGATTGTGGCATTCGCTGTGTGGCTTGTGGCGCCGTCCTGTTGGAACCACATGTCCTCGAAGTCCATATTATCCAATTGGGGCCAAAAATATTCGGTTATCATTAAACGGTAGCGATTCGCATTCACAGTAATGTGCCGGGCCCAATGATACCGCCGGCCCTTAAACCGCAACAAACCGTAATTTTTTCGGGATGCAATGATGACTCATGGATTACGTGTGGATTGCTGTCTGACCAATAACGCATATTTTGCTTATTGACGAAACCATTCAGCCAGAAAAGAGACTCATCGCTGATTGTTGAGGCCTCTTAAAGTTGGCCTCTTAAAGTTGAGGCCACTGACTCCAAATTCCGGTAGTAAATTTTAATAATATTCACTCGTTGTTGGTTCCTATATCTTTCCATGATGAAATGGCAAACCATACTGAAGAGAAATGTCAAAAGAGCGGGAAAAAATATGGGGTCGTTTGCTGTCCCTATCGATTTACTTTTGTAGCGTCTCTGTTGAAAAACCCGTTATGTGCTTTCTTTTGTCGCGCTGGTCGAGATTTGTTTAAAGTATTTTCATTATTAAGTACACTAATATATTATGGGATTTTGCAGATGTTAAGTCCACGATAATAAAAGTACACTGAACAAATTTCAGGTCCTATTCAATTACGAAATTCTCTTGCTCTCTACTAAAAGGAGAGTTAGAGTAAGATAATACTATAGGCCAGTGTCAGTGTCAATGAACCCGCAACGAAATATATCGTCTATGTGGAGGTATTGACCGCTATGGAAGTAACGTTCGTATAAGACTGTAAAATATTGATTCATAAAATATTGCAAATTTTAATAGGCTGTAACTTCTTTATTTGAAATCCCAGCGAAATGTTCCTTACGGTGCGTTTACACGGGACAGTTTGAGACAAGATAGTTGAGAATATGTATTAGTTGTCACAAAGAGAAAAATTGTTTGTTTGACGTACGCGTCCAGCCAGTTATAAAGACAGTACAGTTTTAAGCAACCGCCGACAGTGTCGTTTCGTTAAATTTCGTGCTCTGATTTTTTGTTTCTTCGCCATTTTGCCATTGTATTTTGTCTTACTTCTCCAAATTACAATGGCACTGATGTACTCTGCAAAATTAGACATGTATTCATGTTTGTATTGTCAAAAATTTTTAAAGGCAAATATATTTCCCAATTTGTAAAGTCGTTTGCGATGTTTTGCTTTTTTCACAAATTACTACGAAACGTCACCGATATGGCCGATCGCTGAACTAGTAGAGGCTGACGCAGTAGGAGTTGTTGTAATTGTGTGAACCAACAACAGGCATTTAGTTTTTGTTTCATGACTCTAACAATAAAGTACAACAACAAAATACACTGAATTTAACAGATGGATTCATAAGAAAGCAAAATCAGTTGTTCTATTGCGCCAACATTTACTAGTTCAGCCATGATCTGGCCGCTTAGGCAAGTAACAGAAGTGTAAGTGTGGTAGTAAAAATGTGTGAATGTATTTCTACTGTCGGAGCAAAACTGTCCCGTGTAAACGCCAGGTTAGACTCAGTGATTAATTTCTCATTTTGTTTTAGAAAATATCGAAAGACAATATTTAAAAAATTGTTTACCGTTATTTTTACAAATTTTTCCTAGTTTTCTTCATAATCTGGCACTATTTAAATTTGTAAATATTTTAATATTTTTGCATTTTGGTTTGATATAATAAATGTTTGTGCCACTGGAAGGATAGGAGTAGTATATTTTATTGTTGCATTTATCTGTATAAAATGAAAAATTACAACATAAATTTTTGAAGGAACTAACTATTACATTTTGTATGAACTTGGCCTGCTCAGCAGAGACTGGTTTTGTGCATTGTATGTATATCTTCCGAGTGTAACATTTTCTTTTACCTTCCTCTTGATAACACATATAGCAAGCACCTTCCAGTTTCGAATTCGGCACTTCAAAAATAAGAGAAAAAAAAGTGTCCAAATCGCGCAAGTTCCTCTTACTAGGGTTAGGGCTGTATTCCTCGACGTGTTTTACTCCATTTTGTACTGTCCTTTCCACAGAAATAAATTTCACCTTGAGTATCAGGCTCATCCGGAACTGTGTCTTCTTTCGACTCATTTTCTGAGTCACCTTCTTGTCCCAGCTCAGTAGGATATGAATCTAGTTCAGCATCATGGTCTGCTAAAATTTCGTCCTCATCAGAGTCTATATTGGTAAAATAATTTCAAAGTACTTTAAGTGACTGCATGCCGTTTGGTAGCCTAAAAACTTAATTCTAAAATCTATTCTCTTCGGTGCCTAAAAACTTCAAATATTCTTTCCGAACCTCTGAAGACTCACATCAAATTTTAGATTCTTTTGCATTAGTTACCACAATTAGAAGGAATTAATAAAAAGTAACAAATGAGTTTTCCATTCCATCAAATATAAACATCATAGAGTAATGCAATATAGAGCTGCCATTCTTCTCATCTGGAATTTCGTTTCACACTATTCGTGGTGCGGTCGGTGCGATAGAGATTTTTTTGCCATAAATTGACTTACACCAGGTGGAATTCAAAAAATTGCTGACTAAAAAGTTTCTTCTCATCTGGAATTGCGTTTCACACTATTCGTGGTGCGGTCGGTGCGATAGAGATTTTTTTGCCATAAATTGACTTACACCAGGTGGAATTCAAAATATTGCTGACTTAAAAGTTTCATGTCGTTTTGAACAAAGACTGTGAAATTTATAAGTATTTTGCACTTTTTTGTTTTATTTTATTGTTAGTATGTATTTGTGGTGTATTTTCTCAAAAATGTTAACGCATAAAACGAAATGCCGTTGCTGATTAATCGCTGGTTGGTTTCAACCATTGCCTCTATCTGGTATTATTAAAGCAATACTTTCCAAAATCCAACCACCCATCTGCAACACACCAAATGTCATCAATTTACTGAGGGAGATGGCTACTCTATGCGCTCTTACCCTATGAGAATCATAATTAGGAAGGTATTTACAAAAAGAAAGAAAAATTAAATTCAAGTACGAGGGTTACTATTTATATTTCGGAAACTGGCAAGACTAGTGTTCCCAGGTGCAAACTGAAACTTCCATTGGAAAGTTTGAATTTTTTTTAGCATAAATATAAATAGAACGTTTTCACTTATTACAGTGTATTCAAAAATTAATCTGGGTCAAGAATGGAAAACTGGAATGGATTTTCTACTGAACTGATACTGCAAGATCGACATATGACATATCGTGAGATAGAGGCATCCTTCCACTACAATACATTCTATTTTGCATCAAAATTTGGCTTTAAACAAGATTTTTCGCGTTGCATCGCACGTAATTTCACAATCGCTCAAAAAAAGGTTCGTGTCAATGGGTGTAAGAGAATGATTAAAAGTTCGACCGCGGTGCTTCAAAAGGCGTGTATAAAATCGACACAGTTGACGAATCATGAATATATACGTATGAACCTTTTTCTTCTGCTGAATGGGTCATGTGGTCACTGCTCCGCTTGAGCAACGTAAGACGGTCAATTCTGAGTGGTGCACGACCATTTGTTTGCCGGAAGTCTTCGGAGAAATTCGTAAAACCAACCGCTAAAGACGAATCATTGGAATCAAATGGTTTGGGCGAATGAAAAAGTGTATTAATTATCATGGGGAATATTTTGAAAAACAATAACGCCATTTTCATTTAAAAAATTTTGTTATTATGGGAAAAAATTCGAAAAAAAACCTCAAAATTTCCCATTCAAATCATATGAAAACAAAAATGTTTACAAATGTAAATAGTGCCAGCTTACGTAGTAAATGATGGTTGGCAAAGCTAGGGATATAAATCAAGCTGTAAAAGTACAATACTTATTTGAAAAATTATAATTTGCATAACTAGTATATCTAATGAAAATGCGACAAACACTTACTTTATTTACAATAGCATTTCGAAAATAGTGCATTGTGATTTGAAACTAGCGTGGAAATTGAAATGCTTAGAAAGCCACATGTACATTAATGCAGAGCAGCATCATAGTATAGCAGTGGTATAGCAGTATAGCAGTAAGCTGTAGTTATCTCAGGTTTGCTGCTTCAACTTTATTAAACTGCCACAATCTGTTATAAACTGCCACCTATCATCTTAATCGATGATAACACATCACATAAGTTGTGCATCTGCCGGCATCAATAAGTGAATTCCATTTACAACTATATTATGTATTCTATTTTTTATACCCTCCACTGTAAGTGATAGAGGGTATATATCAGTTTGTCATTCTGATTGTAACATATAGAAATAAGGCTTTGCGACCCCATAAAGTAAATATATTCTTGATCCTTATAACAACCGGAGTCGATATAGCCATGTCCGTCTGTCCGTCTGTTGAAAACATTCTCACGACTTCAATCGGCGATAACGCGGTTTGGTTTTTGGCCAGAATGTTCCACGTATTCCTGAGCAGTTTGGTATTGAAAATCAGCGAAATTGGTCCATTGGAAAAAATTTTATGGTTGGAAACGTAAAAAAACTCATAGAATTTTCACATTAATTTTTGTAGTTTTATACTAAACTATTCCTTTTGCCGTGTGGTGAATTTCCATGTTGAAAATCTTTGTTGTTCTTTCTAATAGGTAAGTACTTTAGAATGTTTAGATGTATTTCATGTGTTCATACATTTATATGAATTTTGTCACAGTTCATCTAAGGTCGCTTTGGCCTGATGGGTGAAGGGCTGCGTGTTGGACTCTGAGGGTTGTTGGTTCAACTCTCGTCCCAGCTTGTTTTTTTTTTTTACAGTTCTTCAGAAAATGATTTTTTATTTTTAAAAAATGCTTTTTTTTTTAACAGTTCTTCAAAAAATGCTTTTTTATTTTTAAAAAAAGCTTTTTTATTTTACTTGTGAACAAGTAACTTATTTTTATTGTTTTTAAAAAAGTACATTTTCTTAAAAAAAAGTACATTTCTGAAGTACATTTCAAAGTACATTTCAAAGTACATTCAGTACATTAAGTACATTTCTTAAGTACATTTCATTAAGTACATTTCTTAAGTACATTTCTTAAGTACATTTCTTTCTTAAGTATATTTCTTAAGTACATTTATTTTTAAGTACATTTCTTAAGTACATTTCTTCTTAAGTACATTTCTTCTTAAGTACTTAAGAAATGTACATTTCTTAAGTACATTTGAAAGTACATTTCAAAGTACATAAAGTTCATTAAGAACATTTCAAAGTACATTTCAATGTACATTTTCTTAAGTACATTTTCAATGTGAGCATTGTGAGCAATGCATTTGTGAGCATTGTGAGCATTTGTGAGCATCCTGCGTTTGTGAGCATTTGTGAACAAGTAATTGCTTTTGTGAACAACTAACTTATTTTTATTTTTTTTTAAAAAGTACATTTTCTTAAGAAAGGTCCTTTTTAAAATTTAATATTTTGCTGGTTAACACTAAGGTGGAGGGTATCAAAGATTCGGCACAGCCGAATTTAACACTTTTACTTGTTCTATATAAATAAATATGGAATATGAAATATGTTAAACGCATCACTTGAGAACGGCTCTACCGATTTTGGTAAATTTTCCTTAAAAATGTTAGTAATGGTCCAAATAACGCTTTGCAGGAAAGAACATTTGTAAAAGTTGACGGGAAATTTTGAATATTTGGGATAAACTGAAAGTGTTTTTATATATGGAATTTTTGAATTACGTCAAGAGTATACTCGATCGCGAAGGAAATCTTTTTCTGGTGTTCTTGTCGTCTGAAAGTTGATTTAAATTGAAATCTTCCAATTCAAATTTTGTTTCCTCAATTTCGAAAATGTCGATTTAGAAGAATCCAACTCGAATGTGAGTGACTGACTTTCTTTCGCTTATCTTTCCTTTTGAGTTCAAGGAACAGGACATAACAGGTTCACAAGTAGAATAGTTGATATCGATACCATAGTTTAGAAAGGACATAATTCATAATTTTTCTGAAATAGAGTTTTTTTCATATTCGGGTAGAAAAACATTAAATACGTCCTTACTGAAAAAACGTGTGCTGGGTCAGTTAGTAGTTAAAATTAGCACTGGTGTAGATGTTGTGATTAAAGTTTACGTTGTATTCCCCTTCATATAAACAATAAACCATTTTATCAATATACCTAAGATTATCTTCGTTTAAGCCGAATTGGCTGCCACTTTTGGGACACTAAGTCCAAGACGGACCATTGCGATAAATGCGGACGTAATGCTCCGTTGCCAACTTTAAACCTGTTAATGGGACTGATATGATTAAGGGGTATTCAGTCTATATAATACCCCGCCACGATACACCTGGAGGTGACTGAGGCAGACACATGAAATTAGTGTCACGAAAAAGTGTCCTAAGAACATTCAGATTAAAACCGAACATGCATATAAATCCTAGATATTGTTTCCTACTCGCGCAAAGACCGGGCAGTAGAGTTCCGCGCACTCGTCATCATCGTGAACTCATAGTTTCTAAAGAAATTATGAGTGAAGATTTCAAGTCGTGACGGTGTCTCCATATTAAACATTAACCGGCGATCGCAGGCGGTATCATAGATATATTTTCTGTCTAGGACTGGGAATCATGTTTAAAACACAATTCCGTGCATAACATGATATATTTGCCATTTGATCCTCTAATTTGTGACTCCTACAGGATTTGATTCGCATAAAAATTGTTATATTGGTCATGTAGAACACACACACAAAATTTCATACAAAACCAATTAACCCATTAACCTCCCGCAATGCACTTGAAGCAAAATCGACATGCAATTTAAAATTTTTTAAACTTTTTATATACTTATAAATTAGTGACATTTTAAAAGTTATGAAACAGACCCGGCCTTCGGTGTATCAAACACTTTGGTCATCTTATTTAGTCATGAATACAGACAGCAGATGTGAAAGTAAATACCATAGCATTTCGTCCCGGGCTGAGATTAACTTCTCGGATTGCCTTGATTTCTCTCTGGAAAGCACTATAATGCTCCGGTATCCCTTGTTACCCAATAATCATAATATTTTTTTGACTATTGAAAGCTGCCAGTCTAATAAATCTGTCTACGTATTTCTCAGTATATGACTTGGAATGTTAACGATAATAGCCAATAGCTTGTTTGGAACCTTAGTAGCTTTTTATTCAAAAACTTTATATATTTACCCTCAAATCTGGATTATTTTCTTTGTTTTGCCTTTACGCTCTCCTTGTTTGACTATCAAATACTAAACAACCGACAGTAATATAATAATAAAAACAACAACAATAATAATGAAATTATATAGTTAATTGGGAATGACAGCGAAGACATTGTTTATTTTTCTTAAACGCATCCATTTGTAGCCAAGTAGCCAACAAGGTCATTTCATACAGGTTTAAGTAAGTGAGCGAGTGATTTTTTTTTCTGTGGACTCAAGGATAACGCAAACTGTGTGTGTGTGTAAGTGTTTATGAGTTTGTTTGTGATTAAAGTTATAACAGAGAGTGACATTGTTGCAAAATGTATTACTCTTATATATGCGCACTAAACACGAAAGGACAGTGGGCCTGCGAATTAAACTTACGGAATGCGGCTGGCGAAAAATGTATTAATTCGTTTGCTCTAAATTAAAAGGGAATTCCTGCAAGAGCACAAACATATAAGGAAAAATCTCATCATATTATTTGTATGTTTAGATAAAAATTGCAGCCCCTGGTGGAAGAAGGTGTTAACTCACTTTTTTCAAAAATAATATTTTCCTTCTTTTAATGTTTCCATTTAAAAAAAATTCAAAAGAAAAATTTTAAAAATTTAAATATCAGATGTTGACTTTTTTTAATCACAAATAAAATCAGATACCACGGAAACATTAAAAAAAGGAAAATATTGTTTTTCGAAAAAAGTGAGCTAACACCTTCTTTCAGCAGGGGCTTCAATTGTAAATTTAAAGCGATCAGTAATTATGTGTCCACTTAGTGACATGACAACATTATAAAGTCGTTTACCTTTGAGTGTTTTGGCGATTCTGCAAGGATGGTCTTTCCAATGTGGCCTCAGGAAAGCGTATTCACAGAAATAGTCCATTGTATGACCCTATTTTTTACGCGCGACTCTTGAAGGGCGTCTCAGGAAGAATGCACTTTTTAAATTTAGTGTTATTTTTTTTTTTTTGCCAAGCGGCAACTCTGATATTTTGCATATGTCACATATGTTTATTCCGATTATTAAAAATGGAGCGCTTTATTGTGAAAACTTATTAGAAAAATTTGTAAAATTATGTTGAGACGGCTCTTAAACTTCGAAGAATATTCAGCTGAGAACGTTCACCTAATGTGTCAACCATTCGAAGAGTGGACAACAAATTTTAAGAAACTGGTCGGTTATGTATAGCAAGACTCCTGTGCGTCAACGTACCGTTCGGTATCTTGAGAACATTGCTGCTGTATTCGAGAGTGTCGCCGATAATCCGAAGACAGCCATTCGGCAGTGTTCTCAACAACTTCAAATTACACGAAGCATTACGCAGCGAATTTTGACAAAAAGACCTCCACCTTCATGCGTTTAAAATTCAGCTTACCCAGGAGCTCAAACCAGCAGACTATGGAAAGCGAAGGCAATTCGTTCAATGGGTAATAGAGCAAAGTGAAGTCTATGCCAATTTTTCAGAAAAAGGCATCTTCTCCGATGAAGCGCATTTCCATCTGAATGGCTTCATGAATACACAAAATTGTTGAATTTGGGGCTCCAAAAATCCTTATGCAATCCTTGAGAAACAAATGCTCCCTAAGGATTTGGTTAGGTGGCGTGATTGGACTTTTTGTTTTGAAGATGAGTCCGATATTCCAGTGACTATGAACACAATTCGTTACAGAAACATGATAACGGAGTTCTTGTGGCCTCAAGTGGACGTCATGGATCTGGATGTCATGACTTTTCAGTAAGACGGCACCACACCACTCACGAAACAACCGATTTATTACAGCAACGATTTACGGAACAAATTATGAAATTTTGATGTCAATTGGCTACCAAGATCATGCGATTTAACGCCGTGCGATTTCTTCCTTTGGGGTTTTGTGAAATTTCGGGATTATGTGAATAAACCAGAAACAATTCCTGATCTCAAATCCGAGATCCAACACTTCACCGGTGAGATGAAGCCAGATCTCTGTGAAACAGTCATGGAAAATTTCATGGAAAGAGTAATGGCCAGTCGCCAGAGCCGTGGGGGCTAGTTGACGGATATTTTATTCCATACCTAATCAAAACATGTATTTTATACAATCCAATAAAAAAAATCACAACTATGTCAAATACGTGTTTTTATTTTAAATTGAAAAAGTGCATTCTTATTGAGACACCCTTGCATGAGAACTAAGGTTTGATCTTTGCACTGACCACCTTATGCGGCATTTAGACCAAACAAGATTAGCGCATTTCGAAGGTTAACTCTATTAACCCGCGCTTACCCAGAAGATTACTCATACAATTTTAATCTGTAGAAACTGAAGTTTAATTTATAACCTCACTTTAAACTGGTGCACATTTTGATATACATAACACTATTCGTTATTAAAAAATGCAACCATAATAAAAACCTACACAAAAAGTCAACTATTTCACAGATGTAAGCCGATCGAAAACTTTCCAACGCGTCGCCGCTACCAAAACTTTTTTGAAGCTCACGCCGCCGGCTATTTAAATGGCTCTTATTTTCTAACCTGTGAGCAGATTTTACCGACTGGCCCGAGTTGACTCACTGATTCAATTTTAAAGGTTCAGTTATTTCAAAAACATCTCAAGTTTGTACAAAAATAGCCGGCAAATTAAATTTTCTGTTATGCCGCCGTCTTCGATAATTTTGCCTCGCCACGATGTTCTCCTCAACATGGAGTTGCCAACTGAAATTTGGCGTTTTAAACGTCAAATATTATACAAGTAGAACAAGGCTATGGCTAACCTGGCTGGGATCAACGGCGGTGTAAATGAGATTTTCCTTTCGTTTCGACCGCGGTCATCTCGCCTAATGACGACCGCACCATAGAGTTATTAGGCACGAAAGAGCTTTCTTAAAAATCATTTGGACCCGGTCTAAAACTATAGATATCAAACAGTGAGTGAGAAGTTAGGTAGCGTACAGCTCACTGATTGTAGGAAGCTATTCTGTGTCCCTTCATGGGATGTAATAGGAAAATTGTGGTGTATGTCTATGCTTTATCGTTTTACAAAATTTCTATCCAATGGGCAACTTTTGAGGGTATAAAATACCATGTAACAGACAGCGTTTAAGATAAATAGAAACATTTGTTCTATTTCAAACCACTGTGAAATATAAAACAATCTTAAACTGTCAAGAAACCGACATGCACGCAGAGAGACATGGTCACAAGCTCGTGGACAAAGAAATATTGTCCATTATTTTGTTATTCAGCAAACAACCATCAACTTAATAAATGGCTGTACAAAAGTTCATTGCTAAATACCATCATAACATTATGATATTTGATAGATACAAATGCGGTATCTAAAAGGTCAGACATTTAAGTGACTATATTTTTCATGTATCATACAGATCAAATTCTCTGAACCAGCTCTGCAAAAGGTCAACATCATTAAAACTGAGTCTTAATATACGAGCGAAATATAATTAACGCTGAGGTTTTTAAATTTTTCACCAGTTTTGAAGACTTGGTAAGGATTTTAAATTTCAAATCGAGCCACTCTAACAATTCTATTAACACATGTTTCAGTAACTTCAACACATACGCATTTATTTCGCAACACTATCAGCCACACAATAGGATAAATTGACTTTAAAGTGACATATTGTTGTTATTGCGATTAAGGTCCTTTGTCGACATTGAAATCTTACAGATTGGCTTCTTTTATTGACTTTACATCAATGATTGGAGCAAATAATTGAAGTTTACGATAGCGTTGTAAGGCGATGGCCTTTTATTGCCAGCAATTTATTGAAAATAATCCATGATATCAAATTGATGCTATCATACTATTGAAAATTTGTTGTGGTCCTGATGTGAAACATCCAAAAATGTAGGCTAAGGAACGTCATCGTCAACTGTAAGTTGAGTTCAAGGTATTTGTAAGGGCTATGTATTACATAAATTGACAAGTGTGTAGCAAGGATCTCGGCTAGGATGGGCCAGCTATTGTACACAGAAAAAAATATTTAACACTTTAACGTTGTGTTAAAAGCAAAAAAAACCGACTGTATAATATCCTATTGCAACTTATTTTCGTTAGCTGTTTATACTTAAAGTCGATGTTATCAAACATTTGTCAGCTATATCAAATCATGAAACGATACACCCATTTTCAAAACCAAACATTCTCAGCCGTATCCAATGCACCAAATTTCGTTAAAATCGGTAATGGTTTATACAATTTGCATTGAGACTATAACAAACTATAACGATATCGTCTATAATTTAAATAACCTTCTTTGGTCGTTGAAAAACTTGTGCACCAAAATTTGTTGAAACTGATTAATATTTGACACCTTTAGAACCAGTAGTACCAACATTGGTTGGCCAAATTTGTATAGTTTGTATATGGCCCGATATGGTCCTTTCTCACAGAAGATTATCATGGCCGGACAAAAGCTTTTTATACGAAGGCGGATCAATAAGTCCGTGACTTTTCGAAATTCCCTCGTAGTCATATGAAATGCAACACTGCTCCAATAAAGTACCGCCATAATATACCGCCTGTCACTTCAGTCATTTACTTTGCGTTTAACAGCTGTTTAAAACATACAACATCGTGCATTTTTTTAAAAAAAGGGAAAAGTGAATTTCGATTGCTCGTTAAACATTATTTTTTGCGAAAAAAAACCGTCAATAAAACCAAGGAAAGGCTTGATAAATATCGGGTTTTTCAATAAGAGCACTAGAAAAGTTTTTTTTAAATAAAACAAAACCGGTTTTAGATATCAATGAAATTTTTTATTCCTGTGAAAGTACGTTCGATGCCATTATGTATGGAACTCGATTTCTTTTGCATGGCCACCACGGGCACGCTTGCAGAAGTCCAGACGCTGAACACAATTTTCGACGGTTCACAAGAATAAATCGGCCGATACTGCTGCAATTTCACGTTCGATATTCGTACGAAGTTCATCAATTGTCGCTGGCTTGTTGGCATAGACCATAGACTTGACGTAGCCCCACAGGAAATAATCTAACGGCGTCAAATCGCACGACCGAGTCGGCCAATCGACTGGATCATTTCGTAAGATAATACGTTCACCAAACTTGGTTTCCAATAAATTGATTGTGGTATTCGCTGTATGGCTTGTGGCGCCATCCTGTTGGCACCACATGTCCTCCAAGTCCATATTATCCAATTGGGGCCAAAAACATCCGGTTATCATTGAACGGTAGCGATTCGCATTCACAGTAATGTGCCGGTCTTGATCATCACGGAAGAAGTACGGCCCAATGACACCGCCGGCCCATAAACCGCACCAAACCTTCATTGTTTCGGGATGCAATGATGACTCATGATTACGTGTGGATTGCTGTCTGACCAATAATGCATATTTTGCCTATTGACGCAGCCATTCAGTCAGAAATGAGCCTCATCGCTGAAGACGATTTTTCGATGAATCGTAGCGCTCTTAAAGTTGAGACCACTGATTCCACATTTCTATAGTAAATTTTAATAATTTCGACTCGTTGTTGGCTCGTATATCTTTCCGTGATGAAATGGCAAACCTTACTGAAGAGAAATGTCAAAAGAGCGGGAAAAATATGGCGTCGTTTGCTGTCCCTATCGATTTACTTTTGTAGCGTCTCTGTTGAAAACCCTTTACTATGCGGCCTCTGCACCACCGATTTCATTGGTAGAAAAGTGGTTTACTGCCCTTCGTTGTGGTCGCACAAGTACAAGTAACGCTGAACGTTCTGGACGGCCAACTGAGGTCAATACACCACGACGATATGGTGTTGGCCGATCGAAGAGTAAAAGTGCGTGAGATTGTTGATGCCCTAGGGATTTCATATGACATTGGGGTTTCGATTTGTGTTTCATTCAAAAAGTCTCGGAATTATTGAGCCGCCCTCGTATATGACGGCTGTATCAAAACAGTAATCAGTCATCCGTGTGGTATGCACGTGGTAACCTCTACAGTCGACAGAATGAAGCTTTAAAGTAGATTTGAGAACGCTGAAACATCCCTCATTTTCTGTAATTTGAATACAAATACAATGCGTTTATTTAGGGGTTTCCAATAAGTACTTGGAAATTTTTTTTTTAAATAAAACGCAAACCATTTGAGATATTTCCAAACTTTATGATCTACTTGAAATACAATCAAAACATTTATGAATGGAACTTGACTTCTATCATATGGCCACCGCGGGCACGGCGGCAGCGGTCTATTCGTTGGACCCAATTTTCGCTGACACATCTCGGCCGTAACGGCCGCTATTTCGCGTTCAATGTTGGCTCTGAGTTCTTCCAACGTCGTCGGCATAGACCAATGATTTGACGTAGCCTATTTGACGAGGCGACCAATTTGACGAGGCGGCCAATTTGACGAGGTGGCCAATTGACTAGTCCATTTCTTGAGATAACACGTTCACCAAACTTACTCTTCAATAAATCGATTGTAACGTGTGCTGTGTGGCTTGTGGCACCGTCCACGTGTGCTCTGTAGCTTGTGCCACAGCCACATGTCATCGAAGTCCATGTTTTCCTATTCGGGCAAAATATAATCGGTAATCATGGCGCGATAACGATCACCATTCCCAGTAACGGGACGATCTTTATTGTGGACGAAAAAATATTGCCCAATGACGCCGGCGGCATGCACACTGCACCAAACGCTTATGGGACTGTCCTTGGAGGTGGAAAGTTTCTGATAGCCATTCACTTGGGAGTGGCCAGAAATGATTCCTTCATTGGGCAGTCCAAGCAGCCCACTACTACCACGCAGTATGTCCTGGGCAATGGCTTATCGGAAACCTCCGTTAGCTAGCTAAAGTGAGAAGGCGAAAAGAATGAGCAACCTGAGTGGTAATATGATCACTGATACGTCTTAGGATTATTAGGTGACCCTGTCACTGAAGCTCTTCGAAGTAGTGGACATATTCTTCTGTCCTTTGAAGGCGGATGAGCCAACACCCCTGGCCAACGGCGGATCAAAATTGAAGAAAGTTATATCGGCAATGAAAATACACAGAAAACTGTTGACGACCCTCGCAAACGTTATAAGGACCATTATTTAAGGATATGTTCCTGGAATGTTCGAACGTTATACAGGACTGGTGCCACTTTCCATCTGGCGCATGTCCTCTGAAAATATAAAGCTGACATCACAGCGATCCAGAACAGGCGATGGACAGGATATGGTTGCACCAGAAAGAAAAACTTCGATATTTACTACAGCTGCCATGAGCGTAAGCACGAATTTGGGTGCGGATTTATAGTAGGCAAGAGACTGCGACACCTAGTTTCAAGATTCAACCCAGCGAGTGACCGCATAGCCACAATTCGCATCAAAGCGAAATATTTCAACATCTCGTTAATTTGTGTGCACACACCGACAGAGGATAAAGATGATGAGGTCAAAGAAACATTTTATGAGCGCCTGGAGGAAGTATATGAACGCTGCCCTGACCACGACATTAAGATTATTCTAGGCGATTTTAATGACAAATTAGGAAAGGAAAGTGTCTTTCGACCAACCATCGGCAATCACAGAATACATGATACCACCTCCGATAATGGACTAAGACTGATAGACTTCGCCGCTGCAAAGAACATGGTAGTTAGTAGCACACGATTCCAGCATAAGTACATTCATAAGGCGACCTGGATATCTCCTGATCAACGGACGAGGAACCAGATTGATTACTTGGTAATAGATGGCAGGCACTCTTCTAGTGTAATGGATGTACGTGTGATTCGAGGTGCCAATATCGACTCGGATCATTACCTGGTGGCTGCGAAAGTTCGCACGAGATTGAGCAGGGCGAAAAACGTACGGAGCCGAACACAAGAAAAGCTGGATATTGACAAGGTACAAATACCGGAGATATCAATGTCCTATCGACAGAAACTCTCTCTTCTGCTGGAGCAGAATACCCCCCTCCCGAAGACCCAGATGCGCAGTGGAAGCACATCTCCCATTCTTTGGAAAGCGCTGCAATGACTGAACTTGGCTATCAAAACCCGCAGAAAGATAAGCCATGGTACGATGAAGAATGTCGCATTGCAACTGATGAAAAAGACGCTGCAGGTATGGCAACGAAACAGTCAGTTACAACGCGTGCTGCGAGTGAACGGTACAAGAGGCTGAGAACGGAGGAAAACCAACTATTTAGGCGAAAAAAATGGCAGTGGGAGCAGAGAGAGAGTGAAAGAACCGAAATGTGCAGGATGAATGGTGAATCCCGTAAGTTTTTCCAGAGGGTAAGAAGATCGACAAACGGGCCTAATAATGGGCTGCCCTCCTGCAAGGACGAGAATGGGAATCTGGTGACTGCTTCTCAGTGTGTGCTCAAAATGTGGAGAGACCACTTTTCAGCACTACTCCACTCAGATTCTTCCACTGAAGATCGAATGGCCTACCCGCTGAACTTTTTAAGGCAGGTGGCGAAGGACTGATAGCCCACATGCATCAAGTGATATGCGGTATATGGCTGGGGGAATCTATGCCCGACTACTGGAGGCTCAGTGTATTATGTCCTGTATTCAAAAAGGTTGATCCATGTGTCTGTTCCAACTATCGCGGTATCAGTCTTTTATCGATCGCGTATAAAGCCTTGTCGAGCGTATTATGTGAAAGAAAACCTGATTGGGCCTTATCAGTGTGGTTTTAGACCAGGCAAATTCTAGAAAAGACCCACGAAAAGCAAATCGATACTTACCACCTTTTTGTCGATTACAAAGCTACTTTCGATAGCCCCATACGGGAAAACTGTACGAAGCTATGCCTGAACTTGGTATTCTGGCAAAACTGATCCGCCTCTGTGGAATGACGCTGACCAACACCAAATCAGCAGTGAAAGTGGGGAAAGACCTCACTGAACCATTCTGTACCAAGCGAGGACTTAGACAAGGCGACACACTTTCGTGCAATCTCTTCAACATCTTAATGCAGATAATAATGAGAAAGGCTGCAGTAAATACGAACAAGACCATTAATATGAAAAGCCATATGTTGCTGGCGTATGCTGACGACATAGACATCATTGGGCGAAATTTGCGAGAGGTTACTGCAGTATTTTCACGAATCGAAAAGGAATCAGCGAAGGTGGGTCTTGCTGTTAATAAGGGCAAGACAAAATTGATGGTGTCAACGACTAGAGAAACCTCTTGACTTGGTCCGCACTTGAACATTGACAACCGATTAAATTTTGAAGTGGTAGATGAACTTGTCTACCTTGGATCCGCCGTGAACAAGGACAACAATGTCAGCCTGGAGATAGATAGGAGAATTGTGCTTGCAAATAGATGTTATTTTGGGCTCAGCAAGCAGTTTAGGAACAAAGCCCTCTCTCGACGGACAAAAGTCCAGCTATATCAGACTCTCCTTTTACCTGTGTTGACATATGGCTCCGAAACTTGGGTCATATCGCAAGCGGATGAAAAACACTTGAGAGTTTTCGAGAGAAAAATTCTCCGTAAAATATATGGTCCTGTTAGGGAAAACGGCGAGTATTGACGTCGCTGGAACGCAGAGCTATAAAATCTCTATTCTGACGTGGACATAGCTAGACGAATCAAAGTGTGCCAATTGCGTTGGCTAGGCCATATTGTCAGAATGGATGAAGATGAGCCAGCGCGAAAGATTTTTGATAACGTACCCGATGGAAGCAGGAAAAGAGGACGACCAAGACTCCGCTGGAAAGACCAGGCAGAAGAATCCCTCCGTATCCTTCGTGTTACCAACTGGCGAGAAAAGGCGAAGGATAGAGCCAGTTGGAAGAATATGTTGAAATTTGTTTAATTTGTTTGTTTAATTAATATGTGCAAGACGTCTGACCTCATGAGGTTGTAATATGGTCAATAAAAGTAAAGTAAATAACGCTTATTTTGCCTATTGACGAACCAATTGAGCCAAAAATGAGTTTCGCCACTGAAGATGATTTTTCGATAAAATTCATCATCTTGGCGCTTCTTCTCCAGAGCCCAATCGGAGAACGTATGTCGCGTCAAATGGTCCTTCGGCTTCAATTCATGAGTCAGCTTGATTTTGTATGGGTGTAAACCAAGATCTTTACGCGAAATTCGCCATAAAGTGGTCTTGGCGATGCCCAGTTCTTGAGAACGCCGCGGAATCGACTGATTTGGATCGTTTGCTACGGACGCCTGAACAGCAGCGATATTTTCGTCATTTCGACCAACTGGTTATCTCACTGGCATGGCAGCATCACAAAATGAATATGTAGACTCAAATTATTGCACTAAGCTTGTTATTGCTTGTCTACTAGGGCGAGAGTAACGACCGAAAATTGGATTTGACGCGCTTAAAGATGCGTTCACCGACTCCGGATTTCGGTAGTACATTTTTATAATTTGCATACGTTATTCGTTCGTGTACTCTACCAGGATGAAAATGTTGAGTTTACTGAAAAAAAGGAAATTTAGTGAAATAGTGCGTTCACAAATTAAATTCAAAGTTGTCAAGTACCTACTTATTTTAAAACCCTATAGCGTCCCGCAATTTACTCATTTAAAACCAACGATGATAGCAAACACTAAAATTCAAACAATTTATTTTGGAAAAATAGTGTATTACTAAGTACAACTAAGTAGTCTGATTTAACAAATTAATTCCAATTATTCTGGCGGAGAAATATGTCTACCAATTTCGCTTGTTGTAGGAACTAATTTATGATGTGTACGTGACCCACCACTCACGCTAACAATTTCCTCTTGCTGGCCTCTTTTTACGCTCGCTTCTCTTTTTGACTAATCTTCATAAAAATTACTTTCGTTGCATTGACAACTGAATCATTGCAGTAACGAAACTGTTTCATCAACTAAAAATTTTGGCAAACTTCCAAAATAAATAAATAATAAAAATAAACTATAAGAATTAAGGGATAATCCAAATGATCCCATGCACTTACTTTTTTAAATTATTTTTAACCCATTTTTCTACAAAATTCAAAATAAATAAAAGAAGAAGGATGCCAGCTCTATATGACATTACTCAATATGTAAACAATGTATTTGAAATCCAAAAAAGCCAGCCTAATCGCCAATCATGTTCAATTTTTCCGAATTTAAATTTAATTCAAACTAAACTATAAATTTTAACTAATTAAAGTACAAATTTTAATACACCCTACATTGATCGAATATAAACCTCAGAGAAGGTTCAGTCTTTTTTATACCCCCACCCATAGGATGGGGGTATATATCATTAGGCTTCGTGTCAACAAAACTTAGGATTTGATAGCAAAAGGGCGTTTTGGCCACGCCCCTTCTGGCATCTCCTATACAGACCGGCACAGTAAGTACAAAATCATGTTCCGTATACAACATTTTTCTGGTAGATGTGATTAGCTTCAACTCAAATATTGGTTAATAATATGTAAATGTCTACTTAACTGGAGAAAAATGACGAGGTTGGCACGTCCATTCTGGTACCTCAAATATAAAAGCTTGGTGGTCGTCCGGGTTGTCAATGCGATAAGTCGCGTGAAACACTTTCGATCTTAATGATATTAGGTTATAGTCTTCATTTCATCAAACCCGAGTCACCAAGTAAGACAAAAGTGATTTTGCCACGCCCATGTTGGTGCCTCCCATATATGGGGTTTTCAACAGAGACGCAACAAAAGTAAATGTATAGGGACAGCAAACGACGCCATATTTTTTCCCGTTCTTTTGACTTTTCTCTTCAGTAAGGTTTGCCACTTCATCATGGATAGATATACGACCCACAAAGAATCGAAATTATTAAAATTTACTACCGAAATTTGGAGTCAGTGGCCTCAATTTTAAGACCGCTACGATTCGGATTTTCATCGGAAAATCATCTTCAGCGATTAGGCTCATTTCTGGCTGAATGGTTGCGTCAATAAGCAAAATATGCGTTATTGGTCAGACAGCAATCCACACGTTATCCATGGGTCATCATTGCATCCCGAAAAAATTACGGTTTGTTGCGGTTTATGGGCCGGCGGTGTCATTGGGCCGTACTTCTTCCGAGATGATCAAGACCGGCACATTACTGTTATTGCGAATCGCTACCATTCAATGATAACCGAATATTTGTGGCCCCAATTGGATAATATGGACTTGGAGGACATGTGTTTCCAACAGAACGGCGCCACAAGCCACACAGCGAATGTCACAATCAATTTATTGGAAACCAAGTTTGGTGAACGTGTTATCTCACGAAATGGCCCAGTCGATTGGCCGCCTCGGTCGTGCGATTTGACGCCGTTAGATTATTTCCTATGAGCCTCCGTCAAGTCTATGGTCTATGCCAACAAGCCAGCGACGATTGATGAACTTCGTACGAATATCGAACGTGAAATTGCAGCAGTATCGGCCGATTTATGCTTGAAAACAGTCGAAAATTGGGTTCAGCGTCTGGACTTCTGCAAGCGTGCCCGTGGTGGCCATGCAAAAGAAATCGAGTGCCATACATAATGGCATCGAACGTACTTTCGCAGGAATAAAGAATTTCATTGGTATCTGAAACCAGTTTTGTTTTATTTAAAAAAACTTTTGTAGCGCTCTTATTGAAAAGCCCGTTATAAGTTGTGCTGCCGGCTGGTTGCACTGCAAGACAACTCCCGCAAAACCGGACAAATCGTAATTTGGTACTAGACAATATTTAGTCAAATGCTACTCTTCTGTGGAAAATGAGTCGTTTTGTCCGGGTTGTGAATGAGTTACATAAGTCGCGTGAAACACTTCAAAGTTGCCAAGGGTGATTTTGCCAAACCCTAACAAGATAGGATGTGTTGCCGGCTGGTTGTTCAGCAAGATAACTCCCGCAAAATCGAACCAATATTTATGAAGTTTGGTACTAAACAAAAATTTGGTCAAAGGCACACAAAAGTTGGGAGGATGTACGACACGATAACTCTCGTAAACTACAAGCGATCTTAATGAAATTCGGTACTCCGCAATGTTTTCCTAAATATTAAAGACTAACTACTGTCCTCCCATACAAGAGTTGGGTAGATCATCTCGCCATTTGACCACTTGTATAAAACAGTTTTGCATTTATTGCAAACCATTGTCGGTGTCCACGGTTTGTCCAAGTTTCTGACAGCAAAACCAAATTAATGTAAATATGCATATTTTAATGATTCTGATATGGCATATCCTTTTTTCCCAACCAAATATTCTCCACACACAAAGCAAAAATAGCTTGAATTACTAAAATACGATCTTCCTGACATGCTGAAAGGCTGTTAAGAATACAAAAACTTGCACGATCGTTTATTTCTAAATACAAAAAACATACAAATTAAATAACAAAATAAAATAGCACACAATACTCACCGCAATTTTGCAACTCCTTCTCTAGCGACCGAAACATAATTAAAACTAATGCCGACCTTGTCACCGAATTTAGTGCGGCAAACGAAAGAGAACAAAGGAGAATGCAAAACGCGGTTTACAACATAAACGTCAATCATAAATATGTAAATTCACAAGAAAGCAAACATAATGTAATGAACACAGCCGCAGCTGATCGTAACAGGCAGTGTTGTTTAATGTAATTTTAGACAGTGTTGTTTAATGTAATTCATTACAGGCCGTTCTGCAAGACTACTATTATGAAGATCTAGAATGAATTAAAAAAAAAAATAAATGGTTTCCCATTACATCCCATGAAGGGACTGGGGAGAACTTCTCACAATCACTGAGCTGTGCGCTTTCCAGTTTTCACTCACTGATTGGGACCTACAGTTTTACACCGATTCCGAACGGTAATTTGAGAAGCTTTTCATGGCTAGATACTCGATAGTGTCGCCGTCACTATGCGAGGTGACCGCCGCGGAAAGAAAATTTCAAGGTGGGCAGAGCCGGGTTCGAACCCAGGATCTCATGTACAAGAGCCGCGCACACTAACCATTGCAGCACCGACGGCCACTTTAGAATGAATTAATAATTGTAAAATTGTAGTGTCAGTGTTGGCTGTTTTACAGTATTACCAGCATGCGATATAAAATGAACCGGATGTGAAAGACCAATTCTGATGCCAGATTCGAATTCAGCGCACCCAGATTAGCTAAAAACCATGTTTCGGTTCTGCAGTGAAATTTTCTTTTCAAATTTGTAGACCAGAGTAATCTTTAATTATTTTAGGAAAACAGTGCCGAGTACCGAATTTCATTAAGATCGCTTGTAGTCTACGAGAGTTTTTGTGTCGATCAACCGGACAGTCGCCCAACATTTGTGTGCATTTGACTAAATTTTGTCTGGTACTAAACTTCACAAAAAGTATATTATATATCGAGTCGGGAGTTATCTCGCCGAACAACCAGCCGGCCGAACAGCTTATATATGGGAGGCAATAACATGGGCGTGGCAACCTCGCCAATTTCCTCCAGTTAAGTAGACATTTACAGATTATTAACCAATGATTGAGTTGAAGCTAATCACATCAACCAGAAAAAAGTTTTAGAAGAAACCTAATTTTGTACCAAATGTGTCGGTTTGTATGGGAGGTACCAGAAGTGGAGTGGCAAAAACGCCCATTTTCAATCCCAAACTAACCATGGGCAAATAATAGTCACAGACAAAGTTTCGATGTGATCGATACCGATTTACAGCAGTTATCGTGTTGATCAGCCAGCCAGACAGACATATAGACGAACATGGCTTAAGCATCTTAAAAATTCCCAAAACGAATTTCGTCTTAAGATACCGAGGGTCTAATATGGCTCTTTCTACATATTTCGCTCTGATTTACGTTGGTGATGTATCGGGTATTCCCTGCTTAAGTCTATTTTGAACACTGTCGTATAAGTGATGCTAAATATATCATTCATATATTATACATACACAACGGAACTATATATCAACAATAGCTTCTTATTACGACAAATATCCCTAACTGGAGCGGCTTTAGGCAGTGAATGCGCTTTTTCTTTAAAAAAAAATGTATTCGAGCTTTCTACACACAGCTCTTAGGTGTCATCATAAGAGAATATTTCGTCTGAATGCGCAGAAATAATATAATTTTAATTTCTACTGCTGTCAGCCCTTCAAAGCTTTAAGAGTATTTGTGTTGACAAAAGCTCATCTGTGCTTTATCGCACAGCAGTGTACCTCAAATATGTGTGAGTTGTGGCTACAATCGGTTGTTGTTTGCATGCGACCGTAACATGTTACATGTGGAGTGTTCGCACAGTACTGTATCTGACTTAAACAAGTTTGTATTCATTTTTGGAATCAAATGAGTGCTGTATTGAATGCAATAAATACATATTAATATCACAACACACGTGTCATTTGTATAAATGAAACACACAAACAAAATTTAGAATCTACTAGTGTACATGTAGGCAGGCGCACTTCCAGGTTATAGTGTATTTTGTGGGTGTCTTATAGTGTATTTTGTGTAAACAGGAAGTACTGATTTCTATTCGTAGCTGTGTATATTGCATTTGAAAATATTTTAGTTGAGTGGGAAGGACAAGTTATTTAATGAAGACATTAAGCACGTTGTTCAAAATCCTAATTGATAGTCTTACCAATTTACGATTGCACTGATTTTTCCTATTAATAAGACAAAGATCTTTTTAAATTACTATAAGTACTACAGTTCACTTTATTTACACAGACTTGACATTCAGAATTAGTATCTACTCATAATTAGTATCTACTACTGCCTGTGGCATACGTTTCCGCGATTTTTGTCAGACGGACTCTATCTCGACGCGCATCAGCAACAATAAAACAACAATTTGGCACGTCATTTCGAAGTTATCAGAGCCTTCTGCATCGGCACCATCTATTGGTTATGACAGCCTTTTCCAGACCCATAGCGCAGTTGCCATCTGTACTGCTGTATTATAAATATTGGTATTGGTAACATCGCAGAGCAGCGTTTGCTGTTATTGAATGTTCGAAATACTGGTAGTGGTGAGATTGTAATGAGGTAGCTTTTTAATTGGCAGTGACAACATATTAGCACTGTTCGATTACTCGAAAATTTGTCAAACTTTTTACTGAATCGTGATCGTTTACTCCAAAAGTCCAGCAAATGAGAGCCTGAGATCGAAAATTTTGACAGTTTGATGTTAGAGACCTTGCAATTTTTGATTGGAGAGATTTTAGCCAACAAATATTTGCAAATTTGAACACCTGATTTATGTAAACAAAGAAAAGTGAAAAATGAATTAACAATGGACGAAAAAAGTACAAATGAATTTTTTAATATTTATAATGTGTATAGATAAAGTAAAAACTACATCAGCTGTTTCTTTGCAAATTTTTGGTGGAAGTCGTTGGCGTACTCTTTGTACAAATTTTCCTAAAGGGAGTTAAATCGTTCTTTCTCTCTCAAAAGTAAATTATTGCAAAGTTTTGCTGGGAAAGTAGATGTGTATATTTGGATATTTTTAATAACGGGTGTTTTTTTAGCTGCATTATAATTTAAAATGATAACACAAAATAGAACTATTGTTTTAATGAATTTTTTTTATTATAATCTGGTACATAATTTCATGACATTTATTGTTTAAATATGATTTCTGGCATAAGTCCGCCGCGACTACAAGTTACTTGGTCCATCAGATCAGACCAATTTTTGATTACTTTTTCCAATAATTGTGGCCGTATGGCGTCAATGGAGGCTTGAATATTAGCTGTAAATACTGCAAAAGCTGCTGGTTCGCCTACATAAACCAATACTTTAACATCCTATAATTTAGTCAATACCAAATACACTCCGGTTCACTTATTTAAAGGCACTACAAATTCCAAATTAAGCAGCCTTTATCTTTTGCAACTTGTAACCGCTTGCAGAATTTTAAAATAGAAATGGAAGCTAGATGTCCTGAGATATCCTGCGCAAACAAACGCGTTTTTTGAACCGACATCACAGCCGTGAGGGCAGCTTTATGGTGTGCGGTGCTATTATGTACTATAGCACCATCGATTTTGAATTTCAAAGTGCAAAAATGACTGGTGCAAGCTATAAAACATTATTGGAATCGGCTTTTGCGAAGTTCAGTGAACTATTTGGTCCCATATCTTGGAAATTGCCACAGGCTAATGCCCCTATACATAACGCCAGAGTAGTAAAGGAGTTCATTTCAAGCCAAAATGTTAATATTCATGACTGGCCAACCTATTCGCCACATCTAAACATTATCGAAAATGTCTGGGGTTGGTTATCTCGTAAGGTCTATGAAGGTGGTAGACAATTTGATGACAAGCAGTCACTAATTCAGGCCATTAAGGATGCTCGGATTACACAAATTCTCGTTACCTCTCAATGAAAACCCGCATATTTGAAGTTATTAAAAACAAAGGGGGTTGTACCCATTACTAATAGTTCTTAAATAAAGTAAAATAAATTCGAAAAACAAGAAAACTGTTTTTCATTAAAATTAGTCTAGTGAACCAAACAAAATAGCACATTTTTGAACTTTTTTTTATAAATTGCTTAAAAAAAGTTATTTAGTTAAGAAACCACAATTGTCATGATTGTTTTATATCTCAAGATGTCTAGCTTCCATTTCCATTTTAAAATTCTGCAATCGGTGACAAATTGCAAAAGGTACAGGCTGCTGAATATGGAATTTTTAGTGCCTTTAAATAAGTGAACCGGAGTGTGTGATATAGATCATTTATATAGATCTCTAAGAAAATTTATATATAATTTAGATATATTATTTTTGTTTAATCTTGTCTGTAAGGATTGTGTATACATAGACTGAAATAAAAAAATAAAATTTCTTATACGGACTCGAACAACCCCGGGGGATCAAGGACCTTACAAAACGAAGTAAACATATTTCCCCAATCAGTTCGATCTTTTGCCTTATCTGTCCAGTTGGTAACACCAAGTGTACACAGGGATTCGTCAACTTGATTCCTCCAGCGGAGACTGGGTCTTCCTAATTTTCGTCTGCCTTCGAGTTCGGTTTCGAAAACCCTTTGTGTTGGCCTGACGTGGCCTAGTCAGCACAATCGAGTTATTTTCATCCGGTTAACTATGTCAATGTCGGGATAAAGCTCATAAAGCTCATGGTTCATGCGTCGCCGATACTCGCAGTTGTGCACTATATAGCCATAACTTTTTCGGAGTATTTTTCCGTCGAAGACTCCTACATAAGTTTCGTCTGCTTGCGATAAGACCCACGATTCTGCGCCATATCGAGTTATTTTCTCCTCTCTATCTCAAGGCTTAAGCCGTTGTTTTTGTTTCGTCCACCACCTCTATATTATAACGGCCATCAACGGTTCACGCTTTAGTCTAATCGCGTGCAGGCCCTGCTCGATGAAACCATTACTTTTGTCTTATTCTCATTTACTGTCTGACCCACTTTTGCTGACTCCTCCTCAATTTTCAGAAAAACCGCAGTAACTTCTCTAATTGTGCGCCCAATGATATCTATATCATCAGCATATGCGAGAAGCTTGTAACTTATCCTGCTGATGGTTCTAGTCATGTTGACTGCAGCTTTTCTTACAATGATCTTCATTAATATGTTAAAGAGATCGCACGATAGAGAGTCGTCTGCCTGAGGCCTCGCTTAGTTGCGAAAGGTTCGGTAAGATCCTTATCAACTTCCACTGCGGATTTGGTATTCATCACGGTCATCCTGCAGAGGCATATATGTTTTGCAGGAGTGCCAACCGAAGATATTGCTTCGTAGAGTTTCTACCGTATCGGGTTATCGAAGGCCGCCTTATAATCGAGAAATATGTGATAGGTGTTTTTAGTTTAGTCTTCTCCAGGATTTGGCGTAGCGTGAAAATCTGGAATGTTGTCGATTTTCCAGGCGTTAAGCCACACTGGTATGGTCCAATCAGTTCACGATTATTGGTTTTAGCATTTCGCACATTATACTTGATATAACTTTATATGCTGTGGATAAAAGGCTTATTCCATGGTAGTTGATACAGAGACATATGGTATGGTATGGAGACATATATGAATTTGAGGCATTGTACACTGAGACTCCAATCGCCGAGAAGGCATTCATCTAAGTAAGTTTTGCTAATGAGCTGATACGTGCACATAGATATATGCATATAGTATCAGCCTAAAATAGCTCCGCCGTTAATCCATGAGCTCCTGCGGATTTGTTGTTTTTAAGTCGGACAAAAGCTGTTCTGACCTCGTCTTTGTTAGGAGGGGGACAATCGACGTCGTCGTTCAAATTGCGATCGAGTGTATCATCGTCATTGGATATCTGAGGTACCAGTAGCGCATGGAAATGATCTCTCCATATTCCCAACATGCTTTGCCCATCTTCGACGATATCTCCGTCCTTGCCCTTACAGAAGGAGGACCTGAACCATGTCCATTAGTTCCGTTATTGACGTTTTGGTAGAATTTTCGGGCTTAGTTCTTCCTTCTGTATGTCTCAATTTTCCCACTCTGGCGCTTTCTCCACTACCGTTTCTTACGCCTAAAGAGACGGTTTACCTCCTTTCTCTTTTCCTTATACCGCTCAGTCGCAGTTCGCGTTGCAGTTGACTAAGACATTGCCATATATGCAACGTTCTTTTCAACATTTGCAATGCGACACCCTTCATCGCACCATGGTTTGTTGCGAAATGGTTATTCAAAACCAAGTACGGTTGTTGTGGCAGTTTTTTTAGAGTGGAAAATGGGTTTCCACTGCGCTTCAGGATCGTCATCGGGAGGGGATGGGCTGTGTGCCAAAAGTTGCGAGTGTTTACTTGAGTACGCTGTGTCTACCTCTGCTAATTTTAGCTTTCCCATGTCTAGCTTTCTCTGCGCCTGTTTTTGTAAGATTTTGTATATATTATGCTAGTTTAAAATTTTTATTAACCCATTAACGCCGACGGGTGCAAAAACGCATGAAAAAAATAGTTTTTTTTGAAAATTCATAGGAAATGTCTCGTAATTGATATCGCATTTCTGTCTTTTGGTATGGATAAAAGATGGATGCCTTTACATATTTTACATAGACTGTTTTTTCATACGACGCCATCTACGTGATGATAAACGCATCGCCAAGTACATGTTTTTCCAAATACAAAAAAATACCCTATTAGACAGATAAAACAGATAGAAAACAAATAATTAAGAAATATCTAATAAAATGGATCGGTAGGCCTCTGCCCTATATTTAACTCATATGAATTTCAAATTTGTGCATGTAAACGTCTTTGCCCAGGTTCATGCTGTGCGTTTTCGCATCCGTCGGCGCTAATGAGTAAATTTTTGCTAAGAAAAATATTTTTGGATATACGTATGTGCGAACGCTAATGAAGCAATCACGATCTCTTTTATGCAAAATTTCGGTCAAGAATCAGATCTAAGACGAGGTCAGAACAGCTATTGCCCGGCTTAAGCACAACAAAGCCGCAGGAGCCGATGGATTACCGCCGGAGCTGTTTAAGGCTGGCGGGGATGAGCTGATAAGTTGGATGCATCAGCTCATTAGCAGAATTTGGTTAGACGACTGCATGCCCGGCGATTGGAGTCTCAGTGTACTATGTCCCATATTTAAAAAAGGTGACCCGAGTATCTGTGCCTACTACCGTGGAATAAGCCTTTTATCCATAGCATACAAGGTTCTATCAAGTATAATATTCGAAAGACTAAAACCAATTATCGCTGACCTGGTGGCTTTAGGCCTGGAAAATCGACAACTGACGAAAAGCAAATAGACGCCTATCATCTATGTATCGATTATAAGGCGGTCTTCGATAGTCCGATACGGGAGAAACTCTACGAAGCAATGTCTGAGCTTGGTATTCCTGCAAAAGTCATACGCCTTTGCAGGATGACCCTGACAAACACCAAATCCGCAGTGAAAGTTGGTAAGGATCTTACCGTACCCGAGGCCTCAGGCCAGGCGACAACCTTTCGTGCGATCTCTTTAAAATCTTAATGGAGATCATTATGATAAAAGCTGCAGTCAACATGAATAAAACCATCAGCAGCAAAAGGCACATGCTGCTCGCGTATGCTGATGATATAGATATCATTGGGCGCACAATTAGAGAAGTTACTGCGATTTTTTCGAGAATGGAGAAGGAGTCAGCAAACATGGGTCTGACGTTAAATGAGGACAAGACAAAATTAATGGTTTCAACGAACAGGGCCTCCACGCGATTAGACCAAAGCGTGAACGTTGATAACCGTTATAACTTCGAGGTAGTGGACGAATTTATATACCTCGGATCTGCCGTGAACAAAAACAAAAACGTCAGCCTTGAGATCAAGCGGAGAATTGTGCCTGCGAATAGATGTTATTTTGGGCTAAGCCAGCACTTTAGAGATAAAGCCCTCTCTCGAGTAACAAAAGTCCAACTGTTCCAGACTCTCTTTCAACCTGTCTTGCTTAATGGCGCAGAATCATGGGTCCTATCGCTAGCAGACTAAACGTCTGTAGGAGTCTTCGAGAGAAAAATACTCCGAAAAATGTATGGCCCTATAGTGCACAACGGCGAGTATCGGCAACGCACGAACCATGAGCTGTATGAGCTATATCCCGACATTGACATAGTTAAACGGCCATGCCAGTAGACTGGATGAAGACGAACAAGTACGAAGAGTTTTCGAAATCGAATTCCAAGGAAGACGAAAAATAGGAAGTCCATGACTCCGCTGGAGGGATCAGGTTAACGATCCCAGCGTACACTTGGAATTGCCAACTGGAGAAATAAAGCAAAAGACCGAACTGGTTGGCGAAATATGTCATTTTCATTTTGTAAGGTCCCTGACCCCCAGGGGTTGTCCGAGACTGCATAAGTAAGTAAGTAAGCCTCAGGCTTCGAACACATGACCTCAGCACTTGCAGCCGGATGTGTTACCTACTCGGGTACTGAATGTTGTGATTTTGTTTACTGCGAATTGCGAACATACAGATAGACAAATTATCATGAATAACAGCATCCCTATAGCATCACCTTAGCCGGCCTGCCCACAGGGCTGCTTGGATTAAACCTCTGCAATTAATGTCTTGAATGATATAACAAGACATTCGCTTCAAAAGTGAGTGCGTCAAATACTACATTCACTGCTAACAAAACAAACTTGTATTTATGTGATCATTCATTTAGAAACAAAATGAAAAATAAATGAGAACGAAAACATCAAACACATCAAAACAATTTGAAGCAAAACAAAAGTACTACTTTTCAGAGAACACTGGAATCAATACTCACTGTCATTTCAAATCTAAAAAAACTCTGCGTGTGTGACTAGATTGGTTGCAAGAAAGAAGAAAAGAGACTGATTCGTTCGTTAGTCCATGAATTTTCCGTTACAATGCAATTTTTCAAAAAACTCTTGCCAGTACTAAAATTGTACTCACTAACGCCGACGGGTGCGAAAACGCACCACCCTCTGCACGGGCTGTGGGTGGAGATAGGGGGCTGAATTTTTGTCAGCGGAATATGAGTGGCCCGATGGATGGATTGGCATCCTCCACTAAGTTTCAACCTCTTTCTCCCACTAATAAGGGAGCCGGCGTTAATGGGTTAAAAAACATGATAGTTTTTTATTGTATATGATTCGAGTTGAAGACATTTCTTAGAAGAATATTTTAAAATTTTTTAGTTATTGATCAAAAACACAAAAGAAGTCTGCACATTATCCTTCAAAATCATTTTCACAAATTTATTTATATTGAAAAGTATTTACACAACAGAAAAAGCATATAAAACACAAACAAACACAAAAACAATTAGTAGCCGGATACAATTCCCTCAGCATCGGTGACAGCTTGTAGTCTTGCAGTCTAGCTGGAATAGATGCAATCAAATTGTGTACAAACTCGATTTCTAAGCTGTTCAAGATATTTATTATTTCATCAGTAATTTCATCTTGTTTGCGGCCCATTTGGATACATCTCTGCCGTTTTATGAATACCCATACATTGGCTATTTGGTTTTCATCTGGACTCTGGGGTGGCCATGGAAGAACATCTTGTCCAACTCGATTTAAAAACGTTGTTGGTAGCCATGCTTTGTGGCATGGAGCATTATCATACTGCACGCTGATAAAAATGGCCCCACCAACATATTGCAGGAAACATGTACATGTTTGCAAGCATTGTTTGCATGAATTGATGATCTGCTGCCTTTTTTTTCTTCGATGTCTGTCCGGTTTTCAACAAACAAAGCCATATTTGGGTCTCAAATTTAATCATTGTGTCTCAAACATGTTATATAGAATAGCAAATACAATGTGTTTAGTCACAAGTATACTATATTTGCGACAAACTACAATCAGTTTATATTTGTGCCCAAACAATAAAAAAAAACAGATTTTTCAGCGTGTGCAAAATCCAGTTTTCATCAGGAAATAATCACTGAGCTGAAGGAATAGCATGGTCATTCAAAATATGTAGGTCTATATATGTATCTATCCTAGGTCAAAATCCATTGTATAACACACAACCCCAAAACAATTACTGAACCCCCTCCGAAACTATTAAAAGGTTGTATTGCTATATGCTTCGATTCTTTGAAAATGTGCATATAAGTTTTTCCCAATGACCCTTCAAATTGAATATAGGACTCATCCGTCCATAACACCCTGTGCCAGAATTCAATTGGCGTATGGATATACTCCAATGCAAACGCTAGACGTTTTTTTTTCCAGATATGTCTATTAGTTTTCCCACGACAGAGGTGTTTATATCATACATGTTTAGTCTTCTCCGAATTGAGGATTCACTTACATGCTTTCCAATGATTGCTTCTGCCTCTGCAGCAAGTTTAGGCGGACGTGCGACTGGATTCACTGCGTATACTTTAAGAACGGAACGATCTTCTATTTTGTTTGTCACATATTTCCGAGCAGTTCTTTTTACTAAATTGTAGACTATTTTCCGACATAGTCCGTACTCTCTTTCCCAATCTGATGCTATTCCAAAATTCCTTTATTTTCACCATTTTAAACGTTTTTTTGGCGGCTTTTGTGTAAATATTTATTTTTAAGCAATATAAATTTACTAACTACCAAAACAAATGAACTTTTTTGAAGATTGCAGCGGTTTTAACGAAATTTCGGGAATGTGTAAATACTTTTGGCAGACAAAATAAGTGTGTAGATCATTTTGAAATATGAGGCGTAGGTTTCGTTTGTAATTTAATTCAACAGCTGTCAAGTTTATTGTAAAAATTTAAAACTCGTATAGTCTATACATTTTAAGGATTACAATTGAGAAGATTTCAGTTGCAAATTTATTCGTAAAGCTCCAACATTTTGTTTTATGTCTAAGCATACCAAAATTTTTAATATGTGTAAATATATGTGACTATGTCTGTACTACGATATTCGAGAAGTTGTATTTATCATATAAATAATTTTGTTAAAACATTCAGCTGAAAAATTAAGTTATGCCAGTGATCAGAAAATAACACCCTTTTTGTAAGAATTTATTTTGATTTATTGAATCTCCTTCAAAGGAGACTAACAATAAGTTTTGGAATCTTATATACTAAACGGCGTTAATCCAATTATTATTAATTAGATTGACGTTGAAGCGGGCCTCTGTATCGTTCCGTTTGGGACTCCTTGGTTAATTTCAGTTTTGGGAAATCTCGCCTACGCAGATTTGTTGTTATTCTTAGATTTCTTGCAAGAGCGTTTGTGAGTTGTGAATGTTTTTGTTGGTAAATTTGTTTGATGCGGCGAATTTCGTCAACTATAACAGGCATTTTTAAATCTCTATGTACAGGATGGCCGTCGGTGGTGCAATGGTTAGTGTGCGCGGATCTTGTACATGAGATCATGGGTTCGAACCCTGCTCTGACCACCTTCAAAAAAAATTTCTTTCGGCGGCGGTCACCTCGCATAGTGACGGCGACACTATCGAGTATATAGCCATGAAAAAAGCTTCTAAAAATACCGTTCGAAATCGGTGTAAAACTGTAGGTCCCAATCAGTAAGTGAAAACTGGAAAGCGCACAGCTCAGTAATTGTGAGAAGTTCTCCCCGGTCCCATCATGGGATGTTATGGGAAACCATTTTTTTATTTTTATGTACAGGGTGGCGCGTGTATTGTGCTACAAAAACAAAACCTAATAACGTTATTTCTGTGTAAGTAATCGGCATATTTTTTTAAATATTGCAGCGTGCTATTTAGATTTATTGAAATGAGTGCCAATCGTCAATTCAGGCAAATTCAAGCCTTTCGACTCGAAACTTATCGGCACAAATTGGAGTTAGCAGACGGTCATTACAATAGATAATTCACGATGACTTAAACTTGTTTCCGTGCAAAGTCCATATTACAAACCCTCTGGGTTTACATATTCGCCTGGAATTTTGCCAGAGAAGGTTTAAAATGACCGAAGCAGACAACAGCTCGATAAATTGCTTTTTTATGTCTGATGAGGCGCATTCTGATTTAAACGGCAATCCAATCAAGTCAAATTGCCATATATAGAGTGAGTCTAATCCAGAAACACTCCATGAGACGGAACTGCGCCCAGAACGATTCACTGTGTGGTGCGTCGTTTCATCAAGGTGTCATTGCGGGGCCATACTTCTGTGAAGAAAACGGTGTAACAGTAACTATCAATGGGACCGTCATTTAAAGTTGTTGAAGGAGTTTATTACCCAGAACTGCAGCGAATACGTATCCGCTTCAACAGCATTTGATGCCAGCAAGATGGAGCAACTCCACCCATAACCAAACCCCCTGTGTCGGACCTCCAACAAAAATTCGCAAACAAATGAATATCCCAAGACTCAACTTTCCACTGGCCTTCAAGGCCACCTGACCTGACTGCACCAGACTTTTTTGCATGGGGTCATGTCAGGCAAGGTGTGTACAAAACGTAACCAAGGAATTTGACTGAACAAAAGCAGCCCATTAAAGCAATAACTGAGGCGAGCCCGACTTCAACCCTGCAGGCAGCAATGAATAATTTTTCTGATCTGGTGTCGCATATGCGTAGACGAGCAAGAAGGTCATTTACGGTATGTCATTTTCAAATCTAATTAGTTATAAAAAATCAAAATTAAATTTTCTATACAATAAAATAACAAAATAAATGAAATAGATTGAATAAAAAGACAGTTATTTGGATTTCTTATTGTAGCACAATTGGCGCGCTACCCTGTATATTCGTATACATCCATTTCGGTTATACCATGGTGCGCCGGTAATTACTCGTAGTATTTTTAACTGAACTCTGTGGATGTTAACATCGATGTTATTCTTACTAGCATAGTTGAGATCCATATGCCCAAACGGATTTAATTACTCTGTTGTTCATTTGAACTTTGTAGTACAGTTTAAATTTTCAGTTCAAATTCAGCAGCCAATACCGTTGATGAGTCTTCAATTTGATCTATATTTTCTCTGCCTCAATATGTCTTCTCCACGTCATCCTACGATCAAGATGTATAGATGTATACCTAGGTAAGTAATTTCGTGACATAAAGGAATCGGTATTCCATCTAGTTTTATTTGTGTATTTTATTTTATACCCTATTTGGAGAGCCAGGGACCTTTCAAAACGAAGATATCATATTTCGCAAACCAGTGCTATATATTGCCTTATCTCTCCAGTTGGTAATCTTTGTCTTACAAGTTTTCGTCTTCCTTCGAGTTCGTTTTCGAAACCCCTTCGTGCTGGTTCGCCGTCAACCATTCTGCTGCCATGGTCTATCCAGCGCACTCCCGTTAGTTTTATCCGCGTTACTATTTCAATGCCAGGACATAGCTCATACAGCTCATTGTTTATGCGTTGCCGATTCTCGCCGTTGCGCACTATAGGGCCATAGATTTTACGGAGAATTTTTCTCTCAAAGAATCCTCGGGATGCTTCGTCTGCTTGGAATAAGACCCCGGATTCTACGCGATAAATCACGACAGGTTGTACGAAAGTCTGGTGTAGCTGAACTTACGTTAATATTAACATCTATTCGCAAGCACAATTATCCGCTTGATCTCAAGGCTGATGTTGTTGGTCTTTTTTACGCCAGATCCGAGGTACATTAATTCGTTGAGCAACACGAAACTTGTTTACACTTATATTCCAGTTAGAAATCCAAGTTTCTATTGTTTGGAGATGGTCGCTAAGAATTTTTTCGGCTGTAATTGAATTTTTGTGGGAACTAGTTGGAATGGATTAGAGACAAATTAAAAAAAATGGCCAAGAACACTTCCTTGCAGAACCCCAGCATTTACTTCGCGTTCATCTGAAATAAACTCCCCATGTTTGATCCTATAACTTATATTTTCCAAGTGACTTTCAAGGAGGCAATGAGTGTTTGCAGGAAGGTATTCTCGAATGCTATATATATGCCCGGGTGGTAGACCTTGTCAAATGCTTGAGTAACATCCACAAATATCGAACAGCAATACTATTTTTAAAAATTTTTCTAATCTCGTTAGCCAGACTGTTTGCCTGTTGTAGTGTGCTATGCACCTCCGTAAAGCCAAATTGATGATCACGGATGAAATTATGGGACATGATAAAACCTTCAAGTTTCAATATAAAGACTATCTCAAAGAATTTAAACACACATGGTAATGAACTTATAGGTCTATAAGATGACGGGAGCGTGCTATCTTTTCCAGGTTTCAATTTCATCTCACTATGGAACTTTTCCACGCTTAAGGGAACTTATAAAAAAATGGTGTCTCATAACAACCCATGAAGGGATTGGGGAGAGCCTCTCATAATCAGTGGCATGTGCGCTTTCTAGATTTTACACTCACTGGCTGGGACCTACAGTATTACACCGGTTCCGAACGGTATTTTGAGAAACTAGCTGAGTTTAATTATGTGATTGAACACATTTTCGAGAAATTTTACGTCCATGGGACGGAGGTCAGAGATCATTTTCTGCGATATGAGATCGAAACCAGGTGCTTTATCCAGGTTTGTAGTTTCCTTTATAATGTCAACAACTTCGTCAATCGTGATTTCTGGTGGTATTGTAGAAGACTCCTTAATACATACAATGTTCGAGAGATTAAAACTATTAGTGCATAGGTTGGGGCCGATAACCTGAATTAAATGATCCGGATAAAGTTTGGATTTTTCCCCACCTGTTGTCACCCAATCCCCCTTTCATTCCGTATGGAAATGATTGCCCCAACGGGCTTGCTGATATTTCTTATGGGCACCCATAAGAAAAAATTGGTCAAATTTGTCATGATATTTTCTGAGGGCAACTCGTAGACCGTTCGCTGCAACGGTAAGTTGAAGACATGCAGCTGGTGATCAATATCTTTGCCAATCCTACCGAGCTTTTCTCTTCCCGTTTACCAGATGATCAATTTCCCTATTCATGTGAGTGTATATACTCATACCCTTGCCGTTCGCTCGGAGATGGGGTTGCGTGGCAAGCTGCTTCCTCAAGGAGAGAATTGAAATTAGTGACATGTTTCTCAATATCAAGTTCGTTGACGATAGTTTAGTTCAAAATCTCTGCGTAACTGCTTATAAATATTTTATATTTCAACCAATTTGTATGTTTGGATGCTTTTGGAGCTCATGTCTGATAATGCTCAGTAATTGAAAATATCACTGGGAAATGGTCCGAATACAGTCCTAGGCACGTAGTCGCGGAGACGCTTGACCTTGCACTTCCTCTAATTATACCGAAATCAATTACATCAGGTTGTGTGCTGCGATCATGAGACCAGTACGTTGGCTGGCAGGGCGATATGTAATCGTGACCGTTTTGTCGAGACATGATGCAATAATACAACTGTTTGCCTTTTGGGTTCACGAGATGGGGGCCCTTATGGGTATGTTTCTTATTTTAATCTCCAGTAGCTAAAAATGGGTGCCATTGTTCCAAGTGGAATTGAAACAAAAATAATAGTTACTTGCATATAAAGGGTGTCTTAGTAAGGATCTACGAGTTGATTGCCGGTAGTTTGATTTTTAACTGTCTCTGAATGTAGGTGTCTTCAATCGTAGGCGCATATTGTTCAGGCGTTCACGATTCCTAATTTCGGTCAAGGATACTGCACTAATCCAATCTGGTCACACAAATCTGGTCTCACCAAAGACATCCGTGACGTCCGGCAAGGAACCGTAAAACATCTTGATGACAAGTAGTTCATTTGGTTGAAGGTTTGAACACCAGTTAATTCCCATGTATACTTCTGAATATTTCTGCGGGGGGAATATCATTCCGCCAATAAATAAATGATGGCGAGTACAGTAATCCATGAGCCTGTCACCATTTTCATTCTTATAGATCCAAAACTGTATTCTCTCATCACATCTTGTAGGGTGTTGTTGTCGTTGCCCACTTTGACACAGAAATCTCTTAGAAATATTTTATTGACACCAATTGGCAAGGACCTTACAGCAAAATACAAATGTCTATAGAACTCGTCCTACGCCTGTACAACAGAAATCCTGCGGAATTTCCAATTAAAACTCCCAATGACGATGAGACCAGAAATCGCCTTGCATGATACCAGAGCATTTCTAGACCTAGGATAAAGAAGACGGTCGAATTCGTTTATATGTTGGGTATCATTGCCGGAGTATATAAAGCTGTGACCAGATAGTAATTGAGATTTGCAACTATTACGCCAACGTATTTCGCTTAGGCCTAGGATGCCCACATTGTAGGATCCCATAACTCGTCTACCTGTTCAAGTCTCAATTTTCGGAGAGAGTTCTTACATTCCAGGTACCAATCTGAAACCGTTGTTTCAAGCCAAATATCATCATCGACGGGGGATGTTTTTTCTTGGAATTTATTGACGTTTCTATAATGATTGAAATTTAAATCGAGTGACCGCATATGATCCTAACGTTGGGGCTGCTGCTAACAAGGCTCGTGTACACCCTGTATTTGGGAGGTATTTTTACCGACTTGCCAGTCTAAATCCCTACAGTTTAGTAAACAGCAGGGTCACCTGGAGCTGGATATGGCTTTTCACCACACACTACGGTGTGTTGGCAGGAAATTTTCCTGTCCCCGTGCACTACCAACTTTGTAATCGCCCCCAAATGTCGATGGGAGACATTCTAAAAAGCTAATTTTCAACTTTTTAAGGGAGTTGATTTCAAGATACTGTCGGTTTTGTATTTTATTGTCGGCTTTAAGGTAAATATATTTCAATTGTTTTCCCACATGTATATACAAGTTTATCATCAGGCAATTCAATTAGCATTGTAATTGAATTTAAATAAGGCAAATTGTTTTTTAAACCACTCACCTAACTGGCCCAACATCTACGCAAGGACATGAAAGAAAATAAATTATTATAATAAAAGTATTGTTGTGTTTGTTGTCGCTGCTGTTTTATGAATTGGTTATGTATCCCCAGGCTTATCATCACTATCGCTTCGTATCGTTGATTATAATAAAACCCAGAAAGGGATTGGAATTAAAACCAAATGCTTTTGTTTATTTATATTGTATTTTTAATTAAATTGTATTGTTGTACAACTGTACAAGTACTAATTGAATTTCCAGTTGTTGTCTAAACAGGTGGCTGGATAATGTCGCCTATGTTATAAATGTTGCTACTACTTCTTCTACTAAAATTGTAAGCCTCTGGATGATTACACTCAGATGAAAAAGACTACAGATTTAAATTAGACTATGCCTCATGCAGCAATCACAAATATGTAGACTTAAATAAAGCTTCCGTTTAAAATTATTTTTCCACCTGTATTATAAAATATAACTGGAATGTAAATGGATCTCAAAGGTGAGCTGTAACTGGAAAATAATGCAATGTTTTTCGTAGAATAGTATCCGCAGGTAGTTCTACTTGGATCATGATAACGCTTAGGCCATATATATATATTAACTATATATTATACGATTTCCGCTCGAAAAATGTTGAAACTACTATGCGAAGAGGATAACCAATGCATCAAATGAACTTCTCTTTCTTCAGTCCAAGAAGAAAATGAAGGATTCTTCCCCCAAAATTCGTGCGTAGCATAGGAATCATTAAAATTTGATCCCCAGGTGATAAAGCGACTCTAATTGAATTCCCCTGACTAAATATACCGTTCAGATGATATTTCTCGAGAAGATTCTATAGGGATTTTATTGCATTCTATTGAGTAATTCCGAAATATTTCATGTGGAGTTAAGTTAATTTAAGAAAAATATATATTTTCACTTTCTAGGATATTCAGGGCAGAAGCATACTTTATAATGATAGGATTATTTGCTCCAAAATGATATTTCTTAGCCTGTTTCTTGTTTGCAAAAAAAGGATCTTAGCCTCTCAGTGGTAAAAAATAAAAAAAATAAAAAATATTTAATTCACTAAATAAAGATAAAATTTGTAAAAAATCCATAAGATAGGATAATTTAAATCTCCCCAAAACAAGAACCGCACAAAAATGGAAGCGAAAGTACACATCTAAAAATTTCTACTAACTAGAAGAGTACACGTGGCAAATTCGATTTACATCAAATTATGCTTTGATATAACCATACATATGATCTTGACTCTTCCACCGCCCAATTCAAAAGGAGGAGTAGTAATAACGTCACACATTCTAAACTGTCGTTCAAATCTTTTTAAAATATACGAAACATTTAAAGAGACGAGTCAGGCTTTCGAAATATGCTGAATATATTGTCTCAAGGAGTTCAGTTGTAATGCACAATCTGCTACAGGACGTCGAAGTAAGAGATAATACAGCATTAAGCATGGTTTTTATGTGGACGATTCTTAGACACAAAAAAAGCTTTAAAATAGGTGTGGAAGGCCCTCAAAAATTTAACATCGCAATAGTGGTTTCTATTGACATGTTGTAGTATATTGTATATCACATCACGTTATCACTAAAATATAATATGCTGAAAGCTTGAATCCGTCCCTATAAATATCGACAGGCTGAGAAAACTGGCCCCAGCAACACGCTGAAAAAAGACGGCCTCTGTAATGTGTTCTCCCAAACATATTCCGTAGGAATATATATGTTTGGAACACACTCCAAAAAATCATATATTTACAAGTTGTAAATATATTTAAATGCTATCATTAGCATGTAGACTTGCAAATATGCATAGGTTTACGTGCAGCCATTTGCGTGTTGCATCCCAATCATCCATATATTTACGTCGAAGTATTCGTGTGTTTCCTCCCAGACGAACGACTGACCACTGAATGCATGAAACTAAGACGCAACAGATCAGTCAATATAAGAAACACTCAATTCATTTACACACCCATTCAGGAATATATATAAATCACTGCCTGTAATAATGCCAAAACACAGTTATACATTAGCAATAACATTAACTCTGGCTGAGAACAATATTTCTTTCCACATGTTTTATTATTTTGATCTAGAGAGAGCAAATTTAAGTAAATAGTGCAACAAATGCAGCTGTATTTCTACCACAAACAAAGCTGTATTTGAATCACAAACATATATATTATAACATATTAATCCTTGTAACTAAAACATGTGATGTTGAATTGCTAATATAATGTGTTTGGACACAAGTATACTATGTATGCGACCAGCTGAAAACACTCATTATATTTGCATTCAAACGAGAACTTAGACAGACTTTTTAGGGTGAACATGTTACAGGTACAATGCACATGATTGCAGGAGTTTTATTTCATGAATTGAAGATCTACTGCTTTTTTGTTTCCTTGTTGCCGGCCACATTTTTGTTTTCAGCAGTTTTTAACAAAAAAAACCACATTTGGGTCACAAAAACATATATTATTATCTATAATAGCAAACACAATATGTGTATACAGACGTATACAATATTTGCGATAAGAAGCTACAAACACGTTGTCATCTAAACAACACCAAAATACAAATGCTTAAGCGTGTAATTCATTCTAAACCGAACCAAGCTGTAGTTGGCCTGCTGTGGTCACTATGTATCGGTATGCTAGGTTAGCAACATGTCGATCCCATTATTGACACACTTAATCCAATACGGATCGTTGTGATACCCCAGGACGTCATATTCCGTCATATTCCATTGCTGAGCTTGCAGACAGAATTGGTTTATTTCAGGGGCATTCAAGCCATATCACAAAACATCCCAATACTCCAGGATGTGGCTGAAGAAGAGCTGTACATTTATTATACTGCCAAATTGTCCTAAGATCATTCAGCTTACCACACCGAATGTCTGTTACATTTTAGTTCTCCTCTTTATCGCAACAGCTTCTGGAAAAGGTATGAGCTAAGATTACCAATCTAGACGTGTGTCGACGTAGCGGTAATTTACCCCAAACATTTTCGCATTAAACGACATATGTCATAAGACCTAAATCGTGTCATAAAACCAAAAACCATAGAGAAATGACATATAGAGAAGCGATTTGACTCAGTAACTTTACGAAGTTTGGTGTGTTGCATAAGAACGTTGCATGTTGAAGTATTGCTTTAATAATACCAGATAGAGGCAATGATTCTAACCAACCAACAATAAAGTAGCAACCGCACCACGAAGAGTGTGAAACGGAACGTCACATGAGAAAGATGACAGTTCTATATGACATTACTCTACATCAAAAACACTCGGCATACCGAATGTCATGTTTTGGATTGAAAGATATTTTGAGAACATAGAACGTCAAATTGACATTAAGCCCAAATCGGAATGCAACAGAAAACGTAAAAAACCCTTCGCATTTGAGCAAAACAAAAAGTAAAAAACAAAAAAATTCACAGGGTTCAAAAAACGGGTCCATCTAGGAACATCTAGCAGTAGTAGGTGTGTTTGTATGGGGGTTTCTTAGATCCTCTCCATTTTTTTGAAATAATTATTTTTTAATTTATTGGAATCATGCAATCGGGACTTAATGGAGGTTATATTCGACTTAATACAAACGAATATAAAACTATCTCTTACTGTTTGCAATTTTTTCAATTTAGTGTGCCTTGCAATTTATTTTCAATTAAGTGTGCGTTGTAATTTATTTTAATGCGGTAAATAACAAATTGTGGAAAATTATTAGTTTCCAAAATTTGACGAAAGACAAAGGTAACATATTATAACATATTTTTGTGAAAAAATTATATTCTACTAATAATTTTATTTAAAGATTACGATGTCTTCTTCTAATAACAATAACGTGCCCCTATCATGTGAAAGCGGAAACATTGACGATTATGAATTTCAATCAGACCATGGAGTTATAGGCCTGGTTCCTTATGGATTTCACAGCGATTCCGATAATTCTGATAATTTACCCACTAAGTCGAATGAACGCAAAAAGAGAGTTCAAGTGCAAACTTCTGGTTGGTTTGCGTCTAAAAATAAAAAGTGCAGAGATTTTGGAAAGCAAAAAGAGTGTTCTGGTTGGAATTGTAAAAAGATAAAAGAGTCTCGGAAAATAAAAGAAAGATGCTGTTGCAAAGAAAATGGAGCCATGAAATGTTCAGAGATCAATGACGATAACAGAAAGAAAATATTTTCCGAATTTTGGCAATTGGAATGGAATCAAAAAAAAAAAATTATGTAAATAGTTTGGTTGACGCATATCAAATTACTGGACCACGAAACAGAGAAGACTACAGGAAATCCAAAAGATGCCTAACATATAAATATAATCGTAGATTTCAATGCAAAAATATTAGAGTGTGCAAAAAGTTCTTCTTAAATACGTTGGATATTGGAGAAAAAACAGTGCTTAATTGGATCAAGAAGACCATAGTTTCAAAACCAATTTCAAAAACCACTGCTCAAAATATTCTAACTGATAAAAGGCAATGTCTTCATGAATTTTTTGATGCGCTACCTTTAATAGAGCCACATTACTGCCGCGCTGTTACGCAAAAAAATACCTTCTACCAGAATGGCGATCAAAAATAGAACTTTACGACTTTTACGTGAATAACTGGTGTAAAAACAAAAACGTACAGCCACTTTCAATAACAGTGTTTAATAAAATATTTCATCAACGAAATTGTGGTAGCCTAAAAAAGACCAATGCGAAATATGTGCTCGTTATTCCGTCGATGATCTGTCTTATGAAGAGTATACACTCCACCAAGAGAAAAAAAAGAGGCTAGAACAGAGAAGCAAAAAGATAAAAACGAAGAAACACATGTCTTTACCGTGGATCTTCAAGCAGTCTTAATTGCTCCAAGGTCAAATGTCAGCAGTTTATACTCCCGCGCAAAGTTGTAATTTCATAATTTGTTATTTTTTAATCTTAAAACCCAAAAAGCTTACTGTTTCATATGGAATGAAGCTGAAGGTGGTGTAAATGCCGAAGAATTCGCTAGTATATGGGTTTACATTATTGAAAACAAATTAAAATAACTTTTTATAGTGATGGTTGTAATTATCAAAATCGGAACAGTGTCATGAGTAATGCCTTACTAAATGTAGCTGTCAAGCGTAATATTGTCATTGAGCAAAAGATTCTAGAAATTGGCCACACACAAATGGAAGCAGACAGTGTTCATTCCACAATTGAGTACATTGAAATAGTTAAAGGAGCACGAAAAAATCCTGAACCATGCGAAGTTATGTAGTTGGAACACTCATTTTTTAAAAAATTTTGTGATGTTCAATATTACAAAAATATTCGCCCCGGCCAAGGTAAAGGCGATTATAAAGTGACAGATATTCGAGGCATCCAATATATCCCAAATGGTGAAATAAATTATAAAATAAGATTTCCACACAAGTGGAAAAATCTCCCCCAAAAAGTAAATAAAAATATATTGGCAATGGATTGGTCCAACTTGCAACAACTACACCAGAATAGAAGAAAAATAACAAACAGAAAATATGAAGATTTGCAATTTTTAAAGTCAACTTTAAAAAAGAGCCAAAATAAATTTTATGACGATTTACCTCATGAATAATTTTATATCTTCCTATTTACCTTAATAAGTGTTCTGATCTTGAATTTGTAGAATTTTTCATTTTTGTACTTTGTAATTTGTTGAACACCAATGAAATAAGACTGTGTGTGTGATTAATGTTTATGTTAGTTATTATTTGTTTACTATTTTAAAACCCATGAAAAATTGTACTATTTGTATTAATATTTTTTATTAAAGCAATATAAAAAAAACACACACTTCAAGTCGTTTTAATTTGCAAACAAGTTTCGAAGAAAGAGCTGAAGTCCAAAAAAGCTTTCGTCTTTGAAAATTTTTTCCCATTTTGTTTTGAATTGTAAAAGTTTAGTTAAAAGCAAAGGATGCTAAAAAGCGGTGGCGTGCGTTAAAGGCTTAAATTGTTATCCTTAAGGTTGAATATCACTTTTTTTGTTTATAAATGACATAAAAATAGGCGAAACTTTCTAGTTTATTGCGTGAATTTGTAAAAATATGGTCAAAAAAGTAAGTACGTTTATATCCAGTATTGTGCCTCAGAGGGTTAAATTTTTATTCGACATTGTCTTTAATCACCAACACTATTCATGTTAATAAAAGCAATAAAAAGAACCGGCATGACATTGCTAATTTTAAAAGTTACAAAAAAAACATAAATTACAGAAAAGGTCGTAAGTCCACAAAAAAATTCAAAATTGAAAACAGAAAAAGTCGTAAGTCCACAAAAATTGCTGCAGTTACTCGAGAAATTATTTTTTTTCATATATTGTCTGCTTCAATTAAAGAGCAAGAACAATAAACACGTAACTGCATTTAAAGATTTCAATAATCTTCAAAGGAAAGAAACTGAAAAGTTTTTTGTCTGTCCTGTAAAATTTAAAATATGGACTTACGACCTTTGCGCGTTTAGCTAACGATATATTTTTTAAATATTTTAGTGCCCAAACCTGCATCGTATCACCCAAAGTGCTACGATTGCAACTAACGTGTAACGATTTTTGGGCTTAATGACATTTGTGATTTGACAAAAACGTTTTGAGCGTAATAACGCTACGGTACTTGTGTGTGCCCATTTAACAGTGTGTAGTGATCATATTTAGTAGCAGAGAGATATCTTGTCTAAAAATAGATATTACGTTTAACATACGATACAGGTCATAACATTGTCATACTTTCCGACTGATCCCGAATTTTGTGCCCGCAGACCATATAGTTTCAGAGTTTCAGTTTTAAGCATAGGCTTGCATGCAGAACGGCGCATACCCACATGTTCGATATCCAGATAAATGGATAAGATGATCCCAACTCTCACCACCTCAACCACTTTAGGCACGGTCCGGTTCCCCGGAATGTTGTTATGCCCCTTCACTCATATAAGATGAATATTGAACTGCCTGTGCATCATATTTAGAGATACGTTGCAGTTGTGGGCAGTTCTTGAAGTCAGGAACACCGATTGCACAGATTATATAGCAGCCTAACTGGCAGAAGAGATGCTGATATCACAGGCTATGATGATGTTTCATTCCAGCTAAATATCAACTTGTTCCATTGTTATGACTTCTGCCTGAAAGATACTACAGTGGTCTGGTAGCCTTTCTGTTAGGTCTAAACTCAACTCTTCTGCATAGACCCCAAACTATACTTTGACATCTAGTATGGAGCCATCAGTGTAGTTGCCTAAATATCTACTATAACCTGGTACACGTCACTTCCTGTCTTGTCCGTCTGGGATACGAGTGGAGATGTTTCTCTCAACGGCCGAATTCGGTGTCATATAATCCACTGCTATTGTTGATTGCCAAAGACCCTTTGATATCGTGCTATGACCATATGGGCTGGTGATCCATCCCGAGGAATACTTTTGGCAGATTGTCGATATTGCGTCCATTGTCTTTCGAGCAAATATAGTACTAAAAGGTAGAGAATAACCCCAAAATATTTGCTAGGGATTGCGCGAAAGTCACTCGTTATGCATACCATTGTCATTCCCTGAACCTTTGTCGACAAACTTAGGTAAGTGGATGCCGCCAAATTGCAATGTCGTAGAGCATCAACGGGCGCTCCGATGGCGCTTTTACAAGAATATAGCGCCACTCGGTCTCTACGAGTCCTATCGATTATGCATGACTTGAAACTAAGCCTTCTGTCGAGAATCTTACCTAGAAACATATCTTCCATTATCCTTTAGGCCAAGTTTTGTACAACATATAGACAATGGCTGAATATGCAGACTCCTTTGCTTCCTACTGAAGGTACGAAATAGGGGTTGTGCGATTTAACACAAAGCAGATTCTCCTTGGCTCACTTAACTCCTGGAGCACAGTCCTGCACCGATATCTTACTATAATATTGAAAGCATTTTTACATCTTGTTAATAAACTGTGATGCCGCTACTAAGTGAGATGACCAGAACCAATAGATACGTAATATCATCGATGCGAAACAAAAATTTGCTTACACTTCTGTCATAACTATGTAAAGTACCAGCCAACTAATTTTGAAGTGTGTGGCATGCAAAATTTGGCATTTAATTTAATTTCGCTTTAAAAAAAATAACTGTTGAACATTTTTAAAATGTTGGTTTTATTGGTAATGCCACAGAGTAAGATATAAAGAGTGTAGATGTGCGTTTTAGTTAATAAGAAGCACTCATCGAGTGTATTGGACGTACTAGTGATCAGAGGACTTAACATCGATTATTATCACTACCTGGTCTCAGCAAAGGTTCACACAAGATTAAGTAGAGCGAATATCATACGAAACCAGACTCAAAGAAAGCTAGATATCGGAAAACTGCAATTACCAGAGGTAGCCACAGCCTACTCAAGGAAACTCTCGCAGCAGAACTCACCACCTCCCGCTGACGATCCTGAAGCGCAACTTAAACCCATTTCCCACTGTATAAAAACTGCCGCAACAACCGTACTTGGTTTTCAAAAACTTCTTCGCAATAAACTATGGTACGATGAAGAGTGGCGCATTGCAAATGATTAAAAGAACCCTGCATATATTGCAATGCTTCAATCAGTTGCAAGACAAGCTGCGACTGAGCGTTGTAGGGAAAAGAGAAAGGAGGTAAACCGTCTCATTAGGCGTAAGAAGTGCCAGTGTAAAAAGCGCGAGAGTCAGCAAATTTAGACAAACAGAAGAAGCCCGAAATTTCTACCAAAAAGTCAAAAACGGAGGTAATGGACATGGTTCAGGTCCCCTTCTGTAAAGACAAGGACGGAAATCTCCTCGCAGATATGCAGAGCATTGAGAGGTAATTTCTCCCCAATACTGGTATCTGAGATAGCCAATGACGATGAGACAATAGATCACAATTTTGACGCCGACGTCGATTGCCCCTAAGAGGAGTTCAGAACAAGTATTGCCCGGCTTAAGAGCAACAAAGCCGCAGGATCAGATGGATTACCGGCGGAGCTGTTTAAGGCTGGCGGCTATGAGCTGATAAGGTGCATGCATCAGATCATTGACAAAATTTGGTTAGATGAATGCGTGCCCGGCGATTGGAGTCTCATTGTACAATGTACCGTTTTTAAAAAAATTGACCCGAGAGTCTGTGCAAGCTACCGTGGAATTAGCCTTTTATCCATAGCATATAAAGTTCTGTTCTGGACGACTAAAACCAATAATCGCTGAACTGATTGGACCATACCACTGTGGCTTAAGACTGGAAAATCTACAACTAACCAGATTTCCAGACCAGAATCCTGAAGAGACCCGCTAAAACCAAGTCGACACCTATCATGTATTTATCGATTAGAAGGCGCCCTTCGATAGCCCGATACGGAAGAAGCTCTACGGAGCAATGTTTGAGCTTGACACTCCTGCAAAACTCATACGTCTCTGCAGGATGGCCTTGGCGAACACCAAATCCGCAGTGAAAATTGGTAAGGATATTATCGAACTTTTCGAAACTAAGAGAGGCCCCATTCAAGGCGACACCCTATCGTGCGATCTCTTTAACATCTTAATGGAGATCATTATGAGAAAAGCTGCAGTCAACATGAATAAAACCATCAGCAGCAAATGCCACATGCTGCTGGCGTATGCTGATGATATCGATATCATTGGGTAACAGTAACAATTAGAGAAGTTACTGCGGTTTTTTCGAGATTTGAGAAGGAGTCAGCAAAAGTGGGTCTGAAAGTAAATGAGGATAAGAAAAAATTAATATGTAAGACCAATTTATGTAAGAATTTATTTCCTTCGAAAGACTAACATGCATTCACTCCGAAAGACTGATATGCAACAAACTGTTTTACTGCTGCTTTTCACGCGTGGCATATTCTCCTTAATATTCTATTTCATCAGTATTATTTCTCTCACTGTAATCCGATTCCGAGGTAATCCCGTATTTGTGTTTATGTTATTTCCTGTTTCTCCTTTTTGCGTGTATTAATAATTGCCAGTTCAACCTTTTGTGTGTTTACAATTATGAAAATGTAATCTGAAATTTCATTAATGTCAGTTGTGTCGCAATTATAAGTGTGTAATTCCTACAAGAATGCAATGATGCAATTACAATTCACATTAAAGCGACCCATTTAGAATGGAGGAAAATGAATAGAAAAATTTTAAAAAGTTGCTTCCACTGAACACGAGTCTTGATACGATATGTTTATTGGCAGTTCCGATACTTATAAGTATTATGACATGGCTCTGGGAAGCGTTTCTAGTGCTCTAACCAGTTATTAACACACGTATGAATAATGATTTTAATGATAAGAATATTTTTGGCGTAGAATACGTCTTACCTTACGGTATAGGGAGTCATGTCAGATTGTTATTGTTGTAATCTTTATTTCATTGATTATGAGGAAACGGCGAGATAACTTTTTTTAAAATTTTTTTTGTAGGTAAATGAAGATGTTATCTTTCGTTTGATATACATTTCATATTGGTTGATATCTTCCTAATATTTAAATTTCTCAAATGAAAATTGTTTAAACACATACACTCAAACATATGTGTGGTGTTTGGTTGAGTGTTTGAGTTTGTAGCGTGAACACAAACTATGCTGCTGTTTCAGTGTGGACACAAACCTTCGGCTGTTGTTTTGATTGATGAAATATTGAAATTTCGTATATTTACTTATGTATATAAGTGAAACAAAATGTTAAATGTGAATTTGAATTTAACATGGATATATAATTATAAAAAATATATGAAAAAATTAATTCATACATTTTTATGTTAAATGAAAGTGCTGCCAAGTAAACAAAATAACAATGCTGCTTCATGCTGTTTGACAGCAGCTGACAGTTGACGTTTATCATTTATCATTTATTGTTATATATGTTTTCTGTCTTATCGGATGGCGCAGGGGCAGTCCGTGGCCGAATGCCTCGGACAACTGTCTGCTGTTTTTTTTTATTTCGTTTTATATATTTTGGTAAAAAAGTGTGTATGACCTTACAATTTACTAGAACGTTGGTACAAAAATTTCATGCCAAAGACTTCCATGCTTACTCAAGTCTTGCATATTCAACAATTAATTTCTAAGACGGGAATAAAAATGAAATGTTTTTAAATTAAAAACTAAAAAAAAATATTTTTTTACGGATTATAAACTTGCGGTTTTTTTAGAAATTGGTTGTATTTCTCCAAACGCCTTCATGAATAATATCCTCACCTAATATTTTAAAACGTCGATTCCTTTTTCATGTGATTTGCAGTTGTATATACATTTATTTTAGTTTTTATTATAAATGTAAACTACACTCCTTATGTCTCCTAATTTTTTTTCACGTATATTTAGCATCTAAAATTTGCCTTAAGGCATAACACTAATGTTATCCTTGTCAATTTAATATAACTTAAATTTTGTGCAATAATTATATTGCAAATTAAATATTAACATGTGTAACAATAATATTTGTTTAATTTATTAGCTTTTATCTAGAATACAATAACGCAGCTGCAAATAAATGCTTTAGTAATCAATATTTCAAACGCAACAAATCATGCTGGTATTTCCATTACATTATTCTAAAGTGTTCCATATTTACAGTATTAAACTAGATAAGTATTACTAGCAAATTGAAAATACTGTTCTACTACGGACTGCGAGCTGTAATAATAAAGGATTTAACCCTTGTTCATTCTTTGACAATGTACTCTTCTTACGGGCCTTGGGTTAATTTCACCCAATATCTATTAATTTATTAAAAAACGCAACAATAATTTGCTAAAATAACGTAACACTTCTCGGAGAAATTTATTATTCAAGTTCTTACCACAATAGTACAATATAAAAAAAAACAGGAGATATCAGGGGATACCGGGTTGGTGCGAGCTTTCGCTATATATTATGTACTATTTACTTCCAACACGCCTAAGGCGCCCGTAGAAAAAAAAAAACTGTAATTTAAATGGATCTTTAAGAAAAGATGTACATTTTTAAAACGATAGGCTCTTTTTAAGAAAAAGCTAATTTTTAGCTAATGTTTTTTAAGAAAAGGTACTATTTTTCAGAAGAAGTACTGTCTGTAAGAAAAAACCCATAGGAGTATGAATTTTTTTTACATTCAGTACTGTTTTTAAGATCAGGTACTTTTTAAAGATGTGGTACTCTTCTGAGGACAATTTTTGTTTTTTTTTTGAAAATGTACTTATTTTCAGAAAGGCTACTTATCTCAAGAAAAGAAACAAAGGTATATTTTTAAGGAAAGGCAATTTTAAGAAAAGGAATTTGTGTAAGAAAGGGTATTTTTTTAACAGAAGATATTTTTTGAAGAAAAGGGTTTTTTTTTTTAAAATTAGAATTTTTCTTGAATTGGTCCTTTTCTGAAGAATAGGTACATTTTGAAGAGTAAGTACTTATATCAAGAAACGTTATTTTGTTTCACAAAAAATGTACTCTTTAAAGAAAAGGTGGTTTTTTAAGAAACGGTACTTATTTTATAAAACATTTATTTTTTTAAGAAAAGGTTCTTTATTGTAAGAAAATTTCCTCTTTTAAGCAAAGGTATTTATTTAAGAAAATTTTCTTTTTTAAACTTCTTTGACTTGGTATTTCTAAATTTACTTTTTATTGGCTTCAAAACTACAATACATGTGACCTGGTCTGCGGAAAGGGGGCTTAGGTGTCAAAAAATTAATTTTCACTCTTTGGTTAATTCGGATGGAAGATGAGATGCGTTTTCACGTGGTGAAAAGCAGAAAATCCTAACTTGCTTAGAAGTGTACTAAAAATGTAGAGAAATTTTGTTACCAGCTCCTCCTCCTTTACATCAACAACATACAGGTCCATGTTAACAAAAGTTTGTTCGGTATCATCTTCTGCCTGAGATACACATACTTCGTCTTCATCATCATCGCTCTCTTCATAGTTTTCATCATCCTTTTCATGGAAATATTGTCCGTATACGGCACTGAACTCCTCATCAACACTCATGTTTCATTTCATGCGAAATGCGAAGACGATAATCAACAGAAACAGTAAACGTCACTTCTTCAGTGTTACTTTTTTAAATGTTCCACACTAGCAACTTACACGATGAACTATAATAATATCCCGACCAACAACAACACTTACTGGACGTCCGGCGCGGAGAACAATTAACGAGATAATGAGAAACTGACGAAACGAGTTGCTCATTTTTAACAGCTTTTTCACAGAAAACTAGTTTTCGCACGTAAGCTCCCTTTTCGTAGACCAGGTCACATATACTAAACATTGGTTACAGGCTCCATCTAGAAAACTTTCCTTTAAACGAGAAGTTTTCTACCCTATGTAAGTCTAGACACAAATCAAAGCAAAAGTACCCAATATAGTTGATAATACTGGGTTGTAGCATAATAGTGTTAAAAAAAATTGTTTAATTTTTTTCATTTAGCCCCCATCCCGCAACGTTCGATAAGGAACTTCATAAAAAATTCCAATTCAGATCGGAGATATAGCCCAATTTATGGAGTGGCCCATGTCATAAAATGATTTCGAGTGCTAACACAGGGTACTACTGATAAAAGTGAATGAAATACCTGTATGTTTGAAATTAGCCCCAAGGGAGCACAGACAATGTACCCTTCTACAATGTACCCTATCCCAAGTATATGCTGATTCTATTTCAGATCGGAGATATAGTCAGCTTTATGAAGCGACCCATATCATTAACAGAAATAATGATTTCGAGTAAAAGTATTGGATATTCCTGCTAAAAGTGAATGAACTCCTTGTATATTTGAACCTCGGCCCATGGGAGCACATAAAACTACCATCCCAATGATATGCTGAGTCAACTTTATGAAGCGACCCATATCATTGAGAGAAATAATGACTTCGAGTGCCAGTATTGGGAACCCCTGATAAAAGTGAACGGACTACTTGTATATACCATATTAGCCTCATGGGACCGCATAACACCCCCATCCCAAATAAATGCTGATTCCATTTCAGATCAGAGATATAGTCAACTTTATGAAGCGACCCATGTCATTGACAGAAATAATGACAATATCTCCGATATGAAATGGAACCAGCATATATTTGGGATGAGGATGTTATGTGCTTCCATGGAGCTAATTGCAGATATACAGGTAGTCCATTGACTTTCATCAGGAGTATCCAATATTGGCACTCGAAATCATTATTTCTACCAATGACATGGAAGTTCATTCACTTTTGTCATGAGTGACCAACGTTAGATAAAAAGCGAACTAAGTCAGTTTTTTAGAAGAAGAAAAAATAGTTGTTTCTATAAGCTTCAGAAATGCTTAATGACTGTTTTTTCGGTACAAAAAATTTTTGTTGCCAAAAAAATCAGTTTTCAGATATTTTGTATAAGTGGTTTGTGTCTTCGGTAAATAAATTTATCGGATAAATTTATCAACACACCCTTAATCAATTGATAATTAATTCACTACCTATGACTGTATAGAAGAGTATCATTTCGTTTCATGGAAAAAATTAGAAACATATGCATGTATGAGCGCACTTTATATATTAAATTTGCTTGTTGCAATTTGAGCACAAACTGACTTAGATTTTTGAACAACAATTTTGAGAAGATAGGTTTTACTTGTCTCTTATTTGGTAGGACACTCGGCGGAACAGTACTTATCGCTTTATTTTTACACGCAGCTTAATTCTTTGTCGTTGTATTGCTAGCAAACATATATATGTTTCCTGCAATATGTTGCTGGGGCCGTTTGTTTCTGCGTGAAACTGATTTCACCAGCGCCGATTGGGGATCAATTTGTAAAGCGAGTTTGTCAATACGGGTCCTTATTCAACAAAAGAACTCGTCTAAGTGCTCGTCCAGGGGAAAATATTGACACTGTAGCTGAAGGTGTGCTGGAACACCCATCAAGATCAACTAGCAACAGTTTGCAGCAAATTGAATTTGTATAAAGATCGAAGACTTAAGTTAAAATATTCGAAGAAAGCATCGTGGCCATTCGATTCATATTCAATTTTCCATTTTTTTCTTCGGGGCTACTTTAAAACAAACTGTCGCATTTTGGGCTCGGCAAATCCAAACGACGTCGAGGAAATGCGATGCATCCACAACGAGTGACTGTTTGGTTCTGTTTTTGGCATGGCTGCATCATGGCCCCATTTTTCTTCGGAGCCATTTTTTCCGTCAATGGTGAGCGTTACCGTGTCATGCACAGCAGGCTTTTGTTCCACAAAGTTGAAGAGGATGGCAGATGATCCCGTTAAACTATTATCTTTGGAGCGCCGTGAAATATAAGTGTGTCGCAAACAATCCTGAGTGCACTGAGGCCTTAAAACACGAACTAGAGCCCAAACAATCGACAATGTACTGCAGAATTGGGTTGGCCGAATAAGGTACTGTGCCTATATTAGTATTTTTTTTAAGCGAAATTAAATTTCATCATTTCCCTTACGGGAATTTAAATTCTAAATTTTAAATGGCCCACACTTTAGTTTCACATCACATACCATGAAGTCATAGGCTTGCACACTCTAATTCGGACCTGCAATTTTACACCGGTTCCGAGCGGGTTTTTGACAAGTATTTTCATGAGTATCTTCTCGGTAGTCGATCTCAAAATTCAAAAAGACTGAATTAAAAATAAACGATGTTTATAAAAGGCATAGTTTACGATTTTGTCATAAAAATCGTAACCGAAAACCGGTTTCGCAAAAATCGGAATATTCAAAGAAACCGAAAACCGAAATTTTTTAAAATCCGGTTTTTTGAGTTCGCTACAGCGGACATTTTTATTCCTTTGCTGAAGCTTTTCCGGTCAGTGTAGCATTGTTTTATTTTTAAATATTGTTTCATTTCCATAGATATATATCTCACCCTAACAATAAAATAGTCATATATCAAAATATGCAGATATTGTTTTATTGCTTAAAATAAGTATTTAATGGCCTAATGCATAATGAAGAACTCTGAGAACGTGCACAGAACAGTCCTATTGAATGGGACATATGTGGAAGAAAATGGGCTTGGATAAGCAACATAATTAGGTAGCCAAAGTCAAATACTGCTGATGGGCAATGGAATGGAACCCTCGAAGGAGGTGGACCACCAAATACATGGAAGTGGTGCGTGCAAAAGGAAAATAAACAAACTCGACTAACATGGAATCAAAATAAATTAATTGCACAGACAGAAATCGATGGATCGGACGCTGACCAGGATGCAATATTTCGAACCTGGATTTTCTTCTTTTGGTTTTTTTTATCCCCCGTTGGCCCATGTGTTTGGCTCATCCGCCTTCTAAAGGACAAAAGAATATGCCCGATACCTTGATGAGCTTCAGTAACATCAGTCACCTACTAAGCCTGAGACACATCAGTGCTCACATTACCCAACCAGGCTGCTCATTTATGTTCGCCTTCTCACTCTAGCTAGCTAATGGAGACTTCCGATAAAGCCATTGTCCAGGACATACTGCGTGGAAGTAGTGAGCTGCTTGGACTGCCCAATGAAAGAATCATTTCTGGCCACTCCCAAGTGAATGGCTATCAGAAACTTTCCACCTCCACGGACAGTCCCATGTCCCAATTGTATTTGTTATTGTAATTAGTTTATCTGAATATTAATCTAATAGTGTGTACTTTTACAATGATTCAGAATAACTTCGAATAAAAAACAATGGTTTCCCGCAATATCCCATGAAGGGATTAGGGAGGCTGTGCGCATTGCAGTGAGCTGTGCGCATTCTAGTTTTACACTCACTGATCGGGTTCGGTTCCGAACGATATTTTCAGAAGCTCTTTCATGGCTAAGTACTCGATAGTGTAGCCGCCTCTAAGGGAGGCAACCGCCGTCGAAAGAAATTTAAGGTGTTCAGAGCAGGGATCGAACACACGATTTCATGCAAACTATCACGACGAAGGGCTGATTTACTTCTGCTAAATGCTTTATTTTTGAGGTGGAATGGGCTGAATTTCTAGTAATTCGAAGACTAGTAACTCGTTTGCAATGTTTTTTTGTAGCTTTTTGGTTTTAATATAATTCATTACCACATTATGACTTCGTCCGCTTTGTCTACCGATTACACGATAATAATATTTTCAGAGTGGTAAACATAAATTTTTACCATTTCCGATGAACTTACTCTTTCTATCCATTTGGTAATATACTGCCACAAACTTGTACTTTAATTTTATTTAGGTTTTATATAGCTTTACCGCAGCCGACGACTTATTGAAGATAATGCTGGGTGTGGTTCTATTCTGGTGAACCACGAGCAAAAGATAATAGTTGCAACTTATTTCAAACAGAGACAGAGAGATTTAAATAATCAGTGTTACCTCTTTTATGTATCTTAAAAGAAATAATCTATATTACCTCTCCGATCTTTTATGTTAAATTTTTGTTGGCTCTATTCTGATGAACCACAGTGTACAAATCTTCAACAAGGGCCATTTCCATTCATTATAACGGGTCCGCCAAATAACTTTTTTATTTGAAAATGCTATAAAAAAAAATATTGAATATTTTCTCAAATTTCTTTTTTTATTTGAAGTACAATCCTTCCGGTTAGTAATGGATAATAATTTCATTCAAATGGCTGCCTCGGCTGGCCACGCAGTAGCCTACATGATTGGTCCAATTTTTAAGCACATTATCGATTGTGTGCAGCAGTATTTTACCAATGGCTTCACGAAATTTGTCCTTTAAAGCGTCAATTGTCTCTGGCTTGTCGGCGTAACACTTACCTTTGAGGGCACCCCACAAATAATAGCCCAACGGTGTCAAATCGCAGCTCCGAGGTGGCGAAACGACATCAGCTCTACGGCTGATAATGCGATCTTCAAAAACAGGGCGCAAAACATCGTGTGTAGCTTCGGCTGTGTGGCACGTAGCGCCGTCCTCAATTTTTGTGAACGCCATTGACTGTAACGGCCACTCCTTACTCATTTTCGAAGATAAATGGCCCAATTATGCCTCTGGACCAAAATCCGCACCAAACAGTGACTTGTTTTGGGTGCATCGGCTTTTCAATGTATGCGTGCGGGTTTTCTGTGCCCCAAATGCGACAATTTTGCTTGTTTACATACCCGCCAAGATCAAAATGAGCTTCATCTGAAAACATGATTTTTTTTGGCAAAATCGGCATCTTATGTAAGTCGATCGCAGGCCCACTTAGCGAAGCGAAAACGCATTGGATGGTCAGTTGGCTTCAACTCCTGAACCAATTGGACTTTGTATGGCGTCATACTAAGGTCTTTATGCAAAATTCGTCTCAATGATGTCTCCGAAATGTTCAATTGTTGAGAACGACGGTGAATTGATGTTGATGGCGCTTCACGCACACTTTCTGCCACACCAGCAATATTCTTGGGTGTACGCACTATTTTTGGCTTTTCACGCTTTGGTTTATCGATGAGGATGCCAGTTTCTTTCACTTTTTTCACAAGATAACGAACATACGGAGCTGACGGTGCTTCTCTTCTTCCAAAATCCGTACGCAATTTTCGCACACATTCTGCAACATTACGAAATGTCACTAGTAGCACTAGTTGAAAAACAAAAACGTTAGATGGCGGACCCTTTATATATGCGTGGTGTTTTCTCTTCCCTTTCGTCAACGAATTTCTTACGAATATGTCTGCCTCGTGAAAGTTTTCATACATTTTTCTGTTTAACAAAAACAAGTTTTTGCCTCTACTGAAAAATGTTAAATTTTTGATTTATAATTATTTTATAGATAGGGACCGATATAAAGTTTGTCCAAACGTTGAAGGTGTCAAGGAGCTTTTCCTGATAACTATTAAAAAAAAAATACCACAAGTTTTAAAAAAAGTACAATTTATTAACTGTATATTAACAGTGTTTTAATCTATTAATATTATAAAGAGGAAGTGTTTGTAAGATTGTTAGATTGTGAGTTTGTTAGTTTGTCTGTAGGGGGTTGGTTGGTTGAAAAGGCTGAAAGACAGCTCGCTGTCTAGCACACTAGCCACTGTGATACCTGCAGTTTCCTCCATAGCAACTATTGACTAGTTGTCTAGCCAATTTGCCCTTTCAATAAATTTGTCTATAAGACCTACAGGAATATCCTGTAGGGCTACGGTACTAACTAGATGTGTTCCGAATATCCTACTTCTCAGTCCTGCCAGAGCAGGGCAATCCAAGAGAAGGTGTTTCGTCGTTTCGTCGTTTCCTCGTCCTCTTCCATGCAGCATCTACAGAGAGTGGAATTTCAATGTCCCAATCTTAGGGCGTATTTTCCTACATGACAGACAATGTCCCGTAAGTGTTCCTATCAGTGTGGATAACCTCCCTCTCGGCAAGTTAAGTAGTTACCTAGTCCTCTTCCTGACCACCTTTGGCCAGAGGACCCTGGCTTGTTTGCAAGTTGAAGTAAGTCGCCACTTGTCCTCGTCCAGTATGAGTATGGCTGTAACTTCCGCCTGAAATACACTACAGTTATCAGGCAGCTTGAAGGAGGTATTTACGTTTAGGTACGGTGAATGGACCCCATATCCTACTTGCTCGCCCAACTTTGATCCATTCGTGAAAAATCTGATACTACTAGTATCCCCTTCCAGTGACGTTTCCAAGGTATTCCTGTTCGGAATAGAAGTCCTTAGATTTGTCGCTGGTAGAAGGTAGGGGATAGAGTAGTCCCTTTTTGGCGGGAATAGAGTTGATCCGGTGTAATAATTCAGCGTATCCGGAATGCCCCGATATCAAAACGCCACAATGTCTGATTCTCACCAGGGATGTAGCGGCTGCCGATTCGGCGATGATATCTGGAGTACATATGTTCAGGATAGCACTAAGTGCAGTACCTGACGTCGTGCCCATTGCCCCACTAACGCTAATCTGTGCTGCTCTTTGAATTGTCATCAAGGACTTCAGAATATACTTATTTTGGAGGGACCTCCACCAAACTACGATGCCATAGAGAAGTGTTGGTCTGACTATTGCCGTATAAATCCATTACAGCACTAATGAGCAACAGACGCCTTTTTCACCCTCTCCTCCACATTCGGTTTCCAAGACAGTTTTCTGTCGAGAATTATCCCAAGATACTTAACCTTTTCCGTCAATTCTAATTGCACCCCATTAACTGACGGGAATTCAAATGCGGGTATTTTATAGTGGATTAAGTGATAGATCGTTTTTAGCGGTCCAGTTCGAAATCAGACTAAGTAGGCTGGTTGTCCGAATGCTAATTACATTGAGGTTTTTACCCGAACAGATGATAGCAATATCATCGGCATAGGCAAAGACCTGGCATTCGGCCTTGTCCAATTCAAGAATCAGTTCATTGACAGAAGTTAACCATAATAGTGGTGACAGAACGCCCCCCCCTGCGGTGTTCCCCTGTTTACGTTCCTAGCAACTGTAACACCACTTCGTTGAGCTTTGACGGATCTATCCACCAGAAGCTTCCCAATTAGGCGTGTCACTAAGCTGTCGACTCCTAGATTCTGTAACGACCTAAGAAGCGCCGAAGGTATAATGTTATTGAAGGCTCCCTCCCACTTTAGTTTGCTTCCAAATGCTAGGAGTGACTCCCAGCATAAGGCAGCCCCTGAAGATTGCCTCCAACCAACTACAAGATAGGTATAGTGTCTCCTGTACTTGCGCGGGAATTATCCCGTCAGGTCCGGGTAATTTATTGGGCTTAAAGCATCTAATGGCCCATATCAGATTCTTTCTGCTCACTATTCAGCGAACTTTTTCTAAGCTAGGTGAGTTTCCGCATAGATCTTCTGGCTGATGACCACCATTCCGGTCATCGTTGGGAAGTGGGTATCCAGCAGAATCCCAAGAGACTCTTCAGACGAAGACCTCCACGTTCCATCGTGCTTCATTAAGAACCCCGCACACGGTGAGTTTTTAGCGAGCACGCATCTTAAGCGTGCAGTCTGGTTGATTCCCTCAATGGATTCACAGAAGTTTCGCCAGGATTTCCATTTGGCCTTCTTGATTTCACCTTTATATAGATTAAGACTAATCTTGTAAACGTCCCAATCCCACTTGTCGCCGCTATTTTTGGCCTTGTTAAAAAGCCACCTAATGGACGATCTTAGATCCTGAAGCTCAGCGTTCTACCAATAAGGTTTTTTGTTACCCTTGGCAGCATTATAACCACTGGTCTTACAGGACTCATTGTGCGCGCTCCTGCACGCATCAGTAAATTTGCCAACTAGTTCTTCCAGCTCTGGCGCATGAGTCGGAATATTCGGATGGTTACCTAAGAGTTTCCTTAGGTGCCCACAATAGGCGTTCCAGTCCGTTTTCCTATAATTTTGAAAAACTTCCTTTATCAGAAGTTCCATATTTATGTGGAACTGTAGATATCTATGATCAGAAAGTACGCTCCAATCGGACACAGTCTTAGCCAAGTAGTAAAGTTAGGTCTAGTAATTCCCTCTCAACTTAAGTTATGAAAGTTGGTTCGTCGCCTCTATTACATATAGTCAAGGATTGGCTTATAATGAAATTAAAAAGAGACTCATCTCGATCATTGGTGCCGGTACTCGCCCACATTGTATGGTGCGCGTTGGCATCGGCACCTATAATGACGCTAAAATTCCGTCTTTTTGCCTCCGATACAATATCCCCGAAGCATTTCGGAAGAGGTGATTCAGTATGGTCGTGCGCCATGTACGATGAAACTTGCCAGATGTCCCGCTGACCGTTTTCTAGCAAGAGGCTGATGGCGGTTGTATCGGTATCTTTAAATTCTACAATGTAGGGGGTAATCTTCTAAAAAAACTCATCCGATTTTAAAAACTCGTCCACCGGTAGAATGCCACATCGTCACTGAGTGCTATAGGCTATCTTTTTAGTTTTCCCCTACTAAACTAGGTTTTCTACTTGTAACATAAAATAAAATAGAGGCACACCTTATATAATAATTATATTTAACTATTAATTCCGATGCCCTCAAACTAAAATATTGACGTCAATGGTTTTGATTTGATTTTCCTAAAAACTAAGCGATGAGACCATCGTCGACATGTTAAAAGATCAGAGCAGGTATTGAACCTAGGCTCTCCTGTACAAAAATCGCTCACACTAACATTCTACCACAGATGTTCACCGAGAATTAGGATTATAAAAATCCGGTACATAGACAACTTAGCCCACTATCTTCTTTTGTTTGTAGTTTATGTAATACTTAGCAATTTTGCTAACTACGAGGCTTGCCATTTATATTTCTGGCCTATGCAGGTTTTAGTTTTGCCTGTTATCTGGCAACACCATTAGAATGTGTCCCAGTTTCTAGCTTATTAGTTAGTTAGTTAGCTGGCAACCAGGCGAGTATACAGTAAATGCACTTTTAAGCAGCCACAGTCAATATAAAGGGGTTTTCAACAAAGACGCTACAAAAGTAAATCGATAGGGTCAGCAAACGACGCCATATTTTTTCCCGCTCTTTTGACATGTCTCTTCAGTAAGGTTTGCCATTTCATCGTGGAGAGATATACGAGCGAACAACGAGTCAAAATTATTAAAATTTACTACCGAAATTTGGAGTCAGTGACCTCAACTTTAAGAGCGCTACGTCCAATATATGGTCGTCATAATCGTCCTACCAGATCAACAATTGAGCGTCTAGTGGAAAAATTTGAATCCACAGGCACAGTACAAGAGTGCCCTTAGTGTCAAGAATATTGCTGCCGCTGAGGCTTCAGTTCAAGAAAGCCCAAGTGTGTCTCTCATACGTCTTTCTCAAGCGTTGGGCATCTCTGTGACGTCGTTGTGGCGAATTTTGCGAAAAGATCTTGGCCTACATCCTTACAAGATCAAATTGACGTAAGAACTGAAGCCGCTTGATCACCATAATATTCGTGAATTGGGCTGAGCAACAACTTGAAAATGATTCGGGTTTTCATTGGAAAATCATCTTCATCTTCATTGGAAAATCATCTTCAGCGATGGGGCTCATTTCTGGCTGAATGGCTTCGTCAATAAGCAAAATATGCGTTATTGGTCAGACAGCAATCCACACGTAATCCACGAGTCATCATTGGATCCCGAAAAAATTACGGTTTGTTGCGGTTTATGGGCCGGTGGCATCATTGGGCCGTACTTCTTCCGTGATGATCAAGACCGGCACATTACTGTGAATGCGAATCGCTACCGTTCAATGATAACCGAATATTTTTGGCCCCAATTGGATAATATGGACTTGGAGGACATGTGGTTCCAACAGGACGGCGCCACAAGCCACACAGCGAATGCCACAATCAATTTATTGGAAACCAAGTTTGGTGAACGTGTTATCTCACGAAATGGCCCAGTCGACTGGCCGCCTCGATCGTGCGATTTGACGCCGTTAGATTATTTCCTGTGGGGCTACGTCAAGTCTATGGTCTATGCCAACAAGCCAGCGACTATTCATGAACTTCGTACGAATATCGAACATGAAATTGCAGCAGTATCGGCCGATTTATGCTTGAAAATCGTCGAAAATTGGATTCAGCGTCTGGACTTCTGCAAGCGTGCCCGTGGTGGCTATGCAAAAGAAATCGAGTTCCATACATAATGGCATCGAACGTACTTTCACAGGAATAAAGAATTTTAATTGGTATCTAAAACCGGTTTTCTTTTATTTGAAAAAACTTTTGTAGCGCTCTCATTGAAAAATCCTTTAGTTCGTGTGACTTCAATATCAGTTACCAAACTCTACAAACGGAAAAAAATTTTTACATATTGTGAGCTCCCTTTCGATTATATTTTCCTTTCTTCACAAATTATAACGAACCTTTACATGCTGAAAATTAACGGCACCAGTAATATATTGCAGGAACCATGTACATGTTTACAAGCCTTGTCCTTGTGAATTGACGATCTGCTGCCTTTTGTTTCTTTATTTTCTGCCACGTTTCTGATGCAGCAGTTTTTAACAACAAAAAACCACACCTGGGTCATAAATACATACTATATTATTATCTATTCATCATTGTATTCCCAACGTGTAATATTGAATAGCAAACACAATGTGTTTGGATACAAGTATACTATATTTGCGACAAGCTAGAAACATGTTATATTTGCATCCAAACAATAAAATAAGACACATTTTGCAGCGTGGCCGAACCATCAAATTTCTCCAACTGGTCCTATCCTTCGACTTTTCACGCCAGTTGGTAACAGAGAATAATTTCGAGTACTCGGAAAAAAAGTATACCCATATACATATTTATAATTAATATACTTGCGTACACTTGTACTTCCCTGCAGTATTGGTAATCGACTCTACGCTGATGAGTTCATCGACTACCACAAACCTTTCGTCGACTACTCGCTAAACTACCAGCAATGCTTTTGAGCGGCGAATTTAACAAGGCGATGTCCGCTTTGGTAATGCCTTACTGTTCGTCGATTACTTCATCGGTAACATTTCGTCGACGCATTTATCGGTGACATTTCGTCGACGCATTTATCGGTAACATTTCGTCGACAGGTTAAGAAAAACAATAGAAAATCTCTGGAGACACTACCTTACAGATTACCACTGAGTACCAATGTAATCGGCGATGTAGTCAATGAAAAATCAATGGCGATGTAGTCGATGAAATGTTGCCAGCCACTACTTGTGAAACTGCAGGGTTGTGGCACTATGAGTACCTCCAACACTTGTACTTGGGTTGTATCAAGTATGCATGCACTCCATAATTAATATAACCGACATTATTGATACATATCAAACTTATTTTCTTTCATACAAGTACGAATGTTGTAACACTCATAGTCACCAGTGGCCGATCATATTCGGGTTTTCACTCGTACACAAAACGAATGGCAACACAACTCTCAACAAAGAGCATAACAAATAGAAAAATTTTCATTCAGTAGGATGGTAGCTTTCAACAAAGCTGGTTGTTGTCGCTTTAATTCAGAGTTCGCATTTACCCCCCATGTGTAACCTATACGTGGGGAATGTGTAATGAACGTTTACCCATTACCACAGGGTATGGGGAAAATAATCGGTAGCTACCCACAAAAATGGGGAACTACCCTCAGGGTAATGGGGAATATGATGGGTAGCTACCCACGACAATGGGGAATTACTAGAGTGTCCAAAACCGGGGAAAACGGTTTTTTCGATATTAACCGTGTGCCGGTTTTTTAAAAAACGTAATTTTCGACCAAACCGGAAACCGGTTATTTGACGTCGGTTAATCGGATTTTACTTGATTTGAGTTAATATCCTTAAAAAAATTAATAATAAATGATATGATTTTCTAATTTTTGTGAAATTTTGGATTTAAGAAACATGATTTCTATTTTTAGATATGATCTAAATGACATGTCCAACCAATTTTCTATGATTTGAATTAAAATTAATTAAGCTTTTCAAACATTTTTTTTATCGAGTTTCAGAATGTTTTAAACTTAATAAGATTTTGATACATGAAAATCTTTTTCAAATTTGAATAGGTTAATGTGAATTTGAACAAAACTTTTAAATTTTTTATTAACACGCATTTCAAATTGGAATTTGATTTAAAATGTGATGATTTAGTCGACCTTTCGTATTATATAAGTAGGTATTTCAAATTAAAATATTCGAGGGTAAAGTGTATTATAAATTATTTTATTGTTCAGTATTTCGCTACCCATTGGGTAGCATAGTCAGGAAAATAAGCACAATTATTAATTAAAAATTAAATTTTAATTTTTAATTCCATAATTTTTAATAATTAATTCTGTTTATCTTCCCGACGATGCTACCCAATGGCTAGCGAAATATTGAAGAATAAAATAATTTAAATACTCCCAACGTTCGAACATTTTAATTTTTTTTCAAATTGAAACGTAATTAATTAATTACATTTGTGAAATTTTGAGTTTACAACATGAATAAGAATAGAAATGGTCGTTAAACAATGTATTATAAGTTATACATGTGTAATTTAATTTAAAGCAAAACACCGAAAAAACCGGTTCCACCGGTTTTTGCCAAATAAAAAACCGAAAACCGGTTACTTGAAAAATTGATTTTTCGAACAAACCGAAAACCAGTTTCTTGTAAAATTGATTTTTCGAACAAACCGAAAACTGGTTTCCAAAAAATTTCGGTTTTTTGGACACTAGGAATTACCCATCACGATTACCCATTACCCGCAAGGTAATGGGGTAAATAATGGGTAGCTACCCACGACCATGGGGAATTACTAATCACGATTACCCATTACCCAGGGTAATCCATCCCCATTTTTGATCGAAAATTTGAAAAAGTTTCTATATCTCGGAAACGGAGCGTCCCATCGAAAAATATCCAATTTGGGGCCACCGGTTTTTGCCAAAATAAAAAACCGAAAACCGGTTTCTTGAAAAATTGATTTTTCGAACAAACCGAAAACCAGTTTCTTGTAAAATTGATTTTTCGAACAAACCGAAAACTGGTTTCCAAAAAATTTCGGTTTTTTGGACACTAGGAATTACCCATCACGATTACCCATTACCCGCAAGGTAATGGGGTAAATAATGGGTAGCTACCCACGACCATGGGGAATTACCCAGGGTAATCCCAGGGTAATCCATCCCCATTTTTGATCGAAAATTTGAAAAAGTTTCTATATCTCGGAAACGGAGCGTCCCATCGAAAAATATCCAATTTTTGTGAGTTTCTACGGGTTTTTCATAAAGTGGTTCAATTCGTATGGAAGAATTTTTTTTTTTCCAAAAATCGCCCAAATAAGACAATCGCTAAAACAAAAAAGTGCATATAACTCGAAAACGGTACGTCCAATCGAAAAAATAATAAAAATTTTTCGCCGTAAGAGCCTTTAAATGGTTTCCCATTACATCCCACGAAGGGACAGGGGAGAGCTTCTCACAATCACTGAGCTGTGGCCGTCGGTGGTGCAATGGGGAGTGTGTGCGCCTCTTAGACATGAGATCCGGGGTTCGATCCGGGGATGTCTCAATCGGTGAGGTTTTTCCCCACCTTCACTGCTGTTTTGGTGTTTGGTAGCGTCATTCTATAGAGGCGCATCAGGTTTGCCAGAATCCCAAGTTCAGACAAAGCTTCGTACAGTTTTCTTATGGTATGTATCGAATTGGTTTTCGTGGGTCTTTTCTAGGATTTGGAGTAGCGTGAATATTTGATCAGTCGTGGACTTGCCCGGTCAAAAGCCATACTGATAAGGTCCAATGAGATTTTCAACAATTGGTTTTAGTCTTTCATGTAACACGTTCGACAAAATCTTTATATGCCTATGATTAACCACCTTACTGTACTGTGAAAAAAGTGGTCTAATGAATATATTTGCTGGCAACGTTTGCTTCGGGAGTGATTTCGTACAGGTCGTCCAAGATCGGTTGATGTGCCAGAAGACTTTGGTCTGTGCGGGAACTGGTATCGAAAGATGATCACATGACATACCATGAGATTGAGGCAACATTGGGAATTACTTTCACTTCCACATATTAGACCGTAATATAAAATTTCGCGGTGGTGCAAGGAAATGTTGAAAAAAAAATAAAAGGCGGAGTTTGAAAAAACTTCCATAAAATCAAAACTTCCTTAATCAAACTTCCATAAATCATCACAAAATAATAGGCCGAAAATATTAGTTGAATACTCAGGATTTGGATAGCAAAATAATCGTTCTATGTATCAAGTAGAATACACTCACAAAATTTCAGAAAGAACAGTTAACCCCTTCAAGTGCCGCAATGCACTTGAAGCAAAAGTAGATGCAATGTACCATTCTGGAAAATTTTACTATAATTTGGAAACATTTTCAAAATTATAAGGATGGTAAAATGTAGCATATGCCATGTTGAAAAACCTAAATTTGTACCATTCCTGGAAAAAAATAGTTTCGTTGCTGCAGACAATATGTTTCATTGCCCGCTCGTTTTTTAGACTGGTTCTCTTTCCTTATTTTCATAAAAATTAGTTTTGTTCTATAAACAACCTATTCATTGGGGTAACGAAATTTTTTCGTCAACTATAAATGTCGGTAAAACACCAAAATAAATAACGAAACAATAGAAAACAGTAAACTATAAACAGTAAGATAGTATTTTAACCCTAATCCTGTATTTTGGGCAAATTTTTGAGCAAACGCATTCTTAACTCAGCGTTCCTGGCCTGTATTTAGTAATATCGGAATGAAATTTATTGGCAATTATTTTTTACGTATATTTAGCAGCGTTGTGAATATTGGTATCGTGGCGCCACCAGAGGCTCCCCCATAAAAAGTAACAAAACTTGTATTGTTGGCACATTTTGCCCAATACAATTTTACATTATATCCGCAAGCAACATTGACACTCTGTGCTTTAATTTTCCTTTCCCGGGAAATCCCTGATCTGCACACATTTTTTTGTATTGCTGTAGCTAAATTCGCTACAATAACCGCAATATACGCACACTTATTTTAGAGCTCCACAACCATTAGAAACAGGAAAACATTCAACATTCGTGAATGCACTTTCGTTTATGTGAGTGCGTAGTTGCTTCAACTGCAGTCGCGGGTTTTGAAGTGTGTAAGTCAAAATAAATCTTTTTTTTTCTTTTAGCCCAAAAAAGAAAAAAAAATCCTCTACCAAATTTCGAAATTTCATCAGATGAACGAACAGTGACATATATTGGCATATGCGAGAGAGAAAGTATTTGCTCCGATGCACAACAATTATCTGTTTCAGTGCAAGAGGAAGACCCATTTTCCGGGTTTTTTTCTAAAGACAAAAAAACAATTTGGCCACAACAAATGTGGCAGCTCATGGTTGGTAGGAAAAGGGATAAAAACGTTATTACTACTACTCCACGACCAACTCGATATGTTAGTGATGTAAAATCTACATTCGACTTGTATATGACAAAGGCCATGCACACTATTATTATAACGATGACAAATATTGAAGGCAATTTTCATCGTATTTCCCAACATAGTTACACTACATATGTAGGTATCAAAGTATCTGGAGAAGTTTGGAAAGAATTAACCATGCATCCTTATAGGCATATTTCGGATTGCTGTTATTAGCTGGGGTTTATCGTTCTTGTGGTGAACCAATGGAATGTTTTTGGGACGATGTTAATGGAAGGTCCATATTCAAAGCAACAATGTCGTTACGTAGATTCCAAAATATTAGCAGAGTTTTTCAATTAGACGATAAATCAGAGAGAACGGATCGGGGAGCTCCCGACAATAAGAGTTATGTGGAACAATTGGGCTAATAATTTGAAGATTATGTATAATACAAACGAATGCGTGACAGTCGATGAACAGCTGGTGCCATATCGTGGCAAATGCCCAGTTAGGCAATATATTCCTTCGAAGCCAGCGAAATACGAAATTAAAATTTCGGCACTGTGCGACTATAATGGTATATGCAAGTTTATATCGGACAAAATCGTAATTACGTTCATGAAAAGAATCAGAGAGGGGTACACGAACTTGCAGAAGGACTCAAAGGCCGGAATATAACTTTCGATAACTTGTTTACCTCATACGATCTTGCTGCTGAACTTCTGGAGAAGAAAATTACTATAGTTGGGACTGTTCGAAAAAATAATATCCCCCCCCCATATATAGGACGAGAAAATCCTGCCTTTTACTCAGATATACGTTACATTATAAATATACGTTACATTAGTAGCTTATGTTCCAATGAAAACTAGTTGCGTATACTTTATAAGCACAGTGCACCACAAACAAAGGATATCTAGTCGAAGAAACCAGAAATAATAGAATTTTATAACCATACAAAGGCAGGTTTGGGCAAACTCGACCAGCTGGTTGTCACATATACTTGTAAGCGGAAAATCAATAGGTGGCCTATTCGCAAATATGCACGCAATGCTTTCGAGATTTGGACATCGATAAACACCGAATGGAACAAATAAATCAGAACATTTTCGTCGCAGATATTTTTTGGAAGAACTGGGATTAGAGCTTATGGAAGATGTAAAGCAGCAGCGTAAGATACAGCCATATGGTACTGTAGCCTGGAAGCTACATCACCCGCAAGAAAAGAAAAATACAAAGACAGGCCGTTATCACTTCTGTGAAAATAAGTCGTACATTGTTGAATATAATACAAAATGTCTGAATTGTAACTTATTTGTGTGCAAAAATCATTGCCATGAAGAAATTATATGTAATACCTGCAACAAAAAGTAATAAAACTAGTAAAATTGTACTGGGCAAAATTTGCCCAAAATACAAGATTCGTTACATTTTCTTTACAGGATGAGGGTTAAATCTCACGCACTTACTTTTTTATAATTTTAGACCCTTTTTTGCACAAAATGCAAGCTAAATAAAATTTGTTCAGGAACGAAAAATAAATGAAAAATTAACAAAGAAGTTATGTATGAAACTTTTCGCTCCAGCGACAACCAAATTGTCGGATGTACGAGACTAAAACATTAAACGAAAATCTTTCATCCATGCGATGAAGGGATTTCTTTCAGTGTATGATTTTTTCATTATTAGATGGAAATGTAATCATTGCCTTTCCTTTAGGGTTATTAAAAAGCTCACAAAATCATAATTTCAACTCTGTGCCTGGTTAGTATATATTTGATACACTACTTCCCAAGTAGTCAATATCATACTCAATTCTTTTCGTCTTACATGTATCTAACATTTATAATACCACACAAATTTGTTACTAGATGTTTTGAAATTGTAAATCGTGGTTGTTTCTTCTCGTCTATTAAAATGTTTTAGTTCTTCCAAATAATATTTACATCAGATTACAGTAATAAATCTTTAAAGATATTATAGATAGACGTCTGGTGCAATTGGTAGCGTGCGCAGTTCTTGAACATGAGATCGCCGCATTGATCCCTGCTCCATCCACTTTGCATTTCTTGTGACGAGTGACAGCAATACTATCGAGTAACTATCTATGAAAACGCTTCTCTTAAAATGATAACCGTTCGGAACCGATGTAAACCTGAAGGTCCTAACAAGTAAATCTAGAAGCAGAAAAGCGCACAGCCCACCGATTTCGAGAAGCTCTACCCTATCCCTCTATGGAATGCAATAGGAAATCATTTATTTTTTTTTAAGGTTTTAAGATTGTCTGTTATTTTCTGCTTTTGCTCTTCTTAATTATCCATTTGGTAATTTCCCGCTTAAGTAGCCACAACTTTGTACATACTGTTATCAGACAATTACACAAATCTGCCAATAATAAATTTGGTCGGGAGCATCAGGTTTATATTACACCAATGATTCGGTTACCCCACCAACTGCAAAGTTTCCGACACAACTTTTACGGACTTTAAGTTTTTCCCTTTCCTTTTGCTTGATTAAGGTTAAAATAACTTAATTATAGAGATAATTAAAAATAATGATAGCTTAATGGGAACAACATTTCTAACTTTGAAACTTATTGTATTGACATTAAGTAGTTACAATGAATTGAACGATAAACCGAAGATGGTGCTTAATTGTTAAATACTATGGGACCAATGGCAGGGCATATCCTGGGAAGTATGCATCAACATTGGGGGTGTATTTTGAATTTAATTAATACAATAATATAAATAACTTTATAAATTTAATGAAAGTTTATAACGAAAGTCCCAAATTCACTCGAGATGTCCAATTCGCGCCATTTGTGCGGTACAATTTGGGGTAATTAAAAATAGAGAGCTACATGAAAAACAACGAGATGTCGTTGTTGCGCAATATTTTAAAGATAGTGAAGATTTTCACCTTCTGCGATCAGGCTCAGTTTCATCTAGATAGCTTGCTTAATTACCAAAACTGTCTGATTTGGGAACCAGAAAATCTACATATGAGAAACAAATAAATTTACAACATGACACTCTTTGTAGCCGGCTTTGGCACTGAGTCACCAGAGGACCAGTTTTCTTCAGAAATCCGCTCAGCCAGGCAATGGTGTTCATTACCGTTAATGATACACCGCGACCTGATAATCCTGTTCTTTCTGTCTAAATTGAGAGAAATTGGTGTGGACGACTGTAGTGTGATATATATGTCGAATATGCTAGAACGTATCCGATACGACTATCAACCACTTAAGAAATAAAGGGTTTTTTTTAAATAAAACCAAACCGGTTTTAGATACCAATGAAATTCTTTATTCCTGTGAAAGTACGTTCGATGCCATTATGTATGGAACTCGATTTCTTTTGCATGGCCACCACGGGCACGCTTGCAGAAGTCCAGACGCTGAACCCAATTTTCGACGGTTTTCAAGCATAAGTCGGCCGATGCTGCTGCAATTTCACGTTCGATATTCGTACGAAGTTCAATAATAGTCGCTGGCTTGTTGGCATAGACCATAGACTTGACGTAGCCCCACAGGAAATAATCTAACGGCGTCAAATGGCACGATCGAGTCGGCCAATCGACTGGGCCATTTCGTGAGATAACACGTTCACCAAACTTGGTTTCCAATAAATTGATTGTGGCATTCGCTGCGTGGCTTGTGGCGCCGTCCTGTTGGAACCACATGTCCTCGAAGTCCATATTGTACAATTGGGGCCAAAAATATTCGGTTATCATTGAACGGTAGCGATTCGCATTCACAGTAATGTGCCGCTCTTGATCATCACGGAAGAAGTACGGCCCAATGACGCCGCCGGCCCATAAACCGCACCAAACCGTAATTTTTTCGGAATGCAATGATGACTCATGGATTACGTGTGGATTGCTGTCTGACCAATAACGCATATTTTGCTTATTGACGAAGCCATTCAGCCAGAAATGAGCGTCATCATAAATTGGACGTAGCGCTTTCAAAGTTGAGGCCACTGACTCCAAATTTCGGTAGTAAATTTTAACATTTTCGACTCGTTGTTGGCTCGTATATCTTTCCATGATGAAATGGCAAACCTTACTGAAGAGAAATGTCAAAGAGCGGGGAAAAATTTGGCGTCGTTTGCTGTCCCTATCGATTTACTTTTGTAGCGTCTCTGTTGAAAAATCCTTTATCTACATTCATTCATATACTATTTGGTTATTGGCATGTTCATTTACATTGTTATTAAGCATATTGACGTATAGGTCAGCAAAGTACATTGAACCAGTGCGCGCGAGTAATTCGACTCTTTCTGTTTTACTGACTGCGCACTCATTATATATGAACTGCTTAAACACTGAGGAGGATCAAACAGTGTGTGTCACCCTTATAGAAACTAAGTACAACTCAAAAGTAGAAATGTATTCCAAATAGTACATATATAAGAGCATTGTACGAATAGAAAACATTCAGATTCAATTTAGTTTTACTCCAATGCTCTCCACTGGATGCATTGAATAAACAACGAAATCGCTACTAAGATTAAAAAAACTGCGATCAACAACTTGCAACAACCTGCACTTTTATTATCGCATTACACGATATTTGCTTTTAAGGAGACGGTACCACATGTCAAACAGCCCGAAATCAAATCACTTGCTGCATGACTCAACTTCTGTTTATGTAATTTTTCATCCTGTTGACCACCCAGATCACAGCATTTAACGTTGTTAGTAGCGTATTTCGGTTTCGGGTTTATTGACCAAATGGAAAACTACTATACGATTTATAAAATTGTTATATTTTTAATTCAGTCCTTTTCAGTTTTGATATCCATGTGATTATAAAAAACAAAAAAAAAAATATTACTTCATTGTTAAAGTCCATACTGAAGTTATTCTTTTTTAAAAAAATACAATTTAGATGTTTTGCTTTTAAATGATTTCTTTGACTATTTCCAATGTAACCTGCAACTTCAAATACACTTTCGCCGAAAGTAGATTTAAGGCTTATTGTGCTGATAGATATATATTGTTTATTCAGCCTATCCAAATATGCCGAATTATCGTTAAGTAAATTTTCCGTTCCTTTTTCTTTTTGGATTGTGAATACTGATTACACTGTCAGTAGGTGAAAACGCCGAGACACGTCAACCTAATTTTGGATCGTAAAATCTAGTGGTGTACCCTCTTTTCAAAAAGTTAGCTCGAAATTACGAGATATTTCGATTTTAAATTTGTAGTAGAGTTAAGGTGATTTTTGATTGTATTTGAATGAAAATACTTTAAAAACTTGTTTAAAATCAATTTATTTATTATTTGTTTGTTAAAATTTATATCTAGAAATAATGGACGTCCATTTTCAAGCGGACATGGAACTATATTTGCTCTTATTTTGATGAGTTTATAAATTTTTTTGAATTTATCCAATTTTTACTCTTTGTTTGCAATCGACCAGCAGAAATCAGCAAGCACTGAGTCTATTCTTTTTCCAGTCTGTTTCTGTGGGCAATTGTCGTTCGTCAAAATCTAAATGTGTATGTAACATGTGGATTTTCAACGACATATTATCGCAAAGTTTGTCGAAAGACTTCATCGTGTTGTCAATATAATCACGGTACTCTGGTGAGAGATTTTTGCTGAGAATGTTTTCAATTCCATGCGTTTAGTTCAGTTTCATCTAACAATTCAGAAAAACTCGTATCCCTTAAAAGTTTCCGTATATATGGACCGTTAACTACACCTGTTAAAAAAAATTGATATAAAATATATTGCAGTCACACACTTTTAGTTACACAAAATTACCCTCTATTAATTTTTCAATTGATAATTTTGGAAAACCGTTGTTTTTTAAGTATTTTAGTGCATTTTCGTTAACGCGAACCAAGCGCTTTAAAAAATTCTTTACAACTCCCAGCTTGATATGAAGATCCGGAAGTATTATTTTTTGAAGTGGGATCAATGGTGGACGAATTACATTAAATTCGCCAACAACTTGCGAATCGCGTTTTGGCCAATCTCGCTGTTCGTACTGGTTGCATTTTGCACGGCTGTCCCATTTACAAAAAATACACATGTACTTTGTATAGCCAGTTTGCATTCCAGCTAATAGTGAAAGAACCTTAAGATCATAATTTAGGCACCAATTGTGTCGTCATAACTGATGCGTTCCAGAATTAATTTCATGGTATCATACGACTTATGCATTCCAAGAGCATACATCCAATCGCGAATCCCTAAATTCCGAATCCTAAAATTATTATAATTATTATGGCCCCGAATTGTAAGAGGTAAACTAATTCTGCTTCCAAATAGATGTCTATTATTTCAACGGTTACATTTTGTCAAAAAAAAATATATAAATTGATTTAACAAGAGCTTTTGCAGGGGTTTCCCTTAAATAAAATCAAAAATCACCTTAAATCTACAGCAAATTTAAAATCGAAATATCTCGATATTTTTAATCGGATTATACCACTGGATTCTATGACCCAAAAATTAGTTGGGGTGTCTCGGTGTTTTTGTATGTCATTTCAAAACTTAAAATTTTACTTACAGTGTTATTGTTGTATAGATTGATGATAACATAACATGACAACATAACATAACAACATAACATTAACATAACATTTAGACTTTGTTTGAACACAAATATAAGACACCACTACTGTTTCATTGAATCAATTACTCAAGTTCTTGGCTGAAGAAATTCATGCAATAAATTCGGAAATAAATAAATAAAAACGGCACCAATTATCACAAGGCCATTTACATTTATGGCCTAGGCAATTTGGTCCAGATTTCACTTGGCAACAATATTGGACAGTTTTAGCTTAAATGTACTTAGAAAGTATAGACGTGCGAGCATTATTTCTGGTCTTTTTAGTAACTTCAAACTGTCATATCAGTAAAAAAAAAAAATGTAATTAACTGAACATTTTCGTTGAGGAGTTTAACCGCCCATAATTTGTCAACCGCTCAAAAAAGGCACGTGTCGGTTGTTGCACGGTAATGTTGGATGGATTGGTATACCAATACGAACCAAGTTTAACAAAAGTTATTCGCGCACGAAGCATTTCAAACTAAATACTGGTCTCCTTCTTCAGCATAACTGGTCATATTACAAAAGTTGTGTTTGAACACACTAGGATGATCAATTGCCACATGTGTTGCTGAACTAAGGAAATGACCCCTATAGAAGAATCATTCTGTATTACGGCAATCGGCTCTAACAAACACAGATAAAAAAATTTAATCATCCATAGTCAATGTTTTTAAAGCCTCATTCGGAGTAGCAAAAGTGATTTAAAAATTGGTTCAATTTCATGCAAAGGTGTGTCGAATATCATGAAAAACAATAAAACCAATTTCGGTCATCAATATTAATTTTTCATTATTACGCCAGAAATATAAATAGCCAACTCGTAGTTTACTTGAGCCAATTATTTCTGTACCTGAAATAACAAAATTCTAGATTCAAAGGGACCTTAATTCAAATATAGTAGGAAGTTTTGCTTTGGCTGCGTTGGTACTACATAACATGTTTTTCAACAGAGACGCTACAAAAGTAAATCGATAGGGACAGCAAACGACGCCATATTTTCCCACGCTCTTTTGACATTTCTCTTCAGCAAGGTTTGCCATTTCGTCATGGAAAGATATACGAGCCAAGAACGAGTCGAAATTATTAAAATTTACTACCGAAATTTGGAGTCAGTGGCCTCAACTTTAAGAGGCCAAATTTAAGAGGCCTCAACAATCAGCGATGAGGCTCATTTGTGGCTGAATGGCTTCGTCAGTAAGCAAAATATGCGTTATTGGTCAGACAGCAATCCATACGTAATCCATGAGTCATCATTGCATCCCGAAAAAAATTATGGTTTGGTGCGGTTTATGGGCCGGCGGTGTCATTGGGCCGTACTTCTTCCGTGATGATCAAGACCGCCACATTACTGTGAATGCGAATCGCTACCGTTCAATCACAACCGAATATTTTTGGCCCCAATTGGATAAAATGGACTTGGAGGACATGTGGTTCCAACAGGACTGCGCCACAAGCCACACAGCGAATGCCACAATCAATCAATTATTGGAAACCAAGTTTGGTGAACATGTTATCTCACGAAATGGCCCAGTCGATTGGCCGCCTCGGTCGTGCGATTTGACGCCGTTAGATTATTTCCTTTGGGGCTACGTCAAGTCTCACAGGAATAAAGAATTTCATTGGTATCTAAAACTGGTTTTGTGTTATTTAAAAAAACTTTTGTAGCGATCTTATTGAAAAACCCGATATTAGGTGTTGTGTCAATTCTCGTTAAGTTGACTTTTGTTTACCCCTAAAGGTGTGATGATATACGAGACGTATCAATAAGTCCGTGATTTTTCGAACTTCCCTCGTAGTGATATGAAATGGAACACTGCTCGCATCATGCACCACCTGTCGGCGCCACGAATTAACCCCCAATGAAATAACTCCAAAACTCGAAAATGAAATAATCCCCAAAATGAAAAATGAAATAAAGCCCAAACAAGATGAAAATAACCCCAAATTAGAAATTAAAGAACCCCCAAAAGATACCGGTACTACCGCCTAATGAAATAACCACCAAAATAGAAAAGAAATATCCCCCAATAAAGCAAGCCCCAAGTAAATGAAATAAAACCCAAAATTGTTATTATTAATTATAAAATTATTGTTAAAGAATTTAGAGGAATTCATTATTGTAAATAGGGTAATTTCTTGCGGAAATGAAATAAACCCCAAGTAAGATAAACAAAAACCACAATGAAACTATCCTCAAAAAAAATTTGGGTTTTTTTTCATTTGGGGGTTATTTTATTATGAATTAATCGCCAAATTAAAAATGAAATAACTCTCGAAAATTGGGAAATTATCTCCAAATTCGTTTTTCCTGATTTTTTTGGGGATTATTTAATTTTTGAGTTTGGGGGTTATTTAATTGGGGGCTATTTCGTGGCGCCCCACCTGTCAATAGACCACTGACAAATTTTGAGCAAGTTCCGTCATTTAATTTGCGTTTAACAGCTATTCAAAACATACAACTTCGTGCATTTTTTTAAAAATTGAAAAAATGGAATTTCGGCTGCTCATTAAATATTATTTTTTTTGCGAAAAAACCGTCTGTCAATCCAAGGAAAAGCTTGATAAATACTAATACACCATCGACTTCAATGGTAAAAAGGTGGTTTACTGACTTTTGTTGTGGTCGCACAAGTACAAATGACGATGAACTTCCTGGACGGCCAATTGAGGTCAATACACCCGAAAATGTCGCAAAAATCCACGAAATTGTGTTGGCCGATCGAAGAGTAAAAGTGCGCCAGATTGTTGATGCCACAGGCATTTCAAATGGCAGTGTGGTTTCGATTTTAAATGATCAGTTGGGTTCAAGAAAGCTGTCCAAACCAAAAGGAATGCCTCGGTGGAAAGAGATTTAGCTCCAACGCTGAAATAATTGATCAACCAAATGCCTATATTATGGACCTCGAATACTAATACTAAAATACTATTTTTTTGAAGGGTTACAAAAATTGGGGAAACGTTGGACTAAGTGTATTGAGCTAAATGAAGATTATGTTGAAATATAATTTTTTTGCAAAAAAAAAATGTGTTTCATTCAAAACATCACGGACTTGTTGATCCGCCCTCGTAACATAAATGCTTGTGCGGAAGCAAGCTGCATTTTAAACATCCATCATAATCAATTTACCAAGTAAAATTTTAAATTATAACGAACATCGTAAACGAGTTGATTATGTGGGGAATTGAAGATTTTCAGTATATCTCCGCGATATACACGATCTAGCACGATTACTTTCGTACTCAGGCTGATTACACATGTAATTAAATTAAAATATTAAATTTAACTTAGCTCTGTACTCTCTTCGATTAAGTATATAATTGAAAAATATATTAACTATTCATTAACATTGAACTCAACACAACTATACATCTAATTGAAAAATTGGTTAAGATTTTCTTAAGTTTTAAGTTCAATTGAATTATATCTGTGGTGACAAGGCACAACAGCATAACTCGAGTTATGCTCAAATTAATTTTTCGAGAATCGAGCTGTATATATCGCACTGCACTCTATATAATCCAAATTTGAATAATCCAATTTGTAGTTCTCAAGATATTGAAAAAGATTTATTAACAAATCTCGATCAATCACTACATTACAAATGAAATTTGAACCCTTAAAACGCTCTCCTAAAAAGTTGCAAAAATAGATATATGCTATTATGCCTTGTGACCGCAGATATTTACCCACTTAAAAATTATGTACTTGAGTTGACAATTTTCTTTATTAGCTGAAATTTAAATACAAAAGTAATTGAGTTGCCAGATTTCGATGAGTATTCGATGAATTTCGATGAGTATTTCTGTGAACTACCTGTGTCATCATTAGTTCCGGACTTTACATCTAAATCGAAGTAGGCAGATATGTCTCCTATTTCCATTGGACAACTTATGTCGGGAAAAAGAGAGAGAGCAACTGAAAAGCCGATAGATTTGTAATTCTGTGTTGTAAGTTGTATTTGTGTAAAAATTCTTTAAAAACCAAAAAAGAAATCGTTTAAACGACTTCATATAACAGGTGAAACCTTTTCTTTTAATATAGCAATCTTTAGAATCCGACGTAAGGTTAACCGGCCGGGATTCGGTTAACCGGATGAACGATGGCGGTTTTGAATACACTAGTTGTTACCTATTTTTCGTTTGAATTTTTTAAAAGCCCAAGATCATCCATCTCAAAATCATGATTTGGTGACTTTTTTTTTCTTTATTTTAATAAATTCAAAATTTATTTTCTTACACTAGGTTATCACACAATTTACAGAGTTTTAGTTAAATTAACTTTTCATCTAGAATCTATTTCCATGTAATTTAGAAATTATATACAAATATATGGATAAGATTTGATTTGGATTCAGAGGAAAGTTATTGATAAAAACCTCTGATATGAAAGGGATATACAAATACATTTAAACATAAATAAATAAGTTATATACAGATCACTTATATATACTAACAATTTAGGACCGTCTATATAGCTCCTTTATTAACGGGTTAATTGAAAGATTACATGAATGTTTAAATTTTTCTGTAACAGAACTTATTCTATCATAGACCATTTCTATGCCATTTAATTGGTGCAAATTTCTGGTTGAGAAATGCCATGGTAGATTATACATGATTTTCAATATTTTATTTTGACAGATTTGTAATTTTTTTATGTGGCACATTGCGCTAATTCCATAGACTGAACAAAACCATATATAATAATTACCTTTCCCAATAATGTTTTGTTTCCAGTACTCAGTTTGGAGCACCGTTTTATCAGGGGATACAACATATTCCTAGCTTTACTAAGTCTATCAATTACATAGTTTACATGGGCAAATCAACTTTTTCTCTAATATTATACCAAGATATTTCCTCCACGGTATCAATACGCTATTAATTTCCAATTGACTGTGAGGATAGAAGCAACTACTGCGTTTTCTACTAAAAAAATACGGCTTGCGTTTTTTCCTCATTAATTTTGATTTACGTGGACATAGCTAGACGAATCAAAGTGTGCCAATTGCGTTGGCTGGGCCATGTTATCAGGATGGATGAAGATGAGCCAGCGCGAAAGATTTTTGATAACGTACCCGATGGAAGCAGGAAAAGAGGACGACCAAGACTCCGCTGGAAAGACCAGGCAGAAGAATCCCTCCGTATCCTTGGTGTTACCAACTGGCGGGAAAAGGCGAAGGATAGAGCCAGTTGGAAGAATATCTTGAAATTTGTTTAATTTGTTTGTTTAATTAATATGTGTAAGGCGGCTGGCCTCATGAGGTTGTAATATAGCCAATGAAAATAAAGTAAAGTAAATTTTGATTTTCCATTTATGGAAATATGCTACTAGACAGTTTAATGCTACTTGAATGTTAGCAACTATGACGTCACCATACTCATGTGAAAAACATAAGTAAGTATCATCTGCATATGATGCAGTTAAACAATTGTCAAGATGTGGAATGTCGGAACAGAAAATTATATATAGAATCGGTCCAAGAAATGATTTGGTGACTCATTCTTAACATTATATCCATAGCTATTATTGAAAACGTGAGAACATTTTCGAGAAGACTATACTTGCTATAACTACAACACATCGTAGTTACCGACTTTCACAAATTCTGAAATTAAAGTATTTTCCAACATTCAGTTAGCGCTATCTCAGAAACAACATTTGTCTGGAAATATAAAACAACTTTTTGAATTGTCATTTATGCTTTACCAGAAATTTATGCTATCCTCTAATTACCTTTCAAGCTTAAAGCGATCCATTTCGTAAATTTTTAGCTTTTAACTTGTAATCTGTCACAAATTTGTAATCTGCTTCGAATTAACCGGGCTTTCAAGTTCCAAATTTTATGTGCAAACTTATTCATAATGCCCTGAAACTGTGAATTAGGTGTGTCAAATTTCATGAATTCACTTTTGTTTTTGACTAATATTGTTACGCATTTCCTTATTCGTCCTGTTTGCGCTGTTTTATTCCCAATAATAAAACAAGGTTCGTTCTAGATATTCTTAACTTGGCTGTACTGGTCAACAATTTTCAATGAAAATTAAACAATGTTAATTTCAATTTTCTACAACGTTTCTCCGGATTTTTCTAACTCGTTCTAAATTACGAATATTACAACAGTATAACTTCCTTTTATTTTACTTATATAGTACAGCAATTTACTTTATTTACACCACTTTACAATATGACTTCTGTTTTACTATAAAATCACGTTGCTTACTTTCCGGCGGTTAATCAAAAACTGACTCATAATGCCAAAAACCTTCTCTATTTGTACGAGATATGCTTCTCGTCACCCTGTTTCCCGGTTGTTCTACCCTGTAGTAGAATAGTTTTTAAAAATAAAATACTTGTAGCCGACTCGTCAACTGGGTTGTGGTAAGAGTATACTTTTAGGCGCAGGATTCGTCGTACTGTTATTTGCATATTGTTATTTGTTCATTAAAAGTAGTAAAAGCTTTTACTTAATCGTAACAATATAAACTGCATTATCAGCTGTACAACATAATTATGAATATGAAGTAATCACCACCTTCAAACGTAGCTGGTTGACCTAGTTTAAGCACAATAGCAATATTTACATACTTGTTAGTTTCTCCATTCACCGAGAATACGATATAGATAATTCGATTTCTATCACACAAAATCTTTGATAGCCGTGGGAGTTTCTAACCAAAATGCGCTTGCAGAATCCAATAGCGCCGCTTTAAAATATCTTTACCTGCACCTTTATGCTATTTTTCGTAGCCACATAAAAAAAGCGTGGTCGAAAATTCACACAAAATTTGATTTTCGTGAAACATCGTGTTAGTTGACATTTCAGAGTTACTAAAAATATAACTGTTAACTAACGCACATCACGTTTTCATTATTTAAAAGAAACGAAGAATTTTCAAAAAAAAAACCCCATTTTCAGCAATGAGGCATATTTTTATCCTGATGCTTTATTTAGGGTTCCGGAAATTCCCGAGTGATGATTGAGAAAGAAATACATCAACAATGTGTCGCTTTTTGATGTCGATTTTGGGATGGGGTCATCATGGAGCCATTATTTTTCGACGATGCCCCTGGTCGGGCAATATCAGATAGTGGTGGTCTCTCGCTCCATGATAATCTGGTATTGTTTTACCTAAAATGCACGATAAATATAGGTGTATACCATACGTGGTTTCCTCAATATGACATCAGATGGCATACATACTATATCCCCAAACCAAAGCAATTAGTATCCAATCTTATGTGAATTTTTTTTGTTATGTTTACTTAAACACAACAAAAGAAATTCAATTTTAAATTGCGTTCTGAGGTTATTATGAACGGAATGATAAGGTCACGGCCGTACAAATAATGCCTACAACAGTTTAAACTACCACAGCAAAATTTTTTCCAAATAAACAATGTTCAATCAGTCAAGTGTTACAAAATGTCAATGTCAAACTCACAAACAATTGTGTTTATATGCGCTGCAACAGTGTCTGATGAAATGCGACAGATACATAGCTGTCAGATAGCTGATGCTATACACAGCGTATGAGCAACATTTGGTTTGGGATAACACAGAAATATCATTCATACGCACTGATGCTCGATGTATAGTATATTCAAAGTGATGTGACAGCGTTTAAAACATTAAGAAATGTCATTGTCTGAAAACACAATATGGGGCTTCATTCACAAACAAGAATACATCGAATACCTCCAAAGACAATAGAAATTCCCTAGATGGCAAAGGATGTTTCCGTACGAACATTATGCACTCGGATGGACTAAAAGCACCCAAAAATAATTTTCATTTCGATGTAGTTGCTTAATCTTGAAAATTAAATACAGATAATAGAAAGGCATATTGCTTCGGTTATTTTTTGGCAACACAAAAGGCTAGAACATCAATCGTGTTTAAATAGTATTTTCAAATTTATCCATTGCCACCAATTCTACGCCATCTAGAAAATTTCCCTTGGCATTCTACTTCACAACCTAAATTTTGTATTATCTTTAATACCTCGTAAAATTTGTACATTTTCGAAATGTCACCCATTTTTCCAATCCAAAAACTTATGAGGAATAGTATATATACGATGTATTTAAGAGATTGAATGAAAACCCATATTACATTTACTATCCCAACTATAGTGTCAAACGAAATATTATTGAACACCCAAATTACTTAGTTTCCCTCCCAATATGTATATGCGAGGTACAGAAATGGGCATGGCAAGTTGTTGCCAAAATTTTGATCAGTACCAAATTTTATTAAGATCGGTTATGATTTATTGGAGATATCGAGTCGTCAAACCGAAAATACGTCCATCTTTTTTATGGTAGGTACGAAACTGGGCGTGGCACAATAGGCAATTTTTACTTATACAGTAGATTTAAGCAAAATATTGCTATAATATTATAATTTTATTAAGATCGGTTGTAGTTTACGAGAGTTATCGTGTCGATAAACCGGACATCCACCCAACTTTTACATGGGAGGTACCAGAATGAGTGTGGCAAAAAAAGCTAATTTTATATAGGAGAGTTTTATTTGACTAAATATTGACTAGTACAAACTTTCATAAAGACTGGTTTGATTTTGTGGGATTTCTCGTGCCGAAAACACAGACGGCCAAACAACTTTGCTTAGCCGGTCTCGGACAACCCCCGGGGCTCAGGGACCTCACAAAACGAAAATAATATATTTCGCCAACCAGTGCGATCTTTTGCTTCATTTCCCTAATTGGCAATACCAAGTGTACGCAGGGATTCGTCAACCTGCTCCCTCCAGCGGAGTCATGGTCTTCCTAATTTTCGTCTTCCTTCGAGTTCGGTTTCGAAAACCCTTCGTGCTGGTTCGTCTTCATCCATTCAACTGACATGGCCTAGCCAGCCCAATCGCGTTATCTTGATCCGCTTAACTATATCAATGTCAGGATAAAGCTCATAAACCCCATGGTTCATGCGTCGCCGATATTCGCCGTTGTGCACTATAGGGCCATACAATTTTCGGAGTATTTTTCTCTCGAAGACTCCTACAGATGTTTCGTCTACTTGCGATAGGACCCAGAATTTTGCATCATAAAGCAAGACAGGTTTAATGAGAGTCTGGCACAGCAGGACTTTTGTTACTCGAGAGATGGCTTTATCTCTAAAGTGCTTGCTTAGCCCAAAATAACATCTATTCGCAAGCACAATTCTCCACTTGATCTCAAGGCTGAAGTTGTTGGTTTTGTTTACGGCAGATCCGAGGTATATAAATTCGTCCACTGGTCCAATCTAGTGGAGGCCCTGTTCGTTGAAACCATTAATTTGTTCTTGTCCTCATTTACCGTCAGACCCACTTTTGCTGACTCCTTCTCAGTTCTCGGAAAAACCGCAGTAACTTCTCTAATTGTGCGCCCAATGATGTCCATATCAATAGCATACGCGCGCAGCATGTGACTTTTGCTGCTGACGGTTTTATTCATGTTGACTGCAGCTTTTCTCATAATGATCTCCATTAAGATGTTAAAGAGATAGCACGATAGGTTGAGGCCTCGCATAGTTTCGTTCGGAAGTTCGGAAAGATCCTTACCAACTTTCACTGTCGATTTGGTGTTCGTCAAGGTCATCCTGCAAAGGCGTATGAGTTTTGCAGGAATACCAAGCTCAGACATTGCTTCATAGAGTTTCTCCCGTATCGGACTATCGAAGGCCGCCTTATAATCGATAAATAGATGATAGGTGTCGATTTGTTTTTCGTGGGTCTTCTCCAAGATTTGGCGTATCGTGAAAATCTGGTCAGTTGTCGATTTTCCAGGCCTAAAGCCGCACTGTGTAATGTAGGGTTTTGTGACCAACAATTTAAAATCTAAAAATTAGACCAATGTCTCTTAACAGAGGTTGACACCACGAAAAAAAAACATATGGTTTCCTGATATATCGCTTTAAGGGAACGGTACGCGCGTGCTCGGCAAGCTAGCTGAGTGTGGGAGAAGTGGGCTGGGTTTTTGTTCCACTAAACGAATTGTACCCTTTACAAAAAAAAATATATCACGCGCGCTTAAGGCCCTTTACACAAAAAAAAACACTATCATTTTTATCTACACATTATCTCCCTAAACATACAACTACAATGCGTATTTTAGAACTTAGATGGACAAGTTCCAAGCCTCTTAACCCTCCCAACCGTTGGGTCCATATGTGGCAATATTTTAGGAAGACCCCCATACACAAACCTTTATCACCTACGACCCTGTTTTACTTAGTATCGAAATTTAGTTCATGTTTTTCTATTCCGTTTTATTCCAATTCAAATAAAATAACACACTAAGTATATTCAAAACATAATTTGCAAAAAAAAAAAAAAAAAAAAAAAGGAATAATACATATATATGTACATATATTTCTAACGATATGAACACAAGTGATAATAGGCATTAAAAAAAAAAAAAACAACAAAACCTGAGCAACCGACACCGAAGAGATCTTATTGCATTATTCACTCTTGAGCACTCCCTTTTAATTCACACCAAAGAAGAAAACAAATCTCTCATGCGATAAAATGTCTTCGGTGATCATGCAACAAATACGACATATTTAAATTAAGAGTAACATTTTCTTTCAGACTTACGTTTCTTTTTTATGGTTGTAGAAATTCTTCCAACGATGCAGAAAGGCCTTCCAGCGTAGTTGAAGATGTTTCAGGAACAAATGAAGTGTTTAGATAGATATAATTAGGTTGCGAAAGATGTTGCTAGGAATGTTGATGTTTCGTTGTTTTATAATCTTACTTATATACAAATTAGGTGGTTTTTTTTTTAATTTAGATCAAGGAAAAACATTAGGTACGTAGATGTAATAATAGAATTAAATTCATTTTAGTCGAATTAAATTTAAGTTTAGAAAATTTAGTTTAAATTAAAAAAAAAAATTCCATTTCAAAATGGATGAAAATTAAGAAAATTTAGGTTAAATTCAGAAAAGGTTAATAATGTTTAGGCCAAAAGATTGAAACTTTTGTGGAATTTTAGAAAATTGTAAGAATGTTTAGGCCAAAGATAAAAATGTACAAATTTAAAAAAAAAAATTGGATATTTGACTTAACTTAGAAACTTAACTAAAAAAAAAAGTTAAGTTTAATCTACACTTCCATCAAAAGAAAATGGCGAATCACATACATAAGCGTATATGCATTTATATATATGCAAGCAAATACAAATCTATAATCATATAGTTTGTATAGGACCACTTATTTAAAATTTTAGTTTTAGTATTAAGTATAAAAAAAAAATAATATATAGGTTTTACTGGAGATTTAAAATCGAAGGCATCTTATGGCAGTCTTTCGCACTCTTTAGGGTTATGTTACCCCTATTTTAATGTTGGCCAGATGTTTCCAAAGTGAAAAATTTGCTAAACTTCTTAACAGCTTTACACACGAATTACGGCAATTATAGGTTTTTGTAACCGATAAGGTTCCGAACCCATAAAAAAACAATTATGTTCCAGAAACTAAATTTTCGAGTGATGGTAATGGTTTCCGGGTTTTCCACATAGGTTAAGTCTCTCGGCGGCAAATCCAATCACTTTGACTAGCGTACCCAATTAGTACAGCTCGAGAGACTTGGTGGTTTTCCTTTTCTATTCCCGGACCTTTTTGGCACGTTTGACACAGATTTCGCCAGAGCCAGATTTACTAGACCCAATTCTAATTTTTCCAAATGATCAACAATTTCCTGCACGAGTTTTTATTAACACTTAAAAATTTTCCCCTTTGAGGTTAACTGGGTACTAGCCTTTGGTCACTGTCACGATTTTAGCACACGTTGCACTCCGCTTGTAAATCTTACTGTTTTCTCACCGCAGTCAAAATTGGAAAGCACATATTGAAAGAAAGAAGGTAATGATCAAACCTCTGATTGTTAAAAAATCGCTCACTAGTTTACCAGAGCGGCTTTGTAGCTATGGTATAAGAGATGTGTGGCTTACAAGCATATGCTTGAAATCTCTGCAGATACCGAGCAGTAATGAAAAAAAAACAATAGCTGCCGTACCTAACATCTCTTGGTATTACAATGTAACGGGTGATGATCATAGAGAGAGATTCACGCAAAAGTAATAACAAAACTATAAATCAGAACGCCAGTGATGGAACTTGGAGTACAATTTTTCGATTTCCCCAACTTAAATAAAAATAAAAATAGAAAAAAAATTAACTAGTATCAAATCCACCATTACAACACAGGCTGTGTAGAGTGAGACTTAACACGAGACAAAGGCTGAAGCTATGATTTTATATCTTTGGCATGAAACTTTCCTATACGTTTGCCGGCCATATCCTCCAATTCATAGTATGACGAACCGAACTTGGTAATTACTCTGGCCTTTTCATATTGATTGGCGAGCTTACTATTAAAATGGTTCACGGCTTTCGACTGAGCAAAGTTCCTTCTGAATACGATTTGACCAACCTCAAAATTTATTGGACGAGATCGTAAATTGTAAGTCCTGGCATTTCGTTCGTAAGACTTCCTTATATTCTCTTGTGCCTTCTGTCGCACTAGTCCTAGTTTATCGTCTGTTTTTACACTAGACGAGGGTTCATCTAATAGGTTCAGTTTTCTCAGTAAAGCGTACGACTGGCCATTTAAAAGCATATTCTGTCCGAACAGTATGTAATAGGGCGAAAATCCAGTAGAAGCGTGTATCGAGCTCCTTAAAGCACAACTTATGGAAGACAGCTTTTCATCCCAGTCTTTCTGTGAAGGTTTAACATAAGACCTAATGGCTGCTAGTACAGATCGGTTTACTCGCTCGCTTGCGTTGGCCTGCGGCGAGTAGATTGCCGTCAAGTTATGGAAAACTCCGTACGACTTTAAAAATGACTGGAATAAGCTGGACTTAAACTGAACTCCATTATCAGTGGTGACTGATTCGGGTACACCGAAAATATGGAATATTCTTTTCTCAACGAACTCTACGATAACATTGGAAGTAAACTTTTTAATTGGTTCTAAGAAATGAAACTTCGATAAATGATCTAAGGCTATAATAATACCTATATATCCAGAAGAGGATCTTGGGTATGGTCCCAATAAATCTAAATATAATTTCTGAAAAGGTCTAACTGAAATTTGTTGTTGGCCCATAGGGGGACGTAATGTTTTATTGGTATGTTTTGATTGTTTGCAAATTTCACACGAAAGAACATATTCACTAATTTGTTTTACCATTTTTGGCCAAAAGAAGAAGGTCTTAATCCGATTTATGGTTTTACCGACACCTCCATGAGCACATAAAGGGTGGTCATGAGCTCTTTTCATGATCTCGGGTACCATAGCTGATGGAATCCAAAGCTTCCAGGACCTTTGTTCCTGCAATTCGTTTCCGGTAGCGAACTCGGTGCGCTTATAAACAAATCCATCTACTATTTTTATATCTGGAAGGTATTTTAATCGGGACTGTAATTTTTCGATTAACTCCACATATTCTGGAGATATAAACTCAGGGGATTCTAAGTCTATTTCCAACGAATTTTCAATTTCATTTACTTTAACATAATCTAAGTCGACACCATCAAATGCTTCATTATTCTCAGCATACATGCGTGATAATGTATCCGGCACGATGTTTTGAGACCCTTTTCTATGGGTGATAGTGAATCGGAAACCTTGCAGTTTAAGTGCCCAACGGGCGAGTCTGCCATGTAAATCTGATTGACTCATTAACCACTTGAGAGATGCGTGGTCGGTGACTATTTCAAATTCGTGGCCTTCCACGTAAGCACGAAATTTTTTAACCGCCATGATGGCCGCTAAACATTCTTGCTCAGAAACGGAATAATTCTTCTGTGGAGATGTCAACTTATGACTCATGTACGCTATTGGTACTTCTTCTCCTTCCTCGTTTCTCTGAGCCAGAACTGCTCCAATTCCGTATTTACTGGCATCGCATTGGATCGAAAAGGGACGCGAAAAATCAGGGTTGTGAAGAACAGGAGCTGAGCAAAGTGCATTTTTCAACAATTCGAAAGCATCTTTTGCTTCACCCATCCAAACAAATTTTCTTGATTTTTGAAGCATATCTGTTAGAGGAGCACTAAGGGATGCAAAACTTTGGACAAACCGCCTGTACCACCCACAGATGCCTAAAAATCTTCTGAGTTGTCTTACCGAAGTCGGCAAAGGAAATTCGCGTATGGATTGAACTTTTTCTGGATCGGTTTTGATAGCTCCGTAGCCTATAATATGACCCAAATATTTAACTTCTTTAATAACAAATTTACTTTTTTCAATGTTTATGGTTAACTTCGCTTTTCTTATGCATAAAGCAATCTCATGCAATAGCTCAAGGTGTTCTTCGAAAGTTTCTGTAATCAACAACAGGTCATCCAAATATACAAAGACTTTGGTCCGTAGGTGAGGAGGGATTACTTTATCCATAAGTCGAGTCATCGTCTGTGGAGCGTTACAAAGCCCAAACGGCATGGTAACGAAGTGGTACAATGGACGGCCAGGTACAGTGAAAGCCGTTTTCTCCTTTGACCTTTCATCCAACGGAATTTGCCAGAAGGCATCCTTTAGGTCGAGACTAGTGATGAATCTGGCCTTTGGGAGCCGACTCAAAATTCCGTCGATTAAAGGCAAAGGATAGGCGTCTTTCACTGTAACATTGTTTACCTTTCTGGCATCCAGACACAGTCGTACTTTCCCAGGCTTTACAACGAGAGCAACCGGCGATGACCATGGACTCTGGGATTCCTCTATGACTCCCAACTGTAACATTCGGTCTATTTCTCCAAATAGTAATTTTTCTACTGCTGGTGAAACAGAAAAATGCCTTTGTTTAATAGGTTTATTTTCCCCTGTGTCAATAGTATGCGATATTAGCGATGTACGCCCTAAGCCTTCCTTGGAATAGGATGGAAACGAGTTAATGGCAATGGCAAGTAAATTTTCGTTTTCACTAGTTAAAATATGTCTATCATAATCATGTTTTACTTCGCCTAAGAGTGGAGGGTTCGCATTTACGGTTTCGACAAATAAATCTTTAGCCAGACCGAATGCTCTTACAAAATCCACTCCAAGATATAAGTTTTGCGACAGTTTTGGAATAATAACAAAATTTAAAATTTTTGTTTGTCCCCTGAATGTAATTTCAGTGGTGACCTTGCCCACGGCACAATGGCTACTGCCATCAGCGGTCTTCAACAAGATTTTAAATTTGTTCCATTTATATTTATTATCATCTAAAAATTTGGTTGCGTATTCGGAGCCCATACATGATATGGAAGCACCCGTATCAATCATTCCTACCACAAGTTCATCAAAAATAAGCACTGATGCAAAAGGTCTCAAATCAAAGGATTTACCATTCGAAATTATAGCTGAACACATGCATTTCCTATTCTTCAAAATCTTCTTCCAAAACTCTCTTAAGCGCCTGGTAGAACGCTTTATGGGTTTAATCTTTGTCACCTCAATTAGTTCCTCGTTAAAAATTCTACTTCTTACTAAGTAATATTCCCTTAAGCGGATATGGTAGGGTTTCCAATGTTGTGGTATATTTAACTGACTCCCATTCTGACCTGGGTCCTTCTCTTCTACGTGTTCGGTTTGATTTGGAATATCTTTTATAATGAATTTGGTTTCTGAATAGGTGGTTTGCCCTTCGGCAGGTTCTGGAAGTTTTTTGGAAATCTAGAGCATTTTGCACAGGTTGGCTTATACGTGTTTGGGGCACCGCACCCATAGCAGAATACTTTACGTTCAGCCATGCATTCGTCATACTTATGACCGGACTCTAAACAGTTCCAGCACAAAAATTCCTTTATTTCCTCGATTTCATTATCTTCATCCTCAACAACGCTTCGAGATTCCAATTCTGAAATATTACGACGCGGCAACGTGTTTTTATACGTTCTAAAACTGTGATTTAGCTCATCCTCCAAGATTTCATGTTTTCGTACGAATTCTCTTAATTTAGACACGGAACCAATATAGAAATGTAAGAGACCCTTTCTGACTTCTGGTCTTAGATTTCTTTTCAAAATCTCTACCATTTCTGACTCATGCAGTGGTGACTGCAACCGGTCTGTTATTTTCAAAATGGCATCATAGAATGTATCGAAACGTTCCCCTATTTTCTGCTTACGACCACGCAGTTGATCAAGATAGTCGTAATCCGTACGCCTATCACGAAATTGGTTGCCTAATTCACGACAAAGTGAAATCCAGTCTAATCTGGGTGTCGTTCTGTGGTATCGCCAGTACCAATGGAGTGCTTTTTCTCTAAAGAGCAAATGAACATGACGGCATAAAACTTCAAAGTCTCCTCGCAAACTTTGGATGGTGAGGGCGTTGACTCTATATATAAAATCATCGACGGAAAGTGAATCGTCATTTTCACCACTAAACACAATATGCCATCCCGAAATTATGTTCGAAATTTTATCTGTTGTTAACTCAAAAAGAATTTTGATTCAAGCTTCTGTTTTCTAAATTGCGACCACCAAAACTGTCTCGATTTGTATGATGAGATATATTAGAACATGCTAACTGTCTACTGACCGCCTCATCGATGAGATGTTGAAGTGACCGATCACTAATATTATGCTGATTGTGAGATTCCGATTGATTTACATGATTAGGATTACGCTGAGATATATTAGCTAAATTTTCAACGGATCTTTGAGTATTGCTTTGATTAGTAAAATTTAAGGTTGAGGTTTGAGCATTGTTATTATCTGCATAATTCCGTTTAGGTTTATAAAGCTTTTTCTTCTGAGGAGCTTTCGGTATAGCTCCGGTAAGATTTTGGTTGCTACCTTTAGGTGAATGCTGGACTGATCCTGCAGCACCTAATTCTTCGGAAATATTGTACGGTTTAAGGGTGGTTTGACGAACTGACTTGAAGCATATGGCACAAGCATTTGTGTCCTCTAACACTTGAACTATACATTCCTTATGGAAAACATGACCACAATGTGTTATGACTAAGAATTCATCGAGTTCATAATCCTTTTTGCAAATCACACATTGTTTCACAGTATCAGCACCATGTAAATTAGGTAAATTTTCATTACTATGTACAAGAGACATATTGTTAATTTCCAAATTTAAAGAGTTCAAGAAATAATAATATTCAAAGTAAAACTTTCGGGCTTTCAGTAAAAAGGTTTGCAATAAAAAATAATACGAACATTGTTATTGTGTAGGGTGTTGTGAATCCGAACATAATCATAAAATGGAACAACCCTTAAAATAGATACTACTAAAAAGTGGACGTTTGAGAAAATTTTTACATTTTCGAACAATCGTAGTTCCAAAGCTTCCTTTTGTTCTATATTAATCGGCTGCCATAAATACAATTATAACGCGGATACTTATTTCGCACCTCAAATTGCTTACACAAAGGAACAAATACCACAAATATCACAGCGGATTGTCGAAAGAGAAAAGTTACATCTTAACACAATATCATCCTGTGTGATTCCATAATATTATGTTCTGAGTTTCAAACTAAAAACTCAATATAAACGAACACACAAGCAAAATAATATATCATTATAATTGATAAAATGATAAAATGTGATAATTTTCGAGTTCTAAAAATTACGATGTTATAAATGAGGTTGCCCAAAACATTCGTACGCTGTTAAATAACATTTTTCATTTTACTTCCAATAAAGGATGACAAACAAGTTAACGTTTTGGGGCCCCACGTTGGGCGCCATTTAATTTGTAATGTAGGGTTTTGTGACCAACAATTTAAAATCTAAAAATTAGACCAATGTCTCTTAACAGAGGTTGACACCACGAAAAAAAAACATATGGTTTCCTGATATATCGCTTTAAGGGAACGGTACGCGCGTGCTCGGCAAGCTAGCTGAGTGTGGGAGAAGTGGGCTGGGTTTTTGTTCCACTAAACGAATTGTACCCTTTACAAAAAAAAATATATCACGCGCGCTTAAGGCCCTTTACACAAAAAAAAACACTATCATTTTTATCTACACATTATCTCCCTAAACATACAACTACAATGCGTATTTTAGAACTTAGATGGACAAGTTCCAAGCCTCTTAACCCTCCCAACCGTTGGGTCCATATGTGGCAATATTTTAGGAAGACCCCCATACACAAACCTTTATCACCTACGACCCTGTTTTACTTAGTATCGAAATTTAGTTCATGTTTTTCTATTCCGTTTTATTCCAATTCAAATAAAATAACACACTAAGTATATTCAAAACATAATTTGCAAAAAAAAAAAAAAAAAAAAAAAAGGAATAATACATATATATGTACATATATTTCTAACGATATGAACACAAGTGATAATAGGCATTAAAAAAAAAAAAAACAACAAAACCTGAGCAACCGACACCGAAGAGATCTTATTGCATTATTCACTCTTGAGCACTCCCTTTTAATTCACACCAAAGAAGAAAACAAATCTCTCATGCGATAAAATGTCTTCGGTGATCATGCAACAAATACGACATATTTAAATTAAGAGTAACATTTTCTTTCAGACTTACGTTTCTTTTTTATGGTTGTAGAAATTCTTCCAACGATGCAGAAAGGCCTTCCAGCGTAGTTGAAGATGTTTCAGGAACAAATGAAGTGTTTAGATAGATATAATTAGGTTGCGAAAGATGTTGCTAGGAATGTTGATGTTTCGTTGTTTTATAATCTTACTTATATACAAATTAGGTGGTTTTTTTTTTAATTTAGATCAAGGAAAAACATTAGGTACGTAGATGTAATAATAGAATTAAATTCATTTTAGTCGAATTAAATTTAAGTTTAGAAAATTTAGTTTAAATTAAAAAAAAAAATTCCATTTCAAAATGGATGAAAATTAAGAAAATTTAGGTTAAATTCAGAAAAGGTTAATAATGTTTAGGCCAAAAGATTGAAACTTTTGTGGAATTTTAGAAAATTGTAAGAATGTTTAGGCCAAAGATAAAAATGTACAAATTTAAAAAAAAAAATTGGATATTTGACTTAACTTAGAAACTTAACTAAAAAAAAAAGTTAAGTTTAATCTACACTTCCATCAAAAGAAAATGGCGAATCACATACATAAGCGTATATGCATTTATATATATGCAAGCAAATACAAATCTATAATCATATAGTTTGTATAGGACCACTTATTTAAAATTTTAGTTTTAGTATTAAGTATAAAAAAAAAATAATATATAGGTTTTACTGGAGATTTAAAATCGAAGGCATCTTATGGCAGTCTTTCGCACTCTTTAGGGTTATGTTACCCCTATTTTAATGTTGGCCAGATGTTTCCAAAGTGAAAAATTTGCTAAACTTCTTAACAGCTTTACACACGAATTACGGCAATTATAGGTTTTTGTAACCGATAAGGTTCCGAACCCATAAAAAAACAATTATGTTCCAGAAACTAAATTTTCGAGTGATGGTAATGGTTTCCGGGTTTTCCACATAGGTTAAGTCTCTCGGCGGCAAATCCAATCACTTTGACTAGCGTACCCAATTAGTACAGCTCGAGAGACTTGGTGGTTTTCCTTTTCTATTCCCGGACCTTTTTGGCACGTTTGACACAGATTTCGCCAGAGCCAGATTTACTAGACCCAATTCTAATTTTTCCAAATGATCAACAATTTCCTGCACGAGTTTTTATTAACACTTAAAAATTTTCCCCTTTGAGGTTAACTGGGTACTAGCCTTTGGTCACTGTCACGATTTTAGCACACGTTGCACTCCGCTTGTAAATCTTACTGTTTTCTCACCGCAGTCAAAATTGGAAAGCACATATTGAAAGAAAGAAGGTAATGATCAAACCTCTGATTGTTAAAAAATCGCTCACTAGTTTACCAGAGCGGCTTTGTAGCTATGGTATAAGAGATGTGTGGCTTACAAGCATATGCTTGAAATCTCTGCAGATACCGAGCAGTAATGAAAAAAAAACAATAGCTGCCGTACCTAACATCTCTTGGTATTACAATGTAACGGGTGATGATCATAGAGAGAGATTCACGCAAAAGTAATAACAAAACTATAAATCAGAACGCCAGTGATGGAACTTGGAGTACAATTTTTCGATTTCCCCAACTTAAATAAAAATAAAAATAGAAAAAAAATTAACTAGTATCAAATCCACCATTACAACTGGTATGGTCCAATCAGGTCAGCGATAATTGGTTTTAATCTTCCGCACATGATATTTGATAGAACCTTATATGCTATGGATAAAAGGCTTATTCCAAGGTAGTTGGCACAGATACTCGGGTCACCTTTTTTAAATATGGGACATAGTACACTGGGGTCCAATCGCCGGGCATGCATTCATCTAACCAAATTTTGCTAATTTGCACCTTATCAGCCCATTGCCGCCAGCCTTAAACAGCTCCGCCGGTAATCCATTGGCTGCTGAGGCTTTGTTATTCTTAAGCCGGTCAATAGCTGTTCTGACCTCGTCTTGGTTAGGAGGGGGCAATCGACGTCGTCGTCCATATTGTGATCGATTGTCACATCGTCATTAGATATCTCAGGTACTAGTAGCGCGGAGAAATGATTTCTCCATATTCCCAACATGCTCTGCACATCTGCGATGAGATTTCCGTCCTTGTCGTTACAAAAGGGGGCCCTGAACCTCGTCCATTAGTTCCGTTTTTGTCTTTTGGTAGAATTTTCGGGTTTCGTTCTTCCTTATGTATGTCTCATTTTTCTCACTCTCGCGCTTTATCCACTGCCGTTTCTTACGCCTAAGGAGACGGTTTAGCTCCTTTCTTTTCTCCATATACCGCAGCTCGCGTTGCAATTGACTGAAGCATTGCCATACGTGCAGCGTATGCAATGCGACACTCTTCATCGTACCATGGATTATTATTGCGAAGCGGTTTTTCGAAACCAAGTACGGTTGTTGCGGCAGTTTTTATAGGGTCGGAAATGGGCTTCCACTGCGCATCAGGATCATCATCGGGAGGGGTGGGTTCTGTGCCAAAAGTTGCGAGAGCTTCCTTGAGTAGGCTGTGGCTACCTCTGGTAATTGCAGCTTTCCGATGTCCAGCTTCCTCTGCGTCTGGTTTCGTACGAACAAACTTGGGCGTGGCAAAACCACCCTTGTTTTAATCGGTGATTGGCGTTTGATAATGTGAAGCCTCGTACATAATTCAATTAAGGTCGGAAATGTTTCACGCGATTAATCGGATTGACAACCCGGACGAACACCCTGTTTTGTATGGGAGGTACCAGAATGCGCGTGACAATCTCGCCCATTTCCTCCAGTTAAGTAGGCAGTTACAGATTATTAACCAGTGTGTGAGTTGAAGCTAATCACATCTACCAGAAGAAAGATTTAAAAGAAATATGATTTTGTGCTAAATGTGTAGATTTGTATGCGAGGTACCAGAAGACGCGTGGGCAAACGAATATTTTTAATCCCACACTCAGTATTGACGAATAATAGTCATTGACCAAATTTCGCGGTGATCGATAAAGATTTACCCCAGTTATCCTGTTGACCAGCCAGCCAGACAGACAGACAGATATGGCTCAAACATCTTAAAAAGTCCTAAAACGAATTTCGACCATAGATACTAAGGGTGTAACATGGCGCCTTCTATGTGTTACATTTTTTAACGTATTAAGTGATATATACCCCCATCTTGGGTGAGGACCCTCTTTATATATGTCCCTAAATTTACATATGTACTAGCTGCTGTTTGAGTAAAAAATGTAAGAAGCATCAATGATTTGGCAGCACTTTAATCTACAAGTATATTGTGTTATTCTTAGATCCCTTTCCAATAGAAAATTGCTTAACTCTATCTGAAATGAAACCAAATGCTTTTTTGCTTAATAATTTTCCTTATTCACATCCAAGACACAGTTTCTGCGTAAGAGTATAAGAGTGGTACAATATACTCTAGAATATTTTTTTCTTTATTGAAATACACATTTCCTGGCGTATCTTGAAGTACTAATTTCCTTAGAAGTTTCTTGAACTACGCTTTTCAATGAAAAAAATTTAAAATGTTCATTCCGGGATTATGCTAATCTGGGTCAGCATAATCACTGTCTATAAATATTTATTTCTATGCATCTCACACTTAATAGTTCAATGCAGTCGTTGTAGCTGACAATCTTCAAATCCATTTTCCACTTCACTTCGATCATCCTCGAATATATAAAGGCTAAATCTGAAATCGACAAAAAAAAAGTTTAGAGTCAGTTTTGAATATATAAGTATGAAAAAATTTAATTATTATTTAATTACACCTGCCATTAAAGAAATTCGTCGCAAATAGCTCCACCTCTAAATGGAACACATTTAGTAGCATATATCAGGCATGCATTGGGTTTTGAATTCAATTCCTTGGATCCTTTGCTTGTCCCTATTTGGATTTAATTCCAATTTCCGCGTTATTTTTTTTATCAATCAATGCAAACATTGTAAACCGAAAATTAAATTTTGAAATCTGTTTGTGTTTTGCAAATTTAGAAAACCAAAATTCTATATTATTTTTCCTACCACTATTAATTTTCTTTCTGTAGACATATATAAAGAAAACTTGGTAGCATTTTAGTTGCTGGCTACATTTTTACTACTTGTAGATACATATTTCGACATATATATATTCCCGTTATCGCATGAAAGTTAGCACTTTAATGGGGAAACGTAACGGGTTTTTCAACAGAGACGCTACAAAAGTAAATTGATAGGGACAGCCAACGACGCCATATTTTTTCCGGGTCTTTTGACATTTCTCTTCAGTAAGGTTTGCCATTTCATCATGGAAAGATATACGAGCCAACAACGAGTCGAAATTATTAATATTTACTAACGAAATTTGGAGTTAGTGGCCTCAACTTTAAGAGCGCTACGTCCAATTTATGGTCGTTATTATTTCTGGCTGAATGGCTTCGTCAATAAGCAAAAAATGCGTTATTGGTCAGACAGCAATCCACACGTAATCCATGAGTCATCATCGCATCCCGAAGAAATTACGGTTGGGTGCGGTTTATGGGCCGGAGGCGTCATTGGGCCGTACTTCTTCCGTGATGATCAAGACCGGCACATTACTGTGAATGCGAATCGCTACCGTTCAATGATAACCGAATATTTTTGGCCCCAATTGGATAATATGGACTTGGAGGTCATGTGGTTCCAACAGGACGGCGCCACAAACCACACAGCGTATGCCACAATCAATTTATTGGAAACCAAGTTTGGTGAACGTGTTATCTCACGAAATGGTCCAGTCGATTGGCCGACTCGGTCGTGCGATTTGACGCCGTTAGATTATTTCCTGTGGGGCTACGTCAAGTCTATGATCTATGCCAACAAGCCAGCGACTATTCATGAACTTCGTACGAATATCGAACGTGAAATTGCAGCAGTATCGGCCGATTTATGCTTGAAAACCGTCGAAAATTGGGTTCAGCGTCTGGACTTCTGCAAGCGTGCCCATGGTGGCCATGCAAAAGAAATCGAGTTCCATAAATAATGACATCGAACGTACTTTCACAGGAATAAAGAATTTCATTGGTCTCTAAAACCGGTTTTGTTTTATTTAAAAAAAACTTTTGTAGGCCTCTTATTGAAAAACCCGTTATATAGGTACAAATATTAAGATAGTATCAGTTTCTTCAGTATTTAAGAACGCTTTAACTTCCAAAGTGTGTTGCGAAAATCCATTGGCATTCCAGAAAGCTATAGTCGTGCACATATTAATTTGAGTTTGGGCATACGTGGAAATGATGTTCATAAGAAGTATCAAATAAAAATTAGCAGCCAGAATTATACTTTTTCTGCATAAATTTTTAACTTATTCTCTTAGGATTACACTATGCAACAAAATGCTTTGCATGATTATAACCACTACTTTTTTTTTGTTGTACTATGGTCCCTCTATTACAAAAATGGTCGAAATTTTAAATTCTATGGATAAATTTTTTTTTAAATATTTTAGTAAAATTGTCTTTTTTTGAAAAGCTTTTTCCATGGATTTTACCATAATTATATAACGATTGGTCTCGCTTTGTTAAGGAATATACCATACAATTTGCTATTAAAATAGCTACAAGTTATCTTTAAATTATTTGTTTTCCTGCACAAGAGTTTCGTAGTTATTTAAAAAGTTGTGGTGAAAAATAATGTTTTTCTGGCAAAATTTATAATTTTTTAAAAAAAAAAAATAAGAGAAAATCCTAAACGACAAAAAGTGCTCGGGTTAGCACTTTGATTGTGAAGTTTGACCTGAGAACTTTTGAGAATTTTTTTTCTGAATTTATAACTTTTGGCAGAAAAACATTATTTTTCACCACAACTTTTTAGATAACTACGTAATAGTCAATTGTTTGGTATGTTCCTTAAGTAAGTGAGACTAATCGTTATTTAGTTATGGTAAAATCCGTGGAACAAGCATTTCAAAAATGGACAATTTTACTAAAAAAAAGTTTCTATAGAATTTAATATTTCGACCATTTATGTAATAACCATAATACATAGCCATAATACATAAAAAAAATAGTGGTTATAAAATAGTGGTTATAATAATAGTGTTATTAACCTCAAAAAATTTAATTGAAATATTGTGTAAATACATGTGTGTACTAAATATAAATATATTCCTTTATTTATTTATTTTGAACTGATAGCCTAGTACAACAAGATTAACTCTTATAAATTATAGGTTCAATTAGTGGATATAAGGTAAAAATTATAAAATACGATTAAAAAAATTAAGATTAAAATTAAAAATTAAAAACTTAAATATTCAAATTCAAATTTAAAGCTTTCGATAAAATTATATGATTAAATACAACTGCAATATAAATTAAAACAAAACCAATTTTTCGTTATTTAAATGAAAAACTTTTTAATCTGCTCTTTGAAATGTAATGCATTTCTAATTACACTGTGAGACAAAATAAGATTTTTTCAAAATGATGGCGTTCTGTCAACGGATTATGTGTATCGGCGATTTGCCAGATCTGATCAGAATTTTTTTTAGGGCGGGTCACAATTTCCGCCCTTCGGAACTTTCCTGCAATATATCGGCATGCACAATTATGTGTTCCTTACTTCTGAGGTACAAAATATGTTCAGAAGTTTTATAGAAAAGATTTAGATAAAAATTTTTGTGGAACAAATTAACCCTCTAACTGTAACGTATAACCATAATTTTTACTTTTTTTTTGAAAACTCGCAAAAAACTGCCCCAAAATGACGGGGTGCGTGGTCAAAATGTTCTACAAAAATTATCCCCATAAAATTTCACTACACGTGTCCGAACACTCCAAAACAGAAATCTTAGCCCAAGTGCTAGATAATTAGCAAAAACTAACTGCCTTCTAAGGGTTAATAATGAATTTTGTCATTTTGCTGTTTCCATTAAAAATATTCCACATAATATAATGAATTTTGTCTTTTATCTAGCACTTGGGCTAAGATTTGTGTTTTGGAGTATTTTTGATAATTTTTGTAGAACATTTTGAACATTAAACTGTACACGTGATGGTAGTGTGTTCTAAAGACGAACAATTGATATAAGTTGCAGCTTTTAAACAATATATGAGTTATTTGCCTGCCTCGACACGACTGTATCGGCAGAATATTAATCTGCTGAAGGTTCTTATTCATATATTACTTTTCAAAGCTCATACTAAAAATTTGGTATGAAAACTCAACAATTCGATTTCTTCGCTTCCTAGCAATATTTTTGTGTGCCACCGTTAGCTTTCACATATCTCTACTGTCAAGGTAATAAAATATTTCGGATCCATGTAGAAGAGTTAGAATACGGTAACACTTCGCAAGAAGAATACGGATGTGCAGTTGTGTCGTTGTTTGAACAACCCACAGATTACGTAAAATTCCATTCACTTTAACTAATGCTGCTTTAATATGGGTTGTCCAAGATAGTTCATCATTAAATATAATTCCATGATTTGATAATGATTGGGCAGAGTCGATTATTGAATTGTGTAGAATTTGGGGCCGGTATTTGGCCTCGTTTGCATATAAAGGGTGTCTCAGTAAGGTTGCACTTTTTAAATTTAGTGCAATTTTTTTTTGCAAGTGGCAACTATGCCATTTGGCAGCTGTCACATACATTATAATTACAAAAAATTGGAAAATTATGCTGAAACAGCTCGCAAACTTCGAAGAATTTTCAGTTGATATTGTGCACCTAAGAAGAGTGGTCAAAAAATTTGCAGAAACTGGGTCGGTTAAGGACAGTAAAATTCGTGTGCGTAAGGATAGCTGTCGGACTCTGAAACACATTGCTGCTGTAAACGAAAACATTAATTCGGCATCGTTCTCAACAACTTCAAATTTGGCGAAGCACTAGGCACCGAATTTTGACAAAAGACCTCCTCCAGCTTCATCAGTACAAAATTCAATATAGTTCAGCAACTCAAACCGGCAGACCATGGAAAGTGCGGGCAATTTGTTCAATGGGCAATGGAGCAAAATGAAGTCAATGCCAATTTTTCAAAAATAGCCATCTCTCCTATAAAACGCATTTCATCTGAATGATTTCATGAATACAAAAAATTGTCAAACTTGGGGCTCAAAAAATCCTCATGCAATCCTTAAGAAAGAAATGCACCCACAACGAGCAACTGTCTGGTACCGAGTTGGGTCAGGCGGTGTAATTGGCCAATATCTCTTTGAAGATGAGACCGAAATTGCAGTGACTGACTACTACTACTACTGATATGTTGGTGATTTATTTTTGCTTGCTGTGTCGTGGAATGTTTGTGTCGGTGGTGGGTGTAGGGGGGGGGTTACCTAAAAGAAAAACTGTTAAGGGAATGCAAAGAGTGGAGAGTGTGAGTATCATGGGGGAGGGTATATAAGCTTCGGCCCGGCCGAACTTAACACCGTTTCTACTTGTTTTTTTATACACCGGCCAATGCTGAATATCAAATGACTCGCTTTGTTTGGCCATAGCAACAACAACGAAACAACCAAGCACACAACATCACACATACTTTGTCCGAAGTAGCTGACGTATACGTGTGTCACATAACCACATGCTTGCCATATCAACAGCAACGAAACAGCCAAACGCACAACATCACACATACTTTGTACGAAGTGGCTGACGTATTAGTGTGTCACTATAACGTCGACTTGCAATTGAAATTTTGTGTGGCTATGCTTTATATCTCCGTTACATTATTATGTTAATACATACGCTATAGACACAATTTCGTTTGCTTCACCCCTGCTACAATACTCTTTCATTGCTCTCTTGCTCGCTCATTTTTGTTTAACACGTCATTATTCTCTTTCGCAGTCCCTGAAGATCTGGTTTTAGCAGCAGCATAAAATCTTGTTTTAGCAGCAGCAGAAAACTTGTCTGTGTGTTGTTTGCATGTGTTGACTTTTATAGATTTAGTCCCTATACGCCGCTATAGATGTTAACACATCAAAAATCACAACTATCTCAAAACATGCTTGGTTTTATTTTTAAATTAGAAAGTGTATTCTTAATGAGATACCCTTTACATATGCATTTGGATTTCATAAGATTTACAGTTCTGAACACATTCGCGCTGTGAACTCATATATTGTTGGATATCTTCAGGGTTTTATTAAATCCTCTGGAAGATCATTAATATAAATAATAAGGACCCTAAAATATATCCTTGTGGTACGCCTTTATCTGAAAATCCAACCTGAGTACGATAAGTGGTGTATTACTCCATAAGCCTACATGCGGAGTCAGAGAAATTGAAAATTTTGTTAAGCTTTGTCAACAGAATATCATGGTCAGCAGTATCGAATGTTTTACTGTGATCTAGTAATAAAAGCAATGATACTTTGCTTTCATTTATATTTAGTCTAAGATCCTCTATGATATCAGTCAACGCTGTGACACATTTCCTGCTTTTTGTAAATCCAGATTGCCTATTTGACAGAAATCAAGTACTATCACTGTAATCAATGCTCTGTCTATACATCATTTTCTCAATCGCTTTTAAGAGGAATTGTAGTATCGCAACATGGTAGAAATATCCATCGGGTAAACGCGTAAGCCCATCTGATTGGTGGGTTTTTCATTTTTTCCGTGGGTAAGCTCACAAATTTGATTTAATTTCATTTTTGTTTGTTAATAAAACTCATTTAACATGGCATTTAACTTGACGATGCATTGTTGCAGTAAAATCAACTAAATTGATGAACATTACCCAATGTAAGGTATACGGTGATTTATTTTAATTTATTTAGGACTTTAGGAGGTGTACGCAGTTTAGAACGACAGTATTGACGTAGTTGGAGTAAACATCCTAATAGATAATTCTACCATGTATCGCAGTAGGACGAAAACCATCATTGGATTTCGGGAGAGGTATTATTATCGAACTCTTACAATCTGTCGGAAACGTAGATTTGGTATGTATGTTACTAAAAACATGAGTAATGAATGAAAGAAGTTTTGGGGAAAGAAATTTGAGAAATTTTTGGATGAATTTCGTCCGTATTTACTGTATTAGATTTAATGCCCAATTAACAGTTTAGAACTTCACTTATCTCAACACAGTAGAAAGAAAAGTAATTTTCAACGTTTACATTACAATAGATAGAGTATACATTCATGAAGGCCTTTGCAGAATTGATAATAACGAACTTGAGTGAAAGTGATTAACATCAATTTGAGATTTACTTTTGATTATATTTCGTCGACCGGTGCCTATGTTCGGTACTTTCCTCGATTTGGATTTATTGTTAATAGGCAAAGCAAACTTTTGTCGATAGCAAGCACTTTTCGCAAGACATATAAGACGATCTACTTTCCGCCTTGCAGTCTAAAACTTTTCATGTAAAAGTGGAGTTTTATACAGTTTCCATCTTTTGGACAATCGATACCGTTCGATTATTGGCCGTTTAATATCAGTATTGAACCACTGCTGATGTTTGTATTTAATAATTTTAGTGTTCTTTGTCACACACATGTTGAATACTTCATCCAAGGAATACTGCATGAACTTAAGCCGTTCATTAACTGATTCAATATTGTAAAGTGTGCTCCACTCTATACTGTCAATAAGCTCTTTAAATACATTATAATCTATACTATTAATATCTCTATATGTTATAATTTCAGGCTCAGTGTTCACAGCCACGTCATAAATCATAAATATTAGATTGTGCCTAGAAAACATTGGAGCTGATAGTTGATCATACAAAACAACTTTTGACATCTGATTGACAAAGTACACATCCAATAAACTATTGCAAGAAGCGTGGAAGTGCGATGGGGTACTTGTATTTGTTGGATATAACCCAATTGGTTGAAACGCATAAGCTAAACAATTCTCTGTCAAAATGTTACAGTTGAAGTCCGACTATTATAATATCATTATACATCACCGATATGCTTTCAATTGAGTATAAAATGTCATCAATATGGACATTATTATTGGGACGGTAAACACTGCCGTATTCTCGGTTTCATTATGTTTCGTACCCGATGCAACACGTACTCTAATCGCTAGAATGAGAACATTAACACATTCAAAAAACATGAATGTATTTGAGTGTGTGAAAATGTATTCTCATGCAGAACTCTAATTGATATACACTATTTTTTGACAAAATATTATTTGGAGTCAATCCATATTACACTTATACACTATTTTATATATCATACAAAATTTCTCTGTGTGTTCTACGGTTGACGTAAACAATAGCTTAAAATCTGTTTACATTGTTATTGTCAACTCTTTGAAAGATTGTAGAATTTGCTGAGAGAAGGCAATGACTGGGCAATTGTGCTTTTGTTAGTGTGTTATTGTGAAAATTTCGTGAAAATAATGGATCTATCAAGTCATGGTAAGAATTTACTGTGAGACGATAATAAGTGTGTTCCGTATTATGACTATGTAAATGGAATTTCGAAAGATTTTGGTGACGCTGAGGCCAAAATAGATTTATCCGCAGTTTTGTCAGATGAAAATATTCCGGAGAAGAATGGATATCTTCACTGAGGAATTCTTCAATGACTATGCGCCTGGTACAACGGGCGAAGAAGAAGATTTCAGATGAAGCATATGCTAAGTCGAAAACAGAGGAATTGGACATAGTCACTACGGCACGGGAAGAGAACCCTGAAATAGACCAAGACATGGAGGGTCTGATTGCAGACGTCACCAATAACGAGGAGGTAGAGTTCTAGACACCTATTCAGAAGAGGAAGGTAAATTCCGCACGGAACGACTTGGGTTATTTATGATTAATGACATCCAATTATATTTACGGTTATATTACATGTTACAAACGAACACGCATGCTTGGATGCAAAATATTCGGAAGAAGAAAAGGCAGTCAGGAAAGCTTACGTGACCAAAAGGGAGAAATGAATTAAAGAGCGACTGCCAAAACCGGTGAATTGCAATTGTCGGCACAAATGCATTGAGCAGATTAACAATAAAGAAAGTACTGCGATCAACGTTTTGGGAACTTTCAGACTACGAAAAACAACAGATGTACTTAAGCCAGTGCATACAATTAAAGAAATGCAAGAGGGCTCTTGATGGCGGCAAGCAGTTCTTTCTGAAAACACTGAATATATCTGATGGAGCTATTTCGGTTTTCATAAAAAAAAGTGCATGTCAGGAAGTTATAGATAAACGGGGACACCATGGCCATCATCAAAAAATTTATGTAGAAACTAGAAGAATCATTAAGGAGCATATTGAATCGTTTCCGGCGGTGGAGATCCACTATACTCGATCGAAATCAAAACGCTTATACCTTGCTTCTAACTTAAACATTTCAAAAATTAATGAAAAACATAAAGGCAATTCCATTAAGGAAAGTATGTACAGGCGTATTTTCTGCAACGAATATAATTATTCTTTTCATAAGCCAAAGAAGGATACATGCTACACATGCGAACGATATCGTAACTCTGATGACAAGGAGGTTCTGCAGGAAGCGTATGATGAACATGTAAAAAATAAGAAGTGGGCTAGGGGGGAAAAGGAGGCCGATAAAGAAGAGGCAAAAATTTTTAGCAAATTGAGAGTATATACTTTTGACTTACAATCTGTTTTCTGTTTTGACAAGCCATGCAGCAATGTAAGCTTATTGTATTACACAGTACAACATTTTTCAGGTGATTGATTCGGGACTCAATTCTGATAATTGTTTGTGAAAGTAGCCCCAAAAAGAAGAACTTCTGCATAATTCGTTTGGTCAAGTTACCTCAAATAATAATTTAATAATTAATTTGAAGTTAGTAAGTATCGTATAGGGGAATTTGTCACGTTTCATGTTCTTTTGTTTGTTATAACTCGAGAACCACTAGTCCGAAGAAGCTGAAACAAATTTAAGAAAATTAAGAATTATAATTCCTTTAATCTGTTCATACAACGTTTCGCTGCATAAGCAACAGTTTCGAAGTTATAAATAAATGTATGAAGAAAAAATATTATTTTTTGCCTAAAAAATTAATTTTTTTTTTTAATTCATAAAAAATACAAAACGGTAAAAAGTGTCAAGTCCTATTACTTTCACGTAAAGTCGCATAACCTATGAACAAAATGAGACATAGATCAAAAAAATCGATTTACGCGTTTCGCTTTTATGCACAATTAAGTGAACGTATGAATTTCAAAAATTTGCTAGATATGTACAAAATTCTTTGGAAAAAAGGTTGATGAGTTTTTTATGGTTCTCACATTTTAGAAAAAAAATTATTAAATGACAAAAATCGATCAATGCACACCTGTAAATACTACGTATTTTTCAATATGTTTTAAGGGTGGCTGGCTATATACTTGATTTAGCACTTGTACTTTTCAAATTGTGCTAAACTTTCCATATAATGACCACCCCTAAATGTGGGTGCAATTTCTGTAAAAAAATCATACAGGTAGTCACCGTAAAACCCCAAATAATTAAAAAAGTCCACTTTCCTTTTTGCCTTTTAATTGTTCACGCACATTTATTAGCGTTTATTGCTTTGCTTACGCAATCATAAAAATCAAATAACCTTTTGTTTACTCCTTTTTTTTTAATTCTCAGAATCATAAAAAAGGTGTCAATGTTTTCTCCAAATAATGTTGTGCATATCTCGAGCAAATTTTTGAAATTCATACATTTACTTAATTGTGAATAAATGAGATCGTGATCTATGCCTTATTTTGCTCATAGGTTTTGTGACTTTACGTGAAAGTAATTAGATTTGACACTTTTTTCCATTCTGGATTTATTATGAATTTTTAAAAAAAAAAATTTAAATTTTTAGGCAAAAAACTTTTTTCCCTTCATACATTCATTTTAAACTTCGAACGTGTTACACACATAGGAAAACGGTATAAGAAAATATTAAATTGTAATTCTTAATTTTTCTAAATTTGTTTTAGCTAAATCGGACTAGTGGTTCTGGAGTTATGACAAACAAAAGAGCCTAAAACGTGACAAATTCCCCTATACGATACTTACTAACTTCAATTTAATTATTAAATTATTATTTAAGGTAACTTGACCAAACGAATGACGCAGAAGTTCTTCTTTTTGGGGCTACTTTCACAAACAATTATCAGAATTGAGTCCCGAAATCATGTGTTGTACTGTGTTATTCAAGGAAGTTTGCTAGTTTTAACAATGGATTTTTCGATCTTGCGTCGAAGGAAGGCTACTGTTTTTTATGGGATAAAACGCAGGGACAAAGGGGTTCGGACGAGATTGGGACCACAATTATAAAAATGTTGAGCTCATCTGACGAAAATGTAACGGACGTAATTTTGTATTCTGATTGTTGTGGTGGGCAGAATAGGAATCATTATATTGCAGCGTTCTATTTCATGCAATCCGTAAGTTTAATTTAAATACGGTCACAATTAAGTATCTAGAGAGTGGCCACACACAAATGGAGGCCGATTGTATGCACTCGACAATTGAATGATGCCAACGAAATATATCTATTTACTCTCCCGAGGAATGGCCAACGATTTTGAGGTTGCCCCGAAGAAAGCAACAATATATTGCGCACAGAATGTTCTGGTACGACATTTATGATCTCAGGGAATGGTTCAGCAGATTATAACACACTTTCAAAAAGAATAACGAAAACAACTCATTAAATTGGTTGACGATAGAGCAAATTAAAGTGGGTAAAGTTAATCCTAATCTGCTGCTCTACAAAGAGAAATGGGACTCTGAGTGGCAAACAATTGACATAATGGAACGAAAGAGAAACAAATCAACCTCTAATAATTATGATATCCGAAATGTGTGCCCTAAATTTAAGCAACAGCTTGCCATATCTTCCTTAAAGTACAATGATCTCAAGGGGCTGTGTACCAAAAATATCATTCCCAAAGAGTTTCATTCTTTTTCTCTTAATCTTCAACCCGGGGGAAATCAAAATTGCTTGGATGAGCTTGATGTGGAGGAGGTTATTACCGAAGATGAATATTGATGGATATTTCCTTTTATTCATGTATTTTCTAATTACTTAAACTGTGCAAAAATTGAATTGCAAAACAATTAACAACGTGTCATTGAAATACCAAAAAATTACTGTGAATTCTAAATAAAATGGATTGTTAAGCACGAATACTTTGTCTTACTGCATGAACATTCGTCCGACAATTTAAAAGTATTTTGTGTTAAATGGCGTAAAAGATTCAAATAAAATAGTGTCAACCATACAAAATAAATAGTGTTTAATGATTTTCATAGATATTATAAAACAAATAAAATAGCCTAAGTGACATAATGATTCTTTGAATCCCATTTATTTGCAATTAAAGCATTTGTAGATTAATGAAATATCATCTACTAGTAGCCGTCGGTGGTGCAATGGTTAGTGTGCGCGGCTCTTTTACATGAGATCTTGGGTTCGAACCCGGCTCTGACCAACTTCAAATTTTCTTTCGGCGGCGGTCACCTCGCATAGTGACGGCGACACTATCGAGTATCTAGCCATGAAAAAGGTTCTCAAATTACCGTTCGGAATCGGTGTAAAACTGTAGGACCCACTGGAAAACTGGAAAGCGCACAGCTCAGTGCTTGTGAGAAGTTCTCCCCAGTCCCTTCATGGGATGTAATGGGAAACCATTTATTTATTTATTAGTAGCCTGATTATCCCACCACATACATTGATTATTTTCTGAAATATTACTGTTTTCCAAGATGTCTAGTAACACAAAAACTTTAAACTCCATTATCTCGAAGCGACAAAAAAATTTTACACTATTGTTTTCTTGAGGGGACGATATATGCTTGTCTGGAAAATAGAATGAAACCGAGTTGCAAACAAAATTCTGAGACGAAATTCATCCAGTTTGTTGCTCAAAATTTGACCATCCTGGTTTGTAATTTTTATACCAGATTTCTGCTGTGTTCATCTTTGGATTTCGTCTTGGGAAAATTACTTAATAAATACATATACATTCATAATAACGGCAAAAGTTCATTATGACTCTTCCCATTAAAAATATACAGCGTGGAAATGACAGAAATCCTTGAATGCGAAATTTAAATAAAATTGCAAAGAAATTTGGTGGTCTTCGGTGGGACTGTTGAACCTGGCGTTGGAGTTGTGGGTGACGCTAAAGTAAACGCTTATGAGTTTATGCATTAGTATTTCGGTTTATGTAAATAAGTATGTTAACACGTAATCACAAGTACACGCACTGCGGGATTAAGATTTGACATATGAATTTTCATTTGTCCTCAGAAATAAAGTTTAAAATAAACAAAGAAACTCTGGTACGATACCAAAATCAAAGTTGACATTGCCTGATTGTTGGGGCGTGAAAACAAAATAAATACGATGAAATTTTTTTCATTGACATCTGAAAAGCGTAAAGAAAATGTATGTATATGCTAACGACATCACGCACTTTGGTTGGTTTGTATAAACAATAAGGTGGAACTTGTTTTTGTTTTTTCGATTTTCCAAAGAGTGAACCAGTTTCGTGTGGGGTAGGGTAAATGGCAGATTGACAAAAATATGAGCTCGATCGGTTGAAAATTGCTGTGCCGCACGCGTTCTGAAGTTTGTGAGAGCCAAATTGGGGCAAAATGGAAAGAGAGCAACTACTCAGGAGTCAGCCCTAGGGCGGTAAAATGTATGCACAACTCACATTATTTTTATATCTCCAATACTTCTCTAGAACATAACATAACATAAAAAATTTGCATTTGTGACGCAAATCTGGGTTTGTTTGTTGAAAACGACTGAAAACCATGCTGTCTTTCACAATAAAGAAGCAAAAAGTAGCAGATAGTAATTCAGAAATGCATGTATATTGAGGCGGGTCAATTTGTATGGAACCAAAAAACTTGAAAAAGAGTATAGCAGAAACGTAATCTGCAGTAAATTCTAAGAAAATGTACCCAAGAAACCATGATTCTAAAATCAAAATCGAGCCCTCAATTTATCACTTGAAAGCTTTTGAAAATTTACACTCATCGATTTCGATGAAATATCACACATATATTCTACTCATTGCTTCCGTTACAATGACGTTTACTTTAGGTCGAATCTCCCCATGCTTCATGTTTTATAGCTGTGTAAAGTTAGTCATCTGTAGCATTTTTGTGTAATGTTAGAATAACTTTTGAATGCGATATCAGATTATTAAGAATACAGGTGGCAAATCTAATACCGCATTCAAAAGTTATTCTAACATTAACCCAGGTATCTCTTCACAAAAATGCTGCAGATGACCAAATTTGCACAGCTATAAAATACGAACCGTGTGGAGCTTCGATCTAAAATAAACGTTATTGTAAAGCCAGCAACGACTAGAATATATGTGTGAAATTTCATCTAAATCGAACAGTACTAAGTTTCAAAAGAATGGCTTTTGGGTTGATTTTTTCGCTAATATGTATAGAAATGTTCAAGTGAAAAATCGCGGGCTCAATTTTGATTTTAGAACCATTTTCATAAAATTTTCCGTAGACTATGTGTCTGTTATACTCTTGGTCGGCAACAAAATTGACCCACCCTAATGTACAAGGTTCTCGCAATATGTTGCTGGGGCCGATATTTTTCACCGTGTTGATTTCAGAATGTCTTGAGATAATTTGTTTTTGGAAATCGTTGCTTCAATAAGCTGGCGACGTCTGTCTGAAACCACACGTCGCCCAGTTCCATGCCGTTAAGCTGATGCCACAAGAACTCCGATATCATGTTCCTATAACGAATGCCGTTCACAGTTACTGCAGTTTCGGGCTCATCCCGAATTAGGTTAATTTTGTACCCATGAAGGTGGAGGTCGTTGCCAAATTTCGCTGCGCAGTGCTTCGTGAAATTTGAAGATGCTGAGAACGATGGCGAATTGTTGTTTTTGAGATTTGGGCGACACTCTCATTTACAGCAGCAATGTTTTCAAGAGACCGACCGGCACGTTGCCGTGCAGGAGTCTTAGTGTCCATAACCGACCCGTTTCTTCAAATCTTTTCACTGCTCTTGGAATGGTGACCAAGCTCCGGCATATGTTGCTATAATTTTCACCGTATCGGGCTATCGAAGGTGGTTTTAGTAGTCGATTTGTTTTCGAGGGTTTTATGCAGGATTTGTCGTAATGTGAATATCTGGTCGATAGTTGACTTTCCAGGCATAAAGCCAAACTGATAAGGGCCAATCAGGTCTGCAACAAACGGATTTAGTGACACGAAGCTAAATATGAAATAAAGGCGATATATGGCAATCGATTGTTCAACAAGGTTAAAAATATACATAAAAATATAATTCATGAGAATCGAAGCTACCATCAAAGTTCAGTTTTGGAACGAAGTTCCTTATGGCACGTTGCGGGATGGCGACTAAATGAAAAAAAATTAACAACCTTTTTTAACAGAATTATGCTACAACCCAGTATAATCAACTATATTGGGTACTTTTGATTATGTTTTTGTCGAGACTAACATATGTTGGAAAATTGCTTGTTTAATGGGAAGCTTTCTAGGTGGAGCATGTAACCAATATTTAGTATATATTGTAGTTTTGAACACAATAAAAAGTTAATTTAGAATAGCCAAATTGAAAGAAGTTAAAAAAAGTTAAGAAAATTTTCTTAAATAAGTGCCTTTATTAAAAACAGTAAATTTTCTCAAAAAAATACCTATTCGTATTCATAAACAAAATACCTTTTGTTTTAAAAAAATACCTTATGTTACAGAAGGACGTTTGCTTAAAAAAGATAAATTTTTTACAAAAAGTACATTTTCTTAGAAAAAGTAATTTTGTTAAATAAGTACATTTTGTTGAAAAAGTACGGTTTCCTACAACAAATTGCATTTCTTTAAAAACCACATTTTCTTTAAAGAGTACATTTTTTGTGAAACAAAATAACTTTTTTACAGATAAGTACACTGAAAGGAAAACGCTTCGTCGATTGGATGAAACATTTCCGTTAATGTTTTTACGTTGTTATAGTGAAAAGTGTCGCACATCTTACAATTTGGTAGTCGCTGGAACGAAAAATTTCAAACTTGGCGTTTTTGAAAATTTTTCATTTCGTTGCTGCAACAACTTACTTTTCGCTCTTGCAACATTATTATTTAATTTGAATTTTTTAGGAAAATGGGTTAAAAATTAAAAAAGAGTAAAGACATGAGATTTAGACTACTGATATTTGGTTTATCTCTTACTTTTTATAGTTTATATTTTCGAGGTTTGTCAACATTTTAAGTTGACGAAACAGTTTCGTTGTTGTAACGAAACTCATTTTGTAACGAAAATGAGTAAAAAAAGAGGCCAGCAAGAGAAAATGGTGAGCATGAATTCTGGGTCACGTACACATTTTAAATCAGTTCCTTTGTTTAAAGAGTAGAGCATAGGGGAGTAGTGCTTATGCTCATGGTAGGTACAGACATAGATATGTACATATCTTAAATAGAAATCTTGATAATAAATTCCTCATATTTGTTTTTAATTGCAGGACCTGAATACGACGATCACAATAACACTCAACCCCTCGACTATCACAATCTTCTTCAGACGAGTGTGTCAACATGGATTGACTATAATCTATTTAACAAATTGGGTCCATTTTCGAAACAAAAATTAAAACATTTTTTACCAAAACACCTGCAATGTAATACTAACAGTGTATTTTAGTACAATTGTCAATAAATATTTTCAAAACATTCATTTCAGCAATGAAGAAAAATCATTGTAGTAATGAAACAAATTTATTGCAGAAATGACTCAAATTCATTGCCTCAATGAAACATATTCATATCAACAATGAACAAATTCAATGCAGCAATGAAGCAAATTCATTGCTGTAATGAAATAAATTCATTGCAGCAATGAAATGAATTCATTGTAAGAACGATACTTATTCACTACAACAATGAAACAAATTCATTGAAGCAAAGAAACAAATTCGTTGCAATAATGAAGCAAATTCAACATACCAACATACTTTCACCACAGTAACGACCAACGAATGAAAGTGTACTTTAGCTCACTTTCGATGACAAAAGTTTTTGGGGTGATGAATATTTTCATCCCTGTAACGATGCTTTTCCGTTCAGTGTACCTACGCTTACAAAATATACCTATTATTAAAAGACGGACCAATACTAAAAAAAATCCCATGAGGTCTCATGGGACACCCGCGTTGGAACGAAGTTTCTTTCGCTATATATTATGTACTAGTTTCTTCCCGTTGAAAAGTACGATAATTTAAGAGGATCTTTAAGAATAGGTACTTTTTGTAAAATAAAAAACTTTTTTTATGAAATTTTTATTTCTGCAATGTATTTTTAAAAAAAATATATATATTTCGGTTCTTCTTGTAAGTATATGTATTTTCCGGAAAATGTATTATATAGGTCCTTTTTAAAGAATGGTACTTGTTTTATTAAAAGATAATGTTTTTTTTTTAAGAAAAGGCACTATTTTTAGGAAGAAGTACTTTATGTAAGAAAAAGCCGTAAGAGTATGGCTCTTTTTTTTACAAAGAAGTACTTTTGTAAGAACAGGTACTTTTTAAAGAAGTGGTACTCTTTTTTCGGAAAAGGTTATTTTTTAACAAAATTTACTTATTTTCAGAAAGCCTACTTATCTCAAGAAAAAAAGGTAATATTTTATTTTTAAGAAAAGGTACTTTTAAGAAAAAGAATTTTGGTAAGAAAGGGTATTTTTAATGACAAGATATTTTTTTGAAGAGAAGGTGTTTTTTTAAGAAATTGAATTTTTTTACAATTGGTACTTTTTCAAGAATAGGTAAATTTTTAAGAGTTGGTAGATCTTGGCCTATTAACCCTCATCGGTCCGTCGAGAAATACACCTAATCGGTCCCATTGTATGCGCTCGCATACACATATATTTTTAATTGTATAAAGCTAAAAATAATTAACAACCATTTATGTTCTGTGATTTTTTAGGTCTACTATCATATTAATACATTTGAACTTCATAAAAGTAGATTTAGAATGAAATTAAAATTTGAATATAATATATATTAGAAAAAAAAAATTAAATTTTTAATTCTTAATTTTAAATTCTTTGAATAACACTGGAAGCATCATTACTTTGAGGTTGTTTTTTACGTTTCGTGATCTGTTTTTCAACGAGATTCAATCCAAGCTGCTCGATAAAAGGCGACGACGAATATTATGGTTCGTTTTGGAATTTTTCCAATTCGGGAACAATGCAATGAACGTCACGAATGCATTCAATGCACTAACATCAAGCATGTTACAAAATACTGCCATTGGCCACCGATTGATTTTTCGTTTGCATGTGTACGTAGCCACCATTTGATCCATAGTATCAACTCCACTCTTGGTTTTGTTGTAGTCTTCAATGATGTTAGGTTTCTTCTTTTCACTATTTTCATTTATGCTGACAACATTGTGGTATGTACTGAGCAATGTCACAAATCGGTACCGGCGAGGAACATATGACAACATAACTGCTTGCAATTTATGTTCATATACAACTTCTGTATGATAAATTGGCTTTTGACGCATGTCGAGTAGAACTGAAGGAATTTCACTCCTATTTTTCCTTATTGTTCCCAAAATAGTCATGCAATTCTTATGCAAATCTTCTGCCAATTCATACGAAGTGAAAAAGTTGTCACACGTTACATTTCTGTCAGAAAGTCCTTCCACCAAATCCAAAACAACACGCCGTCCGAGATTGCGTTCAGGAGTGGCATTACGATTCCGACCAACATAAATTTGTGTGTTGTATGCATACCAGCTTTTTGAGTCGCATATCACCCAAATTTTGATGCCATATTTCGCCGGCTTGGATGGAATATATTGACGAAACGGGCATCGTCCACGATACGGAACTAACTGTTCATCTACGGTAATGTTTTTTCCTGGTGTGTATACAGCTTTCAAATTATGATTCCATTTATCGTATACATTTCGAATCGGTGCCAATTTGTCACGAACAGAAGTACTTGTAGATGCACTGTTGGCCATACGTTGTTCGCGATCATCAAATCGAATGCAACCATGGAACGATTGAACATTTTCAAAGAAATTGGTGCTCTAAATATTGGCCGACCAATTTCTGTTTAGTGACACATTCACCGTATGACCGATACACACCAGAAAGCAACAACAATCCAAAGTATGCGTACAAAGTGTCCAAATCAATGTTTTCCCATTCGTCTTTGTACTTTCGCACACCATATAAATACGTCATGTTCAAATTAATATTCTCAACCGGTCCAAGGAACATGTGAAATGCAGACGAAACATCAACTATATTAGCAGCTGCTAATGCTTTTGGACCTGAATTACAACAAAAATGAAACATATAATGAACATGAACCCATAACTAAGAGGGTAGGTTTTTACCTGAAGTGAAATTTTCTGTACGTCGAAATGAATTTCTTCGATTTATTTCAAATGGATGCGATGAATATTCAATTTTCTTATTTTTTGAAAAATATTTATTTTCAGGATTTGCTGGATTTTCTAGTGCTAAATTTTGCTCAAGTGGCTCAATGTCGTCTTCATCCGAACGTACGCTATCTTACGCGCAATAAGGAACTTCGTTCCAAAAATTCCATTTTTTAAAAACCTTTTCTTCAAAAATATATGTACCTTCTCTTAAAAAAATACCTTTTCTTACAAAAATTCCTTTTCTTAAAAGTACTTTTTTTTAAAAAATAATATAATACCTTTTCTTTTCTTGGGATAACTAGTCTTTGTGAAAATAAGTAAATTTTCTTGAAAAAATAACCTTTCCCTAAAAAGGGTAGCACTTCTTTAAATAGTAACTGTTCTTAAAAATAGTACTTCTTTGTAAAAATAATTCATACTCGTATGGCTTTTTCGTACAAAAAGTACTTCTTTTTAAAAATAGTACCTTTTCTTAAAAACAAACATTAGCTTTTATTAAGGGAAGTACCTCTCTTTAAAAAATGAAATTTTCGGGAAAATATAATACATATTCTTATAAAAAGGACCTAAAAATATAATTTAAAAAAAATACATTCTATAAAAAAAGTGTCTTGAAAAAAGTTTATCATTTTCCAAAAAGTATCTTTTCCTAAAAATCCATTTAAATTATCGTAATTTTCATCGGCGCCTTACGCGTATTGGAATTAATTAGTACATAATATATAGCGAAAGGAACTTCCTTCCAACCGGGTGTCCCCTGACACCTCATGTATTTTTTTAATATTTATCTAACACTAAAGAAATGATCCGAAACCTTTACTAAAGTTAATTTTAATATTTCTTGCACTTGTCATAACTGTATGTCACGACGTGATCTAGAGTACTTACCAAACATCCGTCATTACCATTTATGACTCAATTTTTATTTAGATGACTATTATGTAAATATTATCAGTAGTTATAAAATAAAGTCATTTATTTACATTAATGTATACATTTATACTAATATGAACACAATACTTTCCTTATGAAATACAGACAACATCATGGTGACTGCTGTAGCTTCTGGCATTTACCAGCCTTAGTTCAGTTTACGTTTTCAAATAAGAACCCTATGTGATCAGGAGACATATGATACAAATCTCTAAACCTTATGCCGGCATGGAAATTCGTTAACATGTTTCATTTATAAATTTAATAAAGCGTTCAACACGTGTTGTTGATGTGTGACCGTAAAGGGCATGAATTCACTTGTTGTTGTATTTCTCACTTTTGCTAATGTGTCTGTGTGTATAATCACTTTTCTTTCTGACTTTATCTGCCTCCATACTTCTTGCTGTGCAGCTGGTATGAATCCTTCTGAAATCTTAAGGATATCATAATAACCATTACTACCATTAGTTCACTCATTTGTTTATGATTATGTTTATCGTTTGTCGCTAATACAAAGCGTACGTGGGTGTTTTGCTATCTGTCTTTCTTTCAGTCGCTTGTGAGTTCCATGACCTTACGATTATAAAGTTTGACCTTACGCATTACAGTAATGGTAATGCCAATAACCGCAAGATTTGATTATAGATAAGTCTTAAATTTCTTAATGTGTAGATGGAAAACTGTGAACGTTTAAATATGCTAATTTGCTAGGATTGATAATAAGATGTAGAATAACCTAAAGACGATTAGACGGTGGAAATTTCTCTCTTGAAACTATTCTAGTGTAAACAACAAAGTTATATTAATTTTAAACTAGATAAGATATCCCAGTGGGCATCACGTTAAATGTAAACTAAACACCCAATACTTGAAAGATAGGTACTTGAAAGATTGAAAGATTGATAAATTCAACACAATGTATACCAACAATAAAACCGAACAAAAAAGTAAAAAAAAAAAAATTACAGCAGACACTGTCCCTGCAGGCTGTGTCAGAGACACGGCCATTAAGTTTAGCGTAGAATACGCCATCCGGTAAGACAGAAAACATATATAACAATAAATTCATTTGCTTATATTATTTATCATTTATTGTTATATATGTTTTCTGTCTTATCGGATGGCGTATTCTACGTTAAACTTAATGGCCGTGTCTCTGACACAGCCTGCAGGGACAGTCCGTGGCCGAAGGCCTCGGACAACTGTCTGCTGTAATTTTTATATTTACCAACGGCATTTGGTTCAAGTCCGTTTAAAAAAAAAATATTATGTTCAATTTTTTTAAACTTAATTTAATTTATGTATTTTAATTAATATTTTTATTGAAATAAGTTCTGCGAATGTTGAGAGGGCCGCCCTAGTATTAAAAAAGGTTTACCTTATCGAGTCTTCGCATTAGCATTCGAGCGTTGTGTGAAAGCTTTACGCTATACAATTCAAAATTAATGTTACAACAGCTTTATTGAAGCTTTCGCAAAAAAGCTTTATTACGTTAGCTTACTGTTTGTTTCACTTTTTACTAGATACATGTTGCCAAGCAACATTAGCTTGCTGTTCGTTTCACTTTTAACTAGATACATGTTCCTAAGCAATGTTGAGCAACCAAAAACACTCAACCAAACACCACACATATGTTTGAGTATATGTGTTTAAACAATTTTCATTTGAGAAATTAATATACTAGAAATATATCAACCAATATGAAATGTATATCAAACGAAAGATAACATCTTCATTTACCTACAAACAAAATTTTAAAAAAATTCATCTACCCGTTTCCTCAAATTCAATGAAATAAAGATTACAACAATAAAAACCTGACATGACTCCTCATACCGTAAGGTAAGACGTATTCTACGTCACAAATAAATTTGAATTTGACAAGGTGGGACCACGACACGAATAATATAAAATATGTAGACAATTGCAACGCCTATATTTGGTAACAACACACTTCTACATTTGGCGAATAAAAAAGCATATACAAAATGCCAATGTGCGATGTTTTTAGTAAATACGTCAAATTAAAAGTAAAATTATCACACCAATGCCTGTCGGGTATTTAAATACCTAAGCAATATCTTACTTACATATGTTTACACATATCCAAAAAATATTGTTTCTGTCAACTTCTATGGCTCCCAGGGCACACAAATAAACCTTTAACGGGTTTAACGTAGTTATATGTGGCCGTCGGTGATGTAGGGGTAGTGTGCGCAGCTCTTGAACGTGGGTTGGTTCTCTGATCTGACATCGTTACGAGGTGGTCCCAATATTTAAAAAATATATATATATTCTGGTGAAAAGTGGCAATCTCACAAAACATATGTTTTAAGTTTCAAGGCGTCAGGTGCTACTTTTATTTGAGCCATAAAAAGAAAACGATCTCAGTGAATTTGTAAACATGGAAAAAAATTGGTCACCGATATGTAATTTAATATTTCCTAGGTTCTACTCTGGGGAGTCTGCTTCTTCGTTTACGACTGTACAATATTGGGTAGCAGAGCTTAAACGAGGCCGTACGAACACCGTAGTGGTCGACCAATTGAGGTGTCCACGCCAGACACGGTTATGAAAGTCCACAAAATGGTATTGGTTGAAGGTGCGTTAGCTAGCTGAAATAGAATTTTCAAAAAGTGTCATACATCGTATATTGACCCAAGAGTTGAAAATGAGAAAGCCGTGCGCAATATGGGTGCCGCGATTGCTTTTAAAAAGCAAAATCAGCGTCGTAAAGATGTTTCAATAGAGTGTTTGGCGAGGTTTCATCGCAATAATGCCGAATTTTTGCGTCGATTTATAACCACGGAAAAGACGTGGGTCCACTACTTCACACCTGAGACAAAGGAACAGTCACAATGAAGACGGTTCCATCTGTAGGCAAGATCATCGAGTCTGTTTTTTGGGATGCGCGTGAGATTAATTTTATTGACTATCTTCAGAAAGGTAAAATCATCAACGGCGAATATTATGCTAATTTATTGCAGCGTTTAAGTGATGAAATTGTGGAAAAACGGTCTCATTTCGCGAAAAAGAAAGTGTTGTTTGATCAAGACAATGCTCCAGTTCACACATCCACTATTGCGATGGCCAATATTAATGAACTAAAATTCGAACTGCTTCAACACGCACCTTATTTGCCAGATTTAGCTCCCTCGGCCTATTTTCAATTTCCAAATTTTAAAAATGTGCACGGTGGTAAAAGATGTGCCACCAATGAAGAGGTGAAGTCGGCTGTTGATGGCTATTTAAGGATTTGCCACCAATGAAGAGGTGAAGTCGGCTGTTGATGGCTATTTAAGGAGTTTGACAGCTCTCACTATAATTGAGGTATTGAAGCTATTAAACGAGGTATTGAAGCTGTTGAATAAAAAGTGTATGGAGCCAAAAAGAGGTTATGATGGAAAATAAAGAAAGTCTTTCCCAACTTTTTTGTGTCTTCTTAATTAGGTCGGCTAGTTTTGGGACAGCCGTCTACATTCTATTACGCCAACGGTCACATTGATGGCTACACTATCGAGTATTAGCTATGAAAACCTAAATACAGTTCGGAACCGGTGTAAAACTGTTGGCCAAAATCAGAGAGGACATAACTAAAATCCCATTATGGAATGCAAGCCTTCATCAAAAAAAAATGATTCCACAAATTTATGTTAACCCATTAGAGCCCAGGCAATATTTCTTCTTTTTTTTAACGAAAATGTATATACTAAGGTAATTTGGTCCAAAAAAACTAAAAATTATAAAAAAAATTTTTCGAGAAAATGGGAACAGTGGGCACTATTTAACATATTTCTTAGATTGTATATTCAAATATCTGATTGAAGAAAAAAATTATTTTAATTTTAACTTAACGTTAATTTATTGTACTTTAAATGAACGTAACATAATAATAAGCTGTAAAAAAATTATTCCAATTTGTTTTCCATATCTATGGTGTAATTCAAAACAATATGTATGAAGGGGAATATTGCATCTTTTGCGTAAGAATGAGGCTGGTTTATGGCAATGTTTCGATCTGCGTTTCGTATTTATATTGTAACGATTAATGCTATACATTCAAGTATTCGATGCTCTGCGTTGTTTATATTTGAAGCATATGATCATTACAGCGATACACAATTTCATTAGTCGGGAATAAGCATTATGGTTACTTGTCTTGTTTTGTTTTTTCCCCCTCATTTTAAATTTAATTTCGCTTATAATATTTGTTGTTGGATTTATATGCCTGAAATTATGTATATACTAATGATACTACATATGGATAATTGTAAGTAAATGAATATGTACGGAGAATACGTATAGTAGGTCAGACTAGCTGTAAAGGTATCGGCGAGTATGATAAGGTAAGTACCTTTAAGATCGCATAATTTTATTAGGCGGTAACATACACGTATTTATTTGTTTCTGATTTGCAAGTTTATCATTAGCTTATTTTCAGGTGGTTAGTTGTGAAAAATCATATAGTAGTTTCGACGACACATATGTGTGTTTTAAAGTTTAAATTTTCAGCCTAATATTTTGGTTTCCTCTAGGGGTTTTATATATATGACCTCCTGAGCGGGTTCCGGAGTCACATATGCATGACGAAATGTTCTGGTTTGAAGACAAATTTAACTCTCGGTCTTAATGATCTCGTATTAATATTGTTGATATGTTAACATGTGTAGGCATGGGAAGGCAATCTATCAAAGTGAGCACATGCAAACAACACACTGCGTTAGCATCACATACGTGGTTGTTGTAGAATAATAGTCTCTGCCTGAAAATAAGTATGATGATATTGATGTAGCGGCAGCGACCGAACAAACAGGTCGTAGTCGCCTACGAGTATTGAAGAGTATAGGGTAATTCCGAAATTTTTCGACACAGACATTGACCCGACCCTCTTCGATTTCGATGAAATTTCAAACATATATTCTACTCGTCTCTGTCGTTACAATGACGTTTGGTTTAGGTCGAAACTCCAGAGGTTTCATGTTTAATAGCTGCCTAAAGTTGGCTATCTGCAGTGTTTTTGTGAAGGGGTAGCCGTGTTCATGTTGGAATAACTTTGGAATGCGACATTAGATTATAACGATAGTGGTATCACCTGATAGATTTCGATCTCGTTTTTAGGAATAAAAAATAGAAATGGCAGGTCCTTGCGGGCCAATGACATCAAAATTGAGAAAATGTGCTTTGTCCTTGAATATCCTGGAAACGTCACTTTTAATTTTCTTAATTTTATTTTTAAAAAATTGCGCATACGTTTTTCTAAAAGATGTTAAATTTTCAGGATGGGTTCATTAGGGGTTTAGAAAATATTTGCGTTTTTGTAATGCAGGTATCATACTAAACTGACAAAAACAATAATTTTTATGGGGTTTTCATATATGTATTTTACATGTTTTTGTGTATTTTGCAAACAATGTATATGTATTATATTATATATTATAGATTACAAATTATTTAATCATTTCATATGTATTAAAAGTATCGGATTGTGAAAAATATGGTATAGGTTTCAGCCTTGGTATAGGTTACTGCTTGCCCATTCATTTATTGCGTCACAACATGTAAAAATTGACTAATGTGAAGAGTTTATTCCTAAAGAAGAAGCGTTAAGGTCATTAAATGAATGTTTACCTTTACTCAGTGAACCTACCATCCCATGCAAAGAAAGGTGTAATAAAGGATATATTCGAGGAATGATGGGCGGAGCTAAAAAGTGTATTTTAAAGAAGATATTCGGATACGATGATGTTGTAGAACCCCATTCTATCTACTCTGACATTTTGAAAAAAGTAAAGTGAAAAAGCCCTCCAATCTATGTGCTTACAAATATTACCAACAGATTGGCCAATGCGAAAATTAAAGAATGAAATACCGTCGACTTCGATGTATTCCATGCGGAAAGCTAGAAGCTGTTCAACTTCTAATTCTTTGCAGGGATTTCCGAAGAGAAAGAACCTCATTCCGAAAAAACTAATGCTAGCGTCGTTAGTTTCTACTGCAAGGATGAATGTAGCCGACTAATATCTGGGAAAAAAATTGTAAATCTGTTAAGGTAAACCTGATTTTTTTCTAAATATTAAGGTTATTTTAATTTAAAAAAACTTCTCTTGATGTAGGTCAAGGGTAAACGAATTAATATTCAAAACAGGCTGATGCTACTAAATTTCAAAGAGCTCTACAATGAGTTAAAATAATCAATCTAGATTTGAAAGTTGGATTTTCTCAGTTTGCTTCGTTAAGGCCAAAGCAGTGTGTACTTGTTGGAAGCACTGGGACACATTCGGTATGTGTCTGTGTTATTAACCAAAATGTGGAGCTAACGTGCGAAGGTGTATTTAAAAAGGACTACACTAAATTAAAATATTTTAATTACCATACCTGGCTTAATTTTTGAATATGTGGCAATCCAACAGCATCGCGCTATTTCTCTGAGTGTGAGCAATGCCCAGCATTTGAGAGGCTCAGGCCTATTCTACAAAGTTACTTCGATAGACATGAAATAGAGACTGTCCAGTACAATGTGTGACTCATACTCACAGTTCAAATTTATAAACAAAAATGGAAAACGTTGATGACTTTATTGACCATTTTTTGGATCGCCTGCTTCAATTGCTTAAACACTCTTATATTGTAAAACAACAAAATGAGTATTTCAATAACATAAAAGACAACTTGAAACCTGGAGAAATGTCGGGTGGTCTCGATTTTTCTGAAAATTACACTTTTCTCAGTCAAGACGAGGTACAATCTATTAAGCAGAGAAAAAATAGGCAGCGAAGTGGAACAGTTTGCGTAAAATAAGGCGTGTTAACTTCTTGAATGTTCAAAACGGAAGTAAGGTTTATTGACAATCGACACTGTTGTAAATGCAGTGTGCATATGTAAATGCAGTGTTGTATAAAATGTAAATCCAGTTCTGTATAAAATATTACATTCTGTTAACACAATCCTACCACTGGACAAACGAAAAAGCCACTGTACATCCATGCGAATTTTACGATAATATTGAAAACGAAATACAGTTTTCGAACTGTACAATAATTAGTGAAATTATGAAACATAATGTGGTATTGGTTCTTGACCTGTTCATAAATAAATTCATAAAATGTATAAAAGGGCATATAGGAACACTCACCAAAATATATTACTTCTCGGTTGAAGCTGCTAGCCAGTATAAAAATAAAACATATTTGGAACCTCACAAAGCATGAACAGAAATATGGTACATCGCATGGGAAAAATATTTCCGATGGACTTGGTGGTACACTCAAACGACTAGTTTCACGAGCTAGCATCCAAAGCACAGACAGTGTAATAAATTCACCAAATGGCATGTATAACTAGGCAGTAGAAAATATAAAAAATATGAACTTTGCGTACACGAAGAATATACAGAAGCGGAAGAATTACTCTTAAAATTATGTCCAAAATTGAAACCGATTCCAAAAACACAGTCTGTCCACCATGTGCAGCCATAAAGTGACGGAAAAGTAAAAACTATTTTTTTTTTCACCGTCATCAGAGTTCAACATTTACTCAGTAATGAAATAAGTGTTACAACGATTCCGAACGGTATTCTGAGAAGTTTTTCATGGCTATATACTCGATAGTGTCGCCGTCACTATGCGAGGTGACCGCCGCCGAAAGAAATTTTAGGTGGTCAGAGCAGGGTTCGAACCCAAGATCTCAAGTACAAGAGCCGCGCACACTAACCATTGCACCACCGACGGCCGAAAATATATGAAAACCCTAAAAAAAAATCTTCTTTTTTGTCAGTCCAGTATGATAATTGCATTACAAAAATGCAAATATTTTCTAAACCCCTTATGAACCCATCCTAAAATTTTTACATATTTTAAAAAAGGTCCCACAAGGACCTGCCATTTCTATTTTTGTTCCTAAAAAGGAGGTCGAAAGCTATCAGGTGATATCAATATCGTTACAATTTGATATGGCATTCGGAAGTTATTCCAACATGAACACAGCTATCTCTTCTCAAAAACACTGCAGATAGCCAAATTTAGGCAGCTATAAAACATGAACCCTGTGGAGTTTCAACCTAAACCAAACGTCATTGTAACGACAGAGACGAGTAGGATATATGTTTGAAATTTCATCGAAATCTAAGGGGGTCAGGTTTCAAAAGTACTGTTTTTGTGTCGATTTTTTTTTGGAATTACATCTGGCGAATGATTCAAAACGTATTACTCTGCTTTTGTCATAACTTGGTCCATTCATAATTTTGATGTAAAATATGTATGCCTTTTGAAACATTTCTGTTTCTTGTATTGTATTGCATTTATATTGAATTATTCTATAAAGAGAATACGAATCGGTTATGCTCTTTTACTCAGGCACTCTACATGAGAGCGGAAAAAGAGTGCAATAAGTTCTCTATACTATTCAATACTTTTTGTCGTCGCTCTGTTTATGACAAAACAAAAACAATTATTTCAGTGAGCTAAATATTGCTTTATTTATTTCAACAATATTACAACTGATGCTAAAGCAGATGTAAGAAAAAGAAAGAGCAATAGCAAAAGAGCCTTCAGCACAGAAATTATTCTTTTTTTATTTTCCAATGTAACATTTACTAATGTGTTCATAGAAATCGAACAGGTACCGTGTAACAAAAAGTTGTTACCACATTCAAAAAAGTGTTATCACACTGGTCAATATTGGTCAACTAGCAAGTTCCTTCTATTTAATTAACGTGTATTTTATTTCAATATATAAATAATAACATTGCTTCAAAGACGTTAAAATGAGAATGACATCAATTATTATTTGAGGTGATAAGATCTTGAGGGGTTTTGCCCCGTAATCTCTATGGAGTGGTGTCATCAGGCACAAGTCTAACTTCCATATTTCCGTGTACAGCCATCGGTTGCCCATGTTTTCAGCATTTCTTTTTATTACAGCATTTACAGTGGGGACATTTAGATCCAACAACTACGTATGTGATTCTAAACATGCAGTTTGTTACCGATTGAGTGGGTGGAGTTTCCTCCTACTAATCAGTTCAGGCTTTGGTATTTGATTTATTGATCGTTTTTGATTTGAATGGTCTCCCTCCAACATAGTGACGAGTCAGGCATCAGACCTAGATATTTTGCAGAGCTTGAGATGGGAATCACTTTGTCGTTTAACATTACTAGTAAGGGTGAATTTTCTGCCAATGCAAAATTGACTTGAACTGACTTTTCCTCAGTACTTTTAATTTCCCAATTCCACGCCCAAAAAGAAATATTGGTCATAGCCGCTTGCAAGTTCGCTGACGTTTCGGATGTTGAGGTTCCTTTGGCTATTATAGCTGTGTCATAAGCAAATGTAGCATTTTTTGTGTTCAATGTACGTGGAGTATCGTTTGTATAGAGAAGGTACAATATTGGGCCCAATATATTTCCCTGTGGAACATCAGCGCCTATATCAACTAGTTCGGAGTATTGGCTCTCACACTTAACTTGAAAGAATCTGTTGGATATATACGATTTGAAAATATTGAAGATATTGGCCCAATATATTTGAGATAATTTAGCAATTAGTCCTGGGTGCCAGACCTACTCCAACGATTGGGATACATCAAGAATAATAACGGAGCAAACTTTTCTTTCTTCGTAAAGTTGTTAATTACATAGTTTAGTCTATGAATATTAGGGTGTCAAAAAAAAAATAGGGGGCTCAACCTGCCTTTGAATGCTTATGGGGTAAAGTATTTTTGAGAATTTTTTCAGATTTTTTGGAAGTGGTTTAGAGGTGGCACAAATCAGTTTTTCGCGGAAAATTGGGTTTTTCTGAGGATTTCCGAATTTCGAGCACAAGTTGGTCAATGAAAGGATTTTTTAAAACTTTTGTTTCTCATTGCAAAAGAAAATGTTCGAGCTTTAATTTTATGTATATAAATTATAAGTTTTGGCAATTTTTTTGCTCGTTTTACTGCCATCCAATCAATGTTTCTGGAAATTTTACATAAATGTTGTAAAAAACGTTTCATAACTTTTTAAAATTTCGTGAATGTGTAAAAAACTAATGTTGTAGTTTAAAGGGCGGTAAAATTCTATGTTATCTGAAAAAATTATTGAGTTTGCTCTTGGCGTTTCAAAGCTATGGCCTTAAAACGACTCATATCCATTGTGTCGTATTAATAATATAACTTATTACAGTTGGTTTACTAGTATGTATTGGATTTGCCCAAATTTTGAAACAGGAGACTTTCTGGCGACGATTCTTTATTTTTTTGGTTCACAATTGTAAAAAACAAAAAGGCAAACCTAATATGAATTTGCTTATTTTGTAGAATATTTTGTGTTAGATCGGCTTTTGATAATCGGTTTTCGTTTCTTGGTATTTTGATATTTTTTAGCATCAAACGCAAAGTTTTTATTTCGATGCGTTCGTCGAAAAAGGCTAAGGCAGCCAAGCCAGTCTTCCGGAGAGGTACCACTGATGCCCCAAACAAGCTTTCAGCGCGGCGTTTGCAACTGGTTCTTTCAATCGCTTGTAGGAAGCCAACTGCCTAATTAAATTCAAGTCATTCAGAGGAGCTTATTGAATGCACTGGCAAAGATACCAGTTTTTAAGATATACCCTCAAAATGAATGCACTAAACTCGAGCAAGGCATCAATCTTTGAATTGCTTAGTCTGCAGCTGGTCTTGAAAAATGCATACTTTTAATGAATATATGATTTTCATCATCGAGCGAGCTCTATTAATGGCTCCTGGAGCTTTAATTATTGGATGCTTTTTGGAATTATCACCCAAAAAAATTAGGCTCAGTTGAAGCAGTTCTTTATAGCCTTCTCTCGGCTCCAAGTTGTTAAGTTGACCTTTTATGAACTTAATTGAATCTTGACATACATATGTGTTTGGGCATAATTTTTGTAACTATTTATTTTTTGATTGGTGCAGTCCGAAAAATTCTTCTTGTCAATAAACTCCCACCTTTGCTGCAAGGTTTCGAATATTTTGATGGTTGGCGATGTACTTTGCTCTTCAATGTTAAGCGCCAATGTTAAACCAACATGTGGTGTCGGCATGACAAATAAATGAGATTTTTCTTTATTTTTTGGAAAAGCAGCACACATGCACCATTACGAACTCCAGTGTTGGAGCTTGTTGCGTCGGCAGACATAAATTGAATATTTTTGGGCAAATTCCACTTCTCTAGCATTTGAAATACAGCTTCAGCTTGGTCCTCTCCTCTTCCTGACAGCAGTGGAACCACTCCAAGAAGTTTGGACTCTCCATTGCCCGTGACGCTTGTACAGAGCCGATCGAGTTTCTTTTTTTTGTTCTTCAAATCGGGCATTATTTTCCCATCCCAATGCACAGTTGTATAGTTGGAACCCACAAAAGAATGTCTAATCTTCTCTGCAACAATGCCTCGCTGCTCTTATGCTCGTTCCACGATGAACTTTTTGAATATGCAACTTTTGAACTGCTCTGTCCTGGGTCCGGCAATAAGCTGGAATTCATTATTAAAGCAGCTTTTCGGCAACTTATTCCGGTTCTGGCAAGGCTTAGACACAGTTTTTGCCTTTTTGACGAAGTTGAAGCACATTTTGAAACTTTTTTTTGGGGGGCTGGCTTATAGTCAGAATCGTCCGAATCGTCCCAATCATCGCTCTCAACGCTACAGCTTCCTTCGTTTTCGGAATTCACCCGTTTGGACTTTATTACCTGTCTGAGGTTTTGAGGCTTTTCAGCACAATGTTGGGCTTTGTTGTCGAAAAAGCTGTTCAAATGTGCCGTAAAGGACTTCCGTTTTTCTATCGCCAGTTTGGTTTGTCTATACTTCTCCTTCAGCAAATTTTTCCAATTTGCGTGCAATTTTATTATTCTGCGTGCAATATTACGGGCCTCTAAACTTGTTTTACAGATACGCGTAAAATCAATGGCTGTCATTTGAGCGCTCGCCGTAATTGTTAATTTGTCTTTTAAATGCAATTTAAACATTCTTTGAAGAACTTCCATTTTCGTCGTCGACTTACCTGGTCTAAAGCCATCAATCATTTCCCCCACAAGCCATACAGTTCTTCTGTTATTAAATGGGTTTCACAAATAATTTTTTCATAAGTAGTAAGGATGATGGTGGTTTATTTCTAAATAATAATATATAATAAAATACATTGTTATAGCAAGTCACAAGATTTGGTTCATATATACCGCAGTTTTGCACCTCCTTCTTGGCGACTAAAGACAAAATGAACGAAAAGAATGGCGGTTCAATTCATGACGCCATGTAGCAAAAACAAATAAAAAATCATAGGAGAATGCAAAACAGCGATTACAATGAAAGTCAGATATCGAAAATCACATTGAGTTGATTACAGATAAATAAAACAGCTGTTTCATCACAGGGCGTTCTGTAACATACTATAAACATGTAAAATAGCAAGATGGTTGTCATATTAGGTTTGCCATTTTGTTTTTTACAATTGTGAACCAAAAAATAAAGAATCGTCGGTAACTTTGGAGTTCTGCTTTAATTTCGCTCAGTGTAGTCACTATCTCATTCGCATTATTCTCGTTCTGAATAATTGTGATATGTTGCTCATAATCAAGGCAATTACCAGTTGTTCGGCTTAAATACAAATGACTTTGAAATATTCACCACTTTTGCGTTGATACTCTATTGTGTTTTTAATACAAATTATTTTTGTGACCTGTTCTATCAAGGACGATCAATAATATTACATGAGCGTAAAATAATTAGAATTTTTTTTGCATAAAGCATAATTTAATTTGCTGTATCACATCATACTTATACTTGTACAACGATACTTATGGTATAATGAAGAGCCATAGCATAATCACATCATCGTTCTCAATGTCCTTAGTACCAAAGAGTCATTCAATCTTAAGGACGACCAAGGATTTGGGTTGAGCAAGACAACATAGCCAGTTTAGTGCACGAGACAAGACTGTTACAAGTGCTCTTTTGAATCATGTCAAGTATATGCTCTTGGGTGTATCTGTATACATATGTGAGCTACATCCCCTTTTCTGTTGTCAAATGCAGTTCTTGTTAGAGTTTAAGAACTTTTTTGTTAATAGAATGAGCCAGCGATTGGAGATTATGGGGATTTAGTGGGGGTTCTTCACTTTTTTTTTACTTACAATGACTTTAATGGGATATGTCTAAAAAATTGTATGGGAAATATTATTCCACATATGTTGTCACAAAAGACGCATTTATAATAACAAATTATTTCGAGCATGGGTGACCTACTAGCGTGAATATAAATAATGGTATCTGTGTACAATTTATAAGATGGAGTCAAATATCAACATATAAAATTGCAGCAGGTTTGAATAACGTTGTATTTTTTGTGTGTTTCCATTGTAAACTATTTATGAGTGACCAGCCTTTATTATGTTCCATTAACTTAAACACGCTACTAAATGGCTCAGCTGAAAGTACAAACTTTCCCGTCTCAAACATTTCATTCCATAAACAGAGGTCTCCAATATATATCACCTAAATTTCTTAAATACCTGTGTTTTCTCCGGTAGAAAGAATTCCATTGAAGTCGCTTTATTTTCTTTCCATGTTCTGTACACAGAGCGACTCAATTCTAAGGCAGATCTTTGATAGAAAATAGTTGTGATATGTTTATATTTTTTTTTATCTTTTTTCAGACAACACTATGCAACAAAATTTCGGCTTTTCTTTGGGGGTAAACGATTCCTACGCAAAATGATCACACTAAGTGAGTATTGTCATACCCCAAAAATTTAGAGATAGATAGATAGAGAATTTTAGTCTATGACGACCCATAATGATATTTAATGAGGAACAGATTCGTAAAAGTTCCTGAATCCATAGCTAGTCATGTTAGTGTAAATTTTTGGCGCTTTTTGAACAAAGGACGAAAACGACCCCTTTAACTTTGAAATAGAGCATTTATATATGCTACGAAAATAATCCCTGTCAAATTTCACTGAAGACATGGTATCAAAAGAATTGTCTCAATTCAATATTTATACTCGATTTTTAAATTTAGTTCGGACAGTATCGGATAAGAAAATTCAAATTTGCATCGCCCATAAAAAAACATAGCTACACAGCGGTCAAAATGTTTGGGGTTCGACTATACTCACCTAGTGTGATCATTTGGCGCAGGACTCGTTCACCCCTAAAATTGGTGTTGCACACTGCAATTGGTAATACAGGCAAATAGTGCAACTTAGAATAGAGAAACAAATTACTCTCATCTGACGTTTCAGTTCTCTGGATCGTAGGTTTTTGTAAATAAGAGATATTGGATGAAATTTAACTTACACCAGGTGGAGTTACAGAAACTCTTGACATAACTATTTCATGTCGTTTTGGTATAGAACTGTGAACTTTAAATATATTTTTCACTTTGTTGTGGACTTTTATCGTTGGTATACATTTGTGTTGTATTAAACACAACGAGTTTGATACACAAATGCGAAATACGGTTGTTGTGGCTTTGTTGGATGTTTTGTACTAATGCCGATATCTGGTATTATTGAAGCCATACCTTGGAACTTCCAACGTTTAGATGCAACCAAACCTATAAAGTTAAAACTCAAGACAGAATAAACATCTCCATTCTAATTTGCTCTAGGCAAACAAAATGTAAAAGTGATTCGAACATAGAGAAATGATGCATAGAGACGCCATCTCTCTCAGTATTTTGATGACATTTATAGTGTTGCATATGGACGTTGCATGTTGGAAAGTATTGCTTTAATAATACCAGATAGTGGCAATGGCTCAAACCATCCAACAATAAATCAGCAACGGCATTTTTATTTGTGCGTTAAAATTTGTGTGTAAATACACCGCAAATATATACTAACAATCTTCTGAAAGAGTTACGTTCATCGCTGATTCACTGACTCTGTCACACTTTTTTGTCAGACTTTTTGAACACTCATATATTACACACAAAAATAACGAAAAGAAACGAAAAAAAACGAAACAAAACGAAACAAAACGAATAAAAAACGAAAAAAAAGAAAAAGAATCGGAAAAAACGAAAAAAACAAAAAATTTCATAGATTGTTGTGCCACTCTTAGTTGCAAGATCCAATTGAGCTGCTTATTCTCTATGCATGAATACATACTATAAGGTACAAGCTGACAAACGTGTAAATCATTTACACGTTTGTTGTAATAACAAACAACAACTATGTCTGTCTCATCTTACAGAATAACCTTTTATTAAAAATCGATTAAAATTAAAGAATGTTTCGACGGGCGCCATAGGCGCGTTCCAATCCACTAGTAAAATATAACAAACAAGTCCAAAACACTTTTAAATTTCAAAGTTTTCATTAAAACGACATCAAAAATGTTGATCAACAATTTTTGTAATTCCACCTGTTTTAACTAAATCTACTTCAAATAACTCTGTCGCACATACCGCACCACGAATAGTGTGAAAGGAAATGTCAGATGAGAACAATGTCGTCTCTATACATCATTTCTCTATGGATGAAAATGGTCGATCTGCCAGAAATGCATTTCCCGCATTGCGTCATTTTTTCGGTCAACATAACCGCCCATCTAAGTCAATAGTCAGCCGATTGGTGCTTTGCATAGGGCAATCGGCCGAAAATATTGATGCTGTGGAATAAATTGTGAACCAGGTCGCAAAAACCTGAATTCGTGCACAGCAATTGAACTTTTCCTACAGCATAGTTCAGCGGATTATAACAAAAGACCAATTTTTAAATGTCTGCAAAATACAATTGACACCAGAACTGAAGCCAAGAGACAAGCAGTTGATGCCGAGTTTCAAAAAAAAAATCATGATGAGCAATTAGGCTCGGTTTCATCTAGATGGATATGGTAACAAGTGAAACTGTCACTTTTAGGGTAATGAAAGACCACATGTCGTTCAATAAAAAACTATACGAAGTCATGACAGTGCTTCTTCCAAAATGATGCTAATAAGGCTGTTACGGTGAACATTATCGTGACATGATAACCAACTGTTTATGGCCTGAATTAGTTGATACGTGGTTTTACCAGAACGGTGTCACTTGCCACATAGCACATGAAACAATGGTCCAATTGTGAAGTAAGTTCCCAGGATGCATTATCTCATGAAACAACGAGGTCAAATGGCTACTGAGACCTTGCGATTTGGCACCATTGGTCTTCTTTCTCTAAGACTACGTGAAAACTATGGTCTATGCTAATTATCTCGAGACCATTTCAGAGCCGAAGACGGAAATAAAACGCGTTGTAAATGATATATGTCGAAAAGGCATAGAAAATTTCGATACGCGCATCCTGTGTTGCCAGAAGTATTGTGGTGGGCATTTAGTGGATATTGTGTTTCGTATATAAATTCCATAGGCAAGGAAATATGATGAAATAAACGAACCTAATTTTGAAAAATTTTGCTGTGAATTCCTTATGAAACAAAATCTGCGATCTTATTGAAACACCCTTTACTAAGGACCGAAGAAAACGTTTGAATGGTGGCATTCATACTGATTATGCCAGATTAGATTTTGGTATAAATGTCTCTCGTCTTTTCGCAAAATAGCAACTGTTGATATGAAAATAATAGGACATTTATCCTTAGAATATTACTGTAACAGCTATAAAATAGTTCATCTGAGCGACTAATCTAAACTCGAATTCGAACCCTTATTAATTTCAACTAATAGTTTGAGAAGAGGTTGTAGAAACTGTAAATTTGGTTGTTACCACCGAATTGCGGTTGCCACAACCGAATTGAGATTGTCTCGACCAAATTTAATCCCCACAACTGAAATTCGGTTGAAGCAACCTCGTTTCATAATTTATTTGATTGTGACGACTTAATCTTCAATTATTATCGGTCTTTTATCTACATTTTCAAAAATTTTAGTTGGAGCAACAGTATTTGTCATCAATTCAGGTGCAACACGAAAAAGTATAACCCTATACGGACACCATTACGTGATAAAAGACAAAACAAAGACCCGTCTCTCCTAGTTTTGCCCAAAGTCATGGACTTTTTTTTATGGGCCCCAAAATTGTGAACATATAAAATCAAAACACTTCATCTTCAAGGTCATAATCGCAAAAAACCTTAAAAAATCGATTTTTTTAACCTTTTTTCCCTTGTTCAGGTCCATAGGTAGCAAACCGTTGAAAACTCAAGGAAACAATCAACCACAAAAACTTGGCAAAGATCTCAGTGAATAACTTTCTAGAACATGTAAACTTCCTAGGAATGACTCTTAACACCGTTTATGTAGCGATTAAGTATCGTTTAGGTAGTGCCAAAAGTGAAAAATTTCCCGAAAATTTTTTAATTTCACTGTTTGTAATTTTCTATGACATGGAAATATATCCATATATAGATAAAAGACAAAAAAAGACCCGTGTCTCCCAGTTTTTCCCAAAGTTGTGGATATTTTTTTATGGCCTCCCAAAGATTTGGGGCCTCGTTGTAAAGTAGTAGCTCTTATCATAGAGAACAAAAATTGTGAACGCATAAAATCAAAAAAATTCATATTCAATGTCAAAATCGCAAAAAACTTAAAAAAATGCATATATTTCCATAACTTAAAAAATTACACGCAGTGAAATTAAAAAATTTTGGGGAAATTTTTCACTTTTGCGGCTCCATAAACGCTACCTAAGCGCTAAACGATATTAATAGGAAGTTCATACGTTCTAAAATGTTGTTTATTGAGACCTTAGCTAAATTGTTTAGGTTGATTGTTTCCTTGATTTTTGAACGGTCCTGAACAGGGGAAAAAGGTTAAAAAATCGAATTTTTTTAAGTTTTTTGCGATTTTGACCTTGAAGATGAAGTTTTTTGATTTTATATGTGCACAATTTTTGTGACAAGAGCTGGTGGTGGTGGTGTGCGTATATGGTGGTAGTGGTGTCGGTATATGGTTATATTTCCATGACTTACAAAATTACACACAGTGTTATTTAATTTGGAATCAATTCGGTCAATAACTGAATTTAGCATTAAGTCCGTTGCAACAACCAAACTTAGATCACTTCATAAAAATGACAATAATTTGGAGTTGGTGTAAATTAATATGTCCCAATCATTAGTATTTTGGGGTGAATATCGCACTGCTTGGCCGTCTCATTTAAGTATGCGCGACAGGTGGGGATAGATCCTGAAGTCAGGAATATAGATTGCAGAGATAAATGCCAGAGTATATGTTGATTACCCATGTAGCGATGACATCTCGTCCCAGTCAAAGGGCTACTTCTGTGATTGCCAACCATAAAAAAGTGATCCAAAACTTGGCGTCTAGAATGTGCTTCGTCATGTACAGCCGCGGTGGACCTATAACTGAGATCATTTTCAAGTTTTAATGCCATGTATTGGCATTTCGATCGAAAAAATTTCGTTGGATAAAGTTCAATTTTTTGTCGTATTTCTAGGCCTAAAGCCACACTGGTATGGTCCAATCAGGTCAGCGATAATTGGTTTTAGTCTTTCGCACATTATACTTGATGGATAAAAGGCTTATTCCACGGTATTTGGCACAGAGACTCGGGTCACATCTTTTAAATATGGACATAGTACACTGAGACTCTAACCAAATTTTGGTAATGAGCTGATACATGTACCTTATCAGCTCATCACCGCCAGCCTTAAACACACCACCAGAAATCAGTCGGCGCCTGCAGCTTTGTTGTTCTTAAGCCGGGCAATAGCTGTTCTGACCTCGTCTTTGTTAGGAGGGGGGCTATACACGTCGTCGTCCATGTTGTAATCGATTTTCCCATCGTCATTGGATATCTCAAGTACCAGTAGCGCGGAGAAATGATCTGCACATCTACGATGAGATTTCCGCCCTTGTCGTTACAGAAGGGGGGCCCTGAACCATATCCATTAGTTCCGTTTTTGACTTTTTGGTAGTATTTTCGGGCTTCGTTCTTCCTTCTGTATGTCTCAATTTTCTCACTCTCGCGCTTTCTCCACTGCCGTTTCGTACGCCTAAAGAGACGGTTTACCTCCTTTCTTTTTTTCCTCTACTGCTCAGTTGCAGGTCGCGTTGCAATTGAGTGTAGTATTGCCATACGTACAGCGTTATTTTCAGCACTGGCAATGCGACACTCTTCATCGTACCATGGTTTATTGCGAATCGGTTTTTGGAAACCAAGTACAATTGCTTCGCCAGTTTTTGGAGACTCGGAAATGGGTTTCCACTGCGCATCAGGAACGTCATAGGGAGGGGGGTTCTGTGCCAGAAGTTTCCAGAGACCCCTTGAGTAGCCTGTGGCTACCTCTGGTAATTGCAGCTTTCCTATGTCCAGCTTCCTCTGAGTGTGCGTCCAGCTTCTTGTGCGTACCTTTGCTGCTACCACGTAGTGATCAGAATCGATGTTAGCTCCTCTGATTACTCGTACGTCCATTACACTGGATGAGTGCCTTCTATCAATTACCAATTGGTTCAATTTGGTTCTTCGTTCTTTGATCAGGGGATACCCAAGTAGCCTTGTGGATGTCCATGCTTTTTGCCGCGGCAAAGTCAATCAGTCTCATACCGTTTTGGAACTGTCAGCATGTAGACTGAAATTGCCAATAGTTGGATGAAACACATTCTCCCTTCCTTCTTTGGCATTAAAATCTGCTAGTACAATCTTAATGCCATGGCATCATCATATTTCTCTACTGTCTATGCATGCACACAGATGACTATACGTTTAGTCACAGGATTGAACGTAGAGACTAGATGCCGCAGTCTTTCCCAACTACAAATCCGCAACGAAATTCATGTTTTTTTCATGGCAACTGTAGTATATGCCGCAGTATCTTTTTCTTGTTCAGCCATGTCCTGTCAATCGCATTTCCTGGGTTGGGGTAATGTCAGCCTTATAACTTTTGAAGACATCTGCTAGTTGGATACTTGCACCGGATCTATAAAGAGTTCTAATATTCCAAGTGCATATACGTAATCGTGGTCCTTATAACGTTTGCGAGGGTCGTCAACAAGTAGGGGTTGTTTATGTTTTCTTTTTTGTTTTTGTGTATTATTCGCTGCCATTATGAACGGTGGCGGGAGGCAAATCCAGTCCACCGGGTTTTTGCATTTTACCTTCTGCCAGTATATTTGATTGCAGCTGCCCATTATGGATCAGACGCTGACCAGGATGAAATATGTCGAACCTGGATTTTCTTCTTTTGTTTTGTATTAGCCCGTATATTTGGCTCATCCGCCTTCTATGGACAAAAGAATATGTCCGATTGCTTGATGAGCTTCAGTGACATCAGTCACCTACTAAACCTGATTTTCTGCTCATTTGTTTCGCCTTCTCACTCTAGCTAGCTAACGAAAGTTTCCGAAAAGCCATTGCCCAGGACATACTGCGTGGAAGTGGTGAGCTGCTTGAACTGCACAATTAAGGAATCATTTCGGGCCACTCCCAAGTGAGTGGATATCAGAAACTTTCCACCTCCACGGACAGTGCCATGTCCCAAGGAAAGGAAGGAAGGAAAATACACAGAATACAATATAAATATTTTATTGTGGTGACAGTTATTTTTTCGGCAAACAAATTGAATTGGGAATAGCCCGGTATGCAAGTTTTCGAAAAATGTCTCAATTCAAATGAATTTTTGTTTAATGTGGCGGCGAATTTTTCCACTAATTTTTGCATGAACAATAAAAAAGAAAATTGTAAGAATACTGCAGAATAAATAAATATCATCCCTGATGAATTTGAATGTGGCGGTAAATTTTATTGCCTTTATGAATTGTTGAATTGGCAACAAAAAAAATGTTTACTGTGAATCGATCGTTCTCTGGAGATGAAAACAACTTTTTGCGAATATTTTCTTGTACGAGGAATTATAAATACAAAGGAGTTTTCCTAGGCATTTAGTTTGATGAATTTTTCAATAGAATCATTCCAAATAACGGAGGACTAAGACCTGTGGTCAAATCTTGAATAGCAAACCCGTTTGCCAGGAATCATGAGGTTGTTTATAAACTAGTTCTTGAATAAATAAAATAAAATATAATAATACTTTTCTTCAGACATGTATGTATTGCATTACAGATGACAAAATAAATATACACATTGTGTTTGTCAGTGCCGCACGCAGGGCAGCTTGATATTTAGGTTGAAAAATAACACTAAATTCAAAAATCACCTATTAAAGACATAATTTCGGGGTGGGCTCGAGCCTACGGGGAAAATCATACTTCGTAATCCTTTTTCCTTAATGTTTTAAACGTTGGCAAATCACTTTAAATACATCAGTGCGTATGAGTGATATTTCTGTGTTATCCCAACACCAATGTTGCTCATACACTACGTTGAGCTGTAAATTTGTGAAAGGCAGCTGTCGCATTTCATCAGACGCTACTACAGCGATGAAAACACAATGTTTCTGTTTTTGACCCTGACATTTTGTTTGTAACACTTGAGTGATTGAAAATTTGATATTTGTGAAAAATTTTGCAGTGGGGATTTAAAATCTAGTAGGCGTTATTTGTGATGGCGTGACCTTATCGATCCGTAAATAAAACGATAATAACTTAACAGGTATTTAAAATTGAGAATTGAATTCAATTGTGGCATTTAAGCATAGATACCTAAACATTTATTATTATATTAAACATATAGTCGGATTATTTGTTGGTGCCATCCTTTTCACGAGCTTCTTTGAAATATTCCACAAAACAAAAAGCCTAGGGTTTCACTGTTTTTTTATCACATGCCCAAATATTTTATCTCGGCACTTTCTATGATGGCATGACAGTAACAGCAGTTGAAACACGAAAATATATTTGGAATTTTTTAAGAATTGTTAAGAAAGTAAAAAAATTAACTGAGCAATTAAAACGGCTTTCGAATTCATTTCGCGGCGTTTTTCACTATAGGGCGTCTAAGACGAGAAAGTTCTATGTTAAATTTGCAAATATATTCGAAAATTGTTCACAAACCAAGCAATGAAACTTCACTTAGTTGGTTCTCGTGTATGTCACCACTACTTAGTATCAAGTGGAACACTAATTGAAATATTCTACTAATTTATTGTGGGAGTGCTACGCCTTGGGTTTTTTTAATATTAGAATTAATACCTCGTTTATAAAGTTTAATGTCTTTAAGAGTTATTGTAGAAAATTTGTTATGCTTTCTGTTTCTATGGATATACCAATTTTAGATTTGGATATCGTCCTTGTACCCTTATGAACTGTCTTTAGTATTAGAATTAAAGAAGATTTCTTAATCTTAAAAAGAATATAATAAAGAATATCATATGAACCTTGTATACAAATATAAATGTTTGCGATTTTTTAAAATTTATTTTAAAGTTCCACATACTTTCTTGTGCATTTGAAAACACCCTTTCCAAGACACAGGAACTCTTGCATTCTATCGATTTTTCGAATTTGTTGAATACTCTCAAAAATGTGTCCCTTTTACCAGAAGTTAGTCACATCTATTCCAAAATATTGACATATTTGATTTAAGCTGTGTACCTCGTTTGGTCCTTATGCGAAAGGATGCATTGTGTTCGAGATATGACATGCATGCAATTCAGCGATTTTTGTTAGAACTAAAAAAGCTCTTTATTTTGTCGGATTAGACATACCGCGAGGTATTGACATATATGACTCTAAGTGATCTGCTCAACTTTTCACAGATAATATATCGATTGTATCGCTGTCAATATGCGAGGTGACTGGCATCAGAAGTGGCTATCTTTGTAACAAGAGGCGCGCACTCCATCACCAGCACCGCCGACGGCCACAAAAAACGAAACTAAATTTTTGGAAGTATTGCAATAATTCGAAGTACACACAAGAGGAACCAATTTCTGAAAATTTTGTAGTTATTCTGAAACTGTGTCATTGTTGCCATTCAACTCAGCGTTTCCATGATAGTGACATATTTTTAATTAAAAATTGTATAAATTTTTTAATACTCCCAATACCGTACTCGCTCTACAAATAAACGAACTGTTTGCAAGATATGGTCGAACCTATCCAACAGCTGCGAATAATATTTGCCATTTAACGATTTGCGTTTTTCAACGTAATCGGTATGAATGACACTGCATGTATTCCCAAAAAATGACGTCAAAACCATGCCTTCTTCGCCCGGTAACCTTAATTGACTGTTCCTTCGTCTCTGGTGTGTTGTGATGGATCCGTATGTCGTTCACTGTTACGAAACGGTGCAAAACCTCCTTCGTGCTGAACATCGCCAACCACTCCTTTGTAGTGGTTACACGGTTGGGCTTATGGTCGAAATGGGTTGGCAAGAAAGTAGTTACCGTTTTTTTATTGAAAACATTTTTCAATTTTTAATTAATTGTAATCTATAATGTAGGTGCCATTTTGTTCAATGACCATCTGCCATTGTTCAGGCAAATTTTTGATCCCAGATTCATAGAATGACTGGTCTGTCCCACAAACATACTCGAACAACTCAGTTTCAATTCAAAAACTTTGGAGACTCTTGAATAAATGCAAATCCGAAGGTGTTAGATCAGGACTATAATATACCCGCTTAGCTGAGATGCATACAGCCTCAGTCACATCACACAGTTTCAATCTCCGGCTGTCCAATATAATTCCATGAATTTCATTGATGATTCCTGGCTTGACGTCCTCGTTTGGTTGACCTGAATGTTAGGCAACACTTTTGCTGATATGAACAGAACGTAACTCAATAAAGCACTTAGGATTTATCAAGACTTCCCTTAGTTTCGGCGACGGTGTTTCTATGCAAAAAATAATGCTTGATGAGCACACGAAATTCACTTTATCTAATTCTCGTCGAAATTAACGAGGTTGACTGGGTTTGATGGCTGTCAAACACAAAGTAAATCACGATGGAAGTTCAAAAAGTCATGGAACTTACAAACCACCCATAATAATACACTCCGGTTTACTTATTTATAGGCACTCAAAATTCCATATTCAGCAGCCTTTATCATTTGCAATTTGTAACCGAATACAGAATTTTAAAATGAAGATGGGACCTAGACATCTTGAGATATAAAAGAAATCATGACAATAGTAGTTGCTTGACATGACAATAGAATTGTGCTTGCAAATAGATGTTATTTTGGGCTCAGCAAGCAGTTTAGGAACAAAGCCCTCTCTCGACGGACAAAAGTCCAGCTATATCAGACTCTCATTTTATCTGTCTTGACACATGGTTCCGAAACTTGGGTCATATCGCAAGCGGATGAAAAACACCTGGGAGTTTTCGAGAGAAAAAATCTCCGTAAAATATATGGTCCTGTTAGGGAAAACGGCGAGTACCGACGTCGCTGGAACGCAGAGCTATATAATCTCTATCCAGACGTGGACATTGCTAGACGAATCGAAGTGTGCCAATTGCGTTGGCTAGGCCATGTTATCAGAATGGATGAAGATGAGCCAGCGCGAAAGATTTTTGATAACGTACCCGATGGAAGCAGGAAAAGAGGACGACCAAGACTCCGCTGGAAAGACCAGGCAGAAGAATCCCTCCGTACCCTTGGTGTTACCAACTGGGGAGAAAAGGCAAAGGATAGAGCCAGTTGGAAGAATATGTTGAAATTTGTTTAATATGTGTAAGACGTCTGACCTCATGAGGTTGTAATATAGTCAATAAAAGTAAAGTAGTTGCTTAACTAAAGAACTTTTTTTGAGCAATTTATAAAAGAAGTACAAAAATGTGCTATTTTTTTTGGTTCACTTGAATAAACGCACTTTAACTAATTTTAATGAAAACCAGTTTTCTTTGTTTTTTTAATTTATTTTACTTTATTTAAGAACTTTTAGTAATGAGTACAACCCCTTTTGGTGTTAATAACTTCATATATACGGGTTTTCATTGAGAGATAAAGAGAATTTATGTAATCCAACGAAATTTAATTCCAAGCATCCTTAATGGCCTGAATTAGTGACTGCTTGCCATCCAATTATCTACCTCCTTAATAGACCTTACGAAATATCCAACACGCAGACATTTTCGATAATGTTTAGATCTGTCGAATAGGGTGGCCAGTCAAGAATATTAACATTTTGCAATGGACTCCTTTACTACTCTGGCGTTGTGTATAGAGGCATTATCCTGTTGCAATATCCAAGATATGGGACCAGATAGTTCACTGAACTTCGGAAAAGCCGATTCTAATAACGTTTTATAGCTTCCACCAGTCATTGTTGCACTTTGAAATTCGAGATCGATGGTGCCGATTCTAATAACGTTTTATAGCTTGCACCATAGTACGTAATAGCACGTAATAGCACCCCACACTATAACGCCACCCTCTCGGCTGTGATGTCGGTTCAAAGACGCTTTTTTTGCGCAGATCATGGAAATAATAGTTGTAGCCATCAGGACCATCCAAATCAAACTTCTTCTCACCCGTAAATACAACGGTCATTTACATGACCTCTTGGCTGCACATCCCATACCATGTAGTCTCTTGCGAAGTGAATATGATACTCACAGCTCTTAATTACTCTGCGTACTGATGACTGGCTCGCTTCCACTCCAGCTTGAGCTCTTATATTGACAAAGATAAGGCAGAATTAGAAGCAATCCCGACAATTTTTCTTTTCGCATGCGTAGATAAAGACAACGAAACCCTTCCTTTAAAATTTTTTCTATACCCTTGGGGATCCTTGATGTAATTGTCGACAACTGTCGGGCTCCGCCCAATGTTTTTAGCTATTGCGTGGTTAAAATACCCTTCAGAAAGCTAAACTTCGATTTTAGTTTTTTCCGATAGATTTAAAATTTTTTCTTTTGCTATTTTGACTCGTACAATGATTATGATGTAATAAATTGTAATAAACAAACGCTCCCTAAAAAATCAAATCAGCAATAGCTTGGATAGCCTGTTTATATAAAGAACTGTCAAACTACTTATAATAGAAATCAACGGCAGTCTCCACCTCTATGTTGTTGGCAAATATTTTACAAACGAGCCAGTTTTTCAAGTTTGGAAATGGAAAACAGTTCGAGGGAGCTAAATCTGGCGAATGAGGTGCGTGGTGAAGCAATTCGAACTTCAGCTCATTAATATTTGCCATCGCAAAAATGGATGTGTGAACTGGAACATTGCCTCCATGAAACAACACTTTCTTTTTCGCCAAATGTGGCCTTTTTCCACAATTTTATCACTTAAACGCTGCAGTAAATTAACATAACATTTACCATTGGTAGGTTTGCTATTTTAAAGATAATCAATAAAAATTATCTCAAGCGCATCCAAAAAAAACAGACGCCATGATCTTGCCTCCAGATGGAACCGTCTTCGCCTGTTTTTGACACGATTCTCCCATTCCAGTTAACTGATTTGACTATTCCTTTGTCTTAGGTATGAAGTGGTAGACCCATGTCGCATCCATCGTTATAAATCGACGCAAAAATTCGTCTTTATTGCGGTGAAATATCACCAAACACTCTACTGAAACATCTTCTTACGCTGTTTTTGATCCATTGAAAGCAAGCGTGGCATCCATCTTGCTCACACCTTTCTATTCTTCAAATCTTCGGTGAGTATACGATGTATAGCACTTTTTGAAATGCCTATAATTTCAGTTAGCTCACGCATCTTCAGCCAATGATCATCCAATACCATTTTTGTGGATTCTCTTAACCGTGTCTGTCGTGGACACTTAAATTAGTCGACCACTACGGTATTCATCTTGGCAGCTCGCAATATTTTACAGTCGAAAACGAAGGAGCAGACTCCCCCAGAGTAGATGGAAATAAATGGAAATATTGAATTACATAACGGTGACCAATATTTTCCATGTTTACAAAATCACTGAGATCGTTTGATGGCTCAAATAAAAATACTAAACAACGTGGCGGCTTGAATCTTAAAACATATATTTTATAAGGTTACCACTTTTCACCACAACAAGTTGTACTGAATAGGCATTAGTGGTTCTGCACATGGTGTGTAACGCTTAATCCAAATTGCTATCATGCCACTCGATGTTGAAGACAGCGATGAAAATATTCAATATGATTCCTGGTGACGTTTTTGTTGCAGCTGCTTCAATTTTGGGTGAAGGTGCATCAGTGAAATTCACCACCATTCATAAAAACATATATTACAGAACATTCCCAATGTGTGTGCCTATTAGATTGGGGATTTTTATAATGTCTATGACCTAGCAGAAATTCAGCGGATTGCTGGAAAAATACAGAATTAATACCTTGCGACAACTTTCCGCCTCAGGTACCGTTTGATGTGTTCAGCTCCTTAGTATTTTAAGAAAGAAATTAAGTTTTGTGCACTACTGTATCAAAAATTGCTGAATAGGCTACTTGTTACGTGATAAATATGTATCAAATCGCGTAGAATATCTCTGGTCCACTATCAGATATGTGAATGTGAGTTCGAATCCCATCCGCGCGGCATTTACAACTAACTATAAAGTTAATATCTGCGGTTAGTGACTGGTGTGAATACACACCGCAGTGGCTTAACGGGCTAGACGCTGCTGAAGATGATGCTTCACAAAAATCGGAACGATCGTCCAGCGAATGTGAGTTCGCAACATGATCTCTTAGCCTTAAAGGAAATTACAACTTTAAATATAACGAGGATCTAAATAAATGCAGATAAATGATTACCCATTACATCCCGTGAAGGGACAGGGGAGAGCTTCTCACAATCACTGAGCTGTGCGCTTTCCAGTTTTCACTCACTGATTGGGACCTACAGTTTTACACCGATTCCGAACGGAATTTTGAGATGCCTTTTCATGGCTAAATACTCGATAGTGTCGCCGTCAGTATGCGAGGCGACCGCCGCCGAAAGAAATTTTAAGGTGGTCTGAGCAGAGATCGAACCCAGGATCTCATGTACAAGAGGCGCGCACACTACGATTGCACCACCGATAAGGATCTAAGATAACTAAATTTTTTTTTATTTTAATGAAATATGCAATATTCGAAATTTATAACAGCATTTCGAGAAATATAAACACAAATAATAAATTTGAAATATTTTTTTTCAAAATTTAGTCCCTAAACATGTAAACGAATCTTATTGACTGACGTAATTATAGGCAATTTTTAATACATTTTTAGAAATGAACCGGGTTTGCTGCTTTCAAACGGTCATAAAACTTTTGCCCTTGACTCGCTGCTTGAGTGTAGTTACCCTCGCCTAAAAATACCCTAATATACATAACCAACAATACCATATATTGTGGGAACTGCAATTAAAACTACTTTATTATCTTTGGAACTTGTTAAAACTGAACTAAGTATTCCCACATATTCTGTTGAATAAACTTGCGAGCGCATAAAGAGACTTTACCAAACAGACGCATGTTTCAATATTTGAAGAAAACCGTATATATGTTTAAAATGTGTTATGTATCATGCAGCAGTGACGAACGTCATTCTAACAGATATTTGCCAGAACTCCACTCCCGACGGAAACATCAGCTATTAACACTCTTTGGTTATTGCCCCAATGCACAAAAGTAATGAAAACCCATATGAATGCATCATCATGCATATGTATGAATTAGGGTGTTACTTCACACACTTTTTGAAACAAAAACAATATTTTTCAACATAATCTCCTTTTAGCTCAATACACTTAGTCCAACGTTTCTCCAATTTTTGTATCCCTTCCAAGAAATATGATTTTCCGAGGTCCATAAAATAGGCATTTGTTTGATCAATAATTTCATCGTTGGAGCTAAATCTCTTTCCACCGATCCATTTCTTTAGGTTTAGAAATAGGAAATAGTCACTGGGGGCTAATTGCGAAGAATATGGCGGATGTGGTACTAATTCGTAGCCCAGTTCACGGAATTTTGCCATTGAGACTACACACTTGTCCACTCGCGCAATATCTGGATGATAAACAACTTTTTCTTGGCCAATTGGGGTTCGTTTTTGTTGAATCCTCGTTATATCCGCGTGGCCGACAAACTTACCTTGGCCTTCTTCGGAGCCTGTTCACCGGGAGAAACCCATTCTTTAGATCCATAAATTGAGAGCAAACGCGGCACCATCTTGTAGACAACTTTCTTAAACCCAATTGATCATTTAAAATCGAAACCGCACTGCCATGTGAAATGCCTAATGCATCAACAATCTCACGCGCTTTTACTCTTTGATCGGACAACACCATATCGTGGATTTTTCGACATTTTCGGGTGTATTGATCTCTATTGGCCGTCCAGAAAGTTCAGCGTCATTTGTACTTGTGCGACCGCAACAAAAGTCAGTAAAACACTTTTTTACATTTGAAATCGATGGTGTAGAGTCTCCATAGTATTCATCAAGCTTTTCCTTGGTTTGATTGACGGTTTTTTTTCGCAAAAAATAATGTTTAATGAGCACTCGAAATTCACTTTTATCACTTTTTAAAAAATGCACGAGATTGTATGTTTTGAACAGCCGTTAAACGCAAAGAAAATGACGGAACTTGCTCAAAATGTGACAGTAGTCTACTAACAGGTGGTACTTGATGGGAGCAGTGTTGCATTTCATATAACTACGAGGGAAACGGACTTCACATTTAAAAATAGCATACTGAAAAAGAAAAACATCCAGAACAGCCAGAACAGCCAGTTTAATTATTGCATATAGGGTACCCCTGTACGAGTTGCAATTGAGTTTTTAGGTCCTTTTCGCAAGAAACCTAAAATATAAAGATACACAATTAAATGTAAGAGAGTAAATGGGCTGGCCTTATAGCCATTTAAGTTTATTATAAGTCAAACTATATTCCTATTACTGTCTCAGGACGTCAGGAGAAAAAATATGTTATATTTATATTAATGTTGGAAAACTAATTTGTACAAAATTCGTGGACAATAGGATAATTTAGATTGCTATAAATAAGTTGCTATTTATATTTCGGGTCCAGCAATAAAAAAAAAACATTTATAAATGGAAATGGTTTTATTTTTATTCAAAATATTCTCATATTTTCAATATATTTTGCCATTTTTCCACTCCGATTGAGACACCTACAAAACATGGTTTTTGAACACTTCAACAGCAGCTTCGGGCATCGAAAAACGTTGACCACGCAGTAAAAAGAAATCATTGGGTGGCAAATCAGGCCTATACGGCGGATGACCCATCAAATCGACATGTTGAGTGCTCAAATAGCCTATTGTTTCAGCTGACATGTGAGAGCTCGCATTGCCCTGATGCAAAATGATCCGTCTTCTCTTGTTGTTTTTCGTCATTTCTTCCAACACAGTTGGCAAACAGATGGTGGTATACCACTAAGAATTGACCGTCCTACGTCCCACTGAAAGCACTGTGGCCGCTATCATTTGCTGCGACGCGCTCCTTCCACGATCAATTTTTTCTGTTGGACTAAGCTCGTCTTTAAAGACCCACACGATCGATTGCTGTTTTATTTCGGTCTCATGTCGTCACCTGGGACGGTGTTATACACTGTATTTGAGTTGCCCTGGTTGTATTTTTTCAACATTTCTTTGCTCCAATCGACAGGACCCTTTTTTTGAGTATTCGTCAATTTATGTGGGATCCAACGTGGACAAATCTCTTTCACGGCCAAATGAGCCTGCAATATCTAATTGATGCTAGTAGTATTAATGCTGAAGGAAGCCTCAATCCCATGTTATGTCACATGTCGGTATAACTTTATCAGTTCACGCACAGCATGGATGAATTCCGGCAAAACAACCGAAGTTGGACGACCTTCACGAAAGTCATCCTGGAGCGAACGGCGTTCAAGACTGCAGTCTTGGTGCCCGCGATTTACAGTGGATTTTGATAGTGCGTTATCACCAAAAGTCGAAACAAGTTGACTGTGACTCCACGGATAAAATCTTAAAAAATCATCGAACAAAAATTTGCTCGGGTTAATTCCATTTTTAAACCGAGATGAACTTTTCAAAACACTGCAAATTCAACAATTAATGCTCGTAAGTGAAAATGTTATAATGTACGTTTATGCTAGAAAATGTCAAACTATGCAATGGAAGTTCCAGTTATCATCTGGCATCATCTAGTACGGCCAGGACTCGAAATATAAATAGCAACCGTCTAAACACGAAATCAGCAAAAATTTTATGATTATTTGATTTTTGCACAAATTTATGACGTTTTCTTTTCTGACAAACAAAAGGGTAAATACTTCTTCTGACCTTTGTCCTAAAAAAATATTTTCCTATTGCATTTTAGAAAGCAGAACAGTATTTTTGAGTTAAGGCTGGTGTACACTGAACACACTTTTGTCTTCAAAAAAATATGTCTTGTGAAGACAGAATTTAGCGCAAGACAAAAAAATTGTGTTCCGTTTACACTATGGAGAGAGATGACACTTTTGAAATTCTGTCAGACGCGTCTTCTGCAAGACACAATCGCGAAGACAGTTATTGAAGACACTGCGTTCACACTATGATGACAGCGTGTGTGTGTCTTGAAATATGTCTTCTCGCAAATGAAATTTTTGTGCTGTGTGCGTTCAGATTGCAGACATAAATAGACAAAACAGTAGCAGATGGTAGGTAAAATAAAATAAACGATTGTGTTTCGTCATGAATAAACGCGCTGCTGCTGCGATGGTTGTCGTGTTGCTATTGGAAGAGGAAGAAGAAGAACAAAGGCAAAAACGACGCACTATTGTCCGTGAGCAATGGGTGTCGCCATTTCTTCACACACGTCAAGAAAAAGGTTTTTTCATAGATTTTGAAGGAATGTTGCGGGCTGGTGATCCAAAATTATACAAAAATTTTGTTCGCATGAGTGCTGAAGATTTCGATGTGTTACTAGCAATGGTAGGCCCACGAATCACGAAAAAAGATACACCATTTCGACAAGCAATACAGCCAGCTGAAAGGCTTGCAATTACGCTACGATTTTTGGCCACTGGAGATTCATATGCAACATTAATGTTCTTATTCCGTGTATCGCTGGTTTGTTTTCGCTGCCTTTTTTTCCCAGGTGTTGCTGGTACATTGGTGGAACTGCCACTGGAACCACTACCATCACAAAGTTCCAAAAGTATATCTTGCGAAGACATTTTTCAAACGAAATCGCGAGGAAAAGCAAGAAACACAAGAAGAATTGAGGAACGAAAAAAAACTCGTTTGCTGTCAGTTTCATTATTTTGTTGATGACACTATATTCTGTCTTCTAATGTCATATACTGTTCACACTATGAAGACAAAAGTGTCGAAAAACCGCAAGACAAAATATTGTCATGTGTAGACAAACTGCAACATCACATCGAAATGACCAAAAATGACACCAAAGCAAGACATAATTTCAATTGTGTCTTCAGTGTAAATGGGCCTTTAGGAGCACAATTATCTTATACTTGAACAGGGAAAATTAAGAAGTTTTGCAATATTTCTCTATGACAAGGAATTATGTTTTCAGAAAGAAAACACTATTAGATCCTTTAACATTTCTAGAGCTATAAAACACAGTCAGTCATTGGTAAAATCAAAAACACTTAAAGATTCAAACAATATCACATATTATAATATGATACAAATCGCTTGGCGCGCTCAGAAAATATTAACGTTTACTTTTCGGAATACAATAATATTTTTATCAAAAATTTTAATTTTGTTCACTCTCAAATTCTCAAGAAAAAATTTAATTAAATTTAAAAGAAAAAGCAAAAGCAAGAAAGAAATTGAATTATTGGTTACGAAAACCAAAGAAAAAACACCAAATTTGACGGCATTTTTAGTAAACAAATAAATAGATTGTGGACGAATTTCTAATATTTTGTGTATTACAACGTTTATACGAGAGTTTATATTGTGAAATCGTATAATAATGCGCATTTAATACGTACTTTTTCCGCATATCGCGATATGATATCACAATATAAGCTCTCGTGTAAACGTAGTATAATCATCACGTAGGTCATACTTACTCAGCAACAATAAATACTATATAAAAATTATACTTATAAAATCGATTTACCCAGCAGTTTCATAAGCCCTTGACTTTTTGAATAAAATATATTTTTCCGACAAAAACTCCCCTAATTTGTCACGATAACCTCCTTTTAGCTTAATTCATTTGTTACCTGTTTCCCAATTCCAAACGAAAAGTTAAACGAACGAAAGTTAGTCACTCGCATTCGACCCAAATAGGGTTCTCCTTGGTTAAAATTTTCGTTCGAATGATACTACGTTTGTTTTTAAGTGGCAGCACATTCGAAATTGAGGAACCAAAAATTTTTACTTAAAAGTTTTGAAGACTTTTATGTTTTCATTCGACTTTAAATTGACAGGATTTGGAAACCCAAATCAACTTTCTATTGACTATAACACAAATGACATCTTTCATTGAGATCGAGGACGAGACTGTTAGTTCATCGTTTTTCCTTTCAAATGGTAGGTTTCCTCAAGGTCTTTAAAATAGGTTTTGGTGTCAGTGTTTACTGGCCTGTACCCCGATCTGGAACGAAAACCTAAACAAACGAAAGTCAGTCGTTCGCATTCAACTCAAATTGTGGTCCTCTAAGTCGAAATTTTCATTCGACTGATTCTATATTTGTTCCCAAATGACAGCACATTCAAAATGGAGGAACCAACATTTCTATTGAAAAGTTTTTAACAATATTATGGCTTCATTCAACTTGAAATGACAAGATTATGGAAACCCAAATTAATTTATATCGAATAAAATACGAACGAAAGCTTTCCTTCGAGATTTGAAGACGAGGCTGTTAGCCCATCGGTTTTCCAATTTAGTTATTATAGGTTTGAAATTATAGGTTTCCTCAAGGTCTTTAAAATAGGGTTTTGCTTCAGTGTTTACCGGCCTGTTCCCCGATCTGGAACGTGTGAACGTGATTGTGAAACTCAAACCAACTTTACATCAACTATAACACGAATGAAAGCTTTCCTTCGAGATCGAGGAACATGCTGTTATTCCGACGTTTTTCCAATTTTGTTATTATATCTAAACTAGTGGATTGGAACGCGCCTAAGGCGCCCCTCGAAACATGCTTTAATTTTAATCGATTTTTAATAAAAGGTAATTCTGTAAGATGAGAGAGACATAGTTGTTGTTTGTCACTACAAAAAAACGTGTAAATGATTTATACTTTCCGAAAAAATTAAACGCGCGGTAGCTTGGATCAATATGAATATTTTTTGTTCTAGCACCACTGTTCTAACGGCTACCGTTTTCGACCTATAGCGTCTCAAAAAATAATGCATTTCTAAATACATTTAATTAATTTTAGAACAACTTAGTTTTTTTTAAACATTTTGCACCACCATGCATGGCTCTCATTTTGAACATTTGTAAAAAAATAAAGAAAAATTTTTTTTTAAAAATTAAATCAAAGAAAATTTGTTTAAAAATTTGAAGTTGTTTTTGAAATTTAAGAAATGCATTCACAAATGCATTTATCTTTGAGATTCAATAACTCGAAGACGGTAGGGGTTAGAACAGTGGTGCTAGAACAAAAAATATTCATATTGATCCAAGCTATCGCGAATTAAATTTCTTCGGAAAGTTTTTGAAACACCCAGTATATACAAGGTGGCGCAAAAGTAAACTTCCGATGTTTTTTGGCTGTAATTTAAAAAAAAATTAATAACTTTGATTCTTCTTGTGGATTATTTTTATTTGGTCTTTTAATTTTATTTACATCAAGTCGAGAATATGATGTCATGTAAATGGCCGCCGCCACAGTTGATTGTCATTTGAGCCCTTTTTATGGCATTTTCCATCACTTTGGCCAAAACTTCCGGCGATACGTCCTCACATTCTTGACGGATATTGTGTTTAAGAGCTGCAAGAGTCTGAGGCTTGTTGACATAAACCCGCGACTTCAAAAAGCCCCACAAAAAGAAGTCTGGAGCGGTCAAATCAGGCGATCTTGCTGGCCAGTGCAAATCGCCAAAACGGGAGATTAGGCGCCCGGGAAATGCGTATGTTAGACGCGATTGGCGGTCAGCAGCTAACAGCTGATGCACCGTCTGGACTTTGTACGGAAACATCTTCAAATCTTGTACCAAAATTCGCTGTAAAGACCGTCGACTGATACCCATTTGCGTGGCATGTCGTCTGGTCGATGTCGACGGCGCATCCATGACATCCTCGGCTACAGCAGCAATATTCTCTGCAGAACGGCTACTCCGGGGTCTGCCACGCCTGGCAGCATCTCGTGTTGTGCCAGTCTCTTCGAGGCGAGCGGCTAAACATCGCAGTGTTTCACCAGTAGGCGTTGGACGGCCAGGACATCTGCGACGAAATTCACGTTGTGCCAAAGTCACCGACCGATTATTGGTCAAATAAATAGTCAGCAATATTCCGCGTTCTGTAGCAGTGTAGCGTAACATTGTTTATTAACGTGTATTTCGCATGTGTTTACTACACAAATGTCGGAACAGAACTGACATTAGGGGCCAATCGCAAAATTTATAGCATTTCCTGATAGGAGGATTACTTTTGCGCCGCCTTGTATGTATTCATGCACAGAGAATAAGAAGCTCAATCAGATCTTCCAACTAAGAGTGGCACAACAATTTATGAATTTTTTTTTGTTTATTTTCATTTTGGTTTTTCGATTGTTTTTCGTTTTTTTTCGTTTTTTTTTTTCGTTTTTTTTTGTGTCAAAAAGTGTGACAAATACGTGTGACAGAGTCAGTGAATCAGCGATGAGCGTAATCTTTAAGATAAATTATAGGTAACCTTAAGACCTTCAAGATATGTAGGTTTTTGTTTCAGTTATAATCTCTTGACTTGGAAAATAAAGTGGTCCCTGTGTATGTGGTCCGAAGAATATGGTGCATGCGGTAGCAATTCGTAGCCCGATTTATGAATTTTTGCATCGGCGACTACACCTCTGTACGGCGGTTCGAATCCATGAAGGAAGAGTACTTTTTTCTTCAATAAATGCGGTTGTTTTTGCTTCAAATCAATATCGAATCTGTCCACAAACTGATATCAATACTCGCCGATTATAATTTTAGCCTGTTAAGTTAATCGATGTGAATTTCACCACATGCATCCCAAAAGACTGTCCCCATGATCTTTTTGCCCGACAGACCTACTTTAACCTTCTTTGGAACCCGTTCCGCCAGAGAAATCTACCGCTGTGACTGGTCCTTGGGTTCTAATATTTTTTGGTGGATTCATGTTTCGTGCACGATTACGATAGGATGCAGAAACTCCTTCGGATTGTGACTGAACATTGCCAAGCACTCCTTTGAAGTGGTAACATGGTTGCACCTATGATCGAGTAAGAGTAATGCCGGCACACATCACGCGGATAGAGTTTTCATATCGAAATATTCATGCAATATGTGATGAATCATCTAAATTTTGGTGCTTACACCCTCAGCCACCTCACAAACTTTTAATCTCCGACTGCTCAATATTATTCTATGGGTTTATCAACGATTTCTGACGTGGCGACGACTTTTGGCGAACTGAACGTTCCGCAACACTTGTGCGTTGCAACTCCAATGAAATTCAGTAAACCACTTTCAACTATTGAATTGGCTGATTACCCCATACAATTTATCAAGCCTTTCCGTGGTTTCGATGATGGAATTTTTACGCAGAAGATATAACTCCATCAACACACGAAATTGACTCTATCTATTTTCGTTGAAATTCAACAGCTTGTCTGCTTTCAATATACACCCTCAATCAGATGATTAGAAACATTTAAATTTCTGGATTTAGTAGGCTATATCGTTTTTTAAAGTTTTGTCGACGGCTAAAATCTTAGCACCATGGGAAAGGGAATTTTCGTAAGATTACCAAAATAGCAGCAGCAACATTAAAGTTTCATGCAACAGCATTCTAAAGGTTTTTTTCCGAAAAAAAACTTTGGATTTTTAAATTTTTTGCACGAAGTTGCATTTTATATATACATCAAATATTTAATAAAAGAAATATAACTTTCGAAAAAGCAGTACCAAAAAATGGACAAGAAAACTATTTTGAACAAAGCGGAATGAAAAAAAACGATGTCTGTCATTGGCATGGATATTCTTATGGTGCCATTGCGAGGAAAATTCAATTCACAAAATTGTGCTGGGTTACTTAAAAGATGTTGCAAACTGTGGAACGAATTACAAAGGAAGGACGCAATCGCTCTAACTCCAACCGAAAAAAGAAACATCTTGAGAATTGCGTTTAAAATCTATAGTATTGAAAATTCGTCTCTTTTACCCACAAAAGTCAGGTAACAAGCTGGTAACAAGCAAGGCAAGTATGTCTTCAGTAAAAAAGAACCATTGCAAGCAAAGGTTGAAAAAACTGAAGCTGAATAATGTGAGCAAAGAAAATAGGATAAAATTTGCTAAAGATCATATGCTACGTGGCATCCAAGTAAGAGGTAATGTTAATGATTGGGGTACTCTAGTCTTTACTGACGAAAAGAAATTTAAGTTACATGGTCCAGATGGCTACAATTATTATTTTTACGATATGAGAAAATGGGAACTTTTTTAAATCGTCATCGTTATGGTCTACCGTAGTACGACTTTCTCTAAAATAAATGTTATTCATGACTGTGCAACAAGATACTGCTTCCATTAATTATGCCACAGTAAAAGAATTCATTTCAAACCAAAATTTTCGTCTTCTTATTTGGCCATTCCGCCGACCTAAACATAATTGAAAATGTTTGGGGTTCGCTTTCCTGCAATATCTATGAAGGAGGAAAACAATTCTACGATAAGAAATTACTGATTCAAGCCATTAAGGACTCATGGAGAGAGATTTCTTTGCGTTATTTAACAGCACTTTTTGAATCAATAAAAAGCCGTATATTTGAAGTTGTTTTAAACAAGAGAAGTGGCACAGAGTATTAAAAAGCCGACAATATTGTGCATAAACTAAATAACGAACGCAACTGACACTAGCCTGGTCATCAAAAAATCTATAACACAGAAAAATACATCTCTGTGATATAGCAAAAACTCACCTCAAAGCGCTGCACCAATGTGAGTATGCAAGAGGAAAAGACGAATATGGTGGAAAAAAGCCGCCTGTTCTTGTGTTGGAATTATTGACCTTTCAATTTGTGTTAAAACAAAGATGGTATCTTTGAAATGGCTCCAAAGACGAAATTTCTTTGTTTCAAAGAAAAATTAGTTAATTAATTTTCTAGCGATCTCTCAAATAAAACCCCTTGCATTTAAATTAAAAATGTTGACATTTAATTTTGACACTTAATTTGACATTTAATTTTGTCAACATTTTGAATTTAAATGCAAGTGTTTTATTTGAGAAATCCCTAGAAATCATTTTAATTACGCTCTTTATTGAAAGTATCTAGACCATTGTTGTTGAAGTGCTAAGTAGGCGGACCATTATACAACCCCATCATGAAGAAGAATATACTTATTGAGGCTAAGAGAAAAATTATTTTCTAGTTTTTATTGCATTTATAACTAAAACACTGTAACTTAATTTTTTTTAATTATTTTTTTATTTTTAATTTTTTAGTAAATAAATTTTTAATGTTTTAATTTTGTTTTTCATATTCATGTATTGTCATCCAATTCTGACAAGTGTGCAAAATTTTAGTTCGATTGGCCAACTGCAACTCTGTTAAAAATGAGTTACTAGATTTGAACAATACAGACTGATTTGAACAATACAGACTGACAGACAACAAAGCAAGTTAAATAAAACACTGTAAAAACAAAATTTGTACCGCTGCTTACCTGTCCAACAAATAGAACATAATTTAATTTCTTCCACAAATGTATTTTTGAACAATATTTTCCTTCAACTACTAACGAACGAAACTTAAAAATCAAATCATTTAGCATACGAAACGCTAACTTTGAATTGCTCTGGAGGGCAAAAAATCTATTTGTATGAAAAAATCTTTGCTGATTTTTTTCAGCTACGCTATTACCTTCAAAATAATATCAAAAAATTCAGTTCCAACCAAGTAAAATTTCTGATTTTTATCCATGAAACGGAGCAGTGTGCGCCGTAGTGTTGACACTTACGGATCTTCGATCGATACTAATTCGCACATGTTGCATAATTCAGTTTTTATATATACGATTGATGATCAACCGATGGTATCAATTCAGGCGCAGTAGTTAGGCACGTGATGATGAACTTGTCACGGAATTGTATATTATTCCAACAAACCCCATCCATTTTTCACTCAGAAAAATTTTCATGACCTTGTAGGCTTGTAGTATGAATTTCTCATACGAACATTAACTAAAAACTAAATATTAATAGTTCTTATGATTAAATTGTAATATAATGAATTTTTCATTACCATTTGTTAAATTGCTGTAATCATATGAACTGAAAAATTTTGAATATTATTGTCTTTTTTTTAGTAAAAATTGTAATATTGTTGTTTTTTTGTAATTTCAAGAAAATATTGTTTCCGACGTTCGTAACATTTTGCAGATCTTTTGAACATTTACTTGAAGATCTAGGCGTGGAAACATTCCTCAAGAGTTGGATAGTGACAATGCTACAGAGCAGAATTATCAATGCCTCTATGGGAAACAGCGAGTCATCAAAGCGAGGTGATATGGGAACTCCCCAGGGTGGAGTCATCTCTCCCCTACTTTGGTTACTCGTCATCAACAAAATACTACTGAAACTGAAGAATATGAGGATCAAAACTGTGGCGTATGCAGATGACGTGGTAATAATGGTTTGAGCGAAATCATGAATGGGGCCTTGAAGTCACTTAACGATTGGGCCACTGGGAGTGGTCTTGGAGAGAATCCAGGGAAAACTGAGGTCATACTTTTTACCACGAAGACCAAGATACCAAAGCTTAATCCTCCTCGGCTAAGTGGAATAGAGATTCCACTGTCAACTCACGCCAAGTACTTGGGAGTGATTCTAGACCCTAAACTTTCCTGGAAGCGTAACATAGAGCACCGCGCACAGAAGGCAACCGTTGCGTACTACGCCTGTCGGAAAATGTTCGGAAGCCGGTGGGGTCTCCGACCAAAAATGGTGCTATGGATGTACACTAGCATAATCAGACTAATACTCTCCTATGCAGCAATGGTATGGTAGCATGTCGCAGGGAAGACGTCCATCATGAAACTGTTGTATAGAGTACAGAGATCAGCTTCCATCGTCATAACAGGACGTGTCCAGCTGAAGCCCTTAACGCAATGCTTCATATTATACCAATCGACCTTCACATCACAGCTAGTGCGGCCTGGAGTGCCACCCGACTAAACGCTCTTGGACTCTGGAACACGCTAATATACTACAGACAATCCCAAGACAACTCAATATAGCAACCGTTTACTGCACCCTTACATTGACGTTCGATAACCTATTCCATGTCAGGTTTCCCAAGAGATAGAGTGGGATAAAGGAGAACCACTTACAGGTTTTGACAACAAAGAATTCGCGGACGGATCCAAAATGGAATGTGGAACCGGCTCGGGTGTTTTCTCCAAAGAGGCAGGCCTCAATTTATCATTCAAACTCCTAGACAAATGCAGCGTTTTCCAAGCCGAGATAGTGGCCATCAAAGAAGCCTGCGCCGCACTTATACTACAGCGAAGAACAGAGTGCATTGGAATATTTGTAGATAGCCAAGCGGCTTCCTATCACTCAAATCTTACAACACTGCATCTGCATCTATACTCGTTAGGGGAAAACTTGTCGAGCTAGACCGACTAGCCAATGTGGTTCTTACTAGGATACCAGGCCATAAGGGTCTCCTAGAGAACGAAAAGGCAGACTATAGGAACGAGCGAAGACCAGACGGGATAGGACGGAAACGTGTCGCATATCCATAAACACATGGCCAGAATATAACATTCACCGGAATTACTCCCTGATCAGCCATAATCGGGAAGACATATCTAGGTCAGATAATCGGTAATCACGGCAGCCAGTTGAAGCTGCCATATAATGGCCACTGCCGTGCCTGCGATGACGCAGAAGAGGAGGAAATGATGGAGCATTTCCTCTGCAGTTGTCCGGCTCTGATGAATAGACGCCTGAAGACTATGGGCCGTCCCTTCCCGCATAACTTCACTGAGATACACGAGATAGATCTAAGGGATCTAATGAGGTATTTCCGATTAACAGGCCGGATATAGACAGGGTACTTTGGACCTTCAGGAGTGATGTGGTATGCAAAACGATGTCTCAAGACACTAATTGATGCTAAATAGTATCGTTAGGAATCACGTAAACCAAGCCAAACCTAGTAACATTTTAGCTGTTAGAAAAAATTGTAAAAGGAAAATGGATACTAAGACCAGAAATTGAAATGGTTATAATCATCTCATCGAGAGTGTATATCAAAGACAAATTAAAGAAAACGGTGACTGGTGTTTCATGAAATGAAGCCTATAACCTAATTTCATTATGATCGGAAGTATTTCAGGCGACTTATCGCGGACGACCACCACGCTTTTGTATGGGTGGTATCAAAATTGACGTGTATTTTCTCCAGTTAAGTAGACATTTACAGATTATTAGCCAATGTTTGAGTTGATGCTAAACACATTCTCCAGAAAACAGTTTTGGAAGACACATGACTTTATACTAAATGTGTCGATTTGTATGTGAGGTACCAGAAGGGACGTGGTCAATCCTCTTATTTACAAACCCAAACTATGTTTAGACAAACAATAGTCACTGAGAAATTTCGTTCTGATCGGTAAAGATTTACGGAAGTTATCGTGTTGAACAGCCAACCAGCCAGACAGACAGACAGACGGAGAGGGCTCAATCGTCTTCAAAGATCCCAAAACAGATTTCATCCAAGATACTGAGGGCTTAATATGGCTCCTTCTCTACGTTACATTTTTCACCGTATTAAATTATATATATATGCCCCCATACCTATGGGTGATGGTATAAAAAACAGACACACATCTAATAGGTGGCGCTATTGGAAATTGCTTGTATTTTTTTCCATAACATCTGTGGTTTAGTGATCGAGAAAATTGACAAGACTTTGTGCAAAATCGGAAGCTATAAAAAACCGCTGCAAACAATTGAATCACAGAAACCACATGGGACCATAATTCATCAGCGTTGCTATTGAGAGTAGAAGCCACATGAGTCACTGACTCATACCTGTCACAACACTAATTTATGTTATTGCACGCCGCACTTTGAGATTTTTAACAACCAGAGTCATGAAATTTCTGCACGCATTGGGTACCTATCCATTTGAATATGAAAACAACACAAAAGTTTCTTTGCAAATATTACATAAGGTGTCACGGGACACCCGGCTGGAAAGAAATTCCTTTCGCTATATATTATGTACGAGTTAGTTCCAACACGCCTAAGGCTCCCTTTGAAAATTACGATAATTTATATGGATCTTTAAGAAAAGATACTTTTTGTAAAATTATAAACTTTTTTTAAGAAAATTTTTTTTATAGACTGTAATTTTTTTACAAAAAAGTAAAGTTTCAGGTCCTTTTTGTAAGAATATGTATTATATTTTCCCCAAAACGTCCTTTTTTAAAGAGCTAATGCTTTAAAGATTTTTTTAAGAAAATGTATTATTTGTAAGAACAGGCACTTTTTAAAGATGTGGTACTGTTATTAGGAAAAGCTACTTATCTCAAGAAAAGGAAAGAAAAGGTATTATTTTATTTTTAAGAAAAGGAATTTTTGTAAGAAAATGTATCTTTTAGAAAAAAAGGCTTTTTTAAGAAATGGGCATTTTTTAGAATGGGTCCTTTTTTCTAGAATGGCTACATTTTTAAGAGAGGTACTTATCTCCAAAAACGTCATTTTGTTGCACAAAAAGGGTACTCTTTAAGGGAAAGGTAGTTTTTAAAGAAACGACAAATTGTTGTAAGAAAGTGTAATTTTTGAAGCAAATGTACTCATTTTAAAAAAAAATACTTCTTGCAGAAAATGTGCTTCTTGTAAGAAAATTTACTTTTTTAAGATATGCTATTTTTTTAAGAAAATGTACTTGGTTTAAGAATATGAATAGGTAATTTTTTTGAGAAAAATTTGCTTTTTTAAGAAAAGGCACTTATTTTAGGAAATTTTCTTTTTTTAAACTTCTTTCACTTTGGCTTTTCCAAATTTACTTTTATTGGGTTCAAAACTACAATATATAGACTAAACATTGGTTACAGGCTCCACCTAGAAGTCTTCTCATTAAACTTTCCCCGCATCGTGCGAAAAGGAACTTAGTTCCAAGAAAAGGTACTCATGTGGTTTCTGTAATCCGCGATTTAATTGCATAGGCACTTTTGGATGAAAAGTCCTGCTATAGCATAACTGATTATTTGGTAACGGGCCCGCCAAATAACTTTTTTTTTTGAAAATGCTATAAAAAAAAACTACTGAATATTTTCTCAAATTTCTTTTTTTATTTGAAAGCACAATCCTTCCGGTTAATAATGGAAAATAACTGCATTAAAATGGCTGCCTCCACTGGCCATGCAGTAGCCTTCACGATCGGTCCAATTTTTAAGTACATTATCGATTGTGTGCAGCTGTATTTCACCAATGGCTTCACGAATATTGTCCTTTAAACCGTCAATTGTCTCTGGCTTGTCGGCGTAACTCTTATCTTTGAGGGCACCCCACAAATAACAGTCCAACGGTGTCAAATCGAAGCTCCGAGGTGGCCAAACGACATCAGCTCTGTGGCTGATAATGCGATCTTCGAAAACAGGGCGCACAACATCGAGTGTAGCTTCGGCTTTGTGGCACGTAGCGCCGTCCTGTTGAAACCAAATGTTGCCAATATCCTCCTCTTCAATTTTTGTGAACAAAAATTCGTTCAACATGGATCGCCATTGACAGTAACGGCCACTCCTTGCTCATTTTCGAAGAAAAATGGCCCAATTATGCCTCTGGACCAAAATCCGCACCAAACAGTGACTCGTTTTGGGTGCATCGGCTTTTCAATGTATGCGTACGGGTTTTCTGTGCCCCAAATGCGACAATTTTGTTTGTTTACATACCCGCCAAGATCAAAATTAGCTTCATCTGAAAGATGATTTTTTTGGCAAAATCGGCATCTTCTGTAAGTCGATCGCAGCCCCATTTTTCGCATATTTCCCAGCGTTGTTCAAGCGTATACACAACCATATTCGTTCAGCGGAAGGATACAACTAATTATCTGTCAAATCAGACATGAGCTAGATGTTACCATTCACGAAATAAGCACTAGTTGAAAAAAAAAGTTAGATGGCGGACCCGTTATTTAAAATGCGATGAAAACCGTACTATTAGCACTAGACTCTTTGCGAATATTCCTGTGTAATATTTTTCTATAGCACAGCAAAATGTGCGAGACTTAATATTGCAATCTCTTTAAGAAATACTATTCAAATACGACCGTTTTTGTAGACATATCTTGTGCAAATTTAAGCCTACTATACCCTAAGAATATTCCATCGTATCGTTTAAAAGAGTCTCAAAATTATGATAAAATTGTCCACTTATAAAAGCCATTTAACCCAGTTTAAACATTTCGCGGGAACTGAAAATATAGGCACCCTATTATAAATATACGTATAAGCTACCGAGATTTCTGTATAAATTTAATTAAAAAGTTTGTGAAGAAACTAAAGCAATGAGAGTTGCAGACTCATACGAGTGTGCTCACTGAGTTGGACATCAAAATTCATCACTTTAAAATTGCACACAAAGGATTATTTGGAGAATTCAGAGAAAGATTCCATGGCTTTCGGGTTGAACTTTTGACTGACCGATTAGTCACAGTTCGTATACAAATGAAATACTATAATCATGTTCGGAACACAAACTGATCAATTATCTACAGTCAGATAAACGCTGTTTGTCCTGCGTACGAGAGTATATTCAAATATACTGATTATTATAACAAGTGAAGGTGTTAACTTGCCTTTTTCAAAAACAATTTTTTCCTTGTTTTGATGTTTCCATGGTATCTCATTTTATTTTAGATAAGAAAAAAGTCAACATCTTGTATTTAAATTATTAAAATTAAATTTTTAAATTATTTTTTTTAAATCAGATTCCACAGAATCATGCAAAGAAGGAAAATATTGTTTTGAAAAAAGGTGAGTTAACACCTTCCTCAACCAGAAACTTCAACTATCTATCGAAATACTATTTTTATATTTTTAGCAAATTATGTAACATTGTTTTGCCTTGCCTGCTAAGTATGGTAAATCAACTGTTGAGAATTGTGAATATAACTAAATAAAGCGGGTGATTTGTTAAGCGTTTGGTTTATAATTTTTAAAATAAACACTACAATTTTTTAACTTTTTCAGAACGTTGTATGTGAATCGATAAACAGGGTGTATTTAAATCGATAAATTGAGTGCTTTACTCGAGTGATGTAGTTTGTTTGGCGCTGGTTTCTGATCATAAACGGGTGACTTCAGGTACATTCGGATCACTACCTGGTTGCAGCAAAGGTTCGAACAGGGATAAGCAGAACGAGGGAGTACGAAACCATGCTCCGTCCTGTTGGAACCACATGTCCTCCAGTCCTAATTCGTCGAATTTCTGCAGAAAAAACTCGGTTAACATGGTGTAATGGCTCCTCGTGCATCACTCGTGGATTTTCGGTGCCCCAGAAGCGATAGTTTTGCTTGTTCACGTACCCACTGAGGTGGAAATGAGCCTCATCGCTCATTATGATTTCGGTGGAAAAATCGTCCACTTCGTCCACGAGATTGAGGATGGCTTGGGCGTAGGTTACACGCGTTTGGCGGTCGACAGGCAGCAGCTGATGCACGGTCTGGACTTTCTATGGGAACATGCGCAGGTCTTTGACCAACATTCGCCATACGGACGACCGGCTGTTGGCTAATTGCGAGGCACGGCGTCTGGTAGATGTTACCGGCGACAGCTCGACATCCCCGGCAACAGCGGCGATATTCTCCGCACAACGGGCGATCCGGGGCCGGCCACTCCTGGCAACGTCTCGTGTTGGTTGTCCCATACTCTTCAAGGGTAGCGGCCAAACGGCGCAGTCGGTGTCGGACGGCCGGGGAATCGGCGACGGTATTCGCGCTGCGCCAACACCACAGACGAATTGTTACGCAAAAAAGAAATAGACACGATTATTCCGCGTTCTGAAGGAGTGTATCGCTCCATGGCTTATTTACTTGTATTCTACATCTGTGTAGTCCACAAATGTCAAAACAGATTTGACATTGGCGGCCATTTGCAAAAATAACAGCATCTTCCAATAGGGTGGTCACTTTTGAAACACCTTGTATATTTCTACTCTATGAAAACTGTTGCAGAGACCTACCTGGTTATGAAAACACCCTTAAAAACAAACCACGGTACGATGAAGACTGTCTCATGGCAAGTGATGAAATGAACGCTGCACGCATTGCAAAGCTTCAGTTAGTTGCAACGCCAGCTGCGGCAGAGCGGTATAAGGAGAAGAGGAGAGCGAAAACGTGTTTGTGTAAGATGAAAAACAGTTGTGGAGAAAGCGCGAGAGTGAGCAAATTGAATCCTACAGAAGTAAATTCAACCGAAAAGTATAAAGTCAAACCAACGGAAATGGGTCAGGACCCCCATTTTGCAGTGACAAGGATTGGAAATATGGAGAGATCAATTCTTTTGGTTTACTTGTCCCAGGACACTTCAATATAGATGAGTGTATTGAGCATATACAGGGCTATAACGCCGACTGCCACCTCCTAGCCGAAGCAAATTTAGAACAGAATTTCACGGCTTAAGACCAGCAAAAGCCACTGGTGCTGATGGTCTACTGTCTGCGCTTTTTAAGGCTAATGGCCAAGAGTTGGAAAGGTACATGCATCAGCTCATATGCAAAATCTGGCTGGACGAGTGCATACAATACGAAGCAAACTGTACAAAGCCATGTCGGAGTTTGGTTATCCTGCTAAGCTGATACGTCTTTATAGAATAACACTGCCTTGCACAAAATTCTAAGTAAAGATTTATAAAGATCTCACCGAATTACTTAGTACGAGGCGAGGCCTCAGTCAGGCCGATCTCTCTTGCGATCTCTTCAACGTATGCCGATGATTCAGATATCACTGGGCGTAATCTGTGAGAAATAACTGCATTATTTTCGAGAATTGGGTTGTGGGTTTGGCAGTAAACGAGGATAGAATGAACGTTGATAACCGTTATAGTTTTGAGGTAATGTGGTAATTTTGATAACGTCAGCCTGCAAATCACACGGAGAATTGTGCTTGCCAATAGATGATATTTCCGGCTAATCAATGGCTTCCCTCTCTCGAGAAACGAAGATCCAACACTATCAGGCTCTCATACAACCAGACTTGCTTTATGACGCATAATCCTGGGTCATATCGCTTGCTGATGAAACATTGCAGGGACTCTTGGACATCGAAAAATAGGACGACCAAGACTTCGCTGGAAAGACCAGCCGAGGGCTTGGTGTTACCAATTGGTGCAGAAAAGCTGAGATCGAGCCGCTTGGAGAAACATGTTATTTTGATTTTGTAAGGCCACCTAAGTAAGTAAATAAGTATGTCTATTTCACTTTCTACTGATACACTAGACGGTATTACATATTATCGACGTTGTCCTTCAATACAATATAATTCGATTGAATTTCAGGATACATGCAAAAAGCTTCAGTACTTGGAGTATTGTTCGTTATAATTAATATTTTTAAACCCTTCCTTGATTTATTAGTCAATGAAATATTTCAAGGCCAGGGGGTGTTAGTCCTTAATAATTTTGCTCCTTAAAGGTCGGTAGATCGAAATTCAAAAAACCAAAAACTGGAGTAAATTGGAACGTAAATTTGAGACTTATGTGTATTCTCATAGAAATCTATACGAGGGTCAAAAATTATTAATCATTACTCCCTCATGTTAATGATGATAAATAAGGAGGTTTAAGTGTTTATAGTGTTCTAACATTCCAAGTGCATATCCGTAAATCGTGATCCTTATAACGTTTTGTGGGGATCGTCAGCAAACAAAGAGGATTTATGTTCGTCATTCTCATTTCGTATTTTCATTGCCAACATAACGGTGGCGGAGGGCAAGCCCAGCCTACCGTGGTTTCGCATTTTATCTACTACCAGCAGGATTATTTTCAAGCCGCCCATTATGGATCAGACGCTGAACAGAAAACAGTGTTTCCAAACTGGATTTTTGTCACTTTCCGCCGTCCATCAGGTTCGAGTTCGATGTCACCTTGAGGTCCCTCGATATAACATGGTTTGGTACAAACCATGGTGTATTTGTTATAAACCTTTGCATTTTAGATTGGAATCTCTCTACTATATCAACGTTGGATTTGCGTGCTATTTCTCATAATCAGAAGAATCGCTTAAAGATACTATTGTATATTAGCAGCTTGATATTTAAATTATATTTGCATCGCAAAACTAATATGACTAGATTTATCAGAGTTCAACTTGATGTTCCACCTTGTTAGACAAATTTGTAGGAGCTTAAATTGACTTTGAATAAAATATGATGTATCTGTCGTGCAGCTACTGGTTGCAAGTACTGCAGTATCATCTGCATATGTAGTTATGGTAACACGCGAGTACACGGCGATGTCAGCTGTAAATATGGTATATATCATTGGTCGCAGTGCAGTTTCTTGTAATACTTCAGGTTTGATATTATGTAGCTCCGGCAATTCGCCTTTGACCTTAATATTAACGTAGCACTCAGGCAAAAAGCTCTTAAATAATGAATAAAAGGAGCTGACAGAGCTTTTAAGATTATAAATAGCAGGTTCTGGTGCCAAACTCTGTCAAAGGCCTTTTGGACATCTAAATCCAAACTGATGCAGGAATTATAGTCATGAATTACAGTCTGCTGCTTAAATACTCCGCAGCACTAGACTTTTCGAAAAAAAAATTTGCAAATATTTTAGGTCTATAATAGGTCAGGCTTCAGGCTTATTTGGCTTAGGAATCATGATTTCCTCAACACATTTCCACCGTGATGGTAAATGGTTCAACCTCAGTACCGACTTGTATATTGGGGATAGAAATATAATGTTTCTATGAGTAAAGTTCTTAGCCACATTTATGTGAATCCTGTCAGAATTGCGGAGAATTCCCTTTTTCAACATATCGTATCTCGTATCGCACTTCATTGGGTGTAATGTGTTCAATTGATTGATCCATATGACATACTGAGTTCAGGATGGTGTTAAAGTAAAATGGTTAAAAAAAGTTTTGCAAATGTGGATCAAATGATTTTGCAGTATTTTTATCAGGATTTTTCCACGAACCGTCCGAATCTATATAAGCATTTTTCCTTTTTCCTGACAGGTCTTGTGAGGTATTTGGTGGATTACAGGTATTTGTCGTAGTTGGTTTTGTTATCTTTGTCTATATGATCACCTGTGCGATCGTTTTTGCAGTTATTAAGTAATTTGCGTAATTTCTTATATGTATTGTTAGACGCCTTTTGTCATTATGATTTATACTCTATTGCCATCTACTTTGTAGTCTTGGGTAGTCGATATTTGAAAGTTGATCCCTACTGTGTATGCAGCCGTAGCAGCATCATGTGAAAGGTTTGCAAATCTTTCTACCTCGTCGTCTAATTTGTTGCCATCCTTTCATCTTATGTTAAGGCTTAACTTTATATAAATCAAATTTTGAAAATATCGAATATCAGAATGGTTTGTGATGCTATTGAGTGTTTCCGCTGTATGATTCACAGCGGGATTAGGATTTAAACGAACAGGGCTATGATCAGAACTCAAATCATTGCAGATACGTATATACATCAGGACGATTTTCTTGAATATCGGCATATAAAGGATGTCACACTAAGAATGCACTTTTTCATTTTAAAATAAAACACGTATTTTTTAAGATAGTTGTGAATTTTTATTGGATTAAAATGAGAAATGTTCCGATTAAGTATGGAATAAAATATCCGTCAAACGGCCCCACAGCTCCGATGACAGGCAATTGCCCTTTTCATGAAGCTTTCCATGATTTTCTCACAGAGATGCAGTTGTATCTCAACGATGACGCGCTGGATCTCGTATTTAAGTTCACGAATTGTTCCTGTTTTATTTGCATAAACTAGAGTTTTCATAAAACCCCAAAGAAAAAAAAGACGCACGCCGATAAAGCGCATGATCTTGGTGGCCACTTGCCATCAGAATTTCTTGAGATAATTTGTTATGGACATCGTTGCTGCAATAAATCGATTCCTTCATGTGCGGTGTGGCATGTGGTGCCGTCTTGCTGAAACAACAGGTCGTCCATATCCATGCCGTCCAGTTGAGGCCACAGGAACTCAGTTATCATGTTCCTGTAACGAATGTTTTACCGTCACTGCAATTTTGGTCTCATTTTCAAAAAGTAAGTAAGCCTGGCCAAAATACAGTTATTCGTTGTGGATGCATTTGTTTCTCCTGGATTGCATGAGGATTTTCTGAGCCCCAAATTCGATAATTTTGTGATGACTTTTTTGAATAATTGGTGGTGACTTCGCTTTGCTCCATGGTCTGGCGGTTTGAGCTCCTGCGTAAGCTGAATTTTGTACGCATGACGGTAGGGGTCTTTTGTCAAAAATCACTGCAGTGTGCTTCGTGAAATTTGAAGTTGTTGAGAACAATGCCGAATTGATGTTTTCGGGATTTCGGCAACACTCTCGTTTGCAGCAACAATGTTTTTAAGAGACCTACCTGTATCTTGACGTACATCAGTCTTACTGTCCATAACCGATCCAGTTCCTTCAAATCTTATTAGGTGCACTTTTTCGACTGAAAATTCTTCGAAGTTTGCGAGCGTTCTGAGCGTATTCTATCTAGTTTGAAGTCAAATTAGTAAAGGTTTCAAAATGTTTTAAAATAAAATTCGTTTCCAATTAATAAGATTAAGTATTGCCCTATAAAAAAAAAGCTGGCTAAAGAAAAGCCCTAAAATTGTAAACTGCAAAACCGACGAACAGTATTCCCCTTAAAAATCAAAGAAATAACTAACTGCGTATTTGTCATACGTCTCAGAAACGTACGTTATCTCACTAGGGGGTTAATAATCAGAATAAACATATGTCACAGCTTCAGAGTTGTCACTTATACAAAAAAAAATTTACTAAATTTTAAAAGTACATTCTTACTGAGACACATTCTACAACAAAGTCAAGCAAATCTGGTACTTTTAATGGATCATATGGTCAATATGTTGATGATAAAACAACAGAAAGAGCACAGTTTTAACAACACTATTTTTGACTCCTTTTCTAAGTGAAATCTGACTTAAAATAAGATTCGAAAATATGGCTGTTATAACCTTATTCTCTACCATTCTATAAAGTTTATTTTTTTTTCCTCTATACAAATAAAATTTGAGGTTACCTTGATTTGCACTTCCGCCTTCGATATTTGTGTAGAATATGAGCAACTGCAGCACATAATACCGACACAAATCGATCAATGGAATTGTGGGAAATCGTTACAAAAATTTTGCCGCACACTATTTTTTTGTTAATAAAAATAATAAACCTTAATAAGCCTATTTAAGTTGAGACACTTTCACTAACTCAAGAAATTATTACTGATTACTTCTACTAGAGCATGCGTTCTAAACAATTGTAAATCTCTTAAAAAAGAAAAAATTGTATATCTTTTTCGTGTCGAATGCTTCTTGTTTAATAATTTCCAATTATTTCAATATATAAGGTTTAAGAATTCAAATTTGATTTTACGTATATTGCGTCCACATCTTTATCAGGCTTATTAAAAATACTACTTAAAGTTAAAACGATTTAAAAGAAAATAAACCCTGGAATATTGTCCCCCACATCTCATCTTTGAAAGGCAACTTTATCAAATATAATTGACTTTTTGACTTTGCAGGATACCTACCAACATGACTCTGAATTCACCCTCGTCAAATAATAGTTACTGCAGAAAGATCCTAAAAAATATTTTAGATTTGCTAACATTTTTATCTCAACGTGTGACCAAAAGGTTATCACTACCCTCAACAAAAGTTTGTCCCTTAAAATTAAGTTTTCCACAAGAGAATCATAAACAATTAAGGAGTTGTTGGTGTTTCCTCCCCTCAGAATGTCATCATCATACCACTCAATAATATTATAACATTTTGCTAATTCAAATGTTTGGAAATTGTTTGAAATCGCTTTTGTCGTTTTGTCAACTGTCACATACGACGCAGAACATGCACGATATTGTACACACTTCTCTTAAAACAAAGTGACGGGAACAACTTGTGAGGAATTTATAACATAGTAGAAAATTCAAGTCTTATGGACACACACATCTAAAATGTGTATCTCTAATTTATGGAGGAAGTGAGACACACAGCTCAGGGCAGTGCGAAGAAAATGACAGACTCTCACAACACTACGAACGTGATGCACACAGGACTGTTGAGGCAATTTATAATGGAAGTCAAAGCACCACCGATTACAATGTAGAACAAAATCAAACTTTTTCCAAAAATACAAGGTCCGGCCTAAAAAATTTTGATAGAGGAGCCAAAACTAAAAGACACGTGTAACGGCGTTTTGAGAGTTTACATTTTAGGGAGCGCTAAAGTTTCCCCCAAATGCAAATTTTCTATTGTCAATCGGCATATAAAATCGAGTAAAGCTTACGTTTAAGGTAGATGGTGTGTTCAGTAAATTCATGTAGAATGTTACGTAGATTTTGTAGAATATATTAACCCTCTAACTCCCCAAGGTATGGGTCTTTTTTGTCCTTCTGTTAAAAAAGAGCAAAAACGCCATTAAAACTGGGATTTAAGGGGTTAAAATATTGCGCAAAAATATTCGCCGTGAAATTTTACTATAAGTCCCTGAATACACCAAATCGGAAAATTCAACCATAAAGTCAGAAATAAGACACAACAAAAGAGAGCTTAGGGGTAATTTCGCATTTATTAAGAATTTTATTTTAAAGTACCACAAAAATTTTGCGTAAACAAACATTCAAATTAAACTAAAAATCAGTAATATCTCTATTGTTCTGCCAATTCCATCTCATTATCATACAATGTCCATCATATTTCAGCGATAAGCGAATGAATGCTTTTGCCTTTATAGCGTTCTTCAATGGATGCGCATGTCTGATGAAATTTTTCACCATGCTCATCAGATTCTGTTGACAACTGGTTCTCAAAGTAATCCATATGGGAATTTGAAAAATGAATTTTTGTTGACATATGAACGCCTAGTTTTTCAAAAGCTCTAAGCATGGTGTCTACGAATATTCCAGCAGTAGGAGAACGATGTTTGCCTTCCTTAACCCTCTACAGCATGACCATCGATTTTTTAATGAAAAAAATTTTTAGGCCACAAATTAGTGTTTATTTAGGATGTATTTATATATTTTAGAAAGAAAAAATTTTTATAATTGGATATTTTACGAGATATTTTTATAAGCCATATATGGTTTTGTATGCATTCAGAGGTATTTTCTCCAGTTCCCCGATAATATCTGGGAGATTCGTATTTCCCTGAAATGGAAAGTTTTCATTCGAATACGGAGGCAAATGACTTTCTTTCCAAATTGGGGGTATTGGTTTTTTAGGTTGTTTTTTGTTTGAAGTAGTAGGTTTCTCACAATGGTCTTCCAAATCGCTCTCATCAGTTTCTGGTACAAAAATGTTGTCCTGATCAGAAAGTGGGACTCTTACTTCTTCTTCATCGGTATCGGATATATTTTCATCATCACTTTGAAGTCCATCAGCGATTTCATCAGTATATTTCAAATTACCATAAAATGATTGTACATTCATTTTTGGAAAATTTTTGGAATAACTGCAGGGAAGTATATTATCATATATGGCTTCATCAATTTTAGCAAAAAAAAAAGTATTTATAATGCTTACCTTTCATCAATATTATGGTTTTTATAAATGTAATGAACTTTTTACATAAAAAAAAAATTTTCTTCGAAAGAAATACCTTTCTTTTATATTTAAAATTGATGGCAAACTTCTATAAAACTCACTTCTATTAGGACAACTGAGACGCTCGCACAAAAATTGCAAAAACAAGAAGCAAATATTGTTTTTAAATAACTGCACTTTGAATTTCAGAAGAAAACAACATAGAAAGAATGATAGATTAGACAAACATTTGCAAAAGTACCGTTACCGTATAGAGAAATCACAATAAAATTAAAAAGCCATATTTGGCGTTGCATGCAGTAGAGGGTTAATACCTTTCCACCCATCAAGCTCAATTGGTGAGAGCATTTCGTCCAAGTCAGCGATTTGCATTAGCTTTCTTATATCTGGACCAACAAAAACACCTGTCTATATGAAACCAATTTTAAGGCTTTTAACAATAACAATGACTTGAAGAACACATACATACCTTCTTTAATCTGTGCTTCGCTTAATTTTGGAAACAATGTTTTCAGAAAATTCAATGCTGATCCATTTATATCCAGACATTTAACAAAGTTTTTTATCACACCAAGTTTGATATGAAATGGGTGTAAGAGAATTTTTTCAGTTGTTCAGTTTCAGGTTTACTGAAAAGAACGGCAGAAAGCTGTCTTGACGCTTACGAAAGCTGGTAACATTGCCATTAGGTTCAAGTAGATGAAGACACTTTAAGTACACAGCTAAAATTTCTGAATTGTTTTTAGACAGATTGAGTCTCCGAGCCAATGCCTTTAAATGCTATTGCGACATTAATATTGGTCTTGGGATAATCCTGTGTAATCACTACCTGTTATTATCGAAGTGAAAACGTAGGGCCACCGGATCAGTTAAAAAGTTTTTAACTCGTGGGAAACGGTATTGAAAATGTGGGTTGTTTCGCGTCTTTTAGTGTGTTTTACAACTTTTGAACCATTTATGCGATTGGTCTCATATTCGCAACGCATGTTTTGTAGGCCTAGCGTAAAGTTTAGAGCCAAGAAAATATATATAGCTGTTGTGATAATGAATGAATACCCCTAATAGTTTATAACAACCCTGTACTACTTAAGATGTAAATGTAAAGATCAAATAAAAGACATTCATAGAAAGTGAGTCATCGAGATAACACAACATGGTGTCAGATGTGTTTAATTAAAAAAAAATTAATAAAAAGTCAATCAAAGTCAACTCAATTTATAATGAAGGAGGAGCAAAAGATCATGGCGGACAAACAAATATTTTCTTTCGCGGCCAGCATATCACCATTCAATATGCAAAATCCAAATCTGTCGTTAGAATGGCGAAATTGGAGCAAGCAGTTCCAAATTTTTCTGATTGCATCCAATTTAATTGAGCATTCCGACCAAAGAAAAGTGGCTATTCTCTTGCATCATATGGGTCCAGAGACATTGGATGTTTTTAATTCATTTGCGGTGAAATTGGAAGTCGTAAAATTTGATGATTTGTGGAATAAATTTGAATCCTATTTTGTGCCAAAAACCAACTTAGCAATTGAGCGGCATGTGTTTTTTACACGCAAACAAACGTTGGACGAAACCATCAACCAATATGCCACTACATTACAAAATTTAAGCATGACTTGTGAGTTTGGCACTTTGCGTGAAGATCTTGTGAAAGATATATTTATCTGTGGTTTGTCCGAAAAATTTAAACAAACTAAAGAGCGACTCTTAAGCGAAGGAAATATAAAGTGGGGCAAAGCATTGGAAATTGCAAAAAGTATTGAGATGGCTAAAGAAAGTGCTGCAGAGATTAATAACTCAGAAAATCAGGTGGTAGCTGTGCTGAGAAGTAAAAAACAAAGTTTTAGAAGGTCAACAGTGTCATCCTCTATGCACCAAAAACAAAAATCAGCAGAAATATGCGGAAAGTGTGGACAGACACACACATACAAATGTCCGGCTGAAGGCGCCATTTGCTATTTGTGCAAAAAATCAAACCATTTTGCAAAGATGTGTTTTACCAACAAACGGCGATCTGAATTTCAACAACAAAATGCAAAGAACAAGTACGTAAGAAATGTCAACGAAGAGCAGACTGGAAGTTCAGCTGAAGAAGAAGAAGATTATGATGACTTGTTTGTGGGTGTACTTAAAAGGTCAACCAAAGAAGATGTTGTCAAGGAATGGAACGTGGAAGTGGAGCTCAACGGTGTGAATATCAACTGCCAGGTGGATACGGGGTCGCAGGCGAACTTGATACCGAAAGGACTGCTGCGTAAGCTAAACATTATAAATATAGTTTCTAATGTTAGTAATAGAATTGTTACGTTCAGTGGTGAAAAATTGCCAGTAGTAGGCAAAGTTGAAATTAAGTTGAAATATGAAAATTTTATATATAAGGCAAATTTTTAAGTTCTCGATATGGAATGCAAAGTTGTTCTTAGTTTGGATTTGGCGATTAAAATGAACTTAATTAATTTGGTTAAATCTGTTAATAAAGAAAATCTTATTGAAAAGTACTCTGAAGTCTTTGAGGGCCTAGGTCTTTTAAAAAACGAGTGTCATTTGCAATTACTGGAGAATAGTCAACCTGTTGTAGATGGGGTACGTAGGGTGCCTTTTAGTCTCCTAGACCCCTTGAGGAAAGAACTCGAGCGAATGAAGAAAATGAACGTTATTGTCGAGGTGCATGAACCAACAGAATGGGTGAATTCCATAGTTCTGGTTACTAAACCGAATGGTGCTTTAAGGTTGTGTTTGGATCCTCGTAATCTAAATAAAGTAATTGTTAGGCCTCGTTATTCGTTCCCTAATTTGGATGAGTGTAAGGCGCAGATGTGTGGCTCTAAAATATTTAGCTCTTTGGATGCTAACTCCGGATTTTGGATGATTCCCCTTCATGAAGAGTCTTCTAAGCTTTGTACATTTGGTACGCCATTCGGAAGATATAGGTTTTTGCGCTTGCCATTTGGTATAAATGCTGCACCTGAGATTTTTCATGCCGAGATGGTACGGCTTTTTGCCGATATTAAAGGCATTTTAATCTATATGGATGATTTCCTAATACATGCACCTAGTGTCGAGGAACACAATCAAATACTATCTAGGGTATTAGAAAGAGCAAAAGAGGTAGGCCTGCGCTTCAACAAAGAGAAGTCCAATATTTTGAAGAAAAGAATTAAATTTATTGGTCACTATTTTAGTGCAAGTGGAGTCGAACCGGATGATGCCAAAATAGCGTCAATTTTACAAATGCCAGTACCCACGAATGTTCAGGAGCTACAAAGGTTTTTAGGAATGGTAAACTATCTAGGACAATTTATTGATAATTTATCTATGAAAAATAAACATTTAAGAGATTTATTGAAAAATGACACGTTGTGGCAATGGGGTGCGGCCCAGGAAAATGAATTTAATAATTTGAAAAAGGTGATCACAAATGCTCCAGTTTTGACATTTTATGATACGCACAAAAAGTTAATTTTATCTGTCGATGCGTCGAAATTTGCAATGGGTGCCGTTATCATGCATGATAGGAATCCGATAGCATACGCATCCGCATCATTAACGGATTGTCAAACAAATTACGCTCAGATCGAAAAAGAGCTTTTTGCAATACTTTTTGGTTGCACACGCTTTCACCAGTATATCTACGGACACAATGTTATAGTCGAAACCGACCACAAACCACTGGTCACACTCTTTAAAAAACCATTGCACAAAATTCCAGCGAGACTTCAAAGGTTTATGCTAAGACTCCTGGCATATAATTTGACAGTTGTTTTTAAGCCTGGGAAATACTTGCATATAGCAGATACACTTTCTAGAGCACCGCTAAAGGATCATTGCTTCGTTGAAATTGACAAAGACATCGAATTACAGTGTCACGCTATTATAAGCAACACTGCCCTGCCGGAAAACGAAGTAGCTAGAATAAAAGAATCAGTTAAAGAAGACGTAATTTTGCAGAAAATTATAAATTATTTAAAGGTTGGATGGCCAGAAAATAAAGAATTATGTGACAAAGACGTTATTCCGTACTTTAGCATCAAAGATGAAATACATTTGATAGAAGGTTTACTTTTTAAAAACAATAGACTTATAATACCAAGAATTATGAGGTCGGAAATGTTAGTGAAGTTACATGAGGGTCATTTAGGTGTCCAACGATGTCAAAGTTTAGCTAGAAGTTCAATCTACTGGCCCAATATCAATAATGATATATACAATAAGGTATCTGCTTGTGAGACGTGCATTAGACATAGGAATGCAAATCCAAAGGAAAGTTTAATGAGCCACGAGATAGTTCATATTCCATGGTATAAAGTTGGGTCTGATCTTTTTGAGTTTGAAGGAAAGCATTATCTTCTGGTGGTCGATTATTATTCGAAATATATTGAGGTCGAAAATTTAAATAAAGGATATTCGTGCCAACTGGTTGTTGATAGGATGAAAAGCATATTTGCTAGACATGGAATTCCTACAATTATGATATCAGACAATGGGCCTCCATTTAATTCAAATGATTTTAGAAAGTTTTGCACAGATTGGGGCATTGATCATCAGACTTCAAGTCCATATTTACCAAGGTCAAATGGCCTTGCTGAAAGATGTATTCAAACAATTAAAAACAATTTCAAAAAGTGTAGAGAAACGGGTACTGACTATTACACTTCTTTACTTCATTACCGTACAACACGGAAACATGATTTGCCTAGTCCTGCTGAACTTTTAATGTCCAGGAACCTAAGAACAAAGTTGCCATCCATGTCAGAGTCTCTAAAACCTAGAATAGTTAATCAGGATAAACTAAAAAAGATAGATCTTGAGAGGAAAATGAAACAAGCTCAAAATTATAACAAAACCACAAAAAATTTAAAACATATAAGTATAGGTAATAAAATTTATTTTAAGAAAAATCCACTATCAGTATGGCATCCGGGTACTGTTGTAGATATATGTAGTCAACCTAGGTCTTACTTAATTAAAGATAAAGAAGGAGTTTCCTATAGAAGAAACAGACAACATATTCTGGAAATTCCAAGTAAAGAGAATGATATGCCTGAGGATGCTGATATTGCAAACACAAAAGAAAATTGTAAACCTAACACACCAGAAAAGTATCAAGAGTTTAGTCAAAATAATGATGTGTACAGTTCTAAGAGTGGAAGAAGAATAAAACCTCCAAAGAGGCTAGGTTTCGCAGACTAAGTTTGTATCATTTCATTATTGAATTTTGTTATTGAATTTAATTATCTATTTCTATATTCGATTAATTTGTTACTATCAATGTATTTACGAATATGCATTTGTATGTTCACATGTATCTACATATACGTATTTACGTATATGCATTTGCATGTTCACATGTATCTACATATATTTTTCATTTTAAACATTATAATTTTCATTTGTAATTTAAAATATTTACTTGCATAAAAAGGAAGATGTTGTGATAATGAATGAATACCCCTAATAGTTTATAACAACCCTGTACTACTTAAGATGTAAATGTAAAGATCAAATAAAAGACATTCATAGAAAGTGAGTCATCGAGATAACACAACAATAGCCAGCAGATAGCGTCATAGCTATTATATTCAGATAAAGTATATATTATGATTATATGTAAGTTTCGTTAGCAAAAAAAGTCAAAAAAAATTTAGCCGGTATTGTGTGCTATAGACAAGTTATTTAGGTAAGTATAAGTATCAGGTCTGATTCGGGTCACCTCAAGATGTTTCACATACTAATGTTAGTTTTTTTTTTTTTAGATATTGTACATTTATTTCATTAATATTTTTACAATGTGTTGTTTTGCCCCAGCGCCACTTGGGCATTATAGGGGCGAGTTGGCAAAATGAATTACTGAAGAACTCTATATTTACAAAAAAATAAAAAAAACAATTTTTTTTACATAAAATAAAAAATAAAAAAATTTTCAAAAAGTGAGGAAAAACAAAGGGTTAATAAAATTATAATAACGAATGTTCATGAATTTTAAACTATATTATTTTATAACAGAAGCATTTCTATATTTTGAATAAGGTATGATTTTAAACGAATTTTAAGTATTGAAATCCGAGAAATATTTTTTAATTCTACTGGAAGGTGATTAAACTCTGAGCTTCCAGCATGCTCAATGCGCTGCTTTGTAGTTTCAAGTCTACAACTTTTGATAATAAGGTTTGACCCATTTCTAGTATTAAAAGTATTTTGATTTTCAGAAAACTCTATTGTATGATGACCGATATTATGAATGGCTTTAAATATATAAATCAATAGTTGCATCTTATACAACCCATAGATTGGAAGTACAGATTTCGATATATCTTTATATAAGGATCGTGTTGGATACATTAGTGGAAGATAATAAACTATTTTTAGTGCTTTGTTTTGTGTTCTTTGGAGAGATTTTAATTCTGTTGTTTAACGATGAGCATATATTACTGGCATATAATTAAAATGGCAGTGTATAAGAGCATTATAAAGTAATAACTTTGTATTTAAATCAAATTTGTTTTTGAATTTAAACAGCAACCCTAGAGCTGGAGCTACTTTCTTTTTAACATGCTGAATATGCATATTCCATGACAAGTTATTTTGCAAATGTACTCCTAAATATTTTATAGACTTACCTTCATTGATATCTATACCACCCACTTTAACACAAAATGTATCATTTACAATATTATATGGACGAAATCGCAGCAGTTTTGTTTTATCAGGATTCAACACAAGTCTATTAAGTCTCATATACTCTTGTACCAAGTCTACATCGTGTTCTATTTGGCATTTAACTATAACCTCATGTTTATAGGGATAAAAAAGGCTTATGTCATCAGCATACATTATTAATTTACCATATAACTTTAAATTTGATAAGGATCAGCCGTCGCGACAATACCGCACAAATTTAAAATACCAAGAAGAGATAGGATGAGCACCGGTCGGCGCTATTAACATTCAGAAAATAAGAAATAATATAAACGAAAACGTATAGAAGATACTAATTTCACGTACACAATGAAGTAAAAGGCACTGACAATAAAGTGTAGCACCAAAAATATTCAAAACAAATGCAGTAAATGTGTGCCGGGTCATTCAAAAATGCTTATTGGAGATATGATTTTTTTAATTACGTCACGCATTAAAATTTGGATATAAATGACCTTCAATGCTCTGCGGGGCGGAAAATTGTTTCACCAGAATTACATTCCCCCAAGGAATTAAATTCTTTAATAATGGGAGATAAGGTCGACATAAAATTTTATTTTACGAAAACTTGGAAATATTTAATTCGTGATTTCAAACGAAATAATTTGGGACCACAAAAGTCGTAAAAATTAATGACGATCGCAGTTCTGATATCACATTCAAAGTTCAGTGTCAAGTGTATCTCCAGTCATATCCAATTCCAATTAAAGTTTAAAACTCTTGCGAATTTATGTGATGGAGGACGAACTAGGATAAAAAGACAGAAGAAATTATAGAAATGGCTATCGCTGCATCTCCATAAACCAACTCGTTATACGAGGGCGGTACCAAAACTAGCCGATCTAGCAAACAAGACAGAAAAAAGATGGGAAAAATTTTCTTAATTTTTCAACATAATTTCTTTTTAGCTTAATACAATTCTTCCAGCGGTATTCCATAGCTTCGATATCCCCTTTATAGTAAGAATTGGCAAACTCCTTAAAATAGCAATCAACCGCAGACTCCACTTTTTCATTGTTAGCAAATCTTTTACCACCGAGCCATTTTTTCAAGTTTGGAAATAGAAAGTAGTCCGAGGGAGCTAAATCTAGCGAATAATGTGCGTGGTGAAGCAATTCGAACTTTAGTTCATTAATTTTGGCTGTAGTGGATGTGTAAACTGTAGCGTTGCCTTGATGAAACAACAATTTCTTTTGCCAAATACGGCCTTTTTTCCACAAGTTCATCACTTAAACGCTGCAATACATTAGCATAATATTCGCCGTTGATTGTTTTTCCTTTTTGAAAATAATCAGTAAAAATTATCCCATGCGCATCCCAAAAAACAGACGCCATGACCTTACCTGCACATAGGACCCTCTTCGCCGGCTTTGGGCACGATTCTCTCATTCCAGTTCTCTGCTTTGAGTGTTCCACTGTCGCAGGTGTGAAATGATGGACCCAATTTCATCCATGGTTACAAATCGGCTCAAAAATTCGGCATTATTATTACGACGGGGTTTTTGCTCTATTGAATGCACGCGTGGCACTCATTTTCCGCACAGCTTTCTCATCTTCAAATCATTGGGTAATATACGAAGTATAGCACTTATCGAAATGCTTCTCATTTCATCTAGCTCACGCACACGCACTTTCCTTCAGCCGATGAACATCCAATTCCATTTTGCGGATTTTCATAACCGTGTCTGGGCGTGGACACCTCAATTGGTCGACCACTACGGTGTTCGTCTTGGCAGCTGGTACGGCCTCGTTTAAGCTCCGCTACCCAATATGTTATAGTCGTAAACGAAGAAGCTGACTCCCCCATAGTACAATACAGACCGGCTTTAATATTGCTTGGACTTAGACCAAATGAAAATATTTTGGTTCTATTTATTTATTCCATGTTCACAAGTTCACTGTGATCGTTTACTTTTGATGTCTGAAATAAAAATACTAAACAACATGGCAACTTGAAACTGAAAACATTTGCTTTATAAGGTTGTCACTATCAACCAAAATATTGTCTTTTAAACTACTGGCACCATTTCTACGTCAGGTCAGCTAGTTTTTGGACCGCCCTCATAGTATACAAGCACGCTTCAGAACGAATGAAAAATTATAATCAATTATGGTAATAAAATCATATCTTCAGAAATAAATCAGAAAGTTCAAAACAAAAGTAGAAAGTGTATTACTCACCGACTGTGAGAAGCTCTTCTCTCTCCGTTCATGGGATGTAATGTATAACATTCATTAATTTGTATCAATCCGGACAAGCTTCCAGTTGGAAACATGCTGGTACGTTTAATTTTCCAACCATTTATTAATGAAGTCGCCGTTGTTATTGTTTGTAATCAGTTTCAGAACGATAAATCAAAATCCTGACGATATTGGAAACTAAACAATTCCAAAGGATAAAAAATAGAAAAACAAACTATTTGCCGAGTGGTTTTGTGGCCTATGTAACATATTATCCCAAACATATATATGCTGGGAATACACTTCAAACATTAATATATTTTAATTTTGAAATGTAATATTTAATTATATGTAATATTTAATATGTATGCTTTTACGTGGACACTTATGCGTTCTTCATCCCAAACATTCACATACTTACGTGGTAGCATTCGCGTGTTTTCCCCAAACCTCCATATACTTACGTGGAAACAGATGCGTATTTCCCCCCAAACATAATTAATATTTAGAAACGAATTATGTTTAAATTCAGTATTCATGTATTATATATTATAGTTAATTTTATCAATATAATATAATTTATAAATATAAACTATTTATAATCAGTTATAGATAACTCATAGACAAATTTTAAACATTTAAAATTACTTTTTTATTTTAATATTCAAGCTCCAGACCATGCTATATTTCTATTAATAGAAACATAGATTTTTAAAAGAAGTTTTGCGCAATGCAGTCTTATGATTCCTGGCGAACCGCATATCTACTTCAAATCCAGCCACAGATCTTCAACAGGGGTTGTTTGGAATGATGCATTTGACAAATTCGTCAAACTAAATGCAGACAAAGTCTCATTTGAATTGAGAATTCACCACAATGCAAGTGTTCGATAGATATCGCAAGCAAAACACACAAGAAAACATTTGCAGAAACTTCTTTCCATCTCTAGAGAACCATCATTTCCCATTAGACATTTTTTTTGTTGTTGCGCAAAAAGACAACACTATTCTTACATACAATAACAATTACCCGCAGTTTGCTTGCGACTTTTTTCGTACACTTGCATTATGGTGGTGAATTCTCAATTCAAATGAGTTTTTGTTTGCATTTAGTTTGATGAATTTTTAAAAACCGTCATTCCAAACAACCACAGATGAAGATCTGTGGCTAGATCTGAAATAGCTATACGGTTTGCCATGAATCATAAAACTTCATTGTGCAAAACTTCCTTTAAAAACCTAAATTTATATTAATAGAAATATAAAATGGTCTGGAGCTTGAATATTGAAATAAAAAAGTTCCAAAAAAAGGCCGATAAATAAAGAAACATCATCGCTGATTTAATACTACCCTTTTTAAAATTGCTTGCATTGAATGCACTATTTGTGTTTTTTTTCATGAAATAAATAATTGATAAATAATAAATAATTTCATGATAAAGAATTAATACAAAAAATTGAAAGATATAAATTAATCTTTTTCACGAAATCAGAATCTGCTGCTCTTTTGCTTCTCCTTTCTTTCAACTATGCGTTGGTAATCATATGCGTTGCGACACAAACAATATACTTGTATACAAATCTAGTTCGTGCAAGCCAAGCGTTTATTAATAACTTGTGTTTTTTTTATTATATTTCACAAATGGTCCGCCGTTCCTATTTTTGCAGCAAAAGCTCGGACAGACAAAGGGCTTCATATTGCTGCCCTTTCTAGTTTCTTTCCTCAAAATCGTTTACTCACTTTGGTAGCACACATCCATATATATGAAACACGTAAAGCAACATTCCAAACCATTTAACCGTCCAAGCCTTTTTCACTGATCAAGCGCTTTTGATATCCTCTGTCCGATGAACCATTGACGACTGAATACATGAAACTAAAACGCAATACATCAGCTAAAATTAGAAACACTGACTTCATCTGCAATTTACACACCCATTCAGGAATATTTATGAATCACTGCCTGAGAGAATAATGCAAAAATACGGATACTCATTTCCAAGCTAGACTCTCTCGTTGCCCCCTTTAATTCTCTTGTTCTCGAACACAGATATATTTGGGTCACAAACACATATATTATAACAACATATCCATCATTGTGTCTTAAGCATGTAATATTGAATAGCCAACACAATTTGTTTGCATACAAATATATTGTGTTTACGACAAGCTCCAAATACACTATATATTTTCATCCAAACAACAAAAATCGACAGATTTTTCAGCGTGTACGAAAGAATTGTTAGTCAAACATGTGTTTCTAATTATTTGAGAATAACTTCGTGATCATCAGTGGCTAATCGATCGTGTAATATGGGCTACGGTGAGATGCTTATACCTTGATGCGGTGAATATAAAAATTCAAGAAATGTTGCACTCTAAATTGATTTCATTCAAGTCAATTGATACAGTTTTAGGCAAAGACGAAACTGATAATTTTCCAATAGAATTTATGAATTCTCGGGGCTTGTCAGGTATGGCATCACTAGTGTATACAAAAAGCCGGTTTTCAAAACTCTCGGTTTGCGGAATCTTCGAATATTCCGATTTTGGCGAAGGCGGTCTTTTCTAGAAGTCTGTTAATATCCGAATTCGGTTTTTATGAAATAAATTGAAAACTAACCTTTTGTTTATATGTTTATTTTTAATCCATTCTTTTTGAATTTTGAGATTAACTACCGAGCACATAGCCATGATACAGCTTGTCAATTAGCCATGATACAGCTTGTAAATAGCCTCACGGGTTCAAACCACAGCTGCCTAGCGGCCAGTGCCCTTCTGAGTCTCGAGCGATTATGCGGTTTTCGAACACAGTGCTCAAAAGATCGATTGTTGCGTTGGGTGTGTGGCACATAGCGCCATCCTGTTGAAATCATACGTTGTCGATGACATCAGTTTCAAATTCTGGGATCATAAAATCGCTGAGCATGACACAGTAATGCTCGCCATTGACGGTAATGGTGGCTTCTTGCTCATTTTCGAAGAAAAATGGGCCAATGATGCCACTATGCCAAAAACCGCACCAAACAGTCACTCGTTGTGAGTGCATCGGCGTTTTCTCGACGACGTGTATATTTTTCGAGGTAAAATTGAAATTGAGCTTCATCGGAAAAGAGGATGTTTCGCTAAAATTGTCCATCTTCAACCAAACCATCTTCAGCAAAGCGAAACCAGCGAAGCGAAACCACATCGGATGGTCACGAGGCTTCAGTTCGTGTACTATTTGAACATTATAAGTCGTCATGCCGACGTCTTTTTGAAAATACTGTGCAAAGAGTGCGAGTGCGAAACCTCTATAAGTACAAGGTGTGTCAATAAGTATCGTCTAATTAGAATTAGGTTTTGACATTCGTGACAAGCATAAAATTTCCATTAAACAGCACTGAATTGCCGTCAGCCACAATAGCGCGCGACAATTTTGGCAATATTTGCGCGCAATAATTCGTCAGTCGTGTTAACGTAACATGAACTTTAGCAGAAATATTCTAGTCGTGTAGCGAAAACTCTTCGACGATTTCAACATGGAACAATCGTAGCCACGGAAGGCCCAGAACGGGCCATGCGGCTGAAAACATGTAAGTTGGAAATGTGGTAGAGGAGCGTGAAGCAACCACAAGATATTGTGTTGAACAACTGCACATTCCGCGGCGATACCTAAGCCGCATTTTGGCATTGGACTTGAACATGTTCCCAAATCAAATGCAGGTGGTCCAATAGTTATTACCGAACGACTGGGGCATCGATTTAGAATACCGCCAAAAGATTTAGGAACGCAAAGACGAAGAGAATAATTTCCCATAAAAATCAATCATGAGGGACGAAGCTCAATTTTATCTCAGCGCCCACGTCAATTAGCAAAATTCTCGTTTCTGGGGACGAAAACCTACGCATAATCCATAAAGCACCATTATATTCTATCAAAGTCACCATGTGGTTTACAGTTACATCGAAAAGGGTGATTGGACTATATTTTTTCGAAGGAACCGACGGTAAGCCAATTAAGGTGACGGCGACCGCAACAAAGCCATACAGACTGGATTTTCTCTTACCGGAAGTATCGATCTGGAATTGGAAGACATGTGGTTCCAACAGGACGTGGCCAATTGTCACACTGCCCCCGACATAATGCGTGTTTTGAAGGATGGACATTAGGGTGTCCCAAAAAATTTTTCTTTTTCCCAAAATTTACGAAAAAATTTAATAAGTGGTATGTTATTGAGGAAAATTATTGCCAAAACTGGTGGTTTGTGCATACACAATAAAAGCTTGGACGTTTAGCTTCAAAAATGTTGACTTACAAACTAAGAAAATCGTGGTTATTGACCAAGTTTTAAGTAAAATTCAAATAACGCCCGGAATACCCGATTTTTGGGGGAAATTCGACTTGCGGTACCTATAAATCACTTTCGGAAAATCTGAAAAAATTCTCAAAAATAATTTACTTTTCAAATAAAGCTTGAGCAAAAAAAAAAAAATTATAGATGAGACACCCTAATGGACATATTCCTCTGAGGATATTTGAAGTCGTTGGTATAGGTTAACAAGCCACGCACTATTTCGGAGAAACGTAAACTTGATACTTGTAAATTTCATACCGGACTTGGTGCATGGGATAATGAGCAATTAGCGAGTGGAACATATCTAAACCTTAATTTGAAATGTATTTTATTGATATTAAATAAATAAAAGATTGCCCATTACATCCCATGAAGTAACTGGGAAGAACTTCTCACAACCAGTGAGCTCTGCGCTTTCTAGTTTTATACCTAATAAAAAAATAAATAAATGGTTTCCCATTACATCCCATGAAGGGACTGGGGAGAACTTCTCACAATCACTGAGCTGTGCGCTTTCCAGTTTTCACTCACTGATTGGGACCTACAGTTTTACACCGATTCTGAACGGTAATTTGAGAAGCTTTTTCATGGCTAGATACTCGATAGTGTCGCCGTCACTATGCGAGGTGACCGCCGCCGAAAGATATTTTTTTTGTTTGAAGGTGGTCAGAGCCTGGTTAGAACCCAGGATCTCATGTACAAGAGCCGCGCACACTAACCATTGCACCACCGACGGTTTTATACCTACTGATTAATATTAATGACTGTTAAAACGACGTTTCATGCTATAAACAACTTGTGGCGTGAATAGAAATACGTACTTGATTTAACATCGCAGAATAAGGGCCAGTTTCACAGTTGAAAATTCTCCATTTTAATTGGATTTAAATTCCCGGTGTTTGTCATTTAAACTTTATTTAATATGAAAATTTCCCGACCTTTCACAGTGAGCTTGAAAATGACATAAGTAAAGTAAACTCGATATAACAGTCGAATTGAGCTGATTTTGTTGTGGTCCTCTTATGCCAAAGTCGCATGTACATATTCTATTTTTATACGTTTTTGGTTACGTTTCTTGTAGATACACCCACATACTAAATGTGACAGAAAAGTAACCGGAAACTAAAACAAACTATGTGTATTTTCCAATATATACAACAACTCCTACTGCGTTTATCTTACTTATGTCGTCATAATTGTACCAGCAATACAAACAGTGATATAATTGGTTCATATAGTATTTTCGTCGAAAATTTGTTGGAGCTACATCACTGATGAACGCTCTTTAAACATATTACCCTATGATTATGTCTGTGGTTTACATCATCAAATCATTTCTGAATGACTCTGTTTGTGCACAGAATAAATCGTCAATCTCTTCCACATGCGACTGAAGTGCTTTCTTTATTACATTGTAAGTCATTTATCATATTCTCTCTTGCTATTTTATCAAATGTCACTGGATGTTTGTGGCTAATGTTACATGTTCAACATCCGATTTCATATTTTCTTCTATCTTGTATCTCTGTGATGTAATAACTGAGATTGTTCTTTAAGTTTTTTTTTTATGTTACACAAAATTCAATTTGGAATCTTTCCAAAATCATTCATAATGTTAACATTTGCATTGCAAATGATAGTGGGTAACATTTTGTACATTTCAAAAAGATTTTGGTTGTGTCCTTTTTGGTTCTTGTCATAATGATAGGGATCCTTCATAAGAGAATATCGACATGTCAAAAAGTACAACGAAATAACATTAGATTTGCCAAATTTTAGCAAAAGTAATGTGTGTTAAATGTCGCCGATGATATATATATATTTTTTCTTGTCGGAAGAAACCAATACATTTTATTGCATCTCATAATAGTGTTTATGAATTACTACAGAGCCTTTAACTAAACACAGTTTTCCACAAATACAATTATGCGATTGGGCAGAACTTCTCACAGTCTGTGAGCTGAGATTCCCATTTCATCCCATGAAGGAATTGGGGGATAGCTTTTCACAATTTTGCGCTCACTGATTTGGACCTACAGTTTAACACCGCTTCCGAGCAGTATTTTGAGAAACTTTGTCGTAGCTAAGTACACGATATTACACCCATAGAAAAATTTGGTTGGGACAGCCGAATTAGCCGTAACTAGTGTCTTCAAAAAACCAGGTTTTCAAAAATTTCGGTTTACGGTTTCTTCGAAAATTCCGATTTTGGCGGAACCAGGTTTCGGTTAAATTGGGGTGTACAAACCGGTTATTAAAATGCAAAACTATGCGTTTTATAAACATCGTTTATTTTTCATCCAGTCTTTTTGGATTTTGAGATTCACTATCGATTTCATTGCCATAAAAAAGGTTGTCAAAATATCGTTCGGAACCGGTGTAGAACTGCAGGTCCCAATCAGAGTGTGTAAGCCTATACGTTCAGGGCATGTAATGGGAAACTATAGGGTGGGCCATGTAAAATTTAAAAATACTAATAATCACAAATATTTATGAAAGAATTCCAACATCGTTCAAGTGGCGTCCATGACTTGCTTTAGAGTACCTCCTTCGATCTACCAAATTTCAAAGAACATTTTCGATTGATTGGGCCTTTAAGTCGTGTTAAGGCCTCATTGGGCTCGGGATTGTTTGCGTAGCACTTATCATTCACTGCGGTCAGTGAGTTTCGATTATGCGTTTTTCGAATATAGTGCGTCATAGACCTATTCTAACGTTAGCTGTATAGCACGTAGCTCGTCCTGTTGACATCATGCGTCGTCCATATCATCCTATTCAAATGCTGAGCATGGGCCAGAAAGGCTCGCCAATGACAATAACGGCCGCTCCTTGTACATTTTCGAAGTTAAATGGGAGTATGACGCCGTTATGCCCAAAACCTGCACCAAACAGATGTAGGCTTCTCCTCGACGACATTTGAATTTGCCGAGACCCAAATGCGACAAAAATGTTCAGTCGAGAATGACCACCTAATATGCCAACCATTCCAAGAGTGGTCAACAAATTTTAAGAAACTCGGTTATGGACACTAAGACCCCTGTGCATCAACGTGCCGATCGGTCTCTTGAAAACATTGCTGCTGTAAGCGAGAGTGTCACCGAAAACCAGAAAACATCAATTAGGCGTCGTTGTCAACAACATCAAACTTCGCGAAGCACAAAGCAGAATATTTTAACAAAAAAAAACTCCACCTTCATGCGCACAAACCAGCAGACTACAGCTCGGGCAATTCGTTCAATGGGTAATGGGGCAAATTGAACTCAGTGAGTGAATCAATGAGTGTTCGAACTCACGGGCAATGTGTTAACATCTTTTTGTTACACGGTACCTGTCCGATTTCTACGAACACTTTAGTAAATGTTACATTGGAAAATAACAAAATATTGCAAGCTCGTTTAAGCATTAATAAATTTGTTTAATAAGTATTGATCAAGGTTTATCTGATGCCCAGAATGCAGTCAATTGCAAAAGCCATTATACGAAATGTGCTCACTTCCATTGTAGTTCCAAATTTAGTTTAAAATTGTTTTGTTGTGGTTTAAAATCATTTTTTTGTGCTGAAAGCTCTTTTGCCATTGCACTTTCTTTTTTTCCTTCGTCTGCTTTAACATTAGATGTAATATTGTTAAAATAAATAAAGCAATATTTAGCTCACTGATATAATTGATTTTGTTTTATCATAGCCAGAGCGACGACAAAAAGTATTGAATTGTATAGAGAACGTATTGCACTCTTTTTCCGCTCTCATGTAGAGAGACTGAGTAAAAGAGCGTAAACGAGTCGTATTCTCTTTATAGAATATTTCAATATAAAATTACTTAAAACAATACAAAAAGCATAAATCTTTCAAAAGGCATCCATGTTTCCCATCAAAATTATGAATGGACCAAGTTATGAAAAAAAAGAGTGTAATACGTTTTGAATCATTCGCCAGATGTCGCTAATGCTTTTGATGCATACAATTCTTCCATGAGTTCCCTATACTATTCAATAGTCTTGGGTGACGACGATCTGCTTGTTTAGCTGCCTCTACATCAATACCATCTGACTTATTTTGAGGCAGAGACTATTGTTGTACAACAACCAAGTATGTGATGCTAACGCTGTGTGTTGGTTGCATGTGTTCACTCGGATAGATTGCCATACTCGTGCCTATAGATGTTAATACATCAAAAGTCATCTTCTCCGATGAAGCGCATTTCCATCTGAATGGCTTTGTGAATACACAAAATTGTCGAATTTGGGGCTCAAAAAATCCTCATGCAATCCATGAGAAACAAATGCAGCCACAACGAGCAACTGTCTGTTATGGAATTTGGCCCTTACTTGTTTGAAGATGAGGCCGAAATTGCAGTGACTATGAACGACATTCGTTACAGGAACATGATAAGGGAGTTCTTGAAGTTTCAACTGGACGTCATGGACCTGGACGACTTGTGGTTTCAACAAGTCGCCGCCACCTGCCACGCCGCGCATGAAACAACCGATTTATTGCAGCAACGATTTCCAGAACAAATTATATCAATAAATTCTGATGTCAACTGGCCACCACGATCACAATCCTTTGGGGTTCTGTTATATCTCTGGTTAATGCGAATAAACCAGAAACAATTCCTGTGCTAAAATCCGAGATCCAATACGTCTTTGGTGAGATACAGTCACATCTCTGTGATAAAGTCAAGGAAAATTATATGAACAGAGTAATGGCCTGTCATCAAAACCATGGGGGCCATTTGACGGATATTTTATTCCATACTTAATCGGAATATGTCTTCTTTATAGTACGTGTTTTTACTATAAAATGAAATTGCAGTGACTATGAACGACATTCGTTACAGGAACATGATAACGGAGTTCTTGAAGTTTCAACTGGACGGCTTGTGGTTTCAACAAATCGCGCCATCTGCCACATCGCGCTTGGAACAATCGATTTATTGCAGCAAGGTTTTCCAGAACAATGTGTCTCAATAAATTCTGATGACAGCTGGCCACCACAATCACAATCCTTTGGGGTTTTGTGAAATCTCTGGTTTATGCGAATAAACCAGAAACAATTCCTGAGCTAAAATCCGAGATCCAATGCGTCATTGGTGAGATACAGTCACATCTCTGTGAAAAAGTCATAGCAAATTACATGAAAAGAGAAATGAACTGTCATCAGAACCATGGGGGCCATTTGACGGATATTTTATTCCATACTTAATCGGAATATGTCTTCTTTACAATCCAATAAAATAATCACAAGTATCTCGAAAAAAAAACGGTTTTTGTTATAGAATGAAAAAGTGGATTCTTTCTGAGACACCCTTACTTTATTTTGGATTGTGATTACCTTTACTGTTTTACGCATTTCTTCTAACATACTACCTGTGCTGTTATTAGATCCGGAACTTACACCTAAAACGGAATTCGAGTATATGAATTATGTTGCCATTATATCAATTATCGGCGAAATAATTCATTCATAATTCATTCATTCAGTCTTTTGTGTCTGTCTGATGGGGTCAGTAACCATAGTGAGCTATGAGAAAGGCTTTGGGTTTTTAAATCTGCGTTTCTATATCAGTTGTGTAAACTCCGATAAAACAGGTTAATCGGCTTCAACTTAACGATTAAAACGTTTCGTAATTTTTAAACCCCGTCATACGGTTAACTGACTCGTATTGGGTTACCCAGTTAACCGTGTTCGGGTTTGAATACACTAGCCGTAACCGAATTTAAAGGCTGTGACAACCTTATTAGAGGTTGCCACAACCTCATTGGCGGTTCCCACATCCGAATTAGAGGTTATTGTAAATAATAAGCCTTAGTTTATTATTACTTCAACAAACGTTTACTTTATTGAATAATTTACATAGAGTGCGTGCGGTATTTTTAATGAATGTCGTAAGATGGCTGACGGTGTTGGTAATGGGCGGAAGTGGTTTTAGCACGTCGTTGCAAGTAGGCGCTGCAGTCAGTCATCGGGTAACTAAGGTAATCAATAATTGCAGCGTTGCATTAAGATGCATGATGCATCTCACATCTCCCTTTTACAAAAGAAATACATTAAGTATATTGAAGGCGTTGCGGTACGGCTTTAGGTTTAGTTGATCGTCTCAGGACTGGAGAAGTAGGTGGGGGAATACTCTCCTGACTTGACATCACAATTTGTCCTTTTGGACTGGCATCATCCTTTGTAGTAATATCCTCTCCTACCACGTCTGGCAGTTTACTAAACGTAGCTTCTGTTGGCCGTATGTTGACTGAATTTCTACGATACTGATTACCACGTTCGTCTTCGAATATGTACGATCTTGGATGGATTTGCGCCTTAATAACGCCGGGCGTCCACTCCTTTTGATTTGCTACGCGAGTGACTACTTGATCACCCTTTTCCAATTTGATCAAGTCCTCCTTGGTACCGCGATTTGCGTAACTGTTTTGTCTTTCGCGCTCCACTTTAAGCGCTTCCGTAACTTTGATCTGATCGGTGGTCACCAGCTTGTTTTGTATAGTTGGCAGCATCCCTCTAACATCGTGGCCAAACAAGCGTTGTGAAGGGGAACCTAAATTGCCTCTGGGTGTGTTCATATAGTTTAACAGTCCTAAATAACAATCACTGTTGTCGTAAGTGGACTTCTTTAAAATGTTTTTTGCAATTTGAACAGCTTTCTCAGCTAAGCCGTTTCCACTGGGATGATATGGAGAACTGGTACGGTGGTTAAACTTCCATTCTGTCGAAAAAGTTTTGAAGTCGCTACTGCTGAATTGTGGCCCATTATCAGTTTCAAGTGTTAAAGGTGGTCCAAATGTTGCAAAAATTTCTTTTAGAAACAATAAAACTTGCTTGGTTGTAGTTTCCGACAACATCTTAAATTTCAAGAAACCAGAGTAGCTGTCGATAAAGACAATATAGTCGCTGTTATTGAAATGAAATAAATCTGTGGCAACAAATATCGAAACCGTGTTTTGGTATTTCTTTTTCACCAAGTTTAAGTTTCGTTTTTTTGCGTTGATAAACTTGGCACGCAGCGCACTGCTTAATTAAGTTAAATATGTCATGGCTCATGCCTGGCCAAAATATTGACTCCCTGGCCATTTTGACACATTTAGCGTAGCTGAAATGTCCATTGTGTGTGTATTTTAGAAACTGCGGTCTCATCTTGGAGGGTATTAAAACCTTTGAGGCCTTAAAAATTATACCGTCATCATTCAGAGAAAGTTCATCCCGAAAATGCCAATACTGCTGGATTTCTAGCTTTTAGATTTTGGCCAACCGTTGCTTATAAAGTTTTTGAGAGTTTGTAATGAATTATCAGACTGAAAATGATTTTTTAACCCTTCTAACTCTTTATCTGATATCGAAAGCACTGTTTGTACTTCAAGAGTTTCTTCTTCATCTATTTCAAGTTTGTTTTGGCAATCTCGACTTAATGGGTCTGCTAAATACATTTTTGCACCCGGTTTATACACGATTATTGGGTTATAAGTGAGTAGACTTAATCTTATCTTTTGCAACCTTATAGGTGATGAATGTAAAGCCTTTTTAAAAATTGACTCTAATGGCTTATGGTCTGATTCTACTGTCAACGGCTTACCCCATACGTACTGGTGAAATTTCTCGCAGCCAAACTTGACGGCTAATGCTTCCTTCTCCAACTGCGAGTATCGAGATTGGCAATCGGTTAAAGCTTTAGACGCATAAGCTACCGGGTGGTCTTGAATCAATACCGCTCCCATTGCAAAAGAACTGGCGTCTACCTGGAGCTTAACATCCTTGTGTACATCGTAAAGTGCTAGAACTGGTGGTTTGCTGATGGTTTCCTTCAAGGAAGTGAAAGCGTTTTGCTGGGCATCACCCCAATGTAACGAACTAGATTTTTCCAGCAAAGTTCGCAATGGTGCTGTAATGTGAGAAAAGTTTTTGATAAATTTACTAAGGTATGTGAATTTTCCCAGAACACGTTGTAGCTCTTTGCGATTTTTGGGCGGTTTCAGTCTATTGACGGCATCAACTTTTTCTGGGTCTGGATACATACCACTGTCGCTGATAATGTGTCCTAAAAATTTGACTTGTTTGCGCTCAAACTCACATTTCTCTTTATTTAGTTTTAGTCCATTTTTCTCAATAATGTCTAGCACCTTTGCTGTTGTTGACCTTAAATCCGATAGACTTGGAGAATGAATTAAGATGTCATCTATGGCAACTTTTACATTAGGTATTGTGGCAAATAGTTGTTGCATTACGCTTTGAAAAACTTCTGGGGCGGATGATATACCAAAGGGTAATCTTAAGCAAGAGTATCTGCCCCATGGTGTTGAAAACGTAAGGGTTTCTTTTGTACGGTCTGACACTGGGATTTGCCAGAACCCTCTTTTGCAGTCTAACAACGTAAAGTATCTTGCACCACGCAGTTGTGCAGATATTTCCTCTAAGGTATTCATAGGGTAATGTCGCCTTTTTGGTGGCCGTCGGTGGTGCAATGGTTAGTGTGCGCGGCTCTTGTACATGAGATCCTGGGTTCGAACCCGGCTCTGACCACCTTCAAAAAAAAATTCTTTCGGCGGCGGTCACCTCGCATAGTGACGGCGACACTATCGAGTATCTAGCCATGAAAAATCTTCTCAAATTACCGTTCGGAATCGGTGTAAAACTGTAGGTCCCCATCAGTGAGTGAAAACTGGAAAGCGCACAGCTCAGTGATTGTGAGAAGTTCTCCCCAGTCCCTTCATGGGATGTAATGGGAAACCATTTATTTATTTTTAATGTCGCCTTTTGATATTTTTGTTGACATTTGTCGGATCTATACAGATTCTTATTTGATTTTTCTTACGTACCACCAACATCGGAGAAACTGCAGGCGTAGGTTTGCTAGTAGGTTCGATGACTCCTAACTTTACCATTCTATCTAACTCCGCCTTTACGTCATCTCTGATTTTGAATGCTACACGTCTAGCCGAACAGATTTCAAATTGTGGGTTGTCTACTAGATCAATGTCGTAAACAAAATTCTTTATGCAGCCCAAACCATCTGTTGCGGCGGAGTGAATAATTACTGCCGTATTTGTAATCAAAGTTGTAATATGTTAAAATATATTTATGTTCTTGGCAACACTTATGGTGTTGGTATACGTCGCGCTTTGAATTAGGCGGCTAAAAGCACCAGTTGGCGACTTACAACATTTTTTTTGGCAACACTGTTTTTTGTATGCAGTGATTTCTGCTTGTATAGAACTAGTATTGATAGTCGACACATGAAACCAATAAATTTGAATTATAAAATTGGTTAATGGTTGTTTTTTATTTGTTGACTGACATCGATCGATAAAACGAAAACTATCGTTTTACATTTTGGCGCCCGAGCAGGGACTAATTGGAAAAAGGAATCGTGGTGAACTATTTGCTGCTGCCATTGGTGTATGCTGCTGTTGGTTGGTAGGTTGATGGAAATCTCTCTGGATAATTGCTGGGTTGCTGATATTCATTGTGTTGCTGCTATTTGTTGTGTGGCTGCTGTGTTTGGACTTTGACAAGGAGCTCCTAATTGATCGTTGACAGTCGGGTTTGGTTTTAAGCTTGTTGTGACGTAAGCTGAGTCAACGGAATAAGGTTGTATGCTACAAGTAGTATAACAATAGCACATAGTAAATGTAAACTAACCCAACAATTTATTACGTATGTAATTGATTAACTTAGTTGTATATGAATGATAATTCTCATATAAAACTAAAATCACGTATCTACGAGTTTAATTATATAATAAACACGTACATTCTCGCTCATATACACATTCTCGCACACACACACACACGCACATACACGTACCCTATCCACATATTAATCCTCTAATTAGTCCCATACACTACATTCTCCAATTTATTGGAACAAGATACACTTGCTTACACCGATAATTCATCATTTGTATTGTGTTTCGTACTTGCTCATAGAATGATATTTATTACAGATCATATCATTAGATGATAAACCTTTCGTGGCAATACCCATAAGAAAATCGATGCAGTTTTGGTTAATTCGAATCGAGAATAAAGATAATTTGTTATTGAAATCATAATAAAAGAATTTGTTACGTTTATTTCGTGAAAGTTGGAAGAGTTCTTCTCTTTGGAAAGGGAATTTGTTGTTTCGTGAAAGTTGGAAGAGTTCTTCTCTTTGGAAAGGGAATTTGTTTGCGACAATTGTTCACTGCTTGACGTAATTGATTTGGATTATTGATTAGTAAGTATAGCAAGTGATTGAGAGTAAAATGTCAGTTAACGAGCAGGGTAGTAGTAAAGATGCTTCCAGCGCTGCTGAGCTTACTTCCCTGTACAAACAGAGATCGTCCGCTAAGGGAAATATTACGCGTATAAAAAAGCTTTTAGAGGAGAAAGCAGCCTCGCTAAACTCAATCGATTTAGAATGTAGATTAGAGATTGTTAATTCTTACATGAAACAGTTAATGGCGTATCAGACTGAGATTGAAAGACTGTCGCCAGAGGATAACAAACGAGGTGAATTAGAAGAAGTGTGTATCAGTACAAAATCTTTGATATTATCAAGACTGGGAAGTAGTCGCCGTACTAGTGTTGGCCATGATTATACGATGAGTGTGCCTATTCCCCCTAGTAATCGTCTACCACATTTGAAGATTCCGAAATTTAATGGCAAATATTCAGAATATAAAAACTTCATAACTTGTTTCACTAATTTAGTGAATGATGATCCAACTCTTTCAGCGATCGAAAAATTCAATCACTTAATTGCCAGCTTACAGGATGATGCCCTGCGTACTGTTAAAGCCTTTCAGGTAAATGAGGAAAATTATCCTTGTGCCTTGAAACGTCTAGCTGAAAGATATGATAATAATTGTTTAATCTTTCAAGATCATATCGCATCACTTTTTAATCTTCAGAAGATGACAAAGGCTGGTGCGTCTGGATTAAGGCAAATAGTAGATACAGTATCCGCTGTTTTAGATTCTCTATCTCATTTGGGAACTGATAGCGACATCACACATGCAATCGTAATCCACTTGGTCTTATCCAAGGTGGACACCGATTCAAAGGCCAAGTGGGATGAACAGTTAGACTATAATACTCTGCCGAAATGGAGTGATTGTGCCTCAGTTCTCATAAGACGTTGCCAATTCTTGGAAATAAATGAAGACAGATCTGCCAAGGTGGAGCCAAATGGATCGGGGCAGGAAAAGTCCAAGGCAAGTGGAAAGTTTAAGAAGGGTTCACAATATTCCTTCTCTTGTGTTGAGAAACCAGCGGATGACTGTTTGTTTTGTTCTGGCAAAGACCACAAAATTATGGCTTGCCCAATGTTCGTTAAATTGCACGTTACTCAGAGGTTTGAATACACTAAACGAAAAGGTTTGTGTATAAATTGTCTGAAAATTGGACACTCAGTGAAGAAGTGTCGAGCCTCGCGTTGCACTACCTGCCAAAGGCCTCATCATTCATTGTTGCATAATCAAGATTTGGTCAGGCAAAATGAATCTACTTCAATTAATGCTAATATTCCTTCACAATGGCCTGTGAACTATGCTGTCACTACTAGTGGTCCAGCACAATGCTTAGAATCAGCAGCATTATCTAGTCGTAATGCAGCTCAACGTCGTGACAATCAGATAAGTGGAGTCAATAATCATACTGCAACGACAATGTGCGCGCATGAAAATGAGCAAGGGGTTATTTTGGCTACGGCTATGGTGAGAATTAAGGGAAAGAGCGGGCAATATTATGCTGCAAGAGCATTGCTTGATTCGGGCTCTCAGGTAAACTTTGTAACTGAGGAGATAGCCCAGCTACTGTCTCTGGAACGTGATAAAGCTTGCTTGGATATTGTTGGCATAGGTAATGGAAGTCGGAAAGTAAGACAGCGTCTCAGTACGTTTATAAGGTCACATACCTGCGATTTTGAGTTTATGGCTGATCTTTATATTATGAAATCTATCGCAAGTCCACAACCGCCTCGACATATAGAAAAAGAAAAATTGGGAATACCTGGTAATGTCGTTTTAGCGGATCCTAATTTCAACAGGCCTTTAAAAATTGACGTGCTTATTGGCGCAGAGTCTTTTTTTGAACTTTTGTCTATAGGTCAGATAAAATTAGGGCCTCAGTTGCCTACTTTGCAGAAAACATTACTTGGGTGGATAGTATCTGGTAAATGTTTAGCTGAATTTGAGTCCCGGCCTAGGTTTTGCAATATTGCAATGGAAAACGACACCCAGGACAATTCGGTGAAATTGGATGAAATGGTCCAAAAGTTTTGGGAGTTAGAGCAAGTTCCGAATTGTAATAGAATTACAGATGAGCACTTGATGTGTGAGAGTCACTTTGAAAGTACAACTAGGCGGATTAATGACGGTAGATTTGAAGTTCGTCTCCCTTTTAAAACAGATCCGAAGGTATTAGGTTCTTCATTTGAAACGGCTAAACGCAGATTTCTTTCACTTGAACGCAGATTATCCAATAATTCTGAATTGAGAAAAATGTACACAGATTTTATGGGTGAATATATTGCTCTTGGTCATATGTCTCCCACAGATAATATTATTCCGAGCCTCCCTCACTATTTCATACCGCATCAATGCGTCTTAAGAGCTCAGAGCACGACAACGAAGCTGAGAGTAGTATTTGATGCTTCGTGCAAGACATCCACTCAGATATCTTTGAATGACATTCTAATGGTAGGTCCTACTATACAAAATGACTTATTTTCAACTTTGCTAAGATTTCGGCTGCATAAATATGCTATGACGGCAGATATAACGAAACTGTATAGGCAAGTCAACATCCACAAAGATGATCGCAAATTTCAATTAATAATATGGCGCGCGAGTCCGACTGAGCCACTTCTAATCTATGAATTGAATACGGTGACTTATGGCACTGCGTCGGCTCCATTTCTTGCGATTAGATGTCTAAAGGAGATAAGTTCAATTTTTAAGGAGGTATATCCTCTTGGCTCTAATGTCATTGCCAATGATTTTTACGTAGACGACTTATTAACAGGAGCTGATGATGTGAAAACATTACTACAAATTCGCAGTGAAGTCGTTAAAATAGTAAGTTCATGCGGTTTCAGTTTGGCAAAATGGTGTTCACATGGTTTGAACTATAATAATGAAGAGCTCATGAGGGAGTTAGATTTGGATGACTCTGAGACTACAAGAGCACTCGGAATAAGATGGAAACCTCAAGAAGACACATTAAGTTTTCAGTTGGAAAATAACTTTGAAGACAAACCAGCAACGAAACGGAATATATTATCAGTTTCCTCTCGTCTGTTTGATCCTGTTGGATTACTTGCACCAATAATAATAAGGGCGAAGATTATATTACAAGATTTATGGGATAATGATCTTGACTGGGACGAATCTATTCCCCAGAATATTTACACATGCTGGACTTCTTTTAAGACTACACTCAACAGAATTGATCAAGTTATCATACCACGTTTTGTTGGTACAACGCTGAACGCGTCTGTGCAAATACATGGATTTGCCGATGCTTCAATGCGAGCATACGGTTGTTGTATTTATGTAGTGGTGAAACACATAGAGGGAATATCTTCCCGATTGCTAGTGGCAAAGTCTAAAGTAGCGCCGTCGAAAAAGGTAAAAACGTTGCCACGTTTAGAATTATGCGCAGCCCATTTGTTGTCAAAATTGTGGACAACGGTAAAGCCACAATTGGCTAAATATAATGTTGAAGATGTGTTTCTGTGGAGTGACTCAGAAATAGTGCTACACTGGGTCAAATCGCATCCTTCCTCCTTAAATACTTTTGTAAGCAATCGAGTAGCTCAAATTCAGGAGAACACTTCCGACGCTTTGTGGCGATACGTGCCTACGTCGAAAAATCCAGCCGATATTGTATCCAGAGGTTGTGATGAGGACGAAATGAAAAGATCAATTTGGTTGTCCGGGTCAGATTTTCTTCGACTTGGTTCGGACCACTGGCCTATCAATACGCATACTAATTTATCCTCTGAATATATATCACTAGAGAAAAAGAAACCTAAAGTTGCACTTTTAGCTACGAAGATACCCTTGGACAATTCAATGATTAATTTAATTGAGCATTGTTCATCATTTAAAAAGCTGATCAGAGTTGTAGCGTACATTATGAGGTTTATACGTGGTACAAGAGGCAAGGTCAATGTACAAAATTTAATCTTGAGTGTTGATGAATTGGAATTTGCGTTCTTGAAAATTATAGGCATTATTCAGCAAATTGAATTTAATGAAGATATTCAGCTGTTACGAAAATCTTTGCCAACGAATCGTCAACATATTCAAAAATTAAACCCATTTTTACGGGATTATGAAACGGAAGGGATAAAACTGACACTATTGCACGTTGGAGGGCGTTTAAGTAAGGCCCCTATTGCTTATGGGGAAAAATTTCCTTTACTTATGACTAAGAATTCACGGTTTGTGAAATTATACTTTGAAGATCTACATCGTTCAAATTGTCATGCGGGCTCAAGGACATTAATAGGAATTTCGAGGGAGAAAATTTGGGTCATAAATGCTCGACAATTGGTCCGAAGAGTTGTTAATAGCTGCGTGATATGTTTCAGATTTAAACCGAAATTAAGTTCACAAATTATGGGTGATTTACCTCGAGATCGTGTGTCTTCATGTCGGCCATTTTTTATATGTGGAGTTGATTTATGCGGGCCTGTTCTAACGTCTCTTAGAATTAGAGGGAGACCACCGGTTAAAACGTATGTTGCAGTGTTTGTGTGCTTTTCATCTAAGGCTGTTCATTTAGAAGCATTATCCGATTTGCAAACTGACACATTTTTATCTGCTTTGAACAGGTTTGTTGGCAGAAGAGGACTTCCAAGGAAGATATGGTGCGACAACGCGACAAATTTCGTCGGAACCGCGAGATTATGGAGCGAGAAGGGGCAATCACAAGTCCAACGAGTCAGCGCAGAGAAGGGAGTAGAGTTCAAGTTCATCCCACCACGAGCACCACACTTCGGAGGTCTATGGGAAGCCGCGGTGAAGTCGGCGAAACACCTAATGCTACGCACTATAGGCAACGCAGGTCTCACTTTCGAAGAATTGACAACCATTCTCGTAGACGTCGAGGCCGTATTGAACTCTCGGCCAATTGTCGTGATGACAGAAGACCCCAACGACGGAATAGCTCTAACCCCAGGGCACTTATTAATAGGGTGCTCGCTCAAAGCGCTGCCAGGAGTAGACGGATTCAACAGCAAGGGCGGTTCTTTGAAGCGGTATCGAATACTGTCATCGCTCAAGGAGCACTTTTGGGATGTGTGGTGTCGGGATTACTTGAGAGAGCTGCAGAGCCGCGTGAAATGGACTCAAGCTACAGCCAACATCAAAGTCGGAGACGTCGTAGTAATTCACGAAGACAACCTCCCTCCACAGAAATGGTTAACAGGCAGAATAGAGTCAGTGGTGGTAGGAGAAGACAACAAAGTTCGCGTCGCAGATATCAAGACCGCAGAAGGAAGATATAGACGTCCAATTCACAAATTAGCAGTGCTTCCCATCGATACTTGCAATACTGAGGACATTCTTGCAAAGGGGGCGATGTTGCGGCGGAGTGAATAATTACTGCCGTATTTGTAATCAAAGTTGTAATATCTTAAAATATATTTATGTTCTTGGCAACACTTATGGTGTTGGTATACGTCGCGCTTTGAATTAGGCGGCTAAAAGCACCAGTTGGCGACTTACAACATTTTTTTTGGCAACACTGTTTTTTGTATGCAGTGATTTCTGCTTGTATAGAACTAGTATTGATAGTCGACACATGAAACCAATAAATTTGAATTATAAAATTGGTTAATGGTTGTTTTTTATTTGTTGACTGACATCGATCGATAAAACGAAAACTATCGTTTTACACCATCAAAAAGATTGTTGTTTAGCTGGACTTCTTGTACGCGTTTAATTAAACTTAACCTTTCACACGCAACTGCACCCAAGATTGGTTTCACATTGTTGTTTACAATCTTAAAGTCAATTTTGCATGCTTTTCCTGCAATTTGACACTTCATATATGCTTTCCCCACAACCTTCATTTTATGGTTGCCAAACGATACCAAATATTTTATTGTGCAAGGTTGTATCTTTGTCGGTGTACGATCAACGATATATTTTGGTAAAACGTTACACTGAGCACCTGTGTCGAGTTTTATTTTATATTTTGACTCACCAATTATTAAAGTTTCTGTGAATTTACTATTATCTGTGTTGTTATCATTAGAAACACAACCAATAAAAAGTTCGTTGTCGCTATCATCTGATGCGCCTCCCATCTCTGTTTGTTCACAATAAGCAACATCTCTGACTTTACGATTGTTTTTGTTTGTGTTGCTTTTACACACGCTTTCGTAGTGATTTCTACGTTTGCATTTTTTACACAAATGTCTATACGCTGGGCAATTTCTTACTTCGTGATGTCTTCCACAGTTGCGGCAATCGAAGGTTTTTGCATTGTTGGTAGGTTGAATGGCAAGTATATGTTTTTCCTGCTCACTGTGAATTTCGGCTCTTTGTTTCTGTGCTCGTTCAGTGGCTTGACAAATTTGGATAGCTTTAACGAGAGTAGTGTCTTCCGACAGTAATTTAGTTCGCAGTGTGTCACTTTTAATACCGAGAACCAACTGATCCCTCAGTAGGCTATCCATAAGTTGCCCGAAATCGCAGTTCTGGACTTGGAGTCGTAATCGACTGATGTATTCATCGATTGTTTCACCATAATTTTGCACTAATTTGTGGAATTTATACCTTTCAAATGTGGTGTTTATTTTCGGTGTAAAATATGCCTCGAACTTGTGTTTTACTTGTGCCAGTGTTTCGTTTGTTGTTGCTGGCAAAGAGTTGTATATTTGTATTGCCGAATAGCCAATTGCAGACATAAAAGTGGCGACCTGCACATCAGCCGGTTTTGCTGATAACCCTGTTGCCACTTCGAAATATGTGTATTGTTGTTTCCACAGCTTCCACTCCTTAGCCATGTCCTTGTCGTATTCCACCACCAATGGCTTTGGCGGTCGCAGAAAACTGCATGCATCCGCCATTAGTTTTTCCTCGGAAATGATGAAAATTATTTTAAGGTTTTGCACTCAAAAGAATTATTTATTTTGTTGTTTTTATCTTTTGAGTACGGGTTTTCGGCACCATGTAAATAATAAGCCTTAGTTTATTATTACTTCAACAAACGTTTACTTTATTGAATAATTTACATAGAGTGCGTGCGGTATTTTTAATGAATGTCGTAAGATGGCTGACGGTGTTGGTGATGGGCGGAAGTGGTTTTAGCACGTCGTTGCAAGTAGGCGCTGCAGTCAGTAATCGGGTAACTAAGGTAATCAATAATTGCAGCGTTGCATTAAGATGCATGATGCATCTCACAGCTATTAGAAACGAATTAAAACTCTGCAAGAAATAAATTTTGAATTTTTTTTAATTATTAAGTGACGATTTATTATCCTGTATTCTTATATAGAAAAATTACAAATCGAGAAAATAAAGTAATTTATATATTGTGATCTTTAGCGTAATACATTTGAAATCCATGCCACTTCCGACCTTTTTGAAATCCCAACCATCATGGACCGGCCACCGCACCAATTCTGACACCAACCGCTTTATACACATACAATTGCTGCATATCTCTAACGACCGGCATTGAACAACTTCAAAACTGTTCATGTCTGCTCGGGCATTGTCTGCAAAATAACACTTTTTAATACAAAAACCATAATTTCTCGAAATATAAATTGTTCGAGCGTTGGGTCGTTTTTTTATTTAATTTTGTCCTTCGATATTTCGCTACCCTTTGGGTAGCATCGTCGGAAAAATAAACAATTATTTTCGTTTCTAATTAAGAATGCTGACGATGCTACCCAAAGGGTAGCGAAATCTCGAAGAATAAAATTAATTAAAAATACAACCAAACGCTCGAACAATTTAGTTTTTGAGTAAAATATTAAAGGTCGGATAAATCATCACTTATTTAAACCATAATTACAATATTTGTAACTACCTTTCATAATTACCGTAAATACAATCATATTATTCCCGCAACAGCAGCAATTATACATTCTTTACCTTCTTTAATATAGTTGTATTTTGAATTTTAAAAGTCAAGTTTGAAATAGTATATCGAATTATGTTGAGGTAACCGAATTGAAAATAAATTCGCTTGTGCCTATAGAATTCATAGCAAATTCGGTTACAGCAACCGAATTGTCGCCAAATTCAGTCGTTGCAACCGACATAAGGTTAAATTCGGTTATCGCGACCGAATTGATTCAAAATTCAATAGGTACAACCCAATTTATGCAAAATTCGGTTGTTGTAACTTAATTGATGCCACCTTTGGTTACTCCAGCCGAATTTGATATCAATTTGGATTGTCGCATCGGTACTAATTGAAAATTCGGTAGCTCCAACAGAAATTTTAGAAAATGTAGTTGTCAGACCGAGTATAATTGAAGGTTCAGTTGTCACAACCGAATCAAGGAATTTGGTTAAAACAACCTCGTTTCGGTTGTGAGGACTAAATTCGGTCGTGATAGTTCGGTTGTCGCAAACGTAATTCAGTGGCAGTAGCCGAATTTACGGTTGTAACAACCTCTTTTCAAACAACTAGTTCTCTAGTTGCATCACCGTCACTAATGTAGATTACCGGCGTCGAAAGAAATGTAAGCTGATCAGAGCAGGGATCGAAGCAACATTATCATATACAAGAGCCGCGCATATTACCCGTTGCACGTAAAAAAACACAAAAATGTTGATGTGCTCACATCTATAGCGGCGTATAGGGACTAAATCTATCAAAGTCAGATTTTATGCTGCTGCTAAAACCAGATTTTATTCTGCTGCTAAAACCAGATTTTCTGCGACTGCGAAAGAGAATAATGACGTGTTAAACAAAAATGAGCGAGCAAGAGAGCAATGAAAGAGTGGTGTGGCAGGGGTGAGGCAAACGAAATTGTGAATATAGCGTATATATTAAAATAATAATGTATGTATGTACATGTGTCTGTTGCTGCTGTTGGACGGAGATATAAAGCATATCCACGCAAAATTTCATTTGCAAGCCTTGCGCAGTCGACGTTAGGGTGACACACTAATACGTCAGCTACTTCGTACAAAGTATGTGTGATGTTGTGTGTTTGGCTGTTTCGTTGCTGTTGATATGGCAAACATGGGGTTATGTGACACACGTATACGTCAGCTACTTCGGACAAAGTATGTGTGATGTTGTGTTTTGGGTTGTTTCGTTGTTGTTGCTATGGCCAAACAAAGCGAGTCATTTGATGTTCAGCATTGCCCGGTGTATACAAAAAACTATAATTTTTTATTGTCCAATGTAACATTTACTAATGTGTTCATAGAAATCGAACAGGTACCGTGTAGCAAAAAGGTGTTAACACATCATCCTTGAGTTCGAAAACTCATTGATTTTTTTTTTTACAAAATCAATACCTAACTTAGGGCGAGTTTCACAATCGTCACTTATAAGCTCAATTTAAAAGTTCACAGAAATGTTCATCTAAAATGTCATTTAAATGACAAATATAGGGTATTTAAAGCCCATTTAAATAGAAAGGCTTTCACCAGTGAAACTATTGGCAAAATTAATTGGCAAAAATTCAAACCATATTTCATTTAAAGATTTTAGGGTAGACATTTTAGAAAATTTGCTTTCTCATATACAATATTCAGGCACACCAAATATTGGACCGCTGACAGTCTCTTTTCAAACATAATACAATAATACAAACAATGGCCATTTAATGACTATACGAATGTCCTGTACACATATCACAATGGAATTTAATACTAATTATTTTCTATGGAAACATGAGAGAGTTAATAGATTCACAAATTGTGCCTAATTATGATTCAGGTCCTTATTATAAATCATAAGTATTTCTATCCTGTAACTATATCCTCTCACAATACACTCACAATTATTATTAGTGTCATGAAATGTGTAATTTTCTTGTTCCGTTAATGATTTGTCTACATAACCATTATGCCAATATAGATATCTTTTCATCTAAATTTGCTCCATAATACTGTCGGTTGTTTACCATTGTTGTCGTTGTTATTTTACCCCAAAGGATGTGATGTTTATACAGCCGTATCATATATCCTTATAACTTATGCATCTACTCAACAACACAAGCGTTCATTGGTTTTCTTTACCCTTTAACTTGGTGCTGCTTCATATGCGTAGCACAGACATGCGGGAGCAATATACCATTAACAATGCAAATATTTACTTATGTATATTGATATACATATGCATATTAGACCGACTCACATTGTATGGTGAGGAAAAAAGAGGTTTTTGTCTACCCCTCAAAATGTACCTTGGTTTGTTTTCTGATGATTCCCGAAATATGTCATGTCTATCATTAAGATCCCGTGAGCTGGACCGTTTTGAAAAAATTTATTTTTTTTTATAGTTTTTCAAAGGAATTTGTACTTCAGATACAGAAAATGTATACAATGTTTGTATCATGTGAAAGGGGTTTTTTTGGCGTGTCCAACGGTAAAATCTTAGAAAATCTTAATACATATCCTAACACATCGGGTTTTCAAGAATATACGGAAAAAAATGCAATTTTTTAAATTTTATTATGGAGGATTTCTGTTGTAAATTTCAGATTGGAGTAATTGTAAATATTCAAAAAAAATTACCTTGTAAAGTGTATTACAAAATAAAAATAGTGTATCTATACAACAATGATATGCTTGTAAAGATTTGATAACATATATAGATTTGATAACATTTTACACAACATGCATTTACTTAAATCGACTAAAGATCAAAACAAGTCAGTCTGACATTTAAATCCGAAAAATCTTCGAACAAAAAACTTTAAAATGCTAAATTTTTGCAGAATATCCCTCAAAAATATGATGTTTCAGGACATACTTGGCATGATTTATATACCGTTAAAATAACCTTTCACATATGACTAATATTTTATACATTGTTTTTAGTTAAACTACAAAATTCTTTAAAAAAAAAACAGAAAAAACTGCCTTGTTTTAAAATGGTCCAGAATCATCATAAATCAAACCAGGGTACATTTTGAGGGGTGGACAAAATAAACTTTTTTGTGAGTCGGTCTAATGTATAAGTATACATACATTGAATTTACTTAGCTATTAGAGTGGTTCTTTTTCGACTTTCTTTCATAGTTAATTCATACACACACAGACTAAATGTTCGAATTAGCGTAACCGAATTTAGAGGTTGTCACAACCACATTATATGGCAGCACATCCGAATTAGAGGTTGCCATGACCGAATTAGAGCTGGCACCAACCGAATTTCAGTTGTGGAGTTTAAATTCACACGTGAGAACGTCAATTCGATTGTGATAATCGCAATTTGATGGCAACAACCGAATTTACGGTGCACTGAAACAATAACGCTTCGTCGTATGGATGAACCATTTTCGTTAATGTTTTTACGTCGCTACAATGAAAAGTCTCGTATATCCGACAATATGGTAGTCGCTGCAACGAAAAATTTCATACATGATTTCTTGTTGCAGCAAGAAATTACTTTTCGTTCCTACATAAATTGTATTTAATTTGAATTTTGTAGAAAAATGGGTTTAAAATTAAATAAAAGTAAGTGCATGAATCATCATTTCCTTTCCTATTATTAAAAAGGTCTTGAGCTTGAATAAATTTATAAAATTTTAAGTGCATGTGATATAAACTTTTAATATTTGATTTTTATTCCTTTTTTTAGTTTATTTTTATTATTTATTTATTTCGCAGGTTTGCCAACATTTATAGTTGACGAAAGAATTTCGTTATTGCAACGAAACTAATTTTGATGAAGATAAAGAGTGAAAAGCATTAAAAAAATTGTTCGAGTGTAAAAAAGAGGCCAGCAAGAGAAAATTGTGAGCGTGAATACTGGGTCACGTACTCAACTGAAATCAGTTACTTGGCAGCAACCGAAAGTGGCAGACATGTTCCTCCGCCGGAATAAATTAATTAGTTATACTTAGTAATAATCTTTTGTTGTGAAAATAAATTGTTTGAATTTATGTGTTTGCTCTAGTCGTATGTGTAAATTAAGTATCTATAAATCAAATAGATAAATAATCAGAATGCAAGGAGCAACATGACAGCAAAGAAAGCGGCGCATTGATAGTAGAAAAACTAACCCGAAATAGGTATGAATAGTTATGTGTGTGTGAATGAGTGTGATGGTACAAAACGCTCCAAAAGTTTGGTGCTTTTTAAATATAGTTCGGTCGCGTTTGTTTCGTTGTATTAGTATTTAGATTCGAAGTCAATGAAAACGAAGAAGTCAAATGAACAAAGTGTTTCTAGTAAGACGATCATACAAAGTAACAATTGAACGAACTATGAAATGAATCCAATCTAAATTTTGACAAATTTGGTTAAAAGAAATAAAACTGCTTACAGAGCGATCACTGGCTTAATGACGTGAAGATATGGCGCTACAATTGAATGACGGAACCCTCAACACAACAACATTTGCATAGCTTAAGAAAAAGCAATGATGTGGTTCTACAGGGTGAGTCAGTCACGACCGGCCGAATTTCACCAGCGTATTCCTCGGCTCATTTCATGAAAATATGTCCACTACGACCATCCCCGAGAATGCAAGTGTGCGGAATAGCAGGGGTTTGAAAATTTTCGGATTGGTGGTCGGAGGGTAGTAGGGTAAAATTGCTAACTTCTGAACCAGTGGTTAGATTTTTTGTTTTTGGGCTTGTTGGAGAGGTCTTTCAGAATCAATAAATACAAATTTAAAAAAAGTAAAATCGCCGAGATACAGAGGTTTAAAAAACCTCAATTTGCTCAACCAGATGACATGAAACTTATGTTTTTTTTTCTCTCAAAAGATATCCCAACCGCTTACCTTTACAAAATGCCCTAAACGAAGCCCGGAGGCAGCAACAACAATACTTTCATCACAGTGACCAACAACATACTTTCATCACAGTGACGAAAAATTTTCAGTTGATGAACACATTTTCGTATTTTGGGAGAATATACAGGTTGTACGAATATTTCTATTTATAATATTTGTCATGAGTAAATAGATACTCTATCCAGAGTAACGAATCGACTAGACACAAAAGATGCTTAAAACCTTTTGAATAAGAAAAACAACGAAATCTAACTACAGAAGAGTTATAAATCAAAATCTAAAAAATTTCAGTAGAGACTGGTTTTGCCAAGTTAAACAAATGTATGAAAATAATAGACTAGGATTTATATGCCGATAGGAAAAAGAAATTGATGACAGATTTCCACAGCGGCTTGAAATCGTCCTCGGTTATTATTTTTCAACCAAAAATTATCTAGAGGCTAACTATATAAGCTTGTTACAGTACTTTAATTACCATCCCTGCTGCAATTCCGAACAATACACCCCGCCAAAAATTATAAAATGCATAATTTGTTCAGACCTTTAAGTCTGCGGGGACATTTGTATGCGCACTGCGTATACCTTCACGGAATAAAGTTGATTATGTTAGTACGCTACGTATTTCTGATCGATTTGTCAGTTATAGATGTAGATGTTTGTCAGTTATAGATAGTTGCTAATTTTTAATTCGTATTTATTCAAGCTCATGACCATTCTATATATCTATTGATAGAGATATAGTTTTAAAAAATAAGTTATTCAAAATGCATCCTCAGGATTATTGGCAAACCCTATGGCTGTTTCAAATCTAGCCACAAATCTTCTTCAGCGGTTATTTGGAACGATGCTATTGACAAATTCATCAAACTAAATTCAATCGATCTCAATATTAATAGAATGGTCTTTAGCTGGCGAAAATAAATTGAAAATGTATCAGTTTTAAAATAACAGACCCAATAAATGTCATCATAGTAAAACACTTTTCTCTATTAAAAATATTCCCTCCTAATTAAAATCGCAATCATTTGAAAGGATATAAAATATTTATTGCATGCCTAAGATTGAGTGATTTTTTTCACGGTGAAACTTTTTTGTATTTTTTAGTGCTGATGCATAAGTATGTATCGTCGTCGACTTTATTATAATTTAACGCCCTTTGTTGCCATTTCAACATACACTCTTTCCAGAATTTATTATTGTTTTCTTGGTGTTTGTTTCTTTTTACTTGTCATTGTATTAATTCATTTTCATTTTTTGTTATTATTCATTATTTCCTCTTTGTCATATTATTCTGTTAGCACATACTACTTGAATTGAAGGAGAATATTGTCCAACAAATTCCATGTAGTCTATGTGAATATAAGAGTAGTAACGGTACCAGGATCATTGCAACTAACGCACAGTGGGTAAATTGTTTTTTTTTCCCATCATACATAGTTGTTTAAAACTAGATTTTTTGAACACTGATTGTTAGAAGCACTCCCCACTCCCTTCATAGGATATACAACGAATATTATTTCTTTATTAAATTCCATGATCTTCTAGTTATGTCCGTAAAGGTTATGAAGAGTAACCCACGATATATATTTCCTTTCATTATCCCCGTGGCCGTCGGTGGTGCAATGGTTAGTGTGCGCGGCTCTTGTACATGAGATCCTGGGTTCGAACCCTGCTCTGACCACCATCAAAAAAAAAATTTCTTTCGGCGGCGGTCACCTCGCATAGTGACGGCGACACTATGGAGTATATAGCCATGAAAAAGCTTCTCAAAATACCGTTCGGAATCGGTGTAAAACAGTAGGTCCCAATAAGTGAGTGAAAACTGGAAAGCGCACAGCTCAGTGATTGTGAGAAGTTCTCCCCGGTCCCTTCATGGGATGTAATGGGAAACCATTTATTTATTTTTTTTTTTTAGATTGTGAAGTAGTAAGCCGATAGTCAGCCGTCTTGTCTAAGACATCTGCTATAGTTGAAGCTATAGCCAAAGTCTAAAATTGGGTTTCAAAAACTTTGTATGCAAGGCGAAATCGAATTCTTTGTGCTAAATGAAAAAAAAAATTAAACAACTTTTTTTAACACTATTATGCTACGACCCAGCATTATCAAATATATTGGGTATGTTAGGTAATTTCTTGTTTAATGGGAAGTTTTCTAGGTGAAACCTGTAACCAATATTTAGCATATATTGTAGTTTTGAACCCAATAAAATATAAACTTAGAAAAGCCAAAGTGAAAGAAATTAAAAAAAGAACACTTTCCTAAATAAGTGGATTTTCTAAACAAAGTACCTTTTTATAACAAAAATACATTCTCTTAATGAAGTACCTTTGCTTAAAAAAATGAAATATTATTCCAAAAGGTATATTTTCTTAAAAAAGGACACATTGCTTTTTCCTTAAAACTACATTTTCTTTAAAGAGTACATTTTTGTGAAACAAAATAACTTTTTCTGTGATGAGTACCTACTGTTAAAAATTTACCTTCTCTTAGAAAGGGGACCAATTCTAAAAAATTCTCATTTCATAAAAAAACCTTTGCTTCGAAAAAATACCTTCTCTTAAAAAAATACATTTTCTTACAAAAATTTCTTTTCTTAAAAGTACATTTTCTTAAAAATAGAATAATAAAATAAAATATATATAAAATATACTATTTTTTTTAAAATACATTCTCTAAAAAAAAATTGTTCTTAAAAAAAGTTTAGCATTTTACAAAAAATATCTTTTCTTAAAGTCTCATTTAAATTATATTTTTTTTCAACCGGCGTTTTAGGCGTGTTGGAACTAACTACTACATAATATAACACCGCGTTACAAAAAAATGGCTTTTGATCTGTCCTATGAACCAAATATACTTTTTCGGGAAGAGGAAGAGAAATAAAAATAACATGTATTGTCGATTTTCATGTACACGACACAATTTTTTTAATGTTTAAAGTTCTCTGGTGCCACACACTTAATTTGCTTCATATATTTGTGAGGAAAAAAAGGAGTGGTTGGAATTTGATGAAATTAATTTAATAATAGTAACTTTCTAACACTAAACTGTTTACAACTTGTATAACAGATGAAACATTCCATTGCACAAATGTTTTAAGTTGCGTTGTGCGAAAACGTATTTCTATATATTTCAACTGAGAAAAAATGCAGTACCCGACTCGTAATAACTTTTGTTACGTTTGTGGCTTATTCAGATCAAGTAAAAACTTGAAAAATGTTAAGAAGGCAGTGGTTAATTTGTTTCAGAAAATATTCAAGACTGCTTGTGTTTCTTACTTGTGTACTGTACCAACAATTTGGCTACCACGTACGGAGCACTGCAATGAATTGTGCTACATTTGCGAAGCTTTTACTCATATTAAAGAGTACCAGGACTTTCACCGCAACAAAATTCGCTACGCTAATGTAGAATCGGTTATTCCAGCGGTTCTGTACTCACCAGAAGAACGTATAGCGGCTTCAGTGGAGATTTTTGATGATATTCGAAGGAGATCCAACAGCAGTACCAACTCTGCTATCAACATTTCTTGCATCGAATGCGAGGGGCGAGAGTCCAGAAGTATCGGAATTTGTACCTACACCCAGTGATCTTGGGACTGCAGTGCCGCATTTGTATGAGACGGAAATTCGTCCAGCAGAACAGCGGAACTCTTTGCAACGCGTTTTAAGCAGTGGAATACAGGGTGATTCAGAAAGTTCCGGACAAGTTTCTCCAGCGTATTCCTTGGCTCATTTCATGAAGAAAAGTCCACTAGGACCATGTCCGAAAATGCAAGGGAGCGAAGCGGGTTCAAAATTTTCGGATTGGCGGTCGGAGGGTAGTGGGGTAAAGTTGCTAACTTCTGAGCCAGTGGTCGGATTTTTTTTGTTTATGGGTTTGTTGGAAAGGTCTTTAAGAGGCCTTTCAGTAAGTGGAAAAAGCCAAATCGCCGAGATACAGAGCTTTCGGGAAAAAAATGGAAAACAAATTCCATAACCTCAATTTGCTCAGCCAGATAGCAGGTGACTTATGTTTTTTTGGAAGATGGAAGGATAGCCATACCTCTTACCTTTCCAAAATGACCTAAACGAAGCCCAGAGGTCTTACCGTTCCACAGTTATGACCATTTTACTGAAATGCAAAAATGTTTGTTTTTGTGTTTGGAAACGAAATAACGGCACACACTTATTTGTTTTTGTAAATTAACACGTTTAAGATTTTATTTTATCGAAAATTTTGGCTGAAGAATCAAACACATAAAGATAAAAAAACATTTGATGTTAAAGGAAGTTTTCAATGTGGTTCCCATTTTCTACTAAACACAATTACAGCCGTTTGCGAACCACATCCGCCACGTTTAGTTCACTCATCTTTTCACGAACTTTCACCGCAGCTTCCTGAATGCGTGCAAGTAACAGCTCCCGATTGTGAATCTGCACAGAATACACACAATCTTTCATGTAGCCCCACAAAAAGAAATCAAGTTGTGTGAGATCTGGAGATCGTGGCGGCCAGGTGATTGGTCCAGCTCGTCCAATCCAACGTCGAGGGAAATTAGTGTTAAGCCAATCCCGCACAATAAGCCCGTAATGCACTGGAGCACCATCTTGTTGGTAGAAAACATGATTTCGTACCGCAAGAGGTACTTCCACTAGGATTTCTGGTATGACTTCTTGCAAAAAAGCTAAATAATTTTGCGAATTTAACCTGGGCGGAAGTACTTTTGGCCCAATCAAGGTGTTGTCGATGATGCCAGCCCAAATGTTGACTGCAAATCGGTGTTGAAATGCTGTTTCTTTCTTGTTGTGGGGACTGTCATGGGTCCATTCGTGCAAATTGTGGAAATTAGTTATGCCGTCTCTCGTGAATTGCGCTTCGTCGGTCCACACAATCGAACGTAAAAACATAAATGAGTGTACATCACGTTGCAACATCTCACGGAAAAAGTTGAAAATGCAAATCGGCCGCCAAGAGTTCTTGAACTGGTGTGAAATGGAATGGATGTTTTTCTTTGTGAAGGACGCGCCATACCTTTGATTGTGCCACACCAACTTGGACCGCGATGCGTCTTGTGCTTGTCGTTGGGTTCTCGTCTATCGCATCCAAAATTAACTCTTCAACTGCAACGTCGTGTTGTTCATTTCCGGGACGCTCCATTTGTGTAAACAACGTACCTTCACGAAATCGGCGGTGCGTCTCACTGAATGTAGTTCGGGTTGGTGGTCGTCGATAAGGAAAACGTAATGCATATTCACGCGCAGCAGCTCTTGCATTACCATCGCAGAATCCATACATGTAGTGAACGTCTGCTAATTCTTCGTTTGAATAAGTTGTCATTTTTACTAATTCAAAACACAACGTACTCGAAACTGTTGTTGTCGTTATTCGGTTTTAAAAAACCGGACAAAAATTACTTGTACTTTTCGCGTTCGTAGACAGTTGTTGAATGACAAAATTCTATCAATGAATACCTATAAATACTACTTATTTTTTAGGCACTGCTGAATGGACGCTCCTGATACAAGAGTTCAGAAATTTTTATTATTGTGCGTTCACTAAGCATCATTTATGGCTTTGTTCACGCACATGTCCGTTTTAAATTTCAATAATATAAAATCTTAAACGTGTTAATTTACAAAAACAAATAAATGTGTGCTGTCATTTCGCTTCCAAAAACAAAAACAAACATTTGTGCATTTCAGTAAAATGGTCATAACTTTGGAACGGTAAGACCTCTGGGCTTCGTTTAAGTCATTTTGGAAAAGTAAGAGGTATGGCTATCTTCAAACATAAGTTATCTGCCATCTGGCTGAGCAAATTGAGATTATGTGAATTTTTTTTTCCATTTTTTCCGAAAGCTCTGTATCTCGGCGATTTGACTTTTTACTGATTCTGAAAGCCCTCTTAAGGACCTTTCCAACAAGCCCAAAAACAAAAAAAAATACCACTGGCTCAGAAGTTAGCACCTTTACCCTACTACCCTCCGACCACCAATCCGAAAATTTTTAACCCGCTGCCATTTCACACCCTTGCATTTTCGGTCTTGGTCCTAGTGTACTTTTTTTCATAAAATGAGATTCGATGTTTGCAAAAATCGGTTACCCTAACATTTCAGAGGAGTGGCGACAATTCATCGATGCATCGGTCAACAGACATAAAGTCATGCGGCTTCATATCGGTAACAAACATGCATCTGTTCCGATCGCATATGCTACAAACGTCAAACAAACATACGACGGCATTAAATTAATATTAGAGCTGATAAAGTACCAACAGCACAACTGGAAAATATGCTGCGATCTGAAACTGGTTGGATTACTCGTGGGTGTTAAGTGTGCATTTCCATCCCACCAGTGCCTTGTGTGTACATGGGAAGGTCGCAAAAGAGATCAGCATTACATTGAATTTATAGTTTGAAGTAACGCAGAAAATTTGAAATTTGAAAGTGAATGAAATAATTCTTTGGATTGGACTGCCATTACATTTTGAAGGACTATTGCATGAAAATTATGTCCACGGCAACGCATCACGTGGATCATTCTGAAGATAAGGTTTTGGAGCACTTTCCCAACATTTCGGCCGGTATCTCACCAAAGTCACGTGTAATGTTGTCTTCCAAGCCAGCAATCGTGGTTGGTTTGTCCCTATTGATGAGAGTCTTCACATGCACATGAAATTACAAGCTCGCCAAACTCGTCTCCTAATTGGTTCAAGGTATAGCATGTAGTGTGGCATGCGACACCGTCCTGTTGAACCCATATATCAACCCAGTATATTTCGAAAATTTTGGGCAAAGAGTAAAGTCCATGATTATCGAAGGGGACCATTGATCGCAACGTTGCGGCTATCATCGTTTTTGAAGAAGTACGATCCAACGATGCCACCAACCCATATACCCCGAAAAATAGTGAAGTTTTTAGGGTGCATTGGAAGCCGTTGAATAGCTTCTGGCTACTCTTCTGACAAATTCAATAATTATGTTAATTGGCGTACCCATTGAGTTAAAAAAGAGCCACGTCGCTGAAGACAATTTTTCGATAACAAAAAGGTGATATATTTCCAGCTTCACCCAAAAGACGACGTTATGGTAGGTTTCCCACCTTCAGCTCCTACACTAGCTGTAGTGTGTGTGACATTAGACCGAGGTCCCTACGTTAAATCTTCCAGTTGCTCGAATAACACAAACCCAATTACTGATGGCCATATCGCGATCTTCATTAATACTGGCGGATATGGCAGCAATCAGAGTTCGTATTTACCCAACCCACCTCCCCCCCCCCCCCCCCCCCAATGAGTAATTCATACACAACGTCGTGGGGAATGTGTAATGAACGTTTACCCATTACCCACAGAGTATGGGGAAAATAATGGTAGCTACCCACGAAAATGAGGAATTACCCATCACAATTACCCATTACCCTCAGGGCAATGGGGAAAATAATGGGTAGCTACCCACGACGATGGGTAACTTTTTTTAAAAAAAATCGCTAAAAATTTAATTTTTTCAAACAAAAAATCGCTAACACGCCCTCATGTTTGTATCTCGGAAACGGAGGGTCCAATCGAAAAACTAACCCATTTCTGCCGGTTTCTAAAGGGTTTTCATAAAGTGCTCCAATTCATATGGAAGAATTTTTTTTCGAAAAATCGCCAAAATAAGAAAATCGATATAAATCAAAAAAAGTAATGCCATACTGGAGACACCCATTGGTTAAAGCCTCCTATGGAGGTAAAATTTTTATTATTTTTTCGATTGAACGCAACGTTGTTAGTTATATCTACTTTTTTATTTTAGCGGTTTTCTTATTTTGGCGATTTTTCGAAATACGAATTGGGCCATTTTATGAAAACCCCTTAGAAACTCGCAAAAATTGGTTAGTTTTTCGATTGGACGCTCCGTTTTCGAGATATAGAGATTTTTCCTAATTTTTTCTGTTTATATTTTCGATCAAAAATGGGGTAGCTACCCATTATTTTCCCCATTGCCCTGGGGGTAATGGGTAATCGTGATGGGTAATTCCCCAAAAGATCGCTACGCATTCCCCATGGCAATAATAATGGGTTACCTTGGGTATTCCAGGGTAACTCATTACCCACAAAATACGAATCCTGGCAGCAATATTCTACTCGGTACGCGCTCTATGGATAAGAGTTGGTGGATTGATGTATAATAGAGTAAAACTGGTGCGCAGTTTAGTCACAATGACTGGCACAGCCTGCTCGGTATGTCGATTATGATCACCATAAAACAAATTTAACTTGCGAAACACATTTTTCACAGAGTACGAACTTTTATAACAAATCACAATGATTTGCAAGCGTTGTTCGTTTGCACGTCTATTAATGATGAAATGGCAAGCCACACTGAAATGTTTGACTTTATTACATGCTACGAATCACAGGAGAAGTGACAAAACTTTAACACTAAAACCCGTTATAGCAATATAACAAAAATGTATAGGAAAGTTTCTTATACCTGTTCTAGAGATAATTGTTTAATACAAAGTGGGGCGAATACAGTGAAAAACAGTGGCATCAATTCAGGCATGGTTGTTAGTCATCTGATATTGAACTGGTGATACATAAACACGTTGGTTGTCCCAAAATGCTGTATTTGTTCTGGAGAGTTCTGGCCTCCGAGTGGGCGGAGCAACCTTTCACACAACTCGGGTGAAATATATATTTGAAACACTAATTTTCGGGCCGTGTCATTTCCCATTTTGACAATTCGAATTCCACTCCCTTGAGTCCTTTTTGAAATCCAAAATTGAACAGGAGTCCCCAATTTGAATTTAAGCGCCCTAAAATTAAATTTCAAATGCCCTAAAATTAGCACAAATGTGCATACCTTTTTCATCTTAATGTCATCAATTTTATCCATCACATATAAGGTCCTCTCCAGCGAAATGTACGATAGAATAAAAAATTCTGTTGTGGCCCTGTTCGGATCTTCTCAGTGTGGCTTCTGCCGTGGAAAAAGAAACCCCACGTCAAAGAAGTCGACACCTCCCCCCACTTTGTAGATTATAAGGCTGCCTTCGATAGTTCGATCAGGGGAAACTGTACCAAGTTTTGTTAGACCTTGGTAGTCTTACCAAGCTGACAGGTCTTTAAAGAATGACACTCACTGACACGAAATCCTAAGTAAAAATTGGTAAAGATCTCACCGAATCATTTCGTACAAGGAGAGGCCTCAGGCAGAGCGACACCTTATCACACGATCTCTTCTGTATTTAACACGAATCAGCAGCAAAAGCCACATTTCACTGGGCGAAATCTGGCAGAAACTAATGCAGTACTTTCCAGAACTGAGTAGGATTTAGCAGAAGTCGGTTTGGCAGTAAATGAGGAAAAAAATGGTGTCCCACAACATCCCATGAAGGGATTGAGGAGAGCTTCTCACAATCAGTGAGATGTGAGCTTTCTAGTTTTACACTCACTGATTGGAACTTACAATTTTACTCCGGTTCCGAACAGTATTTTTGAGAAGCTTTTTCTTGGCTAAGTACTCGATAGTCACCATCACTATAAATGAGGAAAATACACGATTAATGTCTACGACTAGCAGAACATCCACCCGATTGGACGATAGGGTGAACGTTTATATCCGTTATAATTTCGAGGTAGTGGACGAATTTATTTACCTCGGATTCAGCGGGAAAAGAAGCAATAACGTCGGCATAGAAATCAAATGCAGAATTGTGCTAGCAAGCAGGTGTTATTTCGGGCTAAGCAAACACTTCAGAGATAAAACTTATCTCGAGAAACGAAGGTCTAACTAAACCGGGCTCTCATGCAACCTGTCTTCCTTCATGACGCAGAAGTCTCGGTCATATCAATATCACTGGGATTGTGCGACAGAAATATGCTCCGAAAAATATATGGATGAATTGTACAATCTTTATACCGTGTTTAAAAAAAATGGTTTCCCATCACATTCCATGAAGGAATTGAGAAGAGCTTCTCACAGCCAGTGAGCTATGCGCTTTCAAGTTTTATACTCACCGTTACTATGCGAGGTGACCGCCGCCGAAAGAAATTTAAGGTGGTCTGAGCAGAGATCAAATCCAGGATCTAACATACAAGAGGCGCGCACACTAATCGTTGCACCACCGATACCGTGTATCGCGTTCAAAATATAGCGTTTACGCTGACTAGGTTATGTCAACAGAATCGATCAGAACGAACCAGTGCGAAGATTTTTCGAAGACGTACTCGAACCACATCGAAAACAGGATGACCAAAACTTCGGTGGAAAGACCAGGTGGCCCATAGCTCGTGAATTAAACTGAAGATCGAGCCGGTTGGAATAACATGATATTTTCATTTTGGAATAACATGATATCTTCAGGTCAGTTCTGATTTGTTTGAGGCCACCTAAGTAAGTAAATAAGGAAATATTATTAATTTTACACCTTCAAATAAACTTTCCCCCATTGTATAATTTTTCAAAAAAAAAAAACAGCAAATAACATAACATCATCACAGGAAAAACTTGTAGGCACATAATTCATAGTTTTTCTCAACTGCCGCTGGGACATTCTATTTTTCTTTTATCAGTAACAGTTCAGCGACCAGAGTTACAGTGGCCTTCTTGAAATTACGTCATAAATCTGAAATTTCTTATGCCTGACATCTGGAACGATTGTAAAATTAATGTAGAGAAATTTTCAATGAACTAGAAAGCCGTCTTCTATGTTGGCCAACGTTATCTTTAAATTGCAATTTTTTCCTCACACCTTTGATGAAAATCCAATTAAGAAGCGAATTGATAAGATTTCAATGACAACAAAAGACCTTAATCGCAGTAACAACAATGTGTCACTATAAAGTCAATTTATCTTATTATGTTGATGATACGAGTATTGTTGATAAATAAATGTATACTTGCTGAAGGGACACAATCGTGTGCCACGAGGTGTGATAGAGTGGCTCGTATTGGAATTTAAAGAAATTTACAAAATTTACGAAAGAAAAATATTCGTGCCTACAATATTTTGGTCGTAAAGAGAGACCAAAGTTTAAGTTCGTTTGTTACTTCCGGTTGGTGTCCTAGGACTTGATCTGGAAGATAAAGGTCAAATTGAGTCACTTTAATGCTTGTGACCATGTAGCCATTTAGATAGCGCATTTGTATCTATTACGGTGGTACAGAACTGTTGTACAACCATTTATTAAGTCGATAGTTGTTTGCTGAATAACAATGTAATGGTGAATGTCTCTTTGTCCATGTGGTTGTGAATATGTCGCTATACGTGCATGTCGGTTTGTCGCCAATTTACGAATACTTCATGGTGTACAGTGGTTTAAATCCTCTGATATTGAGGAAGAAGTTATTTAAAACGTTTAGTTCGTTGTAAAGGTGTAAAAGGACGTAATGTACCGAAGAGTTTGCAAGGTGCTCATGTGCAAAATTTGGGTAGACAGAGGTAAGCCCGATGATGCGAGACTCTGTCAAAGATTCAAGCCGACGAATCACAAGCCGGCGACTCGACGCAGCCGATTGGTGTTCTGAGCCGGAAGCTGCCGCCGATTTCATCGGCTTATATTGACTTGAAAAATGAGCCGACCAAACAACAAAGCTGTTATACACTTAGAATATAATTTCACCCGACCATGTGGAAAGAAACAAATTATACTTTTTTCGGATACTTCCCGAAAAATGTAAGCACTTATTTGGGAAGAAATTCGCGAAAAAAGCTGAATTTCACTGTATTTGTTTTAATGTGGAAATTGTTTCATCCGATTCAGATTCAAAGGTTGGAGCTGATGATGAGTATATAAGATATGATATGCATTATTATCAACACCTGTTGAAGTAGAAGGATATAGGGGGAATGTAGTAGCATTTTAACCACCAGTGGAGCAGATGCAGCATCTTGAAAGTATTTCGGATGACGGTACGTCACAATGAAATAAGTGTTAAATGACTACTATAATCAGGTACCGTAATCATTATCAGTTTTATTATAAAAATTACATATCAATGATTATATTACGGGTTTTAAGGATTTTCTTCATTTGTAATTATCAATTTTGAGTAATATTATTATTTATGATTTTTATTGCTTTGCTCAAAGATAATGATTTTGGACTGATTTTTGAAATATTACTAAGACTTAATCATTACCATTGAAGAAAACGTTAAAAATTTAAACTTTGAAAATTGTCCAAAAAAAGTTCATTATGATATTCAATTTTCAATATCAATATTTTGCAAAATCCGCTTGAAAGAGAAGACATAAAAAACATTCTTATAAGCATAAGAAGTTGTACGTAGTAGATGTTGTTAGTCGAATTCGTCATTTTGTTAGGAAGCTATAAATCTTTAGTTGCATAGAGGCAAGTATATAGATTAGTATAGAAACTTTAATATCAGTCCACGGACTTTACTATCAAAGTGTTCTTTGTCAAAATGTTCTAAAAGATTGCTTGTTGTGAGAGCTTTCTTGTAGTAAACTCTATTATCACTGTGTTCCCTGGCCAACTGTTCTTATAGAAGAAGTTTTTGAAACCAAAACAAAGAATTCTATAGATAAAATTTGACAACAAGAATTTCTATAAGACAACTTTGATGACAAAAGGTTGTACATGAATATTTTGGTATCGGAGATTTCTACGAGAAAACTTTGGCAACAAAGATTTCTATATGAAAGCTTTCACAATAACGTTTTTTAAAAGAAACCTTTGACAACAAAGCTTTTAAAAATCAATTTTTGACATCAAAGGTTTTTAAACGATACCTTTAACAACAACGTTTCCTAACGGTAACTAAACTCGCAAGACCACTGATACTTTGGGCAACAACCTAGATGAATTCGCGCCGAAAATTCAGCCGCCGCAGGTCAAATTCTGTAAAGGAAGCCGCCGACGGCACTAAAATGGTCCAGCTGCCGACGCTATGTGTGCTGTGTGGTGGGTACTTATTTTTCTTGAATTGGCAAACTTATTTATTTTTCTTTTCTTTCAAATTAAACAAATTTTAACATATTTCTCAAATTGGTTCTATCCTTCGAGTTTTCGCGTCATTTAGTAACACCAAGGATACTAAGGGCTTCTACGCCCTGGTCTTTCTATCGGAGTCTTGGTCATCCTCTTTACCTGTTTCCATGGGGAACGTCATCTAAAACCTTACCCGCTGGCTCATCTTCATCCATTCTGCGAACATAATTTGATTCACCTAGTTACGTCCACGTCGGAATATAAATTATATAGGTATTGGTCCCAACGACGCCGGCACTTGCCGTTTTCTTTAACAGGAGCATATATTTTACGGAGAATTTTTCTCTCGAATACTCCCAGGTGTTTTTCATCCACTTTCGAAATGCCCCCATTTTCCGAGCTATATGCCAGAACAGGTAATAGAAGAGTTTGGTATGGTTGGACTTTGGCCCGTCGAGAGAGGGCTTTGTTCCAAAACTCCTTGCTGAGCCCAAAATAGAATATATTTGCAAGCACAATTCTCCTATATATTTCCAGGCTGACGTTGTTGTCCTTGTTCATGGCGGATCCAAGGTAGATAAATTCATCTGCCACTTAAAAATTAAATCGACTGTCAAAGTTCAAGTACGGACCAAGTCGAGAGGTTTGTCTAGTCGTTGACGCCATTAATTTTGTCTTGCCCTCATTAACAGCAAGACCCACTTTCGCTGATTCTTTTCCGATTCTTGAGAATACTTGTCTATTTCGTCAGCATACGCCAGCAACATATGGCATTTCGTGTTAATGGTCTTGGTCGTATTTATTGCAGCTTTTCTCATTATTATCTCCATTAAGATGTTGAAGAGACTGCATGAAAGTGTGTCGCCTTGTCTAGATCTCTCTTGGTATAGAATGGTTCGGTGAGGTCTTTTTCCACTTTCACTGCAGATTTCGTGTAGGTCAGAGTCATTCTACTAAGGTGGATCAGTTTTGCCGGAATCCTAAGTTCAGACATAATTCCATACACTTTTCCCCGTATGGGCCTATCGCAAGCAGCCTTGTTATCGATCAAACAAAATGGTATGTATCGAGTTGCTTTTCGTGGGTCCTTCCCAGGATTTGGAATAGTGTGAATATTTGGTCAGTCGTGGACTACCCTGGTCTAACACCGCACTGGTAAGGTCCAATCAGGTTTTCAATAATTGGCTTTAGTCTGTCACATAATACGCTCGACAAGACCTTATACGCGATGGATAAAAGGCTGATATCGCGATAGTTGGAATAGACACGGATCACCGTTTTTAAATACAGGTTATAATATACTGAGACTCCTATCGTCACGCATAGATTCCCCCAATCATACACCGCATAAAAATTGATGCATGTGGGCTAGCAGTCCTTCGGCGCCGGACTTAAGCAGGGAGGTAGCCGTTCTAATCTCGACTTGGGGGGTGAGAGGTGGGTAAATTCTATAGTGTAGTGCTGTAAAGTGGTCTCTCCATATTTTAAGCGTACAATGCCTATCTGTCACCAGATTCCCCTTCTCGTCTTTGCAGGAGGGCAGTCCATTATTCGGAACGTTTATCCATCTTCTTACCCTCAGGGAAAATTTTCCGGATTCATTATTCATCCTGCATATTTTGGCCTTTTCACTCTCTCTCTCTCTCCCTCTCTCTGCTCCCACTGCCATTTCTAGTTCGGTTTCCTCCCATCTCAGCCGCTTACTCTTAGCTGACTGTTTCGTTGCCATACGTTCAGCGTCTTTTTCATCAGTTGCAATGCGATATTTTTCGTCGTACCATGGCTTATCCTTCTGCGGTTTTTTGAATATGTGCTTGCCAGCAGCTCAGTGGAAGCACAACTGCTCTGCTCTACATAGGCGAATTTGTATCGATCGAAGATCCCTAGGTACCAACACATAATTCCAACACAAGAACAGAAATCAGTTTCCTACATGTTCTTCTTTCCTCTTACATACTCGCATTGTTGGAGTGATTTGAGGTGAGATTTACTATATTTACAGAGTTGCATTTTTCAGTGGTATAGGTTTTTATTAACGGGCTAGTGTCAGTTACGTTTTTGAATTTGAATCTTATGACCAATTTCATCAGTTGTAGTTACTGTATGAGCAGTTCATACTTACAAGGTCAGAAACATTTTTCTAATATGAAATATGGTTGGAATTTGTTGGAAATATAATAGGTCATTTAATTAGATATACAATAGTTTATTCACATACACTTAGGGAAGAGTATTAAAAGGTAATGCTCGTTTTAGAGAAAATTTTATGTGATCACCATCAATGGTCCGTAAGTGTAGAATTAAAGATGGTAAATTTGTTGTTGGATCAGTGACGTGGATACACTAAAATCCCTGTTTTCTTTATTTGTGGGGCAGTCGCGCAAAAATCTTAATATTGTAGCAGGAGAGACCGGCCATCAAGAATTAATATGATAGTAGGAAAAGATAGCGTGACCCAGGTCATGCAATGGCTAGTGTGCGTGGTTCTTATGCATGAGAACGTGGGTTCGATCCCTGCTCTGCCCACTTTACATTTCTTTCGACGATGGTCACCTCGCTTAGTGACGACAACACTATCGGTTATTTAGCCATGAATAAGCTTCTTAAAACACCATTCGGTGCAAAACTGTTGGTCCCAGTCAGTCAGTGAGTGTTAAACTGGAAAGCGCATAGTTCACTAGTTGTGGGAAGTTCCACCAATCCCTTCATGGGATGAAATGGGAAACCATTTATTTTTTTTACAAAAAGTTACCAAGGTTCGTGAACCTTTGATAGGTCGAGAACAAATAATCCTTCCACTACTACAAATTAAACTTGAGCTTATAAAACAGTTAGTAACAGCTTTGGATAGGCAATTTTAGCTTTGGCAATTATACTGAAGGGCAAGGACAAGGATTCCAGCAGGACATCCAGAATATGGAGGAAAGATATACAGGCCGGTGAGATAACACACAGCTTCTGGAACTTTCAAGGTGACTGTCCCAGAAAAAAATAAAAAAAATCCCATTGAGTAAGATATAAAGGGTGTGCATGTGTGTTTCAGTTTCACTAAATTGTAGCCGAAAGTCACTGGGCTAACGACAAGGTTCATACAGTTCTTTTATACCAGAGATTTTGTGCCAGAATTTGGACGTAATACAGATAAGCCTAAACACAAATAGTTGTGTTCTTCAAATCAAAACTAATTTATTGCATATAAAGCTTTCTTAAAAGTCTTATGCGCCAATAAATTCAAATCTAATGTCAGTGTTTTTCATTCGGCTATCACTGAATCACCTTCACATTCTAGTCTGTATCAAATTTGCAGCAGGGAGGTCGATCAGCTGTGTCACTGAAACCCCCTGGAAAATCCCATACAAACCGATTTTCTTATAATTATATAATTTCTTTATAATTATATAATTTTGTTATTATTTGTGTTATTGATATTCAAATTGTGAATTAAACCAAAACCTGCCAATCAATCTTAATCAAATATATAGCTTGTTTTATTTGTAAGATATCTATGTTTACAACAAAACATCAAAAAAGAGCAATTTTGACGTTTTGGATTACTTGTGAATTGTAAAGCATCAAGACAATTTAAATTTTGAATAAAAATTTGTTCTTTTTCAGAAAACTTATTAAAAACCTAATATTTACAAAAACTTCATATTTACGAAAGAATAGGGCAAAGTAAAAATCCGTGCAAAAGTAGCTTGGAGATAAATAGCTACGGATTTTCGAATTTATTACAGACTAAATCTAAACAATGTGAATTATAGGATTGCACCGTCCCTATCACGTGTATCTAAATTGATTCCAGAAAGTTACGACGCTCAAAAAAAGAGCTTAATTTTGTCACCGTGTGTAATCAACGACGCACAGTGGTTTAAAATCTATTTATATTTTTCACAAAATTCACAAACTTCTGATCCAGAAAATTTTTTGAATTCTGTAAACAAATCGTCAAAGATTATTTTGAAATTATAATAATGAAAAGCGGTTAATGGAGAATATATGAAAAGTCATCCCAAAATTAACTAATTTTCCACTTTTTCGGTTTCAACAGCAACAAAAAGTTTAATATTTTTATATATATGTTTTGGAACGAAGTTCCTTATCGCACGTTGCGGGATGGAAGCTAAATTAAAAAACTTTTTTAACACTATTATGCTACAAACCAGTATTATCAACTATATTGGGTACTTTTGCTTTGGATTGTATCTAGACTGGTTGTGTCTACACGTTGGTAAATGTATTGTTTAATGGGAAGTTTTCTAGGTGGAGCCTATAACCAATATTTAGTATATAATGTAGTTTTGAACCCAATTAAAATTAAATTTAGAAAATCCAAAATGAAAGAAGCTTAAAAACAGAACATTTCCTTAAATAAGTGCCTTTCCTTAAAAAAAGTAAAATTTCTCAAAAAAAACCTATTCATATTCTTAAACAAGGTACCTTTCTTAAAAAAATGACTTATCTTATAGAAGTACCTTTGCTTAAATAAAGTAAAGTTTTTCACAAAATATACCTTTTCTTAAAAAAAGTATTTTTTTTTAAAATAAGTACCGTTTCAAAAACTAAATTGTTGGAGCGACTAGTCGTATTTTTAATTAATTTTAGCATCGTCAGGACGATAAACAAAATTATTAATTAGAAACGAAAAGAGTTGATAAACAAAATTTTTTTCTTATCATTTGAAAAACCAACAATAACAAAAAATTAAAAAATTAAACAATAGTGCGTGTGTTGTTTTATGGGCCATTTTGTAATTATTAGTATCATATATTTTTGATTTTTGAAATCCTGGCACATAAGATAATGGTTTAAACTTTTTTGGTTCCAACGTTGGGTTTTGGTTTTCTTGCCCCTTATTTTCATATTGCCTTATTAATCTATTAACTAACCCTATTGGAAAATTGTTGTCCATTAATATAATTGAAATCCTCTCGTTATTCTTTTTGTGAATATTCCCGTCACCTATCTTCAAAACTCTCTCTATTAGCTTTCTTGCCGTATTGATAACCATTAGTTTTGGGTGTTTGGAGTTATAATTGATAGCTCTTCCAGAAGCAGTTGGTATCTTTAAAAGTTTACATTTTCTTACAACAAATTGCCCTTTCCTAAAAAGCTACCTTTTCTTTAAAGAGTACCTTTTTTGTGAAACAAAATAACTGTTCTTGAGATAAGTACCTACTCTTAAAAATTTGCATATGTATTCTTGAGAAAAAAACCAACTCTAAAAAAATTTAAAAAAAAAAAATAAATGGTTTCCCATTACATCCCATGAAGGGACTGGGGAGAAGTTCTCACAATCACTGAGCTGTGCGCTTTCCAGTTTTCACTCACTGATTGGGACCTACAGTTTTACACCGATTCCGAACGGTAATTTGAAAAGCTTTTTCATGGCTAGATACTCGATAGTGTCGCCGTCACTATGCGAGGTGACCGCCGCCGAAAGAAAATTTGAAGGTGGCAGAGCCGGGTTCGATCCCAGGATCTCATGTACAAGAGCCGCGCACACTAACCATTACACCACCGACGGCCAAATAAAAAAATTTGCTTCTCTTAAAAGAAATACATTTTCTTACAAAAATTCCTTTTCTTAAAAGCTTAGTTTATTAAAAATGAAATAACACCTTTTTGATGTGTTAACATCTAGAGCGGCGTATAGGGACTACATCTAGCAAAGTCAGATTTTATGCTGCTGCTAAAACCAGATTTTATTCTGCTGCTAAAACCAGATTTTCTGCGACTGCGAAAGAGAATAATGACGTGTTAAACAAAAATGAGCAAGAGAGCAATGAAAGAGTGGTGTGGCAGGCAAACGAATTTGTGTCTATAGCGTATGTATTAACATAATAAAGTATGTATGTACATGTGTCTGTTGCTGTTGTTGAACGGAGATATAAAGCATATCCACGCAAAATTTCATTCGCAGTCGACGTTATGGTGACACACTAATACGTCAGCTACTTCGTACAAAGTATGTGTGATGTTGTGTGTTTGGCTGTTTCGTTGCTGTTGACATGGCAAACATGGGGTTCTGTGACACACGTATACGTCAGCTACTCCGGACAAAGTATGTGTGATGTTGTGTGTTGGATTGTTTCGTTATTGCTGATATGGCCAAACAAAGCGAGTCATTTGATGTTCAGCATTGCCCGGTGTATACAAAAAAACTATTATTTTTTATTTTCCAATGTAACATTTACTAATGTGTTCATAGAAATCGAACAGGTACCGTGTAGCAAAAAGTTGTTAACACATCATCCGTGAGTTCGAACACTCATTGATTTTTCTTTTATTTACTTGAGTAAGTAGCCTCTCTTAAAAAATAACCTTTTCCTTAAAAGAGTACTACTTCTTTAAAAAGTACCTGATCTTAAGAAAAGTACTTTGTTGTAAAAAAAATCGTTCTCTTATGGCTTTTTCTTCCAGAAAGTACTTCGTCTTAAAAATAGTAGCTTTAAAAAAAAAAACATTAGGTTTTAATAGAAGAAGTACCTCTCTGCAGAAAATTACCTTTTCGGGATAAATATACTTTTTGTAAAAAAAAAACTACATTCTACAAACAAAAAATTTCTTAAAAATGTTGAGCATTTTTCAAAAAGCACATCCATGTGTACCGGGTGTACCTTGACACCTCATATTTCTCACAAATTTTCCCGTAATTTTTCATAATGTGTAACAAAAAAATTTAATTTAAAAATTTTCACCCTTTTTCAAGTTTTGCAAATTGAAATAAAAAAATACACAGCATACTATTTTCGACTTTCTACAATTCACAAAAATCGACAAGATATAATTTTTTTTATTACCATGCTTATTGTTGACCTTTACTTTGACTATGTTTTCTTAGTTCGGCTTGAGCTCAGAAAATGTAAACACCAGAGCATTCAACTGTTTCCAAGATTTACTAGATATTCCCAATATTTGATTAGCGACGCTAATCACCCTCAGGGTTCTACATACGAAAACTGTTAACATAAATAACATATTGATCACTAGAATAATTAACCACAATAATTCTATTATAAATCATTAAAAAGAAGAACGTAGTCCCACTTAGTCTGCAGGCTTTCTTCAACTAAAGTTTATCCGCCTGTGTTTGTTTCCTGTGTGTGGATACCAGAGTAAGTACAAATTCCGATTGCGAGCCGAAAAAATAAGCTCCTCCTCAATATAAATCTCTCACTTCAAGTTTAAAAAAATCAAAATCTCGAACGAATTTAATTTTTAGAATTTTAGTTTATTTGATTCGCTCGCGGTTCACGATTCGGAGTTTAATTTTTGTTTTACTGGGAGTGAGAGCTTTATAGTGAAAATGAGCCGAATTTTTCGACTCGCGAGTGTAATTTTTATGAATTTGGATATACATAAGACGCAACTGCCACAATATTTGATCGGAATGTTGTGGAAGGTGCAGATAATAATAGACGTCTATCAGAAAGGGCAGAATTATAAAAAGACTAAACAATTGGATGGAACTATAGGGAATGTAGTGTAAGTTAATACTATATGAGGGGGAAAACTACAAATAACGAGATTATTAGTATGGAACGATTGGGTTGGAATTGGAAATTAATTGGAACATAAGTTCAAATAAAGCCAGACTAAAATTTGTTTTGGACAATGACTGGGGATATACTAGATATATTGTAAGTGGTTTGAAAGGGGTAAAAGTGGGCGAATAAGAGTTAGACTTCGAAATGCAATAAACATCGTTTCGAATGATTTGGAATCTCTTAAATATAGTGTACGTGGGCAAAAAACATAACAAAGTGAAAAAAAAATTGACATCATTGCTAATATGTACATACATATATCAAAGATATTATATGGTTGAGAGGGGCAGGAAAGGGTAAAACTTGCAAAGAGGACAACATTACTTTGGAATGATTGTAAATGTGTTAATAAGAGAGTTTGCGGCTAAAAAGAAAGAAAGGGTAAGAATTTAACAATTTGTTAAAAAGAACAAAATATGAATATGCGAGAAGTCTTCTCCACAAAAAATATATGTTTGTAAAATATGTGAAAAATGGGTAAAATGTAAAAATGCGGGAAAATCGTTAGGAACGTGCTAAAAATAGAATGGTGCTAAGAATATGGGGATAAAAAAGGATAAAAAGTAAAAAAAAAATACCATTTTCGCCCCCTTTTTACCCACATTCACAATTTTTGCCACATTCTTAACCTATACGAACGATTTGTCTTGCATTTTAAAGTTTTACCCTTTTCGGTCCCCATTTTATCCTTTTTACCCTCATTCAAATAGTGTAGAGAACTTCAAAAAGAGTCAAATTGGTAAAACCAAAAAAAGCAAAAAAAAAATAAAAGCAAAAAAAATAAAAAAAAAAATAAATAAAAATAATAAAGCAAAATATGAATATGCGAGAAGTTGTCTTTATAAAAAACATATATTTGTAAAATATTTCAAAAATGGCTAAAATGTAAAAATGGGAAAAAATCTTTATGAACGTTTTAAAAATAGAATATGGGGATAAAACAGAATAAAATGTCAAAAAAATGTTTTACCATTTCCGCCCCCATTTTTACCCGCATTCACTATACAGACGATTTTGCTCGCATTTTAGAGTTTTACCCTTTTTGGCCCCCATTTTACCTTTTCTACTTACCCTTATTCAATATTTTTGCCCTTCCTAACTTTTCCAAACGATACTTTTGCATTTTGAAGCTTTATCCATTTTGCCCCCATTCATGATTTTTGCACATTCCTATCATGTCCAAAAGATTTTTCTCGCATTTTAAATTTTAAGCTTTTCGCAATGAAACTCGGGAGTTTAAAAGATTTAAATCTTCAAAGAATTAAAAATTAAACTCCCTTGCCGAATTAAATTTTTCGAGCGAATCGAAAATGAATGGCTCTTCTTACTCTGGTCGATACGTTGGAACGCATCGGTTAATAACGTTCTTGTAATTAATTAGTATATAAGTACTTGTATCCAATTAATTAGTATACTTGTACCCAAACACATTGTACTTGCTATTCAGTATTACATGTTGGGGACAGAATGTTTAATTGGTTATAAAATATGTTTTTGTGACTCAAATGTGGCTTTGTTTGTTGCTGCTGACTGCTGAAACTGACTGACAACAAACAAATGACAAAGCAGCAGATCTTCAATTCATGAAAACAATGCTAGCAAACTTGTACATGGTTCCTGCAAAATGTTGATTGGCTCTTTTTTCGACCAGTATACAGCTGTTATTCAGGTCATTTGTAAGTTGCAACACCCAATTGGCCCTGTTTATAATAAATAACATAATGCTACTTTCTACATATTGACAGTTGCAGCAATTTCCTTTTAAATAAGAGAAAACGATCGAAGGCATCTTTCGGTAACCGCAATCCCACTGTTCTTTTGAAAACCCATTGTGCTATCGTGTATACTGCGCATATTTAGGAACAATACAGTTTACAACAATGTCACTCTCAGTTATAAGTTTAATGTCAAACAGACGCATAAACACACATACACACTGTATGGTATCCTTAAACCCACACGAAAAAATATCCTCGCTCACTTGCCAAGACTTGTACAAAATGACCTTGCTGGTTGTTTGGTTACAATGGAGGCGTTCAAGAGAAATAACCGTAACTTCCCTGGAATCTTCAATAAACTATATAAGTTAATAGTTGTTGTTGTTGTTATTATTATTAGTATTATACTATTGTCAGTTGTTTATAGCTTGATAGTCCGGCGGGAAAAACAAAGAAAAGAATTTAAGGACACTAACATAAAGAATGAAAATATAAAGCAACTAAACTTTCAAACAACATGATTTGCTTTAGTTCCTAACACTTGAAGTTATACACAAAGAAATGTGCTGACACTTTATCACACCCACAGCTACATAAAAATTATAATGGGTATTACAGTTATAGGCACAGTTGAAAATAAAAAACAAAGTATTGAAATCAACTTTAGCTGGTCCTCCTTATTATCGCACATAGTAACCATTTTTTACATTAGTTTTTAAAGACGATATCGTTCAAATGTTGGTCGTAACTGCGGATAAAAAAAATAAGTGGTTTCCCGTTACATCCCATGAAGGGCTTAGGGAGAGCTTCTCACAACCAGTGAGCTGTGCACGTTCTCATTTAACACTCACTGATTGAGACCTACAGTATTTCACCGGTTTCGAACGGTATTTAAAGAAGCTTTTTCATGACTAAATATTCTATAGTATCGGCGTCACTAAGCGAGGTGCCCGCCGTCGAAAGAAATTTAAGGTGGTCAGTGCAGGGTTAACTTGGTTTATTCCGCGGTTCCAAATTTCGAAACGCTTTCGAGAATTTCAAGTAAAGTTTGGCGAATGATGCGAGTAACGATTTCTTCCAATGCCATAATCGTCAACGGCTGAAGCATATAGGCTTTGGACTTTATGTAGTCCCAATTGAAAAAGCCAAGACCTGTAACATCCCATGATCTAGAAGGCAAATGTACGGGTCAGAAGCTGGAAACTAAATGCTAACCGAATTGTTCTCGAAAAAATGCCAATATAAATAAATCGGACTAGTGGTTCTGGAGTTATGACAAACAAAAGAGCCTAAAACGTGACAAATTCCCCTATACGATACTTACTAACTTCAAATTAATTATTAAATTATTATTTGAGGTAACTTGGCCAAACGAATGACGCAGAAGTTCTTCTTTTTGGGGCTACTTTCACAAACAATTATCAGAATTGAGTCCCGAAATCATGTGGTGTACTGTGTATTAGACTGGTCGTTATTTTATTTATTTCCTTACAATTTTAAACCGCCGGGCGGATAAAGTTTCCTTTTAACCTAGAAACATTAAAAATAAAATTTGGTGGCGATCGGATAAGATTTTATGGGCGCACACTATGCTCAAAGTGTGAGAAAACGCGGAGTATATAGGAAGTTTTTTTCTATTCCGATAGATATATTCCAAAATTATTTTTTAATTTATTATATTGACAGATTCACATTAACATTTCCCTTTCACAATGCTGTCAAAGTTCAAACTCGAACGAAGTTGGCTAAGTTAGAGAAAGTTATGTGTCGGTAAGGCAATATTTTATACGAAATGAAACATTTTGAAGTTAGAATCAGTTTTTATTTTATTTTGTATTTCAACATATTATTGATATTTCCAAAGAACTAAAATTAAATAAATTAAATTGAATAGTATGTATAAAAAAATATGGTATGTACTTAGAATTGATTTCAAACAACAGAAAATTGTTTATGTGAGGAACAATTTTTTCAATACGCCTCACCAAACTGAAACACCAGTTGTTTTGATTTTATCTTTTGTTAGATTGCGATTGTCTTCCTTCATAAAGTTGGCATCTCTCTCACCGGTATTATTGACGAAACAAACAAGTCTCGACAAAAACTATGAGCATCTTGATAACCGCCATTTTGTTTCCATGTTAACGGATCATAAAAAAGAAGCAGATAAACCGAATGCAGCGATGAAACTGTTTGTCTTATAAAACACAAAATCCTTCATGGAGCTAGAGTGTAACACTCTGGGACGTTTGGTTCCATTAATTAAGAAAAGTGAAAAATGGTTAAATATTTTTCGCTTTTCTTCAAGGAAACACAAGCATCAAAAAAGCCAAAGCTATATTCTCAGGTGTTAAGGACCATAAATGATTTTTTTCATCTTCGACAAAATTGTGTCGGAAATTTCTATATCGGGTTTTAAGCAATAGAGTTTTCGACAAGTACCAAGTCTTGGTTTGGAGCTGCTATGGCATTTGGGCATCCAAACCAGACTTTAATATACATACATTTGAACCAGAACAATTCAGACATCTTTCAATGAATTTAATATTTTTTCTGTTAATTTTAACTGCTCACGAAAAATACATATCTTCAGACTATAAATTGCTTTACTCATTCATCGAGCATGACATGTTGAACTGCACGACCGAAAATTACCACGGTTTTGTCCCAGGAACATGAGTGTCACATAAAGAAGCTCTTTGTAGTTTGCACTACTGGGATCTTTTTGTAATTATTGATGTCAAAATTACCGCTTTTAAATAGTTGGTGATCGAGTTGGTCCATAACAGCCGCAAAATGATTGAAAATTTCTACCTCGGTTCCACTGGTTTCACAATGTTTTAATTAAAATACACTTCTCAAGACAATATCATAGATGTAGTGACGACATAGGAGTTGAATCAACTTCCGGTACAAATATTTTTCCAAGTATGTTGTAGCACCATTTTCTTGTAGCACCAGTTTTTGGATGCACTGGTGTCGAAACTCATGTCACTAATTTGGTTTATTAGGATCCCACTAACCAATGCCTCGCTAACACCAGCAGCAATATTTTTACTATAATAGCGGCACTAAGAAATTTTGACGTTCCGTTATAGCTCTCGAGGATGACGATGCGTTTAACTTCGTTTGTGCCAACTACTGCTTTCATCAGTTTGCTAGCCCAATGTACCAACAGTGAGCGCGCGCTAATTATCTTCGTAATAAAAATAAAGTGTAACAGAAAAGTTGCGAAAATTTTAGCTACCAACTACTTAAAAATTATCACTAAAATTATAATGTAGGAACAAAAAGCGATGCTTTTTCGTATATTATTCACAGTGGTTCAATTAATAATAATCTGATCAATATCCACACCCAAAATTTCTGCTGCGGCTGTTGAAGTATACGCCGCTTTTCCATTGAATAACTTAGCATCGTCGAGGGCAGCGGAGAGGCGTGGTGTAACCCATTGCTTGCACCCTCTTTTGGCGCTTCGATTCACCCCACCTTCATCACTGACGTCTACTATAAAGTCCATTGAAGAGTCAGAATTTTCCTCACTAGTGTTATCAATGCTCCTCATTTCGCTTTCTTCAAACACTAATCAACATTTCATTAAGTAGGTATAGGAAGAACTATGTGAAAAAATATATATTTACCACTTTCTTGTTGTAGTATTCTTGATTGTTTTAGCTTTCGGAACTCCTCCATTTCCTTACACTTTTGCGATCGTTTCTCGCGCCCATAGATATTCATGTCGACACCTGCTATGGTACCTGGACGACCTTTCGCACTTTTTTCCAACAAAAATTGTCTATCTTCTTCAATGCTCAGTCCACTCAGATGAATATTTTAGAATTCGGCTCCATCTATCATACAACTCCTCAATCAATTTTTCAGAGCATTTATGCGACTCACTTACTAACAGATGTGCTTGTTGCCAAAAAAACTGATACCATATTCACTGATAATTTAGCACTTTCTTTCGCAGTTAATTTTACAATGCGCATGTTAAAGAAAGATAACTGCAGAGCTTGATGGTTTGATGGTAACTAACACCCATAATTTGCAACTAAAACTCGGTCAAGTACATACAAATTATTCATAGAGTCCGTTAAAATTCTAGTAATAATTGAGCAATTGCTGGATACTGATTTCCTGGTCGATATTGAACGTGTATTTTACATTATTGATGAATTTTAAATATTTATTTAACTTACGCCCAATTTCACCAAAAAAATTTACAGCTAACTGACAGTTAAACATATAAAATTTAAGTTAAAATTTGAATCTGTCAATATAATAAATTGAAAAAAAAAATTGTGGAATAAGCTTCGGAATAAAAAAAATTACCCATACATATATCCCGTATCAAAGCTTATCCGATCGCCACAAAATTTTATCTTCAATGTTTTTAGGTTAAAAGGAAACTTTTTCCCCCCGGCGGTTTAAAATTTATTTTTAACGACCAGTCTATTGTACATATTAATTAAACAAACAAATAAATAAATTAAATAAAATCTAATATATCCTCCTCCTTTTCTCGCGAGTTGGTAACAGTTGGTAAGGTGTGGCCGTCGGTGGTGCAATGGGTAGTGCTCGCGCCTCTTGTACTTGAGATTCTGGGTTCGATCCCTGCTCTGACCACCTTCAAATTTCTTTCGGCGGCGGTCACACTATTGAGTATATAGCCATGAAAACGCTTCTCAAATACCGTTCGGAATCGGTGCAAAACTGTAGGTCCCAATCAGTGAGTGAAATCTGGAAAGTGCACAGCTCAGTGATTGTGAGAAGTTCTCTCCGGTCCCTTCATGGGATGTAAAGGGAAACCACTGGTAACACCAAGGACACGGAGGGATCCTTCGGCTCGGTCTTTACATCGGAGACTTGATTGTCCACTCTTCCTGCTTCCATTGGGCTCTTTATCGAAAACCTTTTGCGCTGGCTTATCTTCGTCCATTCTGATAATATGGCCTAGTCAACGCAATTGACCTAATTTGATTCGGCTAGCTATATCCACGTCAGAATACAAATTATATAGCTCCTGGTTCCAACGACGTCGGTACTCGCCGTTTTCTTTAACAGGATTATATGTTTTACCGAAAATTTTTCTCTCGAACACTCCCATGTATTTTTCATCCTGGATCAGTTTTGCTGGAATCCCAACTTCAGACATAGCTTCGTAGAATTTTCCACGTATGGCGCTCTCGAAAGCACCTTTGTAAACGACAAAAGGATGGAATGTATCGATTTGCTTTCGTGGGTCTTTTACAGGATTTGGCGTAGCGTGAATATTTGGTCAGTCATGGTCTAAAACCACACTAATAAGGTACAATTAGGTGTTCAACAATTGGCTTTAGTCTTTGACATAATACGCTAGACAAGACCTTATACGATATGGATAAGAGGCTGATACCGCGATAGCTTGAACATACACACGGATCACCGTCTTTGAACACCGGACATAATACACTGAGACTGCAATCGTCAGGCATGGATTCCCCAAACCATATACCTCATATAAGTTGATGCATGTGGGTTAGCAGTACTTCGCCACCGGCCTTAAAACGCTCAGCGGGTAGTCCATCCGAACCAGCTGCTTTATTATTCTTAAGCCGGGTGATGGCGGTTCTAATCTCGCCTTGGCTTGGGGCGTGGTACTATCTACATTGTGTTCCACAATCATTACCTCCTGATCTTCAGTGGAAAAATATGAGTGGTGTAGTGATAGTTATCACATTCCCATTCTCATCCTTGCAGGAGGGCAGCCCATTATTCGGCCCGCTATTCGATCTTCTTTGCCTCCGGGAAATTTTTTCCCATTCATTACTCATTTTGCACATTTGGCCCTCTTTCCGCCCAAATAGAGAGTCTTCCTCCCTTCTCAGCCTCTTGTACCGCTCACCTGCAGCACGCATTGTAACTGATTATTTCGTTGCCATATGTGTATCGGCTTTTTCATCAAGTGCAATGCGACATACTTCGTCGTACCAAGGCTTATCCTTCAGCGGTTTTTGATTGCCAAGTTCACTCCTTACAGCGGTTTCCGAAGAATGGGAGATGTGCTTCCACTGCGCATTGGGGTCCTCACGAGGGGGGATATTCTGCCCTAGCAGGACAGAGAGCTTCTGTCGATACGTCATTGATATCCCCGGTATATGCAGGTTGTCTATATATAGCTTTACCCGTGTTTACCTTCGTTCGTTTTTCGTCCTCCTCTGTCCTGCTCTGTCGTGTGCGAACTTTCGCAGCCACCAGGTAATGAGCCCAGTCAATATTGGTGCCCCGCAGCAACTGATCAATCTAGTGGTTCGTTCTCTGATCAGGAGATAACCAAGTCGCCTTTTGTATATCCTTATGTTGGAATCGCATGATGCTAACTGCCGCGTTCTTTGTAGCGGTGAAGTCTATCAGTCTTATTCCAGTATCGGCAGTGGTATCATGTAGACATTATCGGCTGTGGTAGCATGTAGACCCCAGACCAATGGTTGATCGAAAGACACTTTACTTTCCCAATTGGCCTTAAAATCGCCTAGAATTATTTTAAGGTCGTGGTCAGGCCAGCGTTCGTTTACTTCCTCCACACGCTCATGAAATGATTCTTTGACTTCATCGCCTTTATCATCTGTCGGTGCGTGCACACAAATTAACGAGATGTTGAAATATATCGCTTTGACGCGAATTGTGGATTTGCGAATTGTGGATATGTGTGGCATTCTTTTGGCAACTATAAATCCGTGATTTCGCTCATGGAGCTACAAAAAATATCACAGTGTTTCTTTCTGGTGCTGCCACATCCTGTCTATCGCATTTCCTTCATAACTGTGATGTCAGCTTTATATTGTTCAAGGACGTCCGTCAGATGAGACGTAGCATAGAGTTCTAGCGTTCCAGGAACATATTCTTTAATCGTCGTCCTTATAACGTTTGCGGGCGTCGTCAACTGTTTGTGGGATTCTTCGTTTATTGTAATTTTTGGGTATTTTCATTGCCTACACAACGGTGGCGGGAGGAAAATCCAGCCCACAGTGGTTTTCATTTTACCTACTGTGCCAGTGTAATTATGTGTTAGCCTCCCATTATGGATCAGACGCGGACCAGAATGCAGTGAATCGAAACTGGATGGTGGTGTCTTTAGCTTTGATCCGCCGGTGGCCAGTGTTGGTTCATCCCCCTTCAAGGGACAGAAGAATATGTCCATCAGTTCGAAGAGCTTTATTGGCAGGATCGTTCGTTCAAGTTAGCGGAGGTATAAATTGCCCAGGACATACTTCGTGGAAGTAGTGACTGCTTGGAGTGCTCAATGAAGAAATCATTTCTGGCCACTCCCAAGTGAGTCGCTATCAGAAACTTTCCACCTCCGCGGACCGTCACATGTCCTGCCCCGTCCTGAACACCATCGCTGAACATAATTTTATGATAAAACATCGGGGCAGTTTCCAACTGCTCTACAGCACAATCGACGAAAGAACGAGGTATATGACGGTCTCGTGACTTTAATTTCTGCACCAGAAATTTGCGAAATATTTTCCACGTCGTAGGCGGACAGAGTAACAATTCCTGCGACCAACAACGAATCGATAAATTCGGATCTTCTTCCATACTTTCGTTTACAGCGAAGATATTATTTTCATTACACACATGCCTTCGACGTTTTGATGTTATTGCATCATTTAAAGAGTATGTAGTATGAAATATATCCACATATCTATCTATATATGAAATCTATATGACCTCAAGCTCGGATAATATAGATTATTTATATATCAATATATTTCTATGTTATCTGTCTCAAGTTGAGCGGATTACACCACTTGCGCAGAAACACTTCATAAGCCTTCGGCGCTATCATTAAACTGGCCGTGGAAACCCATCTCAAAGCTTTTAAAATTATACGAAGTACACGCCGAAATAGAAACGGCTCCAGCAACATACATTATACCATATACATTTTTGCACGCATTACTTTCATAAATTGAAGATTTGTTCTTTGCTGTCTGTTAGGTTTTTGTTTTAAAGATTTCTCAAACATCGAAACTTCATTTGGGCCAAAAAAAAAATATATTGTAACCTATTAATCATTGTGTCTAAATAAATGTGTTTGGACACACGTACACTATATTTGCGACGAGCTACAAACACGTTATATTTGCATCTAAACAACAACAAAAATTAGATTTTTCAGCGTTTAGATTCCGGTCAGAAAGCTGGATCCCCCATTGCGGTAAATAAATAGCTCTTTTCAAATCTCTGTAATGAATGCAGAAAACGCTCGGTTCTATACTCAACTGGGTATCACTTGGACGGATTATATAGTGCAACAACTTTTTGGGGGTGAATGATTCCTTTGCACAATGAAAGCCTTAGGTAGGTGTATTAAAATTCCGGTAGGATAAATCCCTTTTCTCACCATTTTGTATGACCTGATGAAGTTTTACTTTGGCCCGAAATAGTATTTGCAAAAAGTCAAAAAGAAAATGGGTTTGTCAATAGCGTAGCACATTTTCGAGATATGATGTCTGCATTGAAATTGAATGAGACTTTTTTCGTAGAATATCTCAATCTTCTATATCGACAAATCTATAGCAAAAAATTTCAAAAAGTACCAAAAAATTGCACTCTTGGCAATCAAATGTTCCACGAAAATTTTGCTCAGAAAATTTCTGTAGGGATTAAAAAGTAAATAAATAGTTTGCCATTACATCCCATAAAGGGACTGGGGAGAACTTCTCACAATCACTGAGCTGTGAGTTTCCAGTTTTCACTCACTGATTGGGACCTACAGTTTTACACCGATTCCGAACGGTATTTTGAAAAGCTTTTTCATGGCTAGATACTCGATAGTGTCGCCGTCACTATGCGAGGTGACCGCCGCCGAAAGAAAATTTGAAGGTGGTCAGAGCCGGGTTCGAACCCAGGATCTCATGTACAAGAGCCGCGCACACTAACCATTGCACCACCGACGGCCACGTCGTAGGGATTAACCAAGATGATAAATCGGTGTCTTTTGGAAGACGTGTTTTAATAGAGATGTAGAAGAGCCAGTTAGAGGGTTTAAATAATTCATAACATGGTTACATGGTTAGAATAGACCGAGGCAAATAAAAGTAGAATATTTTTATGGTTTACGAACCGTTTCACTAAAATAGTTTCGAATTTTATCTTTAAATGCAATGTATATCTTGACTTTTTCCCGGTTTTCTCCCACGGAAATGCACTCAGGTATAGATAAAATAGACTTCCCGCAGCATCGCTTGCTGAAATTTGTCGGTGAAGTAGAAACATATTCCAGACTGAGAAATATGATGAAGATGACTAATTTCTCAACGAAGATTACCAAATAATATATTAAAGAATAATGCCAGTTTGGTTTCTTATTGTAAACGTAATTAAATACATAATTCTTCTTAATTTTCGATTAAAGATACTCAGTTGTAGGACACTGTTTGCATTTAAAGTTAAAATTCATAACTACTTTAAGAACATCAGGAAAAGGACCAGTCATCTATATAAATAGTCCAGTAATATTTTCCGCTACCTATTCTAAAATCAAAAGGTAATATTTTATAGAATATTAAACCCACACACTGACTATCTAAACACTGATTTCAAGAAGGACCAACAGGACCTGTAAAAGTGGAAGATATCGATTTATTGACTTTGACAGCCCCTACTGCAATTTTCTGAGCAATATCTTCGTGTCCAAGAGTCCATCATTTGAATATCCAAGAGTCCCGTTTTAAGATACATTTTTGACAATTATCGAAATAAAAACGAAAAGTACACCCAAGGAATCGATATAAAGGAGTGAAGTGTTCTACGAAAAAAGTCTCATCCTATTTCTATGTAGGCATCATATCTCGAAATGCTCTACGGAGTCGACAAACATAGTCTGTTGGACATTTGTCAAATACTATATGGCTCAAATCAAAAATGTCATCAGGATTAGAGGAGACCTACGAATAGTCTGTCAATCCGGAGCTTTAATATACTCATACAGGATTGTCATTCCGTAAAGGAATCATTTACCCCACTGACAATTACCACCATTTTGTTGCTCAGTGTTATACATCCCCTTAGAGTCATTTAACTCTTAAATAGTATGAAATATTTGTTTCTTTTTAAATTTTTATATTATTGTCGTATGTTAGTGTGTTTATCACTATATTCGCTGTGGGTATTCTGTTTTCAACCCGAGGGGTTTCTCTTCTCAAACCGATTCTCATTAAACCAAGCAAATATTTCATCATGTATATAAATATTAAAAACTGCCAACAGCAATTTCAACTCAAATACAATTGTTTCATGTACAAATTTATTGTATTGGTGTCTATGTTTGCATACTGAGAAGAAAAACAATAAACAGACAACAAATATTTGTTTGCTATGAAATTTTAATATTTCATTTATAAGTGGTGGTGATGTTTCTGTTGCTAATTATTGTCATTCAAGTTGTCATTATAAATCATTGTCCAAATACAAGGGATAATAATTAATACTATGAATAATAAATAAATGCCACTAATGAAAAATGTGCTTATTTTATGATGACATTTTTGTTTGTTTATTATAGCCAGTGAAATGTATAGCATTTAAAATTAAGGGAATGAAGTTTGCATAAAATGTCCAGGATATTTGATGCTAAACATAATTGATTTGTTTAATTTAAAAATATCAAGTCACGAGAATTAATAAACGTAAAGACTTTTTTTATAGAAAATCCGACTATTATAATGTTGTTTCAATTTTGACTTCGAGTCTGGCTCCAGTAAAATCTTAAAAGCAAATATAAAAATATATGATGCAAAGTATAATTATTTTGTCAAGTTAATTAACCTTTAATAAATTGTAATTGATGTATTTAGAATTTTAGTAATTTGTTTTTAAATTCAACTGAATTTTTTTGATATTCAATTGAATTACTTTGTATTAACATTAATGTTTCGATCGATGTCTTTTTAATTGTAATATATTATTTTTGAATTGATGCATTTTGATGCTTTAAAATTCAATTGAAATTTTAATTTCCGACTGAATTATTTGTCAGTAGCTGTCTCTTAATTTCCTATTTATGCCATTTAACGTTCGATTAATATATTTAAAATTTGAAATTAATTGATTTTATTTCAAACAATTTGTTTTAAATTCCAAAACCATTTTTTTAATTTTTAATTGAAACGTGCTCGTATTCGTAATTAATATTCGTATTTTTGTTTTATTGTTCAATACCCAATCTCGAGTTCGGTTTTATTTTCAATTTGTTTATTCAATGTTTCGCTCCCCAGACAGAAGTAGCAAACGGTCTCATGATTGGTCTCATAGTTGTCTCGAAATCATTGGTATCCGAAAATGTAAATGAATGTAAACCCTCATGAAATATTTAAAACCTCAAAACAAACTTACATTACATGTAACGGGTTTTTCAATAAGAGCGCTACAAAAGTTTTTTTTAAATAAAACAAACTCGGTTTTAGATACCAATGAAATTCTTTATTGCCATGTATGGGACTCGATTTCTATTGCATGGCCACCACGGGCACGCTTGCAGAAGTCCAGACGCTGAACCCAATTTTCGACGGTTTTCAAGCATAAATCGGCCGATACTGCTGCAATTTCACGTTCGATATTCGTAGGAAGTTCATCAATCGTCGCTGGCTTTTTGGCATAGACCATAGACTTAACGTAGCCCCACAGGAAATAATCTAACGGCGTCAAATCGCACGACCGAGGCGACCAATCGACTGGGACATTTCGTGAGATATCACGTTCACCAAACTTGGTTTCCAATAAATTGATTGTGGTATTCGCTGTGTGGCTTGTGGCGCCGTCCTGTTGGAACCACATGTCCTCCAAGTCCATATTATCCAATTGGGGCCAAAAATATTCGGTTATCATTGAACGGTAGCGATTCACATTCACAGTATTGTGCCGGTCTTGATCATCACGGAAGAAGTACGGCCCAATGACGCCGCCGGCCCATAAACCGCACCAGACCGTAATTTTTTCGGGATGCAATGATGACTCATGGATAACGTGTGGATTGCTGTCTGACCAATAACGCATATTTTGCTTATTGACGAAGCCATTCAGCCAGAAATGAGCCTCATCGCTGAAGATGATTTTCCGATGAAAATCCGCTCTTAAAGTTGCGGCCACTGACTCCAAATTTGGGTAGTAAATTTTAGTAATTTCGACTCGTTGTTGGCTCGTATATCTTTCCATTATAAAATGGCAAACCTTACTGAAGAGAAATGTCTAAAGAGCGGGAAAAAATATGGCGTCGTTTGCTGTCCCTATCAATTTACTTTTGTAGCGTCTCTGTTGAAAAACCCGTTATATGGTTTACTTTGTTCTGATCCCAAGAAAGCAAACACCAGTTCGTACAGACAAAAAACCATCACGAATAATATTTTAAACATATCTGATATAAGATGAATATTTCAAATGGAAGTCATCGTGAAATACCCCGATACTTAAAACAATAACTTTCACTTAAAACATGACCCAGGATGACGCACTATAAAGCCAGACAGTAGACATGAATGTGTAATCTAGCTGAATCTTTGTTTCTCGAGAGAAGGCTTTATCGCCTAGTTGCTTGCTATGGCCGAAATAACACCTATTAAAGAAATTAATATTGTATGTTTCTACCACATCCCATGAAGGGACAGGTGAGAACTTCTTCTATTCCATGAGCAGTGCGATTTCTATTTGATTTGTATAATAATATAATATGATAGTTTTACACTGGTTTCGAGCGTTTTGTTTTTTTGTGACGCTTTTCTATGGCTAATTACTCCATATTGTCGCTGTAACTAAGCGAAGTGGCCGTCGTCGAAAGAAATGTAAGATTCCCAGAGTAGGCACCGCAATTAAGATCATATCTGCAAGAGCCGCATGCATTAATCACTGTTCCACGACTGCATATAGCAAACGTAATGTTCGGTGTGATCTCAGTCTTTGTTCACAACAAAATGGATGAAATAATAAAATCGACCCCTACCCCGAAGTTATAATGTTTATCAAGGTCCTTGCGTGATGTGATGCTGACAGTTGACGTTTAGTAAATTAAAATAGAAACTATTCTATTGGACTATTGGATTTCGAATATAATCCAATACATTTAATTTGGATTATATTCGAAACGATGCTCCCACAACTATTGATAACACAACCATTGACTTAGTTTTTGCGAGAAATTTGAAAGTTAATTTAAAAACATATTTATCCTATTTTTCCTATCATATTATCAAAAGTAACTTTCAAATAATCAAATTGATTTGCGTCTGTTATTTATCATTTATCCTTACTCTTTTAATTTATAAACATATTTATCCTATTTTTCCTACCATAAGCTTTTGTATATTATCAAAAGTAACTATAAAATAAATAAATTCATTTGCTTATGTTATTTATCATTTATTGTTATATATGTTTTCTGTCTTATTGGATGGCGTATTCTACGTTAAACTTAATGGCCGTGTCTCTGACACAGCCTGCAGGGACAGTCCGCGGCCGAAGGCCTCGGACAACTGTCTGCTGTTTTTTTTAATTTTTTATTAAAATTGTGTATTTTATATTTAAATATAAACAAAATTATTATTATTTGTCACCAGGGTTCGCATTTCGTTGTAACCTTGAGTAACTATCCCAATTTTTGATCGAAAATATGACAAAATTTCTATAACTCGGAGCGTCGAATCGATCGGTTTTCCATAAAGTGGTCGAATTCGTATTTTAAAAAATCGCTAAAATATCAAAATGACTATAACTCAGAAAGGATGCGTCCAATCGCAAAAATAGTACATTTGTTTACCTCTATAGGAGGATATAACCAATGCATGTCTTTAATACGGCATAAAACGCCGTTATATATATATTTCTGAAACGGAGTGTTCAATCGAAATATATCCATCCAATCCGTATGGATGAATTTAAAAAAAAATAGCCAAAATAGTAAAATCGCTGGAGATAAGAAAATAACTATAATGCAAAAATAATAAATGTGTACCTCCATAGCACGTTCTTAACCAATGGATGCCTTTCATACGGCATCATATTTTTTAAACCCGTTAAACTAAAATTTTTGGAAAAAATCGCTAAAACACTTATATGTGATAGCGATTTTTTTTAAGTAAGAGATGCCGTTCTAAAGCTTCCTACGGAGGTTAACAAAGTAATTATTTTTACGATTGGACGCATCTTTCTTTTCCCAGTTACAGGCATTTTTTTTAACGATTTTCATATTTTGGCGAATTTTTGAAAAAAAATTCTTCCATACGATTGGACCTCTTTAAGAAAAACCCTTAGAAACCCATAAAAATTTGATTTTTTTTATTGAATGCTCAATTTCCGAGATACTGGCATAAGCGCGCTTTAGCGATTTTTGATTCGACAAATTTTAGTTTAAGTCAGTTTTTTTACAAAAATTTATGCTCTATTCAGATACAGTAAAATATACATGGTCATTAAATTACCTTCCTTTGATTTCGTATAGGAAAATATATGTCAACCGTTGTTTTTGTCCAAAGCGTATATTTGAACATGTATATTTACCAATTTTTTCGGTGGACGATATCTATATACTTTATTGCTTTTTCACAAATTTGTTTCTTACTTTCTGCGTAAACTAATAGTTTTTCTCTAAAGTCCTCGTGTAACATTGAAAACTAGTTTCTCTTTTACATCAAAGCGTCTTATGAAAAATCGAATATATTACTTTGTTATAAGTGATTTTGTAACAAAAATTAAATTAAGGTTACAGTGAAGAATTTTTGAACACGAATTCTAATATTACATTGTTTGAGAGGTGTGTCTTCCTTTTCAGATGACAGAGGTTTCAGAAATGCTCCAATTGGTTAATGCAACTTAATTTCTGTATTAAAAAGTTCTATGTAGTCAGACCTATTTTTAATTTTACAATAACATCGATAAATAATTCTGGTGTATGGTAATTATGAATTCTAATGCTGATGCCTGAATTGATTTCCAACTAATATTTTCCCTGTGTTCTATACACAATCAGCATAAGCGAGCAGCTCGTGTCTTTTGCTACTAATGGATTCAAAATTTGCCCACTACTATCTTCATTGCACGATAGGGTGTCATCATGCCTGTGGTCTTGACTGGTATCAAATGGTTCGGCAATATCTTTGAAAATCTGCACTGCAGATTTTGTGTCTACCAGAGTAATTGTGTGGAGGATTATCGGTTTCGCAGGGACGCCAAATTTAGATACAGTTTCGTAAAATTTCTCCGTATCGGCCTAACGAATGTAGCCTTATAATCAAAAAAGAGGTGGCAGGTTTCGATATGCTGTTCATGGATTTTCTGCAGTAATAGGTATAATTTGAATATCTGGTCAGTTATAGACTTAACAGGTCACACTGGTAACGACCGATCAATTAGCAACAGTTTGCATTAGTCTTTCGTCTTTCTTTTTCCACGGTAGTTAGCACATATTCAGGTTACCATTTTTAAATACAGGAAATGTTATGTTTAAACTCTAAACTTCGGACGTGCATTCGCTTAAAAGATTTTGCATATGATAGCTCATCGCCTCCAGCCGATGATTAGGACGGAACAAGCGTCACGATGGCATTCAATTTTCTCGACCGGCTAACTTTGGACCAACTTAGTTTTTTGATCATTTTCAAACACTATTTCGGCTCAAAATAAAAACTTTATCAGGCCATAAAAAAATAGTGTGGCCTAAGAGGGGGTTTCCTTCCGGGATTTTAATTTTAATATTTCATTTCAATTTGCATAGGAATTATTCACCCCCATAAAAAGTTATTGCACTTTGTAAGTGTTACATGCATCACTACTTCGATTGAATGGTAATGTTAAAACAGAAATAAGGAGCGTAAAATACAAGACTTATCCTTTGTTTGAAGCACAGTTTGATATCGGACACCTGTATATTGTCAGGCACACTAAACATAGCAATATTTATTACTCTTTCAAGTAAATATTTTAAGTGAAAAACAGAGTTTTCTTTTATTCAAAATAGTAACCACCAGTAACCCTAGTAGACCTAGTAACCCCTTACATCAGCGAGTATATCTATTTCCATAAATGTGTACAAATCGCGTTGGCGTTATTGCCATACCTTTCAAGGATACATAATTGACATCCATTTTTTTTTTCTTTGAACACTTTTCGATGTTCATTGTTGTACATCTTCGTTAACACAGCCATTCGCAATATAGCTGCTGTCGTTGTTTATTTTAATTTACCTTCCGGGTTCAAAGTTCATTGAACTCGCTCCCATGTAATGGTATTGTTTTACATTTCCGTTTTTAACAAGGTTGTTTTCGCTTTCTTGTTAATTGGAGTTTTTTTTTAAGTGTCAAAGGTTTCTAAGGGCAAAGTGAAGCGTTGGCTTTCCTAGCCCATGTCGGCTTCTTCTATTTTCGCGTGTTGAGAATAACAAATTGTGGATATTGGCAAATGGAAAATGTGTATTGATATTGTGTAAGGGAAAAGCTATTCACTGGTAAATAGTATTAAGCCCTTCTTGGAGATGTGTCTAGAGAAAATGTAAAGTTCATGTTGACTTATCTATGTGTCATTAGTAACTGAATCATATTAGACAAATTAGATTTGTTTTCTTGTGACCTTTTCGTGAAATATATTTGTAGAAATTCATTAAATTCGCATTGTTTGAAGTAAATTTTCATAGTCCAACTCCATCTTATGAGGCTAGATGCAGATTTATTCACTTGGAAAACCTACCTAATCGGAGCACCAAGTGTTCTGCATTGTTTTTATACAAACAAATTTGCGGATTTGTAGATTGTCTTCCGCTTCTCAGCTGCATACTCCCTAACGGTGCCTTGAATAATGAAATTTTAAATTTATCTGCACGCTGAAAAATCTGTCGTTTCATGTTGTTTGGATGCAAATATAACATGCGTTTAGAGCTTGTCGCAACAATAATAAACTTGTGCCCAAACCGCATTGTGCTTGTTATACAATATTACATGTTTGAGAGACAATGATTAATATGTTATAACATATGTGTATTTGTGTTTGTGATATAAATACAGCCGTGTGTGATGCACTGTTTATGGCCTCTCAAAAGCAAGAGAATGAGAGAGTGGCAACGAGTGTGTATATCTTGTATGTCTCTACCTGCATGTTTCCATTATTCTCTCAGTGAGTGATTCATAAATACTCCTGAATGTGCGTGATATACTGCGTCTTAAGTTCATGTATTCAGTCGTCAATGGTTCATCGGACAGAGTATATCAAAACCGCTTGTTCATTAAAAGAAGAACAAAACAAACGCTCGGACGGTTAAATGGTTTGTGATGTTGCTTTGGTTTTTGGGTATGTGTTTCGTATATACTCGTATGTATGTGTGCTACCAAAGGAGAAACGATACTCGAAAGGACAAGCCCGTGAAGCCCTTTGCTGTCCGAGCCAAAATATAATAAAAAAAACACATGTAATTAATACACGCTTGTCTTGTATGAACTAGATTTGTATATAACTACATTGTTTGTGTACCAACGCATACTGATAACCAACGCATATTTGAAACCTTCTGAACACAAAAACGTGAGAGATAACAAAGAAAGGAGGAACAACAGAGCAGCAGATTCTCATCATGAAAAAAGTAAAAAATTTACAATGCATGTAAAAATCATTTAAATCTTTTAATTTTTTGTATTAATTATTTACATATGTAAGTAAATAATGATTCGTTTTCTAAATCATAGAAATGTTGGAATGTTTGAGGCACTCAACTTATTTTCTTATCCATCGATTTACACAAGGTGTTTTGTTTTAAATATAGTTGGATTATTTAAATTTACATAATTTTTTAAATATCTACTGATCGTTCCACTTATTTAAGGTGTTTTGTTTTAAATTTAGTTGGATTATTTAAATTTACAATATATATATTTTTTAATATCTACTGATCGTTCCACTTATTTATTAAGAACTTTAATGAAATATTTAAATTTAGTTTATGTTGAAGTCAGGGGTACGTCAACTATGCAAGGTCGGCCATCCATTACATTATGGGATCGAGTTCAAAATAAAAGATTGGGTGTCATGTGTATCAAACCCGATCATTGCACCAGGGAATGCACATACAACTCATGCAATAAGTGATCCTCTAAAGACAATTCATTGATGCATCTTGAAAAACAAAAAATTCTAATAGTCTACCTTCACAAGTTGATTAAAAAATGAATCGTCTTGTGTAAGGACTCCCATAGCTCTCCTCGAAAGTGTTTTTGCGGAGTGCTCTTATAAAGGGCGTCCGAAAGATTTTTTAGGAGCATTGAATCATATTATCATTTTATTATCTTTGTACTCATAAAAAGGACCGTGTAGGGACTCCCATAACGCTCCTCAAAGGAGAGTTGTTATTTTATTATCTTTGGTATAATAAAATGTGGGGGACAGCCACAGGGCTCCTCAAAGAAGTGGTTGCGGAGTCCACTTATAAAGCGCGTCCGAAAGAGCACCGCATGTGATTGTTTTAGGAGCGGTGAATCATGAGAAACTCCTACAAAAATTACTAGAAGGAATATTAAAAAATTCTGTAAAAACAAAACAATCATTGAAATATACTTATATGTATTTCATTTGCCAAAAAAAAATATTTTAAAGAAAAACAGAGAATATGTATGATTGTATGTTTTTCTATGGTTGTTTTCGAATGACTTTACGAAGACCTTTTATAAAAATTAGAGGCGAAATAGGGAGTCCGTACGGAGTCTTTGATGGGTATCTGAATGAGCGTTCAGGGTAGTGCTATCGATTCAATTCATTGGTGGAAGGTTACGTTAAACTGCACAGCGGGTATCGGCTCGGTAATCGGGTAATCATCTCTTAATTTGCTTCATTTCAAAGCGAATTATCAAAAAGAAAACGATAAAATAAACAGAGTAACAAGTGTTATAAAATGTATCCATAATGCCTGCTCACACTATTGCGGAATCAGTTTTATAATTATATGTTCCTCTATAGTATATGTTGCGATCACCCATTTAGTTTACAATACCGGCAACTAACTGCTTCCACCAGACACATTACTTTTCATTCCATTGAATATGGCACTATTTTATTTAAAGCTAATATCCATTTTATACATTTATAACATTTCACAGTTTAAAATCAACAACACTGATGTTATAAAGATAAGTGTCATATTCTGAATCAGTTATAACCAAATCAATATTTAGAAAACAGGACCCATTTTCTAGAGAACGTAATCTCATAAAATCTCTTCAACATCTTAGTGGAGAGAATTAATTTTAAAATTTTTCAAATTGTATTTTTATTTTTGAAATTCTATTTTTTTATAGTATCGAATCAAACGTGTTGTTTAAATCAGCTGGTTTATCGTGTATTTATTTATAAAAACATTTTGTTTCCTTCTGATTTCATATAATGAGCAATAAGCGTAAAATGTTTTGGGGCAACAACCCAAGATATAAACAGACAAAATTTTCCGGACAAACATCCAGTAACAGGTTCCAGGTCTTATCTGATTTGGACGATTCGGACGCAGCAAGCCATGAAAGCGAGGAATATTCCTAATAACTAAAGTGCCACCTATTACTGTTGACAGCGAGCTCAACTTCAAAAATACCATCGAATTACTGGGACAAAAATGTAAGTACAAAAGGATGTCAATTGGATGTCAACGAAAATTATGTCCAACACATTGGCAGACTACGGAGAAATTGTAAACACCCTGAAGTCCAAGAACATTACTTTCTTTACACACCCGACTAAAGACAACCAAAAGTTTAAGCTCATGTTATTTGGATTGCCACAGATCAGTACGGGGACGATCAATGAGGAATTCGAGGCAAAGTTCAATATAGAACCTTTATCTGTAAAAGAGATAAAAACGGCGCGATCTAACGTAGACGATACCTTGTATATGCTTGAGTTCAATAGGGATCAAATCTCAAAGCGTGAGATTATAAAAATCAGATATTTTTGCGGAATTGCAGTTCAATGGAGAAATCCGCTACGAAGCAAAAAAGGACCTACCCAATGTTCCAAATGCGCCATTTATGGTCATGGAGCTTCAAACTGCCATAAAAAAGTCGCATGTTTAGGCTGTGCAGGACCTCATGACTATACCGTCTGTACCTTGGACAAAGTGCCATCAAATGGCCCAGTAATCTACAAGTGCTACAATTGCATTAAAAATAAGCGAAAAAATGCAAATCAGCGAGCTGATGATCTGCGCTGTCCGTTCCGTAGAGAATATTTAGAAATCCGGCAAAGAATTACTAGCAAAAAACCAAAGAGTCATTACTAAAGAGAAATTGCTTTAAGATACCGATTATTCCGAATATGAGATCTCAATTGTTAGCAAAGGAATACTAACTCCACGTACTAATTTCAATAAAGTAACCTACGCCAATATAGTTAAATCCCGACAGCAAGCGGAGGACAACGATATTTGTAACGAAAAAATTTTAGAAATTTATTTTGAAGTTCTCGATGCTTTGCAAAAGTGCCAGAACAAATATGACAAAATGCCGGTTCTTGGGATGACGCTTAAGCATGTCAAATAACGCGCAACCACAGAATGAACTTCAGATTATGCACTGGAACGCCCAGGTCATAACAAATCCGCCCACTAATACAGAGTTGAAACATATTCTCAATGAAAAACACATCGATATTATATTTATCAACGAAAGTTCCTTTTTTCAAATATGATTCATAGAGAAGATCGGTTGACGCATGGCGGAGGACCCCTTATTGGAATCAGGAAAAATATTCCCCACCAACGCCTATCAAAAATCCCAACAGTCACAATAGAAAATATTTCCATCTTAATTTATGTAAACAATCGTCCCATAAGACTTACTTCGGCTTACTGTCCGAAATATACAACAAGCTTTAACGACGATCTAGATAAAATAACACCGACAACAGGAAAATATTTCTTTATTTTCGGAGATCTTAATGCCCATCATACCAGCTGGAATTGTCATCGTAACAATAGAGCTGGAAATATACTTTACAATCACCAAATTAGATCCAACTATTATAACTTTAAATTATCCCAGCAGCTTCACACGATTTGGACAACAATTAGCACCCACTCAGCCTTCAGTGGTGGATCTTCTATTAACGAACAGCAGTTTATTTGTCTTACCAATAATAACCCATGAAGATATGCTCCGCTCCGATTATGTTCCTATGACTTGCACAATTGTTGGGTCACTCAGCGTAAAATCAAAACAAATCCCCCTGTACAATAAGGCGAAATAGACATCTATAAGAAAGTGGGTAGATGATGAAGTCAAAAATTCAAATTTGCATACTGCAATAATAACACAGAATAATGTTGAAGATGTATTATCAAAAACTACAAGCATTATCCAGGAGTATTCGAAACTGATACCAGTCGCCGAAATAGAAACAAGGCAGAAAATATTATCTCAACTCAGTCTATATTTAATTGGACAAAGAAAGAGATTCAGCCGCAGATTGAAGAGAAGTAATGACTTTGTTGAAAGAAGTTTAGTGATAGGTACTTTAAAACAGCTGGACCAGATGATAGACTATCACGTGTTAAATGACAGAAATAACAGCTGGTCTCATTTTCTTCAAGGGTTGCCACCTGGAAAGAAAAAGTTCTGGATACTATCAAAAAAGATAAAGGGAAAAAAGGTATCTGTTGGGGTACTGGATATAGATGGCGCTGATGTACACGACAATGAGGTAAAAGCAAATGTAATATGAAGAGTTTTCGAAGATATTACTCACAATCAAAATTCCCCGACTGAAAGGAAAGTTCTAAAACATTGCGAATGGCTAGATAATACATTTATTCCAGAAAACATTGACAACGAAGTAACATCTGTGGAAGAAGTAAAATTCTACGTATCTCAATTAAGAAACTTCAAAGTTCCCGGAATAGACAGCATTAAGCCTATTGTCCTCAAAAAGATGCCAGACTCGATTTTCAGTATAGTGACTAATGTCTTTAACTGGCGTTTAAAATATGGATACTTTCCAACTCTTTTTAAAAACGCCATAGTGATACCCATTTTGAAACAAGGAAAGGATCCAAAATCTCCTATGAGCTACCGCCCTATTAGTATGCTTAATTGTTTGGATAAGGCCTTTGAAAAGATTATTTTAAATAGAATTATCCAGTTTACAGAATCTAACTCTGTTTTAAAAGAAGAGCAATTTGGTTTCCGAAGAGAGCACTCTACAATACATCAAATAAAGAGGATAGTAAATCTTATTAAAAACAACAAATATCAGCGTAAAAGTACAGGTATTATTTTCCTAGACATTGAAAAAGCTTTCGACACAACATGGCACAATGGTCTCGTTTTTAAACTTAATAATTTTGGATATCCGATCTATCAACACTAGCTCTATACGCCGATGATACAGCCATCATATCAAGTGTAAAAGGCTCAAATAGCATCAATAAAAATATGAGAAAAAATATCGCACATGTTGAGAAATACCTTACTAAATGGAAAATTAAAATAAATGAAGGTAAAACACAGGCAATAATCTTCCCGTTTAATAAGTCGCCCAAGCGAATTCCCAGCATTTCACTCAGCGTACACGGGTGTCACATACCCATTCAAAACTCCATCAAATACCTTGGCATAATTAGCAATATGTCAAAAACGACTTTTTGCGAAAAAGAACTTTTTTATTGTTGAATATGAATCTTTGGGGACTTAGAAACAATATTTATTCCACGAGTTTTTTTTTAAAAATTTGTTGTATTTCAAAATGTAACACCGTTTAACCATTTTCGTGGGCTTAAAAATTAAAAAATTAAATTAAAAAAAAAAAAAACTGGAATTTTTTAATTTTTTACAATAAACTGGGTTAGTAGCCTTTCATTTAAGATGAATATTTCATTCGTACACTGAGAGAAAAAAAATTATTATAATAATAAGTGGTAAAGGTACATTTACGACTTTTTCATTTAAAATGGCACAAAAACGGCTAAAGATTTTTGGCCAAAATTTTCTATTTCTCGTTTAGAACCTTAAAATCTAAAATTCCACCAAGGCGCTTCACGTCACAAAGCTTAGTTTGGTCGTTATGAGTTGAGGAAGGTAAAAAAGCTAAAAATTTTAGATTTTTTCCATTTTTCTTGAAGTTTTTTCAATTTTTTTTCCAAACGAAACATTGTACTGGAGACTAGGAATTTGGGTAAAAAAAATTTTGTATTTGTGGGTCAATATGGGGCTCAACTAACGTGTCATATAAGCATAATTTGAAAATTTTCCTTTCAAAATTTGGATTGAGCTTTTTTGTAACGGCAGCATTTTGAACTCTTTGTCGAGTTTTTTCTCCAATTTTACCCGAATTTGAAAATTTTCCTTTCAAAATTTTGATTGAGCTTTTTTGTAACGGCAGCATTTTGAACTCTTTGCCGAGTTTTTTCTCCAATTTTACCCGAATTTCTATAGTTAGCGAAGTAGCTTTTAATTATAATTGTTCTGTAAATTTGATAATATTTTCATTTAATACAAGGTGGCTGATGAATATTGCTACATTAGGAAACTCAAACAACATTATTGCAGTGTATGGAATTCATTTTTCTTTCATTCATGTTTTAGAAATAATCTTACCATCTTACCAAAATTTGTTCATTACTGCTTGGAGAGGTGGGACAGGAATAGCCGCAATTGTTTCTCGAATAGATTGCTTTAGTTCATTCAAATTTGTTGGTTTTGTTTTGTAGACTTCCTGTTTGCAATAACCCCATAAGGCAAAGTCAGATGCAGTAAGGTCAGGTGACCTGGAGGGCCAACGGAATGTGGAGTTTCTGGATATCAGCTTATTTGGATATTTTCGCCGCAATTCTGTCATAACAGGCCGGGCTATGTGAGAAGTTGCACCATCGTGCTGAAACCACATAGAGTTGAAACATATTCTCATTCGGCGTAATTCTGGATAGAAAAACTCTCTCAACATGCTCAAGTATCGGTCTCCAGTAACCGTAACGGTGTGACCGTTTTCTTCGAAGAAATAGGTCCCGACAATGCAGCATGATGACACCACACTGTGACACGAAGTGGATGCAATTTCCTCTCATGGAGTATCTGTGGGTTAGAAGCACTCCATATTCGAGAATTTCGTTTATTTATGTTGCCGTTTAAATCGAAATAGGCCACGTCAGACATGAAAAGAAGCATTTGAAGCATCTTCTGGCAAACTTCCAAGCGAATCGAGAAGTCTGCTGTGTTCCCTGTGTTGGATATTTAAATTTTATATGGTAATAAGTCCAGATCTTTGTGCATAATTGACTGTCTGCTTATACCCATTTGAGCAGATAAACTTTTTGTCGAAACTCTGGGATTGTTTTGTATGGCAGCAGCTACAGCATCGATTGTTTCCTCCGTCCGAACCGTAAAGGTTGAAGGGTTTTGACTGTCCCATGCTCGGCAAAATTGTTAACAAGTCTTATTATGGTCCATCTGCTCGGAGGATTCATTAAATAGAAAAAAGTTATTAAATTTTTTTTTTTTTTGGTAGCGGCTTTCATCAGGCCATTAAGTTTAACGTAGAAGTTAAGTTTAACGTAGAATACGCCATCCGATAAGACAGAAAACATATATAACAATAAATGATAAATAATATAAGCAAATGAATTTATTGTTATATATGTTTTCTGTCTTATCGGATGGCGTATTCTACGTTAAACTTAATGGCCGTGTCTCTGACACAGCCTGCAGGGACAGTCCGTGGCCGAAGGCCTCGGACAACTGTCTGATGCATTTTTTTTAAACTTAATTTAATTTATGTATTTTAATTAATATTTTTATTGAAATAAGATCTGCGAATGTTGAGAGGGCCGCCCTAATATTGAAAAAGGTTTACCTTATCGTATATTCGCATTAGCATTCGAGCGTTGTGTGAAAGCTTTACGCTTTACAATTCAAAATTAATGTTACAACAGCTTTATTGAAGCTTTCGCAAAAAAGCTTTATTACGTTAGCTTACTGTTTGTTTCACATTTTACTAGATACATGTTGCCAAGCAACATTAGCTTGCTGTTCGTTTCACTTTTTACTAGATACATGTTCCTAAGCAATGTTGAGCAACCAAAAACACTCAACCAAACACCACACATATGTTTGAGTGTATGTGTTTAAACAATTTTCATTTGAGAAATTAAAATACTAGAAATATATCAACCAATATGAAATGTATATCAAACGAAAGATAACATCTTCATTTACCTACAAAAAAAATTTTAAAAAAATTCATCTAGTCGTTTCCTCAAATTCAATGAAATAAAGATTACAACAATAAAAACCTGACATGGCTCCTCATACCGTAAGGTAAGACGTATTCTACGTCAAAAATGCTTGATTAAAATTTCAAAATTGTGCCGAGAAAAAAATTCTCTATACAAAAATTTTGAAAATATATTTTTCTGTTTATGTTCATCAGGCACGTCGTTTGAGCCCCGTATTGACCAACCAAAATAAAACAAACTTCGAAACTTCAATGCCCGGTAGGTGATTGACCGTAGACAATAGACCCTATTGTATACAATATAAAGAAAAGCCTCCAAGGCAATAAAGGAAACAGTTCTAAATTAATATCGTATTACAAGAATAAAACATAAACCGAACTCATATACAGATTGATAAATATCCGAGCTATTGTTAATGCCAGATTTTGTATGAACACTTTAAATGTTGCAATACAATCCATTAGAAACTCTGCATTAGATATGGTCACGCAAAAAAGATTTAATCTCGCTCCATTGCTGAAAATTGCGTTCAAAACTGGGTTCATAGCAATTTGTTGACAATAATTTATTACTGGTTTCCATAGTTTTCGCAATAAAAGTTCTGGTGGGTTTCAACGACTTATTGTTGATGTGGTGTCGTTGTTATATTTCAATTTGGAAAATGTTTGTTTTATTTGCATTCCCGATGTGGGAAAATAAATACATACTACATATAAATATGCACCAAATATGTCCTCAAGTAGAGGACATTCAACTCTGAAATGGCAAAAAAAAAGATACAAAATACTTTTTATGTTGTCGCAGTTTCAAAATACAAATTTGCAATTTTGTTTGCTCTGCAAATGGGGATTCATAGTGTTTTTGTCTTGCTTTCGCTGATGCAAGTAAATAAAAACAGACACAGCCAGCCATCTGAAAACATATATATTATGAAGGGTGTGCCAGTGGGAAAGACAACATTAAGAGCGCCCAGCATTGTATAATATATTGGATAAACGAAGTGATTGCAAGGGCTTTGTTTATATATATGGATCTGTTATAAAAGCACACGAGAGACGATGGATATCAAATAATGTTTCTCCAAATTGGAAAAACACAAGAATTTGCGTGTGTTAGATGGATCACGAATCTAGGCGAAAAGAAAGCTATGTATGCTGCAGAGCTGTAAACGAATCATTATTTTTTGAGTTAATTCGCGAATCATTCATGCACTGAACCAGCAAACTTTTGAATTAATTTTTTTCGTTTTGTCTGGCCTCATTTTTAAAGGAATACGGACCGATGATTCCAACAGCAAATAAACCATACGAAACAGTGTAACGGTAGATCAATTATCTGTACAGGTGGCTCATCCGCCCAAATGGGGAAACCTGCGTTGATTACGTACCCAGTTGGCCACCAGAAATTTGGCACTATATGTTGCTCGAAGGGTACTAAAAACATTTTTCCCGGTACGCTGATTTTCGTAATACAGCCTAATAATTTAGATACGTTGCTGCAGTGTTAGTTGTTAGTTAGTAGTGTAAGTTTTTCCTTGATGAATTGTCAAACTATGCTGTATGACAATAAGTTTGACACAAGTCACGCGTGATCTGTGAATTAAAATCAATAGAAAAAAATTACATGAGGTGTCAGGGGACACCCGGTTGGAACAAAGTTCCTTTCGCTATATATTATGTACTAGTTAGTTCCAAAACGCCTAAGGCGCGTGGTGAAAAATACGATAATTTAAATGGATCTTAAAAAAAGATATTTTGTGTAAAATGATAAACTTTTTATAAGAAATTTTTTACTCATTGAATGTATTTTTTTAAACCAAGTATATTTTTAGGTCCTTTTTATAAGAATATGTATTATATTTTCTCGAAAAGGTCCTCTATTTAATGAGCGGTACTTCCTTTATGAAATCTAATGTATTTTTTTACGAAAGGTACAATTTTTAATAAGAAGTACTTTCTGCAAGAAAAAGCCTAGGAGTATGAATTTTTGTTTACAAAGAAGTACTTTTTTTAAGAACAGGTACTTTTTACAGAAGTGGTATTCTTTTTAGGAAAAGTTTTTTTTTAAAAAAAATTTATTATTTTCAGAAAGGCTACTTTTCTCGGGAAAAGAAAAGGTATTATTTTAGTTTTAAGAAAAGGTACTTTTAAGAAAAGGAATTTTTGTAAGAAAAGGTATTCTTTTTAAGGGAAGGTACTTTTTTTTTTAATAAATTGGTTTTAAGAACAGGTACTTTTTAAAGAAGTGGTATTCTTTTTAGGAAAAGTTTATTTTTAAAAAAAATTTATTATTTTCAGAAAGGCTACTTTTCTCAGGAAAACAAAAGGTATTATTTTATTTTTAAGAAAAGGTACTTTTAAGAAAAGGAATTTTTGTAAGAAAAGGTATTCTTTTTAAGGGAAGGTACTTTTTTTTTAATAAATTGGTTTTAAGAACAGGTACTTTTTAAAGAAGTGGTATTCTTTTTAGGATAAGTTTATTTTTAAAAAAAGTTACTATTTTCAGAAAGGCTACTTTTCTCAGGAAAACTTTTTTTATTTTATTTTTAAGAAAAGGTACTTTTAAGAAAAGGAATTTTTGTAAGAAAATGCATTTTTTTTAAGGGAAGTCATTTTTTTTTTTAATAAATTGGTTTTTTAAAATATGGGAAGTTTTTTAGAATTGGTCTTTTTTCAAGAACAGGTACAATTTTAATAGTAGGTATTTATCTCAATAAAAGTTATTATGTTTTACATAAAATATACTCTTTAAAGAAAAGGTAATTTTTTTAAGAAAAGGAAATTTGTTGTAAGATAATGCACTTTTTTAAGAAAAGGTATTTATTTAAAAAAAATTATTATTTTTATGAAAATATACTTTTTGTAAGAAAATTAACTTTTTTAAGCAAAGGTACTTCTTTCAGTTAAGGTATTTTTATAAGAAAAGGTATTCTGTTTTAGAATATGAATAAATATTGTTTTTGAGTAAATTTAATTTTTTTTACGAAAACACACTTATTTAAGAAAATGTTCACTTTGGTTTTCTAAATTTACCTATTATTCGGTTCAAAACTACAATATGTAATAAACAGGCTCCACCTAGAAAATTTCCCGGTAGACAAGAAATTTCTCCCTATATGTTAGTCTAGACACAAACCAAACTAAAAGTACGAGTGTAAGAGTAAGTGTGCTGCCAAATGTAATTCCATGCTTAGGGTTGTATTTCATGGATTTTCCAGTCTTGCACTTTGGCTTTTCTAATTGTACTTTTTATTTGGTTCAAAACTACAATCTGTGGTAAACAGGCTCCACCTAGAAAACTTCCCTTTAAACCAAACCAAACCAAACCAAAAAGTACCCACTATAGTTGATAATAATGGGTCGTAATAAGTAGTTAAAAAAAGTTGTTTACAATTTTTCATTTAGCCCCCATCCCGCTACGTGCGATAAGAAACTTCGTTCCAAAAACTGAAAATTAATCACACACAATAACCAAATATCCATTACTAGTAATCTTAGACCCAGTTTCGCCACTGGAACTTAAAGCCCACTAGCCACTCAAATAAACTTTAATAGACCGCTGTATAATATGAAAATTGTTGTGAGGTTTTAACCGAAACTCGCCCTTAATCTTGCTTGAAATGTCATCCCTCTATAAAGGGTCACGTTTTCCACGACTACGTATTAACCTAAACAAAAATATTAGGGTGTACTGAAAAATGCTTTTTCTGTAATTTTCAACAAATTAAAGAGCCCATTATGTGGCCGTCGGTGGTACAATGGTTAGTGTGCGCGCCTCTTGTACATGAGATCCTGGGTTCGATCCCTTGATTTCTTTCGACCACCTTAAATTTCTTTCGACATTTCTTTACCCCCTCCTTTCTCTTCAAAGTTACAATATTGCACTCTCTTAAACCCTTTAAAGATCCCGAAACTCAAATATAAAGATCGCGTAGCTCATAAATTTACTGTAATTTTTTAAATTGCTGATTATTGTCCACGTGTTGATCCAAAATGGAAGCATCTAAAGTAGTACAACTCATGGAAATATTAAAAAATAATAATTCTTTTCGGAATGTTCCAAAAATGTTTAAATTGATTGAAATATGACCATCCGGAGAATAAAAATATTAAAACATCAACTACTCTTGGACGCCACAAAAAGATTGGTGACCGCAGTTGGCGACAGTTGGCAAAATTAGTGACAAGCAACAATGCAATTAACCCCGCTGCGGTATTAAAAGCGTTAAATATTGACCCCAGTGAGTGGACTGCTGTCGAATTCTCAAAAGATTCTCAAAAGAAAAGAAACAAAAACAATTTTCATCACAAACTAATATAAAGCTTCGTAAAGAAGTCGCCAAAGTCTACGAAAACTGGACAAAGGCTGACTGGAAGAAGGTAAAGTATTAAATTTGACACGTTTTCAATAACAAAAATGCAATTATGATTTGTGTTTATGGTTATATTGTCTGATGAGACTAAAATCAATCGATTTGAGTCTGATGACCGTGATTGACACTGCACCAAAGATCCAAATACTACTACCCCAAATACAGTAACATAATACAGGTAATAATTGAAGGTATTATGAAAAAGAACAATATATTTAAATTCAGCGAAATCGTTTCCCAGCTGCTATAGAAAAAACGGATCTTGCTACTAAAAGAGTAATTCTTCAGCATGACAACGAAACGGTTAAACACTCCGCTATTTGAAGCTATGAAATGGCCAGCGCAGTCACCGGGCATAAACCCTATCGAAAACTTTTGGAGTTACATGAATTTCATCGCAACAAGTACCCAGATTCAGTAGCATTTACCTACCTTATTACAGTTCCTACCACCGTAATGGACTGCCCCAATATTATAAAATTAATGCTTACAAGAAATCAATCGACTTTAGCTAAGGAAACAATTTTATAATTTTTTTATTTTTTTTTTGTTGTTGTCTCCCTTTTTAACTTTTTTTTCAAAATTGCCTTCCAAAAATACGTCATATTCGAAGGTTTATGGTGCAATATTTTTCCCCCTGTAAAGTGATACGGTCTAACGTACATGTTTCCACGTAAGTATATGAAGGTTGAGGAGGAAAAACCCGAATGCTTCCACGAAAGTACATGGGTGTGTAGGATGAAAGCACGCAAATGTTTCGACGTAAAAGCATACATGTTTGTCTGTAAACATTCTAAATACAAACAGCTAAATACATGTGAGTTTGGGACTTTAAAACATATGAATGTTTGGAGTGTGTTCCAAACATATACATACATGGTCTCTACTGAATAAGTTTAGGACAATACCGCCTCTAAAACTTCCTTTTCAATACACTGTAATAAACATTCACACGAATTGCTATGTCTATGCGAGCAAGCACATTTACTTACATATGTATATCTCTTGTAAAATTCCAAAAGCAAAAACTTTTTATATATGTTATAATTCCCCCTTTCAGGCCCACTCGCAACAAAGCTTACGAATGCATTTATTGTTCGTTATGTGGTGTTAACTTATGTATGTACATAACATTGTGTGAGAGAAACTATAACATTCATTTGTGTTGTCACGTCATTCGTTAAATGCTTTTAAAAACAAACAGACACACATACGTGCGAAATTCATCCACAATTCTACGAATGGTGAGTGAAGTATATTGTCTATAAATGCCATTCATGGTTTAGGCTTTCCCTCTCTACAGATCCATTACTCCATCTCACATACACAATGTGTATTACACATATTGCCACAAAAAATAGGAAGCTACCCAGCGGCGGAAATCAGGAGCTGGAAGGCCTGAAATCATGACCAAGAAGGCATTCTATAGAATACGGCAGGCCTTCCCTACACAGTACCCCCTCCTTTCTTTTTAACATTGCGTGAGATTGGGAGGCAAGACCTTCCATCACTCTGTACTAGAAGGCCTTATGAAGGCTTGCAAAAAGAGTAGATTTAGAAGGACTTACGTAAAAATAAAAAAATGTATATGGAAATTAGCTCCATATTTAGGGTTTTATACTTTAACCAATTGTAATTCTTATAAATGATTTTTTTTAAAATTCTACAGCCACAGGAATCGAACACACGACCTTAGAACTTACAATATGACGCTTTATATACTGGGCTATCGGATGTTATGATTTTGCAACGACGAATTGCGAACATGAGGAAAGACAGGGTTTCATGAACAACAGCGTCTTCTGGCATTATTTTAACAGGCCTGCGGAAGCCTTATAAAATCATGCATTTCGCAGGCATTATTAAAGTAGGCATTACCAAAGAATGATTCCGCATGCCTTATTCGTGGAAGGCCTCGCAAATTCCGCCGCTGGGTAGGAAGACTTGTTGTTATTGTATGTTATTGTATTTTTTTAATTTGTGTTATTTATCCGGTTCTGTTGTCCTGTTGATGTGTTGGTTTATTGAGCGGAAGTGTGAGATTATCACATTTGTGTCAACGGAACACACAAAGAGTTCTGCAAATTAATGTCCTAAGTAATTAAAAGCTATGTACGTTGATCCCACAGTATTGGCTCGTTACATGCAATATACGATTCTTTTAACAGCGTCAAAAATTATACTGTCTAAATGAATTTTATTTGATGTCAACCCTGTCACTGATTAAGTTGAAATGGTAATAAATAACCTCGAGTTTTGCACCTCATTAGCAAGTTTGACTTCAAAACCGATCATTTCCAATTGCATTTAGCTGCAATCACGTCTTAATAACATATGGTTTTGTGATAGAAAAATGGGCGTAGTGTCTAATACTGGGAAAAACACGGATAGTTCTAAGTATTGAGTAGGGATATGACTTTTTTCTAGCATCATATTGGAATGGTCGTACGTTATGAGAAATGCTACAAAAATATATAAAAAAGTGTTCTTCGTTAATTTCCTGACAAAACCCATCCCCACGAACTCGATCAAAGTTTTCGGATTTTGGAGTTTTGTCACTTTTGGAATTTTTACAAAATTCCCGAACATTTTCATGAAATTACTTAAGCTTATTCAAAAATGAAAAATATGAAAATTTATGTTTTTCACTTTTTTTTGCAAAATATTTCATTGAGATGACCTTTGAGACAATTCCAACTCCAATTTTAAAATATTTTAAAATTCGGAACAGGTTTTTATAGCCGTGCCTTGAACCTGGATTTTATACTATGGTCCATAATTCGGTTGCCAAAACTGGTTATTGTGTCTACTCGTCAAACCCGAATTTTTGAACCGGTTGGAGTACATGGATCTTGTTTGCCACTCACAATTTGACTTACTATTGATGTATCACCCATATTGGGCCATCTTGGCGATTTTTCCTCGGCGTCCGCTGCTCTCACCCACCAACCCATCGTTGAGAAAGTCTGGCATGTTACTGGAAGCGTCCAGACTTCAGTAAGAAGTCCCTTGTACGTTGAATGGTGTCCAAGTTCGCGTAAATACAAAAGCTGAAAACCTGAAATTTTACTTTTTTCAGAAACTGAATTCCTTCAAATTCAGATTAGGCTAGACGATTTTTTTAAACCCTTCACCGTTTAATAATTGGATTGAGCATAATCAATTTCAGGAAAAATTTCGGATATTAAGTAAATATTGCACATCATCTAACATATTGGAAACATGTGGTAAAATTCCAAATTCTGAATAATTTAACCGATTTCATGGGTAAGGATTTTATCCCAGAATACTTGCTGGTGTATTAATTCTATAAAAAAAATCAATGAGTGTTCGAACTCATGGGCGATGTGTTAACACTTTTATGCTACACTTTACCTGTTCGATTTCTATGAACACATTAGTAAATGTTACATTGGAAAATAAAAAAAATTTCAAGCTCTTTTAAACATTAATAAAATTATTTAATAAGTATTGATCAAGGTTTATATGATGCCCAAAATGCAGTCAATTCCAAAAGCCATTATACGAAATGTACTTACTTCCATTATACATAAAATTTGGTATAAAATCATTTTTGTTTTGTGCTGAAGGCTCTTTTGCCATTGCACTTTCTTTTTGTCTTACATCTGCTTTCACATTAGATGAAATATTGTTAAAATAAATAACGCAATATTTAGCTCACTGAATTAATTGTTCTTGTTCTGTCATAAACAGAGCGACGACAAAAAGTATTTAATAGTATAGAGAACTTACTGCACTCTTTTTCCACTCTCATGTATAGAGTCTGAGTAAAAGAGCATATACGAATCTTAATCTCTTTATAGAATATTTCAATATAAATGCACTATTTCCACAATGTTTTTACATAAATCAATACAAAAAGCGTAAATGTTTCAAAAGGCATCAATGTTTCACATCAAAATTGTGAATGGATCAAGGTATGACAAAAAGAGGGTAATACATTTTGAATCATTCGCCAGATGTTGCCAGTGCTTTTGAGTTATACAATTCGTTCCATGAGTTTTCAATATTATTCAATACACTTTGGCGACGACGACCTGCTTTTTTGTTCGCTGCCGCTACATCAATACCATCATACTTATTTTCAGGCAGAGACTATTGTTGTACAACAACCACGTATGTGATGCTACCGCTGTGTATGTTAACAGATGTAAACACATCACACAAATTTAAAAAGTCATATTATTAGTATTGAGTCTAACATTAACACATTTTTGATTTTGTATTTATGGATGCCTTTTTAAGTTCAGTTGATGGATTTTAAAATTAATCTGATGTCCTTCGTAATCCAACTGACGTTATTTAAATATCGGTTAATATCTTTTAACATGCAACTGATGTATCTTCAATAAAAATTGATGGCCTTTAAATTCCTATTAATGACTTTTAAATTTCAATTTATACACTGCGGTTCACTTATTTAAAAGCATTAAAATTCAATATTCAGCAGCCTGTATCTTTTGCAATTTGTAACCAATTGAAGAATTTTAAAAAGGAAATAGAAGCTAGACATCTTGAGATATAAAAAAAATCATGACAATAGCGGTTTCTTACCTAAAGATCTTTTTTTTGAGCAATTTATAAAAAAAGTCCACAACTGTGTATTTTTGGGGTTCACTTGAATAAAGGCACTCTTTCAATTAAGCGATGATTTTTTGTAGGGAGCGTTTGGTAATTACAATTTGTTACATCTTAATCATTTTACGAGTCAAAATGGTAAGACAAAAAATTTTAAATCTATCGGAAAAAATCTAAAATCGATGTTTACCGCTCTGAAGGATATTCTAACAGCGCAATAGCTAAAAAAAATTGGACGGAGCCCAACAGTTGTCGACAATTACACCAAGGCCCCCGAGGATTTTTGAAACAATTTTAAAGGAAAGGATTCATTGTTTTGATCTTCGTATGATTGATTCTTATTTTTATCTTCTAATTCTGCCTTATGCTTGTCAAAAATGAGAGCTCAAGCTGGAGTTGAAGCGAGCAAGTCATCAGTACGCAGAGTAATTAAGAGCTGTGTGTATCTTAAATACCTGAAATTACAAAAAAAGCCGCCACTTAATGCTCCTCGTAAGGAAAAACGGCTTCAATTCGCAAGAGACTACATGGTATGGGATGTGCAGCCAATAGGTCATGTAAATGACTGAAGAACCGTTGTATTTACGGATAAGAAGAAGTTTAATTTGGATGGGCCTGATGGCTACAACTATTATTTCCATGATCACCGCAAAGAAACGAGTGTTTTGAATCGACATTTACGTACTATGGCACCATCGATCTTGAGTTTCAAAGTGCAAAAATAACTGGTGCAAGCTATAAAACGATATTGAAATCGGCTGTTTCGAAGTTTAGTGAACCAATTGCTCCCATATCTTGGGTATTGCAACAGGATAATACCCCTCACAAAGCCAGGGTAGTAAAGGAGCTCACTGTAAGCCAAAATTTTAATATTCTTGATTGGCCACCCTATTCGCCACTTCTAAACATTATCGAACATGTCTGGGGTTAGTTACCTCGTAAGGTCTATGAAGGAGGTTGACAATTTGATGACGAGCAGTCACTAATTCGGGCCACTAAGGATGCTTGTAATCAAATTTCGTTGGATTACATAAATTCTCTTTATCTCTCAATGAAAACCCATATATTTGAAATTATTAAAAACAGAGGGGGTTATAGCCATTACTACTAGTTCTTAAATAAAGTAAAAGATAAAGTAAAAGATAAAGATAAAGTAAAGAAAAACTGTTTTTCATTAAAATTTGTTAGTATCTTTATTCAAGTGAACCAAAAAAAATAGCACAATTTTGAACTTTTTTATAAATTGCTCAAAAAAAGTTCTTTAGTTGAGAAACCACCATTGTCATGATTTTTTTTAATATCTCAAGATGTCCAGATTCCATTTTCATTTTAAAATTCTGCAATCGGTTACAATTGAATATGGAATTTTCAGTGCCTTTAAATAAGTGAACCGGAGTGTATATAATTTTATTTTCGACTTGAAGTCTTTTCTTGATTAGAGTGATTGAGTTCATGTGCAGCATTCGTGATGTGAAGAGATACAAGTGAGAAAATGATAAAAGGATAAAAAGAGAGAAAATTTAAAAATTTACTCTTTTTTAAGATACAATTTTCGGAGATATAAACGAAAAAAAATGGTTTACTTTTTCCGATTTGCAGTCGGCAAAACGCCAGCATTTATTTTTTTGACAAAGTCGAAATGCCCGGGCCTGATAGTGCTGGATTTACTTCTGTTACCGGAAAAAAGGGCAGTAGAAATCAGGGGGTACTGTATGCCATCGACACTCTTATGAGACGGATGCCGCCGGATAATGAAAAAGGGGTTAGAAGAATGGAAATGGCAACATTGCCATTCGTATCTGATCCTAGTCTAGATTTGCGCCTGGTTGCATTAAATGCAAAAGTGGAAAAACTCTGATGAAACATCAAAAAACGAAAAACTTAGGCCGATGTTGATAATGAGATCGGCCAGCTGCGTACAGAGAACAGCAACACGGCAGGCGATTTTAAAAAGGATATGAAGACCATTGCGGACATGACAGATCACAGGAACGATCTCGACAAAATTATTCATAATGAAGCCACGGATGACGCTGGGTGCATGGACGTTTCAGGACGTACTGCTCGAGCAAAAACCCCACGAGCAGTACGAAAAAGAAGTTGTGCCGGAACGAAAGATGGCTGAGGCCAAATACGTTCCGGCCAAGACCACCCAGTTGATAGACCGCGGCGGTAGAAATAAAAGTGAGAATATACCTGATTTATATTTGTATAGTGTTAATGTGCGAGCGGTACCGGCAAAAATTAAAGCTGTTTTATAGCACGAGAATTTTAATGTATGCATAATGGGGCATTCGATGACGGACATTAGGGCCTTCAGTTTTGAGTACTATGAAACTATTAAAAATTTGTTGAAAGAGTGTGGGTATGGGTTTTACATGTATACACCGAAATCGCCGACTCCCTTTGCGGCGGCTATCATTGGATTAGTAGTACCTAAAACTGTATTTCAGTTGGCTTAAGATGTAACTAAATTAGAGGGATATAAATGGCTAATTCATCTTCCAGATTTTCTGATGTTGAACCGTTTTACGCAATAAAATATATTTTGCACTGCAGGGTCCTTAACCGCAAGGATAAGAGAACGGGGGTTACGCAGTGTCCCATTTACAACAGCCTGTCTGGCCAAAGTCCACAAGCTACCCTAGAGAATGCCCCTTATGGTTCTGGGATACTTTCACCTTATAGCTTTTGTCCCGTCATCCATATAAGCGATATATTTCCCACCCACATTTTTGAGAGTGGCCAGGTAGTGCAAGGTTCCATTGAAGTGGAGGCCAGATCCGTCCTTTAGCTGTGCCTCTGTTAACAAACCTTGTAGAGGTCGGGGTGTCCAATTCGTGTGGGTTATGTGTCATGATAAACATTTCGTATACAAGTCCTGTAAGATCTAAGATCATCCTAAGGGCGATAGACCCAATTCTTTCGCATTGGGAGTGATACTATTGAACGCATCCTAAATATCAAGAAAATTTATCAACCTACAATTTTTGGCAGCCAACTAGCTCATCCAGTGCGGTCTCTATAGATCTGCCCTTTCAGTACGTATGCTGCCCATCAAATAACAATCATTCATAAATACACGCCCACAACTGTTCTTGCATAAGCTGTTCCAAAGTCTTTAGTAGGACTGATGACTGGCTTGTAGGCCTAACATATTTAGGAGCAGTGTGAGAGGTCCTTCCCGCTCCGGGAACAATTTTGTATCCCCTCAACCTCAAGCCATGTATCTGAAGTCCATACACATGATGTATATCTTTATCAGTCAATAGATCGGCCACAGCCTGAAGATCTGCTTGCGATACCATGTCGCGCTTAAGAGTCTAAAAGGATTTCAAGCTGCCTATCTCCCATTTCAGCATAGATTTAGTAGAATTTCAATGGCAACTACCAAAGTACAAGATCTACACATTCAGCAACTTGTCAGAGGAAAGGGTATCCATAAGGAAATTTTGTGCAATACCACTACAGGTTATCCACTCCCAGAAAAGTTCTTCAGGACTATTTTACAACCTCATGAGGTCAGACGTTTTACACATATTAATTGGCCGTCGGTGGTGCAATGGTTGGTGTGCGCGGCTGTTTTACATGAGATCCTGGGTTCGAACCCTGCTCCGACAACCTTAAAAAAAATGTCTTTCGGCGGCGGTCACCTCGTACAGTGACGGCGACACTATCGAGTATATAGCCATGAAAAAGCTTCTCAAACTACCGTTCGGAATCGGTGTAAAACTGTAGGTCCCAATCAGTGAGTGAAAACTGGAAAGCGCTCAGCTCAGTGATTGTGAGAAGTTCTCCCCGGTCCCGTCATGGGATGTAATGGGAAACCATTTTTTTTTTTTTTAATTAAACAAACAAATTAGACATATTTCAACATATTCTTCCAACTGGCTCTATACTTCGCCCTTTCTCGCCAGTTGGTAACACCAAGGATACGGAGGGATTCTTCTGCCTGGTCTTTCCAACGGAGTCTTGGTCGTCCTCTTTTCCTGCTTCGGTCGGGTACGTTATCGAAAACCTTTCGCGCTGGCTCATCTTCAATCATTCTGCCAATATGGCCAACGCAATTGGCCTAATTTGATTCGCCTAGCTATATCCACGTCAGAATATAGACTATATAGCTCTGCGTTCCAGCGGCGTCGGTACTCGCCGTTTTCTTTAACAGAACAATATATATTACGGAGAATTTTTCTCTCGCAAACTCCCAGGTGTTTTTCATCCGCTTGCGATATGACCCAAGTTTCGGCGCCATATACCAAGAGAGGTAACATGAGAGTCTGATATAGCTGGACTTTTGTCCGTCGAGAGAGGGCTATGTTCCTAAACTTCGTGCTGAGCTCAAAATAGCATATATTTGCAAGCACAATACTCCTATCTATCTCCAGGCTGACGTTGTTGTCCTTGTTCACGGCGGATCCAAGGTAGACAAATTCATCTACCACTTCAAAATTAAATCGGTTGTCAACGTTCAAGTGCGGACCAAGTCGAGAGGTAGTTAACACCATCAATTTTGTCTTGCCCTCATTAACAGCAAGAATCCCGATCGCTGATTCCTTTACGATTCTTGAAAATACTGCAGTAGCCTCTCGCAAATTTCGTCCAATCATGTCTATGTCGTCAGCATACGCCAGCAACATACGGCTTTTTGTGTTAATGGTCTTGTTCGTATTTATCTCCATTAAGATGTTGAAGAGATTGCACGAAAGTGTGTCGCCTTGTCTCAGTCCTCGCTTGGTGCAGAATGGTTCAGTGAGGTCTTTTCCCACTTTCACTGCTGATTTGATGTTGGTCAGCGTCGTTCTACAGAGGCGGATCTGTTTTGCCGGAATACCAAGTTCAGACATAGCTTCGTACAGTTTTCCCCGTATGGGTAATCGACAAAAAGGTGGTATGTATCGATTTGCTTTTCGTGGGTCTTTTCCACGATCTGGCGTAGCGTAAATATTTTGTCAGTCATGGGCTTGCTGGTCTAAAACCACACTGATAATATCCAATAAGGTTTTCAATAATTCGTTTTAGTCTTTCACATAATTCGCTCGACACGACCTTATACGCGATGGATAAAAGACTGATACCGCGATAGTTGGAACAGGCACACGGATCACCCTTTTTGAATACAGGACGTAATAGACTGAGATTCCAATCGTCGGGCATAGATTCCCCCAGCCATATACCGCATATCAGTTGATGCATGTGGGCTATCAGTCCTTCGCCACCTGGCTTAAAAAGTTTAGCGGGTAGGCCATCCGCACCAACGGCTTTATTATTCTTCAGGCGGGAAATCGCCGTTCTAATCTCGGCTTGGTTGGGGGGAAGGGGGGGGGATACAATCTACACTATCTTGCACTATCATTACCCCCTGATCTTCAGTGGAAGAATCTGAGTGGAGTAGTGCTGAAAAGTGGTCTCTCCAGATTTTGAGCACACATTGCATCTCAGTTAACAAAAACCCCTTTCTCGTCCCTGCAGGAGGGTAGCCCATTATTAGGCCCGTTATTCAATCTTCTTATCCTCTGGAAAAATCTTCGGGATTCACCATTGATTCTGCACATTTCGGTTTTTTCACTCTCTCTCTACTGCCACTGCCATTTTTTCAGGTAACGCAATCCAGTATTTTCCTTAGCCTCGACGCATCGGATGTACGGGTCTACTATTGATTTATAGAAGAGTAGCTACGAGTTTCTTTTGGCCCACCTAATTGTATTCTTAAATTTCCTTAGCTCAACTTTGGCATTATCCTAGACCCTTCGTACTTGTGCGACTTGTTGAGAGTACCCTTAACAAAGTCCCAAACAACTCTTGCGATTCCTCTCGTTATGGCACGTTCCAATCCTACAACAATCCGATGTATTTATGACCGGAAAACAAAATGATATCAAGGGCATTCCTGGTACTATGCTGGTACTCCGTGGCAAAGGTGACAATTAGTAGCCTTTGATCTGGAAATGTTGACGAAAATCGGCTCATTACCACAATTAGTTATAGCAAGGCTAGCATCTGGCAGGTACTCAATGTCTGTTTAATAAAAATATATCCTTTTTAGAACCCCTAGAATGTCAGATATTGGAAACGAGCACTCTTTAGGGTGCTTAGAAATATGTGACAAAATATTGACATTTAATACAAATGTGAAAATCACGAAAGCATTTGTGATATATAATTTCAAAATAATAGTTAAAAATCAATACACCCCATCTAAAACAAATACTCACTTTTGAGTGGACATGTACTAGTGCTTCGTATGAAGTTGGGTTTTAAAGATTTTAGGTCAAAATATTGTTAGGATATAGGGAAAAACAATTGCATTTAGATGTCTGTTTTCTATTGTTTTTGCGAAAATGACATCAACAGTCACAACTAATTTAATTAATCCACATTCTCGTATGGCAAAAAAAAAATTCTTGATGACATAAAATAACTACTTCTGTTCATGTGCTTAATGGCACGAAATGGATTTTATGATCGCTGGCATAGTTACTGTTTTTGCCTTTCGTTACATAGAGGACTAATATCTCGAACCATGTTGCTTTTTACTATAAAAAAAAAATAAAAACTATATTAAGCAAAAATATATTACCAAGTTTTTATGATACTTTGTCGAGGGAGATTTTGAAATGAAATGCTAGGAGATGCGATTATTAGAGACATGTAGTTAAAAATGTAGTATAGCAGATTTAAGGTTTCCATTTACTAGCATGCATGCCCATGGTTAATTACACTGTGGAACAGAAAAAAAGTCCAACGTTCAGACAATGACAATGGTACAGAGGTTAACAAAACATACGTGTATCGGCGCTTTCAAAGTTTACGTTCGATTTTTGTTTAAGGGAGGGTGAAATTCTCCTCCTTTTACACATTCTTATTATGAATCGGCATAGGAAACCATGTTATCCTTAAATTTAATTGTCTTAGATCCTCGTTATATTTACAGTTGTAGTTTCCTTTAAGGCTGTAAGAGATCATGTCTTCCCCAGTAAGTGAAAAAAATATAAATGCCGCGGGTGGGATTCGAACTCGCATTCGCTGGACGATCGTTTCGATGTTTGTGAAGCATCATCTTCAGCAGGGTCTAGCCCGTTAAGCCACTGCGGTGTGTATTTACACAAGTCACTAACCGAGGACATTTATTGGTTGTGTGCAGAGTGATTGTTGTCGCTATATACACATAGCTTTCCTACTTACATTTTAGGTATAGAATGTATTCAGCAATTTTTTGTACAAAATTACGAGTAACATTTTTGTGGAATACTTTAACTCTCTATGAGCTTGTTGGAAAGGTCTTTAATAGGCCTTTCAGAATTAATAAAAAAAAGTACAAAAAAGTCAAATCGCCGAGATAAAGAGCTTTCGGGAAAAAATGGGAAAAAAAATTCACATAACTTCAATTTGCTCAGCTAGATGGCAGGTAACTTATGTTTTTTGTTGACAGATAGCCATTCCTCTTACCTTTCCAAAATGACCTAAACGAAGCCCAGAGGTCTTACTGTTCCAAAGTTATGACCATTTTACTGAAATGCAAAAATTTTTGTTTTTGTTTTTGGAAGCGAAATAACAGCACACATTTATTTGTTTTTGTAAACTAACACGTTTAAGATTTTATTCTCCAGTCCATTTTCCAGTCCATTCATCAGTGCCTAAAAGAGTAGGTAGTATTTATAGGTATTCATTGATAGAATTTGGCATTCAACAAGAGTCTACGAACGCGAAAAGTACAAGTGATTTTTGTTCGGTTTTTTTAAAAGTGAATAACGACAAAAAATTAGAAGTTTACGCTAATCTCTGCTGCAGCAACAGTTTCGAGTACGTTGTGTTTTGAATTTGTAAAAATGGCAACTTATTCAAACAAAGAATTAGCAGACATTCATTACATGTATGGATTCTGCGATGGTAATGCAAGAGCTGCTGCGCGTGAATATGCATAACATTTTCCTAATCGATGACCACCAAACCGAGCGTCCCGGAAATGAACACCACGACGTTGCAGTTGAAGAGTTAATTTTGGATGCGATAGACGAGAACCCAACGACAAGCACAAGATGAATCGCGGTCCAAGTTGGTGTGGCACAATCAAAAGTAGGGCGCGTCCTTCACAAAGAAAAAAAACATCCATTCCATTTCACACCAGTTCAAGAACTCTTGTCGGCCGATTTGCCACTACGCGTCAACTTTTGCCGTGAGATGTTGCAACGTGATGTACACTCATTTATGTTTTTAAGTTCGATTGTGTGGACCGACGAAGCGCAATTCACGAGAGACGGCATAACTAATAACTAATCTCCATAATATACACGAATGGGCCCATGACAATCCCCACAACAAGAAAGAAACAGCATTTCAGCATCGATTTGCCGTCAACTTTTGGGCTGGCATCATCGACAACACCTTTATTGGGCCAAAAGTACTTCCGCCCAGGTTAAATTCGCAAAATTATTTGCCGTTTTTGCAAGAAGTCATGCCAGAAATCCTAGAGGAAGTACCTGTTGCGGTACGAAATCGAACAAGATGGTGCTCCAACGCATTATGGGCTTATTGTGCGGGATTGGCTTAACACCAATTTCCCTCGACGTTCGATTGGACGAGCTGGACCAATCGCCTGGCCGCCACGATCTACAGATCTCACACCACTTGATTTCTTTTTGTGAGGCTACATGAAAGATTGTGTGTATTCTGTGCAGATCCACAATCGTGAGCAGTTACTTGCACGCATTGAGGAAGCTGCGATGAAAGTTCGTGAAAAGATAACTGAACTAAACGTGGCGGATGTGGTTCGCAAACGGCACCAATTGTGTTTAGTAGAATATGAGAACCACATTGAAAACTTCCTTTAATATCAAATGTTTTTTTCCTTATGTGTTTGATTCTTCAGCCAAAAATTGCAATAAAAGAAAATCTTAAACGTGTTAATTTACAAAAACAAATATATGTGTGCTGTTACTTCGCTTCCAAAAACAAAAGCAAACATTTTTGAATTTCAGTAAAATGGTCATAACTTTGGAACGGTAAGACCTCTGGACTTCGTTTAGGTCAAGGGTAAGAGGAATGCGTACAGGTACAGAGAAAAAACATAAGTTACCTGTCATCTGGCTGAGCAATTTTAGATTATGTGCATTTTTTTCCGAAAGCTCTGTATTTCGGCGATTTGACTTTTTTCTACTTTTTTTATTGATTCCGAAAGGCCTCTTAAAGACCTTTGCAACAAGCCCAAAAAAATCCGACCACTGGCTCAGAAGTTAGCAACTTTACTCTACTACCCTCCGACCATCAATCAGAAAATTTTGAACCCGCGGCCATTTCGCACCCTTGCATTTTGGGACATGGTCCTGGTGGACTTTTCTTCATGAAATGCACCAAGGAATACACTGAAGAAATTTGTCCGGACCTTCCTGAATCACCCTGTGTTATGTACTAGTTAGATCCAACACGCCTAAGGCACCCGTTGAAAATACGATAATTGAAATGGATCTTTAGGATCGTTTTTAAGAAAATGTACTTTTTAAAGAAGTGGTACTCTTTGTAGGAAAAGGTTATTTTTTTAAGAAAATTTACTTATTGTCAGAGAGGCTACTTATCTCAAGAAAAGAAAAAGTTTTGTTTTATTTTTAAAAAAGGGTATTTTAAGAAACGGAATTTTTGTAAGAAAAGATAGCTTTTTAAGAGAATGTATTATATTGAAGAAAAGATTTTTTTTAAGAAATGGGAATTTTGTTTAGAATTGGTCGTTTTTTCACGAATATGTACGTATTTAACAGTAGGTACTTATCTCAAGGCTAGTCATCAGTATCTCGCTTCTGTAGTTCTCGAATCGAAAAAATTATCACATGAAACATTTGAATTGAAACAAAAACGCTAAGAATCGGTACAAAAACTCACTTCTCACATGTGACTGTTTCTACAACATTTGTTTTGCGAGAACTTCCTGTGACGTACTGGTTTTTTCATGCTTATTGGAAAAATGCGATAAAAACTGTTTGTAAAAAGTAGGGAGTCGAAAAATTTCAAAATTTGAAACGTCAAAAAACTCACAAATTCAAACGGAGCGAGATTTTGATATTGTTTCTACTAAAAGGCTTATTAAGAAATTAAGCATTTATATTTTAAGAGGAGAAGATAAGAATTATACCGTTTTTGTTCTGTATTTCAACTAATTTTTCCTAAATAATACAAAAATTCTAAAAACAACAAGAAAATATATGTATGTGAACTAATTTGAAATTTGCAAGAGACAGTTTTGTGGGTTAAATTCCAAAACGAATTGTAAGGAGCAGTGGGAATCCCTTAAAACAACTTCTGTTTGCTGTTATTTTTCGCACTAGCTTATTTTGTTTGTTTATATTTTTTATTACTTGACAGCTTCCTTGGAATATTCCAATAAAAACGTCATCAGTATTGCCACTTGTCGCATTGATATACAGAAACACTTTCTACTCACAAATCGAGACACGATGGAATTATTTGTTTCATGTGTAATGTGGAAATTTTCTCGATTCGAGTATTACAGAAACGAGATACTGGTTTCAAAATGAAGGTACAATTAAGACAATTTGTTGTAAGAAATTGTACTTTTTTCAGAAAATCTACTTTTTAAGAAAAGGTAATTTTTTAAGAAAGGTACTTAATTAAAAAAATTAATTTTATTTAAGAAAACTTACTTTTTGTAAGAAAACCGGTACAACTGTACTTCTTTAAGATATGGTATTGTTTTAAGAAAAGGTAAGGAATATCAATAGGTATGCGTTTTGAGAAAATTTAATTTTTTAAACATCTTTCACTTTGGCTTTCTAAATTTACTTTTTATTGGGTTCAAAACTACAATATATACTAAATATTGGTTACAGGCTCCACCTAGAAAACTTCCCATTAAACAAGAAATTTCCCAACGTATGTGAGACATCAAATTAGTCTAGACACAAACCAAAGCAAAAGTACCCAATATAGTTGATAACATGGGGTTGTCTACTTGTTTGTTTGTTGTGTTGTTTATATTGTTATTGTTTATATTATTTATAATATGTTGGTGCAAATCATGTTCTTATGTGTTTTTTGTATTAACTATTTGTATCAAAAATTTGGTAAATAATGTTAAAATTTGAGGCGAAGGAAATTATAATAATAAAATATATTTTATCAGACTCCCTGATGAACTCGACAACAAATTGCAGAAACGCGTAGGAGGAAAGCGAAATGAAAATTTGCGCGAATACTGACGACCAGAAAACCGATTTAAATATATAAAATCAACTGAATTTTGTGCCACACTGTAGGCCGTCGGTGGTGCAGTGTTTAGTGTGCGCGGCTCTTGTACATGAGATCCTGCTCTGACCACCTAAAATTTCTTTCGGCGGCGGTCACCTCGCATAGTGACGGCGACACTATCGAGTATATAGCCATGAAAAAGCTTCTCAAAATACCGTTCCCAATCAGTGAGTGAAAACTGGAAAGCGCACAGCCCAGTGATTGTGAGAAGTTCTCCCCTGTCCCTTCATGGGATGTAATGGGAAACCATTTATTTATTTAGTGTAGGTAGCACTTAGTTTATATCTTATATATTAAGATTTTGAGCAGGTAGATGAGTAATTATTGAAAAGACATTGCAGTCATATGTCTGTACATCCTATAGAACATATTTTGTTAAATAGTAATTTACATCTATTTATCTTAAAACAAGAACCGCAATTTCGTTCTTGCCGTATATGTTAATAATAAATCGTATATGTAGCTCTAACATCGTTAACTTAATTAACCACAAGTTACATAAATGTATTCAAAACATGCGTCCTCTAGAACTTAAGACTTTTCTACATTTTTCAAATTTTTTCCTCAACATTTCAAACAAACCCTTATTGTTCTCGCTAGGGATCTTATCAAATCACTACGTAGATTGTTGTGGCTTTCACTAATGCCAACAATTAGTTATATTAGTTCAAAAGATTGTAGTGGGTTAAAACGTCGTAATTTATTCACTCATTGTTAATCACCATTGAGGTTAGAAACCAGATGCCATAAATAATTTCAGAAAATAAATTGATGAGGAAATATTATATTGTTGCAATTTCGTATGAATAGTGATTTTAAGGTAGGGCGTATGAGTTATAGGAACATAATAACGAATTACATTACTTATACGTCTCATAGTCACGAAACACCAGGGAACGAGTATTAACTGATTGCTACGAGAACCGTCAGATACAATAGCAAAACATACTCGTATAATTTCAGTGAGTTCACCCTTGAAAACTAACAATATAATAAATTTTCAATGCTCACACAGAGACTGTGTGCATACCGTGATTAGAATTATGCCTGAGATGAAGCAAGGAATGAAAATCATCCACATTAATGCACAGAGCCTTCTAAAAAAGATTGACGAGTTTCGCAATATCTTTATTGGCCCCGAAGTCGATGTGTTATGTGTAACTGATATATGGTTTAGGAAAGATATGATTGATGAGTTAGTGAATCTTAATGGATATAAGTTATATCGGGGTGACAGACTTGGGCATGCTGGCGGAGTTGCCATTTAGTTGAGAAATACAATTACTTCTAAAATTTCGCTGATTTCTCCACCTGATGACGCATTGGAATAGTCATTCCAAACACTAGGCATCCGTGACCGTCAACTATTAATTGGAAATGTGTATAGACCTAATAATCACACCTGCATAGACAGTCTAATAACAAAGATTCGAGAAATTTCTTTGTCATTCAATGACGTCGTGATCACAGGTGATTTTAATTCGAACTTGATTGTTGATAACAGGCTCTTTAATGAATTCACAACAATAGATTTACATTCTGCTAATTTAAATAACCCCACACATTTTTCGAACTCTGCAAACACATTGCTTGACTTGTTTCTTGTAGCAGAACAGGGAAATATTCTGATATATGATCAACTCTCCGACCCATCTCTCGCTAGCGCTATCCATTTCGACTATTGCTACCTATTATTCCGACTATACTCAGGGCTTGGGGGGTGTTCTTGATCTTGTATCAACAGATTATAAGAAATCGTATAAGGTTATTCTGATTTGGGATGTGTGAGAGATACCAAGGTAATTTGTACCCTCTCAGCAGTCGTTAACCCTCCCAACCATGCCGACTACTGCAATTTCTGTCAGACCAATAAATCCTTTATATGGTCATACCTTCACTTTACCGAATTAATTTAACATGACAAACATTTATTAACACTACGTAAATTCATTGCGATATCGGTGTATGAGATAAAATAGTAGCAAAATTTAAGGTAGGAAAAAAAATGTTAAGATTAAAATTTGAGAAGAGTTAGTTCTTGTAATAAAATAATATTTAGACTAAACAACGGAATATCCAGAAACTATTAAAATAATGTCCGATTTTCTTATATTCAACGTGTTATGAGATAACTTATACAGTGGTGTGCGCTGAAATAGAGTCAACACTAATCAACATTTTCAAAACAAAAACAAATGTAGAAAAATTAAATTTTGTTTATAACTTTTATTTTTAATTGTTCAATTAAGAACTAGATATAACATTTTAGAACATCGATGTCGTAATTTAAAATTAAACCATTAGGTATAAATCGAAATATTTCAAAATGCCCCGTTTTGCCTGTGAATCAAAATAGAGTCATCGCGATTCATCATCTGAACTAGAATAAATAGCTGTGTCAAATAAAATGTATGTTTCATTAATCCTTTATATTATCTCAGTACTTTATGAAATAACTAATATTTTTTATCGCAGCTAAGCAACGCCTTGACATTGAATCATCAAGTCTCCACAAGTCATGTTTTCCACGCCGATTGTACCAGTGTCATTAGCTCACTTTATTAAATTGGTTTATTCCTTTGATAGACACTTTAATGTCCCGCCACAAATTCTGAATAGGATTTAAGCCCGGCGACTGCATAGACCATCTTAAAACTATGACACTATTATTTTCAAACGAAGCTTTTGCTCGCTTCGATGTGTGTTTTTGGGGTCGATATTATGTTGAAACATGCATCGAAGCGGCATTTTCCATTTAGCACAAGGCATCATGATGTTTTTTTAATACAGTGGTATAATATGCAGCGTCCATTGTCTGTTCAATTTGGAATAAAGGTTCTGTCCCAATGTAAGAGTAACAACCCCGTACCATTATGTTTCCGCTACCACGTTTAACTGTTTGGATTGTGTTCTGGGGCCTGAATTCGGTGTTGGAAGGTCTTCGTACAGGAAGATTACTCTTATCATAATTACCCAATCTCACTTTAGTTTCAGCTGCCCTCAAAATATTTCGCCTTTTGCGTACGGACTATTTCACATGGTCCTTGGCAAAATGCCACATTTTCTGCACGTTCCGTTTGGATAGAAATTTCCAATTCAATCGGACACTTTTTGGACACTTTTTGCCTTTAAATTGTTTTTAGTTAGTATTTTTTCTTAATGCAGAAGTGTCAACATCCCGATCGTATTGCCTTTTAAGGGCGGAAGAGGTAAAAAAAAGTCGAACTCTACGTGGCGCAATATTTTTGGTTCCAAATGTTGTGTAATTTTAAGGGTTTTACCGCCTATTTCCTGGATTGGGGTTATATTTTATTCCGGTCTCCAACATTTTCTTTGAGCATCCAATTATGTCAGTAATTTGTATGTAGCTTCTGAATTATTTTATCGTCTCTTTTATTCTTTCTTGACGCTCATGATTGCAATATTTACATCGGCCCATTTTGGAAAGCCAATAACGACAATTTATTAATGCTACTAATAAACATTAATCATATTTAGAAACCAAACTTTGATTCAAATCCAAACTACCATTAACGATTTAAAAAAAAAATAATTTTTTGTAATTGACTCTATTTTATAGCACGATTTTTAACGATTTTTAACGATTTAAAAAAAAATAATTTTTTGTAATTGACTCTATTTTATAGCACACGCCATTACATAGCCTTTAAAATACTGACACCGACCTGGAGAACAGTAGTGTACAAAATTTATTAAAAATGACGGCATTATATTCAGCAGAGGAGCGGTCAATCAGGTTCAGAATTTCTTGACATGAATCATCTTGGACCACTGATTTGCAGAGAATAAAAGTTTTGACGACTCTATTTCATCGCACACCACTGTATATACTAAATTATATTTTATACTCACTTCGTGCATTTCGGCCGACAAGCGCTTGTTGACTGCATTTAGTTGTAGACGATTATTTGATACTTATGAATATATAAAATCGAAGTCATAACACCTAAGGGTGAAAGTAAAAATGTTGATGACACCGGCTTTTAATTAAAATTCTGCATTTCAGCTTCATGTGTTCTTTTAGAATAATAATGGCTAATTGATGGTTGCTTAAAATGCCAGTAACTGCATTTGGTACATGGCTTCCAATTCAAGTTGCTCTGTAAGTCTGTATAATTTGGTTAGATTAAATTGGTGCGATAATTGGTTTTATTCCCAAAATCGTGTTGTATGGATTTTGGCATTATATGGTATTAGCATCATTGGGGGAGTAGAAAAATCACGTTAACATTTAATTCTTTAATCCAGATAGATTCGTCGGTATTTGAATACGCAGGATCTCTACAGGAGACTGCTGTGGATTTCTTATCCGACGGCCAAATAATCTTTTTGACTCTTCGGCCCAGCCGGGTTTCCTGTTCCTGCACTTATTTTCCAATCTGATAATTGTAAATGAAACACCGTTGGGAAAATACTGTTTTGTTTACGATTTCAATGTAAAACGTAAAAATTGGAAGTAATGATGGATCCGAGCTCCTGAAATATTCCAATGAAATCAAGAAAAATTTTTAAGTAAATTGTCTAGTAGTAATTAAATTTTGAAAACGAACTCGATTGTTTTGAAATATATAACAGTCTCCTTCCAACTCTTTAAAACAGCCAATGTAGCAAAGTACTAATCTGTTCTAAGGATTTTAAGGATATTAATCATATCGAGTTATCGAATGATTTAACATCAATTCACTGGGACCAAATCCATTATTTCGAGCCTGTCCACGACAAAGTTAGTTTTTTAGAACATTATAGTGCCTGTCTCTATAACAAGCATGTCCCATTGAAGCATAAGTCTTTAAAACCACGCCAACAACCTTGGTTTATTGGAAATATGAAAAATGTAATTGCCAGGAGAAATATTGCTTACGATAGATGGGAAAAATTTAAAACTAATAGGCTACATATGGAATACAAATCTATCAGAATGCTAGTTGTTCGATAAATAAGGCACGCAAAGGCATTTTTCTATGGTAACAGATATAAACTGCCGCAACAGCCGTACTTGGTTTCGAAAAACCGCTTCGTAATAAACAGTGGTACGATGAAGAGTGTCGCATTGCAAATGCCGAAAAGAACGCTTCAGTCAATTGCAACGCGAGCTGCAACTGAGCGGTATAGGGTGAAAAGAAAGGAGGTAAACCGTCTCTTTAGGCGTAAGAAACGGCAGTGGAGAGAGCGCGAGGGTAAAAAAATTGAGACATACAGAAGGAAGAACGAAGCCCGAAAATTCTACCAAAAAGTTGAAAACGGAACTAATGGGCATGGTTCAGGGCCCCGCTTCTGTAAAGACAAGGACGGAAATCTCGTCGCAGATGTGCAGAGCATGTTGGGAATATGGAGAGAGCATTTCTCCTAGTACCTGAGATATCCAATGATGATGGGACAATCGATCACAATATGGACGACGACGTCGATTGCCCCCTCCTAACCAAGACGAGCTCAGAACAGCTATTGCCCGGCTTAAGAACAACAAAGCCGCAGGAGCCGATGGATTACCGGCGGAGCTGTTTAAGGCTGGCGGCGATGAGCTGATAAGGTGCATGCATCAGCTCAGTAGCAAATTTTGGTTAGATGAATGCATGCCTGGCGATTGGAGTCTCAGTGTACTATGTCCCATATTTCAAAAAGGTGACCCGAGTATCTGTGACAACTACCGTGGAATAAGCCTTTTATTCATAGCATATAAGGTTCTATCAAGTATAATGTGCGAAAGACTAAAACCAATTATCGCTGCCCTGATTGGACCATACCAGTGTGGCTTTAGACCTGGAAAATCGACAACTGACCAGATTTTCACGCTACGCCAAATCCTGGAGAAGACACACGAAAAACAAATCGACACCTATCACCTATTTATCAATTATAAAGTGGCCTTCGATAGTCCGATACGGGAGAAACTCTATGAAGCAATGTCTGAGCTTGGTATTCCTGCATAACTCATACGCCTTTGCAGGATGACCTTGACGAACACCAAATCCGCAGTGAAAGTTGGTAAGGATCTTACCGAACCTTTCGAAACAAAGCGAGGCCTCAGGCAAGGCGACACCCTATTGTGCGATCTCGTTAACATCTTAATGGAGATCATTTTGAGAAAAGCTGCAGTCAACATTAATAAAACCATCAGCAGCATAAGTCACATGCTGCTCGCGTATGCTGATGATATAGATATCATTGGGCGCACAATTAGAGAAGTTACTGCGGTTTTTTCGAGAATTGAGAAGGAGTCAGGAAAAGTGGGTCTGACGGTAAATGAGGACAAGACAAAATTAATGGTTTCAACGAACAGGGCCTCCACGCGATTAGACCATAGCGTGAACGTTGATAACCGTTATAACTTCGAGGTCGTGGACGAATTTATATACCTCGGATCTGCCGTGAACAACAACAACAACGTCAGCCTTGAGATCAAGCAGAGAATTGTGCTTGCGAATAGATGTTATTTTGGGCTAAGCAAGCACTTTAGAGATAAAGCCCTCTCACGAGTAACAAAAGTTCAGCTGTACCAGACGCTCACTCAACCTGTCTTGCTTTATGGCGCAGAATCCTGGGTCATATCGCAAGTAGACGAAACATCTGTAGGAGTCTTCGAGAGAAAAATACTCCGAAAAATTTATGGCCCTATAGTGCACAACGCCGAGTATCGGCGACGCATAAATCATGAGCTGAATGAGCTTTATCCATAGTTAAGCGGATCAAGATAACGCGATTGCGCTGGCTAGGCCATGTCAGTAGAATGGATGAAGACGAACCAGCACGAAGGGTTTTCGAAACCGAACTCGAAGGAAGACGAAAATTAGTAAGACCAAGACTGCGCTGGAGGGTTCAGGTTGACGAATCCCTGCGTACACTTGGTATTGCCAACTGGAGAAATAAAGCAAAAGATCGAACTGGTTGGCGAAATATGTTATCTTCGTTTTGTAAGGTCCCTGGCCCCCCGGGGTTGTCCGAGACCGGATAAGTAAGTAAGTAAGTAAGTATAAATTGGCAGCATCTTTGTATGGTAACAGATATAAATTGGCAGTCTCAAACAAACAGAAATGGAGAGAGATTAAAAGTACAGCAATTGGAATAGGAAAATCACCTAAAGTGCATGACAAAATATCACATCTGGATTTGAACGTATTAGACCAGCACATTTATAGCCATTGATGTACCTCCACCACAAAAAAAATGGCTACACTGACGAATCTGACCTAAACCCCTCAAATAATAATTTGCATTATTATTTCAGTTTTAAATGTGTATTGTAAGCTGATGTATTGCAAGATAAATGTGTATTGCAAGTCTGAATGCTACCGGACTTGATGAAATCTCCCCCCAATTTCTAAAACCACTTGTATTCTTTCTATTATCATATGTAACACATATATTCAACCAAGTACTTACTACCTCAATCTTTCCAAGCAGCTGGAAAAGAGCTAAAGTGATTCCACCGTAAAGTGATGATGAATTCCGACCTATAGCAATATTATCCTACCTATCCAAAGCCTTTGAAAACTCACCTCACTGCACATCACCTCCTAACTGACCGACAATCAGGATTTCGCGCTGGGCGTAGTTGTACTACGGCACTTACTGAGGTAATAGAGAATATTAGACGTAATCTTGATAAGAAACATATTAATTTTCTGATTCTTTTGGATCACTCTAAAGCGTTTGATTCGGTGGACAATCGACACATCTACTCTACCAAGTCTTTTTCTTAAAGGTAACAAAATTGAATATGTAAGCAGTGCCAAAAACCTGGGTGTCATTTTTGATAACTCTCTCTCCTGGAATAAACATATCGAGCAAACCATAGGTCAGGTTTACGCTATGCTGCGTACTCTATGTTCAATTCAACATTTTATTCCCACTGATGTTCGTCACACAAATGCTTATCTTATGTCAAAGCTATTGTATTGCTACGAAATATACGCGCATTGCGATTATTCCCATGAGAACAAACTGAAAGTTGCATCCAATGACATCGTACGCTTTGTCTATGGGATAAAGCGATCAGATTCAGTATTTTTATTTACGGAATGCAATTTTTGAGGCTACTGGAATTTCGATGCTTGATTCTCATTCATAAGATAATATGCACCCGCGAACTATATTATTTGTATGTTACAACTTTCTTTATCTACCCGAGCTAATTGCATAAAACCTCCACAAAGCTGTTATTTGGTTTCAGATAGACAATTTCTGGTATTTGCCATACGACTCTGAAATATCCTACCACTTAATCTAATAAATATACCCAATTTCCATCAATTTTAAAAAAAATTTACTTCTTTTTCTTGTAATATACGGGTATGTCAACTACTAATTACTGATTTTCTTTGTTTATCTTATGTTTTAATTTTTGTTTGTTAAACATATCCCTAAGTTACTTAATCCCTTTAATTTATGTACCAGTAATTTATGTATATCCATTATGCCAAAAATTAGATAGTACTTTAATTTATAAGCTGAGTCTTGCTGTACTATCTTTACGCAATAAATAAATAAAAATAAAACACAAAACGAGCTAACATTTGTTTTATATGGTGGTGATAACTAAAGGAAAACATCCTCAGTTGTATTTTTTGCAGAGAAACGAAAATAAACCTAGCGAATCGTTCATATCGGTTATGTTATGCTCTATTGTATAAAAAAAAACTAATAATATTTCAATCGTATCATGAGCATAATAATTGTTTTTAGTGTTTTGTTCGACTCCATTGACTGTAACCTATACACAAATAGTTATGGATTTGATGAGCGTAACATAACCGAAACGAACAGTTAATAAAACTTAATTTTCGGTCACTGCTATATACCCAGTAAAAAATTGAGCTTCTTGTAGGAGAGAAGCCGTTTTGTAAGGAAGAATTGTTAAATCCCGAACCGAAGGCATGATTTTAAAATGGAGAGATCTCACTTAAATCCGCTAGTTTTTGACAAACCAGCCGCATAATTAACAGCAGATTTTTAGTTAAAAATGCAAAGATTACACTAACCGCATCTTTGTGACACTTTATAAGTTACGAATTCATGCCCTCCAGAAGCTAATTTAGTAATGTAGTGTGGTATATTTTTATTCATTTCTCAACTAATTGCATCTCATTTCTCCAGCAGCTATCCCGATTGAGAACATTGTAACGTGACGTCACAATACACAACAACCATCACTCTAACCGAACATAGCGAACAATCACACGTTCTCTCGACGGTGCATACATAGAACAAACCAATGAATGTGCTTCTCTGTAACTCGCATTCGCTTCAATGCTGCCGGGTATGATAAATTTTTCTAGCCTCACGAGTCAGCCACTATTCCTACATAGTGACTTCGGCCGCCTATTCCTACATATCGGCCTAGGCTGACTGCTTCTACTGTTTCGTCTTCTTTTGAAACTCTATATTTCTATAAAAAGAAATATTGAATGGTCTTGAGGTTGAATATTAATATAAAGAAGTACCAACAAAAAACCCCATCCCTGATGAACGCAGAGCACGACGAAGCTACGGGAAATTGTTGCATATTCCCTGTATGAATTGTATTGTCTTTCTAGGCAACAACAAAAAATATGTCAAATGGCTACCCATGGTTCTCTAAAGATGGAAAGAAGTTTCTTAAAATATTTTCTTGTGTGTTTTTCTTGCAATATTTTTCAAACACCTGCTCAATTCTAATGAGATTTCGTTTGCATTTAGTTTGATGCATTTTTCAAAAGCATCACTCCAAACAACCGCCGATGAAGATGTGTGGCTAGATCAGGAATAGCTATACGGTTTGTCCGAAATCATGAGACTGCATTTTGCAAATCTTTTTTTTCGTTTTTTCAGGATTAAAAATAAATTTTTTTACGAAAATATTATTTTGCGGAGACTTTTTTGTTTTGGTCGTTTTTAAGTGCATTTTGTATTGGACCCTACCCCCACTAATGGATCAGTTATAGAGGGTAAGTATATTTGTAAAAAAAAAATGTTGGGAGAGAGAAACAAAAGAGGGTTTATACCACCCTTCACCCCTCTGGAGGCATCATGGGAGTGGTAAGAGCAGATTTGTTTTTTTATCGCCACTCTTAGCCGCCCCTACCGACAGAGAGGGCCACGTCCCCATAACGTGAGGACAGCGTTTACATTATAGACCGGTCTATAACAGGAGAGCAGGGCTCATAAGACCACACGTTGCAACCAACTACAGAAATTCTTCACCAGTTGGTATTACACTAACATAAATACTATGTATAAAAGTACATCACATGACATTAATATAACAGACTTCATAATATATCAAAAAAAAATAATCATAAAAAAATTCCTAAAAAATTAAAAAAAATGTATTAAGGGTTGAAAATAGAAGGGTCTGAGAAATTGTTGGAGTTGAACACATATTGCGAGGTCGAACATAAGTACAATTGACTTTTCTGAGGGCACTGCTGCAAACCACAGCGTTGAGCAGTTAGAGCGGTGGGAGCAAAGTTTAAAATAAATAAATAAATGGTTTCCCATTACATCCCATGAAGGGACCGGGGAGAACTTCTCACAATCACTGAGCTGTGCGCTTTCCAGTTTTCACTCACTGATTGGGACCTACAGTTTTACACCGATTCCGAACGGTATTTTGAGAAGCTTTTTCATGGCTATATACTCGATAGTGTCGCCGTCACTAAGCGAGGTGACCGTCGTCGAAATAAATTTTTTTAAGGTGGTTGGAGCAGGGATCGAACCCAGGATCTCATGTACAAGAGGCGCGCACACTACCCATTGCATCACCGACGGGAACAAAGTTTATTACAGTTTAATTTAGGTGACCCCTCACGGGGTGGCATAGGGGGTAAGTACGCTCCGTAAAAATTATGGGAGGGAACGACTAATGGAGGTTATACAATTACCTCTCTATACAATTACTCCAGGGCAGTTGTGGGGTTTTTTGTAGATTTTTACCCATTCACCTCCACCTTTAGCCGCGATGCGCAACCATTTACCCACACCCCACCTCCCCCATTTGTATGTTGGTGCATATTTTTTCCGAACCTCACAAAATTAGGAGTTCTAGTGTATCCACATCTACACAACACTATCCCACCCGTAGTACACATGAATTTGGTTACATCTTTAAATTGCGTACAAGTGTACCAAGTATTAAAGAGTATTACAAACATCCGTTGTTAAGTGCGAACGAAGAGATCGCTACATCACTGGTACCTAATTTCAAATTACAGAGGACAACGAAAGGGGAACAGAAATGTAAATAATAAATACAGACAGCTCTCTGTGGCAAACAAAAACTCTCCTCATTGTCACTCAACTTTACATTTGCGAAACAATAAATGATTTAAAGTAGGGCTGATCTCCTAGCGGCTCCCTGGGTGCTGCAATGTGTAATACAATGAAAGATATATGACTTTGGTGCACATACATATGTACTTTACATATTGTCGCATACAATCCAAAAATGCCGTAACATGTCCAATTTGTATAGGAGAGGAAAATCGGATTTAATATGAATTTCGAATTTTGTCAATAAAATTGAAAACTTTGGTCTTAAGCCGATTACTAATGTCATGCACGTGGAAACTACTGAGCAACATCAACTTGTTTCGCCTCGAAATGGACCAGCAATTTTGACAATATGTTTCTTTATTTCTAAGCTTTTTTGAGAAATTGAATAAGAGTTAACAACAATGATTACTGCTTCCTACAATTTGATAGGTCGTTAAATTTTTCTTAAAAACATTAAAATGTCTTTCGATACATGTCGCTAGTATTTCGCGTAAACAACTTAGTACTACTCGAGTCGAAATATTTGGTCGGTTCGAAAAATCGAGGTTCTGACTGATTTTTGCTAAAATGATCTGAATATTGCATCGTACTAAATTGGGGATGCTCTTTCGATTACTGCTAAGCAACAAACTTCTAACTACAAGTTTTCCTATAATAATTTGGGCGACATAGTTCAAACAGTTCCAGTTAGAACTTTGATTACCAAAATATTGTTGATACAACTTTGTTGAACAACATTCTTTCGTGACATTAAATAAATAAATAATTGGTTTTCCATTACATCCCATGAAGGGACCGGGGAGAACTTCTCACAATCACTGAGCTGTGCGCTTTCCAGTTTTCACTCACTGATTGCGATCTACAGTTTTACACCGATTCCGAACGGTATTTTGAGACACTTTATCATGGCTATATACTCGATAGTGTCGCCGTCACTATGCGAGGTGACCGCCGCCGAAAGAAATTTATTTATTTATTTATTTTTTTTTTTTTTGAAGGTGGTCAGAGCAGGGTTCTAACCCAGGAACTCGTAGCGTACATACGGCACAAACTATTGCTGCGGTGAGAGACAATGTTGATGAAATCAAAGACACGTAACTTTGACTTTCAAATGTTTTCGTCAACTTTTTTCCAAATACTCAAAAATTATTTGCAGTTATACCTGTATAAAATGCAACTGGGTCAACAACAAATGGAAAATATCCATATGCGCAGACGGGAGTGGAGTGGTAAAAAAAAACATCGGCCTGGAACATAAAAAACACACCCTTTACTACAAGTGCGGAAATATTTCGTCGATATTCCGCAGTAATTCCTTGTATTCCGATTTGTAAAATTTCACATGGAATGTTGTTCTTAGTACGGACCTTAACTAGAGAGCGAAAGAGTTAGATTATTGACAGTTCAATGATGGAGAACTTACAAGTTTTTCCTTAAGAAATTTTTGTCGCATCAGAAATAACATTAAAACATACATAACATAGACATGCGTGCGTGACACGAATTTGCTGTTATAATCTGTGGCCTGGTCCATGGAAATTTATCTAAGGTCAGAAAACAAATTTTCGAGAAAACAGCTGATAAAGATTACGAGTCGTGTTGCGCTCTTTCAAACTCTAAGAGTAATTTGAAGCACCATAAATGAAGATAGAACACTGCGAGTTGCTTTATTAAAAAGATTTCTATAAAATTGGATTAAATAACTAAAATCAATTTTTCCGACCATAGGTAACCTTCCCGTAGACAAGGTTATATATTTATAATTGCTGTATAATACAATTCAAAAAATGTTTTAGTTCTAAGGTTAAACGCTGCTAAAAATTAAAGTTTTAACTTCCAATTTATGAAACCTCTTACAATTTTGATCGTCACTGTAAATGTATCAAATAAAATTAAGTAATAGGTGGTATGACTTAAAATGCCATATTATTATTTTGTTTCCTGGACATTAAGTAAACGGCTATGTGGATTATAAAATCGTAGTTTAGTTCTTTATTTAAAAACCTTGTAATCGCTCATTGTATAAAAAGTAACACTTATTAACAAAATAAGTTAAATGTGGAAAATACTTGTGAGTTAGGGTTTCTTTCAATATTGATTTTTGCATAAAATTTCCACAAGTTCAAATTTATGTTCTTAAAGTTCCACAGGGTTCTAAGTAGCTCATAGAACTTTGCGTTAACAAGTTATTGCGCCTAATAAATGATCATCAAAGTTCCATCAATTTTGTTAAACACAAAATTTTAGAAAACTGACGATTTCATTAAATTAAATTATTTATATAAATTGAAACAAATTAAATAATTCTTTAGCTGTTGCCAAAACAAAATAAAATATAATAACTAAAGCATCTAAAACATTCAATCTTATTTTCCCCCAATCATACCTAGGTGCACTTAGAACCTTGTTGTTCTAATGGTGCGACACGTTACCGTGGGATACCTAAGTATTTGGTATTAAAAGGCAGTTGTAATTTTAATATAATATTCCCCATTATAGTTGTACCGCGATGTGATGAAAATCGATTGAATCAAAATCTAATATGATTCCACTATTAAAACGAATCCAAATATTGGGGAATATGTATTTTATATATAAATTATTTAATTGCAGAAAAAAATAGTTTGTATCCATTATTTGCACAAAAACATCATTATTACGTTAAATCGTATTCAATTTAAATCGATCGATTTCCATCACATACCGGAATAATATTCCAAAAAATTACACACTTTGAACATTTGAAATGGCGTAAGAGTTTTATAAAATTAACAACTTCAGTAGTAGATTTTTAATAATAAATAAATACATCAACAAAAAGGCAATAAATTAATCCTCGTTCAGGAATTAAACCACCATATTCGTGTTTTATCATTTTTCCAGGAAAACTTCAAAATTACACATTTATAGTCACCGAAACATCAGCCTGAGTGAGGCGATAATTACAAACCTTAGATTTCGCAAAATACAAATTTGTGAATTATGTTTCTCTAGACTTAAATAAATAAATAAATAAAATAAATAAATAAAAAGTCTGTTCTGAAAATTATTTAACTGCATGATAGCTATCAATTGTAATTTTCTCTCAATCCCTTTTCCGACTTAAAATTTAATTCTTTAATAAAGCAAATCAAACATTACTGTTTGTATGTATTGTAAAATAATACAATAGAAACCTACACAATTTCCCATAAAATATCCAGCTCTTTTCTATCGACATACAAAGTATTTGATTTATTTAGCACATACTCACCACTATCCCCCCCACCAACAAACGCCCCATAGAACAAATGTTGTATTGGAATACCTAACAATGTCTGGCAATACCTTGCAACAATATTGTGAACAATAGCAAGTAACAGTCGTCAGCAAATGTTTTATAGTTTACAACTGGAGTAGCAGTCGTTGCTACATTAAAGGTTTTCAGTGAAGCATTTTGTTTGGCATTCAGGTATTTGGTTGCAAACAAATAATGTTTTTTTTCCACAACAGTAGAACAAAGGTAAATAATTCCAGTTGAGTGGCAAGGATTTCACTGCAACTTGTTTGCTCACAATGTAAGCCACAAACTGAAACCCAACCACAAAAACCAATGTTTAGTTTATGTTTAAGTTTTCAATAACAATTCTGCGAACTAGAAAAAATAACTTAAGAGTTCTATAAACGAAATGTTGACTATTAAATTGTTTATACATTATAATATACAAACGTTTCATGTCGACAAAAAAAATTAAATTAAAATATTCCCAATTACATCCTACGAAGGGGCATCGGAGAACTTCACACAATCAGTGAAATATGCGTTTTCTAGTTTTGCACTCTCTAATGGGGACCCACAGTTTTATACCGGTTTTTTATGGCTATTTATTAGGTAATGTATCCGTCATTAAACAAGATGACCATCGTCTCGTAAGAAATGTAACATAGCCAGAGGAGGAACTGATCCCACGGGCCGTGCACACTAAGCATTGCACACAACCCATTGTAGTGCAAAAAAAAATACAACTAATTTGTAGAGCTCACTGAGTTCAGAAACACAACAATCGTTATCTTTAATGATAGACTGATATATTTCTAACATACGGGGCTCAAACCCCCACATCAGTTTTTTGAAAACACGTTGGCATTTCATTTCAAAAGTTATGAAAAACTCTACGTGCATCAGGGACGATTTTTATATATTCGTCCTTTTTATTGGTACATTGTTCGTTTATTATTCAAGTTTAAGACAATTCTGTATCTCTACGGATAGAGATATAGTTTTTTAAAAGAAGTTTTGAAAATTGCATCCTTATGATTCCTGACAAACCGTATAGCTATTTAAGGTCTAGCCACAGATCTTCATCAGCGGTTGTTTGGCCGAATAAATATTAATCATCCCTGAAGAACGTAGAACACGACGAAACCGCAGGCAATTGTTATTGCCTGTAAGAGTTATGTTGTCTTTTAGGCAACAACAAAAATTATTTCTAATGGGGGCCGATGGTTCTCTTGAAATGGAAAGAAGTTTTTTGAAAATGGGCCATTTCATATGAAGCGGACAACCAAAAAATGTTTTTTCTAGAAATTCTCTCAAATTTGGTTTAAATGTAGTTGTACAAGGTGGCGCAACAGTAATCCTCCTATCAGAAAATGCTATAAATTTTGCGAATCGCCCATAATGTCAGTTCTGTTTTGACATTTGTGTAGTAAACATATGCGAAATACACGTAACTGAATAATGTTACGCTACACTGCTCCAGAACGCGGAATATTGCTGACTATTTATTTGACCAATAATCGGTCGGTGACTTTGGCACAACGTGAAGTTCGTCGCAGATTTCCTGGCCGTCCAACGCCTACTGGTGAAACACTGCGACGTTTAGCCGCTCGCGTCGAAGAGACTGGCACAACACGAGATGCTGCCAGGCGTGGCAAACCCCGGAGTAGCCGTTCTGCAGAGAATATTGCTGCTGTAATCCACAAGAAGAATCAAAGTTTTTCATTTTTTTTTTAATTACAGCCAAAAAACGTCGGAAGTTAACTTTTGCGCCACCTTGTAGTAGGTATGAATGTAAGTAAACACGCAACACTTCTTTTGAATGATTATTATTATTTTCAATTAGAAAAATGTTCCTGACCTTGTAAGCACCTAGTATTAATTTCGCATATCTTTATATATATAATTCTACTGCACGTGTGTTTGTGACTGAACTCCTCCTAACCTTCTGGACCGATTTGAATAATTTTTTTTGTATGCGTTTGGGTGGCGCCCAGGGTGGTTTAGATTTACTATTCGGTCCAAGGGGCGTGGTACCTCTCATACAAATCGCTTGAAATATTATGCAGGAGAACGTCTGCCGGGTCAGCTAGTATTAACTAAAAACTAACAAAATCGGTTATAAAATTCACATTCAAATAAACGGAACTGACACCAGCCCGGTCATCAAAAGCTATACCAAGAACAAATACAACTCTGTGATATAGATTAAAACTAACCTCAAAGCATTGCACCAATGCGTGAACGCGTGAGGAAAAGAAGAACATGGTGGAAAAAGTCTCTCTGTTCTTGTGTCGGAACCTCAGGCCTTTCAGTGTATGATGATACTAGGGACCTTCGACCGATGCTAATTCGCACATGCAAATTGCAGAATTGAGTTTGTATATATACAACTGATGATCAATTCAGGCATCTGATGATGTACTTGTCACGGAGTTCGAAACTAGTCATGCCAGTGAATGTGCTTAACAGAATTGTCTATTAGTTCCAACAAAAAACAATCCATTTTTCAATTAGAAAAGTGTTACTGACTTTGTAAGGTTGTAATATGAATTTCTTTTTTAAATTATTTTTTAATTCGAAATTAGCTTAAATTATACCAATAATACACCATAAGTTTCAAAATGATATGTGCACTGGTTCAACAGATATGTCCGTTCCGAAAAATAAAGTTGAAGGTACAGGATTTGGTTAACAAAAAGTTGTTCTATGGGTCAAGTAGCATACACACCCAAAATTTCAGAAAAGCAATTAACCCCTTCACTTCCTGCAATACACATGAATTAAAAATGAGATGCAATTCCACATATTGGAAATATAAATAAAAATAAATGGTTTCCCATTACATTCCATGAAGGGACAGGGGAGAACTTCTCACAATCACTGAACTGTGCGTTTTCCAGTTTTCACTCACTGATTGGGACCTACAGTTTTACACGGATTCCGAACGGTATTTTGAGAAGCTTTTTCATGGCTATATACTCGATAGTGTCTGAATACTGATGGTGAAATGTAGCATATGTCATGTTGCTCTGTATGTGCATAATAGTTTTGGAGAAAAACATTAAAAGTATGAAATAAATGCAGTTTACTTATGAAATAAATGCAGTTTACTTTGTTGTTTTACCTCTTTAAAACTGCAACAACACAATTTTGAGAATTTAGAATGAATGGGTTTTATAGAAGAGGTAATTGTAAATTAACAAAATTTGTATAGGGTGCCTGCATTCGGGACGGAAACTCAACAATATCAAGTTTTCGACATGGAAGTGCATGAAAAAATGCAAATGTATTTTTTGTTTGTTCCTACTCATTCATCTTGCTGCTTGTGACTTATACAAGTTAATTATTGAAGTTCAACATAAAGCTGTATCGAAATAAAAAGAGTTTGAGATACTTTTTGATGTTCGATACATCTTAATATTTGACGCCAATATTTAGCACAATGGTCTTCTACAAGTTGGAAACAAGATGATTAACGGGTTTTTTTTTCGCAAAAAACAATGTTTATTTAATGAGCACTCGAAATTCACTTTTTTCCCATTTTAAGTCAATCCCACGTAATGAACAGAAGGTAATGAACAGCTGTTAAACACAAAGCAAATAACGGAACTTGCTCAAAACTTGACAGTAGTCTACTAACAGGTGGTACTTGATCGGAGCAGTGTTGCATTTCATATAACTACGAGGCAGATTGAAAAGTCACGGACTTATTTATCCGCCAGTAAAATGTCAAGACATGTTTATTTTTGTAGTATTGATTGGGAAGTGTTCAGATAGATATTGTATGCCTTATACGAAAGTTGTTTAGAGTACGTAATTTTATTTGAATTAATATGTCAAAAAACCCGGAAACCCAGGTTTCCATATACCAAAAAATCCCATGGATACGGTTATGACAAAATGTGAATTTTTTAAAAACCGGTTTCTCTGTTTCGGTTTTGAACACACTACTAACAAATCTACATACACGATAATATGAAAATCAGGAGAAACCTCGAAATTACCGTATTCCAGAAATGAGATATAAATTTAGAAACACAATTCCATCTTCACCAAATTTCAAGCTATTTTTTACGATTGTTTCGATGGAGTGGCGTTTTGGCACTGAAATTGTTTATTTATTATTATATTTTTAGGATGTTGACCCTATTGACATACATACGTCGACGTTTTGCGTCAATTTAAATTCCTATCAGAGCGTCATTTGTAATTCTCAACACGTTTGGTAACAATTTTGCTTTGTTACTAGATACATATCTGAATATCAGTTACTTGGTAAGTTTCATCTGGATGCTAACGGAAAATGAAAATAGCAAATTTTGTCACTCCTACGAATGTCACCTGACAATCGCAAGAATCGGTTGAATTTTATGTTTCGGGATTAGAGAACAAAAGCAAATATTAATCATCGAAAATCACTTTATTGTTTTTCAAAATATTCCCCATGGAGATTTATACACTTTTGCATGCGTTTGAACCAATTGGCGAAACACTTTTTCCACTCTGATAGAGGTATCTCCAAAACATGCATTCTGAATGCAGCAACCGCTTCTTCAGGTGTCGACCTCTCAGTTTATTTTTTACGTACGGGCATAAAAAGAAGACATTCGGTGCCAAGTCAGGACTATACGGCGGATGACCCATCAAATCGATGTTTTGGGTGCTCAAAAATGCAGTCGTTTCAGCCGATATGTGAGAGCTCGCATTGTCGTGGTGAAGAGTGATCCGTCTTCGGCGGTTGGTTTTCCTGATTTCTTGGAAGACAACTGGCAAACAAATGGTTGTGTACCACTCAGAATTCACTGTTCGGCGTTGTTCTAGTGGTACGGTTGCGACAAGTCCGGGTTTTCCAAAAAAACAGGCGATCATATGCTTGGAAGTGCTTCGGGCGCGAACAACTTTTGTTTGATTTGGCTCATCTTGAAACACCCAAACAGTTTACTGCTATTTACTTTCGGACTCATACGCATAAATCCAGGATTCATCACCTGTCACGATGTCATAGACGTTTTTCGAAGCACCGCGACCGTATTTTTGGAGAATTTCTTTCGACCAATCGACACGATCGTTTTTTTGAGCGATTGATAAATTGTGTGGGATCCAACGCGAATAAATTTTTTTGACAGTCAACTGTCTCTGCAATATTGAATATATGCTGTTCCCACTAATGCCTAAGGTTGTCTCAATCTCACGATAGGTCACATTACGATCATGCAAAATCAGTTCGCGCACAGCATCAATGGTTTTCGAAACAACAGCTGATTTTGGACGACCTTCACGAAATTCGTCTTCGAGTGAACTACGACCACGATTGAATTCACCATACCATCGATGAACACTGATCTTTGATGGAGCTTCATCGCCAACAATTGAATTAAGTTCATCCATGCACTGTTGCTGAGTTAATCCACGTCGAAAGTTGTAAAAATAATTGCACGAAAAAGTTAACGATTTAATTACATTTTTGGGCCGAGATGAATCTTGTAAGTTACTGTAAACAACACATATAGCGTTCATATGTCAAAACGTTCTGAGTACACGTAACCTCAAAAATGTCCAACTTTACGATAGAGCTATCAGTTGCCAGCTTGCAATACTAGGGTTGCCAAATCCCGAAACATAATATTCAACCTCGTATTGTAATTTTGAAATCCTGCTCTAGAAATACTTTAGAATCAAATGTGATCGACCAATGTACCTAGTACTTGTTCAATAATTGGTACCATTTATATCTACTGGTACCGCTACTTTGATGTTGCATTCTTTGTTACTCGATGTTTCCAAGTCTGCATGGATATTCCACATTCTTCATAGGTGTTTAAAATAAATGTTGCATTTTACTGAATAACACAAATTTATAATTATCGAATATGGACACACAGAAATTTCAGTTTTAGATTATAAATTGACCTGCAAACTCTAAAAATTCCCGATTTTTGCACAACCAACTCGATTTCCAGTTTGTCGACAAAAATACAAAGAATCTAAAAGTGTACATCACACTATGCTACCCCAATTCATCATACATTTGGATTTAAAATTTTCCGAATACTTATTGTTATATTGAAGCAATTAGAATATGCTCCAACAACAGGAAGTTCAATATTTATGAAAAATTTTGAAAATGCAAAAAACATTCTCATTATATAGTTATGACTCGACCTGAAACTATTTCTTCGAAAAATGTTTTAATAAGTGACCTAAAATGTTCAAATTAATTCCGCTCATGCAGTCTACACATCTACAAATGCAACACATAAGTAATTTGCACTCTTCGCATCTTTGCACCAAAGTAAAAAATACATTCTCTATTAATTGTGTTAATTGATTTTTTATCTGCTCGAATAAATCGAATGAGAATGAAGGAAGATGACAAAAAAGAATTGCGCGAATATAAAGTTAAGTCATAGTCATTTACGAAAAACGATATTGATGGGTGTAATTGTTATAAAACGCGAGATTATCAAACACTATTCTGTATGACAAAATTCGTATTGAAAAAACTCCAATAGATTCAAAAATTTACTGAATAGTGAAATACATATGTATATAATGATGGCTCGAGTTGTTTACTACCGAAACGGGAGGATGGTACTTCAAATCTAAGCTGCAGGAAAATATCCACAACCACAATTTTTTCCGTGTTTTACGAACTTTTGTTGACGATTGCTTTACAATTTTAAACTTTTTTTATTCTATCAAATTAGCTGTATTATGAAGTTTGAAAGCAAATCAATATTACTCTGAAGAAACACGAGTTATGTGCAGCCAAATAATCAGCAATCACTCCTCGTTTTCTCTAAAATAGCACCACCATTGTCGCCAATGGTGCAACATCATTTGTTTGATGGGAGTTTGATGGGAGACCGGATAAAATTAAGTTAGTTTGTAAGACTTCAGGCAAGTGGCACTTAAGGTGGCTTTAAAGAACTTTTATCAGATGCCATCATGGCTCGCCCTAGTCAAAAAGAACTGTATTAACATGTAAGTGAGGATGGCTAAGGTAAGTGTAAGGGTAGGCATTGGTATTGACATAATTAAATGCAGATTGCTGTTGCGCTACCTGGTAGGTGTACATTTGTATTTTTTTTAATACTGCTACGAAGTGCAGTTAACTGCAGGTCTCAGCTAAAACTGTGTCATCATTTTTTGCTTAGTTTTAATGCTAATGCTTTTAAAGCACTTACTTTGTTACAGTGGAGTTAAATTTCATTCGTTCTAGATACCAAATTTAGCCGTAATTATAATTATCAAACTTAGTTAATTTTTTGTTATTGAAATGGTGAAACAAAGATTATTCCCATGAATTTATAAATGCTGTTTTCTTTTTTCTTGCGATTCTGGTGGTTTCATGTATGTATCGAAATATTTTTGCACCAAATTGTTGCAGATTCAATTCAATTCAATTCAATGTTTATACTTGTCATAACATGTACAATAAGTGTAAAATATACTTAATTAGTGAGAGGTTAGATACCGCAAATCTGTCCTGCTCTAATACTTACTTACTTATCCGGTCTCGAACATCTCCGTAGATCAGGGACCTTACACAAAGAAAATAACATATTTCGCCAAACATTTCTACCTTTTGCCTTATCTCTCCAGGTGGCACTACCAAGTGTATGCAGAGATTCGTCAACTTGATCCCTCCAGCGGAGTCTGAGTCTTGCTATTTTTCGTCGTCCTTCGAGTTTTGTTTCGAAAATCCTTCCCGCTGGCTCGTCTTCATTCATTCTACGGACGTGGCCTAGCCAGCGCAATCGCTTTATTTTGATCTGCTTAACTACACCCCGCGAAATAAATATAAAGGCAGCACCATTTTTTGTTTTTTGCCAAATGTCGTGAGGAATTTTCCTATCAAAATTAAATACTTCTCGGTAAAAATACTTTGAGTATGACTTCTTCCAGGTGAATCAACAAAAATAAACCAATTACTAGTGCGAAATATTTATAAAGGCAAAAGGTTTATTTAAATATTCTAAAAAGTCTCGTAAGACATTTGACCTCCATTATCGCTAAGAACTTCTACTAAGCATCTTGGCATTGAGTTTATCAACGAATGGATATGCGCAGGATCAGTTGTCTTCCATTTTCTGGTATTGCTACTCTTCGACCATTGACATTCTTCAGCCGGCGTCCTGGGTGGTAAACTTGGGTAGGTAAAATAGGTTCTCGATCGAATTAAGATCAGGACTAAATGCGGGCCAGTCGAGAGCTTGTATTATTTCTGGACTCCAGAAAGTTTTGAGTTTTCTTAGACCTGTTGCGTTGTCCTGCTGTTGCGTTGTCCTGCTGGATGATATATTCTGGGACACAAATTTCCTCTCCAGAATTAACTAAGACGTCATCCAATAGTTGAATAAATACTCGGACTCCATTTTTGTGGAAACGAAATATAGTGGAGTGGTTCCTCTATAACTCATATCTACCCAAACCATAAGGGAGCCACCGCCAAAATTTCGCCGCTGACGCATATTTTTGGAAAAATCTCTGAAACGCCAATATTTGCGAGAGCCATCAGGTCTTTTCAAACTAAATTTTTGTCTACCGGAAAATATCAGCCCTCATCCAAAAGTAAATATATATTTAAAACTGGCTAATTCGTTTCTTGGCATGAGACCAAGTTTTACATACTTTTTCCCATATGACAGTTTCAAGTCGCGTTCCATTATTGTTGCACACGACGCAACCCTTCTCCCAAGTTCAATTCAGCAACAATTTCCTGATCGCGGAAGTTTTCTCTCTTTTGGCGCTGCCAGTGATCAATGGTGTCCTTCCTGGTCGTTTTGTGTTTCCATATTGGCCACTCTATTTTTTAAAATTGTCAATAACACAGCTAGATATTTTCAATCGCCTCGAAATTTCCCGATTGGACAGCCCTTCACCATGATAATCTTACATTTTTCCCTTTTCGCCTTTACTTAGGTCCAGATATTCTTTATAAATCTTTTTTTTTTAATTTGACCTACGTTAATTTTAAAACAATAAAATATCAACCAAACATAACTCATTTCTGTTTAAATTCCTATTTACTACTGTTCGAATTCGGGTTCTTTTCCATGTTGTCTTTATATATATTTCGCACCAGAAACAGAAAAAATAACGTCACTTTTCATTTAACTTGTAACAGAGATCGAATGGTTATATTATCTGACATAACACACCTAATGACACATATGTATATGCATTACATCTAAAACCCAATCAATAATTATTTCGCTGGCTGTATGTCAATGTCGGGACAAAGCTCATACAGCTCATGGTTCATGCGGCGCCGACACTCGCCGTTGTGCACTATAGGGCCATACATGTTTCGGAGTATTTTCCTCTCGAAGACTTCTATAGATGTTTCGTCTGCTTGCGATAGGACTCAGGATTCTGCGCCATAAAGTAAGACAGCTTGTCTGAGAGTCCGTCATAGTTGGTCTTTTGCTACTCGAGAGACAACTTTATCTCTAAAGTGCTTGCTTAGCCCAAAATAACGTCTATTCGCAAGCACAATTCTCCGCTTGATCTCAAGGCTGACGTTCTTGATTTTGCTTAGCGCAGATTCGAGGTATATAAATTCGTCCCCCAACTCGAAATTATAACGATTATCAACGCTCACGCTTTGGTCTAATCGCGTGGAGGCCTTGCTCGTTGAAATCATTAATTTTTTCTTGTACTCATTTAGTGTCAGACCCACTATTGCTGACTCCTTCTCAATTCCCGAAAACACCGCAGTAACTTCTCTTATTGTGCGCCCTATGATGTCTATATCATCAGCATAAGCGAGCGGCATGTGACTTTTGCTGCTGATGGTTTTATTCATGTTGACTGCAACTGTTCTCATAAAGATCTCCATTAAAGAGATCTCATGATAGGGTGTCGCCTTGCCTGAGACCTCGCTCGCGGTTCGATAAGATCCTTAATAACTTTCACTGTGGACTTGGTTTTCGTCAAAGGCGTATGATTTGTGCAGGAATACCAAACTCAGACATTGCATCGTAGAGTTGCTCCCGTATCGGGCTATCGCAGGCCGTCTTATAATCGACAAATAAATGATATATGTCGAGTTGTTTTCATGGGACTTCTCCAGGATTTGGCGTAGCGCGAAAATCTGGTCAGTTGTAGATTTTCCAACCCTAATGCCACATTTATATGGTCCACTCACGTCAGCGATAATTGGCCTCAGTCCTTCGCACATTATGCCTGACAGAACCTTATATGCTATGGATAAAAGGCTCATTCCATGGGAGTCGGCACATAGACTCGGGTTACCCATTCCAAATATGGGACTCTAATCGCAGGGCATGCATTCATCTAACCAAATTTTGCCAATGAGCTGATGCATGCACCTTATCAGCTAATCTCCGCCAGCCTTAACAGCTCCGCCTGTAATTCATTGGCTCCTGCGGCTTTGTTGTTCCCAAGCCGGGCAATAGCTGTCTGACTTTGGCTTGGTTAGGAGGGGGCAATCGACGTCGTCGTCCATATTGTGCTACATTGTCCCATCATCATTAGATATCTCAGGTACCAATATCTCAATTACATTTCCAACATACTCTGCATATCTGCGATGAGATTTCCGTCTTTGTCTTCACAGAAGGGGGGCCCTGAACCATGTCCAATAGCCCCGTTTTTGACCTTTTGGTAGAATTCTCGAGCTTCGTTCTTCTTTCTGTATGACTCAATTTTCTCACTCTCGCGCTTTCTTCACTGTGGATAAAAGGCTCATTCCATGGGAGTCGGCACATAGACTCGGGTTACCCATTCCAAATATGGGACTCTAATCGCAGTGCATGCATTCATCTAACCAAATTTTGCCAATGAGCTGATGCATGCACCTTATCAGCTAATCTCCGCCAGCCTTAACAGCTCCGCCTGTAATTCATTGGCTCCTGCGGCTTTGTTGTTCCCAAGCCGGGCAATAGCTGTCTGACTTTGTCTTGGTTAGGAGGGGGCAATCGACGTCGTCGTCCATATTGTGCTACATTGTCCCATCATCATTAGATATCTCAGGTACCAATATCTCAATTACATTTCCAACATACTCTGCATATCTGCGATGAGATTTCCGTCTTTGTCTTCACAGAAGGGGGGCCCTGAACCATGTCCAATAGCGCCGTTTTTGACCTTTTGGTAGAATTCTCGAGCTTCGTTCTTCTTTCTGTATGACTCAATTTTCTCACTCTCGCGCTTTCTTCACTGCCGTTTCTTACGCCTACTGAGACGGTTTATCCTCATTCTTTTTCCCCCATACAACTCAGTCGCAGCTCGTGTTGCAATTGACAGAAGCATTGCCATACGTGCAGCGTTCTTTTCATTATTTGCAATGCGACACTCTTCATCATACCATGGTTTACTGCGAGGCGGGAATTCAAACCCAAGTACGGTTGTTGCGGCAGTTTTTATAGAGTCGGAAATGGGTTTCCACTACGCATCTCGATCGCCATCGGGAGGGGGTGCGTTCTGAGCCAAACATTGCGAAAGCTTTCTTGCCTAGGCTGTAGCTAGCTCTGGTAATTGCAGATTTCCGATGTGTAGCTTCCTCTGAGTCTGGTTACATACGATTTTCGCTCTACTTAATCTTGTGCGAAACTTTGCTGGTACCAGGTAGTGATAAGAGTCGATGTTAGCTCCTCTCATCAGTTGTACGTCCATTACATCAATTATCACCTGATCAATTTGATTCTACGTTCTTTAATCAGGGAATACAGAAATAGCCTTGTCCCACTAATGACCATGTTTTTTGTTGTGGCAAAGTGAATCAGTCTCACACCGTTGTCGGGACTGTCAGCATGTTGACTGGAATTGCCAGTAGTTGGATAAAACACATTTTGCATTCCTACTTTAAATGAAAATTAAAAAATCGTAGTCTATTAAAATCTTCTAGTACAATCTCAGTGTCATGGTCAGGGCAGCGGTCATACGTTGCCTGTGGACGCTCACAGAATATGTCTTTGGCATCATCATCTTTATCTTCTGTTGGGGCATGTACACAAATTAGAGAAATATAAAAATATTTCGCTTTAATGTTGATTTTAGCTATAAGTTAACTCACAGGATTGAACCTACACCCTGCAAACTCTGTCTTTTTTTTGTTGTTGTTTGGATGCAAATTTACGTTTTCACGTTCACGTTTTTTCTCATGGGAACGATAGTATATATTGCAGTTTATTTTTCTTGAGGCGCCATGACCTGTTCATCGTATTTCCTAGATAGCGGTAATGTCAGTCAGCCTTATAAATTTCGAGTACAGAACACTTGCACCGGGTCTATATAGAGTTCTAACATTCCAAGTGCATATCCGAAAATCGTGGTCCTTACAACGTTTGCGGGGTCGTCAACAAAATGAAGTTGTTCATGTTCTCCTTTTCGTTTATGCATATTCACTGCCATTATGAACGGTGGCAGGAGGCAAACCCAAATCCCCGGTTTTTGTATTTTTCATACTGCCAGAAAATGTTATTGCAGTTGCCCATTATAGGTCAGACGCTGACCAGGATGCAATATATCGAACCTGGATTTTCTTCTTTTGGTTGATATCCGCCGATGGCCCATATGTTTGCCTCATCTGCCTCCTAAGGACAAAAGAATATGTCCGATAGCTTGACGAGCTTTAGTGACATCAGTCCGCTACTAAACCTGAGACATATCAGTAATCGCATAACCAATAAGGCTGCTCATTTGTTTCGCCTTGTCAATCTAAATACCTAACGGTAGCTATGAAGGAATCATTTCTGGCCACTCCCAAGTGAATGGCTATCAGAAACTTTCCACCGCCACAGTCAGTCCCATGTCCTGCATTATATACAATTTTGCTTATAATATAGAATTTATAAAATTTATTTTTATACAAAAAACACTCCAAAAACAAAACAAAAAAAAGTATACAGTTTAAAGTTTGACAAATTTGTGTTAGCTAATAACTAAATATCCGGTTTTTCAATAAGAGCGCTACAAAAGTTTTTTTAAATAAAACAAACCCGGTTTTAGATACCAATGAAATTCTTTATCCCTGTGAAAGTACTTTCGATGCCATTATGTATGGAACTCGAATTATTTTGCAGGGCCACCACGGGCACGCTTGCAGAAGTCCAGACGCTGAACCCAATTTTCGATGGTTTTCAAGCATAAATCGGCCGATACTGCTGCAATTTCACGTTCGATACTCGTACGAAGTTCATCAATCGTCGCTGGCTTGTTGGCATAGACCATAGACTTGACGTAGCCCCACAGGAAATAATCTAACGGCGTCAAATCGCACGATCGAGGCGGCCAATCGACTCGGCCATTTCATGAGATAACACGTTCACCAATCTTGGTTTCCAATAAATTGATTGTGGCATTTGCTGGGTGGCTTGTGGCGCCGTCCTGTTGGAGCCACATGTCCTCCAAGTCCATATTATCCAATTGGGGCCAATAATATTCGATTATCATTGAACGGTAACGATTCGCATTCACAGTAATGTGCCGGTCTTGATCATCACGGAAGAAGTACGGCCCAATGACGCCGCCGGCCCAAAACCCCACCAAAACGTAATTTTTTCGGGATGCAATGATGACTCATGGATTACGTGTGGATTGCTGTCTGACCAATGACGCATATTTTGCTTATTGACGAAGCCATTCAGCCAGAAATAAAATTCAGAATTTAGAATTCAGCAATTGGACGATTTGCTTTTGTAGCATCTCTGTTGAAAACCCCTTTAGCTAATAACACGATGTCATAGTGCAAATATACATTGAGTAAGTCATTTTTAAATTTTCAGAATTTTGACTACACCCCCCAAAAATCTGAAATGAGCGGCAAAAAACGCTTTTCAACACTTCACGGACTAAGATGTTTTTAACTAAATCAGTTTGAACAATTTTGAACTTTTGAACGGTTTTAGAAAGACGAGCTTTTATCCATGTGAAAAAATTATCCAATATATTTTTTTAAACCGCTGATAAAGATATGTGGCGAGATCTGAAATAGCTATACGGTTTGCCAGGTATCATAAGAATGCATTTGCAAAACATATTCTTTTTCAAAAAACTATATCTCTATTTATAGAGATATAGAATGGTATTGAGCTTGAACAATGAAATAAAATAAAATTTATATTTCAATTTGGTGTCTCTGTTTTATAACACTTTATTTGAAACCCAATTTTTTCTTATTTTTATTTGAAAATATTTGTATTTTATTTGAAAAACGCGAATAAAACGCGTTTTTTATAATAAAGACTTCATATATATTGAAATCAAAGAATAATTCGATCCGAAATATTATTGTGTTTGAGAGGAAAGGAACACATATTCCCACGTAAGTATATGGATGATTGGGAGGATTAACGCGAATGCTTCCGCGTGTATGTATGTATGTTTGGGATGAGCCACGCATATGTTTCCACGTTGCTAGTAATAATGCTACTGTTTGCATTTAAATACAAGTGTTTGTGGAACTTGTAAACATATAAATGTTTGAAGTGTGCTGCAAACATATCATAGTTCCTGCAAAATATGCTTGGAAGATGTTACAGAGGCCGCGGTTTTTCAGCGTGTGTCCACGACGACGAATTGGGGTTGTCGCGGGCTGGTCCACGCTTTGTTCCATAGCAGGTGTCATTCCGGCCGAACAAATTGTACTAACACACACGGGTGTTATAACGTTTTGCACCGACTCAGTTTTGTTAACCGAAAATATCAAACAATACGCGAAATGTGATTTTTCCAGAAGGACTAATTTAATGAAACGTTTGGATCACTTCTACGTTTTTGTTCAATTAAATATTGCTCCATGACTAAGTTTGCTATGGAGCAAGTGCCTGAAAATAAATAAAAAAACATTAACATATCACAAATTAATGCTGTCAAATGTCTGCAATACAATTTTGTAACCCTGTATTTACATTTTGTGCCCTACCTTCCGTCCGCTTCTCTTCTTCGCTGCATCGTTACTCCAACCTACTTCACATAATTATGACACTGCGTAGGAACCGGAAAAGAACGAGTAATAAAATACTTGTATAATATTCTTCTTTACACTAGTTATCCCTGGTTCGTTGTAACGAAGTAAAAAAATATAAGACACAAATTTTTAATTAATATGATTTTGTTCCCTTAAGGTTTGTTGGAAGAAGACTTGTTTGTGTGCATGAGTATAGCTATTCTCTGGTGGCCTGTATATTCTAGTTTTAAATCATACAAGGAAAGGCAACAAATGTATGTGGACTGGAAGTAAGTCCTGGAAATAATTGGCCTTATACGGTTTACTGAGATTCTAGTTTAAGTATCAGCAGTTTCATTAAATAGTTATTTTTGAGAATGTTAGGTTACTTTAATAGTTTTTATAACCAAAAAAGTTATACGTGCATGTACAATATGGCTAAATTTGAAAAATTTTACTACGAAATCAATAGGTCTGTGTTAATATCATTGTGCTACAACATACAAAACATATATTTAAAGATGTAAGATTAGCATATTTTAGGAAAAGGACTCTCGAGCACACTGAGATAATAAATATTTTAAACGGCATTATAGTCGGCATGTTACGATTAGAAATTAGAAAATTAGAAAATCATTAGTCGATGAATTTAAGTACTGAATTATATTACGAGGGCGATCCCAAAACTAGCCGACCTGACGTTAAGATGGTGCCAGTAGTTTGAAAAAAATGTTTTGGTAAAAAGTGGCAACCTTACGACGCAAATGTTTTAAGTTTTGAGGCGCCATATTGCTAAGTCGTTTTGATCACTGTGATTTTTTAAACATGGAAAAAATTGGTTACCGTTATGTACTTCAATATTTCCATTTGAAAGGTCTCAGTCCAAGCAATATTAAAACCGAGCTAGATTTTACTCAAGGTGTATCTGCTCCTTCATTTACGACTGTAAAATATTGAGTAGCGGAGCTTAAACGAGGCCGTACAACCTGCCAAGGCGAACACCGTAACTTTCGACCAATTGAGATGTCCTTGCCGGACACGGTAAAGAAAATCCGCAAAATGGTACTGGCTGATCATCGACTGAAGGAGCGTAGGCTAGCTAAAATGATAGGCATTCCAAAAAGTGTTATACATCGTATATTGACCGCAGATTTGAAGACGAGAAATCTTTGCGCGTTTGCTTTCAATAGTGTAAACACACCCTCATGAAAATGTTTCAGTAGAGTGTCCAAGGTTCACCGCAATAAAACTGAATTTTTGTGTCGATTTATATCCATGGGTGAGACATGGGTCCACCACTTCACACCTGAGACAAAGGAGCAGTCAAAACAGTGGACTAGAGTGGTAGAATCGTGTCCAAAGAAGGCGAAGACGGTTCCATCCGCAGGCAAGATCATGGTGTCTGTTTTTTTGGGATGCGCATGGGATCACTTTCATTAATTGTCTTCAGAAAGAAAAAAAACATCAAAAAACATCAGGAAAAAATACCGCATTTGGGAAAAAAGAAAGCATTGATTCATCAAGACAATGCTCCGGTTCACTCATCCACTATTGCGGTGGCCAATATTAATGACTTAAAGCTCGAATTGCTTCATCGCGCACCTTATTGGCCAGATTTAGCTCCCTGCAACTATTTGCTATTTCCACACTTGAAAAAATGACTCGATGGTAAAAGATTTCGCAACAATGAAGAGGTGGAGTCTGCGGTTGATAGCTATTTTAAGGAGGTTGATATTTCTTACTATAAACAGGATATCGAAGCTATTGAATAACGCTGGAAAAAGTGTATCGGCCCAAAAAAAAGATTATTTTGAAGAATAAAGAGAAGTTTTCGCAACTTTTTTGAGTCGCCTTTGTGAGGTCTGCTAGTTTTTAGACCGCCCTCGTCTGTACACAAAATCACCAAAGTATCTGAGCACAAATTAGTTTTTCTGAAGATTCATCGAACATTTCAAAATGGGACTGAATTTCCCTAACGAGGCCTACACGGAACATATCGTTACTTTCTGACTGTATTTTTCATAATATATACTTATACAAATATTATAAATATTTTACTTAGACAGCGAATTATATGCAAACCCAAAGTTAGAGCGGTATATAAGTATAATATTGGCCGTCAGTGGTGCAATGGTTAGTGTGCGCGCCTCTTGTACATGAGATCCTGGGTTCGATCCCTGCTCTGGCCACCTTACATTTCTTTCGACGGTGGTCACCTCACTTAGTGACGGCGACACTATCGAGTATTTCGCCATGAAAAAGCTTCTCAAAATACCGTTCGGAATCGGTGTAAAACTGTAAGTCCCAATCAGGGAGTATTAAACTAGAAAGTGCACAGTTCACTGGTTGTGAGGAGTTGTCCCTAATCCCTTCATGTGATGTAATGGGAAACCATTTTTTGATGTGTTAACATCTATAGCAGCGTATAGGGACTAAATCTATCAAAGTCAAAATCTGCTAAAACCAGATTTTATGCTGCTGCTAAAACCAGGTTTTATGCTGCTGCTAAAACGAGATTTTCTGCGACTGCGAAAGAGAATAATGACGTGTTAAACAAAAATGAGCGAGCAAGAGAGCAATGAAAGAGTGGTGTGGCAGGGGTGAGGTAAACGAAATTGTGTCTATAGCGTATGTATTAGCATAATAATGTATGTATGTACATGTGTCTGTTGCTGTCGTTGAACGGAGATATAAAGCATAGCCACGCAAAATTTCATTTGCAATCCAGTCGACGCAATGGTGACACACTAATACGTCAGCTACTTCGTACAAAGTATGTGTGATGTTGTGTGTTTGGCTGTTTCGTTGCTGTTGATATGGCAAACATGTGGTTATGTGACACACGTATACGTCAGCTACTTCGCACAAAGTATGTGTGATGTTGTTGTTTGTCGGTTGTTTCGTTGTTGTTGCTATGGCCAAACAAAGCGAGTCATTTGATGTTCAGCATTGCCCGGTGTATACAAAAAAACCATTATTTTTTATTTTCTAATGTAACATTTACTAATGTGTTCATAGAAATCGAACAGGTACCGTGTAGCAAAAAGGTGTTAACACATCATCCGTGAGTTCGAACACTCATTGACTTTTTTTTTTTTAATATTGACTTTACACAAATAAATTATAGTACTTCCTATGTATATTATGTGGGTTTTCATTCAAACTCTTCAATATTTATCAAAAATTCGAATTCAATATTAATTAGCGACCCATAATATGTTTGACTGAGAATCATAATATGTTTTGTATACTATCCGTTCTCTAGTTATACAGTCTCGATCAGATGAGTAGAACCACTTAAATTTCTGGAATTTGTAGGCCATATATTTTCTTTGTCGACTGCTAAAATCATTTTCTGAAGAGGTAAGCTATCAGAAGAGGCGTGGCGAAAACGCCCGTTTTCAATCCTAGCCTAAGTTTGGACAAATAATTGTCACTGACAAAACTTAATTGTGATCGGTAAAGATTTACGGCAGTTATCGTGTTCACCAACCAGTTCCTAAAAAGTTCCTAAAACGAATTTCGTCCAAAGATACTAAGGATCGAATATGGCAGCTTCTATGCGTTAATTATTTTTCATTACTCCAAAATACTCCTATGGGAGAGGGTACAATTAGTTAAATGGTTCCAATCATGTGAACCCAAAAAATTTTTTTTTTTCATTTTTGGGAAAAGTACCATTATAATACTGTTGCATTACACTTTAGTGTTGTTGCTATTATTTTTGTAATCTTAGAAAATTACCTTTCTGAGGCTAGTAAGGTTTTAGAAACCTACAAAAACTTTAAGAAGATATGGCCCACTACAACCAGAAATTTAAGTGGTTTTAATCATTTGATCGGGAATGTAAGTTAAACTAAAGTATTAATTTCCAAAAAAAATTGGCTATTTGCTGAAAATTGGTTATTTCTTTTTCAATTGGTATCATTATCAATCTAATTAGATATATTCTATATATTCTAAGAAGGATATATTAATTTAAAATAATTGTTTGTTGAGGGAGACCGAAGATCCAACATTTCTATACGGAAAAAACGCCTTCCATATATTAATTCTTAAAGAAATCGTCGGGAACAGAGTTTCTGTCAAATTACAGAGAACGAACTAATAACTCCTACATTTTTAAATTCCACTTCAAGGTAGAACTGATAAATAAAAAACCATAGATGGTGAAAGATAAGTGGTGGATTCGAAAGTAATGTGGAAGTTCCCCAGATGGCGCCACAGTGGTGGATATGGGCAAATTTCCCTGGAAACAAAAACTATTGACAAAATTATATATAACCATTTTTTTTGTGCCCTTTGTGTTGTTAAAAAATATCAAACGCGATATGCTTTTCTAATATTTATGTTCTATTTTCAAATTTAAAAAACAGAATCGAAATAAAAATGATGTGTGAGTGCTTTTTCGTCGCATCCGAGATAAAAATGGGCGCACGGAAAAAGAATTGTACCCTCTGGTGAAAATGGTGATTAACCCATTTCGGCCCGCTACACGATCCTGTTGGGATTTTTTCATAATTTTTTAGTACTGGCTTGTTTTGAGTCAATTAAGAAAAATTTTAAATTTTTTTTGTATATCTCAACTATTTACCGAGATATGGCTGGGGTAGTTTTCTACCCCTTGGGCCTTTCCATATGTTGAATGCGTTCTAGGTAATAGTAGTAATAAACACATGAAATACCAAGATCATAAACTTTTATTGAGAAATAGAAATAATATACAGTGTATAGGAAAAAACATTACAGTTTTTATATTTTACTGATGTTTATAATATTTAGAAAAACATTTGGCATGTAAATTAACATTACACTTCACGCATATGAAGGGTGTCTTTGATGAACATACTTTGAACCGTCTTGGTGGTATATCGACATCACGTTTGCCAGGAAAATGTTTCGTGTCATTTAAATGGGTTACGTCGTTATCTCTAGTACCCCTACTTGTTCCAGGAGCATTCTCTGCATCCTGAGTAATCTTGTCTGATGACAAAAGAGCTCGGGTTACTTGGCATCTGAATTCCAGCTGTGACATTGGTTTGCTATTGTTGTTTCTTGCAACCAAGCAATGCAATTTCCATGCATTGACCATTTGGCATGTAAATTAACATTACACTTCACGCATATGAAGGGTGTCTTTGATGAACATACTTTGAACCGTCTTGGTGGTATATCGACATCACGTTTGCCAGGAAAATGTTTCGTGTCATTTAAATGGGTTACGTCGTTATCTCTAGTACCCCTACTTGTTCCAGGAGCATTCTCTGCATCCTGAGTAATCTTGTCTGATGACAAAAGAGCTCGGGTTACTTGGCATCTGAATTCCAGCTGTGACATTGGTTTGCTATTGTTGTTTCTTGCAACCAAGCAATGCAATTTCCATGCATTGATAGAGTGTTTGTAAAAAGTGGCCACTACCATTTTTTCCCCCGTATGCCAATACGATAATTTCCCAACGCGTTGTCGTGAAGGTCAACTCCCCCCATACCTAAAAGAGGAGTTCGAAAAGATATTGGAAGACACAACTTTCTAAAGAAATAGTTACATATCCTTACCTTCATTGTAATCCTTTGTCATTTGGGGAACGTTTATGTTTACATGTTTTCTTTTCATACGGTCAAAACGCTTCGCTGTAGCGAATGGTTCTATAGACGAATGGTTTGATAACATCGTAACTGCGGCATTATCTATCCATCTAATGACAACTAGCTCCTTGTCATGGTCATACAGCTTAGCTTTACCAGTTATATTTGCCCGAACAGTTCCTGTTGCAAAGAAGCCACGATCAGTTAGTAGGCACATAAGATGATAAGATGTAAAAAGTTATCAAAGAATATTCAGTGAGACGATGGTGCTGAAATATTCTCCAGTAGCTTGAGAACAACATCTGCCCCAAGCCCAATGGTTTTGTCATGTGGTGTTGCGGCTCCCCCGTAGAGTATTGATTGATACAAGTATCCACTCGTAGAACATAAACACCAAGCTTTAAACCCAAAGCGAATAGGTTTGCCGCGGATGAACATTTTGCAGGGGTGCCTTCCAAAATAGGGGATCATCTGTTCATCAACTGAGAGATCATGGGCCCAAATTCCAAACTGCATAAATCGTTTGTTGCTTGCATCATGAAATGGCCTTATTTTTGAATATTTATCGGACGCATCCAAACAATTGTTGTCTGACAAATGGATGAATCTTTTAATTACTTCAAATCTTGATCGAGGTAAAGTATTGCGAACAATCGGGACTTCCAAATCTGAACTAAGCGACCAATATAACTTCCATTGTGGAAGCACATGGTAGCCACTTAGAAATAAAACACAGACGAATCGCTTTAACTCATACATTTCTAGTCCCAGGGCCTCATTCTGGTGCCCAGCATATCTGTTGCTAAATTCTATAATCATTTCACACAAGTCATCATCAAGAAAAAGAGAAAAAAGCTTATCAGGGGACTTTGCGCCTAGAAAATTAGAACGATTTTATTATCACTGCCTTTGATATAAAAATTAGAATTTGACTTACCCAAATCTTTTACAATGTCCTCGACTTGTAAAGCTTCGACGTTGACTGGTTGCTTCGAATATTTGAAAGGGCGGTTCCGCCAGTGAGCTGGACCATATTCGGCTTGAGATTTAAATTTTTGGATGGCGGTTAGGGGGTTTTTTGTGGTTCCTCTTGAACTTCTGGAACATTTTCGCCTACTTCATATTCTAATTCAACCGATCCAGCAATATCCATCGATAGAGGTTCGTTAAACTCGATAATTTCATCGTTTATTTTTTCAGTATCACTTGCCTCATCTACTTCTCGAGGAACATAAACTACATTAACCTCTGTTGATCGACGGACAGCTGTAACGACTTCACCTTCTTCGTCGGATGTATTCAAAATTCCCATGATTTCATCCATTTTTAAGACTTTGTGTCGCATCATTTTCTATTAATTTTAAAATATTTTACAAAATAATTATACTTTTATCTACCAACTGTTTGCACAAATCAAAAACACTTGAAAAACAAACAAACGCAACTGAAATGAACTGCAGAAGACCATGTGGTGTATATGACAGTTGTTATCTCATTGGCCTAAGGGGTAGAAAACTGCCCACGCAATTTCAAGATAAGAAAACACCGTTATGCCAATATACAACTGCACTAATCATCCAATACTGTATAAATACGAGCTTTTACCAGTATTTTAGCACTGACAACTTTTCGATTTCATGTGTTAATATATATATTATATTTATTTCCAAAAAGATCCTTTTAGGCAGTTTTTTGTTTTGTAAAGGGGGGTGGGTTGGCTGGATATTTAGTGGGGGGCTGTTGGACTTAACTAACAGATATCATTCCAAATATTATAATCATATAAAAAATTATTTTTTTCTGTGTCTACTTTCTCTGAAATCCCGATTTTGGTTTCGGGGTAGAAAACTACCCGCTTGGGCCAAAATGGGTTAAGCGATTGAATCATCTATGGTTTTTATTTATCTATGCGCGGTGTACGTATTCTACAACATCACTTGTTTTGGAACGACAAATCGGGCACTTCCCAAACTGTGTTCCCAAAATGTTGGACAATGAAATAGAGCAAGACGTAAGAGTGTGAGCGGAACTCTGCCAGACACTATTAATTCGTGTATAAATATATTATAATTTTTAACCCTTTGCGGGGGGGGGGGGGTAATTTAAAGAATTAAGATTTTTTAATCTCACTTTTTGATAAAAATTAGGTTTTTTCAAAAAACAGCCCCAGTAAACTTATGTTTTCCTGTACGTAGACAAAGACAACACTGCAAGCTTTTTTAAGTATAATACTGTGGACTTGCCCTTCAAAAATCAAAGAGATATTTAAGTTCAACAAAATTATATTAAAAAATTCAATCGATATTTTTTTAATTTTATAATTACCTCTCATGTCTGAACGAGATCGGCTCATAAATACATGAGATATGACCGATTATATACTCAAGCTTTAAAGGTTCATATCTGAAAAAATATAATTTTACACAGCGCAGAAATTTTTGGCGATGGAAAAATTTTGGTGTAGACTAGAGAGTGTAGCTAATCCGTAATTATGCCAAAATTTTAATTAATTAAAAAAATATCCGAACTTTATGTTTCGCAATCTGAAAAAGGAGGGCTTAAAAGTTTTTCATATTGGCTACCCCGGTTGCGAAAGCTTAAACAAAAAGCAGCTGTTAACAAGCGTGTTGGCAAAGAATGCATTTATACGGACACTTAACACGGTTTGGCATTCGTTAACTCGCATTTAAAACTCGGTTTTCGTTGACACGCTTAATTTTTTGGATACGGTTACGGCATGTATTTATACGTGCGTATCAAACCAAAATGGTTCGAGGCAACTCGTATTAAAGCGTCGTATAAAGGAGGCATCTATACCTATGCATTTACCTTACCTTAGTGACATGTGACTGAATATACAGGTAATTTTTACCATTGCTCAGTATCAAAAATCGCCCAACAAAAGGCGGCTATTTTAAATACTTATTTTATGCGGAACATTTCATTTTGATATGATGAATGTTCAAATAGGCCAAAAAATATTTCACATTTTAGGTCATATTTCCTAAAGAAATTTCCCACAAATTTGTATGTAATTGCCTAGGGTGCTTTTTCGTTTTTGATGTGTTAACATCTATAGGTACAGGTTGGGCAATCTATCAAAGTGAACACAAGCAAACAACACTCAGCGTTAACATCAAATATGTGGTTGTTATACAACAATAGTCGCTGCCTGAAAATGATTATGATGGTATTGATGATGCAGCAAACAAATAAGCTGGTAGTCATCGCCAAAGAATATTGAATAGTATAGAGAACTCATGGAACGAATTGTATGACGGAAGAGCACTGGCGACATCTGGCGAATGATTCAAAATGTATTACTCTCTTTTTGTCATACCTTGGTCCATTCATAATTTTGATGTGATACATTGATGCCTTTTGAAACATTTGTGCTTTTTGTATTGCTTTATGTAATAACATTCTCGAACTGGTGCATTTATATTGAAATATTCTATAAAGAGAATACGACTCGTTTATGCTCTTTGACTCAGACTCTCCACATGAGAGCGAAAAAAGAGTGCAATAAGTTCTCTCTACTATTCAATACTTTTTGTCTTCGCTCTGATTATGACAAAACAATAACAATGATTTAAGTGAGCGAAATATTGCTTTATTTATTTTAACAATATTACATTTAATGCTAAAGTAGATGGAAGAAAAAAGAAAGTGCAGCACAAAAATTATTCCTTTTTTATTTTCCAATGTAATATTTACTAATATGTTCATAGAAATCGAACAGGTACCGTGTAACAAAAAGGTCTGAACACATCGCCCGTGATTTCGAACACTCATTGATTTTTTTTGTCAATTTTGTTTCGGTGATTTTTTGCCCCACAATCCATTTCTGACGATTTCATTATTGAGAAATATATTCTGAAGAAGTCCATTGTAAATAAATAAATTTTTTATAGTCAGTGCATTGGTATTATTCTGCTGTTGAAATCAAATGTGTTCAAGATCATTGTCACTTAGTATTTGAAACAAAAAACTACCTAATCAATGCTCTCTACCAATCTGTATTGTCAGTACAAATTCCAACACTTTCCTTTTTGGGTATGCATGACTTAATGATGCCGCGTTTTTGAAACTTTTCGATACAGACTCACTAATAAATAAATTTTCCAAAAGAATATTATTAAATTATTAATTATTAAATTAAATTACTCCGAATCCTTTTTAGCAAAATTTAACACCTACAAATTAAATTTCAAAACCCATTCGAATATAAGATCTTAAATACACACCATTACAACGACTACGGGTAAGCACATATTCCCTGAAGCTATTGTGTGGCACAATAACACTCATAGTCTGCTGCCACATTGCTGGAGTTTAAAAATGCTTTTAGTAAATTCAGCCATGAAGTAACTATATCCCATTCTGAGCAATACCACAAACCACATACGAATAGTACAATGTTTGCCTCTTCGTATATGATTCTGATTCAGCAGCAAGAATTTGTTATAACATCCCCAGATTTAGTGAGGCAGAAAGATATACATGCACATTAGACCGACTCACCTAAAAAAAAAGTTAATTTTGTCCACCCCCAAAATGTACCCTGGTTTGTTTTATGATGATTCCCCAAATTATTCGTGTTTTGCATTAATATCCCGTGAGCTGAAGCATTTTTTAAAAATGAATTTTTTAGTTTTTCTCATAATTTAGTACTTTAACGAACCAAAATGTATAAAATATTAGTATCATGTGAGAGGTTTTTTAAGGCTCGTCCAACGGTATATAAAATATGTCAAAGCATATCTTGACATACCCCTTTTTATACCCTCACCCATAGGGATGGGGGTATGTATCATTTAATACTAGAAAAAATGTAACACACAGAAAGAGCCATATCAGACCCTCAGTATCTTTACACGAAATTCGTTTTAGGACATTTAAAGGCGACTGAGCCATGTCCCTCTGTTTGTCTGGCTGGCTGGCTGGTCAACACGAAACTTGCTGTAAACCTGTACCGATCAAAATGAAATTCTGTCAGTAACTATTATTTGTCCGAACTTAGTTTGGAATTGAAAATGGGCGTTTTGACTACGCCGCTTCTGGTACACATTTACACACATTTGATATGTTTAGCTGCAACTCCCACATTCGTTAATAACACAGTGCAACACGAAAAAATATAACCATATACGAACACCACTACGCAATAAAAGACCAAAAAAAAGACCTCAAAGAGTTGGGGTCTCGGTGTCATTTCTGCAAAAAACCGTTCATATCTTGCAAACCGTTCGGAAGTTTGATTTACTCTCCGAGGGAAAGTTGTTGCTCTTCTAATAAAGGACGCAGCACGCACTATAAGAATCATTAGTAGGAATTTCATATGTTCTAGAAAGTTGTTTATTGAGATCTTAGGTACATTCTTGTCGTTGATTATTTCCTTGAATTTTGAACGGTTTGCTACCTATGGAGCTGAACAGGGGAATAAAGGTGAAAACAAAATCGAATTTTTTAAAGTTTTTTTTTTGCGATTTTCACCTTCAAGATGAAGTTTTTTGATTATATGTGTTCACAATTTTTGTTCTTTTTGTTCCTCAGAGACTACGTCAAAATTCCGAACGGTTTGATAGATATGAGCCTGACAAAATGATCACTTTTTTGCAAAACTGACACCGAGGCCCCAAATCATGTCTACTTAACTGAATAAAATAGGCGAGATTGCCACGCCAATTCTGGTACCTCCCACACAAAGTTGTTTTCCCGTCTAGTTGTTCGGCACGAGGAGTTCTGCAAAACCGAACCAATCCTTATGAAATTTCTAGACAATATTTATTCAAATGCCACTACCCATTCTGGTACCTCCCATACAAAGATTGGGCGGATGTCCGGTTGGTCGACAGGATAAGTCTCGTAAACCACAAGTCTCGTAAACCACAACCGAGATTCGTACCTACCATACCAAAATTGGGCGTATTTCGGAATGGCCGACACTATATCGCCAGCAAGCCACAAAAAAAATGATTTCTCGATATATCCCATGAAGTGATTCTCACAAACAGTGAGCCGATTCTGACCGATATTTTAAGAAGCGTTCGCATGGCTAAATACTCGATACTGTCGCCGTCACTATGCGAGGTGACCGCCGCCGAAAGAAATTTGTTTAGGTTTTCAGAGCAGAAATCGAACCCAGGATCTCATGTACAAGAGGCGCGCACACTACCCATTGCACTACCGACGGCCCATTGCAACACCATCGGCAGTAAGCCACAAAAAAAGGTTTCTCGATGCATCCCATGAAGGAATTTGGGAGAGCTTCTCACAAACAGAGAGCTGTGCGTGTTCCAGCTTTACGCTCACTGTTTGGGACCTACAATTTTTTACCGGTTCCGAATGGTATTTCGAGGAGCTTTTTCATGGCTAAATACTCGATAGTGTCACCGTCACTAAGCGAGGTGACCGTCGTCGACAGAAATTTAAGCCAAACCTACATTCGCATGCACAAGAACCGCGCACATTACCATTGTACCACTGACGGCCACAACCGATCTTAAACAAATTTCGTACTCTGGTCAATATTTTGAGCTTCGCCATGCCCACTTTTGTACCTTTCATATAAATATTGAGCGGACAATTGGTTGGTATATCACAACAATTCCCCAAATCCAGTTAGGATTCCTATCTAAGTTGGGTATTAAATAATATCACTGCGGAAGTCGAAAAATGAGACAAGGCGGGAGATGAGGAGTCGAACTACATCATTAGTTTTTTGAGTTACAATTATGGTTTCATACAATACATATTTAGGCTCGCCAGACGTACAGTTGTTCATAGTAGGCGTACTTTTTTGTTCGTTGTACTGTTTTCTGCAAAACCCATAAAAATGTAGGCTAGAGTACTTTGTTTAAGTTTTTCTGTTTTCCTTTGGCTCAAACACCAAAAAAGTAAAATTAAATGATACTGGTAATTAAGTGAAATTTGATATTGAAAATAAAGGTGAGTAAATATAGTTATATAGAGAAATTTGTGATAAGAATACTCAAAGAAAGTCGGAAAATTTCATTTCTGTCGATGTTCTGAAACAAAGACCCCAAAACCCGTTACTACAGGTAAGCTTAGTTCACAAATGTTGAAGCCCAAATTGTTTGGAACAAATCTGTTGAAGAGGGTTTACCGGTGCAACCAACCAAATAGAAGTTAGTGTCTGTCAAAAGTGAGGCAAAATCTAAAAATCAAAAATATACACTTTATTACTCAAAATAAAAATAAAATCATATGAGGTTTTAAGGGAGACCCGGTTGGAACGAAGATCCTCTCGCTATATAATATGTACTAGTTAGTTCCAACACGCCTAAGGCGCCCGTTGAAAAATTCGATATTTTAAATGGATCTTTATGAAAAGATACTTTTTGTAAAATGATAAAATTTATATAAGAGATGCTTTTGTTTTATAGAATGGATTTTTTTTAAATAATAATACTAATATATTTATGAAAAGGTAATTTTTTAAAGAGAGGTACGTCTTTTATTAAAAGCTAATGTTCTTTCAAGAAAGGTACTATTTTTAAGAACTTTCTGTAAGAAAAAGACATAAGAGTATGAATTTTTTTTACAAAGAAGGACATTGATTCTATGGAATGTTTAAGGATGCAAAGTTAATAATTACACGTATGAAATCTGATTTCGCAACTGTAATGGGAAATTTGAATAAAATGGAGTAATTTTTTGATGACTTTGAATATATTGAAGGGTCGCCTAAGCGCAAGAAATCGTCTTTGAGTGTAGATACTGGTAATTGTAATAGCCTATCGAATCCGTCTAATTTGATAAGTTTGCTTTCACCAGTCGTGGAAGATATTGTTGCCCAAAATACGCTTCCATCTGTAAGTGATTCTGTTCAAAATTCTGTTACTCTTAGTAGTCAACCTATTGGTAATCAATCAGAACTACCTCCTCCTGCTGAGGTCATTCCAATTGATTTTGTTTCCGTTTCTCAAACTCCGGCTTTGACTTATGCGTCTGTTGTACAAGTTAATTCTACTGACACCATTCCTCAACATCAAAATCCTGGGCAAAAGGGTATTCACAACTTAGTTGTGGTGCCCCCTAGGATGACAGTGTTCATATCTAGATTGGCATCTGATACTACTGTTGATGGTATTGGTGATTTCATCAGATCCAATTATTCTATTGTTGGTAATGATATTGCTGTTTTTAAATTTAATTACTCCCAACCAAGGGATATTTCTTCATTTAAAATATCGGTTCCAGGTAAATTTTTTGATGAGATTGTGAAGAAATCATTTTGGCCTGATGGTGTTTTGGTTCGAGAGTTTGTTCATAGAGATCGGAATCGTTCCGATGGGAATACTAGATTGCCACCCTCGGTCAATGTGTCAAAAAACTAGGTGCTCCAATTATATTCCTATATCAAAATGTAAGAGGTCTTAATTCTAAACTGAGACATATTTATTTGAATAGTATTGATTGTGGTTATGGTGTTATATGCTTATCGGAAACCTGGTTAAAACCTAGTGTCAATGATTCTGAGATTTTTTACAAAGATTATCAGGTATTTAGGAAGGATAGAGTTGGAACGAAATCGGGCGGCGGTGTTCTCATTGCTGTACATAGTACCATTTCTGCTGAATTGGCCACATTCTGTGGGGACTGTGAGTCTGAATTCATTTGTGTACGTCTTCGCATTGGTGTAAGATCTGTTTTTGTGACTTGCTCCTATATTCCTCCCAGTTCTAGTATTGATATTTATATGAATTATGATGGTGGTCTTGTGTGCAAAATTGAAAATTTTTATAATATTGTGAACTCTGGGTTTTCTGCTTCAATACCTAATCATCCTTCAAGTTTGGAATCAGGGCCTGCTTGGTTCACAAAAGAATTAAGGGGTCTACGTAATTTAATAAATAGAATGAAAAGTAGATATGATAGTTGTGGTTCATTAATTTATTTGGCAAAATACATAGTTGCTAGGAATAAATTTAACTTTCTTAATAGGAAATGTTACACTTTTTATATCTCTAAAATGAGAAGAGTTCTACTGAAGAACCCGAAACATTTTTTCACCTTTGTAAATTCAAAGCGGAAAGTAGTTGGTTATCCGCGTAGTATGAAATTCAATGGTTCAGAGTCATCAGATGATGCCGATATTTCTGATATGTTTGCTAACTTCTTCCGTAAAATATATTCTCCTTCTGTAGCTTTACTAAATTACCCCTATAATATTAATACTTTTAATGGTATTCCGGATATTATCTTGTCTGAGGATGAAGTTCTTTATGGATTGCAAACTTTAAAACATTCAAATTCGCCTGGACCTGATGGTATTCCCACATCAATTCTTAAAATGTGTGCTCAGGAATTGTATATTCCACTCACAAATATATTTAATGAATCGTTGACATCGGGCAAATTTCCCTCTTATTGGAAATCAAGTTTCATAAGCCCACTCTTTAAGTCTGGAAGTCGATCCAATATTGAAAATTACAGAGGAATTGCAAAGCTGAGTGCAATTCGAAAGCTATTTGAAAAATTGGTTACGAATACACTACTTCATTTTGTTGGATGTTTGGCTTCGCCATATCAGCACGGTTTTGTTAAGGGCAGGTCGTCTACGACTAACTTACTGGCGTTAACGTCTCATGTTTTTGCAGCTTTTCGTGATAAACGTCAGATGGATGTAATTTATACAGATTTTAGTAAAGCTTTTGACACAGTTGATCATAATTTGTTAATATACAAACTTGATATTATTGGTTTTCCACCTAAATTGTTGCACTGGGTATCTTCTTACCTTAGTGGTCGAACCCAAAAAGTGCGGTTTAAAAATGTATTATCTTCAACTATATCAGTAACATCTGGTGTTCCTCAAGGCAGTCATTTAGGTCCTCTACTTTTCGTTCTCTATTTAAATGATCTACCGTCTATAGTTAAATCCCCTAACATTTTGATGTTTGCAGATGATGTTAAGTTATATATGCCTATATGTGATACTGAGGATTCCACCCATCTTCAATATGACTTGGATGGTCTCAATAATTGGTGTTTGGTAAATGGTATGTCGCTAAATCAGGGAAAATGTAAAAGCTTTCGTTTTGCCGTAGTACACCGTTGAATTTTGATTACCTTATTGGTTCTTATATATTGGAAAATGTGTCTTCCTTCATGGATTTAGGAGTACTTCTCGATCAAAAGTTGCGTTTTGATCTTCATATTGATTCCTGTATAGGCAAAGCCAGATCACTGTTAGCTTTTATAAAAAGATGGGCGAAAGAATTTGCTGATCCGTACGTCACTAAACGTCTTTTTGTCTCTCTCGTTAGACCTGGATTAGAATATGCTTGTATTGTGTGGTGTCCGTATAATGCCTGTTACATAGACCGCATCGAATCGATTCAAAGGCAATTTTTACTTTTTGCTTTACGTGGTCTCGCTTGGAACACTGATGATTTCCCACCTTATAAAAATCGACTGATGCTTATTGATCTTCCTACACTTGAAAAACGCAGGTATATGTTAAATGCTATGTTTATTGTAAAACTCATTAGGGGTTGTATAGATTCAAATTTTCTCGTGAGTCAAATAAATTTTAATGTTCCCTGTAGACAAACCCGATATTTCTATCCTATAAAACTACCGACTGCCCGTTATAATTACGATTACTACAATCCTTTTCGACGCGTTTGCCTCATTTACAATGAGATCTATAATTCCTTACCCGCTTCAGATTCTTTGAATATATTAAGCAACATTTAATTCGTAATTAATCGGGAACTATTATGCAGCTTGTGTTGCCAACCATTTTCCTCTGATAAACAATCTTATTATAAATTCTGAATTCTACAATGAATTGTAGCTGACGCTGAATAGATCTTCAAGTCCCTACTCTTCCTGTTTATCTCCCATTATGCTATTTTATGTTCCTGTTTATCGTTCCACACATATTGTTGCGACGTTCCTGCTCCAGATGTGACTGCCTATGTTATCTCCTATGATTTTATCCTAAAGTTCCTGTGAATCATTCCACTAAAATTTGTGGAGTTTGTTTACCATTTCTCTTGTTCCCGCTCATCCCCCTGTTGTTCTACTCCACCTGATGTTCCTGTTCCTGTTCCTCATGTTCCAGATGTTCCTGTCCCAGCTCCTGTATTGCTACTGTTTTAATTATAAGTTATTTCTTTATTTTTGTATTTTGTATTATTTTTTAACTATTTTGTTTCTTTTTAATTATTTTATGTTAATATTTTTATATTTATATTTTTCTCTTTTTAAATTTTTAAATTATACAAATTTTCTTCATATTATTTTGAATTTTACTCTACTCTTTTTCTTATGTTAAATGTATTTTAATTTTATTAAATATTATATGTTATAGCTACTACGTATATAATATAAATTTTATAACGTTGTTGAAAAAATATTACCGGCTGTATCCTATTGAGGATTGTAGCTGTGAGATAAATAAATAAATAAATAAGTACTTTTCTTAAGAACAGGTACTTTTTAAAGAAGTGGTACTCTTTTTAGGAAAAGTTTATTTTTTTAAGAAAATTTACTTATTTTCAGAAAGGCTACGTATCTCAAGAAAAGAAAAGAAGAGAAAAGGAATTATTTCATATTTAAAAAAGTGTACTTCTAAAATAAGGAATTTTATAAAAAAAAGGAATATTATTGAAGAGAAGTTATTTTTTTGAAGAAAAGGTTTTTTTAAGAAATGGGATTTTTTTTTAGAATTGGTCCTTTTTTTCAAGAATAGTTACATTTTTAAGAGTAGGTACTTATGTCAAGAAAAGTTATTTTCTTTCACCAAACCGGTCGTCTTTAAAGAAAAGTTAGTTTTTTAAGAAAATGTAATTTGTCGTAAGAAAATGTACTTTTTTAAGAAAAGGAACTGATTTTAAAAAAAAAATATTTTTTTTTAGCAAAGGTACTTTTTGTAAGAAAATTTACTTTTTGTAAGCAAACGTACTTCTTTAAGACAAGGTATTTTTTTAAGAAAAGGTTTTGTTTAAGAATACGAATAGGTTTTTTTATGAGAAAATTTACTTTTTTTTTAAGAAAAGGCACTTATATTAGAAAATGTTCTTTTTTTAAATTCTTTCACTTTGGATTTTCTAAATTTACTTTCTATTGGGTTCAAAACTACAATATATATTAAATATTGATTACGGGATCCACCTAGAAAACTTCCCATTATAGTAAGAAATTTCCCAACATTTGTTAGTCTCGACACAAACCAAAGCAAAAGTACCCAATACAGTTGATAATACTGGGTTGTAGCATAAGAGAAGTTGTTTCTTTTATTCATTTAGCCCCCATCCCGCAACGTGCGATAAGGAACTTCGTTGCAAAATATTTTATGAAATCGTGCATCTAACTCAAAAAAACCTAATGATGCAGTTCGAATCCTCGTACACGAATTAGGGTAAAATTATCCCCTCCGGCCTTGTCTTCCAAATTTTATGTGTAGCGCAATGTCGAGCTGCTGGCTATTTATAATATGGCCACTTTTGTACGTTCAACGGAAGGGTGAATATAGGAGTTTTTTTTTAACAGAACTCGGATGAAATGGCTGACTTATGGTGATGGTATGTTTAAGCCGGTGCGCCCGACTAAAATTTATTTACTGGTTTAGGGATGTTCGCGGAAAAAATTAAAATTTTTAAGGTTTTCAACCGTAGATTTTTCTAATTTAATTGTTAGATTGACATATTTCAATAACTAGTCGATTTGAGTAAATATGTGTTGCAGCTTTTTTGAAATTCGCAATAGTTCGTGTTGTACAAAAAACTCACTACGGTGGGAACATTACGTACTAAACAGTGAAAAATGGGTGTTAAATCTTTACTATGGGTAAGGAGATCATTGTTGTATAGATTTACTTTTTGTTAGTGATTAATACATTTTCTGAGATGCTCTGCACCAAATTTTGAATATTTCGAACTAATCCAATCTGATATTTAAAACAGAAAAAGCTGCGTATAATAAACTGAAAAATTAGTTTTTTCCAGAATATACCTGAACAAAGGATGTGTCAGATCATATTTTGTATTCCGTTGGATGCGCCATAAAAACTCCTTTCTTTATTTAAGCTACGAAATTGTTTAAAAAACTAAAGAAGAATCACCTTTTTAAAAAATGGTCAAACTTGTGGGATTTTAATGCTAGACACGAAATATTTTGGGAATCATCAGAAGACAAACCAAGGTAAATCTTGAGGCGTGGACAAAACACACGTTTTGCTCCCCATACAATGTGAGTCGGTGTAATGTACATGCATATATGATAATGATGATGAAACAATTTAAGCAAGCAATGAAGTTCTTTCCCAGTTATTTTTATTTAACTATAACAACAAAGTTGGTAGTTATATGTTTTTCGAGCTATTTTTTGAAAGGGGGTTTTCTGCCATTCAACATTATATCATTCATATCGAACACAAAAGCTGAGTTTCATAATTCATGAGGTATGAGTAATTTGAGTTTGTATTCATGTCTACATATGAATGTATCATATAATATTACTTTAACCACCCGTAGAGTAAATATATCTAGATAGAACATTCACCTCATCTGATGTTTCATTGCACACTCTTCGCGGTGTGGTCGGTGTAATAGAGAGATGCTCGACTTACACCAGGTGGAGTTACAATAACTGTTGGCATCAATTTCTCATGTCGTTTTGCTGGTGAACAGTGAAAATTAAATACATTTTCAACTTTTTTGTTATCTTTTACTGTTAGTATACATTTGTGTTGTACTTAATACAACTAGTTGAAAACATTTTGAGCCACTGTTCGAGTTTCGGAACAGCAATATTTACCATTTTCAAGCCAATTTTTTTCTATGACGATGTATACGCCATGCAAAACACAATGATGCAGTACTGTGAAAAATTTTGTTGGATTTCAAAAAATAATTACGTTTATCAAATGCTCAAAATGGATTAATACAAAAACACAAAATGATGTTGTTGTTGGCTTGTTGGATGTTTTGTATCCATCGGCTGTTATTAAATAAATTCTTATCAACATTCGACGTCCACATACAACGTTACTAATTTGCTGAGAGAGATGTTCTCTCTAGGTATTTTGTCTCTATGATGCCACGTGTGTGGTAATAGCAAATTCATTAGGGTGTCCTGGACCACAAAATTTTAGGGGGAAGTCAAAAGTTGCGTTTTAAAGAGCTTATTACGGGAACGTCGAACCATTTGGAACGAAGTTCCTTATCGCACCATCCGAGATGGGGGCTAAATGAAAAAAAATTAAACAACTTTTGTTTTAACACTATTATGCTACAAACCACTATTATCAACAATATTGTCTACTTTTGCTTTGGTTTGTATCTAGACTAACTAAATGCATAGATAAATAAAAACCATAGATGATTCATTTGCCTAATCACCATTTTCACCAGAGGGCACATGCTTTTTCCGTACGACCATTTTTCACCCGGATACGACGAAAAACCACTCAAACATCATTTTCATTTCGATTCTGTTATTTAAATTTTAAAATACAATATATAAAATAGAAAAGCATAACGCTTTTGATATTTGTTCAAAATACAAAACGCAAAAAAGCATGGTTATATAGTTTCTTCAATGGTTTTTGTGTCCATGGAAATTTTGCCCATATCCACCACTCCGGCGCCATCTAGAAAATATCCCTCTACTTCCAAACCCACCACTTATCTTTTAACATATGTGGTTTTTTATTTATCTGTGTTAGATGTCTTATATATATTGAACATTTACTTGATTAATGGGAAGTATTCTAGGTGAAGCCTGTAACCAATATTTAGTATATAGGGGCGTTTTCTTCATAACATATACACGTTAACTCATACGAAATGAAAACCTGCACGTTAACATGTATAATTTTATAAGTTGAGAATATCCCCGATAAAAGTGTTCACAAGTTTGACTTTGTTGGATGAAAAATATAAATTTTACATCAGTCCAATCATTATATTTCTACGACGTTTCGATAATTATGATGTAAATATACGGGGTAGTTAAATTTTTTTAACAAAATATCTAGAAAATTGTATATAAAATTATTGATTTTTTATTCTTCCACAAGCAGAATTCTAAGACAATACTAGGACAGACAACAACTAAAGCAAAAAATAAGTAAAGTGAAGAAGACAGCCGAGGAAAAGTTCGATTCACAAACAGATACTTTCACCGGTATTCTCCCATGACTCGATTCGCATGAACGCCTTCGGTTGGGTCTGCTTGATGATCTTTGAATTCTTTCTTGACACTATTTTAGGTACTCATTTTGTACTTTTTTTTGTACACTTTATGTACTATTTGCATGCACTTTACATATTTTTGGGTATACATTTTAGTAGAGTTACGTGTTTCTTGTGTGTACTTTTTGTAAATTGTTGACGAAATGTTTGTACTTTCTGGTGCAGGTTATGTACGTGATGGACCATGATATGTACTAAATACTTTGTGGTGCATTTTCTGCACTTTCATATGAATGGTATGGCAAATAAATGTTGTATGCAGTTTCTGATACATTGTATGTACGTTATGGTAAATTGTATGCACTTTTCGCGAAAATTATAGCGTATAAATGGGGACACCGAAACGCGCTCATCACCTGGAGCCATTTGCCCCTTACTTCTCTCCTCGTTTGGGTGGAAAAAGTGCTACAAAAATGCAAATAAACAAATGCACGGGCCTTGCTCGGGGATGCCTGGGATTCTTTCTTTTCAGATGTGCTCACGAGTCGTAAAATATATACGATCTAGCGGGCTGTAGGTGTTCATTTATGATGCCTGGTGTATTTTTAAATTCGGTGTTACCCCAATGTGGCATTAAAGTCCTGAACAATTACAATAGAAATCTCATGTTTGGAGATTTCGATTACCCAAACATCTGCTTTTCAGTACAATAATTCACTGCTACTAACAAAGTGCGAGAATGCTGCTGCGATGTGAATGCAGTATAACCACCTCATAAATAAAAGAAAATGGTGTCCGCTAACATCCCATGAAGGCATTGGGGAGAGCTTCTCACAATCAGTGAGATGTGCGCTTTCTAGTTTTACACTCACCTCATATAAAGGGTTTTTCAACAGAGACGCTACAAAAGTAAATCGATAGGCACAGCAAACGACGCCATATTTTTTCCCGCTCTTTTGACATTTCTCTTCAGTAAGGTTTGCCATTTTATCCTGGAAAGATATACGAGCCAACAACGAGTCGAAATTATTAAAATTTACTGCCGAAATTTGGAGTCAGTTTTTCATTTCTGGCTGAATGGCTTCATCAATAAGCAAAATATGCGTTATTGGTCAGACATCAATCCACACGTAATCCATGAGTCATCATTGCATCCCGAAAAAATTACGGTTTATTGGCCGGCGGCGTCATTGGGCCGTATTTCTTCCGTGATGATCAAGACCGGCACATTACTGTGAATTCGAATCGCTACCGTTCAATGATAACCGAATATTTTTGGCCCCAATTGGATAATATGGACTTGGAGGACATGTGGCTCCAACAGGCCGGCGCCACAAGCCACACAGCGAATGCCACAATCAATTTATTGGAAACCAAGATTGGTGAACGTGTCATCTCACGAAATGGCCCAGTCGATTGGCCGCCTCGGTCGTGCAATTTGACGCCGTTAGACTATTTCCTGTGGGGCTACGTCAAGTCTATGGTCTATGCCAACAAGCCAGCGACGATTGATGAACTTCGTACGAATATCGAACGTGAAATTGGAGCAGTATCGGTCGATTTTTGCTTGAAAACCGTCGTGCCCGTGGTGGCCATGCAAAATAATTCGAGTTCCAATACATAATGACATCGAACTTACTTTCACAGTAATAAAGAATTTCATTGGTATCTAAAACCGGTTTTGTTTTATTTCAAAAAACTTTTGTAGCGCTCTTATTAAAAAACCCGATGTTACATTGTATTTTTTAGTATCTTGTTTTGTGGTTGACTTTTAGATTAACGAATTGACAAATTAAAAGGAAGGATTATCGGCTGAAGTCAAGTTGATTATACTCAACGTCTATGCATTTTTTCGTAACAGTTGATGTTAACTTATATCGGTTACGAAAAAACGCCCCTTATATTGTACTTTCGAACCCAATAAAAAGTAAATTTAGAAAAGCTAAAGTGAAAGATGTTTAAAAAAATAACATTTTCTTAAATAAGTGCATTTTCTCAAAAACAATATTATATTATATATTCTTAAACAAATTACCTTTACCTTATCCTTATCTTAAAGCAGTACGTTTGCTTTAAAAAAGCATATTTTCTTACAAAAAGTATCTATTCTTAAAAAAAAATAATTTCTTTTAAAATAAGTACCTTTTCTTAAAAAAGTAAAGTTTTTTTTACAATAAATTGCCTTTTGTTAAAAAAATATATTTTCTTTAAAGACTACCATTTTTGTGAGACAAAAAAACTTTTCTTGTGATAAGTACCTACCCTTGAGATAAGTACCTACCTAAGTACCTACTCTAAATTCAAAAAAAAATTCCCATTTCTTAAAAATTCATTCCAATTTCTCTCCAAAAAAAATACCTTCTCTTAACAAAAATACCTTTTCTTACAAAAATTACTTTTCCTAAAAGTACCTTTTCTTAAAAATAAGATAATACCTTTGCGTTTCTTTTCTTGGGATAAGTTGTTTTTCTGAAAATAAGTGAATTTTCTTAAAAAAAAATACCATTTCCTAAACCGAGTACCGCTTCTTTAAAAAGTACCTGTTCTTAAAAAAGTACTTCTTTGTAAAAAAAAAATTCATACTCTTATCGATTTTTCTTACAGAATGTACTTCTTCTTAAAAATAGTACCTTTTCTTAAAAAAAAACATTAGCTTTTATTAAAAGTAAAACCTCTCTTAAAAAAAATTCTTTTCAGGAAAATATAATACATACAAAGAGAGCTTACAAAGAGATCTTGAAAAAATAATGTTTTAAAAAAAAAATTATATAAACAACAGAATTTCTTAAAAAAAGTTCATCATTTTACAAAAAGTATCTTTTCTTAAAGATCCAGTCAAATAATCGCATTTTTCAATGGGCGCCTTAGGCGTGTTGGAACTAACTAGTCCATAATATATAGCGAAAGGAATTTCGTTCAAACCGGGTGGCCCGTGACACCTCATGTGATTTTTTTTACGACGGAACTTTTTCCATTCCTAATGCATTTGGATAAGAAAAGCATTTTTTTTATTGAATATGAGGATCAACCGACGTGTTATGATGCGTATAATTAAAATAAATCATTTCCCATTACATCCCATTAAGGAATTGGGGAGAACTTCTCACAACCGTTGTCTAGTTTTATAGTCACTGATTGGGACCTACAGATTGTACACTGATTCCTAAGATGTTGTGAGAAGCTGTTTTCATGAGTAAATACTCGATAGTGTCACCGTCACTATGCGAGGTGACCACCGACAAATGAAATTTAAGATGGACAGAAAAATCTGTATTTTTTTGTTGCTTGGATGTAAATATAAAATGTGTTTGGAGCTTGTCGCAAATATAACATACTTGTGTCCAAACATATTGTGTTTGCTATTCAATATTACATGTTTGAGACACAATGATTAATATGTTAAAATATATAGGTGTTTGCGACCCACACATTTGTGTTTGTGACACAAATACAGATGTGTTTGTTGCACTGTCTATGATCTCTCGAGAGCAAAAGAATAAGAGAGGGACAACGAGAGAGTCTATCTGGTAAGTCTGTATCTGGATTTTTGCATTATTCTCTCAGACAGTGAGTCACAAATATTCCAGAATGTGCGTGCAAATTGCAGATGAAGTTAGTGTTTCTTATTTTGACTGATGTATTGCATTTTAGTTTCATGTATTCAATCGCCAATGCTTCATCGGACAGAGAATATCAAAAGCGCTTGATCAGTGAAAAAAAATAAACGAAGGCTCGAACGCTCAAATGGTTTGTGATGTTACAGTGGGTTTTGTGTATGTGTTTCGTATATATGTATGTGTGCTACCAAAGTGAGAAACGATTTTGAGGCAAGAAACTGAAAAGGGCGACAATGTGAAGTCCTTTGTCTGTCCGAGCCTTTACTGAGAAAATTGGAACGGCGTACCATTTGTGAAATAAACGCTTGGCTGGCATAAACTAGATTTGAATATAAATATATTCCTTGAGTAGCAACGTATAGCTGAAACTTTCTGAAACTAAAAACGTGAGAGACAACAAAGAATGGAGAAGCAAAAGAGCAGCAGATTCTCATTTCATGAAAAAAAAACAAATAATACATTCAATGCACCTAAATGTAAAAAATATCGTTTTTGTAATAATTATTTATAAATGTGGATTTGTATTGATAAAATTAATTATAATAAATACATACATACATGTATATTGAAATCAAAGAATAATTAATTTTTAAATATTATTATGTTTGGGAGAAATTCGCACATATTTCCACGTAAAAGCATATATGTTTGCCAGTAAACATGATGCTGTTTACATTTAAACACAAGTGAGTTTGGGAATTGCAAACATATTAATGTTTCAAGTGTCTTCCAAACATATACATGCTTCCTGCAGAATATGTTTGAAAGAATATGTCAGAGAGGCCGTTAATTTTAAGCGTGCACTAACCATTACATCACCCATGGCCAAGATAATTACAAAAGTATATTCTTAAGATTTTGACAGATAAATTTAACAGCAGTATATTGAATCCTTTATCAAGCATATTTTTCCGATTTTTCGAGTAATTCTCGTTGTAGTTCCTGACCTAGCCTTTAGTGATAGTATTAGTAGTATGTTTTATAGTATTTTCATATAACTATAAAAAAAGGTAAATTGGAAATTTAATTGAAAAATTGAGAGCAAAAAATGCTTGAAAATACCCCATTAAAATTTTGAAAATATGTTTCCCCCTAACGATTGAAATTCCAAAAAAACCGCGGTTTCTAGTACACCCTAATATACATACTGCATTATGTATTTCAATTATAGACAAATATTTCGTCATTTAATCAAACTTCTTTGGTTTTTAGAATCCTATTAGACATAATAGATATGTTGATGAGATGATGTAATATGATTCACTTTTAAAATAATTTAACATTCATTCTGTTGAAAGACTTTATGTTACAACACATCGGCTATTATAAATATAGTACTATTAACTTGCATCTACCATCTTTAAGACATCGCAATTTTAGTTGGAAAGTTTTCCTATTACTTTAACGGAAATTTACCACAACAATCTGTGTCCACTTGATTAAATTTGATTGTATTTCGTATTGAAACTGCTAATTGCTTCTTGAGATCAAAAGTGCAATAATTTTTCCTACAATGAAGTGGACAATATAACCGTGAAAATTCGTATATATTTCTTTACGGCTATAAATAACATCCAAATATCAAAAAGACAGTGACTTTTTTGATCCACAATTTTAACTTCAGCGCTCCCGTTAACTACTTTGTATCTGCCAATAGAATTATTGGTTATATATATGGTTATTTTTCAGCCCGCTGGGTCATTTTATTTGTGTTTAACAACCATTAGAAGGACGATATATTACGATTTTTGGCGAAGATGTAATACCGAACGATAACCTGCTTTGCTTATAAAGCATTTTCTTCTACTGAATGGTTTCGATTTTGTGTTATCTCGTTAGCCTTTACACAAATTCAAGCACTATATAGGTGTCTGGATGGGAAATATACTAAAGTTAAACTGTAACATTAAGCTCCGACAAATATCAATGTAGTGAGTAATTGTTCCATAATTTTATTAACATCAACTATTGAAATATGTTAAAGTTTCTCTGCGTTAACTAATAGTAAATAAGTTTTCCAGAATATATTAATATCACTTATGCAAATAAATGAACGAAAAATGTCGGAAATCTATATATACATGCTGAAAAATATCGGCCCAGCAACATATTGCAGGAAATTTTCATGAATTGAAGATCGGCTGCTTTTTTGTTTCTTTGTTGTCTGTCTCGTATTTGTTTAGCGGTTGTCGACAAAAAATTCATATTTTGGTCTGAAAACATATATTATAGCCATTGTATCATTGTGTCTCAAACTTGTAATATTGAAGAGCAAACAGAATGTGTTTGGAAACAAGCATACTATATTTACGACAAGCTACAAATACGTTATATTTGCATCCAAACAACAAAAATTCTGATTGTTATTTGCCAATTAAAGACAAATCCTCTATAATCCATCTGGCAACAGCAATTACCCATCAAATATTTGTAGAACCATATTCTCCCAAACACATTCCGCAGAAACCATGTATATGTTTGGAACACATTCCAAACATTCATATGTTTGAGAGTCCCAAACTCACATGTGGTTAATTCAACATTATAATATTTATTCGCGAATACGTATGCTTCATCCATATCCTTAAGTGGAAGCGTTCGCGTGCTACCTCACAAATATAATAGAAACAAATTAGTTTTCAATTTCAATATATATATATATATTATTAATTGAAATAATTTCACCAATATAAATCAACATTTATAACCAATTATTAAAAAATGCATTACTTGTTTTTTCATGAAACGAGAATCAGCTGCTCCTGTGCTTCTCATTTCTTCTTGTCTCTCAAGCATTTGTTTTCTGAAGGATTCAACTTCCCCAAAAGCTGCACTATTTTAAATTGCGATTGTCACTATGCTTTGGTACACAAACAATATTCTTATGTGAATACAAAGATCGTTCATTCAAGCCAAGCAAGGTTTAAATCTGTGTTTTTTTACTAAATTTCACAAATGGCACGCCGCTTCAATTTTTGAAGTAAAAGCTCGGCAGAGCCTCGTTGTTTCTCTTCTCAGTTTCTTTCCTCAAAATCGTTTATCACTTTGGTAGCACACATATATACGAAAGCCACATACAAAAACCAAAGCAACACCACATACCATTTAACCGCCCGACATCTTATTTATTACTGATCACATTTATTTATTACTGTACCCCATACACGTCGTAGTGGGAAATGTGTAATGAACGTTTACCCATTATCCACAGGGTATGGGGGAAATAATGGGTAGCTACCCACGACTATCGGGAATTACCCATTACCCTCAGGGAAATGGGGAAAGTAATGCGTAGCTACCCGCGACTATGGATAATGGGTAGACGATCGGTCTGTTTCCGAGTTTAGTGATTTTTTTTTGACAATTTTTAGTTTAAGCGCTCTTTTTTTAAAGTGATACCATATTGAAGACACCGATTGGGTAAAGCCTTTGGAGGTAAATTTTTATTATTTTTCGATTGGATGCACCGTTTCCTAGTTATAGCCACTTGATTATTTTAGCGATTTTCTTATTTTGGCGATTTTTCGAAAAAAAAATCTTCCATACGAATTGGACCACTTTATGAAAACCCCTTAGAAACTTGCAAAAATTGGATATTTTTTCAACTGGACGCTCCGTTTCCGAGAAATACACATTTTTTCTAATTTTTTCATATATTCGATCCTGGGTAACCCATTACCCATCGTCGTGGGTAGCTACCCATAATTCCCCCCATTTCCCTGAGGGTAATGCGTAATCGTGATGAGTAATTCCTAATTGTTGGGGGCTAGCTACCCATTATTTTCCCCATTACCCTGTGGCTAATGGGTAATCGTGATGGTTAATTGCCTATCGTCGTGAGTAGCTACCCATTATTATTCTCAATTACCCTGAGGGTAATGGGAAATAGGTAATCGTGACGGGTAATTTCCCATCGTCATGGGTAGCTACCCAATATTTTTCCCATACCCTGTGGCTAATGGGTAAACGATCGGTACCCATTCTCTACGGCAACGATAATGGCTTAACCTGGGTATCAGCCTCGCAATACATCAGCCAAAATAAGAAACACTCACATCATCTGCAATTTACACACCCATTCAAAAATATTTATGAATAACTAACTGAAAGAAATAGAGTTACATACTTTTAAGAAATGCTGTGAATAATCTCTCTTTGTTCCACTGTTTTTTTTGACGTAGAATACGTCTTACCTTACGGTATGAGGAGTCATGTCAGGTTTTTATTGTTGTAATCTTTATTTCATTGAATTTGAGGAAACGGCTAGATGAATTTTTTTAAAATTTTTTTTGTAGGTAAATGAAGATGTTATCTTTCGTTTGATATACATTTCATATTGGTTGATATATTTCTAGTATTTTAATTTCTCAAATGAAAATTGTTTAAACACATACACTCAAATAATAATAATACACAATACACAAATAATAATTTTTTTTTAAACGGACTTGAATCAAATGCCGTTGGTAAATATAAAAATTACAGCAGACAGTTGTCCGAGGCCTTCGGCCACGTATTGGCGTATTCTACGTTAAACTTAATGGCCGTGTCTCTGACACAGCCTGCAGGGACAGTCCGTGGCCGAAGGCCTCGGACAACTGTCTGCTGTAATCTTTTTTTCTTGCTCTCAAAAGAGAGCATAAACTGTTCACGAAACACATGTATGTTTGTATCATAAACACAAATATGTTTGGACCGCAAACACATATATAAGTATTATAATATTTTAATCATTGTGTCTCCAAAATTTAATATTTATTAGCAAATTCAAAAACCAAACAACAAGAAAGTTTTTCGCATGTAATTGCATTTTCTCCACAGCATGTTTAGTCAATCAGCCAAGCGCATTTGCAAGCCTCTGTACGATTGGCTTCTGAATACTTGAAGAAATAACTCAACAGATTTAAGAAATACTCACTTAATCTGCAATTTACACATGCATTTAGGAGTTTTTATGAATCAGTGACTATTAAACTTTGACTGCGAAGAATCTCTCCTTGTACCTCTTTAATTCTCTTACTCTCAATAGAGTGTAAATACCGTAGCCCACACAGCTGTATTTGCATCCCAAACACAGTTATACGTGGGTCACAAACACATATATTATGACACATTAATGATTGTATGTCCAACAATTAATATTAAATTGCAAACACGTAGTGTTTGGACACAAGTATACTATACTTGTATCAACCTCCAAACACACGTTATATTTGCATCCAACCAACAAAAAACCGGACAGTTTTCAACGTGTATATGTATTATATAGTGGCCGTCGGTGGTGCAATGGTTAGTGTGGGTTCGATTCCTGCTCCGACCACCTTAAAATTTCTTTCGACGACGGTCACCTCGCTTAGTGACGGCGACACTATCGAGTACTTAGCCATGAAAAAGCTTCTTAAAATACCGTTCGGAATCGGTGTAAAACTGTAGCTCCCAATCAGTGAGTATAAAACTATAAAGCGCACAGCTCACTGGTTGTGAGAAGCTCTCCCTAATTCCTTTATGGGATGTAATGGGAAACCATTTTTTTTTTTTTTATTTGTATTATATATGTATATTGTAGAAAAACAATAATAACCTTCTATTCCATTACTGGTTCCACAGAAAATGAAATAAGTATATCGGAAAATCTTACCATTGCTGTTTGTCAAAAGAAATATGTCTCCAGTGATATTATTTTTCGTTTAAACTCAATGTCTTTCATGTAAAATTTTCTCTTATGACCTTAAGAAGAAACGAAGATGATCTCAAAAAATGCACACATAATATTTTTGCAAACCTTAAACAAACTTTGGAATCAACAAATAAAAGAAATATTTTCTCACAAATAAAAGCGCATGCTGGGCAAATCCTTACAGGATGAATGAATCACTATACTGTAATGACATCAGTGTGTATTGATCCTCACAGGGTACACAATTGCAAAAGACCATACACTGGCATTACTGTAACTAGAGAAAGGGATATCAAAGAAAACAATTAGTTAAAACAAAATCTTATAATTATAGGCTTTTTATAAACTTTTTATGCCAGCGTTTTAATCTCTGCGCTTTAATCTCTGCTTTTAAAGAGACTTTAAATAATGTTATCCTTTGTGCGAATTATATTTGCAATAATCATACACCATTATCATACAACATTCCCTTTAAGTCCTTAACTAAGTAGCTTTCAATAATATTAGCAACACTTTCTAGCTAACACAGCCCTTGGCGCTTCAATACGTATACAATATACTCATTTGTATATCTACTCTATATCAATTCATCTATATCTATTTATTCATGTTGCACTGCAGTGTTACAGTCTACCCTTTTGTAAAAGTCGACAGGATATAACACTAAAGCAAATATACACGCACGCAAGCAAAAATGTATTAGGAATGAATACACTTTTACAAAACGACAAAAGATGCCTGCATCTGTGCTGTTCTCAGACATACGGACATCCTTTGTAAGCTTGACAGGACGAAGAGAGCAATTGTGATTTGTGTGTGAGATAAGTTTGTGTGTGTGACCCTATTCAAAGCCAACATACATAAATCCTTGTTGCAGCTGAGACATGATTTGCAAGCATTTGTGAATATATATCCTTTCGCTGATAATCTTATGTAATACCGTACATCATAAAGAACGGGTATATACAATTGGTTATATGGTATGTAATAATCTGTCACGTTAAACAGAAAGTTATAGGATACCAAAAATAATTTCACCAAAAAAAAAGGATTCCCATTACATCCCAAGAAGGGATTGGGGAGAGCTTCTCACAACCAGTGAGCTGTGTGCGTTCTAGTTTTACACTTACTGATTGTGACCTACATATTTACACCGGTTCCAAATGGTATTTTTGAGAAGCTTTTTCATGGCTAAATGCTCGATAGTGTCGCCGTGACTATGCGAGGTGACCACTGTCGAAAGATATGTTAGGTGGTCTGAGCAGAGATCGAACCCACGTACCCACGTACAAGAGCAGACTTATGTAGGACTTGTAGTACCAAATTACAGACTTTTAAAATTTAAATAATTCGAAGTAACTTTGGTTTAAAACTGAGCATTTTAACTCCATTACTAATTTAGGTTAGGTAGATGTCGCTGCCCCTACTGGCACTCACATACGTCATATTCCGTCCCTTCGATAACCCTGTAAATTAACCTGGTGTCGTTATGGACCGTTCAAGCCATATTATACCCCATCCAGATATTCCAGGATATTTGTAAAGAAGAGACCTGTATTAGACCCTACCGAACCAATTAGTACTCTGCAGAAAAATTCTAAGATCATTTAGCTTAACTTCCTCAAAGACTATTAGATCCAACATGAAGATAATATCCCAAATATTTTCTCGTACACATATTTGCTCCCCACAGAGGGACCGATTGGAAGAAATGCTGCAATATTACGAGGGCGGTCACAAAGCAAGCCGACCTAATATACAAGACACAAAAAAGTTGGTAAAAATTATCTTTATCTTTCAACGTAATCTCCTTTTAGCTCGATACACTTTTCCATGATACTCAATACCCCGTTTATACACGCTGAAAAAACGGCCTCTATAACATACTCTCCCAAACATATTCTGCACGAACCATTTATATGTTTGGAACACACTTAAAATATTTATATGTTTGCAAATCGTAAACAAACATGAGCATATTTACTAAAAATATGTATGCTTTTACGTGGAAACATATGCGTGCTAAATCCCAAACATCCATATACTTACGTGGCAGCATACGCGTGTTTCCCCCAAACGTCCAAATACTTACGTGGAAAGGTATGTGTATTTTCTCCCAAACATAATAGTAATATTTAGAATAATTCTTTAATTTTTTATTTATTATAATTAATTTTATCAATACGAGGCGGATCAATAAGTCCGTGACTTTTTGAACTTCCCTCGTAGTTATATGAAATGCAACACTGCTCCCATCAAGTACCACCTGTTAGTAGACTACTGTCAAATTTTGAGCAAGTTTCGTCATTTACTTTGCGTTTAACAGCTGTTCAAAACATAAAACCTCGTGCATTGTTTAAAAATGGAAAAAATAGAATTTCGCGTGTTCATTAAATATTATTTTTTCGAAAAAAAACCACCGTCAATCAAACCAAGGAAAAGCCATCGATTTCGTTGTGGTCGCACAAGTATAAATGATGCTGAACGTTCTGGACGGCCAATTGAGGCCAATTTCGACATACAACCGAAAATGTCGAAAAAATCCACGATATGGTGTTAGCCGATCGCAGAGTAGAAGTGCGTGAGATTGTTGATGCCGTAGGCATTTCATATGGCAGTGTGATTTCGATTTTAAACGAGCAGTTGGGTTTAAGAAAGCTGTCTGCAAAATGGGTGCCGCGTTTGCTCTCAATTGACCATAAACGTAATCGTATGACAACTACAAAGGATTATTTGGAGTTGTTTAATTGGGCTATGAATTGATACCTAATCCGCCATATTCTCCGGATTTAGCCCCCAGTGATTATTTCCTGTTACCAAACCTAAATAAATTGCTCGGTGGGAACAGATTTAGCTTCAACGATGAGTTATTGATCAAACAAATGCCTATTTTATGGACCTCGGAAAATCCTATTTTTTGGAAGGAATACAAAAATTGGAGAAACGTTGGACTAAGTCTATTGAGCTAAAAGGATTGAATGTCTTAACTTTTTTATGAAATGAGAATCTGCTGTTCTTTTGCTTCTCCTTCACGTTTTTGTTTTCAGAAGGTTTCAGATATGCCTTGGTTATTACTATGCGTTGGAATACAAACAATATATTGGTATGCAAATCTAGTTCATGCAAAACAAGCATCTATTAATTACTATTAGATACACTTCTTTCACAAATGGTCCGTCATTCCGATTTTTTTAGTAGAGGCTCGGGCAGAAAAAGGAATTCACGTTGTTGCTCATTCCAATTTCTTTCCTTAAAATCGTTTCTCACTTTATATAATAAAGCATATAAATATATGCGCAACACATACACAGAAACCAAAGCAACATCACAAACTATTTAACCATCCGAGCGATTGTTCATTCTATATTCACTGATCAAGCGCTTTTGATATCCTCTGTCCGATGAACAATTGACGAGTGTATACATGAAATTAAAACGCAATACATCAGCCAAAATAAGAAACACTGAGGAATTACACACACATTGAGGGATATTTATGAACCACTCACTGAGAGAATAATGTAAAAATACAGATACACAATTACAAGATATACACACTCGTTGCCTCTCTTTTATTCACTTTCTCTCGAGAGAGCATAAACAGTGCAACAAACACGGCTGTATTTATATCACAAACACAGATATATTTGGGTCGCAAATACATATATTATAACAGCATATTCATCATTGTGTCTCAAACATGTAATATTGAATAGCAAACACAATGCGTTTGGGCACAAGTATATTATATTTGCGACAAGCTCCAAACACATGTTATATTTGCATCCAAACAAAGAAAAAACGACAGATTTTTCAGCGTATATTAACAACTGTCAACCTCCTTAAAATAGCCATGATCAGCAGACTCCACCTCTTCATTGTTTGCAAATCGTTTACCACCGTGCCAGTTTTTCAAGTTTGAAAATAGAAAATAGCCCGAGGGAGCTAAAACTGGCGACTAAGGTGCGTGATGAAGCAACTCGAACTTTAATTCATTAATTTTGGTCGTCCGAGTAGTAGGTATGTGAACTGGAGAATTGTCTTGATGAAACAACACTTACATTTTCGCCAACTGCGGCCTTTTTCCACAATTTGATCACTTAAACGCTGCAATAAATTAGCTTAGTATTCGCCGTTGATGGCTTTACCTTTCTGAAGATAATCAATAAAAATTGTCCCATGCGCATGCCAAAAAGTAGACGCCATAACTTTGCCTGCAGATGAAATTGTCTTCGCCTTCTTTGGGCATGATTCTCCGATTAGTGGATGGATGTCTCATCCATGGTTATAAATCGACGCAAAAATATGGCTTTTGCGGTGAAACATCGCCAAACAAAGTACTGAGAAATCTTCACGACGCTGTTTTTTGATCTATTGTAAGCAAGCAAGCTCCCAGCATTCTTATCTTCAAATCTTCGATCACTATACCGATGTATAACACGTTTTGAAATGTCTATCATATCAGCCGACGATCATCCAATAACATTTATTGGATTTTCTTAACCGTGTCTGGCGTGGAGTGGTCGACCACTACCGTGTTCGTCTTGGCTGCTCGTACGGCCTCTTTTAAGCTCCTAAACGAAGTAGCAGACTTCCCCAGAGTAGAATCTAGCTCGACTATAATATTGCTTAGACTGAGAGCTTTCAAATGGAATTATTGAATTATATAACGGTGGCCAATTTTTTCCATGTTTTCAAATTCACTGAGATCGTTTACTTTTGATGGCCCAACTAAAATTACTAAACAACGGGGCGGCTAGAAACTTAAAACATATGTTTTATAAGGTTTCGTCCCATCCAAAGGGAAACTCTCTGATTGCCAGGACTTCTGACTGAAAGACACTACAATGTTCTTGTAACCCAGCTCCAAATCCTACTTTGTAATATAGTTTGGACCCCTCAAAATAGAACTTATGCCTGCCCGGGATTTTAGTAGAGAGAAGTCTCTGTCTGAGGTTGAAGTGGGTTTCACTTAGTCGACTTTTATTGTCGATTGCCACTTATCCCTTAAAATCGACCCATGACCATAAGGGTTGGTGACCCATTGCGAAGTATGTCAGAGGAGAATTGCCAACATTGTATTTGCCTTCCGAGCAAATCGAGCGGTAACAATTAAAGAATAACCCCCAAACCATCGACTGTTTGGGGTCCAAATCAACAGACTTAGGCAAGTGGTTTTTTGTAGCATGGGCAACCAAAAAGCAATGACGTAGACCAATATTTGTCGTACAACGGTTGTATATATTCAGTAAGCTATCTTCTGGAATAGGCCTCATCGTTCGCTGTTTGGGCCTTCTACAGAATTATAGGACCACTGTGGCTCGACTGATCGTCTCTATAGTGTTTGACTAGAAACTGAGCTTGCTGTCGACAATCGCATCTAGATATATTACACTTTCCTTTAGGCAAATTTCCCTGCCACACACCTACAAGGAAAGAATTAAGGAAACTTCTGCATCCTGGTAAAGAGCACGAGTTCGGGTTTCATTGGATTTACACCCAGTCCCTGCGTGGCCCGTTTAGAGTGTTGTGGACCGCATCTCTTTCTGTGGAGGAATATTTCCCCTACAGTGCAATTGCCAGGTCGTCATTATATGCTATGACTGAGCAAACTGATCACTGCAACTCTAGAAAATCTCTAAAAAGAATAAATAAAAAAATCCCATAAAGGGATTAGGGAGAGCCTCGCACAAACCAGTAAGCTGTGCGCGTTCTAGTTTTACGCTCACTGGCCTATGATGACGATCCTGATGCGCAGTGGAAACACATTTCCGACTCTATAAAAACTGCCGCAACAACCGTACTTGGTTTCGAAAAACCGTTTCGCAATAAACCGTGGTACAATGAAAGTGTCGCATTGCAAATGATGAAAATAAATCTGCACGTATGGTAATGCATCACTAAATTGCAACGCGAGCTGCAACTGAGCGGTATAGGGAGAAAAGAAAGGAGGTAACCCGTCTCTTTAGGCGTAAGTTACGGCAGCGGAGAAACCGCGACAGTAGCGGTCTTCATGAAAGCTCGAAAGAACCTCGTAAACTCGAAAACATCGTAAACTTGCACAGCAAACGTCAAAACAAACAAATTTCCCATACAAACCGACTTGCTCAAAAGTGGAAAGTTTGCGAGGCAAATTTGCTGCGCAAACGTGGGATGGAGAAACGTGTAAACTTTTGACATTTCGTTGTCATCTTACTAGGATGGATAAATAAGGTGATAGCACTAGAACAGTAGAAAAAGTACACATACATAATACATGCAATTGCTTCTGCTACCACCTTATGTATCCATCTTAGTCAGCTGATATGGTTTTGAGCACAACTACGCTGAGCATCTTTACCTGGTGCCTCATGCAACGGAGCGAGGAAAACTTGCGCTGAGCAAAAGTTCTCGGCTTTCACGTTTGCATGAATACCGCTAGTGAGAAAATTGAGACATACAGAAGGAAGAACGAAGGCCGAAATTTCTGCCAAAAAGTCAAAAACGGAACTAATGGACATGGTTCAGGGCCACCCTTCTGTAAAGACAAGGACGGAAATCTCGTCGCAGATGTGCAGAGCATGTTGGGAATATGGAGAGATCATTTCCCCGCGCTTCTAGTACCTGAGATATCCAAAGACGATGGGACAATCGATCACAATACGGACGACGGCGTCGATTGCCCTCCTCCTAACCAAGGCGAGCTCAGAACAGCTATTGCCCGGCTTAAGAACAACAAAGCCGCAGGAGCCGATGGATTACCGGCGGAGCTGTTTAAGGCTGGCGGCGATGAGCTGATAAGGTGCATGCATCAGCTCATTAGCAAAATTTGGTTAGATGAATGCATGCCCAGATATTGGAGTCTCAGTGCACTATGTCCCATATTTAAAAAAGGTGACCGGAATATCTGTGCCAACTACCGCGGAATAAGCCTTTTATCCATAGCATATAAGGTTCGATCAAGTATAATGTGCGAAAGACTAAAACCACTTATCGCTGACCTGATTGGACCATACCAGTGCGGCTTTAGGCCTGGAAAATCGACAACAGACCAGATGTTCACGATACGCCAAATCCTGGAGACGCCACACAAAAAGCAAATCAACACCTATCATCTATTTATCAATTATAAGGCGGCCTTCGATAGCCCGATACGGGAGAAACTCAATGAAGCAATGTCTGAGCTTGGTATTCCTGCAAAACTCATACGCCTTTGCAGGATGACCTTGACGAACACCAAATCCTCAGTGAAAGTTGGTAGAATCTTACCGAACCTTTTGAAACTACGCGAGGCCTGAGGCAAGGCGGCACCCAATCATGCGATCTCTTTAACATCTTAATGGAGATCATTATGAGAAAAGCTGCAGTCAACATGAATAAAACCATCAGCAGCAAAAGTCACATGCTGCTCGCGTATGCTGATGATATAGATATCATTGGGCGCACAATTAGAGAAGCTACTGCGGTGTTTTCGGAGTTGAGAAGGAGTCAGCAATAGTGGGTCTGACGGTAAATGAGGACAAGACAAAATTAATGGTTTCAACGAACAGGGCCTGCACGCGATTAGACCAAAGCGTCAACGTTGATAACCATTATATCTTCGAGGTAGTGGACGAATTTATACACCTCGGATCTGCCGAATTCTACTTGCGAATATATATTATTTTGGGCTAAGCAAGCACTTTAGAGATAAAGCCCTCTCTCGAGTAACAAAAGACCAGCTGTACCAGACTCTCATTCAATCTGTCTTGCATTATGGCGCAGACTCCTGGGTCCTATCGCAAGCAGGCGAAACATCTGTAGGAGTGTTCGTGAGAAAAATACTCCGAAAACTATATGGCACTATTGTGCACAACGGCGAGTATCGGCGACGCATGAAGCATGAGCTTTATGAGATTTATCTTGACATTAACATAGATAAGCGGATCAAAATAACGCGATTGCGCTGGCTAGGCCATGTCAGTAGAATGGATGAAGACGAACCAGCACGAAGGGTTTTCGAAACTTAACTCGAAGGAAGACGAAAAATAGGAAGACCAAGGCACCGCTGGAGGCATCAGGTCATCGAATCCCTGCGTACACTTGGTATTGCCAACTGGAGAAATAAAGCAAAAGATCGAACTGGTTGGCAAAATATGTTATCTTCGTTTTGTAAGGTCCCTGACCCCCCGGGGTTGTCACCGGATAAGTAAATAAATAAGATTGGGGCCTATAGTTTAACAACGGTTCCGAACGGATATGGAGAAGCTTTGTCATAGCTAAATACTCGATAGTATCGCCGTCACTAGGCGAGGTGACCGCCGTCGAAAGAAATTTAAGGTGATCAGAGCAGGGATCTAACCCACGTTCTCATGCACAAGAGCCGAGCACACTACCAATGCACCACCTGCGGCCACAAAAAAGTATATTAAGCGCCAAATTCCTCTATTCACATTTCGGGTTAAAATCGTTATGCCCCTTCGCGTAAGTAATCCATAGATTAAATTAATGATCTCATGGTTAACACAAAGTGGCGATAGAGCCGATTTTATCCATCCTAGTAAGACGTTGCTAAGTGCCCCCTCAACATCGACAAATGCTGCAAGAGTGAATTTCTCTATGATGCTCACTTGAGCGCGTAGAACGATTTCCATAGATTTGCGATTGTTTACTACGAACTTATTTGGTTTGCATTTTTGTTTGCAAACTAATATTGAAAATCAGACAATAAAGTATATTTTAGAAATTGACCCAATGTTGACTACATTTGTTATCCTTCCATTTCAAAGAAATCTAAAATATTATAATTTTTGTTCTCATTTCACAGAAAACCAAACCTTTAGTATATTTTCCTTAGGTTTTTTTAACATCTTTAACGTTCACAATGCGTAAAAATGTTATAATTATTATTGGTTTTACAACATTTTACTCTTTTCAGGTTTTGAAAATTGAAAAAAATTGAATTTTTCTCGAATTTCTGGAAGTGTAAATCACACAGATTTCTTGAGTCTAGTAGAAATGTTTAAACCCGAAAACGGAGAAATCGGGTTTTTATGTTAAACCCAAAGTAAGGAAAGCCATTCATTTTCGATTCGCTCGGAAAATTTAAATCGACAATGGAGTTTAATTTTTAATTCTTTGAAGATGTAAATCTTTTAAACTCTCGAGTTTTATTTTTAGCTCGGGAGACGAATTTTTATTTTCACAGATTTTAAAATATTGCTCGCTCCCGATTTAATTCAAAAAGAAAGATTCGCGAGTCAAATTTCATAATATTTTTTTAGTCACTAAATGTATTGGAAAAATGTATAAGTACATATGGGTGAAAAAAAATAGTAAAGCGGGCAACAAATTGTGAAAATGTTATGATACAGAAAAATTGTTTGAAATGATATGAAGGTGTTTAAAAATGCGGCAAAATCGTATCGAAGGATTATGAATGCAAATTTTCAAAATGCTGTAAAAAAGTGGTCGAAAGGGTAAATGTTGAAGATGGAAGAAAAATGGATTCAAAAGATTAGTATTGTGGCAAAAATTCTGAATATGGATAAAACGGATAAAGAGGAGAGAAAAATCTATTGGAAACCATAGGAATGTGCAAAAATTGCTAATGTGTATAAGAAGGGAAAAATATTTCATGGGGGTTAAATGGAAGCTAAAAGGGTACAACTTTAAAATGCGATCAAAATCGTTTGGATAGGTTAGGAATGTAGCAAAAATTCTGAATGTGGTCGGTTAAAAAAAACGGCAAAAAGGGGTACGAAAATGCTAAAACTAGAAAATGCGAGAAAATCGTTGAAATTAAATTTTCTTGCAATAAATTTCATTGTAAAAAAAATCCCATTTCTTAAAAAAAAACATTTTCTTCAAAAAAATAATTCCTTCTCTTAAAAAAATTCTTTTTCTTAAAAGTACCTTTTCTTATAAACAAACTAACACATTTTCTTTTCTTTACTTGAAAATAATAAAAAAAATAACGTTTTCGTAAAAAGTGTACCACTTCTTTAAAAAGTACCTGTTCTTAAAAAAAATACTTCTTTTGAAAAAAATCATACTCTTATGGCTTTTTCTTACAGAAAGTACTTCTTCTTAGAAATAGTACATTTTCTTAAACAAACATCAGCTTTTAATAAAAGAAGTACTTCTCTTTAAAAAGGACCTTTTCGGGAAAATATAACACATATTCTTCCAAAAAGAACCTAAAAATATACTTTTAAAAAAAACCTTCATTCTATAAAAAAAATCTTACATAAAGTTTACCATTGTACAAAAAGTCTGTTTTCTTAAAGATCCATATAAATTATCGTATTTTCAACGGGCGTCTTAGGCGTATTGGAACTAACTAGTACATAATATATAGCGAAAGGAACTTCGATCCAACCTCATGTAATTTTTTTTTAATTTGATGTAAATAATAATAAAGACAAGTTCTTTAAGTATAAGTTATTGGCCTGCATTTGATATATGCACTCTATTTATCTTTTGGCAAAATAGTGTAAAATTATTCGAAATAATTTTATGGCATATGACGGGATTTTCTTTAAGGCTTATGACGGTTTTTTCTCGTCGAATCACTGTAGGGTATTGTACGAGTTATTGCAACTAAACTTCTTACTTTGGCAGCTCCTTTCTTTCACTTCTAAAGCTAAAGTAATATCTCAAGTTAGTGAAATTTTTGAGGAGAAACCCGAGCATTCTGAACATTGAAGTATGTCGTTAAAAGTCCTGAAGATTTCTGCTAACATTGCTGTACTTATTAAATTATTCCTAGGATTTCCCACTGTCCTGGCATTTCTTTTTTCCCGTTTTCGTATTGTTCCATATGCTAGGATACAAATCAGATGATACTCTTTCGGTTTCAAATACTCGTATATGTATATTTCTGTACTTGAACAATTGTCAGTGAGTCCGTTGCACATTCCACTAGTCAATCAATCAGTGGTGGAACGAGTGTAGCGAGACCATCAGAAATTTGAACGTTTGTTTTTTTTATTGGAGTTTAGTTCTCGGTTTAAGTTTTGTTAGTATTTTATGGTCCTTGCTGTAAAGCACTTAGCAGTTCCATTAGATAGACAATACACACATTTTTCCTCCACATTTTTCATAAATAACTATTCTGGATATTTCCTCCATTCAAAGGAATCAACGAGAGATTTATTGTTCCTCAATTGTGTTCATCTTTTGTATTTTTCAATCGATTTGCGATAAGATTTATTGTGCTGTATTGAGGAGATAAGGGACATGCTCTAATAGACTATATAGTGGTATTTTGGGTTTAGCAGTAGAATGAAACCATTTTCTTTTTACAAATATAGCTTCTACAGATGAGTATCACAAAATATTCATCCTTATGAGGCAGTCATACCGTCAATCATAGAAAAACGCATGACTGTGTATTAGGGTAGCAATGAAATGCATGGAACAATTATTTTTCTCGAATTGTAACAAATTCTTATTCTTAAACTAACGTGGTGAAAATTTGAGCCCTATTGGCCCAACTTGTGGTCAAAACTTTGGGGTTTTGGCATTTTGGGTATAAATTTGTATACAGTAGAAAATATTCATTTCTTGAATAAAAAGTTGCAGATTGATTTAGTTTGAACTAAATATAAAGTGGTAAAAATTGAAGTAAAATTCCACCAATGTAGGGGTTCAAAGTCTTACTTTGAAAAAATTTGAAATTTTTAGGAAAAATTTAAATTTGGGGTTTTCGAATTTTTCCCAAAAGTTGTATCTGAATGAAAAAAAATTACAGCAGACAGTTGTCCGAGGCCTTCGGCCACGGACTGTCCCTGCAGGCTGTGTCAGAGACACGGCCATTAAGTTTAACGTAGAATACGCCATCCGATAAGACAGAAAACATATATAACAATAAATTCATTTGCTTATATTATTTATCATTTATTGTTATATATGTTTTCTGTCTTATCGGATGGCGTATTCTATGTTAAACTTAATGGCCGTGTCTCTGACACAGCCTGCAGGGACAGTCCGTGGCCGAAGGCGCCTCGGACAACAGTCTGCTGTAATTTTTATATTTACCAACGGCATTTGATTCAAGTCCGTTTAAAAAAAAATATTATGTTAAATTTTTTTAAACTTAATTTAATTTATGTATTTTAATTAATATTTTTATTGAAATAAGTTCTGCGAATGTTGAGAGGGCCGCCCTAATATTAAAAAAGGTTTACCTTATCGAGTCTTCGCATTAGCATTCGAGCGTTGTGTGAAAGCTTTACGCTTTACAATTCAAAATTAATGTTACAACATCTTTATTGAAGCTTTCGCAAAAAAGCTTTATTACGTTAGCTTACTGTTTGTTTCACTTTTTACTAGATACATGTTGCCAAGCAACATTAGGTTGCTGTTCGTTTCACTTTTTACTAGATACATGTTCCTAAGCAATGTTGAGCAACCAAAAACACTCAACCAAACACCACACATATGTTTGAGTGTATGTGTTTAAACAATTTTCATTTGAGAAATTAAAATACTAGAAATATATCAACCAATATGAAATGTATATCAAACGAAATATAACATCTTCATTTACCTACAAAAAAAAATTTAAAAAAATTCTAGCCGTTTCCTCAAATTCAATGAAATAAAGATTACAACAATAAAAACCTGACATGACTCCTCATACCGTAAGGTAAGACGTATTCTACGTCAAAAATATTCAACTCGGATATTAATGCCTTCTAGTAGATGTCTATACGCCTTCAATAAGGTATAACGCGATATAGTCAGTCAACGGTTTCAGGATGATATCGTGTGACGAAACCGGCCATCTCGTAGTAAAATCGCCAAGATGGCCTTATAAGTGTCCCAAATCATAAAAATTACAAAAGATGAGCTAACAACATAAGTTATGTGTTCAAACTGATTCTATAAAATCGGATATGATTCGGTTAAAAAACCGATTTCGAAAGCGGTTAAAAAACCGGGTCAAAAATCCCGGGTTTAACACTCGCAATAAAAAATCAGTTTTTATACAAGTGTTAATACATCCGGATTTGATTATTGGAACAAATTTTAACAACCGCGTTATCAAACAACTGCAAGAGATGAACGGAAAATATAAGTTATGTGGTCAAACCGATTTGAAACCGATTCCAAATACTGAAATCAAAGATCGGTTCTAACAATCAAATCCGGTTAACGATTAAGAGTTGTATAAAAACCGATTCTTTATTGCGAGTATTAAACCCGGGTTTGGAACCATTACAAGGCCATCTTGGCGATTTTACATCGAGTTGGCCTACTTCGTCGCACCATATCACCCTGAAACCGTTGAGTAATACATCTCGTTATACCTTATTGTAAACGTATAGACTTTTACGAGAAGATAGTTGTATCCGAGTTGAATAATTCTTTCATTAAGATAGAACTTTCGGGAAAAACCCCAAATTGCATTTTTACCGAAACCTTTACAATTGAACCCGTAGTAGGGTGGTGGGATTTTATTCAAATTTTTACCACTTTATATTCAGGTTAAACTAAATCAATGTTAAATTTTTCATTAAAATGAACAGAGAAATTAAAATTTTCTCCTGTATACAAATTTACACCCAAAATGCCAAAACCCGAAAATATTTACCATAAGTCGGACCGTCATAGAGTTACCCGGTTGGGCTCAAATTTGCACCAATTTAGTTTCAGACCAAACAGCATAAGAATTTGCTTGGTATTTACCAGAAATCCGAAATTTATTTTGCATTGCCACCCTACTGTGTATACTTTTACATCTTATACTCGTATGCCCTTTTCATACATCCTTAAACTAACTAAATCCCACAGAACATCCAGATTTACAATCGATTCAATCTACCACGCAATATAACAAATCCTTGGGTATGTCCATAAGAATGGGTGTTACAAAAATTGTACAAATCGTTTAAGATGTTCAGTAACAATCAATCTTATGACAATAGTCCATGCATTTTTTGTCATATTAAAATTTCCAATTTTTTGATTTTAAAATTCATTTTATTTCCTAAAATTCATTACATTAAGTGTCTGATATGATAAGTTACATCTATCGTTGCATACCACTTCTAACAGTTAATAATAAGCGTGTTTTGGTTACACCGCTTGCTTATATAATCGCTTGTTTTGTATGAAGCACTTAGCGAAAACTTAGCGAGAACTTAGCGACGCGAATCATTTTCGCTAAGTTTAAAACAATATTTTTTTGACATCTTTTACCGTTTTCAACCCTTTTTCATATTTTTCAATAAAATTACTTATCGCTAAAAAGTCGTAGTCTTTGCAACTTAGCAAGCGATAATCGCTTGCTTGTAACCAAAACACGACTAATATTTACAGAACTATATACATCATACATACATAAAGTAGAAACTGGACTACATACAGAACAATTCAAAACAAAATAATCATTCTACTACCTACTAGAGGCTTCCTGTCATATTAAAATTATTTGTACGTCGAGCTATGGAACTTAGTTAATAATTTGATAATAAAAACGTAATGTAGGTAGTTTACCCCCGCAGACTTGGCAGATTTAGCCCGTAGATTTAGCAAAATATGGTAGGTTATATTAGACGACAAAAGCTATAGAAAGTGTCTAAGGCTGCTCGAAAAATTAAAAACAAATTTATACCGTTCAGTATCGGTTAGTATAAAAATATGTATGATATAGTTGACAACTTGGTCAAAGGATCTACACTTAGTGCTGAACGTTTTCGCCACAGATATTAAAAAAAACTAATTCTAAATTTGAAGTACAATTTTGTTGGTCTTCACATGAGCAACCCTAGTGTTACATCGTTTCTGGAAGATAAGAATATTTCTAGTGTCCGTCTATACAGGGTGATTCAGGAAGTTCGGGACAAATTTCTCCAGCGTATTCCTTGGCTCATTTCATGAAGAAAAGTGCACTAGGACCATGTCCGAAAATGTAATGGTGCGAAATGGCAGCGGGTTCAAAATTTTCGGATTGGCTGTCGGAGGGTAGTAGGGTAAAGTTGCTAACTTCTGAGCCAGTGGTCGGATTTTTTTGTTTTTGGGCTTGTTGGAAACATCTTCAAGAGGCCTTTCAGAATCAATAAAAAAAGTAGAAAAATGTCAAATCGGCGAGATACAGAGCCTTCGTAAGAAAAATGGAAAAAAACTGCACATAACCTCAATTTGCTCAGCCAGATGGCAGGTAACTTTTGTTTTTTTCCATACCTCTTACCTTTCCAAAATGACCTCAACGAAGCCCAGAGATCTTACCGTTCCAAAGTTATGACCATTTTACTGAAATGCAAAAATTTTTGTTTTTGTTTTTGGACGCGAAATAACAGCACACATTTATTTGTTTTTGTAAATTAACACGTTTAAGATTTTATTTTATTAAAATTTTTGGCTGAAGAATCAAACACATAAAGAAAAAAAAACATTTGATGTTAAAGGAAGTTTTCAATGTGGTTCTCATTTTCTACTAAACACAATTACAGCCGTTCGCGAACCACATCCGCCACGTTTAGTTCACTCATCTTTTCACGAACTTTCATCGCAGCTTCCTCAATGCGTGCAAGTAACTGCTCACGATTGTGGATCTGCACAGAATACACACAATCTTTCATGTAGCCTCACTAAAAGGAATCAAGTGGTGTGAGATCTGGAGATCGTGGCGGCCAGGCGATTGGTCCAGCTCGTCCAGTCCAACGTCGAGGGAAATTTGTGTTAAGCCAATCCCGCACAATAAGCCCGTAATGAGCTGGAGCACCATCTTGTTGGATTTCGTACCGCAACAGGTACTTCCTCTAGGATTTCTGGCATGACTTCTTGCAAAAAAACCAAACAATTTTGCGAATTTAACCTGGGCGGAAGTACTTTTGGCCCAATAAAGGTGTTGTCGATGATGCCAGCCCAAAAGTTGACGGCAAATCGATGCTGAAATGCTGTTTTTTTCTTGTTGTGGGGATTATCATGGGCCCATTCGTGCAAATTATGGAAATTAGTTATGCCGTCTCTCGTGAATTGCATTTACAATCGACTTGCATTACACTTGCCTCAAAATGTTCCCCCATCTAGAGATATTGGGCCTAAAATGTCATAGTTCACATTTCCTCACCTCCACGCTTAAAATTTCAAATAAGACATTTATAATTCATACGGTTTATTTTCATTTGTTGAAATATGTTTACCCATGACCAATCTTACCACGATAAAATTTAAATATTTAAATTCCAAAATGTGTACTTATACTTCAATCTCAATTTAGTTTCAACGTGCCGGAGCGGCAGGTGTTATGTGGTTCTACTCAAACCGTAAACTGCGCATTATAGCGAACCCATACAACATTTTCTGCTAACAATAAACCTAAATATACATGTATGCGAATGCAAATATCTAGATACATAAGTTCATTGGATAAATAAATATTGTTATTATCAAATAGTTCCAGTTCATTAACTTTGAAATAGACAAAATAAACAGCAATATTTAGATTTGAAGAGGAGGCAACAATATCTATATAAATTTCCCAAAGCATACATGAGCTCTCTAACTAATACTTCTTCAATGTACACTAACAAAATATGGGTACAAATCCTCTTTAGGTATTTTGTGGCACAATACAGTTCTTAGTTTACTGCCACAATCCCGCAGCTCAAAAATACATCTGGTAGAATCAGCAACGAAATAACTACCTCGACTTTTGCTGCTCAATACCACAAACCACTTGATAGGATGAGTGCTACCAAAAATATACCTATGTTTATATAAATACGACAATGTTTGAATCTAAGATTTTGATGATGTTGCTGTTACTGTTACTGTGGAAACAGCGGCAGCATTAGCAATTTGTAGCAACATCGCCAGCTTTAGAGAGGCAGGATATAGTAACAATTTATGAGGGAAATATTTCTGCAACCAAATAAAGTGTGTGTATAGTAATTTCCAAGAAACTATTAGAAATAAGTTTGAAGGTAAATGTTATCTTTGATATTTGTTGAAAGAAAAGATTTTGTTTATCTTACATCGAAAAGAACACTGTTTTCATAAATTGCGATGTAGGGATACGTATGATTTATATGTACATTAGACCGACTCACATTGTATGTCCACTCCTTAAAATGTACCTTGGTTTATTTACTGAGAATCACCGTTTTAAACACTTAAAAATTCAATTTTTTTACACAAAATCGCTGAAAAAAGGATGTGTCAGTATATGCTTTGGCATGTTTTATATAACGTTGAACGCGCCTTAAAAACCCGGTTTATATGATACCAATACTGTGTACCTTGTCGATAGTTAAAGTAGTAAATTCATCAAAAAAAAACGTGTTTTAATAATGGTCTAGCTCGCGGGAGCTATTACATCCCATGAAGGAATTGGGGAGAGTCCTTCATGGAATGTAATGGGAAACCAATTATTATAATTATAGCGCACGGGATATTAATGTCAGACGCCAAATATTTTTGGACTCATCATAAAACACACCAAGTAAATTTTTTCAGTCGGACTAATGTACAAGGTAGCGCAAAAGTAAACTTCCGATGTTTTTTGGCTGTAATTTAAAAAAAAAAATGAAAAACTTTGATTCTTCTTGTGGATTATTTTTATTTGGTCTTTTAATTTTTTTTACATCAAGTCGAGAATATGATGTCGTGTAAATGGCCGCCACCACAGTTGATTGTCATTTGAGCCCTTTTTATGGCATTTTCCATCACTTTGGCCATCACATTCTTGACGGATATAGTCTTTAAGAGGTGCAAGAGTCTGAGGCTTGTTGACATAAACCCGCGACTTCAAAAAGCCCCACAAAAAGAAGTCTGGAGCGGTCAAATCAGGCGATCTTGCTGGCCAGTGCAAATCGCCAAAACGGGAGATTAGGCGCCCGGGAAATGCATCCTTCAGCATATCGGTTGTGGCACGTGGAGTGTGTGCCGTTGCACCGTCCTGTTGGAACCACATGTTTTCAAATCCCAATTCATCAAGTTGCGGCAAAAAGAACTAGTTGATCATTGCTCTGTAGCGCTCACCATTCACAGTAACCGTTTGGCCCGCGACGTCTTCGAAGAAAAAAGATCCGATGACTCCTCCAGCGAAAACAGCACACCATACAGTGACTTTGAGCGGGTGTAATGGCTCTTCGTGGGTTACACGCGGATTTTCAGTGCCCCAGAAGCGTAAATTTTGCTTATTTACGTACCCGCTAAGATGGAAATGGGCCTCATCACTCATGATTATTTTTGATGAAAAATCATCTTCCTCTTGGTTGTGATTAAGGATGGCTTGAGCGTATGTTAGACGCAATTGGCCGTCTGGACTTTGTACGAAAACATCTTCAAATCTTGTACCAAAATTCGCTGTAAAGACCGTCGACTGATACCCATTTGCGTGGCACGTCGTCTGGTCGATGTCGACGGCGCATCCATGACATCCTCGGCTACAGCAGCAATATTCTCTGCAGAACGGCTACTCCGGGGTCTGCCACGCCTGGCAGCATCTCGTGTTGTGCCAGTCTCTTCGAGGCGAGTGGCTAAACGTCGCAGTGTTTCACCAGTAAGCGTTGGACGGCCAGGAAATCTGCGACGAAATTCACGTTGTGCCAAAGTCACCGACCGATTATTGGTCAAATAAATAGTCAGCAATATTCCGCGTTCTGGAACAGTGTAGCGTAACATTGTTTATTAACGTGTATTTCGCATGTGTTTACTACACAAATGTCAAAACAGAACTGACATTAGGGGCCAATCGCAAAATTTATAGCATTTTCTGATAGGAGGATTACTATTTTTTAAAACTACTTATACCACGTGTGAGACGTTAAATGACTACGTGTTGATTCTGATGGCCGTTTTACATTCATATTTTTCGATGAATTTCATACATTTCGTTTAACTGGTAGCGCGCATAAACGTTCTTAAAAACGAATAGAAATTTCTTTAAAGACAAATTTTTTCTAATAGTTTGCGTAAAATTTGGTCAACGTTTAATTAAAATTTATTATTTATACAGGGTGATTCAGGAAGTTCTGGACAAATTTCTCCAGCGTATTCCTTGGCTCATTTCATGAAGAAAAGTCCACTAGGCTCATGTCCGAAAATACAAAGGGCGCCCAAAAACAAAAAAATCCGACCACTGGCTCAGAAGTTAGCAAATTTACCCTACTACCCTCCGACCGTCAATCCGAAAATGTTGAACCCGTTGCCATTTCGCACTCATGCATTTTCGGACATTATCCTAGTGGACTTTTCTTCATGAAACGAGCCAAGGAATACGCTGGAGAAATTTGTCCGGAACTTCCTGAATCACCCTGTATTTTGGAGAAATCTTTTCACATACAAATGGTGGATGAGAAATATAAGTTGGGGAATTTTCGTGTTGAAGTATTGGCTCGTATGCATAAAAATGACATTGATCTATCTCAGAGTTGCGTTGATCGAGCTTAAACTCGAGGTGGACTCAAAAGTTAGATTTTGCTCAAACTCAGTTTCGTAGGCATAAAATTGATATTGAGCTCAGCACAAGGAACTTAAGTTCATTGAGAAGAAGATTTTAGCTCTATTCCCCTGCAATATGGATTTGTTGTTGTCATGCCTATTTTAGGTCTTTCGGCTGTTTTAGTTGGCCAAAGCAACGTTCGATTATAACCCTTTCCCTTCCTTTTTTCTTTTTTTTTGTTATTCATTTAAAATTATAACAAAGGATTGTTCAACATAGACGCTACAAAAGTAACTCGATAGGGACAGCAAACGACGCCATATTTTTCCCCGCTCTTTTGACATTTCTCTTCAGTAAGGTTTGTCATTTCATCATGGAAAGATATACGAGCCAACAAAGAGTCGAAATTATTAAAATTTACTACCGAAATTTGCAGTCAGTGGCCTCAACTTTAAGAGCGCTACGTCCAATTTATGGTCGTCATAACCGTCCTACCAGATCAACAATTGAGCGTCTAGTGGAAAAATTTGAATCCACAGGCACAGTACGAAATGTTCCCGTGCCAGTGGGACAAAGAAGTGCCCGTAGTGTCGAGAATATAGCTGCCGCTGAGGCTTCAGTTCAAGAAAGCCCAAAAGTGTCTCTCACACGTCGTTCTCAAGCGATGGGCATCTCTGTGACGTCGTTGTGGCGAATTTTGCGAAAAGATCTTGGCCTACATCCTTACAAGATCAAATTGACGCAAGAACTGAAGCCGCTTGACCACCATAAGCGTCGTATGATCGTGAATAGGGCTGAGCAACAACTTGAAAATGATTCGGATTTTCATCGGAATATCATCTTCAGCGATGAGGCTCATTTCTGGCTGAATGCCTTCGTCAATAAGCAAAATATGCGTTATTGGTCAGACAGCAATCCACATGTAATCCATGAGTCATCATTGCATCCCGAAAAAATTACGGTTTGGTGCGGTTTATTGGCCGGCGGCGTCATTGGGTCGTACTTCTTCCGTGATGATCAAGACCGGCACATTACTATGAATGCGAATCGCTACCGTTGAATGATGACCGAATATTTTTGGCCCCAATTGGATAATATGGACTTCGAGGACATGTGGTTCCAACAGGACGGCGCCGCAAGCCACACAGCGAATGCCACAATCAATTTATTGGAAACCAAGTTTGGTGAACGCGTTATCTCACGAAATGGCCCAGTAGATTGGCCGCCTCGGTCGTGCGATTTGACGCCATTACATTTTTTCCGGTGGGGCTTCGTCAAGTCTATGGTCTATGCCAACAAGCCAGCGACGATTGATGAACTTCGTACGAATATCGAACGTGAAATTGCAGCTGTATCGGCCGATTTATGCTTGAAAACCGTCGAAAATTGGGTTCAGCGTCTGGACTTCTGCAAGCGTGCCCGTGGTGGCCGTGCAAAAGAAATCGAGTTCCATACATAATGGCATCGAACGTACTTTCACAGGAATAAAGAATTTCATTGGTATCTAAAACCGGTTTTGTTTTCTTTAAAAAAACTTTTGTAGCGCTCTTACTGAAAAACTCGTTATACAACAAAAATATAGGTAAGCCTCAGTGCCGCTTGGACATTATTGAGGCAAGTTGGCAAATTTTCAAAATTAATTTTAATTGAAACAATATATAAAATCAAACCAAAAAAAAAGTACATAAAAATAGTTAATTTTAATATGTACGTAAACATATGTATATTCAAAGATATTACAACGGGGGAAAAAAAAGTTTTTATCCATGTATGTATGTACGTATATAAACTTGTTGAATTTACTGCTCGTATTTTTACATGAGAAGATTAGAAACTACTCCTAGATTAGAAACTACTAAATAAATGTAGATTTTTCAGATTTTTAAAAATTGAGATTCTACTAATAATTTTTATATCATTAGGAGAGAGTTATATTCAGAGCTACCAGCACATTCTAGACGTTGTTTAATATGTATATTATTTCTGGTATTAAATTGGGTTTGATTTCTTTCAAAAGAGATCGTGTGATGACCGATAGTATTTACAGATTTAAAAGTATGTAAAAGTAACTGCATTTCCTATAAACCAAGCACATGCAACGCATTTGGCGAAATATCCCGGTACAATGAGACAGTTGAAAAAGTTAGCGGCAAGTTTAAAAAAAAAAAAAAAAAAAAAAAAAAGTTGAATACAGTTTTTAAAGTTTTATTTTGAGTCCGTTGTAATGATTTCAACTCGTTACGTATATAATAGGTAAGTAACTCAGATGACTATGAATCAACGACTGGTATAATAACAATTTTGTTCTTTTGTCAAATTTATTTTTAAATTTGTAAAGTAGTCCCAATACTGGAGCAATCTTGTTTTTAAGTTGTTGAATATGCAAATCCCAAGAGAGGTTGCTTTGAAGGTAAATACCAAGATACTTTATGGAATGGCTTTCGACAATTTCTTTTCCATCAACATAAATACTGAAATTTCTATTATTTATCAAATATGGCCGGAACCTTAACAATTTTGTTTTTTCAGCATTCAAAACCAGCTTATTTAATCTCATAAACTCGCTTATAAATAAGGCATCTGTTTCCATATACATATTCAGATAAGCTTCGTATTTATAGGGATAAAAAATACATATGTCATCAGCGTATATGTACAGCTTACCCGACAAACAAAGATTATGAATATCACTAAGATATATGGTAAACAATAATGGACCTAAAACACTGCCTTGGGGCACACCGTGATCTACCAAACCAATACTACTTCTACTATTTCCGACTACGACATATTGCTTACGATATGTCAGATAACTGGCTAATAAACGTAACACAACATCACACACGCCGTAGTATTTCAACTTTCCAATTAGAATCTCATAATCCACCAAATCAAAGGCCTTAGACAAATCATAGAAGACACCGGCAACTCCACAAGCCCCATTATCTAAAAAAAAATAAATGGTTTCCCATTACATCCCATGAAGGGACTGGGGAGAAGTTCTCACAATCACTGAGCTGTGCGCTTTCCAGTTTTCACTCACTGATTGGGACCTACAGTTTTACACCGATTCCGAACGGTAATTTGAGAAGCTTTTTCATGGCTAGATACTCGATAGTGTCGCCGTCACTATGCGAGGTGACCGCCGCCGAAAGAAAATTTGAAGGTGGTCAGAGCCGGGTTCGAACCCAGGATCTCATGTACAAGAGCCGCGCACACTAACCATTGCACCACCGACGGCCCCATTATCTAACCCCTGACAAATATTGTTAACTACATTGACTACTGCTTCTTCCGTTCCACATCCGTTTTCCTAAACCCATACTGAAACCTGATTAGTAAGTTGTTGTTCTCAAAATAAGACAACAACTGAATATGTAAAATCCTTTCAAAAACTGTCAATTATACGTAATAAAGTCACTAGCCGAAATTCCCTTAAGTCAGTTGTATTTTTCCTCTTAGGTATGGGTTCAACTTTGGCAATTTTCAAGCTTTCCGGATGTGTAGAAGCATCCAACATACTGTTAGATATTGCCGAAAGATATATAGATACGCTATTTCGACACTCAAATATCATTCTTGGTGATATACCATCATATCCGCAGCCTTTAGATAAGTCTAAACCTAAAATAATTTCGTAATTTCCTTTAAGGCTATAAGAGATCATGTTTTCTCCGGTTAGTGAAAAAAATGTAAATGCCGCGGGTGGGATTCTAACTCACATTCGCTGGACGATCATTTCCATGTTTGTGAAGCATCATCTTCAGCAGCGTCTAGCCCGTTAAGCCACTGCGGTGTGTATTTATACAAGTCACTAACCGAAGACATTTATTGATTGATTGATTGTGTGCAGAGCGATTTCATTAGCCTCTGAAGCAGTCACATATGAAAAACTGAAGGTGTTTCCACAATGAGTCAATGTTCGAAATGCATTAAAATGGTCTCCAGGCTCGCTCTCAATTTGATTTCTCTAATCTTTTGGACTTTCTAGGAAATACCGATTGAATAATCCGCATTTAACATCATCATTATCTACAATTACACCGTTGGAGTCCTTTATCTTCATTTGAGTGTTATTCTTCCTACCAAGGCTTTCATCCAAAAAGTGCCATGTCTATTTTATATCAGTATGAAAATTTTGCAAATTGTAGAAGTAGAAATTATTCATCGTCTTTCTAGATGCATTACGTATCACATTACTTACCCTTTTCAGTCTGCCCTCCAAACCCTTATCTTTTCCTTTCGTACTCCTTTGTAAAAGGCTATTTTTATATGTATATTAAAGGGTGTCCCAACAAGAGCGCAATTTTTTTTTTGATGCAGCAATTGAATTGTTTCTCTGGCTGTATGACGTGGGGCGCCGTCTTGTTGGAACCACATGCCCTCCACATTCATTTCTTCAATTCGAGGCAAGAAAAAACTGGTTATCATTTCACGATACTGAACACCATTTGCGCTTGACCTGCCTCATTTTCATAAAAAAAAGGTCCAATGATTCCTCCAGCCCAAAAACCACACCACACAGTGACACGTTGAGGATGCATTTGCTTCTCGTGAATCACTCGAGGATTTTCCTCACCCCAAATGCGACAATTCTGCCTATTGACGAAGCCATCAAGATGGAAATGGGCCTCGTCACTGAAGATGATTTTAGCGGCAAAATCAGCATTTTTTTTGGTAAAACAATTTCACAATGAGAATGCGTTGTTCATTCGTGTAGCGCTCCATTTTTACTAACCTCGTACCTTCTACTAGCAAACAATAACAATTGTTCAAATTTCAAACAATGACATTTCGAATGTTGCCAGATTTAAAAATTGCGTTCTTGTTGGGACACCCTTTATAAGAGCTTCTAGGTTTCCGTTAACCCACGGAGTCAACTCATTATTCACAGACTTACTATCAACCATTTCCGTAGTTGCATTTTGCGATGCACTAAAAATAGCTTCCATTAAATGTAAGAGATCAGCTGATGGAGAATCCTTGAGAATATCCCTTGCCATTTCATAGTTACAATATTTACGAGTAATTTCTCGAAATTCTGAACTACTAGTTTGGGTTTTAAGCTTACACGAAACTATGTGATGATCTGTTAAATGAGACTCTAAGGTATCAATAAACAGATTATTTCCTATATTGCTATAAACGTTATCATTGCAAGCACCAGATTCCGGAAGCGTTGTTAAAAAATGACAATTCGTGTAATTAAAATTCATAAGTAGATTACCTATAGTGTTTAATGAAACTTGGTTGAGAAAATTAACACTAGAATCCCGTACTATAATACTTGGGTGTCTACCACATTTGCTTAACAATTCTTCTAAGAAATTTGAAAAATACGTAACATCGCATTTCTGTGATCTATAAATTTCCATTTAGTTTATGATTATCCATTGATATAGTTATATATTCTAGAAAATTCTGGCTTCTAAACATTTCTACGTTAAATTGGTAACAATCTTGGATGTAAAGGGATGTTCCACCATAGCTATCAGATCTGCAGCAATGTACCACATTGTAACCAGGAATATTATAAATTTGCAAAATGTTTGAACAAAACCACATCTCCTGAACTGCTATAATACTTGGTAGAGTTTGAAATTTAGAAATCATCGCTTTGAAATTATTGAATTTTTCCACAGAAGAAATACTTCTCGTATTTCTTATAAAAGTTATTAAATGTTTCAAAATTAGAGAAATGTTGCGATCTCATAAAAAAAAGAAATTAATTGATTAAATTTTAACAAAAAGAAAAAGACATATTAAAAAAAAATACTTTTAATTTATGATGGTGATAAATTGTGAATAATTTATTGTAACTTTTTTCTGCATTTGTTTGAGGGTTTCGAAATGGTGTGATATGCCATTTCTCGCATATAAAATATTCAGCCATGCCTACAGTTTTAGTTTTTTTACAAAACTGAGTTGAAGACTACCAGTCTTACCAAATTCGGAGCTCAATGTCAAGAAAGTGAGAACTCAGAGAGATCCGTGATATATTGAAAAGGTAGAAGCAGTAGATTTGGTTGCTGTTGTAGGTTTTTGCTTTAGATTCATAAGTTGTCAATATCAGCTGATTAACACACATACTCATTGAATGGATATTGCATATCATCATGTAATTAAAGAACAGCATTGGGCATCAGATGATTCCTTTTTGCTCCTCTGATAATGTCTGAGGGGAAAAAGTGGTCCTCACATATAAGAGCGTATTTTGAGAAATTCATTCCGCAAATCTCGCTCCATTTATTCCTTCCCCGCTTGTCTGTTGGAATCCTGTGGAACCGCGTCGCTTTATTTCTTTGAATCAAAACAGTGCAAACAACAATAAGTAAACAACTTTTGACAACTTAGTTAACCGTAAAATGTAAATAAAGCAAATCAGCTGTGAACTGCGCTCACCTTTCTTAATACATCTTGATGAGATCAATCCCACTAAGTGAGTAGAAGCTCATTAGTCAATTATGTTTTATGCATATCAAGTCGATCTATTTACAGTATTGGATGGCAACTTTTATAGATGATTAGACTCAAAGTCTTTGGATATCACAATTCATCGATGGATATAACAAACAGCATTGACAAACTTTTGAATCCAAAATAATGCTTATTGATACATTATGATGTCTCAACATGTGCAGAGTCTTATACGTCGTATAACCAGATGGGCTGCTGACCCGTAACATTCGTTCAGCCTCAGGCCGCTTCACGGATTTCAAAGTCACGGATGTGCACAGTTGAAGAATGGTAATTTCTGCCGGCGATGTTGCACCGTAGTGAAATTTATCGTCCTCTGTCGTATACGTCGTATAACCAGATGGGCTGCTGACCCGTAACATTCGTTCAGCCTCAGGCCGCTTCACGGATTTCAAAGTCACGGATGTGCACAGTTGAAGAATAGTAATTTCTGCCGGCGATGTTGCACTGTAGTGAAATATATCGTCCTCTGTTCAAAGTTTCCACTTATAGGGGTGGATATATCACAAAATTTGGGCCAACTCTATTTTCCAAATATGCTCACGGATTTTAGTACTTTTCAGACATTATTTGTATAAGCTAATTCCATGATAACTTGTGTGCTGCTGAGTTGGAGAAGAACTTTCTTCCACTTTACCAGCCCCAAGAAGGTCGTGCTTGAAAAAAAATGCAGCATCATGATTGGGCATGTAGAACTCATTACATGATAAAAGAAAACAGCATGCCAACAAATTTTTTCCAAAAATATTCTTTCTCTTTAAAAAAAAATACCTCTCTTAAAAAACCTTTTGCTACAAAAATTCCTTTTCTTAGAAATACCTTTTCTTAACAATAAAAATAATACGCTTTCTTTTCTTTTCTTGAGATAAGTAGCCTTTCTGAAAGAAGTAAATTTTCTTAAAAATATAACCTTTTCCTAAGAAGAGTACCACTTCCTTAAAAAGTACCTGTTCTTAACAAAAATATTTTTTTGTTAAAATAATTCATACTCTTATGGCTTTTTCTTACAGAAAGTACTTCTTCTCAAAAATAGTACATTTTCTTAAAATAAAAGAAGTACCTCTCTTTGAAAAAGGACCTTTACGGAAAAATATAATACATATTCTTACACAAAGGAACTAAAAATATACTTTTTTCTTTCAAAAAAAAAATACATTCTATAAAAAAAAATTTTTAAAAAAAGTATAATTTTACACAAAGTATATTTTCTTAAAGATCCATTTAAATTATCGTATTTTTCAACGGGCGCCTTAGACGTGTTGGAACTAACTAATTCATAATATGTATATAGCGAAAGGAACTTCGTTCCAACCGGGAGTCCCCTGACACCTCAAGTGATTTTTTTCTCTCAGTCGCTCAAATTCGCTAAATGTTATTATTTAAATTCCTTATACGGTTTTAACTTCATATTTTTCGTTGAATTTCAGACTTTTCATTGAACTCGAAGCGGACATAACCTTTCTTAACAACGGATAGATATTTCATACCCAGTTGTTTGTCAAATTCAAGACAAATGCTATATCGATGGCGGCTACAGTTTCGCGCACTTTCAATGTCCTGTCGTCTAAATGCAAACCAGTGCATTTTTGGTTTTGAGGTTTTAATCAATTTCTCAAGCATTTCCTTAGTCGGGATGTACCTACGGAATTTCCTTATATTAGAAAGGTTGTTTGCTTTCATTGTGTGATATCCGAAAAGAGAATTGCCAACTCAGTATGCTCGAAAATTTAAAAAGTTAAGCATTCGAATGTTGTTAATGGAATTATTAATGTTGTTAATGCAAAATCAAAAAGTCTCAATAGTATCTACTTATATTAAGTATTGCCCAACAAAACATCCGCATCACGTTTCTTGTTCCCAACTGAAGGCAACTCCACTATAATCCTTTAGGAACCAGCAACGCAGAAAACAAACATAATATAAAGAAGACAATCGTAAAACAAAACAAACAATAAAAACCAACACTTTCCATTTGCCTGATCTGCAAATGGAAATAATGACTTTCAACACATGCATAGTAAATCGTTACAGGATGTTAAAACAAATCATCACAAAATAATGGAAAGCTTTTTCTTTCAGCGTAGTAAAAGTAAAGTGTACTGAATCGTCAGAGTGCTTAACAGAGCGACTAAATTGCAAATGGGACAAAAAAAATCCAAGCAATAAGAATACATCAAAGGAAGCACAAAATCACCAATACACCACAGGTAGAGACAGTGAAATAGTGCGTAATCACTGGTGAAATTAACATGGCTTGACGCAGAAAATAATATATATGTTTTGTGGTGGTTTCTCACCACATTCCTACAATTTGATACTATTGTTCACTGACGGAAATTGTATCTAATGTTATACGCTTTACTATTGCCACTGAAAGATATATGTTTATTGTCTCTTAATTTATTGCACCTAGATTAATTCATTGCTAGATTAAAAAGATTGAACTACTAAAAGCGTTAGACCCACTTTATTTTCTTGGATTTAAATGTGTTATGGAAGCGTTTAATATGCATTCCAATACAATTCCTGTGCGTCTTCGTGGTTGCCGAATAAGCAATGCAATAGAAACGCAATTAGAAACGCCTTTTTGCTGTGGTGATTTCCCATTACATACCATGAAGGGATTGGGGAGAACTTCGAACAACCAGGGAACTATTGGCTTCCACTAATCGGGACCTACAGTTTTAAGGTATTGGAGAATCTTTTATATGACTAAATACTCGATAGTGTCGCCGTCACTAAGCGAGGTGACTGCAGTTTAAGGAAATGTAAAGTAGTCAGAGCAGAGGTCAAACCCACGTTCTCATGTACAAGACCAGCGCACACTACCATTGCACCCCCAATGACTACATTGCTATACCTTACCTTTATTGGCTATTTTGTAACGTCATGAGGTCAGATGCTTTACACATCTTAATAAAATAAATTAACTTCAACCAATTCTTCCAACTGGTTGTATTATTCTTCTTTTCTCGCCAATTGGTGACACCAAGAATACGCAGGGGCTCTTCAATATCATCTCTCCAAAATAGTCTTGGCCGTCCTCTTATCCTGCTTCCATCGAGGACGCCATAGAAAACCTTTCGCGCTGGATCATCTTTTTCCTTTCTGATAACATGGCCCAATTGCCCTAATTTGATTCACCCACACGCTGAAAAATGTGTGTTATTTGCTGTTTTGATGCAAATATCACGTCTTTGTAACCTATTGCAAATATAGTATACTTGTGTACAACCACACTGTATTTCCTACTCAATATTTCATATTGGAGACCCAATGATTAATATGTTATTGTGAAAGAAGTATGGCTGTGTATGTGAAGAAACAAAAAAGCAGCAGATCTGCAATTTATGAAGACAATGCTTGGATGTAAGCATATGGATGTTCCAAACATATATATGTTTCCTGCATAATTTTACAGGCACAGTTTTTTCACATGTAGCTATTTCTATGTCAGAATACAAATTATATCGCCCATGGTCCCAATTGTTCCCGCTACTTCCAATGTAGGGATTAGGGAGAGCTTCTCATAACCAGTCAGCTGTGCGCGTTCTGGCTTTGCCTTCAGTGATTTGGACCTACAGTTTTACACCGGTTCCGAACTGTATTTCTGAGGCTTTTTCATGGTTTAATACTCGATAGTGTTGCCGTCAGTAAGCGAAGTGACCGCCGTCGAAAGGATCGAATCCACGTTCTCATGCACAAAATCCGCGCACACTACCATTGCACAACCAACGGCCATATAATAGGACCTTCAGAGGACCATATATTTTACGGAATAATTTTCTCTCAGATACTTCCAAGTGTTTGTCATCTGCCTGCGACGAAACCCAAGTTTCGTAGTCATTTGCCAGGATTGGAAAAAGAGAGTCTGGTATAGCAGGAGTTTTGTTTGTAGAGAGAAGGCTTTTATCTGAAACTGCTTGCTACGCGCAAAAATGCATTCTAAGCACAATTGTCTCATTTGTCTCCTGGCTTACGTTGTTGTTGTTCTCGTCGGATCCGATTTAGATAAATTCATTTACCACTTGAACATTAAACAGGTTAGCGATGTTGAAGTGTCGACCCAGTTGAGAGGTTTGTCTAGTCGTCAACACCATCATTTTTGTCTAGCAGACGTTAATGGCAAGACCCATCTTCATCACCTCTTCTCGATTCAGGAAAACACTTCAGTAACGTCTCGCTGATTTCGTCCAAAGATGTCAATGACTTCAGCATTCGCGAGCAACATATGACTTTTTATATTCATGATCTTGTTCATATTTGCTGCACCTAATCTCAATAGTATCTCAATTAAGACGTTGGAGAGCTCACATGAAACTGTATCGCGACTGGTACAGAATGTTTCGATGAGGTATCTACCTACCATCACTGCTGATTTGGTATTGGTCAACGTTATTCTACAGAGGCGAATCAATTTTGCCGGTATCTCAAGTTTAGACATACGGTCGTACACTTTTTCCACATATTGGGCTACCGAAAGCAGCTTTGCAATCGACAAAAAGATGGTATGCGTCGATTTGCTTTACGTGGATAATTTCCAAGATTTGACGTAGCGTAAACATATGATCGGTCGTGGACTGTCCTGCTCTAAATCCACACTGACAAGGTCCAATCAGGTTTTCAACAATTGGCTTTAGTCTTTTATATAAAATGCTCGATACGACCTTATACGCGATGGATAAAAGACTGATACCGTGATAGTTGGAACATACACACGGATCACCATTTTCTAATACAGCACATAGTACACGGAAACTTCAATCGTCAGTCATAGATACGCCTAACCATGTATTGATGGATTTGGGCAAACAGTCCTTCCCCACCGGTCTTAAAAAGCTCAGCGGGTAGCATATCCGCCCGCCGCCTTATTATACTTAAGTCAGGTGTTTTATGTTCTAATCTCGTTTTGGCTGGGTGGGGCACAATAACTACAATCTTTCACAATCAATGCCTCCTGATCTTCACCGAAAGATCCTGAGTGGTACACTGCTGAGAAGTATTCTCTCCACATTTTAAGCACACACTGCTATTCTATCACCAATTTTCCATTCTCGTCCTTGCAGGAGGGCAGCCTATTATTCGGTACGTTGTGTGATCTTCTTACCCTCTGGAACAATTTTGGGGATTCATTATTCATCCTGAATATTTCGGTCATTTCGCCCTCTCTCAGCTCTACTGCCATCTCTTCAGCCTAAATGGTTGGGGTTCGTTCCTTCACATCCTCTACACGCGTTGTAACTGGCTGTTTCGTTTCCATACGTGCAGCGTCTTTTTCTTCAGTTGCAATGCGACATCCTTCATCATGCCGTGGCTTACACTGAAGTGGTTTTTGATAGCCAAGTTCGGTTCCTGCAGCTGTTTCTAATGAACTGTAGATGTACTCCCACTGCACTTCTAGGACTTTTATACTTCCTGCATTTGCAGCTTCTTAATATCCAGATTTTCTTGTGTTCGGCTTCGTACGTTTTCCACCCCGTTCAGTTTCAAGGTCTCCACAATCAACGTCTCCTGATCTTCACCGAAAGATCCTGAGTGGTGTATTGCTGAGGAGTATCCTCCCCACATTTCAAGCACACACATATTTTCTGTCACCAGATTCCTACACTCGTCCATTATTCGGTCCGGTTATTGATCTTCTTACCCTATGGAACAATTTTTGGCATTCATTGTTCATCCTGCACATTGCGGTATTTTCGTTCTCTTTCAGGTTTACTGCCATATTTTCCGCCTAAATAGTTGATGTCCCTCCCTTCTCAGCCTCTTGTAAAGTTCACTCGCAGCACGCGTTGTAACTGACTATTTCGTTGCCGTATGTGCAGCGTCTTATCCTTCAGTTGCAATGCGACATTCTCCGTCGTACCATGGCTTACCTTGCCGTAGTTTTTGATAGTCAAGTTCGGTTGTCGTAGTGGTTGCTAAAGAATGGGATAACAATAGAGTGAGTTTATGTTCTTAAGCCTTTGATATTTGCGATATTTGTTTTTCTCATTTTGGGCATCGTACGTTTTCCGTCCTGTTCAGTCTTGTGCGAACTTTCGCAGCCACCAGGTAATGATCCGTGTCGGTATTGGCACCTCAAACCACACGTACATCCATTACACAAGAAGAGTGCCTGCCATTTATTACCAAATGATCAATCTGGTTCTTCATTCTCTGATCAGGAGATAAATTATGTATGTCCTTATGCTAGCATCGTGTGCTACTAACTACCAGGTTCTTTGCAGTGGCGAAGTCTGTCAGTCTCATTCCATTATTTGAAGTGGTACCATGTAGACCGAAATTGGTCGAAAGGCACTATTCTTTCACAATTTGGCATTAAAATCAGCTAGAAATGTCTTACAGCCAAAGTCGACAAACAGCTATTCGACAAACAGCTGATTTTGGAGTCACTAACAAGCGAACGAAAACATATACAGTTCAGTACAAAATCGGACCCCACTTACACCCTCTCCTACAAAATCCAAGCGAACGAAGTCAGTCACTCACTTTCGTTTCAAAAAGCGAGTCACTATCTTTCCACTTATCGTTCGCATGGTTTTACGTGTGTTTGTGTGGTTGTTGTTCAAAACAATAACATAAAGTTAACGTTTGCCAATTAATTTCGGATCGAGAGAGAAGAGTATAAGGAACCAGTACCTGCAGGTGCCGCAAAGTTGGCGTTTTTCTCGTTTTAATAACAAATTTATTATTATGACATTATTTTCTGTCCATTGTGTTTCTTCCATTGAATTCTATATAAATTGTTTTTGTTTCAAGCCTTTATTTGATTTCCAGCTATGCGACAACCAAAAGACGGATTTTGATATTTTTGTTCGCCTAGACGACAGCGAAAATAGTTAGCGGCTTCCGATTTTGCAAACACATAACCACACAATAACATTTAAAGCCTGGTATAAGAACGAAAGTGAGTTACTGGCTTTCGTTCGCTTAGGTTTTCTTTCGAGATCGTGACTTTGGCTGTTAATGTTATCCATTAATGTAGACCATTTCAAATTTAAATTTTAAGATTTTGGTAGAACATTTGGATATTTTGCCGGTTATTTTGATGCATATTTCTTGACTTGGTTTCAAACAAGGATAAAAAGGACGTCTGAAGATAAAGATAGAGAACTTTATTTCATGACGACCCATAATAAAATGTAATGAGGATTAATAAATTCGTAAAACATTCTGATTCCGTACCTGGTCATTTTAGTGTATAATTTTGTTACTTTTGGGACAATGGACGAAAAGACCCCTTTAAACTTTGAAATAGAGCATATGAATATTCTACGAAAATTATCCCTGTCAAATTTCAATGCAGGCATGTTATCACAAAAATTCCCTCAATTCACTATTTGTACCGATTTTAAATTTATTTCGGACATTATTGAATATGAAAATTCAAACTTGTCACACCCAAAGCAAAAACCTAAATTTTATTGCATACGGTTTTGGGGCAGACGCTGACCAGAATGCAGTGTGTCGAAGTTGGATTTTTGTTCCTTTATATTTGATCCGCCGTTGGTCAGTTGTGTTGACTCATCCACCTTCAAACGACAAAGGAATATGTCCGCTAGTTCGACGAGCTTCAGTGAAAGGATCAGCTATTTAACCTGAGACGCATCAGTGATCGGACAACGAATCAAGCTACTCATTCATTTCACATTGTCACTCCTTCTAGCTAACGGAAGGTTCCGATAAAGTCATTACCCGCGACATATTTAGTCTCAGACTTGAGGTAGTGAGCTGCTTGGGCTGCTCTATGAAGGAATCATTTCTGGTCAATCCCAAGTGAGTGACTATCATAAACGTTCCACCTCTGCGGTCAGTACCATGCCCCAAGGCTATATTAGACATAACTTTAAGGCATTGTTATTTGAGTTTTAGTTATAAATTGCATACAAAGTTGTATGGGTCCTGGCCAGGCCCTGGTGTCTCTTTGTGCCAGAAAATTTGGTGTACACTTAAGGGTTAAGAAACTTTTGATAAACCTTTACCTAAATATCTTTTTTATGCAGCAACCAATGATCAGAGTAGTCATATAATTTTCACGAGCAGTGAAACTCGCTACTTTGCAACGAACAAAGTAAGTAAACTGTCCTGTTTAAATTATTAACTAGGTGGTAGTCACTACAATTAGCAGCACTTTCTAACTGGGACAGCCTTTTACAAGTCAGTATAATATTTTCATGCATATTTTTATTTGCTCATGTTGCATTGAGTCCATTTGCAAACGTTGCCAAGGATACGGCCCTACAGCATTGACACAGAATATTCAAAGAAGCATTAAAAATTAACACACGCACAAAAACAAAGCAGAGGCAAATGTACTCTGTCTATGAGGGTCTCAAACAAACGGACATCCTTTGCACGTTTGACAGGTCAAACATAGCGATTATGTGCTGTATGCGTGTGTGTGAGCATAATTGTCAGATTGCGTTTGTGAACTTACACAAAGCTCAAATGAATGTTGAGTGCAGAGCAGAAATGCATTGTTCACATCCTTTTGCTTCTTCACATATTTTCAAACCCAAATCATAAATAACTGGTACGATATATCGCCTCCTAACTACAAAAGACTCACAACCCAACATCCCCAAATTTTCAGTAAATGCCAAATACTGATTTTGTTAAGTTAAAAATTGTATGAAATTTCTCAATAATGGTCATCTTCGTACCGGATGAATATCGAGTTTTACAGCGGATAGAAATGGTATTTAGTTATTGATTTTTGGCAATAAAATTAAAATCCGAAAATTATGAGTTACGACACGGATACGATATGAAACGGGGGGAACAAAAAAATGTGCACTACTTAAGTTTGTATTTTTTATCTGAGCAAGTTGCAGCTCTAAAATTTAACAGATGTCGTCTACGATTATTCCGGTTATGAAAAATGGACCCCACACAAAGAAGAACGCGTTATGATAGTGCACCCCATTTCTAAAATAGGGAATGATACACTGACACCGCTTGCAAATTTCCCGAAATTTTCGGTGTAAACAGTTTGGAGAGTGATCTAACAGTTTAAAAGTCAAAGGAATTCTCCTGTGCATCAACGTTCCTGACGATATCATGAAAACATTGCTGCTGTAAACGAGAGTGTAGCCGAAAAGCCAGTAATATCAATTTGCAATCGTTCAAAACACTCAGATCAAATAATTTCATGAATCTGAGTTCAAAACTTTTTTAAATTTAGTTCAGACTACTTATTCAGTTGTAGTCCATTTGTACTTAAAATTAGAAAACTTAAGTATATTTGGGGAAATTTTACTTACGCGGAGTACACTTCAAAATAGGACGGAGTCAAAACCATATTACAAATTTTCTTAATTTTTATGATAAATTACTAAACTTGAAGAAAATTATTGAGAATTCAAACGAAAGCGTATTAAAGTTTAGTTCAGAAAATCCTGAAAAAATATTGATATTTTAAGTTCGTGTCGGACCAAAAATGTCTTAAATTTTGGGAAATAATATACTTGAGCTACAGATTGGAAGCCGTTTGTCCTCAAACATGTGCCCATGACTTTGTCTTCCGCTTGGTGGTTTCCGGGCAACGATAGAATATTTCTTTCTAGCGATTGAAGTCAAGGCTCTCCGATGAGCAGTCTGATTGGGTATGGGACCTCTGATGCATCTCACTTTTAGTAGGGTCAAGTTTGTCACTGAAACTCATCAACCTGTCGGAAATGTTCTTTTGTCCTTAGTAAGTACAGAGGCAAAAGTAATCCTCCTATCAGAAAATGCTATAAATTTTGCGATTGGCCCCTAATGTCAGTTCTGTTTTGACATTTGTGTAGTAAACACATGCGAAATACACGTTAATAAACAATGTTACGCTACACTGCTCCAGAACGCGGAATATTCCTGACTATTTACTTGACCAATAATCGGTCGGTGACTTTGGCACAACGTGAATTTCGTCGCAGATTTCCTGGCCGTCCAACGCTTACTGGTGAAACACTGCGACGTTTAGCCGCTCGCCTCGAAGAGACTGGCACAACACGAGATGCTGCCAGGCGTGGCAGACCCCGGAGTAGCCGTTCTGCAGAGAATATTACTGCTGTAGCCGAGGATGTCATGGATGCGCCGTCGACATCGACCAGACGACGTGCCACGCAAATGGGTATCAGTCGACGGTCTGTACAGCGAATTTTGGTACAAGATTTGAAGATGTGTCCGTACAAAGTCCAGACGGTGCATCAGCTGTTAGCTGCTGACCGCCAATCGCGTCTAACATACGCTCAAGCCATCCTTAATCACCACCAAGAGGAAGATGATTTTTCATCAAAAATAATCATGAGTGATGAGGCCCATTTCCATCTTAGCGGGTACGTAACTAAGCAAAATGTACGCTTCTGGGGCACTGAAAATCCGCGTGTAACCCACGAAGAGCCATTACACCCGCTCAAAGTCACTGTATGGTGTGCTGTTTTCGCTGGAGGAGTCATCGGACCTTTTTTCTTCGAAGACGTCGCGGGCCAAACGGTTACTGTGAATGGTGAGAGCTACAGAGCAATGATCAACGAGTTCTTTTTGCCGCAACTTGATGAATTGGGATTTGAAAACATGTGGTTCCAACAGGACGGTGCAACGGCACACACTGCACGTGCCACAGCCGATATGCTGAAGGATGCATTTCCCGGGCGCCTAATCTCCCGTTTTGGCGATTTGCACTGGCCAGCAAGATCGCCTGATTTGACCGCTCCAGACTTCTTTTTGTGGGGCTTTTTGAAGTCGCGGGTTTATGTCAACAAGCCTCAGACTCTTGCAGCTCTTAAAGACTATATCCGTCAAGAATGTGAGGACGTATCGCCGGAAGTTTTGGCCAAAGTGATGGAAAATGCCATAAAAAGGGCTCAAATGACAATCAACTGTGGCGGCGGCCATTTACATGACATCATATTCTCGACTTGATGTAAAAAAAATTAAAAGACCAAATAAAAATAATCCACAAGAAGAATCAAAGTTTTTAATTTTTTTTTTTAAATTACAGCCAAAAAACATCGGAAGTTTACTTTTGCGCCACCTTCTATATGGGCCAGCGGTGGATTTAAACCAAAAGAAGAAAATACAGGTTCGCCATATTGTATCCTGGGCAGCGTCTAATCCATAATGGCTGCCAGCAATCAAATATCCCGGCAGCAATCAAAAATGGCCGAAAACTCGTGATTACCTCCACACAAATATAAAAATGCCCATAACTTCTAAATGCGCATAATCGCAAAAAGGACGTTACTCCGTGAGCATCTCCAAAAATGGTCATATCCTTTAAACGGTGCATCTTATCGCAAAAACGACGAAAATTCATGATCACCTCTATAAAAATATAAAATGACCATATCCTCTAAACAGTGCGTCTAATCGCAAAAGGACGGATATTCGTGATCATTTCCACAGAAATGACCATATCTTATAAACGGTGTGTCTAATCGGAAAAAGGATGAAAATTCGTGATCACCTCTATAAAAACAGAAAAGCGATTATATCTTCTAAACGGTGCGTCTACGCAAAAAAGACGTTAATAGTAACATATCTTCTAAACAGTGGGTCTACGATAAACGCCAAAAAGGACGAAAATTCGTGGTTACCTCTATAAAAATATAAAAATTAACATATCTTCTAAACGGTGCGCAGAATCGCAAAAATGACGTGAATTCGTGATCATCTCTATAAAAATGTAAAAATGGTCACATCCTTAAATCGATGCATCTAATCGCAGAAAGGGGGAATATTTGTGATCACCTCTATACAAATATATAAATAACCGTACCCTCTAAACAGTGTGTCTAATCGCAAAAAGGACGTTAATTAGTGATCACCTCTATAAAAATACCAAAATGGTCATATCCTATAAACGGCGCGTATACGCAAAAAGGGCGTTAATAAGTAGCCATATCTTTTAAACGTTGGGTCTACGCTAATCGTCAAAGCTTTTCAAGGCTAAATACTGGATAGTGTAAGATGGTCAGAGCAGGGATCGAACCCACGCTTTCATGCACAAGAGCCGCGCACACCACCGATGGCCACTAAATAAATAATCAGTCAATAGGGTTTTGCGAAAAAATATCAATGATGCGTGTTGAATTCATAATAATTATTACTACTACCATATCTTCTAAACGGTGCATCTAATCGAAAAATGGTCGAAAACCTCTATAAAAGTACCAAAATTGCAACATCTTCTAAATGGTGCGTCTAATCAAAAAAACAGCGAAAATTGGCCATATCCCCTCAACGGTGCGTCTACGCAAAAAAGCCGTTAATTCGTGACGCTCCACCACAGTTCATAATGGCAGTGAATATACAAGAGCGAAAAATAAAACATAACGTCCCCCATTGTTGTCCGTGGAGGTGGAAAGTTTCTGTTAGCCATTTACTTGGGACTGACAAGAATTGATTCCTTCATTGGGCATTCCAAGCATCTCACTAGTTCCGCGCAGTATGTCTTGGGCAATGGCTATATCGGAAACCTCCGTTAGCTAGCTAGTTAGAGTGAGAAGGCGATACGGGCGAGTAGCCTGATTGGTTATGCGATCACTGATTCGTCTCCGGCTTATCAGGTGACCCTGCCACTGAACCTCATCAAGCAATCGAGCATATTTTAATCCTTATAAGGCAGATGAACCAACGTATGGTCCAACATCGGATGGAAACCAAAATAAGAAAATCCAGGTTCGACATATTGCATCCTGGTCAGCGTCTGATACATAATGGGCGTCTGCATTCAAATATCCTGGCAGTAGGTAAAATACAAAAGCCCGGTCGACTCGGATTTCCTCTCGCCACCATTCTTAATTGCGGTGAATATACAAGAATGAAAAAGAAAACGTAAACAACCCCTATTTGTTGGCGACCCTCGCAAACGTTATAAGGACCACGATTTATGGATATGCACTTGGAATGTAAGAACTCCTCTATAGATCTGGTGCAAGTATCCAATTGGCAGATGTGCTCGAAAGTTATAAGTTTGACATTACCGCTATCCATGAAATGCGATGGACAGGACATGGCACTTCAAGAAAAAGAAACTGTGACATATACTAGTGTACAGTTATCATGAAAAAAAAACACATGAATTTGGTTTGAAGACTGCAACCCCTAGTATCTAGGTTCAATCCAATGAGGAATATTTTTATATTTCCCTAATTTGTATTTCCGCGGCAAACAAAGTGTCGCATAGCAAATGATGAAAAGAACGGTGCACGTATTGCAATGTTTCAGTCAGTTGGAACGCGAGCTGCGACTGGGCGGTATAGGGCAAAAAGAAAGGAGGTAACCCGTCTCTTTTAGCGTAACAAACGACAGTGGAGAAAGCTCGAGACTGAGAAAACTGAGACATACAGAAGAAAGAACGAAACCCGAAAATTCTACCAAAAGGCCAAAAACGAAACTAATGGACATGGTTCAGGGCCCCCTCCTGTAAATACATGAACGGAAATCTCATCGCAGACGTGCAAAATATGTTGGGGGTATGGAGAGATCATTTCTACGCGCTACTAGTACCTGAGATATCCAATGACGATGAGACAATCGATCACAGTTTGGACGACGACATCGATTGCCCCTCTCCTAACCAATACGAGGTCAGACCAGCTATTGCCCGGCTTAACCAAGCCGCAGGAGCTGATGAATTGCCGGCGGAGCCGTTTAAGGCTAGCAGCAATGAGCTGATAAGGTGCATGTACCAGGTTATTAGCAATATTTGGTTAAATGAATGCATGCCCGGCGATTGGAGTCTCAGTGTACTATGCCTCATATTTAACAAGGTGACCCTAGTCTCTGTGTCAACTACCGTGGAATAGCATACAAGGTTCTATCAAGTATAATATTCGAAAGACTAAAACCAATTATCGCTGGCATTGGGCATGGAAAATCGACAACTGAGCATATTTTAACGCTACGCTAAATCCTGGAGAAGACCCACGAAAAACAAATCGACACCTATCATCAATTTATCGATTATAATGCGGACTTCGATAGCGCGATGCGGGAGAAACTCTACGAAGCAATGTCTTAATTTGGTATTCCTGCAAGACCCATACATCTTGGCAGGATGACCTTGACTAACACCAAATCCGCAGTGAAAGTTGGTAAGGATCTTACCGAACCTTTCAAAACTAAGCGAGTCCTCAGGCAGGCAACACCCTATCATGCGACCTCTTTAACATCTAAATGGATATCATTAAATGGATACCAAAATACGAACGAATGTTTCCGATATCGTAACATATATTTTTCGTATCGAAATGTTTCAGAACTCGTGTCCCATTTCGGAACGCTTTACAGAAAGTGGTACTAAAGACATTACGATTTCGGTATATGTGCATTTCCACAGAATACTGCACTTTACATCACTCCACGTCACCCTCTCTAATTGCTTATATTTTTGGACTAAGCAGCTCTATTATTTTCTGTTCTTTTAATAAATACAGAGCGTTGATAGGTCTATAATTATTGAAATAAGAGAAAGCAATTGAACTGCCTGGTGCTAAAATATAAACAATTGATGAGGGTGGCGTGATGGACTTTTTTGTGGAAATGCCCATACACGGTTTGCTGGTAACGATTTCCATTACTATACTCCTTATTCAAGACTTATAATTTAAAAGTTATAAAACTTATAACAATTGTAACTTATGGTTGCTCTATATGGTTTAACATTTCACCTGCATATATGGAGAAAATTCGGAAATTTGAGAGAAAATGTTTGAGATCCTGTACCTCCCTATATAGATCCCCTCATAGTAACTACACTAAATACATTTCAAATAAAAAATTATATAATTCCGCAAATGTAATTCGAATAGACAACTTTATAATTAAGCTTATAAGAAACCATATATTGAAAAGTACAGAATGTAATATAAATAATTTGATAAAAGCACCGTACTACGTAGATGATCAGTATATAATAAATACACTAAAATCTGGTTATGTTCCTCCTGAGGCCTTTCTGTATATGGATAAAAATGGGTATATTCAGAATGATCTTGGTATACCGATTTTTTACCATTTATATAGAAGGGCTAATAATAAATCATTTAGTGAGACCCTAATGTCCGACAATGTGATAAGATTTGATACAAGCATACCTGACATAGACTGCAATGAATCACATAAATGCAAATTTTGGTGGTTTTCTAACTAACCTTTCTTTTAATCTCCTTAACAATTCTTTTATATAAATTTAAAAAAACCATAATTAAGTGATGTTTTTCTGTGTACTTTTTCATCACACATTATACATATAATTTTGTATATATGTACATACGTACACTTTTGTAAATAAATGATTTCTAAAAAAAAAAAAACTTTATTGTAATCAAAAATATGCTAGAGTGTTCTACTATGGACCAGTGTGTAAATTATATACTATATTTCCTTATCTATTTGTTTATTTGTAGCGATAATATACCATTAAACTTTATAAATAAATAAACTTAAAAAAAAAAAAAAAAAAAAAAAGTTATAAAACTTTTTGAAATCCGTTCGGTAATCATTCACTTTCATTGCAGCCGTGATATTCTAAGTTGTTTTTAAAGACAAAATCTAACAGTCTGATGAATCAAATAGTACAAGATATTAGAGTTTTGTACATCACGAACGATCTAGGACAATGGAACGATTCACGCTTGTAAATTAGATGAACTAATTCACATTGATCCGCTCTCTTGTTTCAGCAGTTTTTTGTATTTCAGTTGTGTAGTTCTCTCAGCCGTATTTTAGTTCATGGTCTCTTTAGCACAATGACTACAGCACTAAAGCACCACCACCTTTGTTTCAAAATATAAATACATTACAGATGCACCAATATTTTTGAAACGGAATAGGCCGTCGGTGGTGCAATGGGTAGTGTACGCGCCTCTTGTACATGAGATCCTGGGATCGATCCCTGCTCTGACCACCTTAAAAAAAAAATTCTTTCGGCGGCGGTCACCTCGCATAGTGACGGCGACACTATCGAGTATTTAGCCATGAAAACGCTTCTCAAAATACCGTTCGGAATCGGTGTAAAAACTGTAGGTCCCAATCAGTGAGTGAAAAATTAGAAAGCGCACAGCTCACTGGTTGTGAGAAGCTCTCCCCAATCTCTTCATGGGATGTAATGGGAAACGGTTTTTTTTTTTTTTTTTTTTTAATAGCCCAATCGTTAAACCGAACTCAATTGTATATAAAGCAATGCCTTCAATTATGGCGTATTAGTAAAAAAAGATATCACTATATCCAAAACACTTGAGAAATCTGAAAAAATCAGGCCCTTTTATGGTGAGTTGCTCCTACACGTTGAACTGAAATTATAAAATGAACTAAAAAATTAACTAGCGAACTAAATGAATGAACTAGTTCATTTTGTTGAGCAGCTCTAAAAAGAGCGCTCAGTTGGATGAACTATGTATAACTTCCAACTCTACTGTATATCTTGGTAACTTTTGTAATAGTCTCCCTAGCAGTTTATGAGATGTGTCTTCCGTATCCTCTTTGAGTATTTCATTTGCATTCCTCCATTTGCAGTGAGAACATCAGTTGCTACTGTTTCAGTTTGAAATGTTGATTTGCATACATGAGTTGTCAATATTGTCAATTACTAAGCTATACATACATACATTTGAATAGTGGGTCATTTAGCCAATCAGTAATGGAAAGTGGATTCAACTTAGATTTGAACGTTCGCCTTTTTCCGTAGTGAAAATTTGAGGGAATTAAGATTAAATATTATTGATGGATTTTCTGGTATCTTTAGGGAGTTTTAGTGAATAAATAATACACATTTTTGGGGATTAATGTTTGAAATGAATGATTAGTCTTGATATGTTCTTCATTAATTTTTTGAATTACGAATCAAGATATTTAACCTAGAGTTCCATTATTCTTTTCTATTTTTGAATTAATAGACATTGTGGTGAGCAGAAAAAAGGACATGATTTAGTAACGAAGATATTGACCATTTGGTGATTGAGTTAAATTATAAAATCAACAATTTCTGCCCAATCTTTTATCTATGAACTTGAATTCACATCGTTATCCGTAACACAACATATGACCCTCTCCGTACCTTTATCTTATATCCATAAACTGACCAAATCCCACACAACATGTGGTCCTTCGCTTAAAAATATTTGTAACACCCAGTATAACAAATCCTAGTAAATCGTACAACATTTTATTAGCCATAAAATCGCCCCCTACGAATTTATTATCAATTTTTATAAACTCAATAATAAGCTCTGTTATTACCAGGACAATAGTGCTTACATTTTTGGCCACATTTACATTAGTTGGGCGTCGTAGTAATTTGCACAACATTTTGATATACAGAATTTCCTTTCTTTGAAATAAAAACATCATAAAAACATCTTATATTGTTGAGTATAAATGTATCTGCTTCACGGCCTCGGCCATGAAATTTCTTTTATGATTTGGTAGTGAAAAAGTTGTAATGGTTTACTGACTGTTTTTCATGATTCAACAAATGCGAGGATTCCTATTTAGGTTGCTCAGGACGGTTGCACTTTTTAAATTTAGTGCAATTTTTTTATCTGAAAATCTTAAATTTGTCATGTGTGACACATGCTTATTCCGCTTGTTAAAAATGGAGCGCTTTACGAAAGAACAACGCTTTATAACTGTGAAAACTTTTTATAAAATTTTGGAAAGTCATGCTGAGACCGCTCACAAACTTCGAAGAATTTTCAGTCGAGTAAGTGCTCCTAATGTGTCAACCATTCGAAGAGTGGTCAAAAAATTGTTAGAAACTGGGTTGGTTACAGACAATAAGACTTCTGTGCATCTACGTGTCGGTGTTTTGAAAGCATTGCTGCTGTAAACGACACTGTCGCCGAAATCTTGAAAACATCAACTCGGCATCGTTCTAAACGGCTTCAAATTTCACAAAGCACTTCGCAGCGAATTTTGACAACAGAGTAGTACAATATGCAGCATACCCAGGAGCTGAAACCAGCAGACCATGGAAGCACCGGCAATTCCTTCAATGGGTAATGGAGCAAATTGAACTCAATGCAAATTTTTTAAAAAAATTGTCATCTTCTCCGATGACGCTCATTTCCATCTGAATGGCATTGTGAATGCACAAAATTTTTGAATTTGGGGCTCAAAAGCTCATCATGCAACCTACGAGAAACAAATGGATCCACACCCACACCCACAATTACTTTTTAGAAGATGAGCCCGAAATTGAGGTGCCTCTGAATGGCGTTCGTTAGAGGAACATGATAACGGAGTTCTTATGATCTCAACTAGAAGGCATGGATTAGGACAACATGTGGTTTCAGCAAGACGGCGCCACCTGCCACACCGCGCACGAAAAAATCGATGTTTAGCAGCAACGATTTCTAAAACAAATTATCTCAGGAAATTTTAATGTCAACTGGCCATCAAGATCATCCGATTTAACGTGGTTCGATTTCTTTCTTTGGGGTTTTATGAAACCTCGGGATTATGCTAATAAACCGGAAAAAATTACTGAGCTTAAATAAGAGATCCAACGCGCCAATGGTGAGATACAGCCCCATGTATGTGTAAAAGTCATGGAAAATTACATGAACAGATTATAGGCCTGTCATGAGAGCCGGGGGCCATTTGACGGATATTTTATTCCATACCTAATTCTTTGCCATCCAGGAAAAAACTACCTCAAAAAATACGCGTTTTTATTTTTAAGTGAAAAAGTACACTCTTACTGAGACACCCCTTATTTCTGGCATAATATTTAAAAAACAAGTATCAATGATTGAAATTGCTTTTATTGTTTTTTTTTTAATATACTCTCGGAAGATCAATACACTTTTGTCTGCGTCCGACCGAATTTTTTTAGCACTATTGACACCCCGACTAAAAAAATAAATGAATTCCCATTACATTCCATGAAGGAATTGGGGAGAACTTCTCACAATCAGTGAGCTGTGCGCTTTCTAGTTTTATACTCAATGATTGGGAGCTACAGTTTTTAACACCGATTCCGAACGGTATTTTGAGAAGCCTTTTTATGGCCAAATACTCGATAGTGTCGCCGTCACTATGTGAGCTGATCGCCGCCGAAAGAAATTTAAGGTGTTCAGAGCAAGGATCGATCCCAGGATCTCATGTACAAGAGGCGCGCACACTAACCACACCACTCCGAATAAGTCAGCTATTAAACATTCGGTTTGAATGCATAAACCGCAACTTCAGGCGTCAAAAATCGTTACCCCTCAATTTGTGCCGGACTAAAAAGTATTCATTAGGTGCCAAATTGGGGCTGTAAGGCGGATGACCCATCAAATCTATGTTTTTGCTGGTCAAGTAGGCATTTGTTTATGCTGATGTGTGAGAGCTAGTATTGTCGTCATGGAGAATGATCATTTGTTTTGGTGGTTCGTCTTCCTTAATTCACCAAAAACTTCTGGCAAACAAATTATAGGGTATCATTAAAAATGTACCTTCCTACGGTGTTGTAATGGAACCTTTGTCACATGACCAGTAGTGCCAAAGAAACAGGCCACCATTCGCTTTGAAGTGCTTCGAGCGCGAACAAATTTCGTTGGATTAATAACGGACGACCGCCGATTAGTATCTGGTTGACATGCATATATCCATGATTCATCGCTTGTCGTGATCTTATAGACATCTTTTAAAGCACATCAATTGTATTTTTCCAATCTTATCTTGCACCAATCGACACCTGTCTTTTTTTGAGCGATCGAGAAATTATGCGGCAAAACTCTCTTACGGTCAAATGTTCACACATTATTGAATGGGTTAAAGTATTGTCCAAGATTACCTCTGTTTCACAGTGTAACATATGAAGATTTTGCAATACCACTTCACGATGATTTCTGGCACGTCCACCTATTTTGTACGACTTGCACGATATATGTACGTCCTGATGCGAACGTTGCACAGTGGTCCAAGACGCCAATCTAGCTGGAAAAAAGTCACAACTTCTCTTCGGAAGCAGCTAGAAGTACGAAATTTTGGAATTATGTATTTCTTATTGAAAGCATTCTTTGTACAAAAAATGGGCGTTGTAGGTAAAATGGGCGTGGCAATTTTTATGACATTTTTAAGAGTACCTATTTTGGCAATATTTTCAAGGACGACTCGAACGGAGGTTTCGGGCATCTCTTTTTAAGATAAAAGATAAAAAAATTACGTTATAGGGGAGTTTTCTCTATAAGGGAGTTCGTTATAGAGGAGTTCGACTGTAACAAATTCCCACCACCAATATGCTCCCTGGGTACCCCACTAGATTCGAATAGATATATTGCACTAATATACAAAACAACATAAGAATATAAATATATACTTCAAATAATAATCATTTATTTAAATTATTCTACATCTTCTTGTATGAAAGGATCTAAAAGTAACGAAATGACTTCATCGTCTAATAGGTCTTCATTTCGAGAGCTACGAAATGGCTTTGTTGAGAAAGATGAAATTAAAGGATCTGATGACAGAAGCAAATAATTGAAAAGATCTTCCATTGTGTTCTCTCGTGACATTTTTCTAGTGTGATGTTCGCGAATAAATCTAAAATCTTTGTTTCGAGACTCTAGTGCTTCCTCCGACATCATTCCTATCGGTAGTGCCGCATTTTGAATTATGTCTGCGCCGTGGATCAAAATTTTGTGTACACTCGATGGCATATAGTACCATTCATAGAGTTCTACGTATAGTTCCGCAGTTTCCATTGCATATTTACGGAATGCTTCCACATTAATTGCATAACCAGATGACATAGTTCTCAAAATTATTCCTAGTCTTTTTATTAAAGTTTCATTTACTCCTGTTATTTGAGAAGCTAAGGAGGGTTGTTGAAAAAATTTTCTAGCGGTATTACCGTCATTTGTGTTTCCTTCTCCCGGCTTAGGAATATCAATTAATAAATTCATTTCCGATTTCAGAGCGCTAATTATTTCTTCTTTTCTTTTCTTCTGTGAAGCTTTATCGGACTCACTACGAGCTTGCCATTTTTTAATATCACTTTTGTAAGATATATGCAATACACATTCCAGGCACCTTATCCACGCATGCAATGTCGATAAACCATATTCGTAAAGATTGGCCCTTACATTCAAGGCTTTAATTTCGTGCAGTTTATTCATAGTAGTTGGCGTTGCTCCACAAATACCACATGTTTGAGTAGAGGAATCGCTTAGAATTGAGAAAACCTTGCCATCAATCATTGTTAAATAAAACACATGTTTAACAGTAACTGTTTTATCTTCAGTGTTACAAACTGTTGACACTATTGCATTAATTTGATTTTTTATGAAATTAGTTTCATCTTGAATCAAAGATTTTGTTTCCTTTTCAAAAATCAGTTTAATTGGCCTGCAAAAACGTGTAGATGATGGACGTGGGTTTTCCCATATGATGTGGTTATCGTCCTTTAGCTGCAAAGGTACCAAGCAAATTGCAAACAAATATTGATCTGTTTTACGGGAATCATTTGAACTAAAGTTTTGCTTATAGGTTGAGTGCCCACTGCTACCGTCACATCCCCATTTATAAATCAAAGTCAATTCCGTATAATTAAATTGCTCTATGACCTCTTTTTGTAACTTCACAATTCTACATGCAGTGTGATCAACTAAGTCCTGCAGAGGCACTTCTGCTATTACATCGGATACCTTTATTCCATTACTTGGGTAGCACTTTTTTTTAGCTTCCAAAATTCTATGATAAGATGGGTATATATCCGCGTTACGGATCTTAGCACCAGTACGCATCGCATTATAACTTGCTTTTGTATATTTTCCATCGATAAACAGACGTAATGCTTCTTCATCTGTATATGGTACTGGTTCCTTAGATTGTGCATTAGCAAATTTTTTAATTTTTGTTGCTCTCGTTGGAGAGTCAATTATGTTCTTTAAAATCGCTGCAGCATTCCTCTTGCCAGATTTATAAAGGCTAACGCCAGCAGCGAAAGCTAGTTTGTCAGGTGAACATCCACTAACTAAAGCCGACACTTCCAAACGCTTTCCTCTTTCAGATTTACCTGAAAAATCTGATCGAGGTCTACCAAAATTTGACGTTGACGGTTGAAACCCTAAATCCTCTGGAATTTTAGTCACGTTTTCAGAAGGAAGGCCAAATACGCCATTTAACCAAATTTTGTTGGAGTGTTCAAAAGTTTTCTTTGATCTTTTTGCTTTTATCCATCTGTCATTGATTGAATACGTTAATCTCCGTACAGCCAACTTAACTTTATTACAATAATCTTCTGGTTTAGTTTTCTGTAACCCACTCTTAGCAAAAAAATAGCTAATGACAGCTTCTAGCCTTTTGCCTTCCATTTCGGAAATCCACACATTGTATAGTTCTCTTCGTGTAATGGGTATGTTATCTGTATATGTATATAAAAAGTTTTCCCGTCAATAATTGCAGCTAATTTTTTTTCCATAAAAAGTGGACATTACACAGATCAACAGGGCACAATTCATTTCACGGGAATCCACGGGAATCCTATTTAAAAGTTACTCTAAAAACCATAAAATGCTAAATTTTTACTACACAAAACACATATTTCCTTTTACCTATTATTTTGCACACAGAACATTTAAATTCGACATTTATTTATCATATAGCTTAAACATACCTGACATAATGCAGTGCAAAAAAAATAAAGACAAAATTTGCTCTTGTTTTATGTTACGATCAGTTCAAATATGATGCTGTCAATCAACTGGGCTTCTATAACAACAGTGATAATGCAATTGTTCATTTTCAAAACATCATAACAAAGCAAACAAGCAAAAAATAAAAAAACCTGATATACAGTTATGAACAGTGGATAGATATCTAACATTTACCAAACAAATTATGTGAACTTTGAAACATAAAAAAATTTACTTTTTTCCAGCTAGATTGGCGTCTTGGACCACTGTGCGTTGGTCCCAATTAAATTCGTTGTTCTAGTTTTTCACAATACCGTAGAATGGTCCAGCAGCGGCGTATAAAGTTTTAAGTTCACCAATGTCCTCGTCATACAATAATCCGCGTCAAAAGTTATGAAAACTAATCGCACATAAATGTTCACGATTTAACTCCATTTTTTTGACTGAGATGAATTTTTCGAGCCACTAAAAAAAACAAAATTATTGGTCGCACTTCAATACGTTCTAAGCAACGTTTCGTTATAAACTGTAACACTTTACCATGATGTTAACAGATTGAACCTGACAATACTAAAATTTTTCTAGATCAGAAATATAAATGGCCACCCTCGTATATGAACCCAATAAATTCAATGTAATAACTCTGAAGTCAGAAATTGAAGCAGATACAAAAAAAAATGCTACAAACGTTAGTCATGGTATGCTCCTAAGTCTATATTATTTTATTAGATGTAATCATTACACTGGTAAAAATATTAGAAGTCGAACATATAAAACGTGAACGCTAGGGCGTTTACTTCGTTAGCACCGACCAGTTTTGTAGAAACGATCATTTTCTTTGTAGCTGCAAGAGGAATTCAACTCTAATATATTTTATGTAATAAACAAAAAGTATTGCGCGCTTTAAGGAAAATAGTACAAAATTGTAAGTGTTTGCGATTAAAGGCATTGTTATTTAGCTTGTACGATATTTCTTCCAAACCTCCGGTTAGTTATTTTTATTTTTGGAACGAAGTTCCTTACCGCACGTTGCGGAATGGGGTCTAAATGAAAAAAAAATTAAACAACTTTTTTTAACGCTATTCTGCTACAACCCAGTATTATCAACTATATATTGGGCGCTTTTGCTTTGGTTTGCGTCTAGTCTAACATATGTTGGGAAATTTCTCGTTTAATGGGAAGTTTTCTAGCTGGAGCCTGTAACCAATATTTAGTATACATTGTAGTTTTGAACCCAATGAAAAGTAAATTTATAAAAGCTAAAATAAAAGAAGTTTAAAAAAGGATAATTTCCTTAAATAAGTGCCTTCTCTTAATAACAGTTAGTTTTCCCAAAAAAAAGGCCTATTCATATCATTATCCTGGCAGACCGTATAGCTACTTCAGCCAGGAATCATAGGAATACATTTGCAAAACTCTTTTTTTGAAAACTAATTTTCTATTATTAGAGATATACAATGGCCTCGAGTTTGACTAACACAGTGACGCAATATTCAACTTTTTGACTCCAAACAAAAAATCACTTATCCCAGCCGAAAGTACTCGATGAGGGGAGAAAAGTAATTTCTGGATTTTGCTAGATTGGTTTGCCGTTCGTTTTTTATGAGCCTTGATATTGTGGCAGTTTTATTTTTTATTTTCACTTTATCTATTTATATTTTCGATCCAAAAATCTAAAATTTACCATATGCGTTTTATGACAAACGGTACAACCAAAACAAAATCAAAAATATCAACAACTTCTAGTCCAAAGTCCAACATGTAACAACAACTTGAACAACATTAGTATATACATTTACTTTGTTCTTTCGTAAAAAAAAATAACAACAACGATTTTGACAAATTCGCATTTATTTTGTTGTTTCGTATATAGAAAACGAAAATAAAAAAAAAAATTGCAAAATTGTTTGTTAAGGAGTGGTCATATGAAGTTGGTATGTACTCGAAAGTTGTTCATAGTTTTATGATTGTTTGGTAAAATTGGTAAAATAGATTGTTTGGTAAAATTTTCAATAGTTCAAGAGCTGTAGTCGAAAAACAGAAAAAATCGGTGAAAAAAGTGGTAATTTTTTCGACATTTTTGGAGTTTTGAGCATGAAGATGAAATTTTTCCGACTTAATATCTTGGCCGAGTCAAGAGCTACAAATTTGCTGAAGACTGCAAAAAAAATCACAGCCGTTTTCGAGGTATGGCCATGCGAAAAATAGAAGAAAATTGCAAAAAAGTGCTCAAAATCGAATTTGGCGAAAAAACTATAGAGGCTCATAAAAAACGAACGGCAACCAATCTAGCAAAATCCAGAAATTACTTTTCTCCTCTCATCGATTACTTTCGGGTGGGATAAGTGATTTTTTGTTTGGAATTTTTGTGTTGTGTTGTGTAATAAAATTAAAAAGTACCATCGAAAACGCCGAATAAATAAAAATCATCCCTGATGAATTCAAAGAATCTTTTCTCAAAAAATTGCCTTATCTTAAAGAAGTATCTTTGCTTAAAAAAAGTAAACTTTCTTACAAAAAGTAAATTTTCTTAAAAAAGTAAATTTTCTAACAACAAATTGCCTTATCTTAAAAACCTACCTTTTTTTTAAGGGGCACCTTTTTGTGAAACAAAATAACTTTTCTTGAGATAAGTACCAATTATAAAAAATGTTCCCATTTCTTAAAAAAAACCTTTTCTTCCAAAAATGCCTTCCCTTAAAAAATACCTTTTCTTTCAAATATTCCTTTTCTTAAAAAAAATAATAATACTTTCTCTTTTCTTTTCTTGAGATAAGTAGTCCTTTTGAAAATATAAGTACAGTTTCTTAAAAATATATAGTTTTCCTAACAAGAGTACAACTATTTTCAAAAGTACCTGTTCTTAAAAAAAATACTCTTTGTGAAAAAAAAAAATTCATACTCTTATGCATTTTTCTGGCAGAAAGTACTTTTTCTTAAAAATAGTACCTTTTCTTAAAAAAAAACATTAGCTTTTAATAACAGAAGTACCCCTCTTTAAAATAGGACCTTTTCGGGAAAATGTAATACATATTCTTGCAAAAAGGACCTAAAAATATACTTTAAAAAAATACATTTTATAAAAGAAGTTTTTCTTAAAAAAGCTTATCATTTTACAAACAGTAACTTTTCTAAAAGATCCTTTTAAATTATCGTATTTTTCAACGGGAATAATTCCAATGTTCCAACCGGGTGCCCCCTAGCAGCCCATGTAATTTTTAAGCGTGACAAATGGAATGTGTTTGCTATTCAATATAACCTATTCGGGACACAATGATCAATAGTTTATAATATATATATTTGTGAAACCACAAAGGAGGCAGATAGCAACTAAAACGAAATGTCAGCAGATGTTCAATTCATAACAACAATGATTGCAAACATATTCATGTTTCCTGCAATATGTTGTTAGCGCCGTAATTTTTCAGCGTGTGGAATAATAACAATTATTCATTGGGGTTTTTTGTTATACACTCCGGTTCACTTATTTAGAAGCACTAAAAATCGCATATTCAGCAGCCTGTATCTTTTGCAATTTGTAACCGATTGCAGAATTTTAAAATGCAACTGGAAGCTAGACATGTTGAGATATAAAAACAATCATGACAGTAGTTTTTTTAGCAATTTATAAAAAAAAAGTCAAAAAATTAGCTATTTTGTTTGGTTCACTTGAATAAAGGCACTTTAACTAATTTTAATGAAAAACAGTTTTTCTTTTTCTTTTAATTTATTTTACTTCATTTAAGAACTATTGGTAATAGGCACAACCCCATTTGTTTTACTAACATAAAAAGAATTTATGTTATCCAATGAAATTTGTTCCAAGCATCCTTAATGGCCTGAATTAGTGACTGCTTGTCATCAAATTGTCCACCTCCTTCATAGACCATACGAGATATCCAACCCCAGACATTTTCGATAATGGCGCGTTTATCTCGGATTTGAGCTAAGGAATTGTTTCTGGTTTATCGAAATTTCACAATACCCCAAAGAATGAAATCGCACGGCGTTAAATCGCATTATCTTGATGGCCAGTTAACATTAAAAATTCTTAAGCTAATTCGTTCTGGATATCGTTGCTGAAATAAATCGATTGTTTCATTCGCGTTGTGGTAGATGGGCTCCGTCTTGCTGAAACCACATGGCGTTTGGTAAAGGCCACATTAACTCCGTTATCACGTTCTTGTAACGAATGTCGTTCACAGTCACTGCAATTTCGGCCTCATCTTCAAAAACGTAAGATCCCATCACGCCGTCTGCCCAAACTCCGCACCAGACAATTACTCATTGTGGGTGCATTTGGTTTTCATAGATTGCATGAGGATTTTTTGAGCCCCAAATTCAAAAATTTTCTGTATTCACGAAGCCATTTAGATCGAAATGCGCTTCATCGGAGAAGATGACTTTTTTGAAAAATAGACATTGACTTCACTTTGCTGCATTACCCATTGAAGGAATTGTCGGCGCTTTCCATGGTCTGCTGGTTTGAGCTCCTCACTAAGCTGGATTTTGTACTCACGATGGTGGAGGTCTTTTGCCAAAATTCGCTGCGCAGTGCTTCGTGAAATTTCAAGTTGTTGAGAGCGATGCCGAAATTATGTTTTTGTGTTTTCGGAGATACTCTCGTTTACAGCAGCAATGTTTTCTAGAGACCCACCGATATGTTGATGCACGGGATTCATACTGTCCATAACCGACCCAGTTTCTTCACTACTGACTGCTCTACGAATGGTTGACACATTAGGTGCACTTTCCCGACTGCAAATTCAGCATAACTGTCCAAATTTTTGTAATAAAGGGTCCGCCATCTAACTTTTTTTTTTCAACTAGTGCTTATTTCGTGAATGGTAACACTTAGCTCATGTCTGATTTGACAGATAATTAGTTTTATCCTTCCGCTGAACCAATATGGTTGTGTATATGCTTGAACAACGCTGGGAAATATTGCGCTTAGTGTGCCTGCGATCGACTTACAGAAGATTCCGATTTTGCCAAAAAAAAATCATCTTTTCAGATGAAGCTCATTTTGATCTTGGCGGGTATGTAAACAAGCAAAATTGTCGCATTTGGGGCACAGAAAACCATTGAAAAGCCGATGCACCCGAAACGAGTTACTTTTTGGTGCGGATTTTGGTCCAGAGGCATAATTGGGCCATTTTTCTTCGAAAATGAGCAAGGAGTGGCCGTTACAGTCAATGGCGATCGTTATCGGGCCATGTTGAGCGAGTTTTTGTTCACAAAAATTGAAGAGGAGGATATTGGCAACATTTGGTTTCAACAGGACGGCGCTACGTGCCACACAGCCGAAGCTACACTCGATGTTTTGCGCCCTGTTTTTGAAGATTGCATTATCAGCCGCAGAGCTGATGTCGTTTGGCCACCTCGAAGCTGCGATTTGACACCGTTGGACTATTATTTGTGGGGTGCCGTCAAAGATAAGTGTTACGCCGACAATCCAGAGACAATTGACGCTTTAAAGGACAATATTCGTGAAGCCATTGGTGAAATACAGCTGCACACAATCGATAATGTGCCTAAAAATTGGACCGATCGTGTAGGCTACTGCATGGCTAGCCGAGGCAGCCATTTGAATGAAATTATTTTCCATTATTAACCGGAAGGATTGTACTTTCAAATAGAGAAAGAAATTTGAGAAAATATTCAGTAGATTTTTTTTATAGCATTTTAAAAAAAAAGGTATTTGGCGGACCCGTTAATTTTTTACAATTATACCGCGTTCTTCTTTCGTAACGCGCTCCATTTTTAGTAATCCGAATAAACACATGTGACAGCTGCAAAATTTCAGAGTTGCCACTTGCACAAAAAAAATTACACTAAATTTCAAACGTGTATTTTAAAAGTGCAATTGCAACGCAGAATAACCCCCAATAGCTTTTAATAAAAGAAGTAACTCTCCTAAAAAAATAGAAAATATAATACATATTTTCATATATAAAGGACCTAAAAACATCCTACATTTTATTAAAAAATACATTCTATAAAAAAATTTTTTTTCTTAAGAAAAGTTTATCATTTTACTAAAAGTATCTTTTCTTAAATGTGCATTTAAATTATCATATTTTTCCACGGGCGCCTTAGGCGTGTTGGTAGTAACTAGTACATATTATACAGTGAAAATAACTTCGTTCCTACCAGGTGCCCCTGACACCTCATGTATTTCCTTTTTAATTTTTGTCGTCTTCACCAGTAGCGACGCCAAACGCAAACTTTTGCTTTCTTCCAAACAATACGTGTAAAAAATTTCAACGCCCACGTTATTGCTCCGAATGTGATAGTACACTAACGCTGTCATTTTATTCAAACGTCGCGGAGCCTCCTTTACTTATATTTGTCATTTGACGTCGACTATAAGTACAAGGACGATTTCCATATGGTTACATACCGGCATTCTACTTACTTATATCCTTAACATCCTTTCAAGTTGAAATGAAACACAATGACAATTGTTGGCAATTTTTGTCGTTACATTTGAAATTTAGATTTCTGTTATATTGTTCATTAATGCATTTATTAATTTGTTGTTGTTGTTGTTGTCTCTTTAAAATGTATTATAAACATAATATAACTGTAATAAAATAATTTAATATATATTAATGTAGTCGTTATCATTTTACAATGCCAGCAATGGGTTTACATACTAATAGTACAATATAGAAAATACTATATGTGAACATATGCGCACGGATGAATGTATATTGTTTAATTAATATAGAATTTGTTGCAGTGTATAGTTGTTGAAACAATAATAGTTTATAGATTGATATCGTAATAATTGTTGGTTGCTGTTATTTTCTTAAGCTATTGTTGTTGATGTTTTACTTAATGCATTGGTTTTAATAGATTACAATAGTTAGTTAGTAAGTTGGTGTTGTTATTAAATTGTTCATGTTATTATAAATTGTCTTAATAATTTGTTTCTTCTTTGAATTCCTTTAGCATAGTAATTTGTTTAGTAATAGTATAGTCTATATATAGCAATGTAGAAAAGGTCTCAATATACAAATGATAGGTACAATAAATATCCTTATGCATATTTGCTGTTTCCATTTTCATTAATTAAAATTTTCAATTCAATATTGGTGCGTCTTACACGGACTTTAACTCTTTTATAATAATAATTATTATTATTTGTTGTTTTTCATTCTTGTTTTTAATTTTTTTGTGGTGAATAGTAAAAATTTCCAAACATTTATTATCATTAAACACATGAACAAGATTAAAATGTTATATTTAAAAAATTTGAATGTTTCATTACACTTAAATTAAATATAATTTTGAAATAAATTTTTGATTTTGTTTTTTTTTTTTAGAAAAATATCTAATTTGATTTGCTGTACAATAGTTGGGAAACTATAGTAGGTAGTTAGAAGTCTTAAGTTAAAAAGTATATAATCTTTGATATTGAATATTATATTTGTTTTGGTTCCGATACCAATGTGGTTCATTTGGTGAGAATGGTAATGGGATATTTCATTTAATCTCAGTTAACCTCAGTGGAACGTGTGATACGTTATTATGTATTTCTCCCAGTACATGTTGCACACAAACCAAAACTGTTATACAAAAATCAAAGCTATAAACTGTTTTATCAACCTGCCTCACAAAAATGAACCATATTATCATTAATACTCTCAGTATTTTGATATTTGTAAACCCTAATTTTTATTTATATACATAAGTTAATATTATTATAAATTATTTTCAGTCTCCCATTGGTTTTTTTTTATTCTCTTTATTATAATATTATTAATTTTTTTATTTTTCTTCAGATTGTTATTTTATTTTATTGCAATAATTTATCAATTTTGTTGCCTTGTCACAACATTAATACTAGTGTACGGTAGTTGTCACTGCTATAAATTGATGGACTTTGTTTATAAAGTATAAAGGATATAATTTTTATGATTGTGTATAAAGTGTGTATATGGATAGGTGTATATTAATATAAAAATCTATGTTGCATATTGTATGGATAAGTGGTCAAGTATGCTAAGTATAATATAGTGTATAATATGAGTAATATGGTGTGTATATTTCTGTGTTATATGACTAGTCGTTAAATGTTTTCTTTTCGTTTACCTGTTTTACGTTGTTCCAGATTTCTACTCATTTTAGTTTCTACTATAGATTTCAATGTGCAATAAATTAGGGATTAGTTTGTGGTGACTAAAATATTTATCTGATCGATGAAACTAATGTGCATGCTGAGAAAAAACGATCTCTGTAACATATTCTTACAAATACATTCTGCAGAACCCATGTCTATGTTTTGTTGTCACTCCAAACTCATTTATATTTAAATGCAAACATTAGCATGTTTCCTGGCAAAGATGTATACTTTTAGGCTGAGCCATATGTGTCCTTCAACCCAAATATCCATACACAGGGTGGCGCTCGAATAGTGCTACACAAACACAACGTAATAACTTTTTTTCTGTGTTTGTAATTTGTATTTTGCAGCCTACTCTTTATATGTATTAAACAGAATACTTGGGATACCGAAAAGAGGACTACAATAGTGCAGCGGCAGTATACTTTGCAATCCTTCATTTCCGGCGGCCGGAAGACGGGCCCCAGGAAATAACACCACAATTGAAAAATGAAAATGGGCCCCAAATTTAGGGTTTGTTTCCATTATAAAGATGGGGCCCCAAATTTCAAAAACGAAATAGCCTCCCAAGCAATGACGAAGGCCCCCAAAAAATTGTGAAACACGACCCCAAATATTTTAGTGTCGGCAGGTTTAATTTTTTGGTATTAAACCGTTTAAAAATAAGGCCCCAATAAGCGCCAAGGAGACCACAAACTAATTATTTGTTGTATACTGATAACATTTTAGGACCAGATTTCAGTGACTCTTTGAAGTGTATTTCCTTGAAATGTAATTTTAAAGAATAGAAATCGCGCGATTTTTTTTTTTGGAAAAATTTTTCTTATTTCTTTCTAAACCAGTAAAATATAGTTTATTAAAATTTACGTTTATCTACTTTTTAGTAATGCTTGGGGCCTAATTTCATTTCTTATTGTGGGGTGTTTTTTCATTAAGTTTTATAGTAGCCATTCGAAATAGCACCCCGAGAAATTAGATCCCAATTTAGGTATGAAATAACATTCCAAAACATGAAGACGGACCCCAAGTACAATGAAAATGTTCCCCAAAAAAATAATTGGGGTCCAAAATGTTCCCCAAAAAAATAATTGGGGTCCATTTTCATTGGGGCCCACATTCATAATGAAAAAACACCCCAAGTGTAAGCGAAAATGGACTCCAATTACACGAAATAACAAATATTGGTTTGGGGCCCATTTTCATTTTGCAATTGGGGTGTTATTTCCTGGGGCCCGTCTTCATTCCGCCATCATTCCCATCCAAACTTTTGCCGGCACTCCCCCGTGTTTATGGTACATTATGAGGTGGTAAACGTGTTTGCCGAATCTGTACGCATCGCATGAAGACCGTACCATCCCGATCCCTACACGCTGAAAATATATCTTTTTGATGTGTTAACATCTATAGGCACGGTAAACTATCAAAGTGAACACTTGCAAACAACACACAGCGTTACCATCACATACATGGTTGTTGTACAACAATAGTCTCTGCCTGAAATTAAGTATGATGGTATTGATGTAGCGGCATCGAACAAAACAAGCAGGTCGTCGTGACAAAAGAGTAATGAATAGTATAGACAACTCATGGAACGAATTGCTTTTTGTATTCCTTTATGTAATAACTAACATTGCATTTATATTGAAATGTTCTATAAAGAGAATAAGCTTCGTTTATGCTCTTTTACTCAGACTCCCTGCATGAGAGCTGAAAAAGAGTGCAGTAAGTTCTCTATACTATTCAGTACTTTTTGTCCTCGCTCAGTTTATGCCAAAACAAAACAAATTATTTCAGTGAGCTGATTACTGCTTTATTTATTTTAACAATATTACATCTTATGTTAAAGCCGATGTAAGAAAAAAGAAAGTGCAACAGCAGAAGAGCCTTCAGCACAAAAACTATTCTTTTTTTGTTTTCCAATGTAACACTTACTAATGTGTTTATAGGAATCGAATAGGTACCGTATAACAAAAAGGTGTTAACACAACGCCCGTGAATTCGAACGCTCAGTGATTTTTGTTGTTGTTTGGATGCAAATATAACGTGTTTGTAGCTTGTAGCTTGTAACGTGTTTGTAACTTGTGCCCAAACACATTGTGTTTGCTATTCAATATAACACGTTTGGGATGCAATGATTAATAGGTTATAATATATGGAATTGTGACCGAAATGGGGCTTTGTTTCTTGAAAACTGCTGAAAACACTGCCATCTTACACGATAAAAAAAAGCAAAAAGTAACAGATCTTCATTCCACGAAAAAAATGCTTGCAAACATGTACATGGTGCCTGCAATATGTTGCTGGGGCCGTTATTTTTCAGCATGTCTGTTCGGGTTCAAGACCCAACCGCAGCTATAGCAACGTCAATTCGGGCAAATCCAAACGTTTCGACTCGAAACATATCAGCGCCAATTGGAGTTAGCCGATGGCCATAACAACTTGTTACCGTACAAAGTCCAAATTACAAGCAAACTCAACCCTCTAGATTTGGCTATTCGCCTACTTTGTTCTGAATCAGGTGAGAACAATTTCACAGATACATATAAGATTGTGAATATAGATAAATGAAATCAAAAGAAAAAGAACTTACACAAACAACTATGACATTTACTTGGTACCATAAAATTTAAACAAATAAAATCAGCTGGGCCTACCGGATATTTCTAACATCGTCAAAGCATTCGTTTATTTCCTCCCAAGCGAACGATTGACGACTGAATGCTTGAAATTAAAACACAACAGATTGGTCAACGTTCAACATCCTCATTTCATTTACATACACATTCAGGAATATTTGTGCATCAGTGACTGAAAAAATAATGCAAAAATTCACATTCACATTTGCAATAACATTAACTTAACTTAGACTGCAAACAATCTGTTTTTGTCCCTCAATTGTCATTTTCCTATCGGCAGAAAATAGCGGTAGAAAATTAATTAAATCTTGCACCAAACACAGCTGTATTTGTATCACAAACAAAGTTGTTTTTGGATCACAAACACATATATTATAACATATTTAGCACTGTGTATTAAAAATTTAATATTCAATGGAAGACACAATGTGTTTGAACACAAGTACACTTTTCTTTACTACATGCTCCAACTACACGTTATATTTCAAAGAGAATCAAGAAAAAATACTGATTTTTCAGCGTGTGGTAGCAGAATCATCTTGCCACCGTTCGCAGCAATTGAACATTCCTCGCAATTCTATGGGCACAATTTGGAATAGAGGAATCGGTATGAAAGCTTATACAGTCCAATTAGTTCAAGAACTAAAGCCTCTTGACCATCTGATATGTTTTCGCTTCGCTGAATGGGCCGAAGATCGCTTAACAGGAGATCGCTTGGCTGAAGAGGAAGCTCATTTTCATGTTAAAAATAAAACGGTCTCATTTGGGGCTCGGAAATCCATACGTCATCAACGCGAACCCAATTTATCCCACACGTATGCCTGTATGGTGCGGTTTTTGGCATGGCAGCATCATAAACCATTTTTCTTCGATAACACTGTGGAGGTTTTGACTACTGGGACAAGTTATATCAGTCAGATAAAAGTTATACGTGTCCCGGCGATCCGCGGCCGGGAAATAAAAAAATTGTTTTTTCTTCGGTTTGTTATTCGAATATTCACAAAACGTCATGCAATTTTGCAGAGAGACACTTCGTTATATTGTCGCAAAAAATTATGCCATTTGATGGAACGCTGCTGAAACACCGTTATCGGGTAATAAAGATGTTCTTTTATGTGTCACAATATTTCCCTAGGAGGAAAAACATCTTTCAGATGATGCAGACGTTGCTGGTACACAAAGAAACTTTTTTCTCGTTTTGGAAATAATTGGAAACTTTGAATATCATTTAGCATCCTTTTAGAGGAATTTCTTATGTTTTCTTGATGGTCGATGTGTTCGTGTTGAAGGTCTTGCAGCGTCAGCATTGAAAGTAATATGTGGTTGTTGGTCAACAAGTCTCTGCCTGAGTCTAAGTATGATGGTATTGATGTAGCGGTAGCGCATACTGTTTACTAGGGTATCGAATTATTTAGGTATTTGCTTTGTTCGAGTATCGAGTAAAACAGGTTTCCTGACTTACTCGAATAACCCAGTAAAGTTTTTTTTATTACTCGAGTTATTCGAGTAATTTTACTCTTTTGTAATTAATAGATTTGATAATAAAAAATATGTTAAAACAACTTTGGTACCATCTTATTAATTGAAACAACACGAACCATGCCAAGAATTGATAGAAAGGCATTAAGCAACTTGGAAAACTTTGGTCAACAATTTTTTATGTATATATCTACTGATTGGTACTGATACAAGATTGGGACAGGGCCAAGAAAATGTGGAAGTTTGCCATCACAATTGCTAATTTTTCTCTATAACACTGTGTGTAATTTTTCAAATACGGACACCACTACGTGATAAAAGACAAAAACAAAGACCGGTGTCAAGTCATGAACTTTTTATAGGCCCCAAAATATATTGGGCCTCGGTGTAATTTTTGCAAAAAAAAACAGCAGACAGTTGTCCGAGGCCTTCGACTGTCCCTGCAGGCTGTGTCACAGACACGGCCATTAATATCCGATAAGACAGAAAACATATATAACAATAAATGATAAATAACATAAGCAAATGAATTTATTTATTATTTTAATTTACTAAACGTCAACTGCCAGCTGCTGTCAAACAGCATCAAGCAACATTGTTATTTTGCTTACTTGGCAGCACTCTCATTTAACATAAAAATGTATGAATTAACTTTTTCATATATTTTTTATAATTATATATCCATGTTAAACTCAAATTCACATTTAACATTTTGTTTCACTTAAATACATAAGTAAATATACGAAATTTCAATATTTCATCAATCAAAACAACAGCCGAAGGTTTGTGTCCACACTGAAACAGCAGCATAGTTTGTGTTCACGCTACAAACTCAAACACTCAACCAAACACCACACATATGTTTGAGTGTATGTGTTTAAACAATTTTCATTTGAGAAATTTAAATATTAGGAAGGTATCAACCAATATGAAATGTATATCAAACGAAAGATACCATCTTCATTTACCTACCAAAAAATTTTTAAAAAAAGTTATCTCGCCGTTTCCTCATAATCAATGAAATAAAGATTACAACAATAACAATCTGACATGACTCCCTATACCGTAAGGTAAGACGTATTCTACGCCAAAAAAAGTAATAATTTTTCAGGCTCATATCTTGCAAACTGTTTGTGTCCTTGAATTTTGAACGGTTTGGACCTAAATAGGGGGAAAAAAGAAAAAAATCTAATTTTTTGCTATTTTGACCTTGAATAGGAAGTTTTATAAGTTCACAATTGTTGTTCTTTATGACAAGAGCTACAACTTTCCCTCAGAGAGTAAATCAAAACTCCGAACGGTTTGCAAGATGTGAGCCTGAAAAAATTATCACTTTTTTGCAAAAATGACACCGATGCCAAAAATCTTTGGGGGCCCATAAAAAAATAGTGCGTGACTTTTACCCAACACGGGTCTATTTTTTTTTTCTTTTTTGATCTTTTATCACGTAGTGGTGTCCTTATATGGATATGTTTTTTCGTGTTGCACTGTGTAATTATGAGCTAATATTATTGACAATACTTGCCAAATACTGTGGCAACACAATTATCACAATACATTTCTGGTTTTATTCAGAAAAAATACATAGATTTGGAATATGGGTTATATATTTTACTTCAGCAGACAGATCAACCCTGTTTCTTATATAAAATTTTTCATTGCAGTTCCACATAGTCGTTTCACAGGAGGACTCGGTGAAGCCATTATCATGAAAATTTTGACAGTTCGATGTTAGAGATCTTGCAAATTTTGGTTGGAGAAATTTTAGCCACCAAAAATTTACAAGATAGAATAGATGTTTGAAATCAGTTGTCTTATGTAAACAAGGAAATGTACAAAATAAATTGACAACGGCAGAAATAAGTACAAATCAGTTTTTTTTGATATTAAATAGCATTGAAATTTAGAAAGAAAATGGAAAACAATAATATGTAGTGGCATTCAGCAAATTCCCATAATTGGACAACGTCATAATTATTGGACAATTGTGGCATTATATATGAAATGTAACTACAAGCCAAAATGTGTGTAGCAAAGGATAAAACTACATCAGCTGTTTCTTTACAAATCGTTACTGGAAGTCGTTCGCGTAATTGTTGTGTAAATTTTCATTAAGAGCTAAAGTCGTTATTTCTCTCTCAAAAGTAAAGTCTTCCAAATTTTTACTGGGAAAGTAATCGAACAAAGCTGACGTCTGTATGATATCTTCTCCAGTACTTATGTAGACATTCTTTTGTAAGTTGGTAAGTGGTATACAAGTATAAGTAGAGATGTGCAACCTGCCCGTTTATAAATTTAAGCGCACAGTTAGTATTATACTAAATTATTATATTTAATCGGCATAAATTACTTAATTAATTTGTTAATTAAATCGAGCAAATGTTTGGGTCAAATTGTTCGATTAATCGAATAACTGTTAATCGATTGGAAACCCACATTTTTACTGATACTGTTACTGTTTTTCGTCTATCCCGGATCGGCGTTTCCGTAGTTTTTAAGCAAATATTATAAAAATTCGTGGAAATATTATACTAATGTTGTTTTTCAATACCGCCAACTCGCGAGCCATTTGAGTAAATATTTTAAAAACCACGGTCCGGGATAGACGGAAAAAGTGAAAACTTTCATACAAATATATTAAAATAATAGAAATTTATTGGTTTCTGGAACGGCGCTTGAACAACGTTCCATCAAATGGCATAATTTTCTTAGACAATATAAAGAAGTATCAGTTTATGATCTGTGCAAAATTTCAAGCCATTCTGTGCATTTTTGTATAACAAACGGAGGGAAAAAAAATTTTTTTATTTCCCGGGAATACCGGGAAAATTCTAACTCCCGGATTGATTTCTCGAGAAAGCCGTTCCGGGGATCCCGTTTCAAATCCAGAGCACTAGTTTTTAGTTAATGTATGAGAAATTCATACTACAAAATTACAAGGTCAAGTTTGTTTTTGTTGGAATAATAGACAATTCAGTTAAGCAGCACACTCACTGGCATGACCAATTTCGAACTCCGTTCTAAATTCATCATCAAATGCCTAACTACTGTGCCTGAATTGATACCATCGAATAGTATGTAAGGACTTATTTCCATAGACGTAAATAAATGAAATGAAATGAAATGAATATGCAATTTACATACACTCCGGTTCACTTATTTAAAGGCACTAAAAATTTCATATTCAGCAGCCTGTATCCTTTGCAATTTGTAACAGATTGCAGAATTTTAAAATGGAGCTGGAAGCTACACTTCTTGAGATATGCAAAAAGTTATGACAATAGTGGTTTCTTAACTAAAGAACATTTTTTTAGCAATTTATAAAAAAAAGTCAAAAAATTTGATTTTTTTTTTTTGGTTCACTTGAATAAAGGCACTTTCTTAATTTTTATTATTTTTAAAGTTAGCGATGATTTGTTGTAGGGAGCGGAGCGTTTGTATATTACAATTTATTACATCTTAATCATTTTACAAGTCAAAATGGCAAAGCAAAAAATTTTAAATATACAAGGTGGCGCAAAAGTAAACTTCCGATGTTTTTTGGCTGTAATTTAAAAAAAGAATGAAAAACTTTGATTCTTCTTGTGGATTATTTTTATTTGGTCTTTTAATTTTTTTTACATCAAGTCGAGAATATGATGTCATGTAAATGGCCACCGCCACAGTTGATTGTCATTTGAGCCCTTTTTATGGCATTTTCCATCACTTTGGCCAAAACGTCCGGCGATAGGTCCTCACATTCTTGACGGATATTGTCTTTAAGAGCTGCAAGAGTCTGAGGCTTGTTGACATAAACCCGCGACTTCAAAAAGCCCCACAAAAAGAAGTCTGGAGCGGTCAAATCAGGCGATCTTGCTGGCCAGTGCAAATCGCCAAAACGGGAGATTACACGCCCGGGAAATGCATCCTTCAGCATATCGGTTGTGGCACGTGCAGTGTGTGCCGTTGCACCGTCCTGTTGGAACCACATGTTTTCCAATCCCAATTCATCAAGTTGCGGCAAAAATAACTCGTTGATCATTGCTCTGTAGCGTAGCACGTCGTCTGGTCGATGTCGACGGCGCTTCCATGACATCCTCGGCTACAGCCGCAATATTCTCTGCAGAACGGCTACTCCGGGGTCTGCCACGCCTGGCAGCATCTCGTGTTATGCCAGTCTCTTCGACGCGAGCGGCTAAACGTCGCAGTGTTTCACCAGTAGGCGTTGGACGGCCAGGAAATCTGCGACGAACTTCACGTTGTGCCAAAGTCACCGACCGATTATTGGTCAAATAAATAGTCAGCAATATTCCGCGTTCTGGAGCAGTGTAGCGTAACATTGTTTATTAACGTATATTTCGCAAGTGTTTACTACACAAATGTCAAAACAGAACTGACATTAGGGGCCAATCGCAAAATTTATACCATTTTCTGATAGGAGGATTACTTTTGCGCCATCTGTATAGGTTAAAACTAAAATCGATGTTAACCGTTCTGAAGGATATTCTAACCGCGCAATAGCTAAAAAACAATTGGACGGAGAACAAGAGTTGTCGACAATTACTTCAAGGACACCGAAGGGTGTGGAAAAAATTTTAAAGGCAATGTTTCATTGTCTTTATCTACGTATGAGAAAAGAAAAATCATCAGAATTGCATCTAATTCTGCCTTATCCTTGTCAAAACTAAGAGCTCAAGCTGGAGTGGAAGCGAGCAAGTCATCAGTACGCAGAGTAATTAAGAGCTGTGAGTGTCTAAATTACAACAAAAGGTGCCACCTCAATGCTCCTCGTAAGGAAAAGCGTTTTCAATTCGCAAGAGACTACATGATATGGGATGTGCAGCCAAGAGGTCATGTAAATGACTGGAAAACCGTTGTATTTACGGATGAGAAGAAGTTTAATTTGGATGGGCCTAATGGTTACAACTATTATTTCCATGATCTGCGCAAAGAAAAGCGTTTTTTGAACCGACATCATGGTGTCGCTATGGTGTGGGTTACTATTACGTACTATGGCACCAGCGATCTTGAATTTCAAAGTGCAAATATGAACTGGTGCAATCTATAAAACGTTATTGGAATCGGCTTTTCCGATGTTCAGTGAACTACTTGGTCCCATATCTTGGATATTGCAACAGTACAATGCCCATATACACAACGCCACAGTAGTAGAGGAGTTCCTTGCAAGCCAAAATGTTAATATTCTTCACCGGCCACCCTATTCGCCAGATCTAAACATTATCGAAAATGTCTGGAGTTGGTTATCTCGTAAGGCCAATGAAGGAGGTAGACAATTTGATGACAAGCAGTCACTAATTCAGGCCATTGAGGATGCTCGGGATCAAGTTTCGTTGGATTACAAAATTCTCTTTATCTCTCACTGAAAACCCGTATATTTGAAGATATTAAAACAAAGGGGGTTGTACCCATTACTAATAGTTCTTAAATAAAGTAGAATAAATTAAAAAAAAACAAGAAAAACTGTTTTTCATTAAAATTGGTTAAAGTGCCTTTATTCAAGTGAACCAAAAAAAATCAAACTTTTTGACTTTTTTTATAAATTGCTCAAAAAAGTTCTTTAGTTAAGAAAGCTTCCAGCTTCCATTTTCATTTTAAAATTCTGCAATCGGTTGCAAATTGCAAACGACACAGTCTGCTGAATATGGCATTTTTAGTGCCTTTATATAAGTGAACCGGAGTGTATGTGAATTAGTATGCATCGAAAATCCCTAAGTATCCACACACACTGAAAGGCCCATAATTCCAACACAACAACAGACGTCTTTTTTCCACCATGTTCTTCTTTTCTTTTTGCATACTCACATTGTTGCAGTGCTTTGAGGTGAATTTTTACTATATCGCAGAGTTGAATTTTTCTGTGGTATAGAATTTTTGATGACCGGGCTAGTATCGGTTACGTTTTTGACTAAATATATATTGACATTTAAATCACTAATATCTCCCATTTTGAGTTCATTTAATTTTATTAAAATGCTGACTGTGTTACTGAGCCTACATTTCTCAGGTTGCGAACGCCTTAGGAAAATCTCCAGCGAATTGCCTTTAATCCACGTTTAGTTATCCTTTCAATGAAAAATTTAGAAACTTATTATTAATTTTTAAGGTTTCATCTATATTTTACCACTTCAGGACACTGTAAAACCAACGTCCTCTATATCAGGAATCAAGCAACAATATTTTGTGTGTTTCAACTTAGTATATCTAATGTTTTATGCTTAGAGTTGATTTGTTTCAGGCAATTTGTAATAATGTTTGCTGTTGTTAGTTGTTAATATTATTGTTATATTACTGGATATTTTATAAAATTTTTAGAAATATTCCATTTTGCTGTCATGTGGTATTATTTGATATCTGTCTAATGGTGCCCTTCAGTTACATTTTGTTATCCTTAAGTTTTCTTGGAATATAAAAAACATTATATATCATAAAAATTACATACATACTTAGATTTTGTATATTTAATTCCATTCTATTTTACAAGGTTTGTTTTGTTTGTTTGATTTTTTGTTTGTTTTGTTTTCTTCTTGCTACCCATTGTGTATTCCCATCATTGTGATTTAATACAAAATATGTCTTGTGGGAAAAGCAAAGTTTTTTGTGTTGTATATTATTTCCTGGGAATCATTTTAAGCTTTAACAGATTTTGAATTTGTTCAGATTGTTTGCATCGTCTGCAAACAAAAGAAAAAATGAGTTGCTTTGACCCTGGAAAAGTGGCTGACAGAACAGAACGATAACAGAATTTGTGGAAAGAGAAATTCATTCAATTAATGTCAATTTCATTTAAAGTCTGACATTGAGAATTTGTAGACTATTGATTTGGTATTTCTCTAAAAATGTGAAATATCTCCATTTATCTAAAATGTGCTGCCATTTTAAATTCATACTGGCATTGCCTCAATTTAATTAAACACAAAAAGTCACTGCATTTGGAAAATTTTCAAAAATTGTATCTCTTTACCAGTGTTACCATGTTGGCATAATTTGTGCCGTTTTGGCATAATTTTTTTGGTTTTGGCACTTGTTTTTTTAAAAATTATGCCAAATGCTGTTTAGGACAATTTCCTAACCATTTTGCCAATTTTTTTAATTTTAGTGAAATTTTTTAGCACAATCTCTTTGCAAACGGCACAATTTTTCGAACTGAAAGTTACTCCTTTTAATTTATCTAAAAATGTTACATCATATTTATCGGTATCATATTATCGGTATACATGTCACGTTTTTGGGTTACTGGCTTCGAAAGTAACTCCACAGGCGTAAAAGCAAAAATTAATTCATGAAATATCAGAAATAGGTTGACCATTTTAAAAATTTTGTGTCGAGATAAATTACACTATTCCTTATAAATTTATTATGCCAAAATGCTCTCTTCAACTCAGGAGTGAAAAACCTGTTGTAAAACGTACTCGTACTTTTTTACCTGGAATAAAATTATGGACGAATATTAACAAACTTCAAATTAGTCGGACTGGACCAATATCAAGATGTGACTTTTGTAAAATGGTCTAAATCTGATGGAAGTTCTTCTAGAAGTTCCAGATATAAATTCCAGGGAAAATCTGCGGATTCATTAGTTGACAAATATCCGACAAAGAAAATTTCGAAATAGAGACGATTTGACCACTGTTCGCTAGGATAAGTGGAACGGTTTCCAAAAGAAATTAACCAAAACTTAGGAAATTCAATTCTAAAATGATTGACAGAAATTGTTAAAAACAATGGACCTCAAACTAATTCATCCTTAATACGGCTTTCGTTGTTGTTGTAGAAATTCTTAATGAGCACCCATTTCTTGGAGGGACTATATATATTTTGGACTCAGACTTAGATAAAACACTAAAAACAAATTTTAGCATAATGGTTTTGCCAACGGCACACTTTTTGAGGACATTTGGCATAATTTTTTTGTCGATCTCTGGCAACACTGCTCTTTACAAATGATTTAGATTTGAATTTGCGGAATTTGAATAATGTGGAATATAAAGGGTTTTTCAACAGAGACGCTACAAAAGTAAATCGATAGGGACAGCATATTTTTCCCCGCTCTTTTGACATTTCTCTTCAGTAAGGTTTGCCATTTCATCATGGAAAGATATACGAGCCAACAACGAGTCGAAATTATTAAAATATACTACCGAAATTTGGAGTCAGTGGCCTCAACTTTAAGAGCGCTACATCCAATTTATGGTCGTTATAATCGTCCTACCAGATCAACAATCGAGCGTCTAGTGGAAAAATTTGAATCCACAGGCACAGTACAAAATGTTCCCGTGCCAGTGAGACAAAGAAGTGCCCGTAGTGTCGACAATATTGCTGCCGCTGAGGCTTCAGTTCAAGAAAGCCCAAATGTGTCTCTCACACGTCGTTCTCCAGCGTTGGGCATCTCTGTGACGTCGTTGTGGCGAATTTTGCGAAAAGATCTTGGCCTATATCCTTACAAGATCAAATTGATGCAAGAACTGAAGCCGCTTGACCACCATAAGCGTCGTATGTTCGTGGATTTGGCTGAGCAACAACTTGAAAATGATTCGGATTTTCATCGGAAAATCATCTTCAGCGATGAGGCTCATTTCTGGCTGAATGGCTTCGTCAATAAGCAAAATATGCGTTATTGGTCAGGCAGCAATCCACACGTAATCCATGAGTCATTATTGCATCCCGAAAAAATTACGGTTTGGTGCGGTTTATGGGCCGGCGGCGTCAATGGGCCGTACTGTTTTGTGATGATCAAGACCGGCACATTACTGTGAATGCGAATCGCTACCGTTCAATGATAACCGAATATTTTTGGCCCCAATTGGATAATATGGACTTGGAGGACATGTGGTTCCAACAGGACGGCGCTACAAGCCACAATGGCATGGCATCGAACGTACTTTCACAGGAATAAAGAATTTCATGGGCATCTAAAACCTTTGTAGTGCTCTTATTGAAAACCCCTTTACAATTCATCGTGCAGTAAATATGGAAGAAGTAGTGATTATTATACCTTTCTGACAACAACAGGTGAGCTGCAGATCTCCAGTTTTGTTTAAATTTGATCTGAAGTATATAATTATATCCAACAATACAGTTTCATATTTATATAGCCATGACAGTAGATAAATATTTAAGTAAACTCTATGGAAAATGTCATGAATATATCAGCATTAACCCAAGTCGAATTGACTAAAAAAGGGCATTGAATTCAAAAGAATAAAATTGTAGCACACCTGTTCATGATTAGCTTTTGGGAAAAATTCGCTTCACAATCGACAACACTAGTTTACATTTTCCGCCCCAGAAATTTAATTTTTTTTGTTTCTTTTCGTGATCTACGTCCAAATAACAGCAACGCCGCACAGTGCTTTGTCCGAAAAAAAAATATGGACAAAAATATAATAATAGAATTAATAATATAGTAGAATTAAGAAAATTTCAAAGTATCGGCAAAATTCACCACGCCCATCGCCCACCGCCCATACAAACCGAAATTATTATTGGCTGTAAAAATGTAACTATTGTGATCAATTTCATGAAAATTGCGGGAAGAGTATATTTATACGCTACCTTATCAAAAAATAGAATTTCATCAACATTGACCACGCCCACCGCCCATACAAACCGAAATTATTTTTGGCTGTAAAAATTGAACTACTGCGACAAGTTTCATGAAATTTGCGTGAAGAACATATTTATATGACACCTTATCAAAAAATAGCATTTCATCAACATTGACGTTGCATATCGCCCACCTCCCATAAAAACCGAAATTATATTTATTATTATTCTACGCAGAAATCAAAAGTGTTTTCAAAAACACTTCTCCAATAACAGCAGATATGGACTTGTTCTTATTTTTCCCTGGTAGATAAATCTGTAAACTGTAAAAAAACAGAAATTATAAAAGAACCTCATATTTCGTGTTATTTTTATTTTTATTTCATGAAACTTATAATTCTTGCGTATCAAATAAAAAAATGTATGCATTTTGAAGCCGCAAAATAGTATGATTTTATATATTTTTTTAAAGTAATATTTTTTATTTATTAAACCAATAAAAAGGACAAAACTTTAGTCAATTCATATCAAAATGAATTTTTAGAATTTTTTCATGAAACTACTCGAAGCAAGATTTTGTTAAATCACGAAAAAGACTGAAAGAAAATTGTTTTCGTTATTTGTTGGATCGATGGGGACCCACTCTTTTTTTCATCTGTAAGACAGATGTATAGACTGCTGTAACACCCTATCGGATAAATAAATTTTAACTAACATTTGCCATGTCTAAGATTTTCAATGCAGAAAATTGTATGCCTAATTTGAAGGAAATCGGATAACGAATTCTGGTACCTCCCATACAAATGGTAAAAATCTTGAAAATTTGTCGTTTTTTGTTGTTTGCATGTAAATATAACGCGTGTTTGGAGCTTGCCGAAAATATAATATATTTGTTTCCAAACACATTGTGTTTGCTATTCAATATTACATGTTTGAGACACAATGATTAATATGTTATAACATATCTGTTTGCATACCAAAAATATCTATGTTTGTTTGCCGAGTTTGTTGCACTCTTTATGCTCTCTTGAGAGAAAGAGAAATAAAGAGGGACAATGAGAGAGTCTATCTCGTAAGTGTGTATCAGTACTTTTGCACTATTCTCTCATTCAGTGACTCATAAATATTCCAGAATGTGCGTAAAAATTGAAGAAGTCAATGATTCTTATTTTGGCTGATGTATTACGTTTCAGTTTCAGTCGTCAATGGTTCATCAGACAGAGGATATCACAAGCGCTTGATATTTGCAAAAATTTATTAAATAATTTATTAACTAATTAAAGTAAAAATAATCTCCTACAAACTAATTCATATTTGACTAACAATTAAAAAAGAGATTTTAAGCATTTTTTAAAAAGCCTAAATATAAAAGAACCGGAACAAAGCGGGGAAGAATTTGCATTTTTCTAATAGATTAAAATTTAAATTAATTTATCATGAAAAAATATTTCACCGAATTTTATGATGTTTTTTTCTTTTTGCCATCAAAAGTTCAAATATTCATCTTGAAAAAGTAAATTTTTAAAAATCAATTAAAATTTTTTTTACCATTTATACGAAATAAAAAAAAAACAAAATTTATACCACTTCTTACCTATCCAAAAAATAGAATATAATTTAATTTCTTCCACAAATGTATTTTTGAACAATATTTTCCTTCAACTACTAACGAACGAAACCAAAAAATCAAATTATTTAGCTTCGAATTGCTGTGAAGGACAAAAAACCTATTGCTATGGAAAAATCTTTGCTGATTTTTTTTAGCTACGCTATTACCTTTAAAACGATACCAAAACCATTCAATTTCAACCAATTCAGATTTCAGATTTTTGTCCATAAAATAAATGCGCCGCAACAAACGGGGCCAGCAATTTTATTTTATACAATTTTTCCGGTATTGACTAAAAGGCGAACATACTTGGCGAACATTTGCTCGTTCCATGTAAGCGTGTTGATATTCAACCTTAAATTTTTTAAAAGGTTAGATACAGACTAGGATAGCAATTTATTCGAGTTTTTGATTAATCGGTTAATCGTTTATCGTAAATTTCAATCTGACAATTAACCAAACAAAACGCAATCAGATTATTCGATTAATCGATTATTCGTATAAAATAAACCAAAAAATTATGAAAACGGTGCACATATTAACACAAAACGTCACAGTTATTAAAACAAAATTAACTTCATTACATAAAATATTTGTGGGTACAATTGACAAATCGTAGTTGCAGCAACATGAAAATTAACGACTTTTGGTACCAAGTCAAAATTTAGTAAATCTCACAGTTTTGACTCAAAATTGCCACGCCTTCGGCTACCTCCCATGCAAAGCGTAGGGTTGGATCTGAAATTTTATCCCACAATAACAAGCTATTGGATTGATTAATTTTGACCAATTTCTCCAAAACGTAATTTTCTGACTATTATTCATATTCTTATTATTAGTTTGAGCAGAATTGAACCAGACTTTTTTGTACCCCCCACATAAAGTGATCAGAGGGTCTTGAAATTTCATCAGACTATTACACAAAATTTAATGAACCAATTTTGAGACATTTTTTTTTTTTTTTTGATTTATGTCTATGAGCCAAAGCACTGTGCGACGCTTTTTCTCACCAAACTATCAAATTTGTTCGAAGTGTGCGTAAGGTTATGAAATTTGTTTGCAAATCGTTGTCATATGAGTTTCCACATTGTACGGGTTTTCCAGACGGACTGCTTGCCGTAAATACGCACTTATATTTTATTAAACGATTAATCGCACTGATTTGTTCGATTAATCGGAAAATTATTTATTTAAATGTTCGGTTAATTTTATAACACGATTAATCGATTAATTGAATAATTATTAATTAAATGGTTACCCTAGTACAGACTCAAAACGTACCTGATGTTCTCCCCGCGTGCGACCCTTTCACCGATCCGATACATCCCTTTGAACTAAGAACTCTTTTTGAACCACGTTGATGGCTCATAGGGGTCAAATTGGATCAGTTAAAGAATTGACAATTGCTGCGCCTACCTTCTCTATAAATCGCCCATGAATACATTTGCTCTATCTTTTACCAGAAATACTATAGAAGCCGAAACCCCTAGGGTAAAGTCAAAGGTAAAAGTATTCCTGCCTACTAAACTCGACAAAAAACTAACAAATAGCATTTTTAAACATTTTGTTTAGCGTTTCTTTCTAAATTGTATTTCTCCTTGGGGATAGTTTACCTATTTTGGCAATAGATTGAGATGGAGACATCCAAACCAGCTTAGAATAGTCACAATATCAATATAACTATATGGACGACAAATGTACCGTAGTATATGTGTAGTGGGCAAAATGTGAGTAAAAAGCATTTTCCTTAAAATATTGTTACGAATAAGTAAAAGCTTTTGGTTACTGTTAATGACTCTACTAACAGTATGTAAACAACAGGCGGTTAGTGCTGCGCCTGAAAGTATGCATTGTAACAACGTACCAACTCGCTAAACCAGTAGCATAAATTCACCTCAGTAAAGATAATTCTCCTGTGTAGGAGAATGTTCTACAAAGATAAACAACAACAACAACATCTAATTTCTAGAAGGTTCTTGAATTCGCTAGATATATGTACCTTCATTTGTGTATGGTGAGTTGGTATAAATAGCGGAGGTCTTTGGAATGGAGAGTTTCAGTTTGTGATTAAACCCCGTAAAGTAAGCAACGCGAATTGATAGTAAAATACAAGACTTGTTAAAGTGTCATAAATAAAGTAAACTGTTGTACTGTATAAGTAAAATAAAAGGAAGTTAAACCGTTGTAATTATCGTAATTTAAAACGAACCTTGTTTTATTATTGGGAATAAAACAACGCAAAAAGGACGAATAAGGAAATTCGTAACATTGGTGTCAGAAGTGAAATTACGAATTAAGGACAACGATGAAGTTTGAAGAACTCAAAGTTGAACAACTAAAAAAGGAGTTCAGTAAATTGGATCAACCGACAGCTGGTAATAAAGTAGAGCTGCAGAGGCGATTAATAGAAGAATTTAAACGCCGAAACATCAACATTGACACATATCAGTTCGAGTGCAAAGACGAAATGGAGGTTTGTGCAAAAGAAGCAACTGGTAATGTAGATGTTTCTACAATGTTTGCTGCCATGATGGCCAAATTGAGCGAAAATTCTCGAATAATTAACGACAAACTGCATGAGAAATTTGGTGAAAATTCTAGAATTATGAACGAGAAATTGGACGAGAATTCTAGAATTATGGACGAAAAACTTGAAAAGAAATTTGGCGAGAATTCTAGAATTATTCAAGAAACATCAAATGCCACAAATGAGAAACTGCAAGAAATCTCCGAAGTTGTGAGCAATATGGAGATTCAAGTGAACGATAAATTCGAAAAGGTTGAAGAAAAAATCGAGGAAATGGGGCAGAAAATTGAAGAAGTCGAACATAAGTTCGAGGAAGTCGAACGGGAACTAAAAAACGATGTAAGCGAATTGCAAAGGAAAATGAATGAACTTCAGTTGCAAGAGGGTCCGGTGCGAGTAATTTCTGAAGGCTCTAGTAGATTGAAAGCTCCCAGTTTCGATGGCTCTACACCTTTCGATGTTTTTAAATTCCAATTCGAAATGGTCGCAATTAAGAACTTGTGGAACAGCAACGACAAAGCCGTTGAGCTAATTTTAGCACTGAAAGGCAACGCAGCAGAAGTCCTTCAGAGCATTCCCGTCAGTGCCAGAAACAACTACGAGGATATACTGGCTGCGTTACAACGCAAGTATGGTGGCGATCACAAGAAGGATTTATATCGCATGGAATTGAGAGGCCGAGTGCAAAAGCATAATGAAACGCTTCAGGACTTCGCAACCGAGGTGGAACGTTTGGTGTTGATGACTTATCCTGGTGAGTCCCACCCATTCTTGGATCAATTTAAGATTGAAGCATTCGTCAACGGCATCCGTGATCCTGACATAAAATACGTGACTTGTGCCACACAAAAAGCTACATTTGTGGAAACAGTTTCATTTGCTTTGGCGAATGAGACGGCAAGGGTTGTTTCCAGTCAACAGACACATCAAGTGCGAAGGGTAGAAACGGAAGTCAAATCAAAAGATTTGAAAGGCGCCGTTAGCGAACTGAAAGAAGTGATTCGGATTCTCACGAAAGCGCTATGGCAAGCAAGAAAATTGAAAGGTGACAAGCATGGCGAACGTGGCCATATAGGGCGGGACTGTAGAGACCTGAGAAAACGCTCAAGATCTCCAGCGATAACGGCCGATACCGGACGAGTAAATGACCGTCCACAGGTAATCGAGCGTACGCGGAATTCTAAGGCTGAGATAAAAGAGCAAATTATTGACGTCCGATCCCTGAGAATTGAATCGGACGACGAGTGGTTCACGGCACAAAGAAGTGATCCTGTATTGGCAAAAATTATTTTGGCAAAGGAAGAGAATAGACAATTAACGCGTAATGAAATCGCTTCAGAAAGCCCCGTTTTAAAATCATATTGGGCCCAGTGGAATAGCCTGAGATTGCTAGATGGCTGTCTATACCGTGTATGGGAAAGTGAAGATGGAAAAACGGAGAAAAATCTAATTGTGGTACCTGCCTTGAAAGTGAAAGAGATAATTGCAGAATCTCATAATGGTCCGAGTGGTAGGCACCTCGGAAAAGGCAAAACTATGGAGAAACTAAGGGAACGTTTCTATTGGGTTGGTCGTCAAAAAGCTGTATCCGAGTGGATTGCAGGCTGCACCCAGTGCTTGACAACGAAAGGACCAACGCGGAGGAGTTGCGAACAGAGACATCAGGAGAGCCCAAGTGCTCCCTTCGAGCGAATATCCATGTGTGTGGCTGGTCCATATCCAACAAGTAGCTCTGGGAACCAATATGCCCTAGTCGTTATGGACTACTTCAGTAAATGGCCCGAGGTGTACGCTATTCCAAATAAAGAAGCGAAAACAATAAGCAAAGCTATCGTGAACAACTGGATAAGTCGTTTTGGTGTCCCTTTAGAACTGCATTCGGAGCAGGGTAGGAATTTTGAATCGACCATCTTCAAAGAAATGTGTGAGTCATACGGTATTCGGAAAACAAGAACAACACCATTGCATCCTCAGTCTGACGGAATGGTTGAAAGATTCAACCGAACTCTTGAAGAATACCTAAGAAAAGTAGTCAGCGCAGATCAAAGAGATTGGGATGAACACATACCGAAGTTCCTTTTGGCATATAGGACGGCCACCCATGACTCCACTTCGCGAACACCCGCTAAAGTAACTTTCGGAAATGAGCTGAAGCTGCCTGGAGATTTGGAGTTCGGTACCATACCAGCGTCTGACCCTGCGAACAGTGATGTCAATTACCTTGATATGGGGGATCTTAATGATCTCCATGAATTTGTGCGCAACAAATTAAAAATGGTCAGTAACAAAATGAAAGCCAGATACGACCGAGCGGCAAATTCAGAAGGATTTCATGAAGGCCAGCTAGTTTTACTGTTCAACCCACAGCGCAAGAAGGGTTTATCTCCAAAACTTCAGACTCACTGGGAAGGCCCTTACAAGGTTGTCAAACGAATAAATGACGTGGTTTATCGAATCCAGAAAAGCCAAAGTCCAAGAGCTAAAATGAAAGTCGTGCATTTGGAAAGACTAGCTCTGTATGGAAAACGGAGGGTTGAGCCTGCTCGGGACGAACAGGCTTAAGTGGGGGGCAGTGTTACGAATAAGTAAAAGCTTTTGGTTACTGTTAATGACTCTACTAACAGTATGTAAACAACAGGCGGTTAGTGCTGCGCCTGAAAGTATGCATTGTAACAACGTACCAGCTCGCTAAACCAGTAGCATGAATTCACCTCAGTAAAGATAATTCTCCTGTGTAGGAGAATGTTCTACAAAGATAAACAACAACAACAACATCTATTTTCTAGAAGGTTCTTGAATTCGCTAGATATATGTACCTTCATTTGTGTATGGTGAGTTGGTATAAATAGCGGAGGTCTTTGGAATGGAGAGTTTCAGTTTGTGATTAAACCCCGTAAAGTAAGCAATGCGAATTGATAGTAAAATACAAGACTTGTTAAAGTGTCATAAATAAAGTAAACTGTTGTACTGTATAAGTAAAATAAAAGGAAGTTAAACCGTTGTAATTATCGTAATTTAAAACGAACCTTGTTTTATTATTGGGAATAAAACAACGCAAAAAGGACGAATAAGGAAATTCGTAACAATATGTTTTTTTTTTTCAAAAAATAGTTTTGTTTAGAAAAAAATATTATGCTTTGCACAAAATTTTGTTCATTCTTTTTCGTATAACTACGACTTACTGCAAAACACAAATCATGTCTGAAGAAAATCAGTGAATACATTTTGAAGATATGAGATATTATACACGTTGAAAAGGCGGACCCTGCCTACATATTGCAGCAAACATGAACATGTTTCAAAACTTTGTTTGCATGACTTGAGGGTCTGCTGATTTTTTTTTTTTTTGATCTTTTTGTTTTCGGAAGTTTCCAATAAACAAAGGCACAGTTGAGTCACAAATATACACATTATTAAAAAGAAAATTAAAGAGAACAAACACAATGTGTTTGAACACAAGTTTACTATATTTGCGGCAAGCCACAAAAAATACAAATTTTCTAACGCGTACTTAAAGGTGGCCGGCCATAATTCCAAAGGACATAATCGCAAGTACAAACTCTGGGATTAAATCAAAAGAGAACATAATCCGAAATTCTGAATTTGGCATTAAGTCCGATTTGGACGTGACTTTGGGCAAAACTAGGAGACACGGGACTTTTTTTGGAGTCTTATCACATAGTGACGGACATATTTCCATGACTTAAAAAATTACAAACAGTGTTACAAAAGGCATAATTATTTCGATAATACAGTCGTAGACATTGCTTTATAATTTGTTATTCGCGAGAGATCATAGGAATTGCATATTTATTTTTGAAAATGAATACATTAACATTTGTGCTTTGTACACAAATACTTTGTAAAAAAATATAAATTTAAGCTCCAAAAAATATATTTTTTTACAAACCTTTTTTTTCTATCGAGCGAACCCATCGCCGCCACTCTTACCCGCCCCTGCCTACCGCGAGGGCCACGTCCCCATAACGTGAGGACAGCGTTCATATCATAGACCGGTCTATAACGGGAGACCAAGGATCATAAGTTCACACGTTGCAACCAACTACAGAAATTCTTCACCAGTTGGTATTACACTAACATAAATATGTATAAAAGTACATCACGAGATATTAATATAACAGACTTCATAATATATAATAATTACGAACAAAACGAAAACAAAATTATAAATCAGACCAGATAGTAAGGATAAAGTAAATTTACATTTGTAAAGGAATATATAGCACTAATGCAGTCGGTTCAAATGCCAAATTATCCTAGACTTTGTTGTTTCCCAACTACCTGTGAAATCAATAAACTGATATAGCTCATTAAAGTCACGACATATTCTCCTAACTGGATCAAAGGACGCATAATTCGAACGCTCAAACTCGATGTGAATGAGTTTATAGTACCTCGTGGGTCACAATGGGACATTTATGAAAATCTTAGATAACAGAAATTCACAACATATACATCCATCAATTATCTTCAAAACTGTAATAGAGTTTATCATGGTACGTCTACTACTAAGAGTCGGCAATCTGATCAATGCTAGTCTACTGCTATACGAAAGAAGATTATGGATCGGGTTCCATTGAAGGTTTCTCAGACAAAAAATGAGAAAATGTTTCTGGACCGATTCAATCATATTAACATACAAATTGTACTGGGGGTCCCAAACAACAGATCCATATTCGAGAATAGGGCGGACTAGTGAAGTAAAAAGATTTTTCGTAACGTAGGGATCTGAAAATTCCTTTGCCCAATGTTTAATAAAGTTCAGAACGCCATAAGCCTTATTTACCATCGTAATTATGTGGGAGTTGAAATTCAATATTTTCTGTCCAAGGGAACACCAAGATCAACAAATAAATCCACCGATTCAAGAACATTGCCACCTAAAATGTATTTTGCCGAAAGAATGATGACCTAGACAACAACATTTGCTTACATTTCGCAAAATTAAGCTCCATAAAATTGTTTCGCACCACGTCTGAAAAGTAGACAAATCCCTCTGAAGTAAAGTATATTGACAAGGATCCTTGTAAGAAAAATAGATCTTCACGTCATCAGCGTACATTAACAATTTAGAGTGCATTATGGAGGCGGGTAAGTCGTTAATGAATAACAAAAATAGAACCGGCCCAAGATGACTGTCCTGAGGCACCCCAGATGACACAAAAATAGATCTTGAGAATGATCGACCAAATGATACCATCTGTTCTCTGTTCATTAAGTAAGAACTAATCCAATTCAGCATGTTACAATTAAAACCCATTGCCCCTAGTTTATATAGTAACAAATTGTGGTTAACTTTATCAAAAGCCTTACTAAAATCGGTAAAAATCACATCAGTTTGATTTCCATTAATAAAGCCGTCAATAATAGAAGAGGAAAACAGAAGCATATTAGTCACGGTGGAACGACCCTTCCGAAAGCCATGTTGACATGGATCTAAAATAGAGGAAACATGATGAGAAATTACCTCTGTGACTCACTTCTCAATAAGTTTAGGAATGGCACTCAATTTTGCAATTCCCCTATAATTTGCAACATTTACTAAACTACCAGATTTGTGGAGAGGGATTATATAAGAGCTCTTCCACTGTGCAGGAAAATGACCGAACTTCAACGAAGCGTTAAAGAAGAGAGTCAACGGTGAGCTGAGAGAATTCGAGCAGTATTTCAACATAGTGTCCGGGATACCATCAGGACCAGCTTTATTCGAGGCTTTCAAGCTGATCAAGTTATCTAGCAACTACGAAGAATTTACGACAGGTGCATCAAACGGAATGGTTGAGTGGACAGTGTACGGGTATGATTTGGAAACATCATAGGCTCGGGTGGAATAAATAGATACGACAAAATCGGCGAAACAATTAGCAATAGACTCTTCATCTGAATATTCAACACCGTTCATTTTGATCCTACAAGGTGTGGAAGAAGAATTGCGCTTCAAGTTAACAATTCTAAAGAATGATTTGAGGTTCCGTTTAAAATTAGCCTTCAACCTATCCAAATATAATCTGTAACTCTCACGGGATTTAGAGTTGTATCTACTCCTAGCAACAATATACCTAACATAGTCTGCTAGCAGTTCAGATTTTGTATACGTTTTCGAACATCTATTCCTTACCTTCTTGAGACTATTTAGAGCCCTTGAGGAACATGGGGGACCAGTATTACCCATTACAGGCCTCTTGGGTACAGACTTAGCCATTAATAATATTATAGAAATCATCCAGGGCGATTTCAAATTCAAAAGAATTATCACACTGACAAATACTATGCCAGTCGGTATCAAAGATAAGATTATTCAAAAGAATAAAGTTGGCACGCGAAAAGCATTGGCCAACATAGGACGAAGAGCAATTGCAACCAACCTGCATGGTATCATATGTATAATTAATTCCCAGCGTTGGATAATATCTATCCTCAGAAGAAATTAACGGATCAATTCGAGAAATATCAAAGTTGCTAGAATCATCCACTAAAACTAGATCAAGGACTCGATTCATAGAATTGGGTATGTCGTTCAATTGAATCAACCCAAGTTCGGAAATATGCGTAACAAAATCAGATGACCAATCACATGGTTTCAATGGAGTCAGAGAATTGGTATCGGGTAAAGACACCCACGTCACAGACGGCAAGTTAAAGTCACCCAATACTAAAATATGGTCCTTTCTACTGGCTAACGCAATAACTTTTGCAATAGCGTCAATATGCTCTTGATATACCTCAAAGCATGAAGATGGCGTTATATACGAACACGTGACAAACAGTTTCAAATTGCCTAAATTAATGGACACCACAATAAATTCAAGATCGCCAATATCATTAATTGTAACTAACTGAGAAGATAAAGAATTTTCAATTGAGATTAAAACACCACCACCAATTTTACCAACACCATCTTTTCTATAAACTACGTACTTATTGAAGAACAATAAGCCTTCATGCCACCAGTTAACCAGAATTAAAAACATTAGGTTTAAGCCATGTCTCAGAAAATGCAACGACATCAAACTCAAAGCCAAAGCTATCAACAAATAATCCAGACTTCTTGAAAAGTTTGTTAAACATTTTTAATTTTAAAAATTTGCGCGTCAATATCTGCAAATTCATATCTTAAATGTATCTTCTTCAGTCAAAATATCTTCACTATTACAAAAGTTATGGAACGTTAAATGCCAACGAATTTGTAACACATTTCGAATTTACCACCCCGGGATTTGGAGACGCGGAGCTCGGATGGAGTGTCCGATGCTTTGAGATCTTTTTCATACGTTAAATATAAAACGATTTTGTATTGCCGACAGTTCCTGAAAAGCGTTAAGGTTAAGATTAAAGCATTGGGAAAAGACTGGTGCACTAACGCAAACATTGTGGAAAACTAAAAAAGTTATAAATCTATTATCGGGATTACTGAAAAACTTACTGTGTACATCTCAATCATTTTTTTTTTCAAAATTTACTATAAATTCTCTCCTAATGCCGACAAGAATAGAACATCTGCAGCATCTTAATCAATTAACTGATGTTATTTCGCTCTCAGGAAATTCTTTAATTTTCTACAGATATTTTTGTTTTAAACCACAAAATTTTCAAGTTTGATTTTTGGTTCTGTAAGAAACTCTAGCCATTTACGAAGGTTTTATATTCTGTTGTTCCACCTTTTCTTTATCAATAAATAATCAATGTTCTCCGAGCTTGAGGTCAGATTTGCTTTTCTTGTATTTAAGAAATATCGAGGAAAATAAATACAAGAAAAGCAAATCTGACCTCAAGCTCGGAGAATATTGACTATTTATCATTTATAAAGTTTTTGGTATCATTTTTAAAATACCACAAAAAAATATTTGAACACCAAAAACTATTTTGATTCAATAAGACAGTTCTAAACCAAGGTAACTTTCTTTTTTCTTAATAAATTTTTGATTTTTTAACATAATTGGGCCATTAGTGAAACCATTTTGTTGTGCAATGAATATAAATATCATACAATATGAAACAAATGAATTCTATGTTATTGTCTTAAATTAATTCAAATTGAATAACTGAACAAATTTAAATAATTTACATCAAATTGTGTTATAATACAATTACGTTTGGTACATATTTTTTCCATTGCCAAGCTAAATCATACATCTTTGGAATAAAGAAAATTTGTTTTGATTAAAATTGCTTCAAAATACATTAACCAGGTTACCATTTCCAGCAACATCAATTCATTAAAATTTTGTCTATGCCGTTTGTTCTCTCCCTTATCAAACCCTGTTCCCCTTAAACTTAAATAACAAACAAATCACTACAACTTGAGGAATTTCTTCTTTTTGCCACATTAATGGCTTTTTTAAATCTCAATACCGATGAGAGGAAAACCTTTGTGCGACTTGTTAGCTTTGAAACCGTTTTGCGATTACAATCGTTAAGCAAAGACTCTTCGACTTGAGTTTCATTGTATTGTTGTGAATCTCGACATAAACCACTTGCACTACCCAAACCCGAACTACTCTCATAGGATTTCCGAGATTTGGGCGAAGAATTTACACTTCCAAATGGTGTACGCACGTTGTTGGCCTTCATGCCACCAGTTAACAGTTCAAATTTACTCATCGATTTTGTTTGGTATTGCGGTGGATATTGGGTGTTAGATGCCAAACGCTGAGCTTCTTCCTCATCCTCCAATTCACTTTCACCCATTTTCAATATACTCTCTAGATTTAATGTGCGTTTGGTAGTTTTTCGTACGGGTCCTTTTGAAGTATTCGAAGATGCACATGATTTGCCCGCCGCTGAGGAGAGACTTGTACTGGCTGTCCTTTCACTGCCAGTACCAATGCCTTCATCGCCCATAATGTTGTTTGATTGATTCTCATCGTGAAATATTTCATTTTCAATATTGTTAGCTACACCACAACCACCCACATCATCATTATCACCATCGTCCGTCTGACACATAGACATTTGACGCACCATTCGACGTGGTGGGGCATAAAGGCGTCGATGTTTTTGTATTGTACTCTGGAGATTAAGACGTTGCCGATCTTTTTCACTGAGATTTCGTAAACGTTGAGGGTTGAGTTTGACCTGAGCCACAATGCCAACCAGTAGTTCGTCGACATTGTGGTCTAAGCCAGATGAAGTTTCGATGAATTTACAGGCGATATCCTTTGCGATTTTCCGTCCCACTGAAAGGAAAATAAAACATATTTTTTAAACATAATTACAGGAAATTAAAAAGTTGTTTAAAGTTATTTTTAATTTGAAAATCAAATATGGTCAAAAACTTAGACGTGATTAAAATTTTCAGCGGAATTTTGTATATGACATACAAAAGATGAAAATTAATATAAATTATACGTCTGATAAAATATAGAGCCGACTTCTAGTTATACTTATGTAATATACGTAATATTATTCGAAAAATGTATAAATCATCCGTCACAGCTATACAAATTGTAGATAAATACAATGTAAATAGGTTTTATGACATGATGGTTATGTCAAATACAAATCATCTATCAGTTCCATTAGTGTGAACCAGAACCACAAAAAAAATTATGGAAATAATTTTAAATAACAAAGACTGTGAAGCAATCTCGCCTGATTGTATACGGGTCAAATATCAACACACTTTAATCATGAGTTGGTGATACACCACAATCGTAAATCACTAAAAAGGCCTCTTGACTTTTTAAACAAATTTTTCACTTCACCGCATCTCCTACATCAGAAAAACATCGATATTTCTACAATATTCTTAGCTTCTTACTTGTTTGGATCCACTGCTCCAAATCGGGCCTCTGAAAATTCACCGGAATAGGTCTAGCGGGACCCAAACTTTCTCTATTCAAAAAATAACGACTTTATCTCCTGAGGAAATTTGCTTTCATTTGAGCATCACATTGTCAGAAGCGGTTGGCATATTTTACTTTTCTCTCTAGAGGTCTCCCCCATAAAATGATATTTCAGCCGAATCTATATGATCATCCGAACTAAGGATGTCTGACATTTACTCTTTAATTTCACTCAAATATTGGCCGCGACAACGCTGTATGTGCTCCGTTTAGAAGTTTCAATTTTCGACTGGAAAAAATCCTGCTAATACCGTGGAGCATAGTGAAGACCCACATCCAGCTCGAGGTGCATATGTTCACAAAACACTACAGTTTTAGAATGCTAGTTTTAGAATGATACCCAACGTATAAACGTAGTCGGCCTTCTTCTTTCACCTAGGGCAGAGCTGTAAATGAATCCTCTTTTTTTGATTTCAATTTAGTTCGAATTAGCAAAATTTTGATTTAATTATTTCCATTAAAAAAAATAATTGAATGGAATTTGAATCAATTTAAATGATTTTGGCAAAATCGAATTTCAATTCAATTCCAATTCAAACGAGTTTGCAAAATGAATTGCAATTCATTTCCAATTGAAATTTGAATTGGCAAAATGAATTGCAATTAATTTCCAATTCATTTAAATTGAATTGATTTTGAATTAATTCAAACGAAATATAAAAATGAATTGCAAATCATTACCAATTCATTTGAATTGAATTGATTTTGAATTAAATCAAATGAAATGCAATTAATTTACAAATCATTTGAATTGATTTCGAAAAAAGACTAGTGTAAGAACTCGTTAAACTAATTCATCTAATTCACTTGCACTAATTCAAATTTAATTCAATTCAAATGAATCGGAAAAGAACTGCAATTAATTTTTCTAATTCATTTGAATTAATACAAAATCAATTCAATTCAAATGATTTGCAAATGAATTACAATTCTTTTTGCCAATTCAAACTTCAATTGGAAACGAATTGCAATTAATTTTTACCAACTTCATTTGAATTGATTCAAATTCCATTCAAATCTTTTTTGTGAAAATACATTATTCAAAATTTTGCTAATTCAGTTCATGAATGATTCGCGAATTAATTGAAAAAAGAATTATTCGTTTACAGCTCTGACCTAGGGCTGGAAATGTTCTAATATCACACATGGTTGTATATTATAGCATTGTCATTTCGAGTTTTCCGCAGGATTTCTGTTGCACAGGCGTATGCACCTGCTGAGCTTGATGAGGACAATGTTAAGGACTGGTTCTATCTATTGCCAACTGGATTTTGCTGTAAGCTCCTTGTGAATTGGTGACATAAAAATATATCTGGGAGATTTTAATGTCAAAGTGGGCAACGACAACAACAACCTACAGGCTGTGATAGGAAGACATGGTTTTGGTTCTATGAGAAATGGCAATGGTGACGGGCTAAGAGACTATTGTACTCGCCATCAAGTGTTTATCGGCGGAACGATATTTCTCCCACAGAAATATTCAGAAGTATATGTGGGAATCGCCTGATGGTCAAACCAGCGATCAAATTGTCCATATACTTCTCAGCAAGATGTTTTTGGGTTCCTTGTGGGACGTCAAAACAAGGCGTGGTGCCGATATTGATAGCGACCACTAACTCTTAGTGGGAACCTTTTTTGGCGAAGAAAAATTGAGGTAGTAGAGGGTGGAAAGAGGGAGTAGTGTCTGTTGACATTTGCCTTGAATGTTTGTACGTCAAAATTGGTGGGAAATACACTAGCCGGAAGTTTATTCCACATACGGACTGTACGGCTGAAGAACGAATTTTCTCTATAGTGTGTAGTACGGTCAATCGGCCACTCGGTAAAAAACGGATGAAAGTTCCTGGAAAGCCGCGTACTTCGTCAATGAAATTAAGAAAAAGAAAAGGAGAAAGAACAGAGCCCTGTGGCACACCTGCAGTGAATTTATGCTCGTCGGATGAAACCCCATCTACAACAACTCGTATAGTGCGATCTCTGAGAAAACTCGATATAAATCGAGTGAAGTTATCACCGACACCAAAAGCAGCGAGCTTTGGCAAGAGTGCAACCTTAGTCACCAGTACTAGAGGCAAAATTATAAAAAACAATACAGACCGTTTGCAGGATCCATCTATGTCAATAAAGTCCGATCAAACTTTACTCCCCAATTCGGCACAGGACAGTCGAAATACGTGGCCAGGCATTGTTCGAATGCCGAAGGAATCAGTCAAGCAAGTCCTTCGCGAAAGTAAACCTTGGATTAATGCAGAATACTGGACCGAAATTCGCAATCGTGAACGCCTGCACAATAATCGTATACGATCGAAGACACCTACGTTAAAGACGCAGTTAAAATCAGACAATCGGCAATCAGCGCGTAGAGTGGGTTACATGACCCGTTCAGATTACCCAACGTATAAACGGAGTCGGCCTTCTTCTTTCACCTAGGCCTAGAAATGTTCTAATATCATACAAGGTTGTATCTTATCGCATCACCACTGCGAGTTTTAATTCGAAATTCCGCAGGATTTCTGTGGCGTACGTACCTACTGAGCCTGATAAGGACAGTGCTAAGGACGAGTTATACAGTCAACTAGATTTTGCTGTAAGCTACTTGTCAATTGGTGACACTAAAATATTTCTGGGAGATTTCAGTGCCAAAGTGGGCAACGACAATAACCACCTACAGGAAGTTGTGGGAAGATATGATCTTGGAAGTATGAGAAATGGCAATGGTGATAGGCTCATAGATTTCTGTACTCGCTATCAAGTGATTATCGGCGGCAAGAAATTCCCTCATGTAAATATATGGTCAAACCTTCAATCAAATTGACCATATACTTCTTAGCAAGACGTTTCTGGATTAATTGCTGGATGTCAAAACTAGACTTGTTGCTGATATTGATAGCAACTACCAACAATAAGTGGGTATCTTCCGTCCCCGTCCAGTGGCTGTCAACGGATTTAGAGGCAAAATCGTATGGTCCGTTCAGAGTACGACAATTATCTCAACCACATAGCGGAGGAAACCGAAAAAGCTGTAAGAACAGGTAACCACTGTATTGTGTACTCTTCAATTATAAGGCAACAACAATCGTTAAAAGTCGAGCAATGGTGTGAATTCTTGACGACACAATCTAAACTTCCGGATGATGAAGATCAGTGTACCGTTTCGCCTGCATACTAATGTCGCAACCCGAGAAGACATATTTCATCGGCGGCACTGGGTAAAATGGTTTATCACAAATCTTCTCGTACTGATAATATTATAGCGGAACTGTTGAAATATGCATCACCGTTAGCAGATTCCATTACCACGGTCATCAGAAGTGCATGCATAGACAACAACATCCCTACGGACTGAAAAAGATGTAGTAATACCCCGCCCAAAACAAGGTGATCTAACGCTGTACAGGAACCGGAGGGTTATTACATTGCTCAACGCAATAGGCAAAGTAATGCCGACCCATATACTTCAGTGAATCTCGCCAGTGGTGGAGCAAATTCTGCGGAACGATTAGGTAGTTTCAGGCCTGGTAGATCGAGCGCCGACAACGTGGACACACTCCGTATAATTATCGAGCAATTAGTTGAACTATACTCGCCTCAGTATCTACTTTTCGTAGATTTTAAACAATCGTTTGATTGTGTACACTGTAACTCAATGAGAAATTTACCAAAAAGGTGATACCAGACAAGATAGTGTCCACGATCCATGCACTGTACATAAATGTAGCGTATAGACTTCGTGTTAATGGAAAGGAAACGAACCATCCACCATTACTACAGTAGATAAACAAGGATGTGTCTTGTCCCCCATAGTATTTCCTGTACTCATAGACGAGGTAATGGAGGCAACTAACGCACAAACATCATTCGTCATTCAGTGGAGTATGCATCTACATGATATCGACTGCGGAAATGGCATATGAAGCGTTCTCGCGAAAAACGTTGTCAGCGACAAAATGTAAATTGTTCACCACAGACAAAAAACCATGTAAGCTAGTGGACACTTAGAGTTTGGTTGCCCCTTTAAGTTTTGGATTAATTTGCACTTCAATTAGCCTTAAACAGAAAATAGTATTTATTAACTAAAATATTAAATTATTTAGAAAATTAATTTTTTATAGTTTTCTCAATAAAGTAACGTTTTGTATTCAAAAGACTTACTTTACTGTTATTGACTATATTACAACCTCATGAGGTCAGACGTCTTATACATATTAAACAAATTAAACAAATTTCAACATATTTTTCCAACTGGCTCTATCCTTCGCCTTTTCACGCCAGTTGCTAACACCAAGGATACGGAGGGATTCTTCTGCCTGGTCTTTCTAGCGGAGTCTTGGTCGTCCTCTTTTCCTGCTTCCATCGGGTACGTTATCAAAAATCTTTCGCGCTGGCTCATCTTCATCCATTCCGATAACATGGCCTAACCAACGCAATTGGCACACTTTGATTCGTCTAGCTATGTCCACGTCAGAATAGAGATTATATAGCTCTGCGTTCCAGCGACGTCGGTACTCGCCGTTTTCCCTAACAGGACCATATATTTTACGGAGAATTTTTCTCTCGAAACTCCCAGGTGTTTTTCATCCGCTTGCGATATGACCCAAGTTTCGGAGCCATATGTCAAGACAGGTAAAATGAGAGTCTGATATAGCTGGACTTTTGTCCGTCGAGAGAGGACTTTGTTCCTAAGGCTGACGTTGTTGTACTTGTTCACGGCGGATCCAAGGTAGACACATTCATCTACCACTTCAAAATTAAATCGGTTGTCAACGTTCACGTGCGGACCAAGTCGAGAGGTTTCTCTAGTCGTTGACACCATCAATTTTGTCTTGCCCTCATTATCAGCAAGACCCACCTTCGCTGATTCCTTTTCGCTTCTTGAGAATACTGCAGTAACCTCTCGCAAATTTCGCCCAATGATGTCTATGTCGTCAGCATACGCCAGCAACATATGGCTTTTCGTGTTAATGGTCTTGTTCGTATTTACTGCAGCCTTTCTCATTATTATCTCCATTAAGATGTTGAAGGGATTGCACGAAAGTGTGTCGCCTTGTCTAAGTCTTTCCCCACTTTCACTGCTGATTTGGTGTTGGTCAACGTCATTCTACAGAGGCGGATCAGCTTTGCCGGAATACCAAGTTCAGACATAGCTTCGTACAGTTCTCGCCGTATGGGGCTATCGAAATCAGCTTTGTAATCGACGAAAAGGTGGTATGTATCGATTTGCTTTTCGTGGGGCTTTTCCAGGATTTGGCGTAGCGTGAATATTTGGTCAGTTGTGGACTTGCCTGGTCTAAACCCACACTGATAAGGTCCAATCAGGTTTTCAATAATTGGCTTATGTGAAAGCATACGCTCGACAAGACCTTATACGCCATGGATAAAAGACTGATACCGCGATAGTTGGAACAGACACACGGATCGCCCTTTATGAATATAAGACATAATACACTGAGACTCTAGTCGTCGGGCATAGGTTCCTCCAGCCATATACCGCGGCGTTTTTTTACGGCGTTTTTTTACTTTGAGACGGATTTAAAAAGTCAAGTACAGATATCTTTTAGTTAGCTTTGCCTTTGTATAACAGGAATCAACGAAAAAACACTTTTCCAAAAAATGTCGCTTACAATGTTATTCGCGAGAACGCTTCATATATCTTGTGGCCCACAAATTTGATGACATTGAAACAAACTCTCCGAAAATGCGAAAATAAGTAAATATAAAGAAGACAAAGCTAATTCGTATTCGAACAGAACGGAACAATCCAGTAATATTTGAAAGTTCGATAATTAAAGACGTAGATTCTATCAACTATTTAAGATGCAAGACTACCAAGGATGGTGGACCCACTGCGGATATAGGTAATCGTATAAATAGGTCCCGTGTTGCAATCCTAAACCTGCACAAAGTCTGGCGCAATGAGAGCATTTCGGAAAAAACGAGATTACGAAATTGAATTGAAGTCTGTACCGTTGTGCTACATGAAGCTTGACGAAGCTCACAATGAATTCCAACGTTTGTCAATCGTTGTCTGATGAAAATACTTCGTATAGACTGGCCCGGGACAATTTCTAACGTAGTATTCTGGCAATGTATATGCAACAGTATATACACTATTGAATTGGATAAACGTAGAAGAAAAAGTATTTGGATCGGTCAAATACTTAAGCGCCCAACATCCGATATTGCTAGAGCGGCTCTTGAATGAAACCCGTAGGGGTATCGAAAGTCAGGAAGGCCAGCAAGATGGGGAGGCTGGAAAGGGAATACAAACAAACTCGGCTATCGTGGAACCAAATTAAATCACTAGCCAGAGACGGAAAAAGTGAAGGGAATTCGCTGACGCCCTATGATCTATGAGCCATATATTTAAACGTTGTACCACAAGATTATAAACCAGACTAAGCAGTGTATTTTTTTTTTGGATGTAGTGGTAGTTTAAGAATCACTTCGGGTAGCACATCAACCCAAATGGGGCAATTTTTGTTATTTACGTATCCATTTAGTAAGAAATATGTCACAATATGTACAAGAGAATGTGGAAACGATCCCTGCTATGACCAGCTTACATTTCTTTCGACAACGGTCACCGTGTTTAGTGACAATGACACTATCGAATATTCAGCAGTGAAAAAGCTTCTCAAACTACCATTCGAAATCGGTGTAAAATTATAGGTATCCATCAGTGAGTGTAAAACTAGAAAGCGCACAGCTCACTGGTTATGAGAAGCTTTCCCCTATCACTTCATGTGATGTAATGGGAAACCATTTTTTTATGCCACTAATGTCCCGAAATGAACGAAAAAATTTTTAAAATGCTGATTTTCACAATATATTTGAATATTTTGGATATAGTCTGAATAGTCTTTCCATGATGAATTGTCAAACAAAACTGAATAAAACTAAGAGAACAAGTCACGGGCGATCTGTGAAAAAAATTAAATAAGACCCTAAATGAAGCACACGTTAATTTTAACATAGTTTAATTTATTCGGTAAGGATTTGATCATAGTCTCGTTGCGTCTTCCAATGAATAGAAAAGAGACTGTTGCAATAAAGGCTCTGTCTTCTACTTTTCCTTTCAAAGATAGCGATAGCCTTGGGAAGTAAAAAAATTGCTATTGGACACTTAAACAAGGAGGAAAACGACAAAAGCGTTGGGTGTTTCTTACCGTAGAAATGATCGCAGTATTTTCCCCAGAGATTCTTCATCGAAAGGACAAAAAACACAAACGAATTTTAATTTCAAAATACAAGGTGGGACAAAAGTAATCACCCATCGATGTTTTGCTGTAAATTTAGTGTAAAACTCTGGATCTGCTTGTGAAATTTGTTTATTTAATCAATTAGAATTTATTCCATCAAGTTGAAAAAATGATATCAAGTTGATGACAATACGGGCTCGTTTTATCACTCTTTTCCATCACTCTTGTCAGAATTTCGAGCGACAGGTTCTCGCATTCTTGGCGAATATTCTCCCTAAGGGCTTCACGAGTCTGTGGCTTGTTGACACAAACTCACGACTTCCAATCCCCTCATAAGAAGAAGTCTGGAACTGCTAAATCTGGTGGCAGATCACCAAAACGAGAAATTAAACGACCCAGAAATGCTTCCTTGTAGCTCGAGCAGTGTACACCGTCCTGTTGGAACCACATGTTCTCCAGTCCCAATTCATAAAATTGATGGAGAAAAAAATCGGTAATCATAGTTATGTAGCGCGCGCCATCCACAATTGTCGTTTGGCCCGCGGCGTTCTCAAAAAAAAAAATGATCCGATGACTCCTCCAGCGGAAACAGCACACCACGCAGTAACTTTGAGCGGGTGGGTGATTAACGGATTTTTGGTGCCCCAAAAACGATTATTTTGTTTATTCACGTAACCGCTAAGAAGAAAATGAGCCACATCGCTCATAATAATTTTGAATGAAAATCGTCCACCTCTTCGTTGAGAGTCAGGATGGCTTGAGCGTAGGTTACACGGGTTTGGCGGTCAACAGCTAACAGCTAACAGCTGACGTCCTGTCTGAAATTTTCTAACATCTGCATCTTCAAATCTTTTACCAAAATTCTGCGTATGAACCGCCGGTTAATTCCCAATTGCATGGCACGTCGTCTCGACGATGTTCTGGGCTCCTCTTCGACATCTTAGGCAACAGCAGCGATATTCTCAGCAGATCGGATGCTCCAAGGCCGCCCAGCCATGGGAGATCTCGTGTTGTCTCAGTCTCCTCAAGGCGAGTGCCCAAACGACGCAGACTTTGTCCAGTTGGTGTCGGACGGCCAGGAAATCTACGATGAAATTCACGCTGCGCCAACACAACCGACGAATTGTTGCGCAAAAAAATGGAAACAATTATTCCGCGTTCTTTCGGAGTAAACCGATTCATGGCTTGTCGATTTGTATTCTGCGTTTGCTTACTTCACAAATGTCAAAACTTAATTGACATTTGGCGCCTTTTGCAAAAGTTATAAGATTTTCCAATAGGTAGTTTCCTTTTGTCCCACCTAATACAAGCAAATTTCAGTGATAAGAAATTGAGATATTCTTGGATTGGTTTTCTTACCCATAACTGTAGTACTGGGGACTTAGATTACATTTGTAAGCTTAGGAAGAAAATGACAAAGGGAAAGGCCATTACTACTTTCAAAGGTGTCGGTGACCTAGGGGAATAAGAGAGAATGAGGTTACCCAGGAGAATAATGTTACCCGCGGTCAGAAATCACTCGAAATATTGTCATTAGTAATCGGGTTTAAAAAGATTGTCATTCCTCTGTAATTCCTGGTGATTTTATTTCAAATAACTTACACAAGTATAGTAATGATAGGTAAACGATTATTATCAATCATACGCTCCATCTACCAACCACGCTGTTTACTTAATAAATTAAAGCAAACATTACTCATACTGTTCTCTGAACATTGGATTTTCATACTAAGAATTTGTTCCAAAGAAGTAACTGTTATTCGGGATTTACCATTTCACGTTGCTTCCATTTTAAATACTTTATAAGAGAGAAAGTTATGATAATTGCAGGTAAACGATTTATATCAATCGCACGCAGTTTACTTCAGTTTACTTCATATTATTAACGATCTAAAGAAAATATTACTCATATCACACGCATTTTGTTTACTTTCAATTATATATAATCACGCTTATATATACAATATAATTATTGTTATTTTATTGTTATAATTTCATATTTTGTTCAGTAGCAATTTGCACAACAGGTATATTGTCATTTGTTTAATTGACCAGACAACTAAAATGTTGGCCAATACAGGATTGAAATGAACTGCAAATAATAACTCTCTACTTACTTTGTCTAGTCACTTCACGATGCCGCTCCAAATCAGTTTTGTTACCCACCAATATAGCACCACGTGTCAGCAACATCTCATTCTCCTTCAGATACTGAAGAATTTTCTCGGCCTGTTTAAAGGAACTTCGATCCACCACAGAGTAGACGACAACGAACAAATCAATATTGTACGTGGAACAAAAGGCCTCGGTCTAGTTGAAGAATATAATGGGAAAGAGAGTAACAAAATAAAATTCAATTATTGTAAGTCACGGAAAACCACAAAGATACAACTTGTTGTACATTTTTATGTTAAAAATAATTCAATAAAATTAAGCTACCACAATGTTCCACGGACCACGGAACTAGTACGTTCATCGTACGAACCACTAATCTAATGGTCTTCATTAGGAACTCAACCAACGTAATAACGCTGACATTGTCAACGAAAGTGCTGACGCTGTTAGTGGTGGTTATTGATGAAACAAATGGGTGTTCGTCTAAAGACTAACACTTGTAATGACACAGTGTTCTGAAGTGATATTTTTTAAAATTTTTCAGAATCGACATGATATTTCATATGATTTTCAGATGTTACAAAAATTTAAAAACTCCTTTTTTGGCTATAATTTTAATATTTTGTCTGTGAGTTTCTATTATTCCTTTATAGAATCATTTAATTTTTCTCAGCTAAGATTTGAAATGACGATGTTGCAACTTAATAACAAAAGAATATTTTCATTGAAATATCACGGAAACTAGTTAAACAATCCAGCAAATTGGGCAACAAATTCAAGACCATCAACTTTAAACTACTAAGAAATCAATATTGTCCCTAATGCTCCCCCTGTAGTGTCGCTGACGCAAACACATTAACATTATTTCCATTTCGTAGGACATAAGAAAATGCATTTATCCCTTTAGTCCCGAGACCGCATACACAAAATGTTTTATACATATAAATGAGACGTGTCAAATTTTTTTTATACCACAGTCTTTACACTATCGCATCATAGTGTTGATTGAAAAACTTCCATTAAAAATCTGTTAATGGAAACATGTTCGGGGTAAAAACAAAAGTGTCATCTGTTCTTAACACTCAAGTAATAAAAGCATCCTGATATCAATGCTGGAACCAGCTTGTCCCGCCCTTCCTTTTCACACACAACTCAAATAGTTTTTGTTCGATTCAGTGATTCTCAGTCAAGTGCGAACTTGACCTATACTGACTGTCTCTTTCTCTGTATGTTAGTGGTATGTCACCATCAGTATACAGCACTTGTAGTAAAACATATTTAACCACCCTCAAATAGGAAAGGACACACTGAGTTTCCTCGACTGGTCTTTTGGCAGATTGTATTAGCAATATCCTGCGAATGTTTTTTCCTCATACTCACCGACATTTCGCATGCTGGATGATCGATAATTTCCAAATCTGTCTCAATGCCATCAACTAGAACAGATACAGTTTTTTGACCATAATCATCATCTGAAAGGAAGTAAGAGAGATTTAAACATTATAATTAGCTATTCGAGAGGGGAAGACAAGACGATAATATTATAGGTCTCCTGTTTAACTTTAAATATATAGCTAGAATTGTGCAAGTAAAAGTTTATCATCAGCTGGTTTAATCATAAGTTTTTAAAGTGACCTTTTAAGTTTGACCTTCTTGGGGAAAAAACAATTTTTAGCATTTTAATTTAATCACAAATTTTGAAACGAAACCTTTTATGGGACACGTTTGACGTGACACGTCGCTTTCACGGAAATAGGGTGGGGGTAGCACAACGCGTTTCATAGAAGTACAAAAATGTACACAAAACTGTACACAAAAATTACAAAAAAACTTGTACACAAAAAGTGTACACAACAGCATAAAAAGAGCACTCGAAAGTATCAAACGGTTAAATAAAAGTACAAAAAGTGTACAGAAAAGCAAAAAAAAGTGTACAGGAAAATATAAAAAATTGACACATAAGTACAGAACATATAAGTTATCGTAATATGCTGCAGTTCCCACGCCAAACTCAGCTTTTATTACGTCGTCATAAGCGGATGGTCATTATTGCAAGTGTTGGGAATATTACCCTATACACGAGGCGCATAGTCAGCGTGTTACTGCAATTGACCAGCACTACCACCGTCGCACTGTTCAGGTGTTCACGAATATGATCCTCTACACGAGGCGCTGAGTCCGCATATTACTGCAACCACACCGTCATCACCAACACAGCGTCGACAATCATACTACCTTGGCCAGCGCGACGTCGGCAGAGAGCAACAGGCGACAACATAATTATATTATTAGTTCTAAGTTAGTTCATCTTTATCAAGAGACTCAACAGCACGAAGTTGCTAAATAAAGTTATTCGTAAAAGTAACATAAAAGTTTTTAATTTATACACCAGCTTACAAAAACTACAAAAGTATAAAAAATTACAGGGGACACCCTGTTGGAATTATTTACTAGTAAGTTCCAATACGACTAAGGCGCCCGTTGAAAAATACGATAGTAATAAAATAAAAAGGTACTTTTTGTAAAATTATCAACTTTTTTTAAGAACAGTTTTTTTATAGAATGTATTTTTTTAAAGTATATTTTTATGTTTTTTTTGAAAGACTATGTATTACATTTTGCCGAAAACGTCCCGTTTTAAAGAGAGGTACTTACTTTATTAAAACCTAATGTTTTTTTAAGAAAAATGTACTATTTTTAAGAAGAACGAAAAGGTACTATTTTTATTTCCTGAAAATCTACTTATCTCAAGAAAAGAAGAGGAAGGCATTATTTTATTTTTAAGAAAACGTACTTTTCAGAAAACGAATTTTTGTAAAAAAAAAAAAAGTTTTTTTTAAGAGAAGGTACTTTTTACGAAATGGAATTTTTTTAGAAGAGGTCCTTTTTCAAGAATAGGTACATTTTTAAAAGTAGGTACTTATTTCAAGAAAAGTTATTTTTATTCACCAAAAATTTACTATTTAAAGAAAATGTAGTTTTTTTAAGAAAAGACAATTAGTTGTAAGTAAATGTACTTTTTTCAGAAAAGGTACTTATTTAAAAAAAAATACATGACGTGTTAGGAGATACCCGGTTGAAACGAAGTTCCTTTCGCTATATATTATGTACTAGTTAGTTGCAACAAGCCTAAGGCGCCCGTTGAGAAATACGATACTATAAAATAAAAAGAAACTTTTTGTAACATCTTAAATATTTTTTACAAAAAAGGATATTTTTAGGCCATTTCTCACTAGAATACTTTGGCTATTAAAACTTAATGTTTTTTTAAGAAAATGTACTATTATTTTTATTCTGTTGTTCGACCTTTTCTTTATTAATAAATAATCAATATTTTTCGAGCTTGAGTTTAAATTTGCTGTTGTTCCATTGCTCCATTGTGTAGCATCATCAGGAGATATAAACAATATTTAACAATTAAAACCAAATAACAATTGAGAAATATAAATATTATTATTATTAAATAAAAATAAACAAATAAATATTATTATTATTATAGTATGTAAACTAGAACATAAGCATTAACATTTAAGAAAGTAACATGTAATTGGATCAACAGTAGAATGTAAGAGTAACATTGTATGTGCGAAGAATGAGAGTGCTCGCTTATGTTTTATTGTCGCTAGAAGGCAAGGCAGTCATCATCGAGAGTATGTATCGGAAAGACATAGCACATGCACTATCGTTCACGTTAGTAATTGAAATAAACTCACAAATAATCTTAATCCGCCTGCAAGTGTTTTTTTCACTACATTATTACTTTTTTAAGAACAGGCACTTTTGAAAGAAGTGGTACACTTTTTGGGAAATGGTTAGGAAATGTACTTATTTTCAGAAAGGCTACTTATCTCAGGAAAAGAAAAGGTATTATTTTATTGTTAAGAAAATGTACTTTTAAGAAAAGGACTAATTGTAAGAAGCGGTATTTTTTTCAGAGGAGAAATTTTTTGAAGAAATGATTTTTTTTAACAAAATGGAAATTTCTTTTAGAATTGGTCCTTTTTTCAATACTGTGTACATTTATAAGAGTTGGTTATTTTATTTTACAAAAAAATGTATTCTTTAAAAAGGTAGTTTTTTAAGAAAATGCAATTTGTTGTGAGAAAATTTACTTTTTTAAGAAAAGTATTTATTTAAAAAAAAAACCTTTTTTAAGAAAAAGTACTTTTTGGATGAAAATTTACTTTTTTAAGCACAGGTACATCTTTAAGATAAGGTATTTTTTTAAAAAGGTACTTTCTATTTTTTTTTTTTTTTTGAGAAAATTTTTTTTTTTTGAAGAGAAGGCAATTTTTTAAAGAAAATTTTCCTTTTTAAAATTCTTTCACTTCTAAAGTTTTCTAAATTTACTTTTTATTGGGTTCAAAACTACAATATATACTAAATATTGTTTACAGGCTCCAGCTAGAAAACTTCCCATTAACCCCTTCACACCCCGCAATAATGCACTTATAGACAAAACGGTATGCAATTTCACATATTGTAAAATTTTGATATAATTGGGTTAAATTTTTTAAATTGTAAAGATAATAAAATGTAGCATGTGTCATGTTGGTATGTATGCATGTCCATCAAAAGTTGTAAATAAAAACATTTTCAGCATGCAATATATGCAAATTTTAAAGTAAAAAACGTAATTTGTTGATGTTTTTGCTCTTGAAAACTGCAGCAACATAATTTTGAGAATCTCAAAGTGAAAGGGTCTTATAGAATAGGTAATTTAATTTATGGTTTTACCCTAAAATTTAATGTAAACTGAATTTATTGCATCATTCAATGGGGTTTCTTCAAAACTTTTGATGCACATACATACCAACAGGACACATATTACATTTTACCAAACAGTTTTGAAAATGTAAGTCAATTACATACACTCCTGTTAACTATTTTAAAGGCGCCAAAAATTCCATATTCAGCAGCCTGTATCTTTTGCAATTTGTAACCGATTGCTGAATTTTAAAATGGAAATGGAAGCTAGACATGTTGATATATAAACAAAATTATGACAATAGTGGTTTCTTAACTAAAGAACTTTTTTTGAGCACTTTATAAAAAAAAAGTACAAAATTGTGCTATTTTTTTTTTTGGTTCACTTGAATAAAGGCACATTATTATTTTTTTATTATTGTTAAAGTAAGCGATGATTTTTTGTAGGGAGCGTTTCTTTATTACAATTTATTACATCTTAATCATTTTATGAGTCAAAATGTCAAAACAAAAAATTTTAAATCTATCGGAAAAATCTAAAATATCGATGTTTACCGTTCTGGAGGATATTCTAACCACGCAAGAGCTAAAAAAATTGGACGGAGCCCAACAGTGGAGAACAATTACATCACGGCTCCCGAGGGGTAGGGAAACAATTTTAAAGGATGGGTTTCATTGACTTTATCTACGTATGAGAAAAGAAAAATCATCAGAATTGCTTCTAATTCTGCCATATCCTTGTCAAAAATAAGAGCTCAAGCTGGAGTGGAAGCGACCAAGTCATCAGAACGCAGAGAAATTAAGGGCTGTGAGTATCTTAAATACCTAAAATCACAAAAAAAGCCGCCACTTAATGCTCCTCGTAAGGAAAAGCGGCTTCAATTCGCCAGAGACTACATGGTATGGGATGTGCAGCCAAGAGGTCATATAAATGCCTGGAGAACCGTTGCATTTACGGGTGAGAAGAAGTTTTATGTTGATGGGCGTGATGGCTAGAACTATTATTTCCATGATCTGCGCAAAGAAAACCGTTTTTTGAACCGACATCACAGCCGAGAGGGCGGCGTTATGGTGTGGGGTGATATTACGTACTATGGCACCATCGATCTTGAATTTCAAAGTGCAAAAACGACTGATGCAATGTATAAAACGCTATTGGATCGGCTTTTCCGAAGTTCAGTGAATTACTTGGTCCCATATCTTGGATATTGCAATAGGTTAATGCCCCTATACACAACGCCAGAGGAGTAAAGGAGTTCATTGCAAGCCAAAATGTTAATATTCTTGACTGGCCACCCTACACGCCAGATCTAAACATTATCGAAAATGTCTGGGGTTGGTTATCTCGTAAGGTCTATGAAGAAGGTAGACAACTTGATGACAAGCAGTCACTACTTCAGGCCATTAAGGATGCTTGGATTACATAAATTCTCGTTATCTCTCAATGAAAACCCGTATATTTGAAGTTATTAAATCCAAAGGGGGTTGTACCCATTACTAATAGTTCTTAAATAAAGTAGAATAAATTAGAAAAACAAGAAAACTGTTTTTCATTAAAATTAGTTAAAGAGCCTTTATTCAAGTGAACCAAACAAAATAGCACATTTTTGGACTTTTTTTTATAAATTGCTTAAAAAAACCACAATTGTCATGACTGTTCTATATCTCAAGCTGTCTAGCTTCCATTTCCATTTTAAAATTCAGCAATCGGTTACAAATTGCAAAAGATATAGGTTGCTGAATATGGAATTTTTAGTGCCTTTCAATAAGTGAGCCGGAGTGTAATTCTTATAAAGATTCTTGTATTTAGACCATCCTGTATATAACGGGTCCGCCAAAATAACTTTTTATTTTGAAAATGTAATAAAAAAAACTACTGAATACTTTCTCAAATTTCTTTTTTTATTTGAAAGTACAATCCTTCCGGTTAATAATGGAAAATAATTTCATTCAAATGGCTGCCTTGGCTGGCCATGCAGTAGCCTACACGATCGGTCCAATTTTTAAACACATTATCGATTGTGTGCAGCTGTATTTCACCAATGGCTTCACGACTATTGTCCTTTGAAGCGTCAATTGTCTCTGGCTTGTCGGCGTAACACTTATCTTTGGGGGCAACCCACAAATAATAGTCCAACGGTGTCAAATCGCAGCTCCAAGGTGGCCGAACGACATCAGCTCTGCGGCTGATAATGCGAACTTCAAAAACAGGGCGCAAAACATCGAGTGTAGCTTCGGCTGTGTGGCACGTAGCGCCGTCCTGTTGAAACCAAATGTTGCCAATATCCTCCTCTTCAATTTTTGTGAACAAAAATTCGTTCAACATGGCCCGATAACGATCGCCATTGACTGTAACGGCCACTCCTTACTCATTTTCGAAGAAAAATGGCCTAATTATGCCTCTGGACCAAAATCCGCACCAAACAGTGACTCGTTTTGGGTGCATCGGCTTTTCAATGTATGCGTGCGGGTTTTCTGTGCCCCAACTGCGACAATATTGCTTATGTAATGTATGTAAACCCGCCAAGATCAAAATGAGCTTCATCTGAAAAGATGATTTTTTTGGCAAAATCGGCATCTGCAACATTACCATGATTTTCAAAGTAATGTCGCAATATTTCCCAGCGTTGTTCAGGCGTATACACAACCATATTCGTTCAGCGGAAGGATAAAACTAATTATCTGTCAAATCAGACATGAGCTAAGTGTTACCATTCACCAAATAAGCACTAGTTGAAAAAAGACGTTAGATGGCGAACCCTTTACATAATTATCAATCATCACACCTCTGATTCTTAGAAATTCGTTAAATTCTCGTTTATTTCTACCTTCTCATCTGGCCATCTTGGGCAAACTATGGATCTCTAACTTTCCCAGAGACCTGGATAGATTCGATAGTTAAAAAGTCAAAAAAAAAACTATATTCCAATATAAATGATCTAAATATTGTATGCTCATCAGATTTTAACGCACACAGGAATATTTGCCCATTAGAGCGAATTTAGAAATCACAGTAGCATGTGCTTGACAACTTATGTGTCCTATCCTGCTACTTTCGAAAGATAGTGAGTAAATTTCTGACCAAAAATTATGCAGTGTTTTAACTTCAAACTTCAAACTCATAACTGAGTTAGCAAAATAATTAAAAAGTTACTTTAGTATAAAAATGTTGGACAATTTAACATTACTTAGCAACTTTTAGGATTAATTAACTTTATTACCATATTGGTTAAAACTTTTAGCATCGAAGCGTCGTAAACACCCAACGCTCTCTCCCTCAGAAAATCGTAAAATTCAAGTAGAGATGTATTTGATATAATTAACAGTTGTTAATAAGTTATAAGCTGTTTTTTGACATCAACATAAATTGTTAATTAACGAGGATATAAAAAAAATCAACATTTTTTCCTGTTAAATTTAAACAATGTAAAAGTTTTATACAATTGATTTAAATTATTCCTTTCCTGTGCTTTCTTACCGACTTCAACAAAATAAATAAATGAACATCATTTTCACCTGTGTGTATAGTTTACGATATCTGTCCGGCTGTTGATTGCTTCACTATAAGGCAGAGGTATCAATAATAAACAGCCATTCACCCAAAGTCGAAAACTTTATCATGAACCTGCTGTTAGTACATGACCGGCAGTTGAAACCGTGTCAATCGTGGCGATACTTCATCCTGCCTTTCATCATGCCCTTCTACGTGTTTCCGTTGGATGCTGTAGTGTATGATTAATATTTTATTATTCGCCGAAAAATTGGATTTGCTGCAATGCATTTCATATTGATTGACATGAAAATTGCATTATTCTAGTGGAAAAAATATGTGTGCAGACACATGAAGAGCTTTTAATTAATATACATCTTTAAATATACAGTAATTAAGTCAAGATAAATTGAGCAGTAAACCTATAAGTACTACGGATTTTTATATCATATTTTTTGGTTTCGAATAACTAATACAACCTGGTGTTCGTTGTTATTTAGCTCGGCTTCAAAAGACATGAACATGGGACTCTTCTGGGTAATGGCTCACCGGAAACCTGATTGGTGATGATATCACTGATACGTCTCAGGATTTTTTGGTGACTATGTCACTGAAGCCCTTCGAAGTGGTGGACATATTCTTCATGAAGAAACCAAAATCCAGTTTCGACACACTGTATTCTGGTCAGCGTCTGATCGATAATGGGCCGCTGAAATATAATCATCCTGGCAGTAGCTAAAATGCAAGCCACGTTGGGCCGGGTTTGCCTAGGGTCACCGATATATAGGCAATGAAAATATAATGAAAATATGATAAACAAAGAAAACCCCTAACTGTTGACGACCCTCGCAAGCGTAAAGGACCACGATTTAAGGATAGATGCCTGGAATGCGCGAACAGTAGCTGAAGCCACAGCGATCGAGGAAATGCGATGGACAGGATATGGTTGTACCAGAAAGAAAAACTGCGATAGTTACTACAGCTGACATGAGAAAGAGCATGAATTTGGGTGCGGATTTATAGTTGGCAAGAGACTGCGATACATAGTTTTAAGGTTCAACCCAGTGAATGACCGCATCAAAGCGAAATATTTCAACATATCGTTAATTTGTCTGCACGCACCGATAGAGGATATAGTTGATGAGGTCAAAGAAACATTGTATGAGCGTCTGGAGGAAGTATATGATTCTAGGCGATTTTAATGCCGAATTGACTGTCTTTCGACCAACCATCTTTAATACCAGGGCACATGTTACCGCCTCCGATAATGGAATAAGACTGATAGACTTCGTCCCTGCAAAGAACATGGTAGTTAGTAGCACACGATTCCAGCATAAGGACATTCATAAGGCGACCTGGATATCTCCTGATAAACAGACGAAGAACCAGATTTATTTATTTATTTATTTTTATTTGTGATTCGAGGTGCCAATATCGACTCGGATCATTACCTGGTGGCTGCGAAAGTTCGCACAAGACTGAGCAGGGCGAAGAACGTACGAAGCCGAATACAGGACATGCTGAATATTGACAAGCTACAAATACCGGAGATATCAACGACAGAAGCTCTCTCTCCTGCAAGAGCAGAATGACCCCCCCCCCTTCCCGAAGACCCAGATGCGCAGTGGAAGCACATCTCCCATTCTTTGGAAACCGCAGCAAGGACTGAACTTGGCTATCAAAAACCGCAGAAGGATAAGCCATGGTACGACGAAGAATGTCGCATTGCAACTGATGAAAAAGACGCTGCACGTATGGCAACGAAACAGTCACTTACAACGAATGCAGCGAGTGAGCAGTACAAGATGCTAAAAAGGGAAGAAGACCAACTATTTAGGCGGAAACAATGGCAGTGGGAGCAGAGAGAGCGTGAAAAATCCGAAATGTGAAGGATGAATGGTGAATCCCGAAAGTTTTTCCATGGGGAAGAACATTGAACAACGGCCCTAATAATGGGCTGCCCTACTGCAAGGACGGGAATAGGAATCTGGTGATTGAGAAGCAGTGTGTGCTCAAAATATGGAGAGACCACTTTTCAGCACTACTCCACTCAGATTCATCCACTGAAGATCAGGAGGTAATAATAGTGGAAGACAGTGTAGATTGTACCCCCAACCCAACCAAGGCGAGATTAGAACGGCAATCTCCCGGCTTAAGAATAACAAAGCCGCTTGTGCGGATGGCAGGTGGTGAAGGACTGCTAGCCCACATGCACCAGCTTATATGCAGTATACGGTTGGGGGAATATATTCCTGACGATTGGAGTTGCAGTGTATTATGTGATTCGTGTGCATGTTCCAACTATCGTGGTATCAGTCTTTTATCCATCGCGTATTAGGTCTTGTCGAGCGTATTGTGTGAAAGACTAAAGCCAATTATTCAAAACCGAATTGGACCTTATCAGTGTGGTTTTAGACCAGGCAAATCCACGGCTGACCAAATATTCACGCTACGCCAAATCCTGGAAAGGCCCACGAAAATCAAATCCATATATACCACTTTTTGTCGATTACAAAGCTGCTTTCGATATCCCCATACGGGGAAAACTGTACGAAGCTATGTCTGAACTTGGTATTCCAGCAAAACTGATTCGCCTCTGAAGAATGACGCTGACCAACACCACATCAGCACTGAAAGTGAAGAAAGACCTCACTGAACCATTCTGTACCAAGCAGGAACTGACCCAAGGCGACACACTTTCGTGCAAACTCTTCAACATCTTAATGGAGATACTAATGTCTGTGGTGCACTGGTAGTGTGCGTGGCTCTTGTGCATGAGCATGTGGGTTCGATCCCTGCTCTGACTCTCTCTCTCATTTAACCTGTCTTGACATATTACTCCGAAACTTGGGTCACATCGCAAGCGGATGAAAAACACCTGGGAGCATTCGAGAGAAAATTCTCCGTAAAATGAAGTGTGCTGTTAGGAAAAACGGCGAGTACCAACGTCGTTGGAACCAAGTGCTATATCATTCGTATTCTGACGTGGACATAGCTAGACGAATCAAATTAGGCCAATTGCGTGGGCTAGGCAATGTTATCAGAATGGATGAGGATGGACAAGCGGGAAAGGTTTTCGATAACGTACCCGATGAAGGAGGTAACAAAGGGTGACCAAGACTCCAATGGACAGACTAGGCCGAAGAATCCCTCCGTATCATTGGTGTTACCAAATTGCGAGAAAAGTCGAAGGATAGAACCATTTGGAAGAATATATTAAATTTGTTTAATTAATATGTGTAAACCATCTGACCTCATGAGATTGTAAAATAGTCAATAATTAAACAAATTATTATTAAAATTAATAAAGAAAAATTGATTGCAATATCTCTAAAACTGGATGAGATACAGTTGAACAACTTCGAAAAACTTGATCAAAATTTTTCGATTTTAAAAATTCGAAGAAAGCTAATATACGTAATACGAAAGAAATTGTAATTTATTGTGCGTATTATGAACAGTAATGTCAAAATATGTTTAAAAAAATAAACCCAAAATTTTGTTTCTAGAAAAAAAATTTTGTTTCAAAAAAAAACCAAAAGGCATTCAACTTTGAACATTTTTCTGAAATACACCCGTCCGTTTTTCAATGTTGATATATCGCAATAACCCTTGACTTCTTGCCTACAATCGGTTTTTAAAGAACGTACAAAAGTTTACTAGATGAAACGGTATTGACTTCTGGCTCATGAAAATCGGTTCTGAACCACTGTGCGTCGGTACAATGAAAAGCGTTCGGAATTCTTGAATATAACAGTTTATTGTCCAGTTCTGTCAGCCTTTAATGTATTTTTTGGCAATGGTTCACTAACTGTGAGAAGCTCCCTTCATTGAATGTTATGTAAACCTAAATACACTGAGATCGGTCATAATGAGGAATTCAAAAATTATATATAAAGAGCGTCATTCACTGAATATTATATTTTATCTGCAGTAGATTTTGACTTCTAGAACTTTTAACTTGGCACAGACTCAGTGCTGAACTCAGGTGGAACAATTAATTTGAGACTCAATGAAAGATTTTGTCTATTTGGCCTTGGAACACTATTAATAATAGCGCTTCCATTTGAAACCAGTGTTGGGCGTTATTCAATAAATTTTTATTGATGTATCAACTAACGAATGATATTTCCATTGTCATTTTGAATATTTTGATTTCAAATTTTAACTGTTATCTGTTTATTTGTGCCACAAATAATTATTCGTCATTTGTCAGTTGTTATTTGTCATACAAATAAAAAAAATTTTGGTGAAAAAAAATAAATTTTTTTAAGGAATTTGAGAATTTAAGCCAACGCAAATTTATTAAGGAACGATAACCAGGAACGGAACCGGAAGCAGCAACACCCAAAATAATTCCACAAGTGTGCCAGAGGTTTTTACCATTTAGAAAGATAATTCTTCATTTTAGATGGCTAATTCTTCCATTTTAGATGGAAAATTCTTCCGAATTCTTCCGAAAATTCCCGCAAGGGCAATGATGAATTATAGGCAACGGTATATGCAATATCACTGTTGTGTGCTTGAAGTGAGAGCCTGTTGTTGTTAAGATAAAAGGACATAAAAATTTCACATCGAACTTTACATTTCACCTCAAGAGGCGACATGGTAACGTAGCGTTTAAAGAGTATCAAACATATAAACGAAAAAAGCAGTGTACAAGAAAGCAACTGAGTCAATCAGAGTTGAACGAAATATATACTGTGCACCTCTTAGAGTTGTAGACCAATCATTTTAAGGCGCCAGCTCGGCCTTGAAATAGATAAACTGCTTGAGAGTCGTGTGGAGGAATCTAAACTAAAGCTTAAAGATACCATGTTCATTTGTATACCTGCTGATGTTTGGTCTTCACATAAGCGAAGTATTTTTGGAGTCACTGCCCACTAGATAAATTTAAGCGACATGAAGATGGAATCTGCGGCGCTTTCATGCAGATAGTTCATAGGTGTTCATTCGTATGATAAAGTGGCTAATGTCCTTAATGAAATACATATTGAATACGATTTAGACACCACAAAATTGATAGCAACTGTCACTGATAATGGAAGTAACTTTGTAAAGGCGTTCCAAGTTTTGGGGTAGAAAGGCAAGTAATCGAGATAAATGTCGATGATGGAAGCGATAGTGAAGATGATTGCGAAGAGGATTTACACCAATAAATGTTAGACTCCTGGAATGCGGTGTTGCCCAATCATATTCACACGCTTAATTTATGCACTTGAAAAATACGCTTCAACACAAAGTGACCTATCCTCACGTGTCCAATGCATGATGGCAACTGAAAAGCAGACGAATACAAATCTCCCGTCAGCCAATATAAGCCACTCTCTTCGACCAACAGTGCCGCCACAGCCTACAGTGCAAAAAAGCAAATTACCGCGCTCCACCCTGTGTAAACAAAATCCGTTAAATTTACTTTCTTTTTAAATATATTTTTGACAAAAACTATAAAAAAAGAAAATTTTACATACACTCCGGTTCACTTATTTATAGGCCCTAAAAGTTCCATAGTCAGCAGCCTGTATCTTTTGCAATTTGTAATCGATTGCAGAATTTTAAATTGGAAATGGAAGCTAGACATCTTGAGATGTGAAAAAAATTATGACAATAGTGGTTTCTTAACTAAAGAAAATTTCTTTGAGCAATATAAAAAAAATCCAAAAATGTGCTATTTTTTTGGTTCACTGGAATTTTTAATTTAAGCGATGATTTTTTGTAGCGAGCATTTGTTTATGACAATTTAGTACATATTAGTCCTTTTACGAGTGAAACTGGCAAACAAAAAATTGTAAATTTAAAAACTAAAATCGATGTTTACCGTTCTGAAGGATATTTTAATCGCGCAATAGCTAAAAAAAATTGGACGGAGCCCAACAGTTGTCAACAATTACATCAAGGACCCCGAGGGGTATGGAAGAAATTTTAAAGGAAGGGTTTCATTGTTTTTATCTACGTATGAGAAAAGAAAAATCATCAGAATTGCTTCTAATTCTGCCTTATCCTTGTCAAAAGTTAGAGCTCAAGCTGGAGTGGAAGCGACCAAGTCATCAGTACGCAGAGAAATTAAGGGCTGTGAGTATCTTAAATACCTGAAATTACAAAAACTTAATGATCCTCGCAACTTTATGATCCTCGTAAGGAAAAGCGGCTTCAATTCGCAAGAGACTACATGGTATCGGACGTGCAGCCAAGACGTCATGTAAATGACTGGAGAACCGTTGTATTTACGGGTTTGAAGAAGTTTCATATGGATGGGCGTAATGGCTACGACTATTATTTCCATGATCTGCGCAAAGAAAAGCGTTTTTTGAGCCGACATCACAGCCGAGGGGGCGGCGTTATGGTGTGGGGTGTTATTACGTACTATGGCACCATTGATGTTGAATTTCAAAGTGCAAAAATGACTGGTGCAATCTATAAAACGTTATTGGAATTCAGTGAACTATTTGGTCCAATACCTTGGATATTTCAATTGGATAATGCCCCTATACACAACGCTGCGTTGGCAGAGTACAGGAGTTCATTGCAAGCCGAAATGAAAAACAGAAAAACAGAAAAACAGTTTTTCAGTAAAATTAGTTAAAGTGCCTTCATTCAAGTAAACCAAAAAAATAGCACATTTTTGGACTTTTTTTATAAATTGCTCAAAAAGAGTGCTTTAGTTAAGAAACCACTATTGTCATGATTTTTTTTTTGTATCTCGAGATGTCTAGCTTTCATTTCTTTTTTAAAATTCTGCAATCGGCTACAAATTGCAAAAGATACAGGCAGCTGAATATGGAATCTTTAGTGACTTTAAATAAGTGAACCGGAGTGTACGTTCATTATAAATTCATTACAAAACATTACAAATAAAAGATAACAAAAAAAATTTAAGTTATTTGTTGTCCCACATAAACAAATAAAATAAAAAAAGTAGTTGTTATTCCAACTAACAACTAAATTGAATTTATTTGTTATCTTTTTATTTTTATTAAGAATAAATTTTGCCCAACACTGTTTGAAACTACCTTAAACACAGCCCATAATTTAACGTACCTATATGACCTTAACAAAGCTATTAACTGTCTTTGATCTTTAAGAATAGCAATAAATTGGTTTTCTCTTGATATCAGCATTTAACAAATTTTGTGAAAAATTTACCTAAAGCACGTACTGTGAAATATACGTGCCCAAGTACACGAACATTGTGTAGAACTAGTTAATAATGGCATAGATTTATTTGATAAACAGTTGTGTTTCCGGAAAATTTTCCATTTAATTCCATACCCAGGGGCCATAATGAATAGACCGAAAGCACGTTCACTCATACATAAAAACACAAATAGCATATGTGTGTACGCAGTAAAGACCCAGCGGCGTAAATCGCAAGGCCTTGCACAAATAAGGCATGCCCAAGAAGAGAATTTTTACAATGTTGCGAAATTTCTTTTCCGATTCTTTTTAGTCGTCATTTAATTGTAAAATTGCATACAAATTTTAAAATTATGTTGTTTATTTAATATTTTTCAGGGAATTTTTGAAATTGTCAATTTGAAGTTGGGCATGGTAAAACTTTCTAAAATAGAATAAGTGATGATTTATCCGTCCTTTCCTATTTTATTCAAAAATTAAATTGTTCGAGCGATTGGTCGTATTTTCAATTAATTTCATTCTTCGATATTTCTTTTTTTTCGTTTTTAATTAATAATTGTGTTTATCTTCCTGACGATGCTACCCAAATGGTAGCGAAATATCGACGAATAAAATTAATTGAGAATCCGACCAAACACTCGAACAATTTAATTTTTGAATACTTTGTAAGATAGATAGATATCCCGAAGTGCGTCAGGGATATTGTATCGGAGGCATTATAGGTGCCGATGCCAACGCGCACCACACAATATGGGCGAGTACCGGCAACAATGATCGAGGTAAGTCCGTTTTTATTTTCGATATAAGCGAAACCTTGACCATATGTAATAGAGGCGACGAACCAACTTTCATAACTTAAGTTGAGAGGGTATTACTAGACCTAACTTTACTACTTGGCTACGACTGTGTAACTGTGTCCGATTGGAGCGTACTTTCTGATCACTCATTTTCTGATCATAGATATCTACAGTTCCACATAAATATCGAACCTCTGATAAAGGAAGTTGTTCAAAATTATAGGAAAACGGTCTGGAACGCCTATTGTGGGCACCTAAGGAAACTCTTAGGTAACCATCCGAATATTCCGACTCATGCGCCAGAGCTGGAAGAACTAGTTGGCAAATTTACTGATGCGTGCAGGAGCGCGCACAATGAGTCCTGTAAGACCAGTGGCTATAATGCTGCCAAGGGTAACAAAAAACCTCATTGGTGGAACGCTGCGCTTCAGGATCTAAGAGCATCCATTAGGCGGCTTTTCAAAAAGGCCAAAATAAGCGGCGATCAAAGGGATTGGGACGTATACAAGATTAGTCTTAATCTATATAAAGGTGACATCAAGAAAGCAAAACGGATATCCTGGCGAAACTTCTGTGAATCCATTGAGGGAAACTGCACGCTTAAGATGCTTGCTTGCTAAAAACCCACCGCATGCGGGGTTCTTAATGAAATACGATGGAACGTGCATGTATTCGTCTGAACAGTCTCTTGGGATTCTCCTGGATACCCACTTTCCCAACGATGATAGGAATGCTGGTTATCAGCCAAAAGAGTTAGGCGGAAACTCACCTAACATAGAAAAAGTTCACTCAATAGTGAGTAGAAAGAATCTGATGTGAGCCACTAGATGCTCTAAGCCCTATAAATCAGCCGGACCTGACGGGATAATTCCCGCGCAACTACAGGAGGTACTATACCTATCTTGTAGTTGGTTGGAGGCAATCTTGAGGGGCTGCCTTATGCTGGGAGTCATTTCTAGCATTTGGAAGCAAACCAAAGCCTTTTCATCCCGAAAGCGGGCAAATGCTCTCATATCAAACCAAAGGACTTTAGATCAATCAGTCTATCATCGTTTGTCCTCAAAACTTTTGCAAGGTTGCTGGACATTCATGTTCGAATTAATCTTCCACACAATCTACTATCGAGTTCTCAGCATGCCTATATCAAGGACAGATCAACTAAGACGGCTCTCCACTCTATAGTCAGCATAAAAGAAAACTCTCTTAAGAATAAGGTATTCGCTTTGGAGACCTTCCTGGACATCGAGGGAGCCTTCAATGACATTCAACCTGCGGCGATTCTTTGGTCGTTACAGAATATAGGAGTCGACAGCTTAGTGACACGTCTAATTGGGAATCTTCTGGTGGATAGATCCATCAAACCTGAATGGGGTGGTGTTTCAATTGCTAGGAACGTTAACAGGGGGACACCGCAGGTGGCAGGTTCTGTCACCACTATTATGGTTAACTCTGTCAATGAACTGCTTCTTGGAATTGGAATGCCAGGTCTTTGCCTATGCCGATAATGTTGCTATTATCATCAGTACGAGTAGAAACCTCAATTTACTTAGCATTCGTACAACCTACTTAGCCTACCTAGTCTGATTTCGAACTGGACAGCTAACAACGGACTATCACTTAACCCACTTAAAACCGAGCTTATCCTGTTCTCTCGGAAGTACAAAATACCGGCATTTGAACAGCCGTCAGTTAATGGGGTGCAATTACAATTGACGGAAAAGGTCAAGTATCTGGGATAATTCTCGACAGAAACTGTATTGGAAACCGAATATGGTGGAGAGGGTGAAAAAGGCGTCTGTTGCTCTTTACTGCTGTAAAGGGGCGATAGGAAAGCTTTGGGACTGCTTGGTGTTTGGTGGATGTCCCTCCAAAAGGAATATATTCTGAATTCCTTGATGAAAATTCAAAGATCAGCACTGACTAGCGTTAGTGGGGCAATGGGCACGACGTCAGGTACTCCACTTAGTGCTATCCTGAACATCTGTACTCCTGATATCATGGCCGAATCGGCAGCTGCTACATCCCTGGTGGCCATCAGAGATTGTGGCGTCATGATATCGGGGCATTCCGGACACGCTGCATCAACTCTATTCCCGTAAAAAGGGACTACTGTATCCCCTACCTTCTACCAGCGACAAATCTATGGACTTCTATACCGAACAGGAATACCTGGGAAAAGTCACTGGAAGGGGACACCAGTAATATCAGATTTTTCACGGATGGATCAAAGTTGGACGAGCAAGTAGGCTATGGGGTCCATTCACCGGACCTAAATGTAAATATCTCCTTCAAGCTGCCTGATCACTGTAGTGTATTTCAGGCGGAAATTACCGTCATACTGGAGGTTGCTGAACTACTGAAAAGTAGTGTCACAACCCTCCGGACAATATGTATCTACACAGACAGCTAGGCTGCCATAAAATCCCTGGAAGCCATGTTTGCTACGTCCCTGACGGTGAAAGAATGCCACTCATCAATTGGCAGAGTATTTTGACATCAGGCTCATCTGGGTACCGGGACACAGCGACATTCCAGGCAATTGCGTAGTGGATGCGTTAGCTAGACAGGGCACTACGGCACAGGTTCTTCCGGTAAAAGAATGTGTTTGTCTGCCAATCTCTACCACCCGTTTGTAGATCAGGCAGTGGGCCGATAATATGTTCAAGGACAAGTGGAGACTTACTTCACTTTGCAAACAAGCCAGTGTCAGGAAGAGGACTAGGCCACTACTTAACTTGCCGAGAGGCAGGTTATCCACAATGATAGGAACACTGCCTTTTCAACCCACCAACCAACATACATACTTATAAATAAATATGTAGAAGTGGATAAGGATTTTGTGATAAAATAAATTATTTAATTTTTTTTTTGTTCAACAAACATAAATTAAAGTAAATGCCTTCTAAGGCCTTCTTTAGGCAATGGGCAAGGATGGCCTTGCTAACGCAATGTTAAAAAGAAAGAAGGAGGTAATATTTAGGGAAGGCCTTACGTATATTATCATAATTTTAGGCCTTCCAGCTCATAACTTCCCCCGCCGGGGTAAAACTATAAAACAAGTATTGGAATGGAGGCGAATGTGTGCCTACGTATGTGCAATGTGTATTAATGCATGTGTGTTATTTAGATTGCACTATGTAGAGTTTTTAGCGACCACTAAGGTATTTAATCTTAAAACAACAACGAAAGTTAAATATTGCAGTCCTTAAATGAGTCCTCATAATCACCCGCAAACTTGTAATACAACAAAACCAAAAGGGAAAACCGAGTCTGGGGAAATTGAAATATAAACCACCATAAAAACAACCATTACGTATGGGATATAACTATTAGTTATAGTACGACAAAAGAGTTCTACACACCGATGAAATGTGGTGCATAACTTGAATGCCAAATGGGAAGTAACATGTATACGACACAGTATTATGATTTAATTAAACCCCACTTTCATATATCCAAAGTTGTTCTTTCGCTTCGTTGATTACATTGGAACGATTACATTCTAATGCACATCAAGTCGTGATGACGCACAATGGGCCAGAAAATAAAATCGGGTGGAAAAATCTCTTAGCCAGTAGAATTGAAAAGACATTTTATTGAAACTTATTTCGGATACAAGATTAAAATAAAAATAAATAAATGGTTCCCATTACATCCCATGAAGGGACAGGGGAGAGCTTCTCACAATCACTGAGCTGTGCGCTTTCCAGTTTTCACTCACTGATTGGGACCTACAGTTTTACACTGAATCCGAATGGTATTTTGAGAAGCTTTTTCATGGCTAAATACTCGATAGTGTCGCCGTCACTATGAGAGGTGACCGCCGCCGAAAGAGATTTTAAGGTAGTCAGAGCAGGATCGAACCCAGGACGTCATGTACAAAAGGCGCGCAGACTGAACATTGCACCACCGACGGTGGATACAAGATTACAAGCGAAAAATCCACAACCTAATTGCCGGACCCGAAATTTATGAATCTGACATCAAACTTATAACCATTAAAATGATGGAGCAAAAATGCGTAGACCTATAAACAGTTACCTACATGCTAAAAATTTGCATTTTGTGGTTGTTTGGATGCAAATATAACCTGTGTTTGCAGATTGTCGCAAATATAGTATACTTGTATCCAAACGCGTAGTGTTTGCTATTCCATATAGCATGTTGGGGTCACAACGATAAATATGTAAAAGTAATTGTGTTTGTGGCACATATATATCTTTGTTTGGGATACAAACACAGCTATGTTTGCTGTACTGTTTATGCTCTGTCGAGAGCAAGAGAATAAAAGATGGACACAGAGAGACTATACAAAATTAAAGTTGTAAGTGTTTAACTGTATTTTTGCATTATTCTATCAGTTAGTAACTCATGAATTTACCTTTGCTTAAAAAAGTAAATTTTCCTACAAAAATCTATTTTCTTAAAAAAAGTAATTTTTTTAAATAAGTACATTTTATTAAAAAATTAAATTATCTTACAACAAATTGCCTTTTCTTTAAATACTACCCTTTCTTGAAAGAGTACCTTTTTGTGAAACAAAATAACATTTCCTGCGATAAGTACCTGCTCTTAAATATTTCTTAAAAAGAAACTTTTTCTTCAAAACAATAATTTCTCTTAAAAATATATCTTTTCTTACAAAAATTCCTTTTCTTAAAAGTACATTTTTTTAAAAATAAACTAATACCCTTTCTTTTCGTTTCTTGAGATAAGTAGCCTTTCTGAAAATAAGTAAATTTTCTTAAAAAGTACCTGCTGTTAAAAAAATTGCTTCTTTTTAAAAAAAATGTAAACTCTTACGGCCTTTTCTTGCAGAAAGTGCCTCTTCTTAAAAATAGTACCTTTTCTTAAAAAAAAACATTAGCTATTAATAAAAGAAGTACCTCTCTTTAAAAGGAACTTTACGGGAAAAAATAAAAGATATACTTTTTTTAAAAACAAAATACATTCTATAAAAAAAACAATTTCCTAAAAAAAGTTTCTCATTTTACAAAAAGTATCTTTTCTTAAAGATCCATTTAAATTATTGTATTTTTCAACGGGCGCCTTAGGGGTGTTGGAACTAACTAGTACATAATATATAGCGACAGGAACTGCATTCCAACCGGGTGTCCCGAACCTCATGTAATTTTTCATTTAGAAAATTTTATTTTTTTAGCGATATAAATAAAAACAAAAAGTCATGCTGTATTGAAGATATTCACTGGTTAAAGTCCGCTATGGAGGTAAAAAAGCAATTTCTATTGGACTCTCCGGTTTTAAGGATTTTTTGAAAAAATATTCGTCCATACGAATTGGACCAGTTTATGATTTTGGTATCTTTTCGATTGGACGCTCCGTTTCCGAGTTACAGACATGAGGGCGTTTTGATTTTGATTTTGATTTTTGGCGATTTTAAAAAAAAAAAAGTCAAGCCATATTGAAGACATCATTGTGTGGTTGGAGGTAAAAATTTAATTATTTTTCGGTTGGACGCACCGTTTCCGAGTTATAGCCTTTTTTTATCTTAGCGATTTTCTTATTTTGGCAATTTTTAAAAAATCGTCCATACGAATTGGATCACTTTATGAAAACCCCTTAGAAGCCGGCAAAAATTGGTTATATATATATTTATATCCGTTTCCAAGATATAGAAATTTTTTCATATTTTCGATCAAAAATGGGGATAGGTTACCGTGGGTAACCCATTAGCCACCGTCATGGGCAACTACCCATTATTTTCCACATTACCCTGCCCAATATGAAGATGATGAAGATTCAGGCACCGAAATCGATGAGGACGATAGATTTGAAAGACGCACCCTAGAGATAAGCCATTGAATATGCTATCACACTCAGATGACGATGAAGATTCAGATCCAACGAAAAAACCAAGAGCATCAACTTCACAGGCTTCTCCGACTTCACCTTTAATGGATATTGATTAATTTAAGTTCTTTTTTTACCTTTTGCTACATTTGTCGACTTTTCGATGTTAAATACAGCTGTAAAATTAATAATTTAGTTTTATTTTGCTGGAAATAAAGTTACAACAAAAAGATCTTTGTGGATGGTTTTCAAGATATTAGTTAAAAGTTTTAGTTTTCATGTGAAAAACGGTTGTAGTTAAGTCCATAGTTTGGCAGCTATGGTCCGAAATGGTGAAAAAAGGTAGATAAAATTAAAATGTTTCGACATTTTAGAGAGTTTTTCTAGGGTGAGTTTGTTTTACATATTGTTCACCTTGTCTACAATTGTACCGAGGATGGTTTCCGAGATTTCCAAATGGTTTCCGAGATATAGCCGTTACAAAAATTACATGTTCTTCGGAAAAATTTAGTTTTAGCCAAAACATGAGGTTATAAAATCTGAACAACAGTTTTTGTTAGTTTCGGTAAGTACTTCGAGAAATTTTTTACACGAGAAGTAGTTTGCTTCCGATGACTTCTAAAATGCTGCAAAGTGTTAGTCAATAAACCTGAAAAACTCCACTTTTTTATAAAACTACAGAATTAGTAAAGTTAATTTTGCAGGAGATGTGCTAATCGTATTCTACGCAATTAGATAGTCAACAATTTTTTATAATATAAATTTTGGATAATTATCATTAATATTCGGAATATAAATCCACGATCAAAATTATGTCAAATATGAATTAACTAAACGCTGAAAAATAACGGCCCCGCCAATACATTTCAAGAAACATGTACACGTTTGTGAGCATTTTTTTCATAAACTGAAGATCTGCTGTCTTTTTGATTCTTTGTTGTCAGTCTCGTTTTTGTTGTTAGCGAGCTTCAAAAAAAACACAGTTGGGTCTCAAAAACATATATTATAGCCTATTAATCAATCTGTCTAAAACATGTTATATTGAATATCTAACACAATGTGTTTGGGAACAAGTATAGTATAGTTGCGACAAGCTACAAACAGATTATATTTCCATCCAAACATCAAAAAAGACAGATTTTTCAGGGTGTAAATATGGCAAAATTTTAAAGTTTAATGTAAGGAAGTTTAAAGACTGATATTACTGACTTCAATAAACTGCACTTTAAGAACTTTTAAATACAACTATTTATTTAGTTGCTAAATCCTATCTCATAGCCCACTGTGCACTTGGTGTTTTATTCCCCGTAGTTTATCCGTTAATGTACATTGTGGAATTAAAAATTTGTTGTAAAAAGTTATAGGTTTCACAATAGATTTCATTTCAATGAATAGAGTTGTGAGTGCAATTGCAGGTAGATGGTTTCAATATATCGACAGTTATAAACCATGTTGAACATTTTGATTAAAACTTTCAACATTCAATTGAATGCAACAGCTAAAATCGCTTAAAGTTTGACGTATAGTGGGGGAATAGGAGAATAACGATAAAATTCTTATTTAGATTAAGGTCGAATCAAAGGCTACTTCGAACCAAAATGATGTTAATAAAGAAATAAACCGAATCAAACTCGGCTTAGCCTGAAGAGATTTTTAATCAAATTGTTGTCGTTACTCCAATGTTCAAGCAGATTCAGATTTTGTTTGCCGGAGACGTCAATGTCAAGCTGTCAACGACAATAACAACTTGCGGGAATTACTGGGACGACATAACGTTAGTATGCTAAATATAATCAATGGTGTTAGGTTCATGGATTTATGTACTCGCCATTACCTGTTTATCGGCAAAATGAAATTCTCATATAAATCTTCAATCAAACTGGCCAAATACTGGTGAGCAAGATGTTGCTGAATTTCCTACCTGACTTTTAATCTACGCATGTTGTTGAAATTTATAGCGACCTAAAACTCTTGGTGTGTAACTTCCGTCTCCGTCTAACGGCTGTCGCTAATATTAGAAACAACATCGTAAATTCAACATAGACCGTCTACAGGACCCATCTGACGGTTGATTGTTTGCTACTTGGTTTTTCAGTATCAAGTTTTTGAAGTTCACGCGTGATTCGTGACATGTGTCAAAGTCAGGGCTGTTAAGTTTGCCTTTCCATTTCATCCTGAATAGGCTTAGAAACGAACAACACTAGCAAATGATTGAGTTTTTTTGTTATCAAAATGCATGGACTGTAAGAAAAGTGTTTGGTCGTCATAATCGGCCCACCGATAAGGCTATTCAAGCCATAGTGATAAAATTTCGCAGCAGTTTCACTCTATATTGCGTATCGAGGAGACTATTACTGCTGTATCCGCCGTGTTAAAGAAAATCCTGAATCCTCTCTACGCTTCGCCGATCGCAGTAATTTGCGTTATTCAACCACCTGAAAGATTGTACGTAAGGAACTCGGACTAAAGCCTTACAAAGCACAGCTGGTGCAGGAACTAAAGCCCGACGACCTATCACAACGTCGCCTTTTCGGTGAATGGGCCTTCGAGAAGCTGGAAGATCACATTTTTCATCAAAACAATATGGTTTCAGCGACGAGGCTCATTTTAAGCTCAATGGTTACGCCAGTATCAGAATTTCCGAGTGAGAGCGGATAATGCACCCTGAAAAATGCACTGTTTGGAGCGGTTTATGGGCCGGTGGCATCATTAGACCGTACTTCTTCAAAGACGATGATGGCCGCAGCGTTTCGGTCAATGGAGTAACACTGACTTTTTTGTCCAAAATAGAAGAATTTAGCTTAGTTGTCATGCTGTTTCAACAGGACGATGTCACAGGCCACACTGCTCGCGATACCTGGAACCGAATGAGAAGCGAGTTTGGTGTACAATTAATCTCACGTGCTATCAATTAAACGCCTCATTCGGGTGATTTTACCCCACTAGACTAGTTGTTGTGGGACACGTAAAGAATTTTGTCGATAGAGACAAACCAACCACGATTGTTGCCCTGAAAGACAACTCTAAACGTGTCATTGATGAGATACCGGTCCAAGTGTCCAAAGTGTGCCAAAATTGGGCTTTCAGAATGGACCACGTGAAGCGTAGCCGTGGGCAACATTTGAATGGAATAATCAATGAAAATGACAGGCGTTTATTTATCGGTCCTAAAAACTATTTCATTCACAATTTTAAATATTCAAATATCAACAAATCACCCTTTACATCTGTATTTAAATTTGACACAAATCGGTCAAAATAACTAGACAGGCATTCTTCGGACAATGAATGAATCTCCCCATGAGACTCTCGGTGAAAAAATATCAGCTAATAATTGATAAAGAAGTTTAGGCTTCTGGAATTCGGAATCGTTAACATCAGTGTATTCAATCCAAATTCGATCGGATGATAAATTGTAATTGTGCCAATCGCATGGTAAATTCTGATGCGTGGTCCGTTCCAGATTTCGAAAACCAAACAGTGCAAAATCAGTTTTTTGGTTGTTTGGATATAAATGTATCGTGATTATAGCTTGTCGCAAATATAAAGGGTCCGCTAAACAACTTTTTTTTTGAAAATGCTATAAAAAAACTACTGAATATTTTCTCAAATTTAATTTTTTATTTGAAAGTACAATCCTTCCGGTCAATAACGGAAAATAATTTCATTCAAATGACTACCTCGGCTGGTCATGCAGTAACCTACACGATCGGTCCAATTTTTAAGCACATTATCGATTGTGTGCAGCTGTATTTCACCAATGGCTTCACGAATATTGTCCTTTAAAGCGTCAATTGTCTCTGGATTGTCGGCGTAACACTTATCTATGAGGGCACCCCAGAAATAATAGTCCAACGGTGTCAAATCGCAGCTTCGATGTGGCCAAACGGCATCAGCTCTGCGGCTGATAATGCGATCTTCAAAAACAGGGCGCAAAACAGCGAGTAGCACATAGCGCCGTCCTGTTGAAACCAAATGTTGTCAATATCCTCCTCTTCAACTTTTGTGAACAAAAATTATTTCAACATGGCCTGATAACGATCGCCATTGACTGCAACGGCCACTCCTTGCTCATTTTCGAAGAAAAATGGCCCTATTATGCCTCTGGACCAAAACCGCCCCAAACAGTGACTCGTTTTGGGTGCATCGGCTTTTCAATGTATGCGTGCGGGTTTTCAGTGCCCCAAATGCGACAATTTTGCTTGTTTACATACCCGCCAAGATCAAAATGAGCTTCATCTGAAAAGATGATTTTTTTGGCAAAATCGGCATTCGACATTCTGCAACATTACCATGATTTTCAAAGTAATCTCGCAATATTTCCCAGCGTTGTTCAAGCGTATACACAACCATATTCGTTCAGCGGAAGGATAAAACTAATCATCTGTCAAATCAGACATGAGCTAAGTGTTACCATTCACGAAATAAGCACTTGTTGAAAAAAAAACGTTAGATGGCGGACCCGTTAGTATACTTGTCACCAAACAGAAAATAATGATGATGTTGGAGAAATAATGATTAACAGGTTTGTCTTTGAGATCCAAATGTGGCTTTGCTTGTTGAAAACCTCTGAAAACAAAATCGTGACAGACTACATTGAATCAAAAAAGGAGCAGATATTCAATTCATGAAAACAGTGCTTGCAAACTTTGCATGATTCCTGCAATATGTTTCAGCGTGAATCTTAACGATATATAGGAGCAACATGAAAAGGCTGTAAATACTGGTAAACCCCTGGGAAAGGACCCTTCACTAAAACAACTGAGTGACAACAGCATCAAAAGCACTACACCTCTCAAAGTTATTGATGGTAAAAATATAACATCACCAAATCCACAAGTTGTCCCTACAGTTGTCTTCACAAGAGATTCTATACCAACACATGATAAAAATTACAGTCCTTCTTCGGCGGTCCCTTTACTTCGCAAGCCAATAAGAGAAGTTTCAATTAATCTCTTTTCATACATACAAGTCAAGACGGCACTGAAAAAAAGATTAAAAATAATTTCTGGCCCTGATGAAATTTCAGTGGAGTTGATTATCATTTCGTCAGTCATCAGAAGTGAATGGATAGACAATAAAATCGTTACGGAGTGGAAAGAGAGAGTCACAATCACAATAACGAAAAGGATGATGATATACCGCAAAGGATTTTTTCAGTGGTAGAGCAAGTGTTTCGTAAGGATAAAGTGGATTTCAAGACTGGTCGTCCAAGTACAGACCATGTATCCACGATCCGGATAATAAAAGAGCAATCGCTAAAATTTAAATATTTGAATATTTAAACTTTTAAAAAAGGACTACAAGGACATATGCAACTTCAATATGAACGATTTTCGTCTCCAAAATCCTCTAGTAAAATCTATTGCACAATAAGTTGGCAGAACATTTGGATATTTTGCCGGTTATTTTGGTGCAGTTTCTTGACCTTGTTTCAAAAAAGGACAAAAACAACGTCTAGAAATAAAGATAGAGAATAAAGAAATAATAAAATTTGAAGACGAATAAATTCGCAAAACATTCTGAATCCGTAGCTGTTCATTTTAGTGTACATTTTTGGTGCTTTTTGGACAAAGGACGAAATGGACCCTTTAAACTTTGAAATAGAGCATTTGAATATTCTACGAAAATAATCCCTATCAAATTTCACTGAAGATACGTTATCACAAGCATTCGCTCAGTGCAATATTTGTACCGATTTTGTATACAAGATCCGCGTCCACCCCTTACTACACCACCTACGGCCACTTCTATCTGCTGTTCGTAAATTTGATCAGTCTTAAAACAGAATATACCTGAAGTAGAAGTTGTCAAAGCTTAATTAACAGAAGTATACCGAATTAGATAGTATCCTCGATTTGGTAGGCGATCAAAATTTCAATATCTAAACTTCGTTTCAAGAGAAGGGGAGCCAACCGTACACCATGTCTGCGAACTTTGGACTAGGATGCGTCTTGCCCCACACATTAGGTATTCCACCCAAAAAGGAATCACTGCTCGGCATTCAGTGGAATATGTAAAGGGTTTTCCAACAGGGATCGGCAGATGTTAAAATTGAAACCACATGAATTAAATCATGTTCCATAAATAATGGAAATATTTGTCATTTCTAATAATGCCATAATATACCACAACAAATTAATTGTAATTTTTAAAAAGATATTTGAATTTGTACTACCGATCATTTGAGGTTTACATACATGGAACAAATTAATTATATGAAAATTATAATTTGTACAATTGTTTAATTTGAATAACCTCTATAAATGCAAATTCAAAAAAAAATTAAATACCATTGTCACTTGTATTTATTTTCAAAGTATTACCTTCATATCTGGCAGTTTTAGTTTTCAAATATTTTATATGAACAGGTTTATGAATTTGAAAGTATTACAAGGCAAAAATTATCGGAGCCACAAACTTCTGCATATAAAACACTTTAAAAACAAAAATGCCAGCAGTCAAAAGTTCCATATGTCAAAAGCATTTCCACACTACGTTACAATTGGCATCCGATTCCACAACCTGCATTTGTATTGCGTGAGCAAATGGAAATTCAAAATATTTTCATTACCATTGCGATCAATGGTGGTTCTTTTGGAATGCAGTGCAACTGGAAAAATCCTAACACTGCGACTTGAGGAAATTTCTAAAGCGTTGAAATCTCATGTCTTTTTGCCATCAGCTGTGAGTTGTGTCTAAAAAACGTAATTATTTAAAAATCTGTTTTCGGTTTGTTCGATAAATCACTTTTTTAAGAAACCGGTTTCCCTTCTTGACAAAAGCGGTGGAAAAGTTTTAACGAAGAATACGTTATACGGTAAGGTAGGGGTGTTGATCTGGAGCACAAAATTTTGAGAAAATATTTGTCAACTTTCACCCACCTTTTCTTAAATATTAAAACATATTTTAGCAATTTTTATATGTTACTCAGTTTTGGTAATATGCTTTGTTTCGAATTACATTAAAAAAATTATATGTCTATATATAAAAGTTTTATGTAGTTAAGGAAATAAATATTTAAGAGCATGATATTTTAGACTTTTTGATGTGTAAACATCTATACGCTGGGGGTAAAAATCTTTTTCACAATACAATCACAAATTTAGATTAAGATCCCAGCGGACCAAAACTTCGTATACGATATCGCATACGAGAGTTACCCGAAACTTTTGCTGGTAAAACTCTCAAAAACAGATCCGAAAACGATCGGAAAATGAATCATCAGTCGCTCAGTTTGTGGCAGTAAAAGTTTCGTTTACGATGTCTTGCAAGAGATTCGTTTGCGAGACTTTTGCAATATGTTTTGCGAGAACAACACGAAAAATAAAACAAAATGCAATTGCCAAAACATTATTGTTGTGTCGTGTGCATGGACGTGTGTGCCTCTGTTTGGCGCACGACACAACGACAACAATGTTTCTCTCTCTTTTTTCGTCCGTTCAGCACCCGTTTTTAAACCAGTTTGCGAACATTTGGGCGAATTTAATTTCTCCACCGGTTTTGGTCCGCTAAATACTCGCTTCTGAGCCCGTTTGCGAGCATTTAGCGTAACACTCGCTAAGGCTCGGTTTTTTGCCCACTGGGATGTGCGATGTAATTGTTAACCAATCGTAAAGCGTTATTAAATCGGTGTGAGCTATGTATGAGTGTATTAGTGTACTTATACGCTGCATACAATATACTCAACACCATCTAGTGTGCACTAGTAGCGACTAATTTTCACTAATTGTCATACATTATGTTATCGTAGGCAAATGAAAACAAATAAATAAAATGAATACAAAAAAATATTAATTTTAATAACTTTTAAAAAGATTTTTTGCACTTTTAATAAAAAATTTACTAAAACAAAGCAAAATAAGGAAAACTAAAAACTAAACTTGTCAAATACAAGGAAAACTGAAAACTAAAAGTTTTCTTCATCTTTGAGATTGTCATTCATACTTAACAGCTGCATATAAGCACCATCTAGTGTGCAATATTAGCTACTAATTTTCAAAAACCATTGCTGTAAAATAACATTACATTTCAGTAAGAAGCTGATTAATAACTTGTCAACCGCAACAAATACAAAATAATAAAATATTTTACAAAACACCAAAAACATTATAACTCAGAACATGAAACAACACAAAGTGTACCAAAGCTGAATGGCGGTAATGTTAATTCTAATAAAATTTCTATTAGATTCCCATATAAATTAAGATTATAACATATCTTCATTACGTACTGTTGCCTTACACTGAAACTGGTGCACGACAATTGGGTAACAATCTCCATCTCATGCCAATTATTATGGGTGGAGATTTTAATACAAATTGTGCAAACCCACAGTCGCAAGCTTTATCAAAATTTTTATTTGACGTTTTCCACTTGCATAAGAGCAATTCTCCACAAACCCCCACAACTAACAATTCCACTACTATAGATGCAGTTTTCCATAGATTTTTAAATACAATCGAGTCAAAAATTTATATATCTTATTTTAGTTACCATAAGCCAATATTAAATATTTGTACTTAAGGCATTTACCATAGATGGGCACTTTGCAGTACTACTAAAATTTCAGTAAAAATAATTCAATAACTAGTAAATTTTTACTGATTACTAACATTTTTTTCAGCAATTTTTATAAAGTGCCTACATGATTATGATGAGGTGCATTGAATTTTCAGTAATCAGTAATGCCCGATTACTGATTATTATGACTACGGCCCTATGATTTGACTGGTAATGCAAATTGAATTTCATTATCAGTAAAAATTTACTGAATTTTTTCAGTAATCAGTAAATTTACTGCTTACTGTAATTTTTAATGCAGTACATATATACTGCAGTGTGCCCATTTACTAACCAAATAAGTTAAATAAAACAAACAAAAACCAGCAAATTCCTATGTATTTACAATATTGAAAGTTTTGATACTTTTAATTGATTAATTAAAAAAATATACTAAAAGCATAAGTACTTCCAACTTCATTAGGAGATGTTTACACATCTCCCCTGTGATCGGACTCACATTAAATTTTGACGTAGAATACGTCTTACCTTACGGTATGAGGAGTCATGTCAGGTTTTTATTGTTGTAATCTTTATTTCATTGAATTTGAGGAAACGGCTAGATGAATTTTTTTAAAATTTTTTTTGTAGGTAAATGAAGATGTTATCTTTCGTTTGATATACATTTCATATTGGTTGATATATGTATTTCTAGTATTTTAATTTCTGAAATGAAAATTGTTTAAACACATACACTCAAACATATGTGTGGTGTTTGGTTGAGTGTTTTTGGTTGCTCAACATTGCTTAGGAACATGTATCTAGTAAAAAGTGAAACGAACAGCAAGCTAATGTTGCTTGGCAACATGTATCTAGTAAAAAGTGAAACAAACAGTAAGCTAACGTAATAAAGCGTTTTTGCGAAAGCTTCAATAAAGCTGTTGTAACATTAATTTTGAATTGTAAAGCGTAAAGCTTTCACACTACGCTCGAATGCTAATGCGAAGACTCGATAAGGTAAACCTTTTTTAATATTAGGGCGGCCCTCTCAACATTCGCAGAACTTATTTCAATAAAAATATTAATTAAAATACATAAATTAAATTAAGTTTAAAAAAATTTAACATAATATTTTTTTTTTTAAACGGACTTGAATCAAATGCCGTTGGTAAATATACAAATTACAGCAGACAGTTGTCCGAGGCCTTCGGCCACGGACTGTCCCTGCAGGCTGTGTCAGAGACACGGCCATTAAGTTTAACGTAGAATACGCCATCCGATAAGACAGAAAACATATATAACAATAAATGATAAATAATATTAGCAAATGAATTTATTGTTATATATGTTTTCTGTCTTATCGGATGGCGTATTCTACGTTAAACTTAATGGCCGTGTCTCTGACACAGCCTGCAGGGACAGTCCATGGCCGAAGGCCTCGGACAACTGTCTGCTGTAATTTTTTTTTGTACATGCCGCTGTTGTTGTTGGTTTGTAAATGCCGCTGTTGTTTTTGTTGTTGTTGTGAAATCAAATGATTTTGGCTTTGCTGTGCTTTGTTTATTTATCGAGCAGCGTGTAAATGTGTGTGTGTGTACATTTCGTTTTGTTGGATCGGTCGGTTATTAGTTCGTTTGGAGGGGAACATAAAATGAAGGGAGGGGAGCGTGGACACTTGTGTGTGCTTGAAAGTTTACAGATCTTTGCTGTCGTTTGTTTACTTCTGGGAGCAGCGTGTAAATGTGTGTGTATGTACATTAATACAAAGGATTGGCGATGTATACGCTCACTATATCAATGGCGTTTCCAGCTACTTCCCAATGTATTCACAGAAATGTGTTTAGGAAAAACGCCATTGATATAGTGAGCAGAAAATAAAAGAGGAAATTTAGAGAAAACGAAAGCTGCCTATAAATCTGAGTTTACACATGCAATTTTGATGGCGTTAATTATTGTGTTGGTTGGAGAGAGATGCGTCGGCATTTTGTAAATATGCACTTTCTTAGATTCACTAAAGCAAGCAATGTCTTTATATGCGCAAGTTGCTTTCTGGGAATACATTGGGAAGTAGTTGGAAAGTTCAAACAACAATAACCCACTATTTTTCAGTTTCGGTTTAAATACTATGCAATCATTTTAGCAGGAGACTTCAACCTGGACATTATGAAACATGAAAACAGACCATTTTTGGAATTTATGGATACTACATTCAATTTACAAGTAAAATCGTCCATCGCACCCACAACTATCAGGAACACATGTATTGATATGGTTTTCAGCACAAATATTGATATTAATTGTCACACATACATATCGTACTTTTCATACTATAAACCAATCATTGTAAATATAAAAGAATAAATTTTAATTTTATATAAAAAATACCCTATAAAATAATTCCCTTTCATTTTGGTAGTTTTGTTGTTGTCTTATTTTACTAAAAATTATACTGTACATACATAAAATAACTTATCACACATAACTTATCCTATCTAAAATTAATTAACTTTAATACATGCAAACGCCTACTTATGTTACAAAAACTTAATAACTGGCTATCAACTGTTATGCGTATATATTAGATAGATTTAAATCATTTATCAAAAATTATATTTAATTCATATATTTTAATTGCAAAATGACTAACGTATTCTACGTCTGACCTATGCGCCCGTGTTATCTAACACAGGCTTGTTATTTTTTTTTCTGGTTTTTGTTTTAAATTATATTAGCCTCGTTGTTTTCGTCCAGTATACACAAATAAAAATTGTATACGTTACAGTCGATAATTTTCCACTATAAGTCAAGCAGCGGATAGTAGAGTTGTCGGGTTTCAAAAAAGTAAAATAAATGAAAATGTTAACTTGTCAATATTTTTTGGTTTCAAGATTTTCAGCGTTCCCCGAGACAGACTCAAATTTTATTGTACTCAAATATTGCCTCGCCGTTTGAAATTCAAAGGTGGCATGATGGGTAGGTAGGTAGATTTTGGTTCGAATCCTAGTTAAGTCGCATATCATTTTAATTTTATGTTTAATTTTTAACAATATTTTAATGATTTTATTTGTTTAATATTGCTGGTAAATGAGTTATATTAAAAATAGAGTAATTAGTAAGAGAAATAATTTAAAAAAAATGTTGTGACTTCTCTGAGGTTTGACACGGTCAAAGTAAATGTTCAATATTCCTATTTTTCAACTGTTACAGTTGACAGTCGACAAAAGTGCTGTCAAATTAATTGTGCTTAAAGGCGATGAATTCTTTTCGATCAGTATACACTTCTAGTATATACTGGACGAAAAGAACGAGGCTATTCTACTTATTTGTGTTTCAAACTAGAAATTTTACAACTCAATTTAAATTTGACAATCTTTAATTTTAAATTTAAATCATATTCAAATTTGCAATGCGTGTTTAATATAAAATTCAAAAGTTTTATTCAAATTGGAATTAAACCGATTTAAATGCGAAAATCATACTCCAATTTGAAAGAGATTTTCATGTATGAAAACCTTACTTTACTTCTTTTAGCGGTTTTACAACCTCATGAGGTCAGATGCCCTACACATATTAATAAGACAAACAAATTCATCGAAATTTTAAAATTTTTCTCCAGTTGGTAACACCAAGGATACGGAGGAATTCTTCTGTCACGTCTTTCCATCGGAGACTCGGTCGTCCTTTTTCATGAAAAACTTTTAAATTTGCTTAAAACATTTATTAATAATAGTATGTTTCTTCGACCTTTCTTCTTATGATCTAATAAATAATTTTCCAAGCTCGAGGTTTTGAAAATAATTTAAATTTTTAAATTTGAAATAAAAATGTTTGAAAAGCTTAATTCATTGTTATTCAAGTCCTAAAATTATTTTAACATTTGACTAAATATATTGTTTGCAAATGTCATTTGGAACTTTTTGAAGCCTAAAATCATATTTGAAAATAGAAATCTTATTTCGTAATTCCAATATATCATTAAAATTCGAAAAATGTAATCATTTTTTTGGCATCCCTGTTTTGTCATGAAGACATTATCAGTAGTATTTCCTTAGGACCATGTCAGTAGGTGATGACAATTTATATAAAAAGTATTCTTGACATGTCACTGGTTTTGACTTAGGTGACATAAATGGTGAAGGGTCTAACAATCTACATTTGTAAGACCGTCCTATTGATTTGTCTGCACTATGTCATGACCGACTCTTACAAAGACCAATGCTAAATATCGATAGAGGAAGTCTTCATCATTTATCAATTGCGAGTCGTGTGTGTGGATTTTCAAATTGATCATAAACTGACAATTTTATATTCATTTGAAGTTATGAAATATATGCAACACATTTTCAGAATTTATTTCAAAATATTTGAAATTTGGAAAGGGCTATGTAAATTTTCCGGGCATGATAATTACGTATGCATGCAGTATAGTATATTCTCACTGTTCTCATCTTATCTTTGAAATTGTGTTAAATGTCATGCAACAGATGAGATACACACACTCAGATTCAAATAAATATGTAAGTTCATACATACATATAAGGTGACCAGGAACACCATATTTAAAGACATCTTGAGTAATTGACCCACTGATGAATGGATACTCAAGGACGTCTTGTGTACATGTCATAAGATGATAACTACTATTGACAAACTGCGGAAGATTTCTGCTGGTTTTTTACCAAATATATGAAAATATTAAGGGGTATATGAGGTTTTTAGTATGGGAGCGGATCGGAAAGTCAGCAGTGACTCTGACATTGGCCCACGGTTAATATAAAAACAAATGGATAAACGGTTTCACCGGTTTTTCGGTTTCAGGTTTGGACACACTAGCTGTGAGGAATGTAGAACTGTCCTGTTGCAACATTCGTCGCTCCCATCCATATAATCCAATTTAGGCCAAAATAAATTAGAATGTAGAACTGTCCTGTTGCAACATTCGTCGCTCCCATCCATATAATCCCATTTAGGCCAAAATAAATTAGTTTTCATCGACCGGTAGCGCTCTCCGTTGACGGTCATAGCAATACCGTCATTGGTTTCGATAAACTTTGAACCCATGATTTCGCCGGCCCATAATTCACACCATACAGTGACTTTCTGAGGATGTATTGTCAATTAGTGGACCTCGAGTATATTGGTATCTGGTAACGGGACAACTCCGGTAATTTTGCTTGTTAACGTACCCGCATATCGCAAAAGTGGGTCTAGTTTCAAAATGGGCGCATCACGTACATCGTTGCCACAAGAGAACATCCATTTTGATAAAAAGCTATTATCACTTGCACGTGGTGCCATTGGTGGTGCAATGGTAGTGTATGCGGCTTTTGTGCATGAAAATATGGGTTCGATCCCCGTTCTGACCACCTCACATTTATTTCGACGGCGGTCACATTGCTTGGTGACGGAGATATTATCGAGTATTTAGCGAAGAAAAAGCTTTTCAAAATACTGTTCGGAACTGGTGTAAAACTGTAGGTCCCCATCAGTAAGAGTAAAAACTAAAATGCACACAGCTCAGTGATTGTAAGCAGCTCTCCCCTATCCTTTCATCGCATGTAATGGGAAACTTTTTATATATGTGACCTGGTCTACGGATAGGGGGCTTAGGTGTCAAAAAATCAATTTTCACTTTTTGGTTGATTCGGATGGAAGATGAGATGCTTTTTCACGTGGTGAAAAGCAGAAAATCCTAACTTGCTTAGAAGTGTACTAAAAATGTAGAGAAAGAAGAGTAAAAATACGACAAAATATAATTTATTGATAATGAACAAAATACATTGAATTATAAGCTATAAAGACATGATTATACAGTAGAAAAACGTATTATATGCCAAAAATAATAATGCTGAGTAGTTTATGTATTTTTCTTTTTTGTCGTTTTCCTTGAGATCTTTTTACGAGTTGATCCTGAGGAAGATGGACCTGGTTCCTCGTCTGGTTTGAGAACATCTTCACTAGTTTTTGCCTTCCGTTTCTTCGATGGCAAATCTATCGGCAATGGAGCCACAATATCTACTTTAGATATATCCGAAACTAAGCTGCGAAGATTGTGATAGATGTACCACTGACGTTCCAAAGATAAACCGGCTGGTTGTATAACTTTTGGCATTTCAGGATCGATAGGTTTTAACAGAAGCTTAAAGGACTGCACTTCTTCACTGTCTGCGAATTTCTTTGTTTTTACACAATCTGTAGAGATTATGAAATGATGGAATTGCGTTATTCCAACAAGTGACTTGTACAGTGGTTTAAAATAGCTGTCCCATTCATACCAGACGACTTTTTCATACACATACATGTCACATACAGGTCCATGTTAACAAAAGTTTGTTCGGTATCACCCTCTGCCTGAGATACACATACTTCGTCTTCATCATCATCGCTCTCTTCATAGTTTTCATCATCGTTTTCATCATCCTTTTCATGGAAATATTGTACGTATACGGCACTGAACTCCTCATCAACACTCATGTTTCATTTCATGCGAAATGCGAAGACGATAATCAACAGAAACAGTAAACGTCACTTCTTCAGTGTTACTTTTTTAAATGTTCCACACTAGCAACTTACACGATGAACTATAATAATATTCCGACCAACAACAACACTTACTGGACCAACAACAACACTTACTGGACGTCCGGCGCGGAGAACAATTAACGAGATAATGAGAAACTGACGAAACGAGTTGCTTACTTCTAACAGCTTTTTCACAGAAAACTAGTTTTCGCATGTAAGCTCCCTATTCGTAGAACAGGTCACATATATTGATTTTTTAATTTAATTACTTTTAGGGAAAAATTAAAGCTTTATCGACCGGAATACAATTAGGCCCGTGTGATTTTCACTTTAGTTTCGATTCCCAATATATACCAGGCCACAAATTTTACACAAAATTCTTTATCTCCAAAGCTTTTAACTTCTTCTGGGTATTTAAGTCTTAAAGGGCTCAGATTTAATCATAGATTATTGTAACTTGATTGTCACATTATGCGCATTCATTTCCTGACAATAAAACTTTATGTGTTTTAGTTGCTCATTTGTGCCAGTGTTACAGTCACGTTTCCATCAATTACCTCAATACCTGCTCCCAATAGCAAATTACTGTAAATTGTGTAATAATAGGAATATGACACAGAGCATCACGGATTACGAATCTTAATCTCTGCTGCATGTATCGTACAACGACGGCCTCAACAGTCCTATAGATATGGTTTAAAAACAATTAATGATTTTGAGGGAGAATATTTTGCAGGAGGAAAATAAATATTTTGTTTGGTATCGTGTTTTATGGAAGTAAGGTCCTTTAATGTAGGCACTAGTAGAACATGAAGATTAAGTGTAATGTCGTTATAACCAAACTGAATCCGTTTTAGACAATTTTGATCTAAACTAGGCCACAGCCATTCAGACCTCCGTCTAGACCACATATACGATATTAATGTAAGCACATTTTCCCATTAAATTTCAGGAAGTTATATCTATAGTCCCTCAGAGTAGGACCCGAAATTTAACTCTTTATCCGCAGAGTTTTTGAGAAGGTTTTTCATGGAAAATTACTCAATAATATTTCATCACCGAAAGAAACGAAAGATTATCAGAGTAGGGTATGAACCCACATTCTGAAGAACTAGAGTCACGGGCACTAATCATTGTGCCACTAACAGATTAATATGCGTGTCCGAAATCACCATACAAGCTGAAAATATTTAGTTTGAAAATCATTGTATAAAATAAATGTCATTAAGAGGTCTTAATTTCTCAAACGGCTGTTAAATAACACTCGGTAGTAATGGCAAATACGACTTCAAATCGTTACAACAATTCTTCTTACTCAAACTATTAATAACCATTTTAATTTATACAGTTAACAGTTGTTAAAATATTTTACAAACTTCAGCAGTATATAAAATGAATCTACTAAACTAATACTGATTGCCCCAAATTTAACAAATAATTTCTGAAATGTTCTGTATAAAATATTTATGATTTGAAGTAATAAAATCAACTCGTTTACCTTTCCAATTGATGTAAAGGGTGTCTTAGTGTAAGAATACACTCTTTCATGTTCACGTAGTTTTTGATATAGTTGTGATTTTCTTATTGGATTGTAAAGAAGACATGTTCCGATTATGTATGGAATCAAATACACGCCAAATGGCCCCCACGGCTCTGATTACATGCCATTACCCTTTTTTGATGAAATTTTCCATAACTTTTCACAGATATATGGCTGTATCTCACCGATGACGCGGTGGATCTCGGATTTGAGCTCAGGAATTGTTTCCGATTTATTGCCGTAAACCCGAAATTTCACAAAACCCCAAAGAAAGAAATCGCATAACGCTAAATAGCATGACTTCGGTTGAGTATTCCACCTTAGCGACTTCGGTTGACTGTTCGACCTTAGCGACTTCGGTTGACTACTCCACCATAGTGACTTCGGTCGACTATTCCATTATATCGACTTCGGTCGACTATTCCACAATACCGATTTAGGTTGACAATTCGACCACAGCGGCTTAGTCTGACTATTCCACCATAGCGACATCGGTTAACTATTCCACCATTGCGACTTCGGTAGACTATTCCACCATTGCTACTTCAGTCGACTATTTCACTATAACGATTTCGGTCGGCTTTTCCACCATAGCGGTTTAGGTTGACTATACCGCCATAGCGATTTCGATTGACTATTTCACCATAGCGGCTTAAGTTAACTATTCCACCACAGCGACTTCGATTGACTTTTCCACCACAGCGGCTTGGGTTGACTATTGCACCATTGCAACTTCAGTCGATTATTCCACCATAGGAACTTTGGTTGACTATTCCACTGTTGCGACTTCGGTTGACTATTGCACCATAGCGTCAACTTCGGATGACGATTCCACCATAGCGTTTCAGTTGACTATTCCAGCATAGCGACTTCCGCTGACTGTTCCACCAAAGCGGCTTAAGCTGACTATTCTATCATAGCGACTTCGGTTGACTATTCCACCACAGCAGCTACGGCTGACTATTCCACCACAGCAGCTTCGGCTGCCTATTCCACCATAGCGTCTTCGGCTGTCTATTCCAACATAGCGAATTCTGCTGACTCTTCCAAGAATTCCTGTTGTCAACCAATGTAAATCCGATTCCCGATACAGTTCTGGCCATCCGAATATAAGACGCCAGTAGTCAAAGACGAACTGAATCGGTCTTGAGTCGTTCTCAGCTAATCCAATCCCAATTCACTACGTGTGCCACACACCATGTTCTTGATTATCTGAAATCGATTGACCGAACACAGAGAGTGTTCCCAAACCATTCCCATAAAGGTGTTCTCAAATGTTACAAAGTACTTTTGTGTTCCCAGACCGAACCCAAACGAGAGTTCTAAAAACATTCGCAGAAGTGTATTCTCAACTGTTCCTAGAAGAGTGCTCTCAGACCAAATTCAAAGGCGTGTTTACAAACAATTCCCAGAAGGGTATTCTCAGCCATTCTCAGAGGAGTAACGTCAACGTCAATTCTCAACTGTTCCTGGAAGGGTGCTCTCAGACCAAATCGAAAGCAGTGTTTATAAACAATTCCCAGAAGGGTATTCTCAGCCGTTCCCAGAGGAGTAACGTCAACCGTTCCCAGAAGAGTGTTATCAATGAGGGTACTAGTTGATGGTGTTTATTTAAATTAAATTATTTTGTATATAAGAAAACCAATAAAGCATCTGAATTCAAGCCCCAGAGAAGGGTAAACCATTCTGTTCCAACTTCGAAAAGTTTCGTGGATCCCAACGAAAAATCCTGGATATGACTGAGCTTACCTGAGCCTTTGACAAACCCACGTTGCATGCTAATTCGCGACATACAATGATAAATACATGAAAAATCGGAACAAATATGGTTGAGTGAGACTAAAAAATGGTGCCGTAAAAAAATCATTACATGAGGTTTGAGTACCATATCGACCAAAAGTCAAAACAATTTCTTTTTTCAAAAATACATTAGGAATAGAAACTTTAACGGACGGTAGGGGTTTAAACTCATCGGCTCGTGATACCAAAATCAAGATACCAATTTCCAACAAAAACCAACCATTTTTCAATTAGAAAAATGTTCATGACTTGTAAGCTTTTAGTATGAATTTCTCATACATTAACCAAAAACTAAAAAAAAATCGGTCATAAAAACTCAAATTCAAAGAAAAGTTTTTTTGTAAGAAATAGGAATCTTTTTTCGAATTGGTCCTTTTTTTGAAGAATAGGTTAATTTTTAAGAGTAGGTACTTATCTAAAGAAAAGCTATTTTATTTCACAAAAAGTTACTCTTTAAAGAAAATGTAGTTTTTTAAGATACGGCAATTTGTTGTAAGAAAATCTACTTTTTAAGAAAAGGTACTTATTTATAAAAAATTACTTTTTTTAAGAAAATGTACTTTATATAGGAAAAGTTAAATTTTTTAAGCAAAGGTACTTCTTTAAGATAAGGTTTTTTTTTAAATATTTTTATTTGTTAGTTAGTTTTATTTATGTTTTGAGAAAATTTTTTTTTTTTTGCTTTTTACTTTAATTTTTACTCTTTTAAGAAAATTTTCTTTTCTTTAAATTTGGTTCACCTTGGCTTTTCAAAATTTACTTTATATTGGGTTCAAAACTACAATATATACTAAATATTGGTTACAGGCTCCACCTAGAAAGCTTCCCATTAAACCAGAAATTTGCCAACATATGTTAGTCTAGACACAAACCAAAAGTAAACAATATATTTGATAATACTGGGTTGTAGCATAATAGTGTTGGAAATTTTTTTTTTTTCATTTAGCCCCCATCCCGCAACGTGCGATATGAAACTTCATTCCAACAAGGTTCTGACAACGAATTCTATACGTGAATTGGCGTTTTGAAAGTTTACGTCGGAGTTTTTTTTTCTGAGGGGGTTGAAATATTCCCCTTTTTGCACATTCTTATGAGGTATCGACATAGGAAACCAAGTAAACCTTGCATTTTAGGTATAGGATTTGTTAAGCAATCTTATGTAAAAATTTATTAGAAACATTTTTGGGGAATACCTTAACCCTCTAACGCCTCAATATATGACTATTTGTGGAAAAGAGTAACACCACCCCTAAACCAGAGGTGCAACGGATTAAAGTGTACCACAAAAAATTTCCTCATAAAATTCTACTATAAGTTTCTTAACACACCAATGCCCAAAACTCAACTTGAATGTAGAAAATAAGTCAAAACTTTAAATCCATTTAAGGGTTAATTTCGTACTTATTCCGAGTTGGCGCTAAACTGTCCCACAAAACTGTATTTTAGGAGGTTAGTGTGTTTTGAAAAAATATTCTACGTAAAATTTCACTATAAGTCTCCGAACAACAGAAAGCTGTAGCTTCATATCTATAATTAAAAAATAAGAGAAAATATTGTAATTTATTCACATTGCGCTAATTTGGGGAGACATTCCTCGTCAGCTGCACTTTTGATGATAAGATCCATTGGCCTGCAACAAAAAACTATGAAGAAGCAAAATCAAAACAAAACTCAAAATCAGCCAGCCGACTACTGACTCAATTACCAGTTCGAATTGCATTACATGTGGAGCAATTCACGTGAACTGGTGGCCGTTTTTTCGAAAACTTTTTCATATTTTGGCTTAACTGTACTTGTAGCAGGCATTAAAGATCTAGACATGGAATCAATCTAGAAGTACTAAGAGACGGGACAATAGGAATTTTTTTTTAACTGGCCATAAATCTCTTACATGTAAATTACATGTACGAAATTACCCTTAAATGGATTTTAAGTTTTGACTTATTTTTGGCATTCAAGTTGAGTTTTGAGCTTTGGTGTGTTAAGAAACTTATAGTAGAATTTTATGAGGAAAATGTTTTTAGTACATTTTAACCCCTGATTTAGGGGTGTTTCTTATCCTTTTCCACAAAAAGAACTAAAAACTAAAAAGACCCATATATTGTGGCGGGGTTTCCACAAAAAGAACTAAAACGACCCACATATTGAGGAGGGTTAAAGTATTCCAGAAAAATGTTTCTCGTAAATTTGTATATAAAATTGCTGAACACATCCTATGACTAAAATGTAAGGATAACATGGTTTCCTCTGCCGATTCATCATAAAAATCTGCAAAAGATAGAAAATTCCACACCCCCTTAAAAAAATTCAGACGCAAACTTTCAAAACGCCGATATACATACATATTTTTTTACTCCCTCTACCAGAATCCATTGTCAGAACCTTGTTACAAGGCTCATCAATAAGTCCGCGACTTTTCAAACTTCCCTCGTAGTTATATGAAATGCAACACTAATTCCATCAAGTACCACCTACCACCTGTTAACAGACCACTGTCAAATTTTGAGCAAGTTCCGTCATTTACTTTGCGTTTAACAGCTGTTCAAAACATGCAACCTGGTACATTTTTTTAAAAATGGCAAAAAGTGAATTTCGAGTGCTCATTAAACATTATTTTTTTCGAAGAAACCCCGTCAATCAAACCAAGGAAAAGCTTGATAAATACTATGGGGACTCTGCACCGTCGATTTCAATGGTAAAAAAGTGGTTTAGTGACTTTCGTTGTGGTCGCACAAGTACAAATGACGCTGAACGTTCTGGACGGCCAACTGAGGTCAATACACCCGAAAATGTAGAAAAAATACACGATATGGTTTTGGCCAATCGAAGAGTAAAAGTGGGTGAGATTGTTGATGCCATAGGCATTACATATGGCAGTGTGATTACGATTTTGAATGATCAGTTGACCATATACATACGTAATCGTGGGACAACTTCAAAGGATTTTTTGGAGTTGTTTAATCGCAATTCCAAGGAGATTTTGCGGCGTTTTGTAACTGTGAATGAAACATGTATCATGGATCTAAACAATGGGTTTCTCCGGGTGAACCGGCTCCGAAAAGGGGTAAGGTAAGTTTGTCGGCCAATAAGGTGGTGGCAACAGTTTTTTGGGATGCACGTGGAATAATCCACATCATTTATCTTCAAAAAGGAAACACAGTAAATGACGAACATTATGCCAACGTATTGGACCGATTTAACGAGGATGTAAAAAAAACGATCCCAGATGGCCAAGAAAAAAGTTATTTTTCATCAAGATAATGCACGGGTGCACACGTGTGTAGTCTCAATGGCAAAATTTCATGAATTGGGCTACATATTGGTACCTCATCCCACATATTCTCCGGATTTAGCACTCAGTGACTATTTCCTATTTCCAAACCTAAAGAACTAGCACGGTGGAAGGAGATTTAGCTCCAACGATGAAATTATTGATCAAACAAATGCCTATTTTATGGACCTCAAAAAATCGTATTTTTTGGAAGGGGTACAAAAATTGGAGAAACGTTGGACTAAGTGTATTGAGCTAAAAGGAGATTATGTTTTAAAATAATTTTTTTTTTAGTCACGGACTTATTGATCCGCCCTTATTTTCGAAAACTATCATTTTGTTTCACTGTGTGATATACGACAATTTTATCTTGAAATATTAACCCTCGTATACAATTTACTTAGGTACCCTTAATATTGTAAAGAAGTTACTATAACAAGTACATTTACCTTTAATTAAGTAAAGTTTTCTATTACTCTATTATACCCAACCACCCCACAAAATAATTCAATATAAATGCAAACAAATAACAAATGTATGTATTATTTAATTTGTGTGGATAGAGCCAACACAGAACAAACAATCCTCCATCATCAAATCTTTAACAAATCAACAAAATTGTCCTGAATTTAGTCCAAACTTGCAAACTGATGATACACAGAAGTGAATGGAAGAAATTGCAAGTATATAGAAAGAAAATCAGCAACATCATCATATTCAAGGGAAAACAACTAACTAGGGAAAACTAATAATAACAATTTATCTAATAAAGGCTAAGCAACAAAAACGAATGAGGGGAAGAAAATGTTGAAATATCTATGTTGTTAACTGAGTAAGACTAAAGGAGTTCAATAGTCGAGTACTTGAGTCCTTCGAGTAAACAACTTGTGCAATTTCGTAGTCCATAACTTTTCATCACTCCAAAGTTGAACCATTCAATTATGTTATATTTTATTTTTTTGGTAGTCCCTGTTCGTTTGTTCATATTTGTTGGATTTTACTCAGATTTTTTTGCTGATGAATATTAGTTTTTTTCTTGATTCCTAATGGTGTTAAAGCATGTGTCGTTTTCCACATACACTTTCAGGTTTTTGTGGTTCTTTAAGTTCGACTTTTTACTCGTTCTCATGTAAGCAAATAACCACAGGAGAATTTGGTTTACAATATAAATGTTGGTGTTGTGCCAGGAACGCCTTTGATGTTGTTTTATTTAAATTACATTTTATATGGTCACATGGGCTTTTTAATATGGGCAATTATTTTTCATACACTGCATCACACAGTGGTAAAAAGGTTAATGATGATATTTGTAACATAGAGAGGTGTGAGACGTAGACCTATTACAATACAACGGGACCGCACCAATTGTGCTACAATAGGAAATTCAAATAAATTTTTGTTTTAAATAATGTATTTCATTTACTTCTGGAACGAAGTTCCTTATCGCACGTTGCGGAATGGGGACTAAATGAAAAAAAATTAAACAACTTTTTTTAACACTATTATGCAACAACCCACTATTATCAACCATATTGGGTGCTTTTGCTTTCGTTTGTGTCTAGTCTAACATATGTTGGGAAATTTCTTGTTTAATGGGAAGTTTTCTAGGTGGAGCCTGTAACTAATAGTTAGTATGTATTATAGTTTTGAACCCAATGAAAAGTAAATTTATAAAAGTCAAAATAAAAGAAGTTTAAAAAAGGAACATTTCCTTAAATAAGTGCCGTTTCTTAAAACACGTAAATTTTCTCCAAAAAATACCTATTCATATTCTTAAACAAAATACCTTTTAATTTTATTAATCAAGCTCGGGGCCATTCTATATCACTATTAATAGAAATATAGTTTTCAAAAAAGGAGTTTTGTAAATGTATTCCTATTATTCCTGGCAAACTGTATAGCTATTTCAGCCAGCATACTTAGCGTAAACAGCATACTTACTTACTTACTTATCCGGTCTCGAACAACCCGAGGGGTCAGGGATCTTACAAAACGAAGATAACATATTTCCCCAACAAGTTCGATCTTTTGTCTTATCTCTGCAGTTGGCAATACCAAGTGTACGCAGGGATTCGTCAACCTGATCCTTCCAGCGGTGTCTTGGTCTTCCTATTTTTCGAATTCCTTCGAGTTCGGTTTCGAAAACCCTTCGCGCTGGTTCGTCTTCATCCATTCTACTGACATGGCCTAGCCAGAGTAATCGTCTTATTTTGATCCGCTTAACTATATCAATGTCGGGATATAACTCATACACCTCATGGTGCATGCGTCGCCGATACTCGCCGTTGTGCACTATACGGCCATATGCTTGATAGAACCTTATATGTATGGATAAAAGGCTTATTCCACGGTAGTTGCCACAGAGACTCGGGTCGGGTACTATATGGGACGTAGTACACTGAGACTCCAATCGCCGGGCATGTATTCATCTAACCAAATTTTGCTAATAAGCTCATCGCTGTCAGCCTTAAATAGCTCGCCGGCAATCCATCGGCTCCTGCGGCTCTGTTGTTCTTAAGCCGGGCAATAGCTCTTCTGACCACGTCTTGGTTAGGAGGAGGGCAATCGACGCCGTCGTCCAAATTGTGATCGATTGTCCCATCGTCATTGGATATCTCAGATACCAGTAGCGCGGAGAAATGATCTCTACAAATTCCCAACATACTCTGTACATCTACGATGAGATTTCCGTCCTTGTCTTTACAGAAGGGGGTCGTGAACCATGTCCATTAGTCCGGATTTTGAGTTTTTGGTAGAATTTTCGGGCTTCGTTCTTCCTTCTGTATGTCTCAATTTTCTCACTCTCGCGCATTCTCCACTGCCGTTTCTTACGCCTAAAGAGACGGTTTACCGCCTTTCTTTTTTCCCTATACCGCTCAGTCGCTGCTTGCATTGCAACTGACTGAAGCATTACCATACGTGCAACGTTTTTTTCATCATTTGCAGTGCGACACTCTTCATCGTACCATGGTTTGTTGCGATGTGGTTTTCAAAACCAATAACGTTGTTCCGGCACTTTTTATAGAGTTGAAAATGGGCTTCCACTACGCTTCAGGATCGTCGTCGGGAGGGTGTCAAAAGTTGCGAGAGCTTATTGAGTAGGCGGTGGCCACCTCTAGTAATTGCAGCTTTCCGATGTGTAGCTTTCTCTTCGTCTGATTTCGTACAATTTTCGCTCTTCTTAATCTTGTGCCAACTTTTGCTGCTACCACATAGTGATCAGAATCGATGTTAGCGCCTCTGATCACTCGTACGTCCAACCATATTCTTGGCCACGACAAAGTCAATCAGTCTTATACCGTTGTAGGAACTGTCAGCATGTAGACTGAAATTGCCAATAGTTGGATGAAACACATTCTCCCTGCCTACTTTAGCATTAAAATCTCCTAGTACAATCTTAATGTCATGGCCAGGGCAGCGGTCATACGTTCCCTCTAGGAGCTCATAGAATATGTATTTGGCATCATCATCTTTCTCTTCTTTCGGGGCATGCACACAAATTAGGGATATATAAAAATATTTCGCTTTTATGCGAATGGTGGCTATACGTTCACTCACAGGATTGAACCTAGAGACTAGATGTCGCAGTCTTTTGCCAACTGCAAATCCGCAACCAAATTCATGTTTTTTTCTTATGACAACTGTAGCATACGTCTCAGTTTCTTTTTCTTTTGCAGCCATGTCCTGTCCATCGCATTTCGTGGAGAGCCTTATAACTTTCAAGGACATCAGCCAATGGGACACTTGCACTGGACCTAATTAAAGTTCTCACACACCAGGTGCATATCCGTAAGTCGTGGTCCTTATAACGTTTGCGGGGGTCGTCAGCAAATAGGGGTTGTTTATGTTTTCTTTTTCGTTTCTGTATATTCACTGTCATTACGAACGGTGGCGGGAGGCAAACCCAATCCACCGGGTTCTTGCATTTTATATACTGGCAGGATATTTGATTGCAGCCGCCCATTATGGATCAGACGCTGACCAGGATGCAATATGTCGAACGTGGATTTTCTTCGTTTGGCTTCAATCCGCCGTTGGCCCATATGCTGGGATCATCCGCCTTCTAAGGACAAAAGAATATGCCCGATAGTTTGATGAGTTTCAGTGACATCAGTCACCTACTAAACCTGAGACTTATCAGTGATCGCATAACCAATCAGGCTGCTCATTCGTTTCGCCTTTTCACTTTAGCTAGCTAACGGAGGTTTCCAAAAAAGGCACTGCCCAGGACATATTGCGCGGAAGTAGTGAACTGCTAGGACTGCTGAATGAAGGAAATATTTCTGGCCACTCCCAACTGAATGGCTATCAGAAACTTTCCACCTCCACGGACAGTCCCATGACTTCTTCATAGTACCCAAAACACCAAGTTTTCACAGAATCCCTGTCCCTTCGGAAAACATCGCACTTTTTAGTATCTAAAAATTTTCCATCATGAAAATCAATACATATTCTATTGGCCATCAAGACAAATCATCAACTCCCTTCTCCACAGTGTTTTAGCTTATTAAGAATTGTTTCAAAAACTTTTTTTAAAACGCAAAAGGTTCATGCAATACTTCACCCTAAACATTAATATTCACAAGTTTCTTGTCTATGCTGTATTTCATTGTTTGCCAGTGGTAGATATTACAGGAAAGTGTTAATTCAAAAATCCGTTTTTGTAATAAAAATAGATGTCTTCAGAATAGAATTTGATTTTATCCAAGTTCTAAGAAAATTGTTAATCCACTGAAGTCGCATGTAGGAAGGTAAAAAAAAGAATAATATTAAAACAAAAATGTAGCGTGTGGTCGTTTATATCTTAAATAATTTAAATTTCCTTATACCTACATTATAAATTAAAATATCATTAAATCATTTTACTTTTAGAATACACAATATATTTTGCATCAATTGCCACAAAGAAACGCCAAGAAAATGTCACCAAACTCAAGAAAATGAATAAAGAAAAACAAAATTTGTCTAAAGACATGACAACCGAGTTTAGCACATATTTGCACAATAATGTTCAACAACACCTCGATAGGTAGGAGGAAGAATTGGCGTGGCGCTTCTAAGAAATAAACTCATTTAATTTAATTATCTTGAAAAACAAATTTCCGTTGGGTGGAAAAGAAACCCTTAATAAACAAAAGTAATACTTTTCCAGGAAAATTCGAAATCATTTACATTATCTTAAAAGCAACACTCAAAAACATTAAACCACTCAACAACCAACCCATTGCCAAGACCACAAAAATCTCAAGCAGAATATAACGGAATATAACAACTGAACAGGACTAGAGTACAGCGAGTGATACAATCGAAAGGACAGAATAATGGTATAATTATTATTTTACAATTACGAACTTTTAGTGGCACAAAAACACAGCGCAAGATAAACGATACTTGTTCGTTGTAATTTGATTGTGACACAATTTAAGGACGATTGTCTCACATTAAGGAGGTATCAAGGTATCCCACCCAACACCAACCCACAACTACCATTTGTAAGCCTTAACAAAGGCACCAACTTTGTACTTCCGTTGCCGGGAAAACTGTTTCTTATAATTGTAGTCTTAACGAAATTTGTGTCTGTTGTAGGCATTTGACAGTTTACGAACGTTGATTGTTATGGGTGCTAAAACTTGCATTGACATTAACAAGAGCTTTAGAAAACTTTTAATTTAAGTGCAAATTTAATTATTAACAAATGTTGAAAGGCTTGAAGTTAAATTATTATGTCCTCAGAATATAGAACAAAAATAAAACAGACAATTTGTAGTACAGTTGTTCATTGTTTGAATTTTAATATTTTACAAAATTTAAATTAAACTTAATCGAGCAATTATTACAATTTAGCATTCAATCCGAAATATTTACTTCATATTAAAACCAATAACTTATGTAGTAAAATTATATTTATTTGTTCAAATTTTGTACTCACCCAAGCTCAAATCATAGGCGCAAATATAATCGGATGTTGTAAATTGATACGTTAATGTTGATTTCCCAACACCGGATGCTCCCAGCATGGCAATTTTATAAACGGGAATTTGAGCCTTACCACCAACACCACCGGCATTGGGTATACTGACGCCTCCGGCACCACTTCCAATGCCGCTTGTTGCATTCGTTTTATCCATGTCGAATAAAATATCACCAGATGTACGAGAAGCATTGCTGAGAAGAGAAACACACGAGGAAAATATAAAGTCATTTAGAAAATGTTTTCAATTCTATTAAAAATTTATAAGGAAATTAAGGAGAAATATGTTAAATGTACATGAGAGTTTTATCGCATTGCAATTCCTGGAAGTGAAATGTTATAGTTAACTAATATCGGGTATTTCAGTAAGGGCACTACAAAAGTTTTTTTTAAATAAAACAAAACCGGTTTTAGATACCAATGAAATTCTTTATTCCTGTGAAAGTACGTTCGATGCCATTATGTATGGAACTCGATTTCTTTTGCATGGCCACCACGGGCACGGTTGCAGAAGTCCAGACGCTGAACCCAATTTTCGACGGTTTTCAAGCATAAATCGGCCGATACTGCTGCAATTTCACGTTCGATATTCGTACGAAGTTCATCAATCGTCGCTGGTTTGTTGACATAGACCATAGACTTGACGTAGCCCCACAGGAAATAATCTAACGGCGTCAAATTGAACGACCGAGGCGGCCAATCGACTGGGCCATTTCGTGAGATAACACGTTCACCAAACTTGGTTTCCAATAAATTGATTGTGGCATTCGATGTGTGGCTTGTGGTGCCGTCCTGTTGGAACCACATGTCCTCCAAGTCCATATTATCTAATTGGGGCCAAAAATATTCGGTTATCATTGAACGGTAGCGATTCGCATTCACAGTAATGTGTCGGTCTTGATCATCACGGAAGAAGTACGGCCCAATGGCGCCGCCGGCCCATAAACCGCACCAAACCGTAATTTTTTCGGGATGCTATGATGACTCATGGATTACGTGTGGATTGCTGTCTGACCAATAACGCATATTTTGCCTATTGACGAAGACATTCAGCCAGAAATGAGCCTCATCGCTGAAGATGATTTTCCGATGAAAATCCGAATCATTTTCAAGTTGTTGCTCAGCCCAATTCAAGCGACTTCAGTTCTTGCGTCAATTTGATCCTGTAAGGATTTAGGCCAAGATGTTTTCGCCACAACGACGTCACAGAGATGCCCAACGCTTGAGAACGATATGTGTGAGACACATTTGGGCTTTCTTGAACTGAAGCCTCAGAGGCAGCAATATTCTCGACACTACGGGCACTTCTTTGTCTCACTGGCACGAGAACATTTTGTACTGTGCCCGTGGATTCAAATTTTTCCACTAGACGCTCAATTGTTGATCTGGTAGGACGATTATTATCATAAATTGGACGTAGCGCTCTTAAAGTTGAGGCCACTGACTCCAAATTTCGGTAGTAAATTTTAATAATTTCGACTCGTTGTTGGCTCATATATCTTTCAATGATGAAATGACAAATGGCAAAATGTCAAAAGAGCGGGAAAAAATATGGCGTCGTTTGAGGTCCCTATCGATTTACTTTTGTAGCGTCTCTGTTGAAAAACCCTTTATTATAACGCATATGAGGGAAAAGTAGTCAACAACATATCGCACGCTAACCACAAAAGAGCAAGAACGTAAATTTTACAAATTGCCAGTAAGGGCGAAACCCCTATTTTGCTGAGTTAAAATATACACGAAAATTCGCAATACTAGACAAATTAATAAAGGACTTTTACCACAAAAGGAAAGAGAAAGTTATGAAAGATTTTACAGAGCTGGATATGGTCGTTGATTGTTGTTTTTAAGCAAAAAATTTTAATTTTCAGATTTGGCTTTTTGTTAGTTAAAAAAAAAATGGTCTCCAATTATATCCCATGAGGGAATGTACATTAGATCGACTCGTATTGTAGAGTGGGGAAAAAAGTGTTGTGTGTCCACCTTTGAAAATGTACCTGGATTTGTTTTATAATGGTTCCCAAAATATTTCGTGTCTAGCATTAAGATCCCGTGAGTTGGACCGTTTTTAAAAAATTAATTTCTTTAGATTTTCAACGAATTTTGTGTTTTAGCTAAATGCAATGTATACACTATTGTTATCACATGAAAGGGTTTTTATGGCGCGTCCAATGGTATATAAAACACAGAGGGCGGATCAAAAGGTCCGTGACTTTCGAACTTTCCTCGTAGTTATATGAAATGGTTTCACTGCTCCCATCAAGTACCACCTGTTAATAGACTACTGTCAAATTATGCGCAAAAGTTCCGTCATTTACTTTGCGTTTAACAGCTGTTCAAAACATACAAGCTCGTGCATTTTTTTTTAATGGAAAAAAGGGAATTTCAAGTGGTCATTAAACATTACCTTTTTGCGAAAAAAAACAGTCAATCAAACAAAGGAAAAGCTTGATAAGTACTATGGGGACTCTGCACCATCGATTTCAATGGTAAAAAGTGGTTTACTGACTATCGTTGTGGTCGCACAAGTAGAAATGGCGCTGAACGTTCTGGACGGCCATTTGAGGTCCATACACCCGAAAATGTCGAAAAATCCACGATATGGTATTGGCCGATCGAAGCGTAAAAGTGAGCAAGATTGTTGATGCCATCGTCATTACATATGGCAGTGTGGTTTCGATTTTAAATCATCAGTTGGGTTTAAGAAAGCTGTGTGCAAGATGGGTGCCGCGTTTGCTCCCAATTGACCATATACGTAATCGTGTGACAACTTCAAAAGATTGTTTGTAGTTGTTTAACCGCAATTCGAATGAGTTTTTGCGGCGTTTTGTAACTGTAACAGCAATGTAACATGGATCCATTACAAAACTCCGGAGAGCAGTCTAAACAATGTGTTTCTCCGGGTGAACCGGCTCCGAAGAAGGCCAAGGTAAGTTTGTCGGCCAATATGGTGATGGAAAGAGTTTTTTGTGGTGCACCCGGGATAATCCACATCGATTGTCTTCAAAAGGGAAAAACATTAAACGGCGAATATTATGCCAACTTATTGGACCGATTGATCGAGGATTTAAAAAAAACGACCTCATATGGCCAAGAAAAAAGTTATATTTCATCAAGATAATGCACGGGTGCACACGGCAAAATTCCATAAATTGGGCTACGAATTGGTACCTTATCCGCCATATTCTCCGGATTTAGCCCCCAGTGAATATTTCCTATTTCCAAACCTAAAGAAATGGCTCGGCGGAAAGAGATTTAGCACCAACGATGAAATTATTGATCAAACAAATGCCTATTTTATGGACTTCGAAAAATTCCTATTTTTTGGAAGAGCTAAAAAATTGGAGAAACGTTGGACTAAGTGTATTGACCTAAAAGGTGATTATGTTGAAAAAATGTACATACATATGTATATTAGGGTGGACCTTGTGTCGATATTTTGGTAGATGAGGGCTCTATTCCGTGCCTTTTTGAAAAAAAATGACAATGCCGAAAAAAAAAATTTAAAAAAAAAAACATTAGGGGTTGCGCACGAGCCGAGAAAAAGGTCCATTTTGCCAAAATTAGGGGGGAAATTGCCATAGGTCATCAGGGGTCACCCCTAGGGGGCAAAATATATGACCGACCCCCATTAACTTTTCATCCCCAACATCTTTTCCGAACAAACTTACCCTCTATCTCCACTCCTTGAGGGACTCCCCATACAAAAATACTGAAAATCTATGTATTTACAGTTGCACAATATCGAGATTTTTTTGATTTTTTTTGATTTTTTTACAGAAATTCCACCAATATTCAAGAGTGGTCATTGTTTGGAAAGTCTTGAAAAATTTGAAACGCACACGTGCTGAATCAGGTACATAGGCACCCTTAGCAGATGCCCCCATTCATCAGTACCTGGCAGTAAAATATTGCAAAATACGTAGTAGTTATAAATAGCAGTTCATTCATCGATTGTTGTCATTCAACAAGTGCCGACGACCGCGAAAAGTAAATTGATTTTTCTCCCGTTTTTTAAAAGTTAAGATGACAACACGACTTAGATCGCGCGACGATATTTTTTTGATTGGTTATCCAAGCATGAATATTACGGGGAACAAATTACCGTCGAAGAAGCAAGTGCTAAGAATGCATTTCTTCAACATTCGCAAACGAAACATGTCGAAGAAAAATAGTGCGGTTATAGTCGCGGACGCAGTGATGATTTGTTGGCGCCAAGCAGCTATTCCGACGAAAGCCAGAGGAGATGTTACAAGAAAAATAGCTGCGCTGCACGATGAGTGGGATGCTTTAAGAAAGTCATCTCACAGAAAGACTGAGTCCACTAGAGAAAAAGAGAATACGTTTTCTGATAACTTGGATAATCTTTTCGACATCGCACACGCCAACGCCCTTGAGAAAATGACAAATACCGAAGACATTGAGTTTCTGCTAAAGCAAAGAGAAGATGGCCGGCCAGGAACTATGGGAGTTGTGGACGCTACTGATACTCGAACGAGGAAAAGAAAAGCTGAGCGCGAAGAACAAGAAGAGTTGCGACGCAAACGTGCAACGGAATCTAGTAGAGATCGGTTCGCTAAAGGCGGTAAGCTATTTCGCGCTTTGTGTGTTCGTCCAATGTTTATATTCAAATGAAATTCGTTCAATTGCAGTGGTTAAATTTTCAAGCAGTGATTCAAGCGATGATAATGGGAGACAGGACGAAAACTTCCCGGCAGAAGCTGGCCCGTCAAATGTTGGTGACAGAAGAGGTTACAAACAATGTTTTACTGAACGAGTCCTATCAGCTTTGGACAAGTGCAAAGTGACTGACCGAGACGCGGTCGGCATTATGATAGCGGCGGCAGAAGCATTTGGACGCGATCCTCAACAATACACAATAAACCGTACGTCGCTTCGGAGATGTCGGCGTTCAAATCGAGAGAACATGCTGAGTTATGTGAAAGACAATCCAGAAGTAAGATCGCATAGATTTATTTGCTCTCATTCAGAATTCTTATTCTTCAACGCGTTTCATTCATCTCCAGCTTGTCGCAGCTAAATCCTTCGTAGTCCATTGGGATGGCAAAATGCTTTTGGATTTTGTGGGTACAAAGAAGGTGGACCATCTACCGGTAATTGTCTCGTACGGAGAAAAAGAACAACTTCTTGGAGTTCCCAAAGTAGAAGATGGGAAAGGAAAAGGCCGGAGAATAGCACATGCCGTTTATCAACTGTTGGCATCTTGGCATATGACACATCGAATACAAGGACTTTCTTTCGACACGACATCAACGAACAGTGGCCCATTCTCCGGAGCCGCAGTTGCTCTTGAGCGGCTGTTGGAGAGAGAAATCTTATATTTACCTTGCAGACACCACGTATACGAACTGGTGCTAAGGGAAGTTTTTGAGACAAAAATGGGAAAGACCAGTGCACCAGGCGTTCCTTGCTTTGACCGTTTCAAACAGGAATGGGACGCTGTAAAGGTTAAACCATTCCATTCTGGCTTGATAGACGATCAAGTCGTCAGAAAAATTCCTGTGGCAATGCAAGTCGGCATAAAGAAGTTTTGCTTAGATCAATTGAAGGAGAAACACCCTCGCGATGACTACAAAGAAATGCTACAATTAATTCTTTTGTTTCTGGGTGAAAAACTTGAGAATTACCATTTCCGACCTCCAGGACCCGTTTCCCATGCTCGATGGATGGCAAAAGCCATTTACAGCCTCAAGATGTTTTTGTTTCGGAGAACTTTTCACTTATCTGTATGTGAATTGAATGGTATTCGACACGTTTGTATTTTTGTGGTGCGACTTTACGTCAAGGCATGGTTTGGTTCTTCTCGAGCAGCTGAGGCGCCGAATCAAGATTGGAAGTATTTGAAGGACATCGTCGAGTACAAGTCCGTTGACCAGGATTTATCTCGGGTAATGATAAAGAAATTTATCGGTCACCTATGGTATCTCGCCGATGAGCACATAGACCTTGCCTTTTTCGATGACAAGGTTTCAAATGAGTTGAAGGCCAAAATGGCCCAAGCATTGCTAGAAAATGAGAATGACGAAGGTGAAGAAGATGAAGAAGACGAAAAAGGTGAAGAAGATGAAGAAGACGAAGAAGGTGAAGAAGATGAAGAAGACGAAGAAGGTGAAGAAGATGAAGAAGACGACCCGGTTCCCCCAGCTCCTCGTGTCGTAATCAAAAGCACCAGCGTTAAAAAAATCGAGGTGAAATTCAAAGATGTGAATGAGAAATTCTTGGCTAAAGACTTGAGCAACTTCGTCTCTCATAGTACCAAAAATTTATTTGTACGATTTGGAATATCGCAAGATTTCATTCTTGCAAATCCAGCAACCTGGAAATCTCGCGCAGACTATCAAGAAGGTCGTAGAATTGTAAATAACTTGCGCGTTGTGAACGACACTGCCGAAAGAGGAGTCAAAATGATCCAAGATTATAATAGAATACTGTGTCAAGGCGAAGAAGAGAAACAGTATTTACTACATGTTATCGATTCTTACGGCAAGAAATACCCATCAGCGAACAAAAATATGTTAATTTGACTATATTATATTAAGAGTGCTTAGTAGTACTACTCAATTACAGCTTCTTTTATTTTTGTATGGGGAGTCCCTCAAGGAGTGGAGATAGAGGGTAAGTTCGTTCGGAAAAGATGTTGGGGATGAAAAGTTAATGGGGGTCGGTCATATATTTTGCCCCCCTAGGGGTGACCCCTGATGACCTATGGTGTTTTTCGAAAATACTGAGCAACCTCCATTTTTGTATGGTGACCCCCCTAAGGGGAGGAGATAGGGGGTGGGTGTCTTGGGGGAAAATGTTGGCGGTAAAAAGTTAATGGGGGTCGGCCATACATTCTTCCCCCCTACGGGTGACCCCTGATGACCTATGGCAATTTCCCCCCTAATTTTGGCAAAGTGGACCTTTTTCTCGGCTCGTGCGCAACCCCTAATGTTTTTTTTTTTTAATTTTTTTTCGGCATTGTCATTTTTTTTCAAAAAGGCACGGAATAGAGCCCTCATCTACCAAAATATCGCAAAAATGTCATCTCAAGGTCCACCTTAATGTATATATGCGTTTCAGCGGTTTTTTATATGAAAAAAATATGAAAGACATTCATTGGCTAAAGCCTCGCTTAATATTTTTGCGTCTCAGAGTTATAGCAATTCTTTATTTTGGCGATTTTTTTATTTTGAAAATTTTAAAAAAAAAAAGTGGTCCATACGAATTGGACCACTTATGAAAAACATTAAGAAACTGCCGAAAAATTGGTTAGCTTACGATTGAAGTCTTCGTTTCCGAAATATAGTCATAATGACATTTTAGTGATTTTTTTATTCGAAAAATTTTAGTTGTAGCAAATTTTAAAAAAAAAGTAAGGCCGCAATAAAAACATCCATTGGTTGCAGCCTCAGATGGAGGTAAAAACTTTAATAAACCGCACCGTTTCCTAGTTATAGCATTTTTTGGCACGAAGTTCCTTATCGCACGTTACGAGATGACTGGTACGTAAAATAAGCTAATATCATAAACAACTTCAGTTTTAACACTATTATGCTACAATACTGCTACAAACAGTATTATTATTGGCCACTTTTACTTTGGTTTGTGTCTAGACTAACATATGTTGGGAAATTTCTTATTTAATTGGAATATTTCCAGATGGAGCCTGTAAGCAATATTTAGTGTATATTGTAGTTTTGAACCGAATCAAAAGTAAATTTAGAAAAGCCAAAGCGAAAGAAGTTTAAAAAACGAACATTTTCTTCAACAAGTGCCTTTTCTTAAATAAAATTTAATTTTCTCAAAAAAAATACCTATTCATATTCTTAAACAAGTGCCCTTTCCTTAAAAAATATCTTATCCTAAAGAAGTACCTTTGCTAAAAAAAGGTACAGTTTCTTACAAAAACTACCTTTTCTTAAACAACGTATTTTTTTATTAAAATAAGTACCTTTTCTTAAAAAGGTATATTTTTTTACAACAAATTGCCTTTCTAAAAAACAACCCTTTCTATAAAGAGTACCGTTTTCGTGAAATAAAATAACTTTTCTCGAGATATGTACCTAAAAGGACCAATTGTAAAAAAAATCCCATTTCTTAAAAAAAAATTTCTTCAGAAAAATACCTTCTCTTACCAAAAAATACCTTACCTTACAAAAATTCCTTTTCTTAAATTTAAAATGTAAAATTTCTTAAAAATAACATAATACCGTTCCTTTTCTTGAGATAAGTAGCCTTTCTGAAAATAAGTACATTTTCTTAAAAAATAAAATTTTCCTCAAATTTCCACTTCTTTAAAAAGTACCTGTTCTTAAAAAAAGTACTTCTTTGTAAAAAAAATCATACTCATGGCTTTTTCTTACAAAAAATACTTCTTCTTAAAAATAGTACAGTAACTTTTAAATGTATTACGTCTCTTTAAAAAATTACCTTTTCGGGATAATATAACACACATTCTTATAAAAAGGACCTAAAAATATCCCGAAAAGGGATGTGTCAGGACATGCTTAGACATCTTTTGCATGCCGTATATATTCCGTGGACGAGCCTTAATAAACCTTTCATACGATACTAATATTGTGAAATTTGTATTTAATTAAAGTACAAAATTCTTTGGAAAACTAAAAAAAAATATCTTTTTTAAAAATAGTCCAGCTCATGGGATCTTAATGGTAGACATGAAATATTTTGGGAACCATCATAAAACAAACCAAGGTACACTATGAGAGGTGAAGAGACCTAACTTTTTCTTGTGAGTCGGTCTAATGTGGACATATATCATAACATTCCATGAAGGGATTGGGGAGAGCTTCTGCGATCTATGCGCATTCCAGTTCTACACTCATTAATTTTCTAGTTACGGTGCGATATACAAATATTGAACCATACGTTCAATACTAAGACAAGCCTAGACCGATGAACCAAATTAAAGGTCTCACTCTTCTTGGCATCATATCCATGATACTCCACCATGCAACACAATTTTTCATCTAAAAGTGTCAATATAGTTTTTGGTGTCGTACCATCCACCAAACACGAAAATTAACATAAATAATTGTTGAACAGTTGTTAAAGAATTTTTTCTTAATTTTCTGCGAATTGTTTAAATTATGTATTTAGTTATATAGGGTTTTTCAACAGAGACGCTACAAAAGTATATCGATAGGGACAGCAAACGACGCCATATTTTTTCCTGCTCTTTTGACATTTTTCTTCAGTAAGGTTTGCCATTTCATCATGGATAGATATACGAGCCAACAACAAGTCGAAATTTTTAAAATTTACTACCGAAATTTGGAGTCAGTGGCCTCAACCTTAAGAGCGCTGCGTCCAATTTATGGTCGTCAGCGATGAGGCTCATTTCTTGCTCATGGCTTCGTCAATAAGCAAAATATGCGTTATTGGTCAGACAGCAATCCACACGTAATCCATGAGTCATCATTGCATCCCGAAAAAATTACGGTTTGGTGCGGTTTATGGGCCGGCGGCGTCATTGGGCCGTACTTCTGCCGTAATGATCAAGACCGGCACATTACTGTGAATGCAAATCGCTACCGTTCAATGATAACCGAATATTTTTGGCCCCAGTTGGATAATATGGACGTGGAGGACATGTGGTTCCAACAGGACGGCGCCACAAGCCACACAGCGAATGCCTGAATCAATTTATTGGAAACCAAGTTTGGTGAACATGTTATCTCACGAAATGGCCCAGTCGATTGGCCACCTCGGTCGTGCGATTTGACGCCGTTAGATTATTTCCTGTGGGGCTACGTCAAGTCTATGGTCCATGCCAACAAGCCAGCGACGATTGATGAACTTCGTGCGAATATCGAACGTGAAATTGCAGCAGTATCGGCCGATTTATGCTTGAAACCCGTCGAAAATTGGGTTCAACGCCTGGACTTCTGCAAGCGTGCCCGTGGTGGCCATGCAAAAGAAATCGAGTTCTATACATAATGGCATCGAACGTACTTTCACAGGAATAAAGAATTTCATTGGTATCTAAAACCGGTTTTGTTTTATTTAAAAAAACTTTTGTAGCGCTCTTATTGAAAAACCTATTATTTACACTCCTCAGGAAATAAATCACAGATATAGATGAAAAATATTTAAACAATTTTGATGTTGATTTATTTGCTTAAGTTTCTCTCAGAAATTTCTTAAATTCTTTAGACATATTGGAACTGTCCTGTCAAGTAACAAAAAATCGAGTTAGGCCCTTTTTATATTAAGCCATCGATATATTCACCCTTACGTTGAACGAATGAAGGTGGCAAATGTGCCAATATTTAATAGCACAGTGGCATTCCGCTAAATATTATTCAATACTCAACTTCATTACGATCCTAAGTGATTATGGGGAGTTATCGTGACTACTAGGCAATTATCTGCCCAATATTTATATGGGAGGTACAAAAATGGGCAAGGCGAAGTTGTTCATTTGTTATTATACAGTATTACACAAAATATTGATCAGTACCAAATTTTGTGAAGATCGATTGTGGTATACGTGAGATATCGGGTCGGCAAGCCAGAAAGCCGCCCAACTTTTGTATGGGAGGTACGAAAAAGGGTGTGGTACATTAGATATTCTGTAATTTCTAGGAAACCGTTGCCGAGTACCGAATTTCATTATCATCGCTTGAAATTTACAAGAATTATCGTGTCGATTAACCGGTCATCCGCCCAACTTTTGTGTACATTTGACTAAATTTTGTCTAGTACCAAATTTCATAAAGATTGTTTCGGTTTTGCGGGAGTTATCTTCCCGAATAACCAGCCGGCCGCACAACTTATGTTGGTACGGTGACTGGCGTTTAATGACACGAAACCTACAACCTAATTTAATTAAGATCAGAAGTCTTTCACGTGACTTATCGTATTGACAACACGGATGACCACCAAGCTTTTGCATGGGTGGTACCAGAATGGGCGTGGCAAAACCGCTCATTTTCCATAGAAGAGTTATCCGGCCGAAAAACTTATGTCTAGGAGGCACCAACATGGTCGTAGCAAAATCACCCATAGAGTAAATCTTACTAGAGAGAATATTTTACTCATCTGACGTTTCTTTTCACACTCTTCGTAATGCGGTCAGTGTGATAGAGAGATATTTGACGAAAAGTGACAAACACCAGGTGGAATTACAATAACTTCTGACTTTAATTTTTCATGTCGTTTTGGTGAAAAACTCTTAAATTTAAATGTGTTTTAGTCTTTTTTATTGACTCTTATTGTAAGCATTTAACACAATAATTTTAACATACAAAACGACATACCGTTATTGTTATCTGGTATTATTGAATTAATTCTTTTCAACATCCTACAATCGTATCACACCAGGCCAAATGTCATAAATTTTCTGAGAGAACTATTAAGTCTACTATAAGTATAAGTCTATGAAATCACCCTTTTCTTACTTAGTAACTCGGGTTTAATGACACGAAACCTACCACCTAATTTAATTAAGATCACAAGTGTTTCACGTGACTTATCGTATTGACAACACGGATGACCACAAAGCTTTTGTAGGGGTGGTACCAGAATGGGCGTGGAGACCTCACCCATTTTCTCCAGTTGAGTAGATATTTACCGATTATTGACCAATGTTTAAGTTGAAGCTAATCACATCTACCAGAAAAAGGTTTTCGAAGAAACATAATTGTGTACTAAATATGTCGATTTGCGGGAGTTATCTTTCCCAACAACCAGCTGACCGAAAACCTTATGTATGGGAGTCACCAACATGGGCGTGGCAAAATAAGGCTTGTCTTACTTGGCGACTCGCATTTCATGACATGAAGCCTATCACCCAATTTCATTAAGATCTAAAGTGTTTTATGCAACCTATCGCATTGACAACCCGATGACCACCAACCTTTTGTATGGGACGTACCAGAATGGTCGTGGCCACCTCGTCAATTTTCTCCAGATAAGTAGACATTTATAGATCATTAACCAATGTGTGATATGAATCTAATCACATCTACCACAGAAAAGTTTTAGAAGAAACATGATTTTGTACTAAATGTCTCGAATTTCGACCAAAGATACTGAACGTTTAATTTGGATCATTCTATGCGTTAAATATTTTTCCGTATTAACTGATAGAGGGCGGATCAATAAGTCCGTGACTTTTTGAATGAAACACAGTTTATTTTTCAATTTGTATTTCAACATAATCTCCTTTTAGCTCATACACTTAGTTCAACGTTTCTCCAATTTGTGTATCCCTTCCAAAAAATAGGATTCTTCGAGGTCCATAAAATATGCATTTGTTTGATCAATAATTTCATAATATATGGTTTCCCATTACAGCCCATGAAGGAATCGGGGAGAGCTTCTCACATTCAGTGAGCTGTGCGCTTTCTAGTTTGTTACTCACACCGATTCCGTACGGTATCTTTGAGAAGCATTTTCATGGCTAAATACTCGATAGTGTTGCCGTCACTATGCGAGGTGACCGCCGTCGAAAGAAATTTTAAGGTGGTCAGAGCTGGGATCGAACCCAGGATCTGAAGTACAAGAGGCGCGGCGGCCATTCAATAATTCCATAGCTGCAGCTAAATGTCTTTCCACCGAGTCCTTTGTTTAGGTTTGGAAATATTAAATAGTCACTGGGGGCCAAATCCGCAGAATATGGCGGATGAGGTACCAATTCGTAGCCCAATTCATGGAATTTTGTCATTGAAACTACACGCGTGTGTGATGAAAAATAATTTTTTTCTTGGTCATATGGGGTCGTTGTTTATTAAATCCTCGTTAAATCGTTCCAATAAGTTGGCATAATATTCGTCGTTTATTGTTTTTCCCTTTTGAAGGTAATCGATTTGGATTATCCCGAGTGCATAAAAAAAAACAGTTGCCATCACCTTGTTGGCCTACAAACTTACCTTGGCCTTCTTCGGAGCTGGTTCCCCAGAGAAACTCATTGTTTAGACTGCTGCTTGGTCTCCGCAGTGTTGTAATGGATCCATGTTTCATCCACAGTTACAAAACGCCGCAAAAACTCCTTCGAATTGCGGTTAAACAACTACAAACACTCTTTTGAAGTTGCCACACGATTACGTATATGGTCAATTGGGAGCAAACGCGGCACCCACCTTGCACACAGCTTTCTTAAACCAAAATCATCATTTAAAATCTAAACCACACTGGCATGTGAAATGCCTATGGCATCAACAATCTCACGCACTTTTACTCTTCAATCGGCCAACACCATTTCGACATTTTCAGGTGTATTGACCTCAACTGGCCGTCCAGAACGTTCAGCGCCATTTGTACTTGTGCCACGACAACGAAAGTTAGTAAACCACTTTTTTTACCATTGATATCGATGGTGCAGAGTCCCCGTAGTATTTACCAAGCTTTTCCTTGGTTTGATTGACGGTTTTTTTTCGCAAAAAATAGTGTTTAATGAGCAATCGAAATTCACTTTTTTCCATTTTTAAAAAAATGCACGAGGTAGTATGTTTTGAATAACTGTTAAACGCAAAGTCAATGACGTAACTCGCTCAAAATTTGACAGTTCTCTATTAACAGGTGGTACTTGATGGGAACAATTTTGCATTTCATATAACTACGAAGGAAGTTCGTAAAGGCATAGACTTAATGATCCGCCTCGTATATACCCCATCCCTACGGGTGAGGGTACCAAAATGTATGAAAATGGTCCTTGGTTATTGTTCTTAAGCAAAATATGGAAAATCTGATAATTTTGAGTTATTACTCATTTGTAGTCAGGGTGCGATTTGTGTGGACTTTCTGATATTTTTGCTTTCCTTTTTTTTTTGATGAAGTCCAAACCCATGGCATATCTCTATTAATAAACATATTGTTTTGGAAAAACTAGTTTTTCAAAATTCTTAATTCGGAGGCCAAACCATATGCAAAAGTATAGCGGCAATTCCGGATGAAAAGTAAGTTGTTTTCCATTTTGTTACACAGTTCTACTACACTGTGTGTAGTTTTTTAAGTCATGGAAACATAACCATAAACGGACACCACTACGTGATAAATGATCAAAAAAAAAGACCCGTCTCTCCCAGTTCTGGCCAAAGTCATACACTTATTTTATGGGCCCCCCAAAGATTTGGGGCCTCGGTGTAATTTTTGCAAAAACGTGATCATTTTGTCAGGCTCATATCTTGCAATTTGTTCGAAATTTTGATTTACTCTCTGAGGGAAAGTTGTAGCTCTTACCATAAAGGACAAAAAATGTGAACATATAAATTCAAAAAAATCTTCATCTTCAAGTTAAAAATCGCAAAAAAAAACTTTAAAAATTTTTAAAACCTAGAAAATTTATATGAAATACTTACCTATTATGACGATCTTTTCCACTATTCGATGTACCAGTTGATGTTACAGAATTTATCGATCTAGATCGACGACTTCTAAAAAACAGAAAACATAAAATGTTTTTAAAATTGTCATCAATCCCAATTAAATACTCGTATTAAAGTTTCATACTTAAGCAAACTATTACAATTGACAAACTCATAAACACTCCTACTTACCTCAAAGAATCACCTAAATTACAAACACCATGCGATGTTATACTAAAACTACGTAGTCTATAATAATCCAAATCCAGATCTGCACAGTGGATGGCCTGGCGACGGGTATCAGCTAAACGTGGCTGCATCGGTATTCCGCGGGGTAAATCCACAAAAGAGACATGTAAAAGAATAGAACCAAAGTATGTATATTAAAATAAAAAATAAAACAGGCACACACACACTATACCAATAGATGTGAAACTACAATACGACAGCACAACACACTTCAGGGTAAAGGATTCGTTACACACGATACCAAGCAGAAAGAGTCAATCGCCATACTATGTGATTCAGACTTCTACTTTGTGTTTACATGTTTCTGTTAAAGTATTACAGGTTATTGCACCACACTTTTCCTCTAGAATTTCATAATCTCTAGAGTTTTAAACATATAGAACAAGCACATCTAGACTTTAGTTTAGTTGTGGGCAAGGAGAAGTGCTGCACTTCTGCAACCCCCTTAAGAGCATTAGTAGCATTTATTGGCTGCACATGCAAATGATATATTTAGTTTAGCTTAACAAAAAGCTATTGCTACATTTGTAGCCTTTATGCTTTACGTGGTTTTATATCAAACATATAATGCTTTTAAAAAACTCTATATGTGTGTAATACAGATTCCCTTAAGTTGGATATGGATCAATAGAATCCTAAACAAAAATACTTGAATGAAAATACATAAAATCCAGAATTTCAATATCTAGGATTATCTGTTCGATATCCATGTAATAGTTCGTAATTTGCTGTACCAGGGAAACACATTTAAGGTCAACCTCTATCATAATAAGCAAGAAAAAAGCACAAGTGGCTGTTAACATTAATTGTATTCCACACTTTTGTAACTTTCCTGTACATTTTTGTAACAGCATCTGTTAAAATTTTATTCGCTTTCATTACATTTTAGTTTTCATAATTAAACAAATGGCAAATCAGGCAACTTTTGTCTTTCAAATGAAATTCAATTTCACATTGTTGCCATTTTGTGAACTAATCTATTTAAAAGAGATTAAAGTCACCTGACAAAAAGTCCTTGACGCAACTGAGAAAATGTCTGAAACTCTTTAGTTTAATTGGACGAAAGAGTTCAAACTTAGGCATCCATTAGCAAATAATCTAAAACTGTTCCTTAAGAAATAATTGGCAAAATACACAATATTAACACAAATCTTCCACAACCCTAGTAATATTGGAACAGTTGTGCGTCTATAATGGGTGGTTCATTTATAGGTACTTTTCAAAAGTGAGCGTCATTCACAGTTACATTCCGACCGTCTTCAATGTTGAAGATCTATGGACACGGGACTGTCCATGGAAGTGGAAAGGACTGCCATGCACTTGGGAGTGGCCAGAAATTATTCATTGATTGGGCAGTCCAAGCAGCTCACTACTTCCACGCAGAATGTCCTGGGCAATGGAGCCTCCGTTAGCTAGCTAAAGTGAGAAGGCAAAACGAATGAGCAACCTGAGTGGTAATGCGTTCATTGATACGTCTCAGGATTATAAGGTGACCCTATCACTGAAGCTCTTCGAAGTAATGGACATATTCTTCTGTCCTTTGAAGACGGACGATTGAAGGCGGATAAGCCAACACACAACAGCATTCTGGTCAGCGTCTGATCCATAATGGGCGGCTGAAACATAATCATCCTGGCAGTAGGTAAAATGCAAACCACGGTGGACTGGGTTTGCCTTCAGCCACCGTTATATTGGCAATGAAAATACACGTACAAAATAATGAACAAAGAAACCCTCCAACAGTTGACGGCCCTCGCAGACGTTATAAGGACCATGATTTGAGGATATGTACCTGAAATGTCCGAACGTTATACAGGACTGGTGCCACTTTCCAACTGACGGATGTCCTCGGAAAATATAAAGCTGACATCACAGCGATCCATGAAATGCAATGGACAGAATATGGTTGCACAAGCAAGAAAACTTTGATACTTACTACAGCTTCCATGAGCGAAAGCACGAATTTGGGTACGGATTTATAGTTGACAAGAGACTGCGATACATAGTTTCAAGGTTCAACCCAGTGAGTGACCGCATAGACACAATTCATATCAAAGCGAAATATTTCAACATCTCGTTAATTTGTGTGCACACACCGACAGAGGATAAAGATGATGAGGTCAAAGAAACATTTTATGAGCGTCTGGAGGAAGTATATAAACGATGCCCTGACCACGACATTAAGATTATTCTAGGCGATTTTAATGGCAAATTGGGAAAGGAAAGTGTCTTTCGACCAACCATCGGTAATCACAGTCTACATGATACCACCTCCGATAATGGAATAAGACTGATAGACTTCGCCGCTGCAAAGAACATGGTAGTTAGTAGCACACGATTCCAGCATAAGGACATTCATAAGGCGACCTGGTTATTTCCTGATCAGCGGACGAAGAATCAGATTGATCACTGGGTAATAGACGGCAGGCACTCTTCTAGTGTAATGGATGTTCAAGTGATTCGAGGTGCCAATATCGACTTGGATCATTACCTGGTGGCTGCAAAAGTTCGCACTAGACTGAGCAGGGCGAAAAACTTACGCAGCCGAATACAGGAAAAGCTGAATATTGACAAGCTACAAATACCGGAGATATCAATGTCCTGTCGACAGAAGCTCTCTCTCCTGCTACAGCAGAATATCCCCCCCCCCCCTCCGAAGACCCAGATGCGCAGTGGAAGCACAACTCCCATTCTTTGGAAACCGCTGCAAGGACTGAACTTGGCTATAAAAACCCGCAGAAGGATACGCCATGCTACGGCGAAGAATTTCGCATTGCAACTGATGAAAAAGACGCTGCACGTATGGCAACGAAAGAGTCACTTACAACGCGTGCTTCGAGTGAGCGGTACAAAAAGTTAAGAGGGGAGGAAAACCAAATATTTAGGCGGAAAAAAAACCGAAATGTGCAAGATGAATGGTGAATCCCGAAAGTTTTTCCAAAGGGTACGAATATCGAATAACGGGCCTAATAATGGGCTGCCCTCCTGCAAGGATGAGAATGGGAATCTGGTGACTGATAAGTAGTGTGTGCTCAAAATGTGGAGACATCACTTTTCAGCACTACTCCACTCAGATTCTTCCACTGAAGATCAGGAGGTAATGATAGTGGAAGATAGTGTAGATCGTACCACCACCACCCCCGCCCCCAACAACCAAGACGAGATTAGAACGGCGATCTCCCGCCTTAAGAATAATAAAGCGGTTGGTGCGGGTGGCCTACCCGCTGAACTTTTTAAAGCAGGTGGCGAAGGACTTGTAGCCCACATGCATCGAAACGTATGCGTTAGATGGCTGGGGGAATCTATTCCGTACGATTGGAGTCTCAGTGTATTATGTCCTGTATGCAAAAAAGGTGATCCGTGTGTCTGTTCCAACCATCGCGGTATCAGTGTTTAATCCATCGCGTATAAGGTCTTGTCGAGCGTATTATGTGAAAGACTAAAGCCAATTACTGAATACCTGATTGGATTGGATTGGATCAGTGTGGTTTTATACCAGGCAAGTCCACGACTGACCAAATACTCACGCTACGCCAAATCCTGCAAAAGACCCACGAAAAGCAAATCGATATATACCACCTTTTTGTCGATTACAAAGCTGCTATTGATAGCCCCATTAGGGTGTCCCAAAAAAATTTCCTTTTTCAGGTTTCATGGTTGCTCAAGCTTGATTGGAAACTTTATAGGGTAAAGTATTTTTGAGATTTTTTTCAGCTTTTTCGGAAGAGGTTTAGAGGCCGCACAACTCGAATTCAGGACGTGTTTTGAATTTTATTTAAAACTCGGCCAATAGCCACGATTTTCCCAGTTTGTAAGTCAACATTTTTGAAGCAAAACGTTCAAACTTTTATTGTGTATGCATAAGCCACCAGTTTTGGCAATGATTTTGCTCAATAAGGTACCACGTATTAAATTTTTTCGCAAATTTTGGAAAAATTTTGTTAGTAACGCTTTATAACTTTTAAAATTCTTATACAGATGTAAAATACTAATGATGCACTTTAAACCACGTATAAATTCCAAGCAATTTTGAAGACAAAAATTTTAATTTTCTGTTAATGTTCCAGAGGTATTCCATTTTAAAGCCTTTTACCCATTGTATGAACCTAAAAATATTATAAACTGATTGCCATATTTGCATCGGATCTGCTTTAAATTTCTATGAAAATTTAAAACACTAATGTTGCGATTTAAAAGACGGATAAATGCCAAGCAATTTTGTATAAAAAATTTTGAATTTGCAGTTACTGTTCCAGAGTAATGCCATTTTAAAACTCTTTACCCATTGTATGCAACTAATAATACTATAAAGTCTTTGCCAGTTTTTCATCGGATTTGCTCTAAACACTATATTCATGAAAAAATCTACATGCGCTAAGTAACGACAAAGAGTTACTCGCAGAAAACACGGCCCCAGCAACATATACTGAACAGTAACTGCAAATTCAAAATTGCTTTTAGAAGATTGCTTGGAATATACCCATATTCTAAAGCGCATCATTAGTATTTTAAATTTTCATAGAAATGTAAAGCAAATCCGATGCAAAAATAGAAAACAAATAGTTATTGACATAGTTTGAAGTAAAATTCAAAAAACGTGCGGTATATCCGATTTTTGGGAGAAATTCGAATTGTCCAACCTCTAAACCTCTTCCGAAAAATCTAAAAAAAATCTCCAAAATACCTTACCCTATAAGCTCTCAAATAAAGCTTGAGCAAAAAAAAAATTTTATTGGTGGGACACTCTAAGCCCCATACAGGATTCTGACAAAACGGATCCGTCTCTGTAGAATGACGATGGCCAACACCAAATCAGCAGTGAAAGTAGGGACAGCCCTCACTGATTATGTACCATTATGTACCAAGCGGGGACTGAGACAAGGCGACACACTTTCGTGCAATCTCGTCAGCATCTTAATGGAGATAATAATAAGAAAAGCTGCAGAACAATACCATTAACACGAAAAGCCATATGTTGCTGGCATATGCTGACGACATAGACATCAGTTGGTGGAATTTGCAAGAGGTTACTGTAGTATTTTCTAGAATCGAAAAAGAATCAGCAGACGTGGGTCTTGCTGTTAATGAGGGCAAGACAAAATTTATGGTGTCAACAACTAGACAAACCTCTCGACTTGGTCCGCACTTGAACGTCAAAAACCGATTTAATTTTGAAGTGGTAATTGAATTTATCTACCTTGGAGCCGCCGTGAACAAGGACAACAACGTCAGCCTGGAGATAAATAGGAAAATTGTGCTTGTTAATATGTAGATGCTATTTTGGGCTCAGCAAGCAGTTTAAGAAAAAAAGCCCTCTCTCGACAGACAAAAGTTTAGCTACACCAGACTCTCATTCCTGGCATACGGCTCCGAAACTTTTATCATATCGCAAGAGGATGAAAAACACCTGGAGTATTCGAGAGAAAAATTCTCCGAAAAATATATGGTCCTGTTAGGGAAAACAGCAAGTACCAACGTTGGTGGAACCAAGAGCTATATTATTTGAATTCTGTCATGGGCGTAGCTTGGCGAATCAAATTGGGTCAATTGCGTTGCCTAAGTCATATTGTCAGAATGGAGGAAGATGAGCCAGCACGAAAGGTTTTCGACAGCGTATCCGATGGAAGCAGTAAAATAGTCAATAAAAAAGCTGGACCGATGATTCAACCAGCCCATACACTACACCACACCGTTGTTTTGTCTGGATGTAATAGTAGCTCTTGAACCTATTTGTGTTGATCTCCAGACAGAAGAACGACAATTTAGGCCTCAGTCGTACCGATTAGGACGAAAATGGGCACATGGCTGAACAAATTTTTGTCGGAAACAGCGATGCATCATTAAGTTATTCAAAACCCAAACCCTAAAATGGTCCATGCGTGCGCCATTCACAGTAACGTTTGCACAGGCCTCAATTTGTAAAGAAGTAGGGACAGACCACTCCACCCGACACACAGTGGGCCAAATGTTGAATCTGGTGCGCAATTGGTCCAAAAATGTAGTGTTAGCAACAAAGATTTAATATAACAATTATGCTTGTCATATTCCTACCTTGCTTAACGCTAATAATTTTTTTTGTTTATTGCAAAAACAACATCGTAGTAGGCGTTTAAATATGAGTAATTAGTTTTTACAGAAAATTTCTTCAAATTCAGTATAGACGTGTTGATTGTTTGAAGTGTTTTTATTGCGATTGCAGAAAGTTTGTGATTAAAATTATTTATTGTATTTTAACTTCAAGGTATGTATTAATAACTATTTAAATTTCAAGCATATTTGTGTTGTTTTTCGCTAAAAAAACGTAGATTGAAATAAGTGTCTATAGTGAAATTTTTTTTCAAGAAAACTTAAATTTTGATAAAGAATTTAGCTACTAATACCGCTGACTTCTATAGATATTCCATATGCATTAAAAAGAATAGCTATTACGCTTCAAAATAATAAAAAAAGTGGCTGCCTGTTTTTGCCTTTTCTTTTATTTTCAGTCGAAATGTCAATTTTGAGACGAGAATTGTTTAATATTTGGATAAACGCCCAAGACATTAAAAATAAATCGGGTACCGTTATTGAATATGTAATGAGTAAAATTGGATACACAGAAGAAGACAACAATGAAAAATACAAAAAAGCAAAGCAGAATGTACACAAATTTGTTTATGAACTTCGCGAGAAATGGAAAAATGCGAAAAGGACAAGAATACAATTTGAAGCTAAATATGAAAAGTGGCTAAACGGTGCCTTAGTTTTTGAGATTGCTGAAACGGGTTCTGAAGTTGCAGGTCCCTCTGCCTCTGTTAATTATGGACCAACCAAAGATTTTGCTGAAAAAAGTAAGAGGACCCAAATTTTAAATGTTACTTCGCTTGTAAAAGCTAAGTCGTGTGATGAATTGGTGTTAGCAGCAAAAGTCAGTTTATACAAATCTAGAAAAAGAGATGCTGCGATAATGTTAAAAGAATTAAATGCATCACCAACGAGAGCAACTAAAATTAAAGAAGCAATTTTCTGCCCACCCAATATGCCTATTCCGTATGCTCCTGAAGAGGCCTTGGCTCTATTTATAGACGGAGACTATAGTAAACACTCATATCAGTTAATGCAAGCAGGTGCAAAGAACCGAAACGCAAACATTTATCCAACGTACCATGTTGTAAAATCTGCGAAAGAAAAGTGCTATCCCAGTAATATGACGTTTTCGGATGTTTCAGCACAGGTTTCTTTGCAATGTTTAGTCGATAAGACAGTTGAAAGGTTAGGAGAACTTCAGATTGACTTACTGGAACAAACTAAACCAAATGAAATGTATATGACATACAAATGGGGATGTGATGGAAGTAGTGGTCATTCAAACTATAAGCAAAAGTTTACTGATACTAAGGTGACAATTCCGACCAACATCTTTTTGCAGTATGTCTGGTGCCTTTACAACTTAAATCTAATAATGTTCTTTTATGGCAAAATTCAAGCCCTTCATCAACACGATTCTGCAGGCCTATTAAAATTATTTTTGAAAAAGAAAGCAAAGCTTTAATAAAGCAAGAAATTTCAATTGTTGAAAACCAGATTGCTGAAATTCTGCCAACAAAAATTATAATTGGAAGTGAAGAAGTTATGGTGCATCATAATTTCCTGTTAACTATGATAGATGGAAAGGTTTTCAGCACTATTTCAGACTCGTCATCCCAAACATGTCGAATATGTGGAGCGACACCGAGTATAATGAACGATTTAGGGGCTATTGCAAAACTCTCATTCAATCAATATTTATATAAGTTCGGGATTTCTATTTTACATGCCTGGATACGTTGTTTTGAATGTGTTTTACATATTTCGTATAAGCTTGTTATTAAAAGATGGAAGCCACGTAATGCCGAGGAAAAAGATAAAGTCGAAACTCAAAAAAAAACTATCAAAGAAAATTTTAAATCCCAAATGCATTTACTGGTCGATGCCCGAAAACCTGGAATGGGTTCAACGAATGACGGAAATACGGCTAGACGTTTTTTTAGTCAAACATCCTTAGCGTCTAGTGTAACTGGAGTAAGTGAAGTCTTAATAAAAAAGACTACAAATTATTTTAAGAGTAATGTCATGCGGATACACCGTAAACATTGCAGCTTTTCGCCGTTACTTATCAGAGACTGCGAAACTATATGTTGAACTCTATCCCTGGTACTATATGCCGTCCAGCCTCCATAAAATATTAATACATGGGGCGGATATAATTCAACAGTTTTCATTACCAATTGCCATGATATCAGAAGAGGCCTTAGAGTCCAGAAATAAAGATATGAGAAATGTACGGGAATTCCATACACGCAAGATATCGCGTGAAAAAACGATGCGAGATTTATTTCAATCATTAATAGTGTCATCGGATCCCGTCATATCATCTATCTCAAAAAAATCATTTAAATATCGAAATTCCGAACCTCTTTGTGCTGATGTAATTTCTTTGCTTTCCGAACCAATCTTGCAAGAAATGGAAAATATGGTTGTCGCGGATTATTTAAGTGATGGAAGCAGTGATTAGAATTGTAATGGAAATATATATACGCTAGATTTTAGTCATTAAATCCATGGATAATGTATTGTAAAGCGTTTTTTTTTTTTAATAAAAAAATAAATAAAAAACAAATCGTTTACATATATTTTATTTTAACAAAGTTGCAATAAGTGCCACGCCCCCTAAAATTACCGCCCACATTTTCACGATATGGTGGCTCATTACATTTTCCATTTGTATTTCAAATTTCACGTTTCTAGGTGCTCCCAAAGTCGAATTATTCTCTCTTGCACGCTAGATTAAGCATTTAGTCCACTGTGCGACAGCGCCGTTGCTTTGTTTGTATGTAATAATAGGTTTGGATTAATCTTCAGCCCAAATTCGATAATTTGCGGTAATGTAATTGACGCAGTAATTAAACCAGAAATGGGTCTCATCGCTGAACAAAGTGTGAGTCGAAAACAGTAGGTCCTCTTGAAGCCTTTCAAGAGCCCAAACTCTGAAACGATGACCAGTCTAGAGGGCGACCGGCTTCAGTTCTTGCTTATGCTGAAAAATCAGTTTTCTGTTGTTTGGATGCAAACAAAGGGTGTCTCAGTAAGACTGCTCTTTTTAATTTTAAAATAAAATTATGCATTTTCTGAAACAGTTGTGATTTTTTTATTGGATTGTAAAGAAGACATGTTCCGATTAAGTATGGAGTAAAATATCTATGAAATAACCATCACGGCTCTGACGACAACCCATTACTCTTTTCATGATATTTTCCGTGACTATTTCATAGAGATGTGGCTGTACGTCACCGATGACGCGTTGGATCTCGGATTTAAAATCAGGAATTGTCTCTGGTTTATTCGCGTAAACCCGAGATTTCACAAAACTTGAAAGAAAGAAAGAAAGCATGGTCTTGTTGACCAGTTGACATCAGAATTCCTTGAGATAATTTTTTTTTGGAAATCGTTGCTGCAATAAATCGATTGGTTCATGTGTGGTATGGCAGGTGGCGCCGTCATAACACAAGAACTCCGTTATCATGTTCCTGTAACGATAGCCGTTCACAGTCACTGCCAATTTGGTATCATCTTCAAAAAAAAGTAAGATTCAATCACGCCGGACTAAAATTGGCACCAGTCTGTTGCACGTTGTGAATACATTTGTTTCTCATGAATTGCATGAGGATTTTCTGAGCCCCAAAGTCGACAGTTTTGTATGTATTCACAAAGCCATTCAGATGCAAATGCGCTTCATCGGAGAAGAAAACTTTTTTTGAAAAATAGACATTGACTTCACTTTGCTCCATTACCCATTGAACGAATTCCCGGCACTTTCCATGATCTGCTGGTTTGAGCTCCTGAGTAAGGCGAATTTTGTACGTATGTAGATGGAGGTCTTTTGTCAAAATTCGCTGCGTCGTGCTTCTTGAAACTTGAAGTTGTAGACTAGGATGCCGAACTGATGTTTTCGGGTTTCTGGCAACACTTTCACTTACAGCAGCAATATTTTCAAGACACCGACCCGTACGTAGACGCAGAAGGGTCTTACTGTCCATAACCGACACAGTTTCTTGAAATTTTTTGACCTTTCTTCAAATGGTTGACACATTGGGTGTACTTTCTCGACTGAAGATTCTTCGAAGTTTGAGAGCTGTCTTAGCATATCGCAACAAATTTTTGTAATAAGTTTTCACAATTATAAAGTATTGTTCTTACGTAAAGCGCTCCATTTTTAATAATCGGAATAAACATATGTAACAGCTGTCAAATTTCAGAGTTGCCACTTGCACACAAAAAATATGACACTAAATTTAAAAAGTGCAATCGTACTGAGACACCCTTTCTAAATAAATAACTTGCACAAAACAATGCGTTTCTCTGTGGCTTTGAAAGGAATAACAACAACAATATATCTATAAACTATAAAATAAATTCACACTTGAAAGTTAAACCGTCAGCTAATGAGTATCAGCCTAAAATGTAAGCTATCGCGTAAAACCATAGAAAACTATTGAAAACAGAAAACTCTAAGCAACAACGTTATTAAAAATATTTTCAAGGTTTCTGTTTTTTGTGTTGTATCCCCAGGAACAGGTAAATTTTACGTAAGTACTTCCAAACCGTTAAGGTCTTTTTCACACATTCATAAATACAAACTAAATATAGACTTTAAAGTACATATATGTATTACAGTTGATAACTACCTCCTCCTCTGGCCACTTTCATTTACTTACCTTTCTACTTTCCGCTGGCATACTTGAGGTACGCATCCGTTGCTTTTGCTTGCTACCCAATTGGGCAATTGTTGCTGAGCTGCCACCATAGACGAGACTAGAGCCCACACCAGCAATACGTTCGCGTGGTATCGCTGTAGGTGATTCCAAATCACTGACATCTCCACTGCCCATTCCCGCACCAGATGTATTAAAAATATTATGATGGTCATTTCTTGGTCTCATGCCACCCTTGCAATCGGCCGTAGGTGTATCAGCAACATATGGTCCATTGGGTGGTCCAATGCCGCATAGAGTTGATGTGGGCGAGGTGGTCGAAGTTGTATCCTCCAGAAGCATATCAAGTTCGGTTGTGGTACCACCACCGGCTGTTGCTGACGATGACATTAAATGACTGTTGTTTGCCCCGCCACCACATGGACCACCACCGCCGTACAGAGGCGAAGTGGCCGAGTATTGAGGTGAAACAGCACCTGACATGGCTTGTTGGAATGTGAGAACGCCACCGGTGTCAACTGGTATCAAATTCATGCGAGAAGGTTTACTGTGTGTCACCGGTGATTTCACCAATGAAATTCGTTCACTGTAATGTATGGAAACAGTAAAATAAAATTGAATCAAATGTGACACTAAAGTTTTAAATATATTTAAGAAATTATTATAAACGATCTTTGATTCTATTATTGATTTTATTGATCTATTGCTCACGATATAAGAATAATTGAAACAAATTATATTGTAGACTCGTTTTTAATCAGCCGATGTGTAAGTGGCTTATTCACAAAAAATAGTTAAATAACTGCCTGCTAAAAAATAACGGCCCCAGCAACATATTGCAGGAACCACGTACATTTTTCCAAGCATAGTTATCGTGAATTGATGTTCTGCTACTTTTCGTTTCTCTGTTGTCTGTCTCGTTTTTGTTTCCTGCAGTTTTCAGCAAACAACTCCACATTTGGGTCACACATACATATAATATAACCTATTAATCATTGTCTCCCAAACATGTTATATTGAATAGTAAACATAATGTGTTTGGACACAAGTATACTTTATTTTCGGCAAGCCACAAACACGTTATATTTGCATCCAGAAAAGGCCCGACTCACCATCCTATTCTGTCCAACGATCTAACAAACCGAACGGGAGTGAGAGACCTAATGGTATTTCTTAGCCCGGCATTGACATGAAGCGCCGAAAATCTTACAGGTCTCTCAGATTTGCTCATTTTTTGCAACTTCGTAAAAAAAATATTATGTGTTCCAACCGGGTTGTATTACATATTTGGATAATTTTTTTATGCATTTTCGTAAGATTATCTTCAAGTGGAACAGATTGCTGCCGATGTTTGTTCAACAAGAGTCTAACGACTGTATATACATCTATAGCGGCGTATAGGGACTAAATCTATCAAAGTCAAATTTTATGCTGCTGCTAAAACCAGATTTTATGCTGCTGCTAAAACCAGATTTTCTGCGACTGCGAAAGAGAATAATGTCGTTTTAAACAAAAATGAGCGAGCAAGAGAGCAATGAAAGAGTGGTGTGGCAGGGGTGAGGCAAACGAAATTGTGTGTATAATGTATGTATGTACATGTGTATGTTGCTGTTGTTGAACGGAGATATAAAGCATAGCCCCGCAAAATTTCATTTGCAAGCTTGCGTAGTCGACGTTATGGTGACACACTAATACGTCAGCTACTTCGGACAAAGTATGTGTGATGTTGTGTGTTTGGTTGTTTCGTTGTTGTTGCTATGGCCAAACAAATCGAATCATTTGATGTTCAGCATTGCCCTGTGTATACAAAAACAAGTAGGAACGGTGTTAAGTTCGGCCGGGCCGAAGCTTATATACCCTCCACCATGACAATTTACACTCACACTCTCCACTCTTTGCAATCCCTTAACAGTTTTTATTTTAGGTACCCCCCCCCCCCTCTACACCCTCCACCCACACAAACAGTCCACGACACAGCAAGCACAAATAAATCACCAACATATCAGGCTTAGTAGTAGTTGTTTGTGTTGTTGTTGGTGTTGTTGTTTTTTTATTATAGTGAAAGGTAAGTCCAATAAAATGTGGGTGCGGTGCACTCTCAGAGCAAAGAGAGTAATGACGAATTATACGTATATAAAAATGAGATAGCAAGAGAGCAACGACAATTTTGTGAATTTGTGTAGCGTATGTACGAATATAACAATGTATGTATGTATATACAAGTGTCTGTTGCTTTGCATTCTTTGACTTTTGTGGGAATGAAACAAAAAGTATTGAGCAAGAAAATAATGACATATGTGCTTGCACTGGGTCTTTAAATAATTTTAAGTATTAATATTATTTAACTGTAACGTCATCATATGATTGAACGCTGTTTTTTATTTTCCAATGTAACATTTACGAATGTGTTCATAGAAATCGAAGGTGTTAACACATCGCCCGTGATTTCGAACACTCATTGGATTTTGTTTGACCGTAGGCATTAGAGGCAGGATATTCCTGCTACATTTGTCATTAGGCTATGGCCGCCGTCACAATCGGAGTCGGTCATGAAACATTAGTGGAAAGTGCTTCTGATATTTCAACACTTGCTCACTACTCAAAACCAGATCGGAAAAACCACACTTTTATGCCGGAAATATGTAAAGCGGTGGATATGTAAACTTCTACACGGCTTAGATGAAAATGAGTGATCAGGTTGAGTATGGGTTGTACTCTACGGAAAAAGTGTTTCCTCTTTCTTGTAGACTACCTGATCAGGGTACCGTCTAAAAAGCAACATAGGTTCCCATTACATCCCATAAAGGCTACCCCTTAAAACCAGTGAGTTGTGCACTTTCTAAATGTGCACTCACTGATTGGGACGTACAGTTTTATACCGCTTCTGAACGGCATTTTGAGAAGAGATTTCATGGCTAAATACTCGATAGTGTCGCCGCAGGGGCCGCCGTCGAAACAAATGTAAGGTGGTCGAAACCAAGTTCTCACGCATATACCGCCATAGCACCACCGACAAGTCACGTGTATCAGGCAGAAATCTTGTCTATTGGGGAAGTGAAGTATAATAATCCAGCAGTTATTGATGTCAATGTATTCCCTGGCAGTCAGCCAGTAATGAAAAAAAAGTTTTTTGCCAATATGGAGCTCATACGTCATTTGACGTCATTTGACATTTGACGAATATAAACAGAAAAGTATATTTTCAGAATTTCAACATTTATTTAAGCATACTGTTTCTTTCCCATTTTTCAATAAAATTTACAATTTTGTTTTTTTATTTTACATGAAAATACTTTCAACCATAGATTAATTTATATATAGATTTGTTATTCGTCTCATCTGAAGTTTCTATTTGCGCTTCTTCAATCAGGAAACAATCTTCTGTCAGCAACATCGATTTATTCTTCGACATATCGACATATTCTTCAAAAATAGAAAAAATTAAAATAAAAAAACTTTAAAAAGTATTCTACCATTCCAAAATTTGTTATGTTGACTTTCGTGTTTGGGCGACCAGCACCTGAATTCTGTCAATTTTTAACGATAAAAGTCGGTAGTTTAATAGACAAAATTCGTAAAAGTTGTATTGAAATTTGTGAATTTTGAAAATTTAATTACAGACTTTATTCGTTAAATATTCACAGAATTCTGGTGCAGATCATACACAAAAAGGATGAAAACTCATGTTGCCTTGTGTAATTTAAAGTACAATTATTTCATAGTGAACTCATTCCCTCCCATAAGTTGGTAATGTTAACATTTTGCAATTAGCGTTATCGTCATACATCCCCCGCAGCCGCTATTACATTAAAATGCATATGACGTTGCACAACATCATATTTTCTATTGCAATTGCAAATAAACTAATTTCTCATGAGTCATGAGTATTGTTTCAAGTTTTCCTTCTAATGGATTCATGCGCACATTGTGGTGGTGGCGTGTGGTCTTGTTCCCACCCGATGCGGTTCTTATGCATTGTGGCAGCCGTTTCCGTTGCCACAGCCACTTGAAAAGAGTAGTTACAAGTAAAATGTATGGCCTTAGCTTTTATCCCTGTTTGCCGGATGATTTACAGTGGTTTTAGGTACTACTAAGTGTGCAGGATATGAATTTTTCAAACTTTGTGTTAGAAAGGTTGTGATAATACTCATACGGAAAAGATTAGGTGGAAATCAATTCAGTCATTGGAAATTCCATGGTAAACTCTATACTTTGATTAGAATTCATAATTGTCATACATCAGAATCATTTGTGGATGTTATTGAGAAAGTATAAAAAAGTCAACTCTATATAGAAGTTGTTACTCCAGAAATAAAGTTTTATTAACCAATTTCAATATTTCTAAAGTCTCGTTCATCTGAAATGGAAGATACAACTCATAAACAGTACAATAGTAGACTTCGAGTTCAAGTATTACTCATTGTAATCATAATTTAGTTTCTGTTACAAAATCACTTGTTACAAAGATATGTATTCGATTTTCCACACAAGGACTTTTCAAAAAAACTATTATTTTAAACACAAAGTTAAAAACTAATTTGCGAAAAAACAATAAAGTATATAAATATCATGCACCAAAAAAAATGGTAAGTACACATACTATTCACAGTCTACGCCGTGTAGACCCAGAATTTGTCATGGTTTGGACAAAAGCAACGGTTGACATATACTTTTCTATACGAAATCAAAAAAGAGTCATTAAAGTCCATGTCTATTTTACTATTATCGACAAGACGAATATGCCTAGTTGTTATATCTCACCTCACTGGTTTCTGAATCGCATGTATTTTTATATATTACTAGTAGTACTATAAATTGAGGGGAGGGAGATTTTTAAACACAATCGTGGAATCTGACGCAACTATTGACACCTTCGCCTAATACAGAAAATAATGGCTAGTTACCCACGACATTGTAAGAAGCCTGCGCCGCACTTATACTAAGCGAAGAACAGAGCACATTGGAATATTTGTAGATAGCCAGGCGGCTCTCCTATCACTTAAATCTTACAACACAGTATCTATGTAGATAAAAAAATCCAATGAGTGTTCGGACTCACGGGCGATGTGTTAACACCTTTTTGCTACACGGTACCTGTTCGATTTCTATGAACACATTCGTAAATGTTACATTGGAAAAAAAAAACAGCGTTCAATCATATGATGACGTTACATTTAAATAATATTAATACTTAAAATTATTAAAAGGCAAGTAAAGGGTTTTTCAACAGAGACGCTACAAAAGTAAATCGATAGGGACAGCACACGACGCCATATAATTTCCCGCTCTTTTGACATTTCTCTGCAGTAAGGTTTGCCATTTCATCATGGAAAGATATACGAGCCAACAACGAGTCGAAATTATTAAAATTTACTGCCGAAATATGAAGTCAGTGGCCTCAACTTTAAGAGGCCAACTTTAAGAGGCCTCAACAATCACCGATGAGGCTCATTTCTGGCTGAATGGCATCGTCAAGAAGCAAAATATGCGTTATTGGTCAGACACAAATCCACACGTATTCCATGAGTCATCATTGCATCCCGAAAAAATTACGGTTTGGTGCGGTTTATGGGCCGGTGGCATCATTGGGCCGTACCTCTTCCGTGATGATCAAGACCGGCACATTACTGTGAATGCGAATCGCTACCGTTCAACGATAACCGAATATTTTTGGCCCCAATTGGATAATATGGACTTGGAAGACATGTGTTTCCAACAGGACGGCGCCACAAGCCACACAGCGAATGCCACAATCAATATATTGGAAACCAAGTTTGGTGGAAACCTATCATCTATTTATCGATTATAAAGCAGCCTTCGATAGTCCGATACGGGAGAAACTCTATGAAGCAATGTCTGAGCTTGGTATTCCTGCAAAACTCATACGCCTTTGCAGGATGACCTTGACGAACACCAAATCCGCAGTGAAAGTTGGTAAGGATCTTACCGAACCTTTCGAAACTAAGCGAGGCCTCAGGCAAGGCGACACCCTATCGTGCGATCTCTTTAACATCTTAATGGAGATCATTATGAGAAAAGCTGCAGTCAATATGAATAAAACCATCAGCAGCAAAAGTCACATGCTGCTCGCGTATGCTGATGATATAGATATCATTGGGCGCACAATTAGAGAAGTTACTGCGGTTTTTTCGAGAATTGAGAAGGAGTCAGCAAAAGTGGGTCTGACGGTGAATGACAAAATTAATGGTTTCAACGAACAGGGCCTCCACGCGATTAGACCAAAGCGTGAACGTTGATAACCGTTATAACTTGGAGGTAGTGGACGAATTTATATACCTCGGATCTGCCGTGAACAAAAACAACAACGTCAGCCTTGAGATCAAACGGAGAATTGTGCTTGCGAATAGATGTTATTTTGGGCTAAGCAAGCACTTTAGAGATAAAGCCCTCTCTCGAGTAACAAAAGTCCAGCTGTACCAGACTCTCATTCAACCTGTCTTGCTTTATGGCGCAGAATCCTGGGTCCTATCGCAAGCAGACGAAACATCTGTAGGAGTCTTCGAGAGAAAAATACTCCGAAAAATTTATGGCCCTATAGTGCACAACGGCGAGTATCGGCGACGCATGAATCATGAGCTGTATGAGCTTTATCCTGACATTGACATAGTTAAGCGGATCAAGATAACGCGATTGCGCTGGCTAGGCCATGTCAGTAGAATGGATGAAGATGAACCAGCGCGAAGGCTTTTCGAAACCGAACTCGAAGGAAGACGAAAAATAGGAAGACCAAGACTCCGCTGGAGGGATCAGGTTGACGAATCCCTGCGTACACTTGGTATTGCCAACTGGAGAGATAAAGCAAAAGATCGAACTGGTTGGCGAAATATGTTATCTTCGTTTTGTAAGGTCCCTGACCCCCCGGGGTTGTCCGAGACCGGATAAGTAAGTAAGTTTGGTGAACGTGTTATCTCACGAAATGGCCCAGTCGATTGGCCGCCTCGGTCGTGCGATTTGACGCCGTTAGATTATTTCCTGTGGGGCTACGTCAAGTCTATGGTCTATGCCAACAAGCCAGCGACGATTGATGAACTTCGTACGAATATCGAACGTGAAATTGCAGCAGTATCGGCCGATTTATGCTTGAAAACCGTGGAGGCCATGCAAAAGAAATCGAGTTCCATACATAATGGCATCGAACGTACTTTCACAGGAATAAAGAATTTCATTGGTATCTAAAACCGGTTTTGTTTTATTTAAAAAAACTTTTGTAACGCTCTTATTGAAAAACCCGTTACATGCACATGTCATTATTTTCTTGATTAATACTTTTGGTTTAATAAGCCATAATTTTTTTTTTTTTTTTTTTTGGTTTTCTTTATAAAATTCATAATGGCATATGGCATCAGCAAATGGTTGTGGCAGCCATTAAATTCAAATAATTATCTGAGCATAGCTTTTACGTTTTTCGTTGATCCAACAACTAGAATATTCACCACTATAAGATAATTTGAATGCTAGAATTGACAAATCCCTTTTTTCTGGTTGCTGTGGATTCAACTAAATATTTCATTTCTTGCAACCAAAACTGAATTACAATCAATTGATATGCACAACATTTGGTGCTACGGAACACAATTATTGGTAATCACAACTCAATAATGTGATAGTCCAAGGTACCGCCAAATTTTAGTTGGCAGTAAATTTAGTTGTGAGAACGAATATCTTCTCTGTGTGTACAAATTTCATTGGAAAAGCTGAGTCTTCAAAACATCTTGCCAATTTAAATTAGGAAAGACTGAAAGAAAATTAGGAAAGACTGATAATTTTGGTTCTGTGGTATTCAATTCAAAATACGTTAGTTGAAATTTTAAAGACATCAAATGAAATTTCAATGATATTGAATTAAATTTGTGCGACGTATATTGTAATTTGAAAAACGTCAATTAATGCAATTTTAACCCACGACATTTGTGATAAACGATTTTAATCTCCCCATAAAGGAATAAATACTGAGGGTTCAAAATATTGCTTTAAGATACAAGAAATTGAACAAGTATGTAGAAAAATAAATCGAAAAAACTAGGTATATACTTGTGTTTAATCTAGCACACACAAAAAAGACTACAACACCTGACCAAAAACTAGCAACATGAAGAAAGATAACACTTTTACATTTCAAACTCAGTGCCAAAAAAATAAAGTAACCACTGGCGTTAAAAAAATAAATGGTTTCCCATTACATCCCATGAAGGGACAGGGGAGAACTTCTCACAATCACTGGGCTGTGCGCTTTCCAGTTTTCACTCACTGATTGGGACCTACAGTTTTACACCCATTCCGAACGGTATTTTGAGAAGCTTTTTCATGGCTATATACTCGATAGTGTCGCCGTCCCTATGCGAGGTGACCGCCGCCGAAAGAAATTTGAAGGTGTTCAGAGCAGGGTTCGAACCCAGGCTCTCATGTACAAGAGCCGCGCACACTAACCATTGCACCACCGACGGCCACTGGCGTTACTGCGGTGAATATTGCCCAAGATAATGAAAATGTAAACGACTTTCATGCCAAACACAATTTTGTACACAGCACGTAGTGTCCCCATACAATCTGCCATAATATGTTAATGCAGAATATCCTCTGAGATTTTACCAGCAAAAATTATTTTCATGACTGATAAGTTTGAGCTAAGGTGAAACTAGTGCTAGTGCAGAATAACATTTTTCAACTTTCTCCATTTCAAAATGTGCTAGGAATTTATGATTTGTTTCCTGATTCTACACTTTTTCCACACTGTGCAATTTCTTATCATGCTACGCTTAATTCCCATTTCATAAAGTATAAATCAGGATAGTTGTATGCAACAATGCTGCATATACATAACATGCAACCGCACAACCGGTGTTGTGCAACATGCAAATTATGAATAGTAATATGACACGAATGTCGTAAAAGTTATCAGGTACATTTGTTATCCTAGCCACCAGCGTTAATGACGGCAGGAATACGCAGCCAGGGAGTAGAGTAAAAAAAACCCTGTATAGTCAGGCAAAGTTCAATTTAACCAAGTTTAAAAATATTTAATTTTTTATGGGACAATAAGGATAAAAGTAAAATAGGAATGAATCTATAACGTAGAATTTGAATTGTAAAGGGTGTTTTTCACCTCAAATAGAACTTACGAAAGGGTTAGCCGTCAAACCACTACTGCACTCACTTTCTAACATTTATGACCAGTATACTCTGGCAAATCATCACGAATAGATTCACGCTGGATCAACGCTAAAAAATTATCCAAATTTATTTTGAAAGTCAGTCATCGTTTCCCGCAACTTATAGACGACTTCGTGATTTTAATGGTGCACATAATCATCCATCTAAGCAAGCCATTAGTCGAACCGTGGATAGAGTTCATACCACACACTCTCAAAAGCTCTAGAACATGTCGAAGAAAAGTGTGTACTGAAGAGAACATCGCCGCCGTAAACGAAAGTGTGGAATAAAATCTAAATTTATCGGTATTGAGGCTCTGTCCGTCCACTACGTTTAAAATTGTGCGTAAAGACATTTGCCTGCTCCCGCTTAAGATCCAGCTGGTGCAGTAATTAAAGCCACGAGACCATCATAAGCGCCGTTTTTCGCCGATTGGGCTTCAGAGCAGTTGGAAACTGAGGCTCATTTTTGGCTTAACGGGCTTGCTAATAAGCAGAATTTCCCCCATGTTGAGTGAGATTAGTCCACAACAGACCCTACATACGTCATTACATCCAGAGCGGTTTACACGCCAGGGGCATCGGACCCTATTTCTTCGAAAATTAAGCCGGAGTTCGGCGTTACGGTCAATGGAGATCGTTACCGCACCATGATTAATGAGTTCTTGTTTGAAAATAAAGATGACATTGATCCGGGCGAGATGTGATTTCAACAGGATGGCGCTAAATAGCATACGGTGACCGCAACCATCGATTTATTGCAATAAAAATTTGGCAATAAGATGATTTCGAGACATGGACCTATCAATTGGCCTCCATGGTCGAGTCATTTGACACCTCTCGGTTATTTCCTGTGAGGCTACGTGAAATCACTGGTTTATGAATAAAAACCAGCAACAACTGACGCCTTAGAGGCCACAATTCATGTTATTCGTGACATTCGGCCATGAATGCTCGAAAAAGTGACCCAAAAGTGAACGTCCAGCCTGCGCTTTGTCACGAACAACGGCGATGGCCAAATGTCCGAAATCATTTTCAAGTGTTATTGGAAGATAATGATCTTTCGAATAAAAAAAAACTGATTGATTAAAGATTAATTTCTTGTGATATTTTTCACAATTTCTATCGTCCTTAAAAGATACCCTTTATTATAGATAGGGCAAACAATGCAAGTTCTAGCAAAGTGTTACTTTAACTGTTAGACAAAAATATTTAATTTTGTGATTGTTATAAAAAAAATATTCCTGGGCATAAGGATAATGTTGTAAAGCTGTCTGTAATAATTGGAAGACACAGTCAATGTGATTTAAACTACACCCAGCGAAACAACTATAAAGACAACATATTTAGAATTTTAATGTATATATGAGAAGACATGGGACTGTTCGTGGAGGTGGAAAGTTTCTGATTGCCATTCACTTGGGAGTGGCCAGAAATGATTCCTTCATTGGGCAGTCCCAACAGCTCACTACTTCCACTTAGTATGTCCTGGGCAATGGCTTTTCGGAAACCTCCGTTAGCTAGCTAGAGTGAGAAGGCGAAACAAATGAGCATCAAGTCAGGTTTAGTAGGTGACTGATGTCACTGAAGCTCATCAAACAATCGGGCACATTATTTTGTCCTTAGAAGGCGGATGAGCCAAACATACGGGCCAACGGCGGATAGAAACTAAAAGAAGAAAATCCAGGTTCAACATATCGCATCCTGGTCAGCGTCTGATCCATAATGGGCGGCTAAAATCAAATATCCTGGCAGTAGGTAAAATGCAAAAACCCGGTGGACTGGGTTTGCCTCCCGCCACCGTTCATAATGGCAGTGAAAATACAAAAACGAAACAGAAAACATAAACAACCCCTATTTGTTGACGACCCCCGCAAACGTTATAAGGACTTGGAATTTAAGAACTCTATATAGATCCGGTGCAAGTATCCAACTGGCAGATGTCCTCAAAAGTTATAAGGCTGACATTACCGCTATCCAGGAAATGCGATGGACAGGACATGGCTGCGAAAGAAAAAGAAACTGCGATATATACTACAGTTGCCATGAAAAAAAACATGAATTTGATTGCGGATTTGTAGTTGGCAGATGACTGCGACATCTAGTCTCTAGGTTCAATACTGTGAGTGAACGAATAGCCACAATCCGCATAAAAGCGAAATATATTTTTATTTCCCTAATTTGTGTGCATGCCCCGACAGAAGAGAAAGATGATGATGCCAAAGACATATTCTATGAGCTCCTAGAGGAAACGTATGACCGCTGCCATGGCCATGACATTAAGATTGTACTAGGAGATTTTAATGCCAAAGTAGGAAGGGAGAATGTGTTTAATCCAACTATTGGCAATTTCAGTTTACATGCTGACAGTTCCGACAACGGTATGAGACTGATTGACTTTGCCGCGGCAAAAAACATGGTCATTAGTGGTACAAGATTCCAGCATAAAGACATCCACAAGGCTATTTGGGTACCCCCTGATCAAAGAACTAAGAACCAAGTCGATCACGTGGTAATTGATGGAAGGCACTCATCCAGTGTAATGGACGTACGAGTGATCAGAGGACCTAACATCGATTCTGATCACTACCTGATAGCAGCAAAGACTCGCACAAGATTAAGTAGAGCGAAAATCGTACGTAACCAGACGCAGAGGAAGCTGGACATCGGAAAGCTGCAATTACCAGAGGTAGCCACAGCCTACTCAAGGAAGCTCTCGCAACTTTTGGCACAGAACCCACCCCCTCCCGATGACGATCCTGATGCGCAGTGGAAACGCATTTCCGAGTCTATAAAAACTGCCGCAACAACCGTACTTGGTTTCGAAAAACCGCTTCGCAATGAACCGTGGTACGATGAAGAGTGTAGCATAGCAAATGACGAAAAGAACGCTGCACGTATGGTAATGCTTCAGTCAATTGCAACGCGAGCTGCAACTGAGCGGTATAGGGAGAAGAGAAAGAGGTAAACCGTCACTTTAGGCGGTAAGAAACGGCAGTGGAAAAAGCGCGAGAATGAGAAAATTGAGACATACAGAAGGAAGAACTAAGCCCGAAAATTCAACCAAAAAGTTAAAAACGGAACTAATGGACATGGTTCAGGGCCCTCCTTCTGTAAAGACAAGGACGGAAATCTCGTCGAAGATGTGCAGAGCATGTTCGAGATCGACGTCGTGTATTGCCCCCTCCTAACCAAGACGAGGTCAGAACAGCTATTGCCCGGCTTAAGAACAACAAAGCCGCAGGAGCCGATGGATTACCGGCGGAGCTGTTTAAGGCTGGCGGCGATGAGCTGATAAGGTGCATGCATCAGCTCATTAGCAAAATGTGGTTAGATGAATGCATGCCCGGCGATTGGAGTCTCAGTGTACTATGTCCCATATTTAAAAAAGGTGACCCGAGTATCTGTGCCAACTACCGTGGAATAAGCCTTTTATCCATAGCATATAGGGTTCTATCAAGTATAATGTGCGAAAGACTAAAACCAATTATCGGTGACCTGATTGGACCATACCAGTGTGACTTTAGGCCTGACCAGATTTTCACGCTACGCCAAATGCTGGAGAAGACACTCGAAAAACAAATCGACACCTATACTCTATTTACTCATACGTCTCATACTCATACGTCTTTGCAGGATGACCTTGACGAACACCAAATCCGCAGTGAAAGTTGGTAAGGTTCTTACCGAACCGTTCGAAACTAAGCCAGGCCTCCGGCAAGGCGACACCCTATCGTGCGATCTCTTTAACATCTTAATGGAGATCATTATGAGAAAAGCTGCAGTCAACATGAATAGAACCATCAGCAGCAAAAGTCACATGCTGCTCGCGTATGCTGATGATATAGATATCATTGGGCACACAATTAGAGAAGTTACTGCGGTTTTTTCGAGAACTGAGAAGGAGTCAGCAATAGTGGGTCTGACACTAAATGAGTACAAGACAAAATTAATGCTTTCAACGAACAGGGCCTCCACGCGATTAGACCAAAGCGTGAACGTTGATAACCGTTATAACTTCGAGGTAGTGGACGAATTTATATACCTTGGATCTGCCGTGAACAAAAACAACAACGTCAGTCTTGAAATCAAGCGGAGAATTGTGCTTGCGAATAGATGTTACTTTGGGCTAAGCAAGCACTTTAGAGATAAAGCCCTCTCTCGAGTAACAAATGTCCAGTTGTACCAGACTTTCATTGAACCTGTCTTGCTTTATGGTGCAGAATCCTGGGTCCCATCGCAAGCAGACGAAACATCTGTAGGAGTCTTCGAGAGAAAATACTCCGAAAAATTTATGGCCCTTTAGTGCACAACGGCGAGTATCGGCGACGCATGAATCATGAGCTGTATGAGCTTTATCCTGACATTGACATAGTTAAGCGGACCAAAATAACGTGATTGCGCTGGCTAGGCCATGTCAGTAGAATGGATGAAGATGAACCAGCGCGAAGGGTTTTCGAAACCGAACTCGAAGGAAGACGAAAAATAGGAAGACCAAGACTCCGCTGGAGGGATCATGTTGACGAATCCCTGCGTACACTTGGTATTGCCAACTGGAGAAATAAAGCAAAAGATCGAACTGGTTGGCGAAATATGTTATCTTTGTCTTGTAAGGTCCCTGACCCCCCGGGGTTGTCCGAGACCGGATAAGTAAGTAAGTAAGAACCTCAACACTTTGTCTATAACCAACTGCGACCATTCATCTCAGATCCCATAGTTGACATCCGACTACCGGTTAGTGCTGGAGACGTGCATAGGAGATGCTCAGTTAGAGATGGAAAATGGTAAATACCCATTTGGTAAATACCTGCTAAAATGGGTAAGTGGGGTATAAATTGGTAAATACCTGGAAAACTACCAGTGGGTGATATAAACTATTCTGTAGAAGATTTGGTGAACAAACACATTATGGAGCAATATTTCCATTCATCAAAAGAAGGTAGTAGTTGTTGATGTTGATTATGATTAATTTCAGTTATAAATCTAGTAGCTTATCTAGAAAATTTTTAAAAGGAAAATGTGTTCGATGAATACTTTGTTTTGGTACCATCGGTTTTCTCATGTAGATGGTGCTTTTGTTATTTTGGAAATGCTTTCGATCGCCATACTAAATTCATTGTCATACAGTTTTATAGCTAATATTTCGAGCTTAAATTTATGACACGTCACATTATTTGCAATGGTCAGTTTTCATTTAAATCGTGCTGTGAATTTGTATGATAAACTGAGCATTTCAGTCATATTATGCTCTTTTTTCTGAAAAGGCAAAAAAGCCGGGGATATTTGTGACTTGTATGGTTTGGACACTTCAACAGAACGTATATGTCAAAGTTGGTTCAAAAAAATGGCGTTCTGTATATTTTACGATCAAAAACGGTCTTAGGAGCGGTAGCGTAAATGAGCTTGATGAAATCAAAGCCGTTATCGAGTCTGACCGACGCTGACTTTTGAGGCTTATTTCCAACAAAAACCAACCATTTTTCAATTAGAAAAATATTCTGACCTTGTAAGCTTGTAGTGTAAATTTCTCATACATTAACTAAAAACAAACAAAATCGGTCATAAAATTCAAATTCATCAGCAAAAGAGGGTTTGGCAATAAACGTGAACGAGAACAATATTAAAGGTTTCCACAAGCAGAACATACACTACGGCTGGATGAAAGTGTGAACGTTGATGACCGTTATAATCTCGAGGCAGTGGACGAATTAATTTACCTCAGACCTACCGTAAGCACAAGTAATAACGGTAGCTTGGAAATCAAACAGAGAATAGTGCTGGCAAACAGGTGGCTAAACAAGCACTTTAGTGATACGACCCTCTCTCGAGAAACGAATGTCCTACTATATCAGACTGTAATACAAGCTGCCTTGCTTTATGGCGCAGAATTCTGAGAAATATATGGTCCTATAATAAAAAATGGCGATTATCGATGACAGATTAACCATGAGCTCTATAATATGCATCCCGACATCGATGTAGTTTTGCGAATCAAAATAGCGCGATTACACTGGCTAGGCTATGTCAGTAGAATGGATCAGAATGAACCAGTGGGAAAGGTATTCGCAGACGTACTCGAAGGACATCGACAAATAGGACCACAACTCCGGTCGAAAGACCAGCTAGAATATTTCCTGCGAGAGCTTGGTGTTACCAATTGGAGGAGAAAAGCTGAAGATCGAGCCAGTTAGTGAAAAATGACTTCTTCATTTTGTAAAGCCCATGCACCTCTGGGTTGTTTGCGGCCACCTAAATATGTAAGTAAATTAAAAATTTGGATTGAGATAATTGTGTACTATTGTAGCTAAACAATTTTAATATTTTAAATTTATCATTTTATATTCAACATTTTATTTTTTTTTCAATTTTTTTTAACTTAGTTTTTCAATAAGAATGCTGTTGCTTGTTGACCTGTTTCTTTCAATTTTAAAAAGTAATAATAATTTGATCTCGAGCTCAACTTATTATTGTTTTTTTTCTTTTAATTTTTCAATATTAGTTTTCCAACCCTCAATATAACAATTATGATTAGTTCTTGTGCTGCATTCGTGAAGTGTTAAGTGAAATAAGAATAAGAAAAGTGGAAAAAAATTCAAAGTCCTAAACTTTGAAAAATTAAATTTTCAGTCCTTTTCAGGATAGAAAATTGGATCTAAAACTGAGGGAAAAATGTTTTCGATTTGCCGTCGGCTAAACGCCAAATTGAAAAAAATTTTTAAAATCGCCTGGTGTCTGATCCCAGCAACACTGGATTTACTCCAGTGGTTGGGAAAAGGACAAAAGCCCGGGCCAGGGTGCTATACACCATAGAGCCCACTAAGGAGCCACTGTCTCATGAGGAAACTATGAGGATAATGGATGAAGACCATGCAACTGTAGTGGCCCGTATGGAGGCCATTACCAGGGCTGTTACGGAATTGATAACCAAAGGCGCAACGCCAAAAAAAAAGGCGAACCGAGGAAAGTATCATCGAAGAAAACCATCAGCTACGAGCGCAGAATACCAAAATGGCATCTGACTATGAGCAGGCTAGTAAGACCATAGAGGAAATGAGGAGCCAGATACGTCAACTGGAGAATATGATATCCAGAGATGTCGTGGACGACGCTGAGTCCATGGACGAGGAAACGACGCCTAGTTTCGTGGATGTATTGCTCGAGCAAAAAGCCCACGAGCAATACGAAAAAGAAGTTGGAGCCCGTGCAAAGCCGGCACGAAAGATGGCTGAGGCCATGGCGAAAGATGAGGTACCCAAACAAAACAAAATGGGGGCCAAGAAGACCATAGGTGCCCACCGTGACAGGAAGAAGACCGGAGGTAGCCGCAAAATTAAAAGTAAAGTTGTGCCGGATGTGTATATATATAGTGACAACGTGCGTGCAGTATCGGCGAAAATTAAAGCCGTGCTGCAACACGAAAATGTCGTTATGAAGATGGTAGGGAGGGCTCTTGATAATATTAGGGTGAATGTTATTGAGGAGTTTAACTCCATTAAGGAGATGCTTAGGGTGGCGGGGATAGGGTATTATACCTATACGCCGAGGTCGCAAACTCCTTTTGCGACAGTTGTAGTCGGGTTGTCGAATACGTTTGAGGAATCAGACCTCAAACTGTATCTCGAGGGACTGAAGATGAACCTTAAGGTTCTCAGGGTGACGAAGCTAGGATGGGACAAGTGGCTAGTCCACCTTGATAGAACTTCGGATATTAATGGATTCTAGGCCCTTAGGTACATGCTTAACTGCAGGATTTCTGTTCGTAAGGACAGAAAACCGGGTCTGACCCAATGCAGAAATTGCCAGCGATTCGGGCATGTTTCAATTAATTGCGGCATGCTCCATCGCTGCTGTAAATGCGCTGGGTCACATGGCCCGGGCAAATGTGTCATCCCGGTCAAAATCCGGGTGGAGGATTCCACCGAGACTGTTCCGGTTCCGACAGCCTCTGCTCTCGAGCACGAACAGACTACTCGGTGCGTGAATTGTTCGGTCGATGGACATGCGTCCAGTTCCAAGGAGTGCCCTCAGAGGACTAGACTGCTTCGTGAGAGGACCGAAGCCAGGAATCGACGCTCCGTCGTTCCTGGAATCGGTTCTCCACGAGACAGCGGACTTACTCGGAGTGGTATACCCTATGCTGCCGCTGCCCGAGGTGGTCTTCGTGCCCCTACGACAGGAGTTTATATTGCTGCAAGTTCTCCCAATGGAGTAACTATGCAGGGGGCCATGGCCCAATTCGGCTCTATTGACGCCGACTGTTTTAGGATATTCGGTATGGACCTTATGGCCTGCCGAAATAAGCTAGGAGGGTTTTTGCGCGACTACGCGCTATTAGCTGACGATGGAGCTAGGGCTCAGGCTATCCTGCGTCTCTTGTTGGCCCTTGGGCCTGTGTAAATATTGTACATAGTAGTTTTAAGTATAGTTGGTAAGATTATTTTTAGTTTTTTGATTAATTTGAGCCTTTTTTTTATTTTTTTGGGCGGATATTGTGGATAGATTTGAGATTTTGTTGTTCTCATGACAGGTAACACCTGTCATATATGACCCGAGATGATGGTCCTGTGAAAACTTTATAGTCAGCCCAATTCTCAATAGCAATTCCCGGGGAGTTTTTTCCCTATTCCCTGTTCCCCTATTTTAAATAAAATCTCCCTGGGAGTTTTTTCCCTATTCCCTCTTCCCTTATTCTAAACGAACTTCGAAAAAGGGAAATATTTCCCCGGGAAAAAAGTAGGTATTCTAAATGTCAATAAAATGGAGAATGTGAAAACAACTTTTGGGAGTAATTCCGCCAACAAATTGCTAGGAAGTGCTCCGCAAAAATGTAAGTATTTAATATTTTCTATAAAAAATTAAATAATGACTTATTTTCATCAATATTATGGCATTATTCTACGGAATAAATTTAGTTTAGCACCAACTCTCAGATCTACACCAAAATGTCACCACCGAGAAAAGCGTCTGCACTGAGTTCAAAAGTTTTAAAAGAGGTTATCAAAGTTAGTAGAAATGAGTATCATTACAAAGGTCTTTCTATATTCTATAAATCTGTGTATGTACATATTTATTTTTATTAATCCTTTGGGCGTTAATTAAAAAACAATATTTGTTAACCTCCCATTTTTAATAAAAATTTATTATTTCAAAAAATTTGTAGTTTTTTGGTAGACTCCGATAATAGACAAGACTTTTGCCTTTTTTAATGTATAATTCTCACCAATAACCCTTCAAGGACCGGAGACATTTAAGTTGAAAGTTTTGAATACATTTGCCACTTTTTGCACCAAAATTAAAAAATTATTTACAAAAAATCACGCGATTTAACACAAAAATACTATGCCAAAGCCACGAATCGGGTGTTGGACTCGCACTCGCACCAACTGGTTAATATAGATAAAAATGTTTATACACAGATTTATAGAGTTTAAAAAGGCCTTTGTAATGGTACTGATCGGATAATAAATGGCCGACTTATGCCCGATTATATATTCAAGCTATGGAGGTCTATATTTCGGAAAATATGGACCAGCGCCCTTTTTTTAATCTCTTTTCCGTAACGTTGAAATGGAAATAAATGTTTGAAACTCGTTAAATTTATATTTCACCTTGGCTCAGGCAGGGGGTACAAATTTCCTCTGAACCTTAAGATGATGTGTGGCAAAATCAGTAAAATCGCGCGATTGTTTTAAAATAATTTTTGATATTTTTATGAAAACAGTTCCTCATACTATGTTGAAAGTTTGATAACAAAACTTGAACTTTTTATATCCCCGGTCTTTCAAGGGCTACTGAGCCGTGTTATACCTTGAAAGAAAGCCTGAAATCTTCTCTATTACCGGTATGTAGAAAAAACGTAGCAACACTCGGTTTTTTTTGAAAAAGAATGATTTTAAAGAAAAAAGTGAGGTTATAAAATCTTTTTTTTAAATTATTCCACAATGGGTTAATAAAAAGTAAAATGTTTTTAACCGCGTTTGTGGAGTTTAAAAAGGCCTTTCTAATGACATAAATTTCAGCAACGTCGGAAAAGTAGTTTCAGAGATATAGCCGACTATACACTCAAGCTTTGCAAGCCCATATCTCAAGAAGATGGGCCGATCGTACAAAAAAATACATATATTTCAGCTCATCTTAAAAATCTATATTGATGATAAAATTTTTATTCAATTCCAAGAAATGCCCCTGAACTGGAGTTTAGCCAAGTAAATATGTACGTTCCCATATTTACTTACAAAGTTTGCGGCAGCTCCAGTGAATTCGTCGCATCGCATAACTATCTCCTTGCAAACGTTTGTTGTTGCTTGTCCTGCTCCCGGTCGTTCTTCTGCTGCCATTCTAAAGGCTGTGGTGTACATTTTCACTTATTTTGATTGTTAATTAAGTTTTATTTGCTTAAAATGATTTGCATTTAACAACCAAAACCAAACGTCATAAAGCAAAACAGCTGACTTCGAAAATTCGCAATTCTCTCTCCCTTATTATTCTATTCCCCGTCTGTTTAGAATAGGAGGATTTTATTCCCGGGAAAAAATAATTCCCCGGGAATTATCTCCCGGGGAGTATTCAGAATCGGGCTGAGTGTAAGGAAATTAGTAAGTAAGATATGATGATTAACCTAATGGTAATCAAATTGTAACAAATGTCATGAATAAATATTATTTGAAATTGAAATTGAAAAATATAACAATTTTTCAAGTTGTAATTTCCCTTAAGGTTAAGAGATCATGTTTTCTCCGGTTAGCGAAAAAATTGTAAAGACCGCGGGTGGTATTCGAACTCACATTCACTGGACGATCGTTTCGATTTTTTGTGAAGAATTTTTCATTCATTAATATCAAATCGAATTTTCTCAATATTAAATTTAGTTTTTTAATATAACTTTTGTATTTTTAACAATTTTAGTTTCTATCAAATCACATTACTCAGTATCAATTAATAATTGCGCAATATTAATTGTCTATACTAATTATAAATTTATACATATTTACTTAATATCCATTGTAATTTCTGTACATACATCAGTGTGACATTTCAGTTTATTAGCCGGTTATATGAATTTGATGTCGCACATTTCAAGATCAAGCTACATTATGTCACATACCTCCATTATCATTACTATCTTACTTGTGGATGGAAATCAACGTTAGCCCTTTCATAAAACGTTAGATGAAAAAATTGTTGCCTGTAAAGTCGGTTTTACGGGCGAAGATTTTACGTGACAACGTCTTTTTCTCGGTAGAATATTTATTGATATGAATATAATTAAATTGCACAATAGGAGTGCAATGAACTCACTTGCCCAATGAGTGTTAGAACTCACGGGCGATGTTTTAACATTTATTGAAACTTATGGTTTAGGAAAATAGAAGTAATTTCAACACCATCTAGGTACCTGTGCGATTTCTATGAACACATTATCAAATGTGACATTATAAACAATAAACATATCCTTTATTATAAAATATAAACATTTCTTTTATTATAAAAAATAAACATTTCTTTTATTAAAAACAAAAGAAAATAATTTACTAACCAAAAAGTATTTCAATTCATCATATTCGCATATCGTTTTTAAAGCCGACCGCAGCTCTCTGTTTCGTTTTGGCTACCTAATTCATATGAAAATTTCTACACACAAACATACACTACACATATCATAAAGCCAAAAAACAAAAAACAAAAAAAAACAAAAAATAATACCTTATCCAATGCAGACTGACCTACATCAATATTCATACACACGCACATATATACGCACATACATACTTGCTCAGTCGTCATATATATGATGTGCCAAAAAACAAAAACACTCACACCACCGACCAACAGCCACTAGAAGCCAGCAAAGCAAATCGTTTCTGGCACACAAGTAAACACATTGCGTTTACTTGTGTTCGGTGACTCATCGTAACGTTACCGGGCGTTACACTTTTTCATAAGTGACTCCCAGCCGCAACCTAATTTAAGACGTTGTCACGTCAAAAGACAAAAAGCTTGCCACTCCACTACAACACATAAAGGAGATAAATTTGCGTTTCAAAACTATAAAGACACCGAATCATTAATACACCGAAAATAAAGAAACGTAAATACTAAAGTACATGTTTCAATACACATTCCGTCATGATAAACCAGGATATTATGTTGGTTACTACGTTTGCAATATCAGAAACTCTTGAAACTTTTTCAATCGCTGTTGAGAAACAAATACACTCAGAAAAACCCCATATCCTAAATATGACGGAGGGAAACGAGTTGATATTCAAGATGCATATTTATATTGAGAAAACACACAAACTTATATCGGTTAAACAAATTTAAAATTTAACTTAGCCACACAAAAAAAAAGCAAAATATTTTCTCAAAAAGTGAACGTCAATATCTTCTGAATCTGGCAACTGAGCTACGAGTTCGGCCAGACTTCATTTTACCTCCCACGTACACAAAGTCCCAAAATTTTGTACAACACGCTGAATGGTTGATTTGCTCGGCACATTATTTAAACCAAAAAGCTCCCGTAAAATTTTCGGGTGTTTACAATTTAAACGTTTATTTAGATAAAATGTTTTAATAACTTCAACACGTTGTTTGAGCGTTAGATGCTCCACAATAAATTGTTATCGACTGCTCTGCACAACTGTCAAATACAAACTGAATGTCAACCAAACAGAAAATGCGATCAAAAAATACAGCAGACAGTTGTCCGAGGCCTTCGGCCACGGACTGCCCATGCAGGCTGTGTTAGAGACACGGCCATTAAGTTTAACGTAGAATACGCCATCCGATAAGACAGAAAACATATATAACAATAAATGATAAATAAGATAAGCAAATGAAAGCTTATGGTTGGAAAAATAGGATAAATATGTTTTTAAATTAAAAGAATAAGGATAAATGATAAATAACAGACGCAAATCAATTTGATTTATATTTTTTATAATTATATATCCATGTTAAGTTCAAATTCACATTTAACATTTTGTTTCACTTAAATACATAAGTAAATATACGAAATTTCAATATTTCATCAATCAAAACAACAGCCGAAGGTTTGTGTCCACACTGAAACAGCAGCATAGCTTGTGTTCACGCTACAAACTCAAACACTCAACCAAACACCACACATATGTTTGAGTGTTTAAACAATTTTCATTTGAGAAATTTAAATATTAGGAAGATATCAACCAATATGTAATGTATATCAAACGAAAGATAACATCTTCATTTACCTACAAAAAAATGTTTAAAAAACGTTATCTCGCCGTTTCCTCATAATCAATGAAATAAAGATTACAACAATAACAATCTGACATGACTCCCTATACCGTAAGGTAAGACGTATTCTACGCCAAAAACATTGACCTGGAACATTAAAAAATTGCATATTCAAGCTCAATCCCATTCTATATCTCTGTTAATAGAGATATTGTTTTTAAAATCAGAAGTTTCGCAAAATGCTTCCTTTCGAGTTCTGGCAAACATTATCGCTAATTTAGATCAATACAATTTTGAATATGTTTCCTTGTGTGTTTCTGTATTTTTGGAACTATATTTTTGTGTGCTGTATTTTTGGAACACTTGCATACTGGGTAATGCTCAATTCACATGAGTGTTTGTTTGCATTTAGTTTGATGGATTTTTAAATAGCATCATTCATAAGAAAACCTTTTCCCAATCCCCTCATGGGAACGATATATTTTTTATCATTCCACACAATGGCTAATGATGATCTGTTACAGCGGAGATAGCTATACGGTTAGCCAGGAATTATGCGAATGTATTCTGAAAAACTTCCGTTATTTAAACTGTATCTCTATTAATTGTTATATAGACTGGTCATGAACTTAAGTACATAAAATCAAATAGCTCTAAGAAAAAATGTGAATAAATAAATATCATATCAGATGAATTCAAAATAAAACTTTAAAAAAAATTCGGTGATCCCGATCAAATATTATTTATTATGTTTTTTCTTTATATATAGCGGAGGTTCTAGATGAAAAATCGTGTTGCCTAATATAAACAGAAACATAAATTTGATACCTTTGCAGTATTCTTTCAGTCAGTTATTCATAACTATTCCTAAATGCGTGTGTACATTAGGGTGTATTGAAAACCGCATTTTATGGAGTATCAATGGTGGGGGTCCCAAACGATTCGTAGTGAAGAGCTGGGTACCGAAATGTCAAACTTTTATACACTAGGGTACTTCTAGTATCCACTTGCCATAGAAGTGTATTTCCAAAAAAAACATTTTTGGTCAATATGGGGCTCAAGCGATTTGTCATGACGAGCACAATTAGAAAAATATATTTCCAAAATTTTGACAGAGCATTTTTTTCATGGTAGCATTCGAATGACTGGACCAAGCATATTTTCTTCGATTTTTCACAAACTTCCCGTTGAAGTTAGCAAAATGCCTTTTAAATATATTTATTTTATATAACTGAGAGTATTTTCATGCTAAATTAAAAAAATATAAAATTAAAAATTTGACAAAAATTGTTCAAAAAACTTTTAAAATTTAATTTTGAAAATATATTTTTCAGTTGATGCTCGTCACGACACGTCATTTGAGACACATATTAAACACGCGTAATAAAAAAAAATAAATGGTTTTTCATTACATCCCATGAAGGGACTGGAGAGAACTTCTCACAATCACTGAGCTGCGCGCTTTCCAGTTTTCACTCACTGATTGGGACCTACAGTTTTACACCGATTCCGAACGGTAATTTGAGAAGCTTTTTCATGGCTAGATACTCGATAGTGTCGCCGTCACTATGCGAGGTGACCGCCGCCGAAAGAAAATTTGAAGGTGGTCAAAGCCGGGTTCGAACCCAGGATCTCATGTACAAGGGCCGCGCACACTAACCATTGCACCACAAAACGCGTAATAAAAAGTTCAAATTCCATAGTAATCGAAAAATCAACGGCCGGTTGAGGACTAATAGGTACACGCTGAAAAATTTCGGCCCCAGCAACATAGTGCAGGAAATATATACATGCTTGAAAGCATTATTTTCATGAACTGAAGATCTGCTGCTTTTTCGTTTCTCGTGTTTTTTTTCAGCAGTTTTCAACAAACGAGCCACATTTGAGTCACAAAAACATATACATATTTTAACCTATTAATCACTGTGTCTCAACCATGCTATATTGCATAGCAAACACAATGTGTTTCGGCACAAGTATAGTATATTTGCGATAAGCTACAAAAACGTTATATTTGCATCCAAACAACAAAAACCGCAGATTTTTCAGAGTGTACACTCGAGTACAAAATGATAGAAATTTCCGTAATCAGCTCTTCAATACTCTTCTCTTGAGCCCCCCTCGCTATAGGAAAACAAACACGTTGCTTCAGTAATTGAGTGCTTACATACATACATTTATCCTCTCAATAAATTAAACGTCATAGGTTCAGTAGAAGCTAAACATTGGATGGCGCAAAACATGGATTCAATAATTCCAGATAGAGGCAATAGTAAACAACGTCCAACAAAGGAACAATAACCGAATTACGTATTTTTGTGGCAAACTAGTTGTGTTAAATTCAATACAAATGTATACCAACGATAAAAGTCAACAAAAATGTGCAAAACATATTTAAATTTTGCAGTTCTACACCAAGACGACAGGAAAAAGTTAAGTGAACATATTTTGTAACTCCACCTGGTGTAAGGTAATTTTAAATTTAATTTCTCTCATTTCCACACACCTACGATGAAGAGTGTGAAATGAAACGTCAGAGGAGAGAATAAATGTATATATGTATGTATTAGACTATGGTTTTTTATGCTGACTGATCTGTTGCGTTTTAGCTTCATGCATTTATACCTCAATAATTTGTTTGGGAGGAAACACACGAATACTTCGACGGAAGTATATGAATGTTTGGGATGAAATACACATATAGGTCAACGCAAAAGTATGAATCTTTGCAAGTAAACATGCTAATGTTTGCATTTAAATATAAGCGAGTTTTACCGTTCCCGTGATTAGCTCTTTAATCCGCATCTTTTAAGGACCTTCATATTTGAAATTCAAAAAAAAAACACGGCTTTCAGTACACCCTACTGTGTACGCCATTTTTGATAACTCTTTTGCAAGAGCGTTAATTTTCAATTTATATGATATGATAGTATAAATTGAATTTATATTGAACTATAATGTTATTAAAACAACAACTTGTTACAATTGTTTCATAATAAAGGGTGTAGAAAAATTCACTTTGACCTATTTTAAATTAATTCAAACTACATTCATTTTTACTGTTCTCATTTCCACTTGTTGTGCATTTTTGTCACTACAGATTGTAGGATCTCTCTTCCTTTTTGCAGTTTCTTGTCAAGTGTAACTTGTATTTCTGTTTTTTTTTTTAATATTCTATTTCAGCAAATGATGCATTTCAAAAGTACATAATCCTTCTATGCGACACAATTGTTAGTTAGAGAGGTTGGAAAGGTCAATGCTTATCCTTTCACAATACAAACAAATTTGAATGTCAAAGCAAAATGGGAAACATATGTATGTATATATGAAGTGTAATATGGTACGGAAATCATTTCAGAAGGTGAACAATAGATACATGATTTTGATATAAATTTCAAATATTGGGGGATTTTGTTGGAATATTCACCAAATCCTTAATATACTACAGAATCCGGTGTAAAGGGTTGGCCGTGTACAATTTGGAATTAAGTTTCGCTTTAAAATTCAAAAGCGAATATTTTGTGACAAAATTATGATTCTATTGGCAAGACCCATTATTGACATTTATGAATGAAACACAACATCGTTTAAATGGTTTACACAACTTTCTTTAAAGCACTTCATTGGATCTTCACAACTTTTCAGTATATTTTCGATTACTTGGGCATCTATCTTGTGAACAGCAGCATCAATTTTGTGTTTTAATGCCTCATTGGATTCGAGATTTTTTGTGTAATACTTATATTTCATGGCGCCCCAGAGAGCATAGTCTAACGGGATCAAATCGTTGCTGAGAGACGGCCAATGCATTTCTGAGTTTCAGCTGATTATGAGGTTTTCGAACACAGTGCGCAAAAGATAGATTGTATCGTTGGCTGTGTGGAACATAGTGCCGTTCTGTACATCGTCCATGTCATCCTCTTGCAATTTTGGGAGCAACTAATTGCTGAGCATGGCACTTTAACGGTCGACAGTGACGGATCCTTGTTCATTTTCGAAGGAAAGTTCACCTATGATGCCACCGCACAGCGGTTCAGAATCAAATTCCATCAGTCAAAAGTCTGTATCTCTTGATCTAGAAAACAGTTTTGAGTTCTGTAAAAAATTAATTGCAGACAAGGAGTTAGAAATTACAACCACATATCAATATTGAAAATCGCACAGTGGCGTATATTTTAAAAATTTTTACAAAATTTACTACTTTTCGAGTTTTTCGATTTGCAAGAAACCAAAAATTTTAATTTTTTTGACTTATTTTGACGCATTTGATCATAGTGCGCTCAAACAAAATATTTTTTTTCGTTTTATATACATATATTAGGTTTTTCAGATTTTGAAAATTCAAAAAGATAGACTTAATTTTTTGAATTGTATCTCGAACAGTTCTAGAGTTATGGCACTCAATTTTTTTGCGTTGGTAAACCTAGTTTCTTGGCTTTAATACGACATCTAACTCTTGTTTCTCCTGGATATAGAAAAAACAATTGAGTTTAGACCATTATAACTTTAGTACGTCAGATCGCGTCAATGAATTTGATACATAATTGGAAAGAAAAATATGTTTCCCATTTTCTGAGGGTAACGTTTGCCTGTGGCAAACCCCCGCCACAGTAAGATTGGACCATTTTAGTAAAAAAAAACAATCAACATTTTTTGCTCTAAAACGTGAATAACTGTTTTTTCTTCAGCAACTTCGAAAAACTAACTACAAAGCTGGAAGGACGAGAAAATTCTCCTTCACCAGATGGTACATTTTATACCGATAGGACTTCATTTGTAACGGCTTTTTCAATAAGAGCGCTACAAAAGTTTTTTTAAATAAAACAAAACCGGTTTTAGATACCAATGCAATTCTTTATTCCTGTGAAAGTACGTTCGATGTCATTATTTATGGAACTCGACTTCTTTTGCATGGCCACCATGGGCACGCTTGGAGAAGTCCAGACGCTGAACCCAATTTTCGACGGTTTTCAAGCAGAAATCGGCCGATACTGCTGCAATTTCACGTTCGATATTCGTACGAAGTTCATCACTCGTCGCTGGCTTGTTGGCATAGACCATTGACTTGACATAGCCCCACAGGAAATAATCTAACGGCTTCAAATCGCAGGATCGAGGCGGCCAATTGACTGGGCTCTGTCGTGAGATAACACGTTCACCAAACTTGGTTTCCAATAAATTGATTGTGGCATTCGCTGTGTGGCTTGTGGCGCCGTCCTGTTGGGACCACATGTCCTCCAAGTCCATATTATCCAATTGGGGCCAAAAATATTCGGTTCTCATTGAACGGTAGCGATTCGCTTTCACAGTAATGTGCCGGTCTTGATCATCACGGAAGAAGTACGGCCCAATGACGCCGCCGGCCCATAAACCGCACCAAACCGTAATTTTTTCGGGATGCGATGATGACTCATGGATTACGTGTGGATTGCTGTCTGACCAATAACGCATATTTTGCTTATTGACGAAACCATTCAGCCAGACATGAGCCTCATCGCTGATTGTTGAGGCCTCTTAAAGTTGAGGCCACTGACTCCAAATTTCAGTATTAAATTTTTAATAATTTCGACTCGTTGTTGGCTCGTATATCTTTCCATGATGAAATGGCAAACCTTACTGAAGAGAAATGTCAAAAGAGCGGGAAAAAATATGGCGTCATTTGCTGTCCCTATCGATTTACTTTTGTAGCGTCTCTGTTGAAAAACCCGTTAAATACATCGGCTTCTTCTCTATGATGTATCGGTTTTCCGAGCCCCAAATTCCACAATATTGTTTGTTAACGTTGCCCCCGAAGTGAAAATGAGCTGCATTGGGAAATATGATTTTTCTGTAAAAATTCGCACCATCAGAGCGATCTTCAGCCCATTCAACGGAGAGAAATCATATCGGATGGTCACGAGGCTTAAGTTCTTCAACTAATTGCAGTTTATAAGCCTTCATACCGAGGTTGTTATGCAAAATCCGGGGCGAACAAGTGTGAGACCGGTGGCGAGTTGAGGAGCACATTTCCAGCTACAGCAGCAATATTTTCCACTGAATGCACTGGGATTGACGTAATCGCTAAACCAATTGAACTGCGTTGATGACGCCCTATTTCTACTGAATTGATTTCTTAAAGTTTGAGTTGAAGACTCACAACTTTGGAAAGCGACCAATTTCGTAAATTTCTAACATCATACTTTGAATCTGTAACTTCAGCGTTCACCCTTTCCTTAAATTTTGGTAGAGAATAATATTAATGTTTTTTAAACCACACTGGTTTCAAAGATTACACTGAACGACAAATTAATATTATGGTTGCTGTATACTTTTTGATTGAATATTGAAATAAGACACTCGAAGAAAAATATTTTAACTAAAGTCTTACCGTCAGTCATTTTTCAAAAATTAAGAAGCAATATTTGGGAGTTGGTTTAACCCCGTATCTCGTAATATAAATATCCGATCTATACGTTTAAATTAACTCAGGGATGATTTTCATTTACTCATACTTCTTAATTTAATATTCAAGCTCAAGATCATTCTATATGTCTATTAATAGAGGTATAATTTTTCAAAAGAAGTATTGAAAAATGCATTCTCATAATTCCTTGCAAACCGTATAGCTATTTCAGATCTAGCCGCAGATTTTCTTCAGTGGCTGTTCGAAATAATGCTATTGAAAAATTCATCAAACTGTATGCAAACGAAAACTCATTTCAATTGAGAAGTTCCCACTATGAAATTGCTCGAAATGTGTTGGAAGAAACCCACACAAGAAAACATTTGCAAAAATTGTTTCCATCTCTAGAGAACCATGGTTCCCATTGGACATTTTTTTTGTTGTTGCCTAAATAGACAGCAAATTCTTACAGACAATAATAATTGTCTGCAGTTTCGTCGGGCTGGTAGCATGCATTGCTCTTATACAAGCTCTTATACAAGGGAACGTGTGTTCGATCCCTGCTCAGACCACCTTAAATTTCTGTCGGCGATAGTCACCTCTCGCGACACTATCGAGTATTTAGCCATGAAAAAGCTTCTTAAAGTACCGTTCGAAATCGGTGTAAAACTGTAGCTCCCAATCAGCGAGGGTAAAACCAGAAAGCGCTCAGATCACTGGCTGTGACAAGCTCACCCCAATTCCTTCATGGGATGTAATGGGAAATAATTTTTTTGTTCGTCGTGCTCTGGGTTCAAATTCATCAGGGAGGATTTTCATATATTCGGCCTTTTTGTATTAATTAATTGTATTGTATTATTATTATTATTTAATTAATTGTATTACTTTAAATTACCTCTACACCATTGGCAATTGAAATTATTTGCAAAGCATCTCCTTCAAATCTGGCTGTTTTGGTTTTCAAATACTTGATATGGCGGCCGTAAGACAGGTCCCAGGAAATAACACCCCAATTGCAAAATGAAAATGGACCCGAAATTTAGGGTTTGTTTCCATTATGAAGGTGGGCCCCAAATTTCAAAAATGAAATAGGCTCAAAAGCAATGATGATGGACCCAAAAAATTACGAAGCACGACCCCAAATATTTTAGGGGGGGCGGCTTTAATTGTTTTGTTTTAAACCGTTTAAAAACAAGACCCTAATAAGCGCAAGAGGACCCCAAACTAATTATTTGTTGTATACTGATAAAATTTGGGGCCAGATTTTATTGAGTCTTTGGGGTGTATTTTCTGGAAATGTAATTTTAAAAAATAGATATTGCACCCCAGGAATATCGGCCACAATAGAAGCCCAATTTTTTTTGAAAAATTTGTTTCATTTCTTTATAAAACAATAAATATACTTTTTTATATTTTTAACTGAAGCTTCACATGGTGCATTTAGAAAAAATATAAAATATATAGAATAAATAAAAAAAATCCTCTGAAGAAGGAGCCAAAAAAGTTCCGAAACGTTGGGAAAAAATTGTAAACTCTTGTTTACTTTAAAAAAAAACTGAGACCAAAAGAGCCGTTTAAAACATAACTAACTAAAATAAAATATTAATACTTTCATTATTTTTCAATAGGTTTCATTACTGTCAAGCACTAAGGCGAAAAGTTGCTAAAAACTGATGTCATACAGAAAAACTTATCTTATAAATCTCCTTATTGTCGTGCAGTAGTGCAAGATACAATGCAGTTCTACACCTAATAAAAATTATTGAACCTCAATGTTCTTAATGTTTCATATGCATTTTTACAAGCGGGTTTATATTAGTAGTGTAATTTTTAGTAATATTTGGGGCCCAATTTATTTGTTATTATGGGGTGTTTTTTCATTAAGTTTCATAGTAGCCAAACAAAATTATATCCCAATTTGGTTATGAAATAACTAACCAAAACATGAAAACAGACCACAAGTAAAATGCAAATGTTCCCCAAAAAATAATTGGGGTCCACTTTCATTGGGGACCACATTCATAATGAGAAAATACCCCAAGTGTAATCGTAAATGGACCCCAACTGTACGAAATTACACCCCAAAATTTCGTGTTTTTGTAACCTGCGTATTGGTTTGGGGCCCATTTTCATTTTGCAATTGGGGTGTTATTTCCTGGGGTCCGTCTTCATTCTGCCATTTTATATGTACAGTGGGGAGGGTCGAATTGTAGGGGGCCGAAAAAATGTAAAAGGCTCATCGCGATTCTTGTTCTATGTGTCATTTGAAGAAAGTTTGCCGAAGAATAATGAAGTAAAATAAGGAAAAAATAATCTTTTTCATTTTTTGTCTTAAATTGAATGAAAGCGATATAGGTCGTGAATAAGCACCCCCCTGCATTATGAGAAACTCAAATATTCGTCAAGTTTCCGAACAATTTAGTCAATTTCGCCAATTTTCCCCAAAAAAGGCGATAAAATCCCAAAACAAATGGACGAAAGCGCCCTCTGGCGGTACTCAAAATAAAAATGTCAAAAATGGAATCGTCGACAAAAAAAACCCCAAATACATATTTAACTAGAGGAAATAAAATTTTCTTTTGCCTTTTTAGTCCAATATCTTCTAACTCGATTATTGAATATTTAAAAAACCAACCCGTAAAAAACTTAGTTTTTAACTATAAATTCTTTATATATGACTGGCCTCTTTGTCCAATCCCGCCCATATTTGCAGCCGATCTTAGAATATGTACACCTAACCAACATACCCAATTTTGTTCAAATACCATTAACATGAGCAGAAATAAAGGATTTTAAATTTGTGATTTTTGTGGGAGGTACCACGCCCCTTTGTCCAATCACGCCCATATTTTTACAGTTCATTTTTGTCGTCGCCATTAGTTTGCCTTCAGCTCGATTGGATCACGGGAAAAGGGTTAAAAATCAATCCAAAGTTTTTTCGGTGCGGTGCATACATAGATAAATACAGTCAGGTGAAGTTAATATGAAGAATTTCAAAAAACCCTATTTCGAAAAATCCGGAGTCTCGAATTTCATTTTTGAACTATGGTTTCTTCGGCAAACTTTCTTCAAATTATTCATAGAACAAGAATCGCGATGAGCCTTTGTCGCAAAAAAATTTGACCCACCTTAATGTATAGGCTTAGGAATATGAAAGTACTACAAGTACTATCAATCGAAGACAAAAACCTCTACACATAAAATACTAGTAAACCCAGCAGATTTAATCCTGAATTTTAGTAGGGATGCCAATCGTAATATAGCCTATATCACTCAGTAACAACGTAGCATTCTAATGGTGATTTTAAAATTTTAAAATCGGATGAGTAATTTAGAAGATTACCCCCTACATACAAACAAACTTCATAATATTATAAAAAATATAAATAAAATATAAATATAAAAAAATATAAATAAAAAATATAAATATGTAAATACTCTAAAGACTGAATTGGCAGCAGTCAAACAAATTCAAAATAATTAAAACCATTCCCTTATTTCACTACAATTAGCCACCGATTCCACAACTTTCAGTTGCATTGCCTGAGCAAATGGGTATTCAAAATGTTTAACTTATCATTGCGATCAATGACAATTCTTTTGCATTTGCATTACGTAAAGTAATGCAAGTTAAAATCCAATGCAATTTCAAAAAATACAAGCCTGGGGGAAACTGTACCAAGCTATGTCGAAGCTCGGTATTCCTGCTACGCTAATAGGCTTTATAGAATGAAACTGACCAACACGAAATCCTCAGTAAAGATTGGTAAAAATCGCATCGACAAGGCGACATCCTACCATGCGATCTCTTCAATGTACTAATTTAGAACATCGTGAGAAAAGCTGCAGTCAACGCGAATAAACGAACCAAAACTCACATGCTGCTTGCATATGCAGAGAATTTAGGCATCATTGGGCGAAATTTGCAAGAAGTTACTGCAGTATTTCCGAGAATTGAGAAGGAATCAGCAAAACTGGGCTTGGCAGTAAACGAGTATAAGACAAAATTAATGTTTTCGACAAGCGAATGAATAAAGAGGCGAACTTTGAAGAACATTATAATTTCGAGATAGTGAACGAATTTATTTACCTCGGTTCTGCCGAAATTGTGATTGCAAACAGGTGTTGTTTCGCGCAGCGCAAGCACGTCAGTGATAATACCCTCTCTCGTGGAACAAAGATCCAACTCTGTCAGCGTCTCACACAACCTATCTTGCTGAATGGCGCAGAATCCTTGGCCATATGGAATGATGATGAAACATTACTGAGACTCTTCGAGATGTTCTTCGAAAAATGTTCCGAAAAATATATGGCTCTATAATAGAAATCGGCGAGTATCGACGACGGATGAACAATCAGCCGTATAATCTGAATCGCGGCGTTTATGTAGTTATTCGTATCAAACTAGCGCATTTATGCTGGCTAGACCATGTCATTGAAATGGACTAGAATGAACCAGTGCGAAGGGTATTCGAAGACGTACTCGAAGGATGTTGAAAAATAGGACGACCAAGCCTTCGCTGTAAAGACCAGGTGGAAAATTGCCGAAATCTTGGTGTTAACATCTAGAGGAGAAAGGACGAAAACCGAGCCGGCTGATATTCTCATTTTGTAAAGCCCTTGACTCCCTGGGTTGTATGACGACACCTACGTAAGTAAGTAAGATAAATGTGTCACAGTAAGAATGCACTCTTGCATTTTAAAATCAAAACACGTATTTTTCAGATAGTTGTGATTATTTTTATTGAATTGTAATGGAGCCATGTTCCGATTAAGTATGGAATAAAATATCCGTCAAATGACCTCCACCATCTCCGATGACAGGCTATTACTCTTTTCATGAAATTTTCCATAACTCTTTCACAGAGATGTGGCTGTATCTCACCAATAACGCGTTTGATCTCGGATTTGAGCTCAGGAATTGCTTCTGGTTTATTTGCATAAACCCCATATTACACAAAACTTCAAAGAAAGAAATCGCACGGCGTTAAATTGCATAATCTTGGTGGCCAGTTGACATCATAAATTCTTGAGATAATTTTTTCTGGAACTGATTGCTGCTATAAATGAATTGTTTCATGCTCGGGATGGCTGGTGTCGGCGTCATGCTGAAATCATATGTCGTCCAGATCCATGTCGTCCAGTTGGGCCAGAAGAACTCTGTTATCATGTTGCTGTAACGAATGTCGTTAACAGTCACCGCAATTTCGGCTTCATCTTCAAAAAAAAAAGTAAGGCCCAATCACGCCGCCTGACCAAAATCCGCACCAGATACTCCTCATGGATTGAATAAGGATTTCTGAGCACCAAACTCGGCAATTTTAAATATTCACCATACGTGGTTTGTTTTTTAATTTGCATTGGATTTTAACTTGCATTACTTTATCTAATGCCAATGCAAAAGAATTGTCATTGTTCGCAATGGCAATTAAAAAATTTTGAATTTGCAATGCAAATGCAGGTTGTGCGGAATCGGATGCCAATGATAATTAAATATGGGAATGCTTTTAATTGTTTTGAATTAGTTGGACTGCTGGCAATTCTGTTTTTGAAGTATTTTATATGTAGAGGTATGTGGCTTTGATAGGTATTGCTTCATAGCACTTTCAAATTCATAAACCTGTACTGTAAAAAATATTTAAAAACCAAATCTGCCACATATGAAGGAAATGCTTTGAAAATAAGTATAATTGCCAATGGTATTGCATTTCGAAAGGTAATTCAAATTAAACTACAAATTATAATTGGCATAAAATTAATTTGCCCCATGTATGATATTCACGAAGCCACCTTGACAAATTTGCATTGACTTCACTTTGCTCCATTACCCATTGAAGGAATTCCAGGCGTTTTCCATTGTCTGCTGGTTTGAGCTCCTGAGTAAGTCGAATTTTGTACGCATGAAGATGGAGGTCTTTTGTCAAAATTCGCTGTGTAGTGCTTTCGGCCACACCCTCGTTTACAGCAGCAATGATTTCAAGAGATTTCAAGAGAAGTTGACGCTGACCGTTTATAACCAACCCAGGTTCTAAAAATTGTTTGACCACTCTTCGAATGGTTGACACATTAGGTGCTTTCTATCGATTGAAAATTCTTCGAAGTTTGGGAGCGGTCTCAGCATAACTTTTCAAATGTTTGTAATCAGTTTGCACAATTAGAACCCGTTGTTCTTTCGTAAAACGCTCCATTTTTAATAAACGGAATAAACACATGTGATAGCTGGCAAATTTTAGAGTTGCCACTTACACAAAAAAAATTACACTAAATTTAAAAAGTGCAATCTTACTATTTCCCCTTAAATTGTGATCTAATGGTTTGAAAGACTACAAAGTTATATCACAGGTATTTGGTGATTAGTTGATAACCTTTTTATTATGGGCTTTTTATATATCGATCAAATCTTTTCATCAAAATATAAGGGCGAAGTAGTGCATTAACTTAACTCAAGTGATTTACCTGAAGATACAGGCGAATTAAGTAGAGTCATTATTGGGACAATTTCATTGTTGTTCAGTGTAATACTACCACACACGCGACCCATTCCTTAGATTTCTATAGTTTAAGTATTTTCCAATATACTTATAAATGACAAGACAAAATCAGATGAAAAGCTTAAAATCCGTTTTTAGCCATCATGATATATCATTGACCTATCATTGAAATCATTGCAAATGCAACTTCTGTTCAGCAAATGTGTCTTATGTCTTATGTCCTTATGTGGCCTTATTAAATTTCATTATGCGTCACACCATAAGGACATAAAGGACAGTACCTACAAATACATACAGATACTACCCCCATAAATTGCATTATCTTTTGTACTTACCGTGTATTACTGTGGGATAATGATGAAATATTTGTCGCATCATTGTTACTGGTCGCAATCCCACAGGCGGCCGGTGATGACTGAGATAGCGATGCAGTTGCCGTGGCAGCCGTTGATGATGCTGCTGCTGCAGCTGTCGACGATGTTGCAGCTGATGGTACTGCACCACTTGCCGATGACACATTACTGCGATTATAGGTGAAGTCGGCCGTAAGAAGATTTGCCACAATCGAAGAAGATCGCCTGCGATTTAGAATCGGAGATTTTTGATTTCGTATCGATTGCAAATTATTTCTTGTAGACGAAGTACTTAAGCTATTCGAGTGGGTATTCAGCAAAGTTTCGTTTAATTTATTGAAGCCACCATGTGAAGGCGAATGCAATTCCATGTACCCAGAGCCGGAGGCAAATGTGCCACTGTTATTATTGTTAGAGTTGGATGTCAATGCAATGTTTGGATTGTTATTGCCTATGGTGGTCATGTTGTAGGTACTACAACTGCGACTGCCAACAGCGATAGCACCACCAGCTTCTCCGGTACCACTAACACTGCCACCATACATGGAGGAGGCGTAAGAATGGGGCTGTGGCTGTGGCTGGGGCTGCGGCAGTTGTTGCTGCTGCTGCTGTTGATGGGGGTGACCCAGTGGATTGACTGTACATAGGTTAGATAGATTTGTACGGCTGCCTTGGAGTAGGCCACTTTGTTGCTGAATCCGCTGCAAAGCCGTTTCTCTTGTATGAAATGCACCCATACCCGCATTCTTCGGTGGCTGCGGCAAAGTGCGATGTGTCGCTGTTGTAGCCGAAAGCTGATGTTGATGCGGATGTGTATGTTGCAGCTGTTGTTGTTGCTGTTGATGTTGATGTTGATGCTGTTGTTGACTATTGTCTTTTAGTATCGATTTGGGCTGTATGGTTGTGGTGTTGGATTGCTGCACTATGACCTGATGAGTGCTCTGTTGATTTTGCTGTTGTGGCTGTTTCAAAATCGGCTTTAAAATGTTGTACGGGACATTGGTCGTGGTCGGTGTTGACGACGTTGTACTAATTGTATCGCTTTCATCACAGCTCACGTCTATAATGGAAAATAAAATAAACAAGAACAAGTAAATGAGAGTTCACGTATAAATTAAACATCAACCACTCGTATGGCAAACTAGTGGTCGTGTTCAAATGTCACATTGAATTATGGTCATGTGGTTCGTGCTGTTTTATGCGGATAGATGTCGTACTTCTTCTAACTCGATTATAAACGTTGTGTGATGGGTTTTTGCAAAAGTTTTCATTTGCAATTTAATTGAGTTGAGTTCAAAACATTTGCAGTTGTTTTTAAATTATGACTCTGAATAAATTTAATGAAGTAGCTGGAAGCAGTGACAGCAGATAAATATCAAGCACTGTCACTTAAAATTAACTAGTTAAATATTATTGATATGTATTAAATCCAGCTCTGTTTTTTTTTTTGCCAAATTCCATGGCATTTCCTTATTTGCTAAAGTACTAACAGCATTATGTCGCATTTAAGATTTTAACAATTTCTTTAGAAATATAAAAATAATACTTCATAGATGGGAACTAATTCCTTTTTTGGTTTTGTTGGGTTTGGCCTCACAAGTATTGAGCTGTGTGCTTTCTAATTTGTATACTCATGAGATTTTGGTATATTGGTGTTAAATATCTAAGTGAAATGAGAGGTTTCGTCGTTATTCATCGCACAACGAATATCTGCAACAAAAATAAGATAACGTATAAGTTCATTCCTGCCTATGTATATACGTATAGAAAAAGGCTTGCATTACCGACTCATTGACTGACTGACTGCTCACACGGTTAAATCTAGAATCTTCAAGGGGACAAAAGGGCGTAGCATCGCGCACATAGCTCGAAATTTGAAATGGCTATATCCCAAGAGCCATTAGAGGTCCGAAGGTAAGATTTGGTACATATGTATGTTGGTCGTACAAGGAAATCACTTTTTGTGGAAAGTGGGAAAGTGGGCGAATTCCGGTCGGTTAACAGTATGTCCGTTTTCTAAAAATTGCTATTTTCGAGGAACCGGTTTCGCCGGTTATTCCAAGTTGATTAACCGGTGTTTACACAACTGATACCACACCGCAGAATTACACACCTAAAGCGTTTTTCATAGCTCACTATGATTACTGGACCCATCGGGCCCCCAATCAGCCGAAACCTGGAAGTCCATTGGCGATTTGAACCCGTTCGAGTATTATCTCTGGAGCGCCGTAAAATATAAGTGTTACGCAAACAACTCCAAGTCCTTTGAGGCCGCGAAAAAAATTGAAAAGATAACCAATAAAATCATAATTTTGAAAAAAATGTCTATTAATATTTTTTTTTAAAGCGAAATTAAATTTCAAATTTAGTTTCCCATTACATCCCATGAAGGAATAGGCTCACACACATTGAATGGGACCTGCAGTTTTGCACCAGTTCTAAACGGTATTTTGTCAAGCAATTTCATGGTTATGTACTCGATAGTCGATATCATAATTCAAAGAGACGAATTAAAAATAACCGATGTTTATAAAACGCATTTTGTCATAAAAACCGAAACCGGTTATTAACCGATTTCTACATATCGGTTTAACCAAAACCCGGTTTCGCCAAAATCGGAATATTCGCAGAAACCGAAAACCGACATTTTTGAAAAACCGGTTTTTTGAATACACTAGAAATTACGCAGCATGATTATCAACTACACATGGAGAATGGGTAAGTGGTATTTCCCCATTAAACACAGCGATGGACAATGCATTACCCAGTGTAAGTCATCCCCATTTTTTATGGAAAATTTAGAAACAATTTCTACATCTCGGAAACTGAGAGTCCAATCGAGGAAATAACTAGTTGTTTCTAAGGATTTTCCATATAGTGGTCCAATTCGAATTGAAAATTTTTTTTTTCAAAACATCAGCCAAATAAGAAAATCGCTAAAATAAAAACATGGGTATCAGTCGGGAATGGTGCGTCCAATAGCAAAAACAATAATATTTTATCTCCACAGAATGCTTTAACCTATGGATATCTTGAAAATGACATAACTTTTATTTAAATCGTTAAAACTGAAATTTCTTGAAACAAAAACCGCTAACTCGTCCCCATTTTTGATCGAAAATGTGAAAAATGTACAAAAAATTTCCATACCTCGGAAACGGAGCATCCAATTAAAAAAATAGCCAAATATATTTTCTGATTTTAAAGGTTTTTCATAGAGGTCCAATATTATGGGAATTTTATTTTTTTTTAAATTGCCCAAATAAGAAACTCGCTAAAATAAAAAATTGCTATAACTCGAAAACAGAGCGTCCAATCGGAAAAATAATAACGTTGTTACATCGATGGAAGGCTTTAACCAATAGATATCTTTAATCCGGCATCACCTATTGTTTAATCAAAATCGATTACACATATGTGCGATTTAGCGATTTTTTATTTGAAAAATTTTAGCTTAACGGATTTTTTATGAACGGCATCCTTTGGTAAAAGCCTCCTCCGGAGGTAAAAAATTAATAATTTTTGCGTTTAGAGGCTCCGTTTCCAAATTATAGCTATTTCATGGAACGAAGTTCCTTATCGCACGTTGTGGGATGGGGGTTAAATGAAAGAGAATTACACAACATTTGTTTTAACACTATTATGCTACAACCCAATATTATCAACTATATTGGATACTTTTGCTTTGGTTTGTGTCTAGACTAATGGCTTGGATCATGGAGAAAGGTATTAACTAGATGTCTATATGTTGGAAAATTTCTTGTTTCTTGGGAAGTTTTCTAGGTGGAGCATGTAACCAATATTTAGCATATATTGCAGTTTTGAGCCCAATAAAAAGTAAATTTAGAAAAGCCAAAGTGAAACAAGTTTAAAAAAATAAAATTTTTGCCTTTTCTTAATAAAGTAAATTTTCTCAAAAAAAATAACTACCCAAATTCTTAAACAAGGTACCCTTTCTTTAAACAATACCTTATCTTAAAGAAGTAACTTTGCTTAAAAAAGTAAATTTTCTTAAAATAAGTACCTTTTCCTAAAAAACGTTAAAAATTTTTAAATACGTACCTCTTCATAAAAATTTTAATTTTCTTACAAAAAATTGCCTTTTCTTAAAAACTACCTTTTCTTTAAAGAGTACCTTTTTGTGAAACAAAATAACTTTTCTTGAGATAAGTACTTATTCTCACAAACGTACATATTCTTGAAAAAAGGTCCAATTCTAAAAAATTCACATTTCTTGGAAAAAGACCTTTTCTTCAAAAAAAAAACCTTCTCTTGAAAAAATACCATTTCTTGCAATAATTGCTTTTCTTAAAAGTACCATTACTTAAATATAAAATAATACCTTTTCTTTTCTTTCCTTGAGCCTTTTTAAAAATATGTACATTTTCTTAAAAAAATATCCTTTTTCAAAAAAGAGTACCACTACTTTCAAAAGTACCTGTTCTTCTTAAAAAAAAAAAAAAACTACTTCTGTGTAAAAAAATACATAATCTTAGGGCTTTTTCTTACAGAAAGTACTTATTCTTAAAAAAAAAACATTAACTTTTAATAACATACCTCTATTTAAAAAACGACCTTTTCGGGATATATAATACATATTCTTACAAAAAGGACCTAAAAATACACTTTTTTTTAATTATTTTCTATAAAAAAAATTCTTAAAAAAAGTTTTATCATTTTAACAAAAAGTATCTTTTCTTAAAGATCCATTTCGATTATCGTATTTTTCAACGGGCGTGTTGGAACTACGTCTGTCAAATATTAATATGTGAAATATCGGGTGTTTAGTATAAAATATCTCTCCGTACGTGAGTAAAGTGATCGTCTGTCTGTCAAATATTAATATGTGAAAAATCGGGTGTTTGGTATAAAATATGTCTCTGTACGTGAGTAAAGTGATCGTTATGAATATATTCTACGAAACGTTTTATTCACAGTTTTGATTCTAGTTGAACATGCCACGTGGAAGTGAACTTACGGATGAGGAGCGCGGAAAAATTGTTGGAATGAGACTTGCAGGTAAAGGAATTGGCGAGATTGCAGCTGCCGTAGATCGGCATCGCAATACAGTTTCGTGTTTCCTCAAAGACCCCGAAAACTATGGTTGTATTAAGCGCAGTAGACGCATCCCAACTGTAGACCAGAGAACTAAGCGGCGCATTCGGCATTAGCAGCTAATGAGAATATGAGTTGTAGGGAAATAAAGGTGGAATTGGGTCTATATGTAACGAGACAGCGTGTCCAGCAACTGCTAAACGACGATATAGGTCTTCGATACCAAAGTAAAATGGCCAAACCACGCATAACCCAGCGCCATAAAAATGCGCGTATTGCTTTTGCAGAAATGTACTAATTTTGGTAGGGAGGATTTTGAAACCGTAATATTTAGTGATGAGAAAAAGTTTAATTTGGACGGACCTGATGGTCACCAGAAATGTTGGAGAGATTTACGACATCCTCGGCAAACGTGCTATAGGCGAAACCACACACAAGGGCAACTCAAACCACGGTGATGGATCTCTTATAATATGGGCTGCATTTGGAGCACGAGGAAAGTCAGAAATATGCTTTGTCCCAACTAATATGAAATCGGAAGCATACGTGGATCTTTTGGACAGCAATTAAATAGACTTTGCTGGCGAATTATATGGATATAACTGGACTTTTCAACAAGACAACGCCCCGATCCACATTGCTCGGCTCACAAGGCATTTTTTAAGTCCCGAAATATTCGATTACTGGAGTGGCCAGCCATAAGTCACGACCTCATTAATTGATCCCTCTGGGGGATATTTCCCGGCAAGGTATTTCCAAATTCGGAGCAGCATACGACGCTTAAAGAACTAAAACTAGCAATACTGGCGGAATGGTAGAAAATTGGCATGTCCACTTTAAGCAACTTAGTGGGTTCTATGCCACGCAGGCTACAATAAGTTCTTACACACAAGGGCATCTCAATATAATATCATACTAGTTACATGTTTTAATAGGATAAGAATAAGAATTAAATTTATGTATCATTTTTGCATATATATAAATTTTCTATGAAGAATATATCAAACACTTTTTTTGTTCTAAAAAAGAAATATATGTTTTCTTATAATTTTAAAGAACACATAAATACAAACTAATATATAAAATAAAAATCAAAAAAATTTTAGTTTTCAAAGCTCCAACTCAACATGATACATTGCACATATAAATATTTGACTGGGGTAACTAGTACGTAATACTTATGTATAGCGAATGAAACTTAGTTACGATCGGGTGTCCCCTAACACATCATGCGATTTATTTTTTTGGGAATTTTTCGTTTATACGAATTGGATCACTTTCTGAAAAACCGTTTAGAACCCCGAAAAACTGGTTATTTCTCGATTGATAGACCGAAAATTTTATTATTTCCGAAAATAGGCATACGCCCATGTTCTGCATTCCGAATTGTTGTGAATGTGAAACTTTTTCACAAAAATGGTATTCTTGACGTTATTTTCACAAGACATTTTGTGAAACTGCTTCACAATCAAATGTTGTTGTGAAAGTAAAAGTAAATAACATTTTCTGTATCAAAAATGCAAACTACTTAAAAAAGAACATTACACAATGAAAGCCAAGAAATGAGTAAAAAATTTAATTGTTCACTCAAAGTGTAAGTAAGTAACAGTGGCAACTCTTCCATATGTCATTTTGTGTAGTTTGTTGCAAGTAATAATTTGGTACACAAGGAAGTTGCATTAAGAAATGTAAGTATTATAATAAATTTTATGTATATGAATAACACGGTGCTACAGTCGAAAATAACTTTTGATGTGACATGGTGTAGGTTGTAGGCCTCATCGACTACAGGCGGAAAAAAATTTTTTTGTTTTGTATACCCCCAAAATCTGATTTTACCGTTAAAAACCCGTTATTTTTGACTTGTCATACAAATCGATTTATTAAGCTGTTATTTCCCAACCGATTTTCGATCATGGAACTGTTTTGGAAAGAGGAGAAATAGAGCTTTAAAAATATAGATATGATGGTACTTTCAATAAAAAAACATATAGAATTTCAAGTGAGTAAACTTCAAATTTCCAAAAATTTTCTCAATTTTTCAACTTTGATCGTGATGTGTTGCATTATTTCATTCCCAATGGTGCTATATATATATAATATTCTGAAAGTGTGTTTAGTCTCAATTAAACTAAGTTTTATTTCATAACAATCGGAGTAAAATTGCAGAAGTTTTTCCGGCTGTACTCGGTGAGACCTACAACCTACACAAGGTCTCTCCCCAAGTTCCTTCGATTTTTTTAGTTTTGTAGCAGCGTGTAATAATTTATATTTTATTTGTGTTTACAGGGGAAAACAAAAGACAAGAAGTCAGAAGGAGATTCAATAACCGTTCTGTTTGTTTATGTCCTCTTTCTTTTTTGGCAGCAAAACATGTTTAGCAATTCAACTGGGTGAAAACGGCCACTTAAAAAGTAAGTTCGAAAAACGAAATCTCAGAACACCAAACTCGAATACTTGTGAATTTAAAATGCTTTGTGAAATAAAAACGAATGTATAAAGAAGAAGTGATGCCGTATCAAAGACACCCATTGGTTACAGCCTCTGTGAGAGGTAAAAAATTAATAAGTTCTGCTATTGCAGACACCGTTTTCGAGTTATAGTAATTTTTGATTTTAGCGGTTTTTTTATTTTGGAGATTTTGTAAAAAAAAATTCAATGCGAATGGGACCAGTTTATGGAAACCCCTTAGAAACCCTCAAAAATTAGATATTTTTTCGATTCGTCACTCCGTGTCCGATTGTGTCATATTGTCGATAAAAAAAAAATGGGGATGGGTTACCCAGGGTAACACCAATCGAAGCTAGAAGCCCCTTTGTATAAAATACTTTAAAAACAGAACTGCCAGCGGCTAAACAAATTCAAAATAATTAAGAGCAATCCCATATTTCATTACAATTGGCTTCCGATTCCATAACCTGCATTTGCATTGACTGAGCAAATGGAAAAGTCAAAACTTTTTAATTGTCATTGCGAACAGTTCTTATTACTTTCATTTGCATTAGATAAAGTAATGCATATTAAAATCCAATGCAAATTAAAAAATCACAACACTGTCACAATCAAGGGTCTATTAAATATGGTAGGATTAAGACATTTTACTTTTAATAACATTAATATGTGAAAATTTTTAAAATACAGTGTTAGATCAATTGGCATCTATCTAGCTGATATTATACTACATGCCTTTCCCTTTTTCGCTCCATCCCATTTTCCAATAATTCGCATACATAGAAAATTCAACGAACTTTACAAAACATCAATTCTCTGTCCTGTCCATTGCTCTCCTATCCTTTATCTTCCCTTAACTTAAGTACAGTTGGCTAACAATTGTTGCTGTAAGTGACCAAATGAGCAAAAAATACTAGTGATTTCTGTTGATGTTCTTGATGTTCATCAAGGACTTGTAGAGAGAAGATGTAGTAGTCAGCGTTGTTGTTGAATCAATTAATAGAGTTTAGCCACAAATTGTCTATTGGCAGAAAACCCATACAAACCTCTGGAACTAATGGAAAACAATTAAGTTTTCTTGTATGGCTGCAGGATTGAGAAAAAATTCCAATTAATTTTTCTTAAGTCCCTTTGGGGGCATTAAGGGGTGTTTACAAAATAAACACCAGTGTGGAAAGTAATTTAATAGGCATTTTTCTTGTCGTCCACAGAATTTTCTTATTTTCTAGACATCAGTTCAAAAAATTTTTAACAGAAAATCAATAAATGTTGACGTCAATTCGCTTCCAACATAGAATAATACATACCATAGAAGCTTTTATTCGCTCAATAAATTAAACGTCATAGGTACGACGGAAAGTAAACATTGGATGGTGGAAAATATGGGTTCAATAATACCAGATGGTGGCAATAGTCTACAGCGATCAACAAAGGAACAACAACCGAATTTCATGTTTTTGTGACAAACTAGTTGTGTTTAATACAACACAAATGTATACCAACGATAAAAGTATTTAAATTTTTCAGTTCTACACCAAAACGACAGGAAAAAGTTAAGTGAACATATTTTGTAACTCCACCTGGTGTAAGATAATTTTAGATTTAATTGCTCTCATTTCCACAAACCTACGATGAAGAGTGTGAAATAAAACGTCAGATGAGAGAATAAGTTTATCTACGTATGTATTATTCTATGGCTTCCAAAAATATAACTTAATTGTTCTACTCCTTACCCAAAAAAAAAATTGAATTGAAAATTACACAACAGTCAATTCAATAGAAATTTAGTTTCAATAACTGATCAATGTCGACTAAATAATACCTTATAACACTTCGCCGCTGCGCGAACGAAGAGGGTTATGTGTAATTTTTTTTTAAAAATTTTTTTATTGAACAATTGAAAACCATTTTTATTAGAGGGTTGCATTTCTTGTTTCGGGATTTGGCAACCCTAGTGTTGCAATCTGGCAACTGACAGCTCTATCGTAAAGTTCGACATTTTTGATGTTATGTGTACTCAGAACGTTTTGACATATGAACGCTATATGTGTTGTTTACAGTAACTTACAAGATTCATCTCGGCCCAAAAATGGAATTAAATCGTGAACTTTTTCGTGCGATTATTTTTTACAACTTTCGACGTGGATTGACTCAGCAACAGTGCATGGATGAACTTAATTAAATTTTTGGCGATGAAGATCCATCAAGGACCAGTGTTTATCGATGGTATGGTGAATTCAATCGAGGTCGTAGTTCACTCCAAAACGAATTTCGTGAAGGTCGTTCAAAATCGGCCGTTGTTCCGAAAACCATTGATGCTGATTTTTGCACGATCGTCATGTGACTAATCGTGAGATTGAAACAACCTCAGGCATTAGTGGGACCAGCATACATTCAATATTGCATAAACATTTGACTGTCAAAAAAATTTGTTCGCGTTGGATCCCACACAATGTGTCAATCGCTCAAAAAAAGTCTCGTGTCGATTTGTCAAAAGAAATGCTCCAAAAATATGATCGCGGTGCTTGGAAACACGTCCTGTAACATCATGACAGGAGATGAATCCTGGATTTATGCGTATGAGCCCGAAAGTAAACAGCAGTCAACTGGTGTTTCAAGATCAGCCCAATCGAACAAACGCTGTTCGCGCCCGAAGCACTTCCAATCAAATGGTCGCCTGTTTTTTCGAAAAACCCGGACATGTCGCAACCGTACCACTCGAACAACGCAGAACAGTGAATTCTGAGTGGTACACAACCATTTGTTTGCCAGTTGTCTTCCAATAAATCAGGAAAACCAACCGCCGAGGACGGATCACTCTTCACCACGACAATGCGAGCTCGCACACATCGGCTGAAAAAATTGCATTTTTGAGTACCCAAAACATCGATTTAATGGGTCATCCGCCGTATAGTCCTGACTTCTTTTTATTCCCGTACGTAAAAAACAAACTGAAAGGTCAACGTTTTTCGACACCTGAAGAAGCGGTTGCTGCATTCAGAATGCATGTTTTGGAGATACCTCAATCAGAGTGGCAAAAGTGTTTCGACAATTGGTTCAAACGCATGCAAAAGTATATACATCTTCATGGGGAATATTTTGAAAAACAATAAAGTGATTTTCGATGATTAATATTTGTTTTTGTTCTCTAATCCCGAAACATAAACTGCAACCTCGTATTCATACGCTCACGCAGCTATTTCGTGCTATTTGCATCGGCTTCGAAGTTTATGGTACTGACAAAGACAGAGTTGTAGAACAGGGAATTTTATTTTAGGTTTTTTTCATTGGCGCAGCGACGACTTCCTTTAAGTAGCTAAAGCCGAAACTACAATTTCCCCACTTTGAATTGACTGCTGCACATAATAGAAAGGACTCTTTCAATTACTAAATAATTGCTTTCTCTCTACATTCCATGAAGGAGCTGGGTACAGGCACTTTCTAGTCTTCCATTCAATTGTTTTATACTCTCTAGTTTTCAATTCACTAATTTGGACCTATAGTTTTACACCCCCTAACCGAACCATTTTTTAAGAAGCCTCTCATCACTAATTTCTCGATAGTATCGCCGTCATTAAGCCAGTTGACCGCCGCACAGTGGCGCCATTTGAGTTTTTTCGTTGCAAAAATCATATCTTTTGAACCGAATAAGATAATTGAACAGTTTAAACAGCGTATGATAGATAACTGTTCAGCCTATGAAATAGGCGTTTGGAAAGGGTACTACGCTCTGTAGGGGCCTACTTATGGGTTATCAAAGTTAAAATTTGTATAAAAATCAATTTTATGGTAACTAAAAAAAATTATTTTTACATTTTTAGATTGTTTTTATTTTTTTTCTTTAGGGTTTTATGTTTTAAATTATTACCCAACAAATTAAAAAAAATTACTTCTTTTTTAAATTTATTTTTTCAATTTTCTGTAAAATATTCATCACAATTCGTACGAGAAGGTATATCTAAAAGACTAATCATTTCTAAACTATAATTATTTTCTAACTCTATTCGTGACTTCACATGCCGCAGGGAAGAAATAAGTGGATCGGAAGATGCTGCCAACATGTTGAAGAGGTCCTCATTTTGCCTTACCCTTGATGCTTTGAATGTGTTCTGCAATCTATATTTTTTATAAAATTTGTTAAGAGACTCCTGTGCTTGTTCAGAAAGCTCTCCAATTGGCAAACGCTGGTACTCAATTATGTCTTTGCCATGCGCCAATATTTTATGGACGGTCGGGGTCAACTTCTTCTGTGCATACATTTCTGCTAAAAGAGATGCAGTTTTCGATGCATATTCTCCATATTTTGTAGAATTGACGTTTTCTTTGCAGTTTAAAACATTCAAGATCGTTCCCAATCTTTTCACAATTTGATTGTCAATTCCAGTGATTGTAGTTACTGCCTCATCATTTTCAAAAAACCTCCTAGAAGTGTTTCCATCGTTTGAGTTACCGTATCCGTGCTTGGGACAGTCTACTTTTAGTCCAACTTCTTTAAAAAAAGCATCCTGTATTTGCTTCTTTCTGATCTTTTCCTTATCCTTTATTGATGTATTTTCATCGAAGTTTTCCTCCTCTTGTGGTAGGGTATACGCCAGTTTTAGCAAGAACTCCATACACCTTATCCTTGCGTGCAATGGTGACATTCCATATTCGTAATTCTCCTCGTTTGTAGAATCGTTTAAATTACCAAAGTTCTTCTGACTCTTTTTGCAAATCGGGCATGACAATGTTGAGGTTGTTCCTGTCAGTTCGTTTACGACTTTTCCGTCAACCATGGTCAGGTGGAACTCGTAATTGCATTCAATATATTTTCCTTCTCCAATTTGCAGCTTTGTAGGCTTAATCTTGCTAATTTGTTCTTCAATGTCCTTCACCGTGGTCCTTATGAGTTCTGCCGATTCCCTTGCAAACTGAAACATTATTGGTCGGCAATAATGCACTGATGACGGACGTGGATTTTTCCAGTGTAGGGAAACGTCAGATTTTAGCCGCAAAGGAACAACAGATGCCATAAACATATTTCCGTCCGATATTGTAGCGTCATCGGAAGATATCCTTTGCTTATAAACGCTTTGTCCGGATGATCCATCGCTGCCCCATTTGCTGATCAATGTCAGTTTCTCCGGAAGAATTTTCACCTCATTTTCAGGAAGACTCTCCAACAACAGTTTTGCTGTATGGCCCATGAGATCCTGCAGATTGGCTTTCACAGAGACTTCCGTAAACTCCGTATGCAGTGGTCGTGAATTTATTCTGGCTTGCGTAATATGCTTGTATCCTGGTAAAACGTCAGCCCCGTGTCGCATCAAGGATGCCCGTAGTATCTCATATTTTTCTTTGGAAAGTTCTAAGTCCATAAACAAGGCCAAGGCTTCTTCGGAACCATTCTTTTTAATGTGTGCGTTTGTGGGCGTGGGAATGCTTTCCTTAATCCTTTTTAGTCGCAGTGGGCTTGCATCAGCAACAGATTTTGTAATCTGCGACCTCACTCTTTCACTATCCTTTGTATATTTAATAGACAGCGCGTCCGATAAATGCTTCGTGGTCAAGTCATTGGTGGCCTCGGCAAGTTTCCTCTTTCTTGTGAAAATTGAACACTCCTCAATACTTTTTTTTGGCCTTCCTTTTGCTCCTCTGGTTGATGTGGTGGGTTTATCTACTGGCAATATATCCAGGATGGTGTCTTCATTAAGCCAGTCCTCGTATTTGGAGTTGAATTTCTGAATGGTTCGATTAGTTTTCACCCATTTTGCCTTAATATTTGCATATATCAGATAAAAATTATTTTTTATAATTTCGCTTCTCTCAATATTTCCGTATAAGCTATCAAGTTCTTCTAAAGCAGCTTCCGTGAAAAACTTTGGTGTGGTTGACTTTCTGAACAGTTCAAATAATTTTAAATTGTTCAACGCCATGTTTTCAATAACTCGCGGTTAGATGGTTGGTCAATAATAGCACAATCAGGTTTGTTGAAACCACGCTAGTAGCTGTGCATGACGCAAGTTTTTATACCATGTTTTGGTCATTGGTAAATTAGGTAGAATTTTCCAGTGTGCGCTTGGGTTCTTGTGGGAGGAGTATTAACGGGGTTGGACTGTGCGTGTGCGTGTGCGGGTGACCAATCACATCGTGTACAGGTTCTAAAAATACGAATGCGTGTGGACTGGATGACAATTGTTGCGTCCATTTTATCACGTAATTTTGTTTTTCCAAGAATTGTTAGTTCTTTCCACGAATTCAGACAAAAAAGGGTTTTCATGTTGGAAATGATGGCATCCCATGCTGCCCGTACAGCTAATTTTCCCAATAATTCTATCATGAGTGCCAGTTACAGAAGTTTACGCGAGTTGTTTTTATTGTTTTACAAAATGAATACACAGCTGGTCTGGCCTGACCCATGTGTTACGAATGTGCCTATAGAAACATGTGTATCCCCCGAGGGTTAATGATTTGATTTTTCCCACTCAAGAACCATGTCTTTTTTAACTCTTTGACCTCTAGAAGCCAAAGGGGCACTTAGAGGCTAAAGCCTTTGGAATTATGTAAAGGAATACTCAAAGAACATATTTTGAAAATATGGCAAATATAGAAAAATATAGATTTTTTTTATTTTCCGTCAAAGTTGAAAAATAGTGAAAAAACGGATAGTTTTTAAATAGTGTTTTACCAGGAGAAACACAAAGCAAACAGTTAATTTTTTTTATCATTATACATTTAATAAATACATCAATAAATACAAACAAAAAATAAGGCGAGTCGTTACCTATTTTTCGTGATATTACACCTGAAATCGCAACAAATTGACTAAAAATTGTGTGTTTTTTTGAAAACCGAAAGTCGGTCAACTTTGAACGGTTATATCTTCTAAACTACAAGTGTGATATGATTAACAGTAGCATATTTGAAATCTTTGAAAAGTTTTCTATAACATGGGTTTATTCAAAACTTCGTCGGCGCACATGAAAATTTTGATTTTTGCAACCTCGTTTGCTCTACGGGCGCCACTGTGCGCCGTCGAACTAAATGAAAGGTGATTGAAACCAGGGGTTTTTAGTATTGATAAAATTTTGAAAACTCTGACTTCAACTCCGCCATTTTAAACTTCTGAATTTCGACACCTAATCCCACTCGAACTCCTATCCCAATTCCACATATAATGCAAACATATTTAAATGTTGTTGGTACCAAGCAAAACAAAGGACGTGACTCTTGAACAATTCACTCTATTTAATTAATAATTAATTTTTCACAAATCAGCGCTTTATTTTCTTCTGAAATCCTAGCTCATCCTTTTGTCCACAACAATGAATTACACGGTCACAAATAGCGCATCAACTAACTGATAGCAGTGATTAGTATTTTAAAATTTAGGTAACTTGTAAGAGACGAAAAGAACGCTACACGCATGGCAATGATTTAATCAGATGCAACGCGAGACGCGACAGAGCGGTATACAGAGAAAAAAGAGGGAAAGACCGTTTGTTTAAGTAGAATTAAACGGTTGTCGAGAAATGGCGAGAGTGAGAAAGAACAAAACCAACCTAATGGAAATGAATCAGGGCCACCCGTTTTGTCGAGATATGGACCGAAATCTTGTCACAGATATGCAGAGTATGCTGGGAATATGGAGAGATCACTTCTTTGCTTTACTTGTCCCAGGAGACTTCAATATAGATTACGGTGTTAAACACACAGAGGACGATGGCGTCGACTGCCGTCCTTCTAGCCAAAGATAACTGAAATTTCGCGGCTTAAGAACCACAAATGCGCTGGTACTGAACGACTACCGGCTGAGCTGTTTCAAACTGGCACCTATGAGTTGGGAGAAGTACAATCTGGCCAGACGAATGCATGTCCCACGATTGGAGTATTAGCATTCTCTGTCCAGTTTTCAAAAAAGGCGACTAGAGTATCGTATATGTAAAAACTATCGCGGAAAAAGCCCTTTATCCATCGCATCGAGCTTAATGTTAGAAATAATAAAGGCATCTGTTTCAGAGCTTATTGGGCCTTGTCAGTGTGGTCGTAGGCCTGAAAAGTCAACTATTGACCAGTTATTCACATTATAACAAATCCTAGAGAAACCCCATGACACACAAGTCGACTCCTATCACCTATTTGTACACGCAAAGAAAAAAACTTGTTCCTCCCAAACGAAATCTCAGATAACACAGTGCAACGCGAAAAAATATAACCATATACGGACACCACTACGTGTTAAGAGACCAAAAAAAAGACCCATGTCTCCCAGTTTTGCCCTAAGTCATGCACTTTATTTTTAGGCCCCCAAAGATTAGGGGCCTCGGTGTCATTTTTGGAAAAGTGATCATTTTGTCAGGCTCATATCTTGCAAACCGTTCGAAATATTGATTTACTCTCCGAGGGACTATTTTGCTTTGCCTGTGCTGTTGCGGTCGGTGAGATAGCATAGTATCTCAATGTTGAAGAAAACGGTGTTAATAATCATTCCTAGGAAGTTCATATGTTCTAGAAAGTTATTTACTGAGATCATAGGTACATTTTTGTGGTTGATTGTTTCCATGAATTTTTAACGGTTTGCTACCTATGGATTTGAACAAGAAAAAAAGGGAAAAATCAAATTTTTTTTAAAGTTTTTTGCGATTTTCACCTTGAAGACGGAGCTTTTTTGATTTTATATGTTCACAATTTGTGTTCTTTATGATAAGAGCTACAACTTTCTCTCAGAGAGTAAAACAAACTTACGAACGGTTCCCAAGATATGAGCCTGACAAAATAATCACTTTTTTGCAAAAATGACACCGAGGCCCCAAATGTCGGTGTCATTTTTCCCCTTGACGATTTAAATTTTTCAAGCGAATCGAAAATGAATGGCTCTCCTTACTGTGCTCAAAACTCACCTTGAATGTCAAAAATAAGTTAAAACTGAAAATCTATATAATAGTTAGTTTCGTACTTATTCCGAATTGGCGCTTAAATGCCCACAAAACTGCATTGTAGGGGGTTGGTGTTTATTGGTAAAATAGTTTTTGTGTAAAATTTCACTATAAGTCACCGAGCAAACGAAAGCTGTAGATTAATATATATATAAGTAAATAACAAATAAGATAAAATGTTGTAATTTATCCACACTGCGCAAATTCACTGTACACGTTACGATTCACCTGAAAAATATCCCCTACTGAAAAGTCATACCCAATTAAGACAATGCTAGCTCGCACACAGTGCCTGAAACAAACGCATAATTAGAGAGCAAAACCACCGAATGGATGAGTCATCCATCTAATTTCCCCGAGATAGCACCAATTGATTTCTTTTTATTTCCGCACAGTAAATACAAATTGCATGGTCAATGTTTTTTGTGCAAAAAGTATCAATTGATGCGTCCGAAACTCCGATTGTAGAGCTGCTTCATTCGGACTGGCAAAAGTGCTTCGATAACTGGTACAAGGGCATGCAAGAGTTTTCATGGAAAATATTTTAAAAAACAATAAAACCAACTTCCATTATCAATATTTGTTTTTTGATTATTAGACCAGAGATATAAACAGCAACCCTCGTATAGATATATATTTTCCTATTAATACATTTATTGCAATTTCAGGTTTATTTATTTGTTTATTATTCAGTCTTTAGAACACAATTTTTCACAGACCAGAATATATCTTATCTAATTCTTCTTCTAATTCTTATACCAAGTGTGTAAATTACTTCTAGTTTTAAGGTATTCGGTAATTATATATGAGTCACTCCACTAAACAACAGAAATCCCTTGTAGCTCCGATTTCCCTGAATAATTGAAAATGCATTCCCATTTCAAACTTGATGAGGCAAAAAAAATTGTTGCCATATATTCTGCAATACGTCCAGCATTACATTTGTTTAGCATTAATTATTTCACAAAACCAAATTAAATTTTTCTGTGCAAATAAAGGGTTTTTCAACAGAGACGCTACAAAAGTAAATCGATAGGGACAGCAAACGACGCCATATTTTTTCCCGCTCTTTTGACATTTCTCCTTACTAAGGTTTGCCATTTCATCATGGAAAGATATACGAGCCAACAACGAGTCGAAATTATTAAAATTTAACACCGAAATTTGGAGTCAGTGGCCTCAACTTCAGTGGCCTCAATCATCTTCAGCGATTAGGCTCATTTCTGGCTGAATGGCTTCGTCAATAAGCAAAATATGCGTCATTGGTCAGACAGCAATCCACACGTAATCCATGAGTCATCATTGCATCCCGAAAAAATTACGGTTTGGTGCGGTTTATGGGCCGGCGGCGTCATTGGGCCGTACTTCTTCCGTAATGATCAAGACCGGCACATTACTGTGAATGCAAATCGCTACCGTTCAATGATAACCGAATATTTTTGGCCCTAATTGGATAATATGGACTAGGAGGACATGTTGTTCCCACAGGACGGCGCCACAAGCCACACAGCGAATGCCACAACCAATTTTTTGGAAACCAAGTTTGGTGAACGTGTTATCTCACGTAATGGCCCAGTCGATTGGCCGCCTCGGTCGTGAGATTTGACGCCGTTAGATTATTTCCTGTGGGGCTACGTCAAGTCTATGGTGTATGCCAACAAGCCAGCGACGATTGATGAACTTCGTACGAATATCGAACGTGAAATTGCAGCAGTATCGGCCGATTTATGCTTGAGAACCGTCGAAAATTGGGTTCAGCGTCTGGACTTCTGCAAGCGTGCCCGTGGTGGCCATGCAAAAGAAATCGAGTTCCATACATAATGGCATCGAACATATTTTCTATCACAGGAATAAAGAATTTCATTAGTATCTAAAACCGGTTTTGTTTTATTTAAAAAAACTTTTGTTGCGCTCTTATTGAAGAACCCATTATATATACAAAACTGGTCAGTTGACCTACATCGGATTGTATTGAATGAAATATAACCACAAAACTTTATTACATGGAACTAATTCGATTGCATTGAATAAACAAAAATATAATTTAATATAATAATCCACAGGTCGCAGATTTTTTCAATTATAAAAGATAAATGGTTTGTGGCATCATGGGACGTAATGGAAAAGAGTTTGTTTTATAATTTAAAGCTTCACACGCCTTCGCTTAATTTTAATTGAATTTAATATCGAATATCTGCAGTGAAATATTTCATATTATATTACAATATTAAATTTCTTTATCCCAACTACGTTCGTAAATTTTTCTTGTAGAATCTATTCTGCTGTTTTACTGCAATGATTTTTAAAATAGAAATACAATACCTTGCTAACCGAGATAATGGATACAATTAATTGACAATTGTGTTTGAACATGAATAATTATCATATTATTTACGATGACATTAAGCCCACTTCTGTCCGTTGCCATGGCCGTTGTGGAAATAAACGGTAATTAACTTGTTTGTGTGGTTGAATAAGTATACAAAAATATACTACTGATGAATCATTAATTGCATGCAATGGCCCGCCAATTAATTAATAATGTGGTGGATTTTATTGCAGAGACTTAAATGCCAACACGAGGGTTGTTCGAAAGTATATGGTGCTAGTATAAAATGAAAATAATACATCATCATCAATCATACTATCAGAGCTATACAAACTTCTGGAATTCTCACAGACCTAATAAGAATTACAATTGAAGAATCATTCTTCTTTTGCCACCATTTGATAACTATCTGAGGAAAAACAGGGAAACACTCCGTGGCCACTAGAGAATTATATCCTTAAACTTTACTTTTCGAACGCAATATCTTCCGACTCAAAGGCGTTACACAGCGGTCCTCAACTGGTTTGAGGTTTACCTAAAATGACGACAAAAACGGCGAATGAGGTTTCAGTTCCTATAACCCCCTCAATAAGAATCCGTGATTATTAAAATCGAATCATATTTTTTTTTTAGTAATGACAAAAAACATATCTCAAATCGGTAGGTCTAAAAAATACTGGATTTTTTTTTATATCTAACCTCATTTCACAGCGGTCCTCAACTGGTTTCAGTTATTATACCGATTCGCCAGCTTGTTCAGACCAAACGCCCAATCCATTCTGTTGTCCTAGAAAGTTTACGCATTGTTCAATGTGGTCTAAGAGTACATGAACTTTCAGAGTTTTACTTATTTCCATGATTTTGAAAACTGTTCGTAATTCTTTGATTTTGGAGTCCAAACATGATCCAACTGTTTTGGCTTGGAAACAACAGTGAACTATGTTGTCCATTGCTTTGAGAGCTGTTACAAAAGGCAAAAGTCTCAGTTGCCCAACCTTTTCACAAATATCTGAGTTAAGCAATGTATCAGACTCCTTTAAGGGCTGACTGCACGCATTGCCTTCAAATATTTCCCCATGATAGTTTTTTGGAATGAGCTTTAATTTTTGGGCCATAAAAGAGTTCTCTCTCGACCCAGAATTGGAACTAAACCATTCCAAAAGACACAATAATTAATAACTTATAATATAAGTTTTTGGAACCCAAATGTGGCTTCGTTTGTTCACTACTGTTGAAAACAAATACGCAACAGACAACAAAGGAACAAAAAAGCTACAGATCTTTAATTGATGGATGCAAAATGCTGGCAAACATATACATGGTTCCTGCAATATGTTGCTGGGCCTTTTTTCCAGCGTAGTATGCGAGTGCCAGTGAGGATTCGTACGCCTGTGTTATACCACCGATTTTTAATATGTATGATATGATTGCCCGGCCATCGGTGGTACACTGGTTATTGTGCGCGACTCTTGTACGTGAGAAAAGGAGTTCGGTCCCTACTCTAAAAAAAATGGTTTCCCATTACATCCCATGAAGGGACAGGGGAGAACTTCTCACAATCACTGAGCTGTGCGCTTTCCAGTTTTCACTCACTGATTGGGACCTATAGTTTTTACACCGATTCCGAACGGTATTTTGAGAAGTTTTTTCATGGCTATATACTCGATAGTGTCGCCGTCACTATGCGAGGTGACCGCCGCCGAAAGAAATTTTTTTGAAGGTGGTCAGAGCAGGGTTCGAACCCAGGATCTCATGTACAAGAGCCGCGCACACTAACCATTGCACCACCGACGGCCACTCTGAACAGCTTAAATTTCTTTCGACGGCAGTCACCTCACCACCGCTTAGTGACGGTGACACTATCGAGTATTTAGCCATGCAAAAGCTTCTCAAACTACCGCTCGGAACCGGTGTAAACCTGTAGAACCCAATCAGTGAGTGTCAAAACTATAAACGCAAATCTCACTGATTGTAAGAAGCTCTCCTCAATCCCGTCATGGGATGTTATGGGACACCATTTTTTATGGTATAAAATCAATCCATCTAGTTGGCAAAAGCAGACTGCAAAATTCCTAGGTATTTGTAAACGATGCGGGCTTCGAAACGGTTGATAAATGCCGAATTTTTAAGTGTGAGGAGGAAAATCGAACATCACCTCTGTCAGTGTCGCATTTAGCTGAACAGGAGGAGGTGCTGATTTAGTAAGTTTGTTGCGTGTCAGGTTTGTATTCTGTTGGCACTGTTAATACTGTGATACTGATGGAGTTAGTGCTGGGAGTAAACAGGCCCAGTTGCTGAGTGTTCAGTTCGATAACGAAAGCATTTTCCCTGCGGCGCTGAATCTTATCCTTTAATTACTTTTAATGAAAATATTCGTTGAGATGATGAACAAACTATATGGCAAACTCTTCATTGTGCATGGATAAAAGAAATGCCTTCGTAAACTGTAACAGATTTTGCTCACCTACTAAGTTTCTAATAAAACACTCAAGTCATTTATCTGCAATATTTTAAATATTTCCATTCCAATTTAGAAAACTTAAGCTTACCTTACTGGTACATCTCTTAACAGATTTGAAGAATCATCCTTAATCGTATTGCAGTCATCCTTTTTTGAACCTGTTCGATTCGATCTAATACCGATACCATCTGCATTGTTTTGATAACCTCTTTATGGTTCACCACTCAAAAGTGATAAATATCTCCGATAGAATTTATAAATGGTAAATGTGGAGCTACAACAACCCCTTCTCATAAACACATTTTTATTATTGCTCCGCCAAGGGTTTTCTGCGACCCTTGGTCAACATTTGCACGCGATCTCATTAACTTCAGTTTATGTTAGTAGGTATGTCACTCTAGATACAGAGAAATTGATGTCTACTAGCAGTGACTTCATGTAAGTTGCTTTTGGGGAAATTACAGAATCGGACTAGAGGCTACGGTTTGGTAATAAACCCTTTGAAGACCCCACTCGTAGGCGAAAAACAGAGGAGGTTAGGATGCCCCGGCTAGACTTGGTAGCATTATCTTCTGACGCCAAGAAGCTCGGTGTTGTCCTTGACCGGAAGTTAAAATGGATATGAAAGAAAATGCTGCCCATTTGTAACCTAAAATGCGTACAGTTGTTTAAACCTTTAATGTCAGGTTCTTTTCGATTCATAAATTGTTCATAAATTCCTTGACATAATCAAAAATTCCTTATCTCACAAATCTCTCCTGCCAGGCTACCCGAAGTGCCCTATTGTTATAAAATAACGACATTAAAGGTCTTATTTTCCTCCCGTTCGAGTCTGTACGACAAAGCTATATAATGTGTGTTTAAATCAATATCGAGGGTCCAAAAATGCACGCTCATCATTGTGTCCTTTCTCTCCTCTTTCAAGTGGAAAGTAAAAATTGCCAATACAATTTGTGTTCTTCCTATTGTTTTGTTTCTTTATTCTAGTTAGTCTACTTACCAAAGTCAAAAGCACGTTCCAGTATAATTGAATGACGTTTCTGTGGTTGTTGCTGGTGCTGTTGCTGTTGTTTAGTATTCTGCTGAGAGGTTGCTGACGATGAGAGATGCTGGTGGTTATGATGCTGATGATGAAGTTGTCCATTGGCCAAACAATTGGAGATGCCATTATTTATGGTCCCACTTGTATTATCCTCACCATCAGGACCCAAGCGGGTCGAAGAGGTTGCATGTTGCATACTACCGCTGCTACTGCTGCTGCTGTTGATGTTGCTGATGTGGTTGCTGCAAGTACTATCATGTTGATATGATTTCTGCTGCACCGAATAATGTATTGAAGGCTGTGGCTGTTGAAACAATTGCTGCTGCTGTTGCTGGTGGGGTAAATTACTACTGTGGGATGGCAAATTCTTCGAATACTGATGTTGTTGCTGCTGCTGGTGCTGTTGTTGCTGATGTAGACAACAATATTTAATATGTTTACACAACAGACTACTGCTGCTACCACCACCACCCATATTCGTTGCCTGAATTGCACCACATCCCAGGTGCTCGGCACCCAAACTGTTCAATCCTGTGCCAGATGATGAAGTAAATGCATTACGTGGCCTATTGAATCTAAAGGAATTTGAGCGTCCCACATTGTGTCCACCTGCAGTGGAAATTCCTGTGCCAGAGCCGCAGCCATCTCGTTCGCCCTCCAAGCCCTGCCTGTGGGGATTCGATGTACATCGCAAACTGCCACCATAGCGACGCTGGGGAAATTTAGTTGCTCGTGGTATAACCTGAAAGGACAGTGTGGAAGAGAGTAAACAGATTCAGGTCAAGATGAAGTGCAGGAAAAAGGCCACATTCAGCTGAACGTGTTGGTAAATATAATAAACGTATTATGGCACAGAAATTTCAATGAATTTAATTTTATTTCAGCAGAGGTTGAAAAGACTTCAGCTAAAATTTAAAATTTATTTTTCAAAATAGTAAATTTGTAATAAAAATTGAGAACTTTCATATAAGATTTGAGATATTGTCCTTCTATTTTCTTAAAAACAAATTAATTTATTATCCCATTTTTCGTTTTCTATTCGGCTTTTTGAATAGTTAGGTCTTAATTTTTAAATAATTAGGTTTTCGTCGAAAGATAATACAACAAAATTAACCTCGAGCCTAATCATATAAAAATTAAGATCAAAAAATAATTTGTTCTGATTTTATTTTCTTTTTTATTGTATTTTTTTTATATTTCAAAGTAATGGCCTCAGTTGCATGGAAATTTTAGCAATTTAAGTAAAATTCGCAGGTTTGTGTTTAATTTTCTAAAACTCAAAGTGTACCGTACCCTCAATATAAAGGGTGTCTCAGTAAGAATGCACTTTATCATTTTAAAATAGAAACACGTAGTTTTTTAGATAGTTGTGAGCTTTTTTTTATTGGATTGTAAAGAAGACATGTTCCGATTAAGTATAGAATAAAATATCCGCCACATAACCCCCACGGCTCCGCTAACAGGCCATTACTCTTTTGATGAAATTTTCCATGACTTTTTCATAGAGATGCGGCTGTATGTCGCCGATGACGCGTTGGATTTTGGATTTGAGTTCAGCAATGGTTTCTGATTAATTCGTACGCACGAAAGCCGCTACGAAATAACCCCCAAATGAAATAACGCCCAATAAAATTACGAAAAATCTTTTTGGGATTATTTCATATTTTTTGGGTGTTATTTCATTCCCAATTTTGGGCATTATTTCATTATTAAATAATCCCCAAATGAAATAACCCCCTAAGAAATTTTGTTTGGGAAATATTTCCTTTTTTTGGCTTTTGGGGATTATTTCATTTTATTTGGGCGTTATTTCATTTTGTTAAAAAATCAATTTTTGTCAATTTGCGTCAATCGAAGCCGCAATGAATACAGTTAGGATTGAATGAAACTACTGAGTGAAGTAGTAGAAAAAGAAATTTGTATGGTCATTCTCAGTTCTCGTTGAAATTTTGTCTAAGGCACATGAATCCATCTCGCTGAAATTTTGTCTAAGGCGCATGAATCCAGAAGATGATTTGTTTGAAAACGTCACTTATTTGGAGGAAGAGTGTGAAGAGGAGGAAGTAGAAACATCAGCACAAACGGCTAATTTAGAAGTGAAACTATGCATTGTATGTACTGTACAAGAGCCAAACATACTTCTGGTACCTTGTAAGCACATGAAAATTTGCAGTGAATGCGTTTTGAAGCTGCAGGCAAATGCAATTGCAAAAGAATATGAAAAGTTCGAATGTCCAGTTTGCCGTCAGGACAAGTTTTCTTGTAATATGTTTTTATATATTTGAACATGTGAAGCTTGTATTCAATAAATAACCATTTAAATAATTTATTAGTGATTTAAATTAATTTGGGGCTTATTTCGTTTTCTTTTTGGGGTTTATTTCATTGGCTGTTATTTTATCATCCTTTTTGGGGGTAATTTCATTATGAAAAAAAGCCCGAATTTTGGGGCTTATTTCATTTCTTCTTTGGGGATTGTTGCATTATATTTGGGTTTTATTTCAATTTTTCTCTTGGGTCTTATTTCATATTTTTTTGGGCGTTATTTCATTGGGGTTTATTTAATTTTTCGTTAGGGGGTTATTTCATTTGGGGGTTATTGCATATCGCCCGCACTAAACCCCAAACAAAGAAATCGGACCGCGTTAAATCGCATGATCTTGATGGCCAGTTGACATCAGAATTTCTTGAGATAATTTGTTCTGGAAATCGTTGCTGCCATAAATCGATTATTTCATGCGCGGCCGTCGTGCTAAAACAACATGTCGTACAGATCGATGGCGTCCAGTTGATGCCACAAGTACTCCGTTGTCATGTTCCTGTAACGAATGTCATTCACAGTCACTGGAATTTCGGTCTCTTCTTCAAACAAAGTATCACGCCGCCTGCCAAAATTCGAACCATATAATTGCTCGTTCTGGATGCAGTTGTTTCTTATGGATTTCATGGGGATTTTCCTAGCCCAAAATTCCAGAATTTAGTACACTCACGAAGGCATTCAGATGGAAATGCGCTTCATCGGAGAAGATGACTGTTTTTGAAAATTTGGCATTGACTTCACTTTGCTCCATTACCCATTGAACGAATTGCCGGCACTTTCCATGGTCTGCTAGTTTGAGTTCCTGAGTCAGCTGAATTTTATTCGCATGATTATTTTATTTTCTTTTTTATTGTCTAAACGATGCCTAATCGATGTTTTTGGGTTTTCGGCGACACTCTCGTTGACAGCAGTTATGTTTTTAAGAGACCGACCGGTACGTTTAAGTGCAGGTGTATTACTGTGCATAACCGACCCCTTTTTAATAATAATGACAATTAGTGAAAGTGATAAATACTACATAATTTTCTTTAATTTAATTAAATTTCGAAAACTATAAAAGAGTTTCCAGATTACTAATTTAGTTTATTTTCAACTGTTGTGTATTAGCATTAGATAAAGAAATGCAAATTAAAATCCAATGCAAATTAAAAACTCCCAACACGGTTTTTTTTTGTTTCAAAATGATAAATTGTTTATGAAAGTTCCTTTTCTTGCCAATCAAATACATGTTTCCAGTACAATTGCCGACAGTAGTGGGGTGAGTTTAATGCCAAGTCGGTCAAATCCAGAATACTGGATGCCATCCATAGAGCGAGTGGCCTTCGGTGGTGCAATGGTTAGTATGCGCGGATCTTGTACATGAGAACGTGGCTTCGATCCCTGCTCAGACCACCTTATATTTCTTTCGACGGCGGTCACCTCGCTTAGTGATGGCGACACTATCGAGTATTTAGCCATGAAAAAGCTTCTTAAAATACCGTTCGGAACCGGTGTAAAACTGTAGGTCCTAATCAGTGAGTGTAAAACTGGAAAGCGCACATCTCACAGATTGTGAGAAGCTCTCCCCAATCCCTTCAAGGGATGTTATGGGACACCATGTATCCATAGAGCAATAAATACAGTGGTTCAAAATAAGGGTGCGCCATCTAACGGTTTTTTTCAACTAGTGCTTATTTCGTGAATGGTAACACTTAGCTCATGTCTGATTTGACAGATAATTAGTTTTATCCTTCCGCTGAACGAATATGGTTGTGTATACGCTTGAACAACGCTGGGAAATATGGGAAAAATGGGCCTGCGATCGACTTACAGAAGACGCCGATTTTGCCAAAAAAAACATCTTTTCAGATGAATTGTCGCATTTGTCGCATTTGGGGCACAGAAAACCCGCACGCATACATTGAAAAGCCGATGCACCCAAAACGAGTCACTGTTTGGTGCGGATTTTGGTCCAGAGGCATAATTGGGCCATTTTTCTTCGAAACTGAGCAAGGAGTGGCCGTTACAGTCAATGGCGATCGTTATCGGGCCATGTTGAACGAATTTTTGTTCACAAAAATTGAAGAGGAGGATATTGGCAACATTTGGTTTCAACAGGACGGCGCTACGTGCCACAGAGCCGAAGCTACACTCGATGTTTTGCGCCCTGTTTTTGAAGATCGCATTATCAGCCGCAGAGCTGATGTCGTTTGGCCACCTCGGAGCTGCGATTTGACACCGTTGGACTATTATTTGTGGGGTGCCCTCAAAGATAAGTGTTACGCCGACAAGCCAGAGACAATTGACGCTTTAAAGGACAATATTCGTGAAGCCATTGGTGAAATACAGCTGCACACAATCGATAATGTGCTTAAAAATTGGACCGATCGTGTAGGCTACTGCATGGCCAGCCGAGGCAGCCATTTGAATGAAATTATTTTCCATTATTAACCGGAAGGATTGCACTTTCAAATAAAAAAAGAAATTTGAGAAAATATTCAGTATTTTTTTTTATAACATTTTCAAAAAAAAAATGGTTTGGCGGACCCGTTATTTGAACCTAAATAAGGATATTCTTATTATGAGTGAATATTATTATGAGTGAATGGAAGTGGAAGATGACAAAAGGAAAATGACCGGTATGTGTAAAACAGACGCGTTGGAAGAGATCACTCAATAGAACTACAAGAAAAAAATAACAAATTAGCGGATAAACTGAACGAGGTAGAATTAATTTCATAAAGAGGGAGCTCCATGAAGCCTAGGGATATGCGATCGATCGATTAATTACAATTTTGACTCATCGATATCGTGATTAATCAGACAATCAATAATTCTGATTAATCAGAACTATGATTAATTATATTTGAATAATCGTAATCCCCTTTCAAATAATCTGTGAAAAATTTACAAAAACGTACTACACCATTTTCAATTGAAATTTGAAACAAGTGAAGTATTTTAAATTGTAATTGATGTATTTCAAATTTCAATTGTTGTATTTCAAATTTCTATTAGAATTTTTAAATATCAATTGATACATTTAAAAAAATACGAAAAGGCATATGTTGCTGGCATATGCTGACGACGTAGACATCATTGGGCGAAATTTGCGAGGGGTTAGTGCAGTATTTTCAAGAATAGAAACGGAATCAGCGAAGGCGGGTCTTGTTGTTAATGAGGGCAAGACAAAATTGATGGTGTCAACGACTAGAGAAACCTCTCGACTTGGTCCGCACTTGAACGTTGACAACCGATTTAATTTTGAAGTGGTAGATGAATTTGTCTACCTTGGATCCGCCGTGAACAAAGACGACAACATCAGCCTGGAGATAGATAGGAGAATTGTGCTTGCAAATATATGCTATTATTGTATGCTGACCAAATAGACATCATTGGGTGACATCTACGAGAGGTTACTACAGTATTTTCAAGAATCGAAAAAGAGTTAGCAGAGGTGGGTCTTGTTGTTAATGAGGGCAAGACAAAATTGATGGGGACTTGGTCGGGACTTGCACGTCGACAACCGATTTAATTTCGAAGTGGTACATGAAGTTATCTACCGTGGATGAGCCGTGACCAAGGACACCAACGTCAGCCTGGAGACAAATAGGAGAATTGTGTTTGCAAATAGATACTATTTACCAGGCCGAAGAATACTTCCATACTTTACCTATTTTATACTATTTACCAGGCCGAAGAATACTTCCGGCTTTACCAACTGCCCATAAACGGCGAAGGATAAAACCAGTTGGAGAGTTATATTAAAATTTGTTTAGATTATTTATTTCTTTGTTTAATTAAAATGTGTAAGGCTTCTGTCCTCAAGAGTCTGCAAAATAGCCAATACAAGAAATAAAGATTTGTAATTTGTGGTAAATTTTATACACACAGTTTACAAGTTATGGTGAATAAATGGGAACACCGATCCACGTTCAATACTTTGAACCATTTTCTCTCACTTGTCTACTATATATTTTTTACATCTAGCTTGTCGAACTGCTTCTGAGCTGTTCGATTCACTTTATTGAGCGTAAAAGCAGAGTGCGGAAATACATATAAACAAATGCATTCAGCACGCTCGCGCATATCCTGTGTTTTTGGATTATTTCCCTCGGCTCTCGAGTCGTATATTTTTCTTATCTCCTCACTAACGAGTCGATGCATTTTCCTACTCTCCGAGTAACGTCGCGTGGCAAGCAATCACGATCCCTGATTGTATGTGAAAGTTCAATACTTGAATTGAAGAAACTCAGGAAAAAAGTACGAAATATCTCTGCACTTTAGAAAATCAATAAAACTGTCCAAAATGACTTAAAGTACGTAAAGTGTTACATTGTCCATGAAAACTAGCATCTTTCGTAACTAAGTATTTATATAACTTCACCTTCCTTAAACAAGTAAAAAAAGTTTAATGGTTTTAAACTCTTGACACACCAAGCATTCACCTAGTAAAATTAACTTTTTTGTTTACATTTTTGTTTTGAAACTAAAAGAGCTGCCTATATTTACCAAGTTTGCCGTTCCAAGTCATCTGTTAAACACCTGGTATGCGGTTGAGGTTGAGGCATGTGATGCTCTCCATGCTACTCTTCAAGTTTGTGTGACTGCGATGCAGACATGTGTCATGCCATTGTGGGTTTTGTGTGAAAATAGAGAAAAGTTCTTAGAAGAAACTTTTAAACAAGCCTTGTGGTTTCAGAAAATTTAGGTAAATGTAATAATTTTTTATATTGAATCTAATTTTTGCAAGACACAAAAACTATTAGATAAACTTTTGAGTATGCAAACCGAGAGATTGTTCATCTGTCTACCAGGTGATATGACATGGAGCCATGATGTTGTTATGGCATAATAGTGATGAAAAATAAATTTCCTTTTGAATTGAGAACAAATAGGTTGATGATCACAGAATTCCTTTTCACCAAATTACCATGAACGCATTAAATTTGTATTAAATGAACTGAAACTGAATATAGTAAATCTAAGGCTATAACTAATTAACAGTATAATACTCAGGAAAATGTGGGGGCGGATTTTGACGGAAAGCTATATTTTCGATTGCTGCAATGCACAGTGAGGCCGATGTCAAAAATGTGGCAATAATATCAGAACTTCTATCGAATTGGTCTGATTGTTCTAGAGTGTTCTAAGCATTTGAAGGGGACGAGCTAGTCTATACCTAGATGCACACTGTTTCAACGTAGGTTACGCTATAGTGTTTCAAGCAAGACCACCTCGGCGATATTCAAATTTTCATGGTCTGTATCCTCTAAACCTTTAATCCGATTCCAACGGTATTTGCATCTGAGATTCCAATAAGCAACACAAAGAAAAAACCAACACAAAGAAAAAAGTTACATATGATGCCTGTAACCGTTACAGAGATATTTGAAATCAAAAATTGTAAATATAAATTTTTGCACTGACCTTGTTTTGTTATTTGGTAATAACTTGATTATTTTGAGCTAAAATGTAGTTTATAAAACACACCTACATTGGCAAGACGTCAGCAAAATGACAGTTGAAAAATCTTTAAATTATTTGAAGCTCTTTACTTTACTTTTATTGACTATTTTACAACCTCATGGGGTCAGATTCCTTACACATATTAATTAAACAAATGTTAAAATATTTCTCCAACTGGTTCTTTCATTAGCCTTTTCTGGCCAGTTGGCAACAACTAGGATACGAAGGGATTCTTCGGCCTTTCGGTCGGTTGGTCGTCCTCTTCTCCTGCTTCCATCGGATAAGTTATCGAAAACCTTTCGCGCGGGCTCATCATCACCTATTCTGATAACATGGCCTAGCCAACGCAATTGACTTATTTTGATTCCCCTAATACAAGTATATAGCTCTTGGTTCCACGTCAGAATTAAAATGATATAGCCGTTGGTTCCAACGACATCGGTACTTGCCGTTTTCTTTAACGAGACCACATATTTTACGGAGAAGTTTTCTCTCCAAGCGATATGACCCAAGTTTCGGAACCATATGCCAGGACAGGTTAAATTGGAGTCTGGTATAGCTGGGCTTTTGTCTGTTGAGAGACGGCTATGTTCTTAAACTGCTTGCTGCGCCCAAAATAGCATCTATTTTCAGGAGGCAGAATTCTCCCATTTAATTCCAGGCTGGCGTTGTCTTCCTTGTTCACGGCTGATCCAAGGTAGATAAATTCACCTATCACCTCAAAATTCAATCGGTTGTCGACGATCAAGTGCGGACCAAGTCGGGAGGTTTATCTAGTCGTTGACACCATCAATTTTGTCTTGCCCTCATTAACAGCCAGACCCGCCTTCGCTGATTCCCTTTCGATTCTTCTTCAGTAACATCTCGCAAATTTTGCCCAATGATGTCTATGACTTTTCGAGTTGATGGTCCTGTTCGTATTTACTGAAGCTTTTCTCATTACTATCTCCATTAAGATGTTGAAGAGATTGCACTAAATGTGTCGCCTTGTCTCAGTCCGCGCTCGGTCGAGAATGATTCGATGAGGTCTTTCCCCACCTTCACTGCTGATGTGGTGTTGGTCAGCATCATTCAACAGATAAGTTTTGCCGGAATCACAAGTTCAGAAACATCTTCGCACAATTTTCCCCGTATGGGGCTATCGAAAGCAGCTTTGTAATCGACAAAAAGATGGTATGTATCCAATTGAATTTCGTGGATCTTTTTCACGATTTGGCGTAGCGTGAATATTTGGTCAGTCGTGGATTTGCCTGGTCTAAAACCACACTGATAAGGTTCAATGAAGTTTCCAATAATTGGCTTTAGTCCTCCACATAATACGCTCGACAAGACCTTATATGCGATGGATAAAAGACTCATACCGCGATAGTTGGAACAGACACACGGATCACCGTTTTTGAATACAGGACATAATACACTGAGTCAGGCTTTAATTCTCCCAACCACATACAGCATATAAATTGAAACAGGTGGACTACCAGTCCTTCGTCACCTTCTTAAATAAGTTCAGCCGGTAGCCCATCTACATCAGCGGCTTTATTATTCTTAAGCCAGGAGATTGACGGTCTAATCTCGCCCTGGGTGTACAATCTACACAGTCTTCCACAATCATTACCTCCTGATCTTCAGTGGATGAGTCTGAGTGGAGTAGTGGTGAAAAGTGTTCTCTTTACATATTAAGCACACACTGCTTATCAGTCATCAGTTTCCCATTCCTGTCGATCCAGGACGGCAGCCCCTTATTCGATCTTCTTACCATCTGGAAAAATTTTCAAGACTCATTGCTCATCCTGCACATTTCCGTCTTTTCACTCTCTCTCTCTCTCTGCTCCCATTGCCATTTTTCTTCCAAAATAATTGGGTTTCCTCCCTTCTCAGCCTCTTGCACCGCTCATTCGCAGTAAGCGTTGTAACTTACTGTTTCGTTATCATACGTGCAGCGTCTTCTTCATAAGTTGTAATGAGACATTCTTCGCCGTCGGTGGTGCAATGGTAGTGTGCGCGCCTCTTGAACATGAGATCCTCGGTTCGATCACTGCTGTGACTACCTTAAATTTCTTTCGGCGACGGTCACCTCTCATAGTAACACCACCACTCTCCATATTAATTTCGCCCAATAAGTCTATAATTACTTGAGAAAGTTATTAAGAATAAAATTGTAGAATTTACTGAATCGAATACACTGTGAGACAAAATTAGATTTTATTCAAAATGATGGGGTTCTGTCAAAGAATTCTGGTAGTAAGTTCCAAAAAAATATACATGTATCGGCGTTTTGCCAGATCTGATCGGAATTTTTTTTTAGGGCGGGTCAAAGTTTCCTCCCCTCGGAACTTTCCTGCAACATATCGGCATGCAAAATTGTGTGTTCCTTACTTCTGAGGTACAAATTATGTTCAGAAGATTTGTAGAAAATATTCAGGTAAACATTTTTGTGCAACAAATTAACCCTCTAACTGTCAGGTATAACCATATTTTTTACTCTTTTTTTTAAAACTCGCATGAAACTGCTCCAAAATGACGGGGGGCGTAGTCAAAATGTTCTACAAAAAGTATCGCCATAAAATTTCACTATATGTGTCCGAACACTCCAAAACACCTATCTTAGCCCAAGTGCTAGATAAAAGATGAAGTATATTATTCATCTTAGAAGGCAGTTAGTTTTTGCTTATTATCTACCACTTGGGCTAAGATTTGTGTTTTGGAGGGTTCGGACACATACAGTGAAATTTTAAGGCGATAATTTTTGTAGAACATTTTGACCACGCTCCCCGTCATTTTGGAGCAGTTTTTTGCTAGTTTAAAAAAAAAAGTAAAAATTATGGTTATACGTGACAGTTAGAGGGTTAATTTGTTCCACAAAAATGTTTATCTGAATCTTTTCTATAAAACTTCTGAACATACTTTGTACCTCAGAAGTAAGGAACACACAATCAATTTTGCATGCCGATATGTTGCAGGAAAGTTCCGAGGGTCGGAAACTTTGACCCGCCCTAAAGCTTCAATTGTCAAAAATCAATCGGAATATTATAAAGGCTGCTTCCGACTAGGTATGGGCTGACGACTTATTATAGTACAAATTTCTACGTCTTAATTCTCCAAAATGTCTTAAGTACGCAAAAGTCCATAAGTTGTACGAAAAAGTACATAAAATCTATCACGAAGTACGTAATGTGTGCAAAAAAATTACAGCAGACAGTTGACCGAGGCCTTCGGCCACGGACTGTCCCTGCAGGCTGTGTCAGAGACACGGCCATTAAGTTTAACGTAGAATACGCCATCCGATAAGACAGAAAACATATATAACAATAAATTCATTTGCTTATATTATTTATCATTTATTGTTATATATGTTTTCTGTCTTATCGGATGGCGTATTCTACGTTAAACTTAATGTCCGTGTCGCAAAAAAGCTTTATTACGTTAGCTTACGTTTTTACTAGATACTTGTTGCCAAGAAACATTAGCTTGCTGTTCGTTTCACTTTTTACTAGATACATGTTCCTAAGCAATGTTGAGCAACCAAAAACACTCAACCAAACACCACACATATGTTTGAGTGTATGTATTTAAACAATTTTCATTTGAGAAATTAAAATACTAGAAATATATCAACCAATATGAAATGTATATCAAACGAAAGATAACATCTTCATTTACCTACAAAAAAAAATTTTAAAAAATTCATCTAGCCGTTTCCTCAAATTCAATGAAATAAAGATTACAACAATAAAAACCTGACATGGCTCCTCATACCGTAAGGTAAGACGTATTCTACGTCAAAACCAGTATACAAATTGTACTCAAAAGTACACAAAGTGTAGCAAAAAGTATAATAAATACACATAAATTGTTCCAAAAAGCTCCGAAACTGCATTAGTAAGTGCATAATAAAGTGAATCACAAAAGTACAGAAAGTGCACAAGTGTACCAAAATATGACAGTGTACTAAATAGTTTACGAGATATACCAAAAAGAGTATATAACTGTATAAAAAATAGCCTTTTGTACACTTTATGCACTTTTATTCTCATTTTTTGAAACACGTTTTGTACTTTTTTGATACACTTTTTAATACACTTACTTGTGCACTTTCGTAATTTTTGGTACAATTTACAGACGCACACTTCTTATACTCTGTGATATACATTTTGTACTTTTTGCATACATTTTTGCATACATTTTGGCATACATTACTTACTTCGTGCTAAATTTGATGTACTTTTTGGTACAATTTATTTTTTGGGAACACTGTATGTACTGTTACTTTTGGGAACACTGTATGTACTGTATCGTACACAGTATGTACTTTTTTAGTACCCATTTGGTACGTTTACTATATATTGTGTACATTGTATGTAAATTTTTTTGGCACTTTATGTACTCCGTGTAATTTTTTTGTACTTTCTAGTAGATTATATGTGCTTTTTGCTACACTTTATGTACAACTTGGTTCGTTCTAAATGTACTGTTTGATAGAGAATTTATGTTCTTCTTGATATTATTTTTGTGCATTTCATGTACGTTTTGATATGTTTGCGAACATTTAGTGATCTTTCTGGAAAAATTTTTGCCAGATTTTTTATAATCTGTATATTTATAATCTGTGTATAATCATTTTTCTAAGTTTTAGCACACTGTATGTACTTGTTGGTACATTCATTGCACATTGTTTGTGTTTTTTGGGAAAGTGTCCTTATTTTGTAGTTCATTTGGCATAGTGTTTCAGAGTCAGCGACATTTCGACTCACAAGATCCAGAATTTAACTCTCTTTGGTTAAAATTCAAGATTGGAACACATGTCCTACATTTCGGATTTCTTTATAGAAGTCCTAATGCGGGAAGGGAGACATCCTTTAATGGCTTTGACACCCTTTCCGATTCCATTTCTGAGATATTGGGGAATTATCCAGACAGTGAAATCGTTGTTGCTGGTGATTTCAATATCCATAATTCCTCCTGGTTAACGCATTCGAGCCATACAACTACGGAGGGCCAATACGCTGAGCTCTTCGCCGCTCATAACAACTTAACGCAATTGGTGAATGAACCGACGCACATTCCGTGTGTTCAAGGGCACAACCAAAATTTACTTGACCTCTTCTTAACTTCGCACCCTGAAAAGTACGAAGTTAACACGCTGGCACCTCTGGGTAATTCGGATCACTGTATCATTTCAGCGTCCTTTTCGTATTCAGCTCTTCGTCTCGCTTCAAACACAGTCCCGAAGCGAAAAATTTTTATCTACGAAGAGGCACGTTGGGCAGAGCTCAACAACTTTTATCAGCATTTTAACTGGAAGCTTTGTTTTCTGGACAATGACATAGATGCTGCTGCTGAAATGATCGAGAAGATAATTTTGATTGGTATGAATTCATTCATTCCGACGAAAATTATTTCGGTTAAACCATCGAAAAAAAGTTGGTGTAACCAGACATGCAAGAATGCTGTCAGATCCAAAGAGGACGCGTTCAGAGACTGGCGTTCTAATAAAAACGTTGATACTGAACTGCTACGCAAACAGGCAAGATCCAAGTGTGCCAAAGTACTTCGACGCGAAAAGTTTCTTCACGAACAGCGTATTCGTGCTAAAGTCCTTTCTTTCCCTAGAGGAAGTAAGAACTTTTGGTCATTTGCAAGAAGAATAAAGGATAGTTCTTCCTCTATCCCAACACTTCTTAAAGATGACATAACATTCACTGAACCGGTTGATAAAGCTAACCTCTTGGCTGAAATGTTTGCAAGGAACTCTTCCTTGCCGGATAGCAATCAACCACTCCCCGTGATCAATCACGTATCTTGTTCCATGCCCAAGATATTTTTTCGAACGCGAGGAGTTAAAAAGGTTCTTGCGAATCTCGTCGTAGGTAAATCCCCGGGCCCGGATGGCATATCTGCACTGGTCTTGAGTAGGTGCTCTTCGACACTGGCGTGTCCACTGCGCAATCTTTTCAACCTTGCATACCGTGCCGGAGTCTTCCCTGCGCGTTGGAAGGTTGCTAATGTCCAGCCAATCCCTAAAAAAGGTGATGCAAGTAACCCTGCAAATTACCGCCCAATTGCAATTTGTTCTGCGCTCTCGAAGGTTATGGAGAGCATGGTTAACCACCATCTAGTGAAGTATCTTGAGTCCAATGACCTTCTTAACGATCGGCAGTATGGTTTCCGTAGAATGAGATCTACTGGAGACCTAATGGCGTTCCTTTCGGAACAGTGGAGTCGATCCATCCACCGGCTTGGTGAGAGTAAGGTAGTGGCTCTTGATATTTCCAAGGCCTTTGACAGAGTATGGCACGATGCACTCTTGTCAAAGCTCGCTGCTTTTGGTGTCGGTGATAACTTCACTCGATTTATATCGAGTTTTCTCAGAGATCGCACTATACGAGTTGTTGTAGATGGGGTTTCATCCGACGAGCATAAATTGACTGCAGGTGTTCCACAGGGCTCTGTTCTTTCTCCTTCTCTTTTTCTTATTTTCATTGACGATCTCCTGGGTCAGACTGTGAATCCAATCTACTCTTTTGCCGATGACAGTAATCTCTGCCATTCTTATTCATTCGATCGTAGGCCAAGTCTTCAAGAGATTGAAGTCAAACGCCGGACGATGAATGAAACACTCGACCGCGATCTGGTATCCATTGTTGAATGGGGTCGAAAGAATAGAGTAGATTTTAATGCGGGTAAGACCCAGTGTTGTTTGTTGTCGCATAAACGTATTGCTGACCCAGGTGTGTCGTCATTGTCTATGGACGGTGTGGATATTGATGAATCAGACGCTCTTGATGTTCTGGGCATGAAAATACAATGTGATGTCCGTTGGGCAAAACATGTATTTGAAGTGTCGAAAGATGCATTCAAGTGTCTAGGCTTTTTAAAGCGGTGCAAGAAATACTTCACTCCCTCTGATCTTCTCAATATCTACACCACCCACATCAGGCCAAAGATGGAGTATAACTCCCATATATGGGCAGGTGCTCCTAGGACTTCTTTGGAGCTTCTCGACCGTGTCCAGAAGAGAGCGACGGTGTTAATAGGGGACAGTAGGGTATCCAACTCTATTGCCTCCCTTGAGCATCGTCGAAATGTGGGTTGCGTGTCACTTTTCTATCGATATTTCCACGGTATGTGTTCCTCGGACATCCGTCAACTTATGCCGGACGTGAGGATATTTAGCCGAAGTACGCGGCTTTCCAGGAACTCTCATCCGTTTTTTATCGAATGGCCGATTGACCGCACTACACACTATAGAGAAAATTCGTTCTTCAGCCGTACAGTCCGTATGTGGAATAAACTTCCGGCTAGTATATTTCCCACCAATTGTGACATACAAACATTCAAGGCAAATGTCAACAGTCACTACTCCCTCTTTCCACCCTCTACTACCTCAATTTTCCTTCACCAACACAATGCACTGCATTTATAGGGGGCATCCCCTGAGTGTTGGTTTGATAAAAAAAAAAAAAAAAAAATTTTGTGTACTGTTTCGAAGATATTAGTTTTTTAACTATAAGGGTTTAATAGCGAGTGCGAGTACTGAGTTGTTACTCAACACACGACCAACATTTACAGAAATGTATTTAATCACGAGTTGATTTTCTATTCGTTTTCGAAATTACACAAATAGGTGTGATTTTAAAATTTAATTTTTAATTACCGAGCCGAATTTTGCGTGCAGATATATGCGATTCGAATCTCTCGAGATGAATTTTGAACAGTGAGAGCAAATTCCTCTACTTGTTAGTGTGCGATTTCAATGCCTTCCACATGCCTACAACTCCAAATTATTCCAGATTCTACACTGCGGTTCACTTATTTAAAGGCACTAAAAATTCCATATTCAGCAGCCTGTATCTTTTGCAATTTCTAACCGATTGCAAAGTTTTAAAATGCAAATTGAAGCTAGACATCTTGAGATATATAAAAAATCATAACAATAATGGTTTCTTAACTAAAGAACTTTTTTTGAGCAATTTATAAAAAAAAAGTCAAAAAATTTTCTATATTTTTTGGTTCACTTTAATAAAGGCACATTATTATTTTTTCATTATTTTTAAATTAAGCGATGCTTTTTGTAGGGAGCGTTTGTTTATTACAATTTATTACATCTTAATCATTTTACGAGTCAAAATGGTAAAACAACAAATTTTTAAATCTATCGGAAAAAACTAAAATCGCTGTTTACCGTTCTGAAGGATATTCTAAACGAGCAATAGCTAAAAAAAATTGGACGAAGCCCAACAGTTGTCGACAATTATCCGAGGGGTATGGAAAGAAATTTAAAGGAAGGGTTTCATTGTCTTTATCTACGTATGAGGAAAAAAATCATCAGAATTGCTTCTAATTCTGCCTTATCCTTGTCAAAAATAAGATCTCAAGCTGGAGTGGAAGCGAGCAAGTCATCAGTACGTAGAGTAATTAAGAGATGTGCGTATCTCAATAACCTGAAATTACAAAAAAAAGCCACCACTTAGTGCTCCTCGTAAGGAAAAGCGGCTTTAATGCGCAAGAGACTACATGGTATGGGATGTGCAGCCAAGAGGTCATGTAAATGACTGGAGAACCGTTGTATTTACGGATCAGGAAGAAATTTCATTTGGATGGGCCTGATGGCTACTACTATTATTTCCATGATCTGCGCAAAGAAGAGGGTGTTTTTAAACTACATCACAGCCGAGAGGGCGGCGTTATAGTGTGGGGTGCTATTACGTTCTATTTCACCATCGATCTTCAATTTCAAAGTGCAAAAATGACTGGTGTAAGCTATAAAACGTTATGGGAATCAGCTTTTCCGAAGTTCAGTGAACTAAATATTTGGTCCCATATCTTGGATATTCCAACAGGATAATGCCCCAACGCCAAAGTAGTAAAGGACTTCATTGCAAGTCAAAATGTTAATATTCTTGACTGGCCACCCTATTCGCCAGATCTAAGCTTTATCGAAAATGTTTGGGTTGGTTATCTCGTAAGGTGTCTGAAGGACGTAGACAATTTGATGACAAGCAGTGACTAATTCAGGCCATTAAGGATGCTTGGAATCAAATTTCGTTTAATTACATAGATTCTCTTTATCTCAATGAAACCCGTATATATGAAGTTATTAGAAAACGAAGGAGGCTGTACCCATTACTAATAGTACTTGAATAAAGTAAAATAAATTTAAAAAAACAAGAAAAACTGTTTTTCATTCAAATTAGTTAAAGTGCCTTTATTCAAGTGATCCAAAAAAATAGCACATTTTTGGATTATTTTTATAAATTTTTTATAATTATAATAAATTTTAATTTAAATTAAAATTTTTATAAATTGGTTCTTTTGCTAAGAAACCACTATTGTCATAATTTTTTGTTTATATCTCAAGATGTCTAGCTTCCATGTCCATTTTAAAAATCTGCAATCGGTTAGAAATTGCAAAAGATAGAGGCTGCTGAATATAGAATTTTTAGTGCCTTTAAATAAGTGAAACGGGGTGTATTAAACTTTTAAATTTCAATTGATGTATTTTCATATTCAACTGTTGTATTTCAAAACTCAACTGCAATTTTTAAATTTAATGATGTATTTTAAATTTCAAATGGAGGTTTTATATTGCAATCACTTTTTTTTCAATTCAATTACAAATGCCATATAATATTAGAAACTAATTTGAGAACGTCCATTTAAATGTCAACTAAAATTTGAAAATTGTACCAAAATTACATTTTAAGTGAATTCACAAATTATATGCACGAGTATCGTCTACCTCTTGCGTACAACTCACAAAAGTATGCATTGAATTATTTGTGCATATACGGCCGTAAGTATGCTTCAATTTTATTATATATACATGAATTACATGAAATCTCTCGTTTGTTATCTCTTTTAACTAGGACAACAAATATTTGAATATTTGAATACGAATGAATAACATTAAATGTGTGGCCGGTCGAATATGTAAAAACTGGCAGCATAGACATCATTTATCACATCAACCATGGCAGACCCCTAACACTCCACCGGTCTCTTTAATGGATATACAATGAGTTGAAAGTAGGTTCCACCACTTGTACTATTCCCTTTGATGTCGCCTCGATGCCATTGTCAACATGAAAGATGATTGTCGTCAACTGTTTACACTCGACTCGCCCTATCCAGCGTCATGCCAAGGCACAGTTTTTCACTATGATTTGAATACATAAACTCGATGCACAGAGAAAGCAGACAGACAACATTTATGCTAAGGAATTCTGCAGTACATTTGCATATTAAATTGGCTGGATTAGAGGTAAGATGGCGTATTTAAAGTATCTAACTAGATCATGATGGTCTGATTATAATTGACAAGAAAATGAGACAAATTTTGAGACGAGTGAACGCTTTCTTGTATAAAATGTTATTCACCTCTAAGTGTGGAAGTAAATACAATTTACCCATAATTTGCAGAACTTTAGATTTATTTACACGATTAATAACTTGTACAACGAACGCAGATGTTGTCTGTGATTTTAAATGTCTCCTTAATATACATATAAATTAAATTGAAAACTCTTAAGCGAAATTACTTTATTAAGATAGACCATTTGTAAATAATGCGTTGCTTATTAAGTTAAATCGTGTCTTAGAAAATAATTCACAAATGTGTCCGAGTTGCTTCAACTGTCGAAAGCTTTTCTTTTTGTTGATCCTTGAAATCGACCGCAATTTATTCAAATTCTTTATTGAAAAGTCCGAATAAAAATGCCAAAATCCAAATAAGTTTGAACATAAGTTTATTTTAGTATTTTCCTTTAGCCACCAATTTAATCACTTTTGTCAATAATAAGGCCATTCCATAGTTGTTACTCAATGTGCTCTTTATTCATGGTTAAAAGCTCCATAAATCATTCAATGTCAGTGAGACACATAAACCCATGATTTTGTCCTCGAAACTTTTACAAATATTTGCAGTTTTCCCATTATTCTGCAATATTCAACAATTCTACACACTTCATTTCATTTTGTTTGGAACCCCTAAAATTATGCAACCTATAACACTCACTGCGAGCATTGAAAGTAGGCAACATCCTTCCTTCCACCTGCTTTCTCGCGTAATTGCTATTAACGGGCTGGTGCTGGAACAATGGATGAACTTTTGTGGCATTGTGTTTTTAATTGGAACGAATTACAGAATACATGAAATATTCATGTACGCGAAATGTCAACGTACTTAAGTGTCAACACCTTAAAATACACTTAGCCCAGTTTTGAGAGCAGCTGTTATAGCTACGATGAATATTTGTACAACCTACAACAGTGGTGCACATAAGCGGGCTGTGACTTGTACGAAAGTTTGCTTGTAATTAAGCAAATATTTTTCAAAGGTAGGCGTTGAAGATTTAAATGGGAGCATTTAAAAAATATTATAATCTTTAGGTTAACAAATTGGGTCACATCTCACATATGGGTCACAATTTAAAAGTTAGAAACTTTCAGTAGAAGCAAAGTTAAAAAAAATTACGAAAATTATAGACCGACCGAAGGTGGTTGTTTGGGCCGAAGCCGAACTTCGACAAACATCCTAACTCTCACTGCAACTATGTGAGTATGCAAGAAGATGGTAGAAAAAGTCGTCTGTTCTTGTGTTGGTATTATGAGCCTTTCAGTGTGTGTTGATACTTAGGGATCCTCGATCGATTCTAATTCGCATACACGCTGAAAAATCTGTAGTTTTTTGTTGTTTGAATGCAAATACAACATGTGTTTGGAGCTTGTCGCAAATATAATATACTTGTGTCCAAACACATTGTGTTTGTTATTCAATATTACATGTTTGAGACACAATGATTAATATGTTATAATAAATATGTTTGCGACCCAAATATATCTGTGCTTGTGATACAAATACATTTGTGTTCGTTGCACTGCTTATGATCTCTCGATAGCAAGAGAATAAAAGAGGGACAACAAAATAAAAGAAGGACAACAAAATAACAAATTCAGAAAGATGATTCTTATTTTGGCTGATGTATTGCATTTTAATTTCATGTATTCAGTCGTCAATGGTTCATCGGACAGAGGATATCAAAAGCGCTTGATCAGTGAAAAAAGAACACACAAAAGCTCGGATGGTTAAATGGTTTGTGATGTTGTTTTGGTTTTTTGTTTGGTAAATATGATTGTCTGCTACCACAGCGAGAAACGATTTTGAGGAAAGGTAAACAATGTGAAGCCCTTTGTCAGTCTGAGCGTTTACTGAGAAAATCGGAACGGCGGACCATTTGTAAAATAAGTGTAATAAAAAACACAAGTAATGAATCCACGCTTGGCTTGCATTATCTTGATTTATCTTTAAGCATATTGTTCGTGTACCAACGCATAGTGATAACCAACGCATAGCTGAAACCTTCTCAAACCAAAAAACATGAGAAACAACAAAGAAAGGAGAAGCAAAAGAGCAGCAGATTCTCATTTCATTAAAAAAAATCAAATAATGCAGTCAATGCAAGCAAATGTAAAAAGGGTCGTTTAAAATCTTTTAAATTTTTTGTATTAATTATTTATAAATGTGGATTTATATTGACAAAATTAATTATAATTAATAATACATATATGTTGAAATCAAATAATAATTCGTCTGTAAATATTATTATTTGTGGGAAGAAATACACATGTTTCCAAAAACATATATGGGGGTTTGAGTGAAACACGCGAATGTTTCCACGTAAGTATATGGATGTTTGGAATGAAGCACGCATATGTTTCCACGTAAAAACATACATATTTGTCAGTAAATATGCTAATGTTTGCATTTAAATACACGTGAGCTTGGGACTTGCAAACATATAAATGTTTGAAGTGTGTTCCAAACATATACATGGTTCCTACAGAATATGTTTGATCGTACATACGTATACGATTGATGATCAACCAATGATATCAATTAAGGCACGATAGTTAGGCACCTGATGATGAATTTGTCACGGAGTTCGAAACTAGTCTGGTGTGCCTAACTGAATTGTCTATTATTCCAAAAAAACCCAACCTGACCTAGTAAGCTTGTAGTATGAATTTGTCATACATTAACTAGAACTGACAAAATTTGTCTTTAAATTCAAATTAAAAAAAAACTTAAATTTTCGGTCAAAGCCGAAGTCGTTTGTATCAAAATTCTAAATAGTGGCTAAAATAGCGAATTACTTGAAAATTACCAAACAAAAGACTGGAGTTTTGTTTAAAGATCATTAAAGATGTTTTAATCTAGTGTATTGGATACAAAAGGAATGAAACCAGAATAAACAATTCATTAACAACTATAATATGTACATTAGGGTGGGTAAATTTGTATGGGACCAAAAAACTTGCTAAAGATTATAGCAGAAACTTCATCTACGGCAAATTCTAAGAAAATGTACCCAAGAAACCATGGTTCTAAAATCAAAATCGAGCCCGTGATTCTTCACGTGAATATTGGTATATTAGCTTAAAAAATCGACCCAAAAGCCATACTTTTCAAACTTCATACTTTTCGATTTCGATGAACTTCCGAGCATATATTCTACTCGTTGCTGCCGTTATAATGACGTTTATTTTAGGTCGAAATTCGCCACGGTTCATGTTTTATAGCTTTGTTACGTTGGTCATCTGCAGCATTTTTGTGAAGATATACCTGTGTTAATGTTAGAATAACTTTTGAATGCGATATCAGATCTGCGATTTGTATTTTTTACTCATAAATACGAGGTTAAAACCTGTCGGGCGATACATTGATCTTTACAATCTTGTATCGCATTCAAAAGTTATTCTAACATTAACACAGGTATCTTTCCACAAAAATGCTGCTGATGGCCAAAGCTATAAAACATAAACCGTGGCGAGTTTCGACCAAACATAAACGTTATTGTAACGGCAACAGCGAGTAAAATAAATGTGTGGAATTTCATGGAAATCGAAGAGTATCAAGATTCACAAACACTCCTTCCTTATTGAATTGTATATTAAAAACCTTAATAAACAGTTAAAGAAGGGGGATTTTTAAATGTTGCCAAGATTTAACGAACTTACATAAGCCCACCTTTCAGACATTCAAAATTATTTGTAAATAGGAAATTTTATTCAGAATGACAGACATATTCACTTTTAAAACAACCTCGTAGTCTTTAATCAATTTTCAGTCAACTAAATTTATTACGGAGCATAAAACGTAAGTCTACTAATAAACGATAGGTTTTGCTTACATTTCCTTCATTTTCGAATAATAATTGTATTCTATCCCCAAGACGTATGAGTTCTATTTGTTTTGTTTTCCACAAATGTCACGTATGTGCAGTAGTTTGCAATTTCTATCGAATGCACAGTTTTAATTAAACGACAGGATAAAATGCTTACGAAGAATAATAAATCTTGCTTGCAAAAGCATCTTCTTGAACAAATATTTACCAATTCAAAAGATGATTAAAATTCATAATTCTAGTCTGCTTTCATATAGCATGTAAATACATATGTACCCATCATATGCAAATCAATGTGCAAACATATATGAGTTTTTCCGTCTCAGACATCCTAATAAATTCCATGCTTATTTCAATTTCTTTTATAATTGTTTTCTGTTTTGCGTAGTAAATAATTCTTTTCCGCCTGAATTTCCAGACACTTCATTTGATTCCATTTCAATGTCATCCTCTTGTAACGCTTCATTTGGTTTAAATTTAATAGAATTGGTTTTTATTGAATTTTAGATACAATTAGTGGTAAATCAAATGTAGATAAACATATCGAATTGGAAATATTGAAGAGATATCTTTGGCCGTCGGTGGTACAATGGTTAGTGCGCGAGGCTCTTGTACATAAGAACGTGGGTTCGATCCCTGCTCAGACCACCGTACATTTCTTTCGGCGGTGGTCACCGCGCATAGTGACGGCGACACAATCGAGTACTTAGCCGTGAAACAGCTTCTCAAAATTCCGTTCGGAACCGGAGTCAAACTGTAGGTCCCAATCAGTGAGTCTAAAACTAGAAAGCGCACACCTCAGTGATTGTGAGAAATTCCCCACTCCCTTCATGGGATGTTATGGTTTACCATTATACCATCTGAGGTGAAAACCTTTTCGGTAAAATATTTGTCAACTTTCACTGAGCACTGGCCATCCCTCAATATCATTGTACAAAGGCGTATCAGTATAGCAGGGAAGACAATATCATATATAAAGGGTGTCTCAGTAAGATTGCAATTTGAAATATTATGTCTTTTTTTTTGTGCAAGCGGCAACTGCGAAATTGACTGCTGTCACATGTGTTTATTCCGATTATTAAAAATCGAGCGCTTTACGAAAGAACAACGCGCAGTAATTGTGAAAACTTATTACCAAAATTTAGAAAGCTATCCTGTGATCGCTCGCAAACTTTGAAGAATTTTCAGTCGAGAAAGTGCACCTAATGTGCCCACCACTCGAAGAGTGGTCAATAAATTTGAAGAAACTGGCTCGGTCATTGACAATAAGACTCATGTGCGTCCACATACCAATCGGTCTCATGAAAACATTGCTGCTGTAAACGAGAGTGTCTCCGAAAACCCGAGAACATCAATTCGGCATCGTTCTCAACAACTTGAAATTTCTCGAAACACTGCGGAGCGAATTTTGACAAAAGACCTCGAACTTCGTGCGTACAATACTCAGCTTACTGAGGAGCTAAAACCAGCAGACCATGGAAAGTGCGGGAATTCGTTCAAGGGGTTATGGTGCAAAGTGAAGTCAATGCCAATTTTAAAAACAAAAGTCATCTTCTCTGATGAAGCGCATTTCCTTCGGCATGGCTTCGTGAATACACAAAATTGTCGAATTTGATGATAAGAAAATCCTCATGTAATCTATGAAAAACAAAGGCAACCAAAACAAGCAACTTATTGCAAGGAGAATAAACTTATTGCCGTCGGTGGTACACTGGGTAGTGTGCGCGCCTCTTATACTAGAGATCCAGGGTTCGATCCCTGCTCTGACCACCATAAAAAAAATTCTTTCGACGGCGGTCATCTCGCATAGTGACGGCGACACTATCGAGTATTTAGCCATGAAAATGCTTCTCAAAAATACCGTTCGGAACCGGTGTGAAAGTGTAGGTCCCAATCAGTGAGTACAAAACTAGAAAGTGCACAGCTCACTGGTTGTGAGAAGCTCTCCCCGATACCTTCTAGGGATGTAATGGGAAACCATTTATTTATTTATTCCTCTATCCCAACTCTTCATAAAGATGACATAACATTCACTGAACCGGTTGATAAAGCTAACTTTCTGGCTGAAATGTTTGCAAGGAACTCTTCCTTGTCGGATAGCAATCAACCACTGCCCGTGGAGTTGAAAAAGTTCTTTCGAATCTCGTCGTTAATAAATCCCCGGGCCCGGATGGCATATCTGCACTGGTCTTGAGTAAGTGGTCTTCGACGCTGGCGTGTCCACTGCGCAACCTTGCATACCATGCGGGAGTCTTCCCGGCGCGTTGGAAGGTTGCTGCTGTCCGGCCAATCCCTAGAAAAGTTGATGCAAGTAGCCCTGCAAATTACCGCCCAATTGCTATTTGTTCTGCGCTTTCGAAGGTTATGGCGAGCATGGTTAACCACCATCTTGTGAAATATCATGAGTCCAATGACCTTCTTAATGATCGGCAGTATGGCTTCCGTAGAACGAGATCTACTGGAGACTTGATGACATTTACTTCGGAACAGTGGAGTCGATCCATCCACCGGCTTGGTGAGAGTAAGGTAGTGGCTCTTGATATTTCCAAGGCCTTTGACAGAGTTTGTCACGATGCACTCTTGTCAAAACTCGCTGCTTTTGGTGTCGGTGATAACTTCACTCGACTTATATCGAGTTTTCTCAGAGATCGCACTATACGAGTTTTTGTACATGGAGTCTCATACGACGAGCATAAATTGACTGCAGGTTTACCACAGGGTTCTGCTCTTTCTCCTTATCTTTTTCATATTTTCATTGACGATCTCCTGGATCAGACTGTGAATCCAATCTACTCTTTTGCGGATGACAGTAATCTCTGTCATTCTTATTCCGTCGACCGCAGGCCAAATCTTCAAGAGATTGAAGTCAAACGCCGGACGATGAATGAAACACTCGGCCGGGATCTGCTGTCCATTGTTGAATGGGGTCAAATGAATAGAGTAGATTTTAGTGCGGGTAGGACCCAGTGTTGTTTGTTGTACATAAGCGTATTGCTGACCCAGGTGTGTCGTCATTGTCTGTGGACCGTGTGGATATTGATGTATCAGACGCTCTTGATATTTTGGGCATGAAAATACAATGTGATGCGTGCAAAAAATACTTCACTCTATCTAATATTTTCAATATCGATACCACCCACATCAGGCCAAAGACGGAATATAACTCCCATATATGGGAAGGTGCTCCTAGGACACCTTTGGAGCTTCTCGGCCGTGTCCAGAGGAGAGCGACGGTGTTAATAGGGTACAGTAGGGTATCCAACTCTATTGCCTCCCTTGAGCATCGTCGTAATGTGGTTGCGTGTCGCGGTTCTATGGATATTTCTACGGTATGTGTTCCTCGAACATCCGTCAACTTATGCCAGACGTGAGGATATTTAACCGCAGTACGCGGCTTTCCAAGAACTCTCATCCGTTTTTTATCGAGTGGCCGGTTGACCGCACTACACACTATAGAGAAAATTCGTTCTTCAGCCATACAGTATGTGGAATAAACCTCCGGCTAGTGTATTTCCCACCAATTGTGACATACAAGGTTTCAAGTCAAATGTGAACAGACACTACTCCCTCTTTCCACCCTCCAATACCTCAATTTTCCTTTGCCAACACAATGCACTGCATTTATAGGGGGCATCCCCTCAGTGTTGGTTTGATTTTAAAAAAAACTGTCTTGTGCGGATTTTGGTCAGGCGGCGTGAAGAAAGACGATGCTTTTTTAAAGATGATGTCGAAATTTCAGGGACTGTGATCGGCCTTCGTTACAGGAACTTGATAACGAAGTTCTTGTGGCCCCAACTGAACGGCACGGATCTGCATGATGTGTGGTTTCAGCAAGACGCCTCCACCTGCCACTTCGCGCATGAAACAATCGATTTATTGCAGCAACGATTTCCAGAACAAATTATCTCAAGAAATTCTGATGTCAACTGGCCACCAACATCATGCTGCTGTAAACCCCGTGCGATTTTTTTTTTTTTTTTTTGGTTTTGTGAAATCTTGTGTTTATGCGAGTTCCAACGTATCATCGGTGATATACAGCCACATTTCTGTGAAAAAGTCATTGCAAATTTCATGAAAAGAGTAATGGTCTATCATCAGAGCCGTGGGGGCCATTTGAAGGATATTTTATTACGTACGTAATCGGAACATGTCTTCTTTACAACCCAATGAAAAAATCAAAACTATCTCAAAAATTACGGGTTATTATTTTAAAATGAAAAAGTTCATTCATACTGAGACACCCTTTATATTGGTGACAAAGTTAAAAACAAACACCCAGGTGCTCCCGAGTTCCCACAAAGCGTCTAGTATAATTTTTAACGAAAGTTCTTAGAAAGCTAAATAAAGAACAACCTACGTTAGGTCTTAATTAGTGTATTCAATACCGAAACCGGTTATTCCGGCCGGTTAACCGTCGGTTAACCGTACGTCGGTTTTTAAAAATTTCTATTTTCGAAGAACCGGTTTCACCCGTTATTTCAAGTCAATTAACCGGGTTTTTCGGCTTTTCCACAACTGATATAACAACGCAGAATTACAAATCTAAATCGTTTTCATAGCTCACTATGATTACTAACTCCTTCAAACAGACACAAAAGACTACCAACAAATTATTTCGCAGATATTTTTCTGAAATATGTTGTCCAAAATATTGCCGCTGAAGCTGAAAGTGGGCTCGAACAGCCTTTAACATCAACTCGACACCTTTCGCAGAAATTTAAGATTTCTCGTAGTTCTGTGCGCAGAATTTTTCACAAATATCATGATAGAAAGTCCCATTAGTCGAAAAACTGAAGACTCGTGAACATCCGATGCGTTTTCGCTTCGCTGAATGGGCTGAAAATCCCTTGGCACGCGATGAACATTTCTACCAAAAACCCATATTTTCTGATGAGGCTTATTTTCGCCCCCGAAACAAACAAAACAAACAAAATTGATGAATAAATTTGGGATCGGAAAATCCACACGTCATGGATGCGAAGCCGATGGTTCCACAACGAGAGACTCTTTGGTGCGGCTTTTGGCATGGCGGCATCATAGGCCCATGTTTCTTCGAAAATGAGCAAGGAGCCGGTGTCACCCTCAATGGCGAGCATTACCGTGCCATGCTCAGCAGGATTTTGTTCCAAAACCTTGAAGAGGATGATATGGACGAAGTATGGTCAACGGTACCATCGATGTTTTGTGCACTGTGGTCGAAAAAGCAATAATCACCCGAAACGCGGAGTCTATTGGCCTCCTCGCAGCTGCGATTTGACCTCTTTAGACTATTATCTCTGGAGCGCCGTGAAACGTAAGTGTTACGCAAATAATCCGCGGTCCAATGAGGCCTTAGAACGCGGAATAAAGGCCAAAACAATCGACAATATACTGAAACATTGGGTTTCGTCGAATGAGGTACTATGTCCATATTATATAAATCCCAAATTCTACATTGCCCACACTTTAGTTTCCCATTACATCCCATGAAGGCATAGGCAGAAATACTCTGGTTGGAACCTGCAGGTTTACACCGGTTCCGAGCGGTATTTTGACAAGTAATAGATCTCAAAATTCAAAAAGACTGTCTACAAAATAAACGATGTTTATAATGCGGCCGTCGGTGGTGCAATGGTAGTGAGCGCAGCTATTGCGCACGAGAACGCGGCTTCGATCCCTGCTCTGACTACATTACATTTCTTTCGACGGCGGTCACCTCGCTTAGTGACGGCGACACTATCGAGTATTTAGCCATGAAAAAGTTTCTCAAAATACAGTTCGGAACCGGGGTAAAACTGTAGCTCCCAATCAGTGCGTGTAAAACTACAACGCGCTCAGCTCACTGATTTGTGAGAAGCTCTCCCTAATCTCTTCAGCGATGTAATGGGAAACCCCTTTCTTGTAATCATTCTTTCATAAAACTTGAAACCGGTTATTAACCGGTTTCTGCACATCGGTTTAACCGAAAATCGGTTTCGTTTTTTCAATTCTTGACCTTGTAATGTAATGAACCTAGTATGAACTTCTTATACATTAACTAACAGTTTTTGTATTTTTGAGTTAGATCAATTGGCTTCTGAGTAGCTGATATACTGAAAAATATTTACCACTGAACACAAAATATAATCAGCTTACTAAATATAATCAGCTTAGGGTTGATGTTAAGAAAAAAATCCCACTTGAATTGTGGATATCTCAAGTTAAAGTAAACATGGAAATTCTATATTCTAATTGTGTTTGTCACATTAAAATTAATTGCTTTCATTTATGTTTCCACTTATCTATAGAAATACAATTTAGTAAACATTTAATATTCTCAATCAGTTTTGTTAAATGAAATGCAAGATTTCCCTTATCATTCCCATTACTTTATGTCGGTATTATTGTTGGAATTTAAGTGTAGCACCTTTCACTTTTCACGCCATTATTAAGGTCTTAATTGAATTAATAATCAGCAGCAGTGGAAAATTGTACTTTATGGTTTTTACAGTTCCACTAGTCCCTCGTTTCAATAATGTGGCAAATGTAGGTCAGCAATTGTTTGTATATATCCATATGTGAATGATGTTGTGTGCCTTTGGAAATCAGGTTAAAGTGGACCAATTTAAGAGAGTATTTTACTTCAAATTTTCCCATGGTTATTTGTTGAAAATTTCAAACCCTTTGCTGGCATGGAAAATTCAAATGTGTGAGTCCTGTATAAAATGTTATGACTACATTCGTTATTTATGAAGTGAATGGCCTACATTTAGGTTGAATTTATTACATTTGAGTTTGCATTTGAACTAAGTAATTGGAAAACATGAAAATTGCATTAAAATAATGCATGGTCATGACTACATGTGGTTAGAGTGCATTAAAGTAATAAATATATTATGAAAATCCTACTGTATATTGAAATACACGTAATTTACAATGTACACAAGGACTGCCATACCTGCCTTTCTAAGAAACCCGAATTGGGATTTAATGAAACCAATATTTATTTTATTTATTTATTACTTACTCAACTTCAACACAATCTCATCAAATTCCTCGTACAACTATCGGTTTCGAATTCGATATTCAATTAATACTATGTTCAATTAATTCTAACCCTAAAATATAAATTATTAACTCCATACAAGGAAATTTCATAGTCCTTAAAAGTATATAATTGCCCGCTTCCTTACCTTATCTTCCAACAAATTTGAAAACAAATCCATGTGATCCTCATCTTCATTCATCATGGCAAAGAAATTCTTAAAGGTGTCCGGAAATGAGGCCGGAAATTGGCCTTGTCGTGAATCCAATTTTGTTTCCATTTCTATATTTAAAACAAATACAAAGCAAAATGTGATTTTATTATATTAATGAATTTTTCAATCTCAAACATAAAACGATAACGATTTTTGGTACCACAGACAAGATGAGGAAAATTCCAATGTAAACTTGTATAAATAGTAGCATTAAGTAGGGGCAATAGTAGTATTAGGGATTTCATAATGAATTTCTTTTGTGTAAATAAAAATGGCAAAAATACGAGGGGTCTTGAAATGAAGAGAATTTCTTTTGTCAGGAATAATAATAATTTCAAAACACCAAAGAACTGGCAGGAGGCTAGGGGAGTATTTATACCCAAACTTGGAATGGCAAGCTACGCAACGGCAAAGGCTTATAGACCTTGTTTCTACTCAAAACCCTGGAGAGAATAGTGGACGCAATGATGAAAAGAGGAATACCGGACGATATGCTGAAGTTCAAGCAACACGCATATGTCAAAGGCCGATCAGTGGCAACCGCACTTCATGAGGTAACCCACTACATAGAGGAATCTCCCAATGACAAACTGTATACACTGTCTGTATGCACAGATATTGAGGGAGCGTTGTTGTTGTTTAATATAGTATATGTTGGACCGGGTATTAAATGGCTGGATCAATCATATGCTAAGGAATATATGGATGCGGTTCCCATGATGTACATATTTGAGACAGGGTACAACGTGGAACTCCACAAGGGAGTATAATATCACCACTCTTATGGGTCCACACAATACACAGTCTACTAAGGGAACGTACCGAGGAAGGACTTAAACCAGTCTGTTATGCAGACGACGTTATAATACTTCTTAGGGGAAAGGATCCTAATCAATTATGCAGAGAAGCCGAGAGGAAACTGAGTTTAGCGTACAACTGGGCACAGCCAAGAGGCTTAAATGTGAACCCGGACAAAACAGAAATAAATCTATTTACAAGGAAGGCGAAGAGCCCCAAATGCGATAATTCTGTTTGTTAATGTAGCCCCCGCGGTGAAAATGAGCTTCATCGGAAAAGATGATTTTTCGGGAAAAATTCTCTTTTTTAGCCAAGCGAACTTTAACCAAGCCAACACTCATCGAATGCCTCTTCAGCTCTTGAACTAATTGGACTTTATATACTTTCACACCGTGGTCTTTATACAAAATTCTGCGCAAAGAAGTGTGAGAATTGTTCAATTGTTGCGAACGGTGGCGAGTTGATGTTGATGGCTTTTGGAGTACACTTTCAACAATAGCAACAATATTATCCACTCGTACACGAGTTCCTTGGTCCAATAAGGACCCTGATTGACGAACTCGATTCACAATTTGATCCACAAACTGCGTTGAAGGCACTCTATTTCTATCGAATTTATTTCGTAGATTTCTTAAAGTTTGACTTGAAGACTCAAAATATTTGAAGAAAGTTTTTAATATTTCTCAATTTTCTTCAAGCAGGCAGCAATTCATTTCGTAAAGTTCTAACCTTTAACTAATATTCTGTTACTTTGTAAATGTCAAATTGGTCATCTGGTTCGCAATGGTACAATGATAAATATAAAAATGCTATATTGCAACCGAGATGTTTTTGCCTTCTAAAAAAAAGTACATAGTATATGCGAAGAGTACATAAAATATACCAAAGGTACAAAAAATGTCCCTAAAATATACGTCAAATGTACCAAAGGTACATTAAATTTTTTCATAAGTACATAAAATGCACTAAAATGTGTGTCTATAGATAGGGTTTACCAAAAATTTATTAAAAAGGAATTAAAAAATATGAATTAAACCAATACGTAAATGCCATTTCGTAACGTTTTACTTTTGCTTCTATGACTTTCGTACGTTTTGGTAAAAACGAAAAATAAACTGAATACATTCTTTTCGAACGAACATCTGGCAGCTCCTTGAGAAATGAATAGACACAACAAAAACAAGGAAAACAAAATAAGGGAAAACGAAGATATTTGTTAGAAACTAAAAGAAAAATGTAACTTTAGACGTATGTGAACAATTAAAATACTTCAAGTGCTGTATTAAACATAGAAGGGAGTATGCCAGGAGTTTCAATATTGTTCAAAAATTTAACCGGGGAAGTTCAAGAGAGGCATCTAATTCTCTGTATTCACCCCGATGCAAGGCATCAACAAACGTAAGTGGCAACGCAGACGTATGTCATCTTTTTGCGTTTCGTGCATATTCTTTAGTAAATTTTTAAAAAAAAATATTTTATTAAAGAAAAAGTTTTGGAAAGTTATATTTTTATAAGTACTATTAAACTAGACAAACTACTTTAATCAATAAAAATAAAAAAATAATTAAAAAAAATTAAGTTACAGTGTTTTATTTATAAATGCACTAAAAACTAGAAAATAATTTTTCTCTTAGCCTCAATAAGTATATTCTTCTTCATGATGGGGTTGTATAATGGTCCGCCTACTTAGCACTTCAACAACAATGGTCTAGATACTTTCAATAAAGAGCGTAATTAAAATGAATTAGTTAATTAATTTTCTAGCGATCTCTCAAATAAAACGCTTGCATTTAAATTAAAAATGGTGACAAAATTAAATGTCAAATTAAGTGTCAAAATTAAATGTCACCATTTTTAATTTAAATGCAAGCGTTTTATTTGAGAGATCGCTAGAAAATTAAAGTATATAAAATGTACAAGAACATTAAATATACAATAACATAAAATATACAAGTACAGACAATATAGTATAAGTACATAATATGAACAAGTACATAACAGGTACCAAGTAGTACATAAAGTGCACTATAAAGTACATAAAGACTATGACAAAGTACATAAGGTGCCCTAAAAAGTACATAAACTGTGGATTGAAGTATGTTTAGTTAGATTGGAATGTGCTTGCATGGTAGGCCCACTTAAAACTTATGGTACATTGTGATACAAAGCGGACAAAAGAAAATTATGAGATTTTCCTAATACCTCCCGTTGAACCTGTTTGATTGTTTCAAAAAGGTCAAGATTTGGCGGATGCTAACATCGTTCAGATTTGCTGAATCCGCAAAGAAATATAATGTCGTAGGGAATTAAACTTCTGTGTCGCATGCAATTTACATAAATTTAATGTTTCTGTAGTAGTTTCATACAGCTACGATGAAAGTACAATTTGGGATCGCTTGCTCATCTTTTAATCTCCGTTGAGAATGTTGACCACATCCCTTAATTGTGGGTGACAAATGTTAATGAGTCGTCTAATTGTCAGGGTGTAAACTTCTTCAAAGAGAGGAATAAATGAACTTTGATTGATGTCGTATGGAATTAAACTTCTGTGGCGCAGATGGTGATCTATAAACTCCACCTCCTCTTCGTCACAGCAGCTTCTGCAAACGTAATTTCTCAAGACTTTCACTCTCTGTGAGTGTCGTCCAATTAGGCAGTGACGCGTCATGACAGCCATAGAAGAAAAATTAACATCATATAAGCAAAAAGTTCATAAAATGTACAAAGTCTTCATATAATCTACATAAAATGTAAAAAAAGTACACAAAGTGTACATAAAGGTACATGAAATGTACGAATATCGTACTAAAAACTACTAGAGTACTTAAAATCAGAGTTCGTATTCCGGAAATGTCGTGGGAAATGTGTAATTTTTTTTTTTTTTTTTTTTTTATCAAACCAACACTCAGGGGATGCCCCCTATAAATGCAGTGCATTGTGTTGGCGAAGGAAAATTGAGGTAGTAGAGGGTGGAAAGAGGGAGTAGTGTCTGTTGATATTTGCCTTGAATGCTTGTATGTCACAATTGGTGGGAAATACACTAGCCGGAAGTTTATTCCACATACGGACTGTACGGCTGAAGAACGAATTTTCTCTATAGTGTGTAGTGCGGTCAATCGCCACTCGATAAAAAACGGATGAGAGCTCCTGGAAAGCCTCGTACTTCGGCTAAATATCCTCACGTCCGGCATAAGTTGACGGATGTCCGAGGAACACATACCGTGGAAATATCGATAGAACAGTGACACGCAACCCACATTTCGACGATGCTCAATGAAATGTGTAATGAATAATCCATTACCCACAGGGCATAAGGAAAATAATGGTTAAAATGGGAAATTACCCATCACGAAAATAATGGGTAGCTACAACGGTAGATCTTGCCAAGATCTTCATCAGCAGACGTTTTTGCTGATGAAGATCTTGGCAAGATCCGAAATAGCTATACAGACAGCCTTGGTATCATTGGAACATTTTTATGCTCGACTTTTTTGAAAGTAATATAAAGATAATAAGCTTTATATTATTTAAAAAGGTCTTGAGCTTGAATAAATTCATGAGTATTGGAAAACAGACCGAATAAAAATTCCCATAAGGGAAATGATAAAATGAAAAATGTTAAAATTTTGGTAAAAAGTCAATAAAAGTGACAATTTCAAGGGGGTTTTCAGAGAATTGTGTCCCAAAATACACAAAGGTGTTTTTGTTGAAAAACAGGAGCGCTACACGAAAGAACTAAGCATTTTCGTTTTTGATCAAAAATTAAGAAAAAAAGCAGATTTTTCGAACAAAATCATCTTCTACGGCGGAACTCATTTTCATCAAGATATGTTTCGTTTACCGTCAAAATTGTTGCATTTGGAGTTCCGAAAATCTACGAGTGTTTGCTGAATAATAAGTTCATCCTGTTTGGTAAGAAGTTTAGGCTGGTGGCAACATCAGCAACATTATTTTTTACAATGTTGGTACCGGAGCTCGCTTTCACGACACAACGATCCAGTTTTTGCATAATATTGATGCGAACGGTATGTGGTTGCAATCAGCCGGAGCCACATACGATAAGCCCCGACTAACAATTCAATTATAGCATGAGTCGTTTCCTGCTCTCGTAATTTCACTATTCGGAGAGAAAATTCGCAACCCTGATCATGCGATTGAACGCCGTTTGACTTTGCTTCATCTTTTTATTTTAATTTGAACCTACACTCAGGTGATGTGACAATAAATGCAGTGCATTGTATTGAACTTAGGAAATAGAGATAGGAGTAGGATTGGCCAAGTGGCAACAAATGGATGTGAATCCCCGGACAACCTTGACTGTGTTTCTGCTAGCAAAGCCGAGGAGGTTATTTAACTGATGCAACCCTAAGCTTATGAATCAATAAAAAAAATGTTATTGAGAATATAATCATTTACCAATTCTCAATCAGAAGTTGGAATGTGGATTCGAACAAATTTTATTAGTATCCAGTTGAATCCAACGAAAAATCTCGTTGAGTTTCGAGTGTCCAATTTAAATTGATGGCTTTTGAATTCTCAAAAATATTTTTAATTCGTGTATCTCCAAATTCAAGGGATATTCAGGAATTTTAAATGGTATTTTGAATTTAAAACTATATTTTTAATTTCAATTGGAAAAGCTGTAATGCTCAATTTAAAAACATAATAAATTTACCCCAAAACGCAAGACAGCCCCTACGCATTGTGTCATCTTAAACTGCTGCCGGGAATGTCTCGAAAATGTAAGTGTTGTCCTTGTTCTTTGGTGGTTAGAATCGCCATTGGTGGTACTGGTCTTGGCTATAATAGCTTTTCTATTCTCGCATTGCATTAGCTTTTTAATGGATATTGTCTTTGGGGTTTTTTTGTAAATCTTTGATATGGTTATTTTCCTCCTAGTTGATGTCGCTTCGGCTGCTTGTAAAACAAACAAACAAAAATTAAATTTTGTGGTTATTTGCATTACAATGTTGCCCCTCTGCTCCCACAAAGAACACTTGCGGCCACACACAACTTCACTATACTCGTAAACCATCGACAGCGTCACCAACAAAATGTTGTATTTTTAAATTAAATATCAATTTAATTTTATAAGAAACTTTTTATTCACGGGTCTCATTTGTTCGGTGGTATTGGTGTCTTTAACCTCAACTTGTCCCCATCTTAGCAATTGTAAAAGGTTTCACAGACTTTTTGCTGCAGAGAAAACTTTGTCACCAGTGAGAAATTTAATTAAAGCCATAATACTTGTCATTTGCCAAAACCCAACAAATTTACAAAATTAATTTAAAAATCCTTTTATAACATAAATAATAGAATTTAATTTATTTTAAAAGCCAAGAAATAAAATTACGAAATTTCGCAGACAGAATATACATTGTTGACTTTTCCAAGGTCTACTGATAACTTGGTTGAAATTATGTCGAGTATTTGGATTTGATTCGCAAATATTTAAGTGGATTTTTCGTTGCATAAATATTCATTAACGTGATTAATGATCGTGTGTAGGTAATTTGTTTGCTCGTCATATATTCCGGGGAAGGCAATATGTTGTAAATCCTTTGAAAATATTTGCAATAGAGGAAAGAGTTATTATTAAATTATGCAAATTTAAAATGTTATTAAACAATTTTCCTGTACATTTTATACAAACAGTGATGTTTTGTAGCATTTTTACTTAACATGTGTCTAGACTCGAGTGTCCAGAAAGTGGCAATTTTTGAAAACTAATTTATGGTTTGTTCGAAAAACAAATATTTCAAGAATTCGAAAAATCAAGTTTTAAAAAAACCGGTTTCCGGTTTATGGAAAAATTAATTTATCATGAAACCGGTTTTCGGTTTTTAATTTTTTTTATTAACACTACACAATTAAGTAAAACGTTAAATAACCTGTTTCCGATTTCCTCGATAATTAGGTTTTTTATAAAAGCGGCACATGGTTAAAACCAAAAAAAAACTGGTTAGCCGGTTTTAACAGTTTTTCGGTACCGGTTTTGAACACTGTAGTCTAGAGACAACCAGAAATGCCACAAATGCTGGACAAAAATGAGCTAATAGCTTAAAAAAATAGTAATAGAAATAGAGCCAATCTGGTGGTTTCATATTAAATTGCCTGTTCAAACTCTTTGCATGCTATCATCCCAGACTGTGTAGTACGACGCAAGCAAGAGTCACGGTCTGAGTTTTAAAGACAAACAAAACAAATCGTGTACTTTACTCCGTTTTGGTTCGCGGTTTGACTAATCGAATTAACGCCAAATTCCAAGGGTGCCAAATTCGATGGTTGTAACCAAATTAATGTCAAATTAGGTTGTGGCACCCAAATTGTTTCCAAATTAATTCAAAATTATATTGATTATTATTTTCAAATTCGGTTGTTGCAACCGCAATAAAACAAAATTCGTTTGTTAATTAAAGTTATATTCCCTTGTTGCGACCGAATTGATATCAAATTCGGGGATTAAAACCAAATTGACGCAAAATTCGATTATTGCGATCGAATTGATGCGACATTCTGTTTCTGCAACTGAATTGCTGCGAAATTCGGCTGTTGCAACCGAATTGGGCCCAAGTTTGGTTGTTGTGACCGAATTTGTTCCAAATTCGATTGTTGCAAATAAACTAAGTCCAAACTCGGTTGTTTCAAGAAAATTTATACCAATTTCAAGGGTTACAACCAAGTTAAAGCCAAAATGGGTTGTGGCAACCGAATTGATTTCAAATTAATTCCAAATACGAATATTATAAAACAAAATTTGGTTGCTGCAAAGGACTTAAAGCCGGTTGTTGTTTTGATTGTTTGTACCGAACTGATACCAAATTTGAGGGTTTAAGCCGAATCTATTCAAAATTCGAATTGGTACCATATTTGGCTGTTGTAACCGGATTGGTATCAAATTCGGTTGTGGCAACCGGATTGATTTCAAATTAATTTCAAATTCGGTTGTTGTAACTTAAAACTGCAAAATTCGTTTCCTGCAAGCGACTTAAATCCAAATTGGTTTCTTGGGGAAAAATTCAAGAGCTACACCCGAATTGATGTCAAAATCGATTGTGGCAAATGTATTTTTTCCAAAATAATTACAAATTCGGATGCCGCAATCCAAATAAAACAAACCTCGGTTGCTGAACTGATATCAAATTTGATTGATTTTGATTAAACCCGAGTTTTACAACCGACTTGATGCAAAATTCGGTTGTTGCCACCAAATTGGTACCAAATTTCGTTGTTTTAACCGTATTTATTCCAAATTCGGTTGTTGTAACTCAAGAAATTCTAAAGTCATTTGTTGCAATCGAAATCGAAATTTGGGTTTTGCAACCGAATTGATGCCCAATTCGGTAGTTGTAACTAGTTTGAATCCAAAATCAGTTGCGGCAAACCGATATATAATAAAATTCTATTGTTGCAACTGAAATAAAGCCGAATTCCTTTGGAGCAATCAATTTAAAGTCAAATTTGTCTCTTGCGAAAAAATGCAAGGGTTACAATCCAATTCATGTCCAAATCAGTTGTGGCAAATTGATTCATTTAAAATTAATTCAAAATTCGGATGCCGCAATCGAAATAAAACAAAACTCGATTGCTGGGCCGATATTAAATTTGAGGGCTACAATCGAATTGATGTCCAAATCCGCTTGATGCAACCGAATTGATACCAAATTTTGCTGTTTCATCCGGATTTTTTCCAAATTCGGTTGTTGCAACTAATCTAATTCTAAAAACGGTTGTTGCAACCGAAATACATGTAACAAAATTTGGGTTTTGTAACCGAATTAATGGCAAATTCGGTAGTTGTAACAAGTTTGATTCCAAAATCATTTCTTGCAAACCGACATATGTTATGCAACCGACTAACTGCCAAATTTGATTTATACAACCGAATTGATTTAAAATCTGAGTCTTGCAACCGACTTGATGCAAAATCCGGTTGTTGCCAACGAATTGGTACCAAATTTCGTTGTTTTAACCGGATTTATTCCAAATTCGGTTGCTGAAACTGACCAAATTTTAAAGTCAGTTGTTGCAACCGAAATACGTATAACAAAATTTGGTTTCTGTACCCGAATTGATGTCAAATTCTGTAGTTGTAACAGGTTTGATTCCAAATTAATTTGTTGCAACCGACATATAACAAAATTCGGTTATTGCAACTGAATTGATGCCAAATTCGGTTGTAGCAACAGACTTAAAGCCAAATTAGGTTGTTGCAACCGAATTGTTACCAAATTCGGGTTTTGCAACCACATTGGTTCCAAACTCGGTTCATGCAACCGAAATTATAGAAAAGTTAATTGATATAATGAATATAATTAGAAATTTCATTGTCACAATCGAATTAGTTATGAAACGAGATTGTTTCAACCAAATCTCAGTTGTGGGACTAAATTGAGTCGTAACAATTTCAATTCGATTATGGCAACCGCAAGTCGGTTTACGGTTACTACCCCTAGTTTCGGAAAATTAGTTCTGTGAGTTCACACGAACGTCGGCATTTAGATAGCCTTATATCATGCGAGTATAAGCGGTAGTGAACGGATTCGTATTACTGGTTCGGAATAAGAAATGGGCATTCGGTTGAAGGGTGTAAATCGGTGGCGATCAGGACCGGGTACATGAACGGGGGTCGTAGGTATTGAATCGGGCACTACAGCATTTATATTAAGAGGATGCATTCGATGATACCTTTCCGTTTTGGTATCAATATTCGGCAGATTCTGCTGTAAATGATAGTAATCTCTGGGGCAAGAAAACACGGCCTTAGTAGAAACAAGCAAAGAAACAAAGGTGCATAATGAACGAGTGCCAAAACTTGTGTACAAACAGCGTTGCAAACTCCACAAGGAGCAAAACCGTCATGCCAAACTAAGGTACACAACCCGCGACAAGCAAAGTCTTCCCACACTCAAAGATACAGAACATACGAGAGCAACTTCTTCGTACAAGCAAAGTTGCGGAGCTTAGTAGGGGCAAAGCTTTCGTACAAACAAAGATGCTGAGAAATCAAGGACCTAATCCTTCGTACAATTAGAGGTGCAGTGCAGAGCCTTCGAGCAAATAAGACTTCGAACAAACAGATGTTCAGAACCCACGAGCGAAAAAGCCTTCGTACAACTAAAGGTCAGAGACTGTAGGGAGTAAAACTTTCGTACAAACTAACAGGCAGAGTTCCTGTTTAACCAAAGAGCAAAGTTTTCGTATAGTTCTTATAAGAACCAGTGACATCGTGTATGTTTTTCTTAACTATGTTTGAAAAAAAAATATTTTTTTCTAACTTCTTTTCGGATGTGTGACCTATCCGTTCCTTAAGCACGAGGGGTAAAGTCTTCGTACCCACAAAGGTTCAGAACCTTCGAAATTTAAAGCTGTTGTACAATCAAAGATTCACAACCTACGGAAGGCACTGACTTGCAAAGGCCGCGAGGATCAAATTCTTCATGCAAACAACGGTATAATATTCCTGTTCAAATAAAGAGCATCATCTGTATGAACTAGTAAGATCGGTTAAGTTTTTCTTTTCTCACTATGGCCATCTTACATTTCCTTCCTCGCTTAATGACTTTTGAGGAAGTTTTCCATGGCTAAGCATTCTATAGTGTCGCCGTTACTAAGCGAGGTGACCATCGCCGAAAGTAATGTAATGTGGTCAAATCAGTGACCACAACTACAATCATCCGAAACGTTTTAGCCCACAACGTTGTCGACAGCTTCGTAAAAGATGCTCAATACGAAACGTGTCATAAAAGGTACGCAAATTCGTGTAATAGAGAACAAACAAAAATTTTACTCGCCTTTTAACCGTTCGAAAGGCTACAACCATTTGCTTCCAGGAAATGATAGCCCACAAAGTTTTTGGTAACTTTGTCAAATACACTACGTACTAAAAGTGGCATATAAGAAGCGGAATCTACTGAAAAGTACAAAGTTCTTTGGACACCACAACACATGGTTAAGGAATTAGCTAAGAAACTTTTCAGAAAATTCAAGATGTAGATGGTGCGAACACGAGATGGCGCGCGAAGCGGTAGGTGTTATCTGTGTTAAAACGAGGATACATAGTCGAGTGCTAGTAAAACTGATGTAAAATCTGAAATCTGATCAATAGGTGGCAAAAATTTTGGGTACGATGAGTTGAAAGTACTTTTAATACGTTGAAAAGTTCTTTCACCACACATGGTTGATGAATACGCTAGGGAATTTTCTGGAAGGATCGTAAAGTAGATGAAATGAACACGAGATCTTTCGCAAAGCGGTGGATGGCAGACGTCCGTAGCCAACGATCCAAATCTGTCGATTCAGCGTTGTTCTCAAGAACTCACTATGGCCAAGACCACTTTATGGCGAATTTTGCGTAAAATCTTGGTTTCAAGATCAAGCTGACTCATGAATTGAAGCCGATGGTCCCTTTGACGCGACGTATGTTCTCCGATTGGGCTCTGGAGAAGATGCGCCAAGATGATGAATTTCATCGCAAAATCATCTTCAGTGACTAAACTCATTTTTGGCTCAATGGGTTCGTCAATAGGTAAAATATGCGTTATTGGTTTGGTGAAAATCCACATGTGCTTCATGAATCACCACTTCATCCACAAAAAATAACTGTTTGGTGCGGTTTGCATGCAGGCGGCGTCATTGGGCCATATTCACGTTACTGTGAATGGCGATCGTTATCGCGCCATGAGTACCAATTATTTTGGCCCGAGTTGGAAAACATCGACTTGGACGATATGTGGTTTCAACAGGATGGTGCCACAAGGCACACATCACACGTTACAATCGATTTATTGAAGAGAAAGTTTGGTGAGCGTGTTATCTCAAGGAAAGGATCAGTCAATTGGCCGCCTCGTTCGTGCTATTTAACGCCTCTAGACTTTTTTCTTTCGGGCTACGTCAAATCATTGGTCTACGTCAACAAGCCGACGACGTGGGAAAAACTTATAGCCAACATTGAACGCGAAATTGCGGCCGTTACGTCCGAAATGTGTGACCGAGTCGTCGAAAATTGGGACCAACGAATCAACCACTGCCGACGTGGCCGCGCTGGCCATATGAACGAAATCGAATTCCATTCACAAATGTTTTGATTGTATTTCAAATCAATCATAAAGTTTTGGAAATATCTAAAATGATTTGAGTTTTATTTTAAAAAAAAAAAGTTATCAAGTCTTGATTGGAAAACCATTAACATAGATGAAGAGCGACGCATTTTGAATCAGTCTGTATTAAAAGGCATTTGCATGGTCGAGTAATAGTAAAAGTGATGTAAAATCGGTAATGTGATGGATTGGTGGGAATCATTTTGAGTACGATGAATTGAAAGCTCTTTGAATGAATTTCTTAAAGGATCGTAAAATGATGGAGCGAACACGAGATTGTTCGCGAAGAGGTTGATGGCATGTTGAGGAAAGTTATAGGTATTATACTTATACATAGATGAAGAGCGACGCATTTCGAGTCAATCTGTGTTGAAACACGTGTATATAGTCGAGTAGTAGTTACAGTGTTGTAACTGTTAAAAGTTATTATTGATGAGTACAGAAGTGTCAAGTTTTGGAACATGTACGAAAAGAGTGTAATATTGTCATAATCGTAATTTAAAAAGAATCCGGTTTTATTAAAAATAAATTAAACAGCGCTAAAAAGGAAGGATAAATTCCAAATATGGAACAATATCTCCAGACGAAGAGTGGATTTCCCCCCGACAGCATTGGATATAGAGTAATGACGTATAGAGTAGCCAACTCTCTCAGTAAATTGATGACATTTGGTGTGTTGAAGATGGGCGGTTGAATGTTGAAAATTATTGCTTTAATAATACCAGATAGAGGCAATGGCTCAAACCAACCAACAATAAATCAGCAACGGCATTTCTTGGTGTCAATACACCAAATAAGTCAACAATTTTTGTAATTCAATTTACGACAAATGACTCTCTATCGCACCGACAACACTACAAATAGTGTGAAAAGAAATGTAAGATGAGAAGAATGCCAGCTCTATATTACATTACTCTATAGCTTTTGAGTTTAGGAAATAAAGTTTTTTTTAAATATAATTCTAAACCCACACATGTTGGATACAAGTTTATAACTTTACCATCACTGCTCATTGAAAATATATTCTCATATTGAAATTTATGTTATGCTGCCGAAAACTTTTGTTACCAGCTGTTATTTGTATATTAAAAATGTGTATTACATGACTTAAGGTACTAAGCCTCAAGCTAACTAATATTTATTTTAATCATAATCTTTCTCCTCTATAAGATTCGTGTCATTTGGTCACAATCATTAATGTTCTATCATTATTTTTTCATTATTTTTGTTCTACAAACAACTTTTAAATATCATTTCATTATTATCTAAATAGATTTATGTATATTTTTCGTTTTATATTCAAATAAAACATTTTTCCGCCGTTTAAAATGGAAATGCTTGCAGCTCCTTTGCTTTTCCCTGATATTACATTAATGTTGTAATTTAAATTTTCTTTTCAAACTTTCCCGAGTGTTGTGGACGTTTTCCATTTCGACTTCATTATAAATGCAAATCCGACTTAGTATAGCCAAGAAAACGAAAATCCTTTTAAATATTGTAAACATCTAATCAAAATGTTATTCGTTATTATTCAAAATCATATGTACACCGTTGGTTTAATAAGATTTTCCACGAAATTATTAGCATACTTTTAGTCTGACTACATGGGGCGGCTTATGCGTGTAAAGGGTGCGCGAAAATTTGCGGAAGATTTGAAGTTCGTGCGATACAGTATCTTTGTTACAGCAAAACGACAGCGTGAAAGTTGACAGTTGTAGTCTATTCAAAATAAAACTTTCAATGAAAGAACTCGTTTTTATTGTTGAGAAATATTTTAAAACAATTGAAGGGTTTTTGAAAAAAAAAATTCTTTAGTCATGAGGCTCATTTTTATACTGACGGATTCATTAATCGTCAAATTTGCCGCATTTGAGTTCAGAAAATACACGAGTGATTGCTGAATGACAAATGCATCAACAAAGTGTTGCTGTTTGGTTTAGGTTTTGGGTTGGAGCCTTTAACGAAACATTTTCCTCGAAAATGCGGCTGGTCGGTCAATAGCAGCTAATGGTGCTCTATCGCAAAATGGTGATCCAGTTTTTTTGCCCAAATTGAGTGATATGGATGTGGACGACATGTGGTTTTAACAAGACGCTGTCATATGCAATATATCCCAAGAACAATGCAATTTCAATTCAATCTTGTGTGAATTTTTGGAACTCCCTTCATTGTTTATTATAATACTTTAATATTTTACATAAAGAGGCCCGTATTTATAAAATATATTATACGTTTATTCATCAAAAATTTACACAAATTTTCCTAATAATCCTGTCATAAATATCTATTATGAATACAGCCATCAAAATATTGTACAGTCGTACATAATAAGAATACTGTATTTATAATAGGAAGTCTCTTTAAATTTCAATTTAAATGTATAGAGGTTCGTTTATAGGTTTTGAACTAAAGGCCAAAGTTTAAAACCAAAAAAAAGACACAACAAACACCAACAACCACCAATTTACCTTAAAACTCTATGAGGCTTATATCTTCAAAAGAATTCCCAACTTGTTATTTATGATTACACTATGCAACATGATGCCTTTTTTATGTCACTATACGTCTTCGAAGAACAAAGCCTCCCAAACACGAAAATAAATATTTTGTTACGATAAATGGTTTGCATGTTTGGCTTAAATAGCATTTATGTTAAAATATCATTTAATAATTTAAATTTGATAACAACAAACAGTTTGTGGTGTGTATTGCAACTTAATTGTCCAATGTCAGTTAAGCCTAAAAGTATGCAGTCTTTCCAAGTTAAGCAGCTACCTCATACCAACTTACCACGATTGTTTGATAATATCGCAAGATCAGTGTGAAACAATCGAGAACAAATGTCATCTCACCACTAATCATTAAGTCGATATCGAATTTTCGACACCAATAGCGAACGGACATCGTTACCAAATATGGTTTTGAAAACGGCTGAACTGGTATAAACAACTGCGTTACAGTGAAACTGAAGTTAGTCCCATTTCAAAGGGGTAATGAGATAAATCTCCGAGTAATAGTGTGATGGAAAAACTGTTATTGTAAAGCATTAAGTTTGTACGGTACAAATCATATAAAGAAAACTGTTGTACTTAGCGCAATTTAAAAATATTCTCGCTGTATCACAAGGAAATAAAGCAGAGCAAAAAGGGACAATTCGAAAATTCAAAACGGGACAATTCGAAAATTCAATCTTGCGATTTTCACCAAAAAAATATTTTTAGATTCACCAATATTTCTAGAGAACTAAACGATAGATCTTCATCAAACAAATCGCATAAAATTTCTAATAAAATATCCCATTTCCCATAAGAGTTTGACAGTGAAAAGAAATAAAATTTTTGGCATAAAACTTACCTCCAGGTTTAAGAGCTTTGTTTCTTATAAATTAACAGAAAAATATTATTTCAATATCTTTAATATATCAAATGGGTGGTTTTTTGGATAGTTGGTTTTTCAGTTCTAAGCTTTCACCCATTCAGGTGTAACTCGTGACGTGTGTCAAAGTCAAAAATATTCAGTTTACCTTGCCATTTCAGCTCAGTTTAGTTCAATTGAATTCAATTCAACTCATTTCAATTCATTGCAATTCAATTCAATCAATTTAATAGGGTTCAATTAAACTCAATTCAATTCAACTCAACTCAATTCATTTCAATTTAATTCAATTCAATTCAATTCATTGCAGCTCAATTCAATCAATTTAATCCAGTTCGATTCAATTGAATTTAATTCAATTCAACTCTATTCCATTCAATCCAGTTCAATTCAATTCAATGCAATTCATTGCAATTTAATTCATTTCAATCAATTGAATCCAGTTCAATTCAATTCAATTCAACCTCAGTTCAGTCCAGTTTCATTCCGTTCAATTCAATTCAGTTCAGTTCAATTCAATTCAATTCAATTCAATTCAATTCAATTCAATTCAATTCAATTCAGTTCAATTCAATTCAGTGCAGTTCAGTTAAGTTCAGTTCAGTTCAGTTCAGTTCAATTCAATTCCACTCAAATCAATTTAAATCAATTCAATTCAACTCAATTCAATTCATAGCAATTCAATTCAATTCCACCTCAATTCAGTTCATTTCAAAACAATTCTATTCAGTTCATGGCATTTCAATCCAATTCACTCAATTAATCCAGTTCGATTCCATTCAATTAAATTGAACTCAATTATGTTCAATTCAATTAAATTCAAGTCAAGACAATTGAATTCAATTCCGTTCAATTCAATTCAACTCAATTTAATTCAATTTAACACAATTTAATTCAAGTCAGTTCAACAGAATTTAATTCAAGTCAATTCAAATGCAGTTCAATTCAGTTCAGTTCAATTCAATTCAATTCAATTCAATTCAATTCAATTCAATTTAATTCAATTTAATTCAAATCAAATCAATTCAATTCAATTCAATTCATTTCAAATCAATTCAATTTAAAAATCGTGCACTACGTCGTTGAGGTTCAGGAGAGCGAAGTTTAGATGCGATTGAAGGTCAGCAGGCAGTAGGTGTTCGACGTCCTCCACTATATTTGGAAACATCTCTAAGTCATTCGCCAAAATGGTCTGCGGAGTTGAACGCATAATGTGAAATTTCGTGGAACGTCGACTGGTCAGACGTTGGCGATTTCTGCCACAGCGTTGTTAATCTCTTTCATAGAAACTCTGGATTTCTCATGTCGGTAGACCGGTTTTATGTCCAATTAAATTAAATCCAGATTTCCATTGACCTTAAATATTTCAATTTGTTCTAAATCAATTCAATTGAATTCAAAACAATTCAAACGAATTCAATTCAATTCAACTCAATACAGTTCAATTTAATTTAATTCAATAGAATTCAATTCAATTAAATTCAGTTCAATTTAATTAATTTAATTTCAATTTAAATCAATTCCAACCCATTCGATTCAATTCCAACCCATTCAAATCAATACAATTTACTTCAATTCAATATAATATAATACACTTCAATTCAACACATACTCAATTTAATTCAATTCAATTCACTTCAACTCAACTCAATTTAATTCAATTCAAAATAGTTCAATTAAATTCATTACATTTCAATTCAATTCCAACCCATTCAAATCAATTCAATTTAAATCAATTCAATTCAACTAAATTCAATTCAATTCAATACAATTCAATTAAATTAAATTCAATTAAATTAAATTCAATTCAATTCAATTCAATTCAATTCAATTCAATTCAATTCAATTCAATTCAATTCAATTCAATTCAATTCAATTCAATTCAATTCAATTCAATTCAATTCAATTCAATACAATTCAATTCAATTCAATTGAATTCAATTCATTCTACTCAATTCAACTCACGTCATTTCAATCAATTTAATTCAGTTCTATTCAATCCATTAATCAATAATTTTACATAGTCTAAAAAATATGGTTTCCATTATATCCCATGAAAGGAGTGGGGAGATCTTCTCACAATCGGTGAGGTGTGCGCTTTATAGTTTTACAGTTACTGATTAGACCTACAGTTTTATTCCGATTTCGAGCGGTATTTTGAAAAGCTTTTCCATGGCTAAGTACTCGATAGTGTCGCCATCACAAAGCGATGTGACCGTTGTCGATATAAATGCAGGGATCGAACCCACGTTCTGATATACAAAGAGAGTATATATTCTACTCTAATTTATTTTAATTCCTTTTATCTTCGTAACAAAACTAGTAACAGATGTGAAACAAGACAAGAGCATTTTATTTTGTGCAAATGTTATATTACTTTTTCGACAAAATTTAAACATATTGTTTAAATACAAGCGTCGTTAAACAGGCGAAAATAAAACCGTAAAACAACCGGTTTGACCTAGCATGTTTTCGAGCAGTGAATTCATGGGTAGCCGTCCTGTATGAGCTGCTCAGAGGTCAATTGATCTAACTTCACAAAACAGAAAATGCAGAAACTTAATAAGAAGTTTACGATTTCTGTGTATTCTCACACCAATCTAATGCGAGGGTTATAAAAATTTCATGATTACTCCTACACTGTGATGCTAATGTATATCGAGCTTTAAGATATGAAAAGATTGAGATTATGTACATAGTTCCAATGTCACCAGAATCTCAAAATTATTCAAATGTTGAATTCGATGAATTGACATCTGAGTAAATCATGTGCCAAAAGGAACAATGGTAGTTGCTCTCCCCCCAATCATTTTCTTTCGAAAGCAAATGCTAATTTCTTAGTATTGTAACTTTAAAATCTTATTAGTTAGTGATGTATATTTCTAGCAAATTGCGATTATATTTCTTGAATGAATTCCCCTGAAGAAGTCTACAAATGTAGACGAAACTTTAGGAAAAATTAAATAAAATTTTTTTACTTTACAAAATGTAGGTCCGATTAACTTACATATATAAAAAACGACAATAAATTGAACTGACCAAATTAGAAACTAATATGTTATGAATTTTGTTTGGCCGTCAGTGGTACAATGGTTAGTGTGCACGCCTCTTGTACATGAGATCCTGGTTTCGATCCCAGGTCTAACCACCTTAAATTTCTTTCGGCGGCGGTCACCTCGCCTAGTGACGGCGACACTATCGAGAATTAAGCCATGAGAAAGCGTCTCAAAATCGGTGTAAAAACTGTGGGTCCCAATCACAGAGCATAACACTAGAAAGCGAGAAGCTCTCCCCAATACCTTCAGGGAATGTAATGTTTCTTTTTTTGTTGCATAGTGATATTAAGGTATTTACTGGCAACTATTATAATTGTTGACTATATCGTTGTTGTACCTAGGGACAACTGATATACGAAAACTTTCGAGGAAGTTGAACAAATTTAAGGGGAAAAAGTCCTAATCAATTCCGTTTCGTGTTCGTTACTACAACACACTAAAGATTGTCCTTTCGTAACAAACTTCAACAGTTTCTAATAACAAACTTAAACAGTTTCTAAAATGTACAAAAAAAAATCAAAACCTAAATATAGTCGAAAGCCACAACTGCACTCCAGGATTTTCTCTACATATCGCATCCTAACTACAAAACAGTTATAACACAAAGTTGACAAATTTTCGGTGGAAGTAAAAAACGGGATATGCATGTAAATTGTCAATAATAGACATATTCAGGCGGGATTTTTTTCACGAAAGGGAAGACAAAATAGCAACAGATTTCTATAGCCGATAGCCGCTGAGAAAAACGGACCCAGCACTATATTACAGGAACAACATATATGTTTGGAGCATAGTTTTCATGAATTGAAAAGCTGGTGCTGTTTTTTCCTTTGTTGTCTATCACGTTTTCGTTTTTTACCAATTTCCAACAAACAAAGCCACATATGGGTCACAAGAAACATATATTATACACCACTAATCATTGTGTGTCAAACATGCTATATTGAAGAGCAAACACAATGTGTTTGGACACAAGTATTCTATAGTTGCGACGAGCTAAAAACACGTTAGGTCCTCGAAATAACTTTTTTTCTTTTGAAAAAGCTATAAAAAAAACTACTGAATATTTTCTCAAATTTCGTTTTTTATTTGAAAGTACAATCCTTCCGGTTAATAATGGAAAATAATTTCATTCAACTGGCTGCGTCGGCTGGCCATGCACTAGCCTACACGATCGGTCCAATTTTTAAGCACATTATCGATTGTGTGCAGCTGTATTTCTCCAATGGCATCACGAATATTGTCCTTCAAAGCGTCAATTGTCTCTGGCTTGTCGGCGTAACACTTATCTTTGAGGCCACCCCACAAATAATAGTCCAACGGTGTCAAATCGCAGCTCCGAGGTGGCCAAACAACATCAGCTCTGCGGCTGATAATGCGATCTTCAAAAACAGGGCGCAAAACATCGAGTGTAGCTTCGGCTGTGTGGCACGTAGCGCCGTCCTGTTGAAACCAAATGTTGCGCATATCCTCCTCTTCAATTTGTGTGAACAAAAATTCGTTCAACATGGCCCGATAACGATCGCCATTGACTGTAACGGCCACTCCTTGCTCATTTTCGAAGACAGATGGCCCAATTTTGCCTCTGGATCAAAATCCGCACCAAACAGTGACTCGGTTTGGGTGCATCGGCTTTTCAATGTTTGCGTGCGGGTTTTCTGTGCCCCAAATGCGACAATTTTGCTTGTTTACACACCCGCTAAGATCAAAATGAGCTTCATCTGAAAAGATGATTTTTTTTGGCAAAATCGGCAAAATCGGCATCTGCAACATTACCATGATTTTCAAAGTAATGTCGCAATATTTCCCAGCGTTGTTCAAGCGTATACACAACCATATTCTTTCAGCGGAAGGATAAAACTAATTATCTGTCAAATCAGACATGATCTAAGTGTTACCATTCACGAAATAAGCACTAGTTGAAAAAAAACGTTAGATGGCGGACCCTTTATTTGCATAAAAACAACAACGAAATACAGATTTTTCAGGATGTAGAAATGGTCCTTAGTTACCCGTTTCCAACAAAAACTGCAAATTGTGAGTCTTGTTTTTTTTTTGTAGTCAGGGTGCGATATACAAGCTCTTTGGTAACCAATTTAACTATTACCAAAAGTTTTTAACAACCCAACATATGGCAAATTGAATCCAATCCAAGTTTCCACATACAAATATTTTCAGTTAAAACTTTGCACAAGCAAACTATTTCATTCAATTTCAATTCATAACATTTTACCTCTTAAAGGAAATTAACATTGGAAAGGAGAAGTTTTGGCAGTTCCCAATACAGCAACCCTTACAGTAACTCACATGCCCATCACAATCCCGATAGATACATCTCGCCTGGATTACATACATCCATTCTGGCCTTAAGTTAAAAACTAAAACTCTTCCTTAGAGACTGAATACTCGGAGGGTAGGGAGAGATTAATAGTGTATATTACTTTTGCCTATGACTATGAAAATCCCTCATCAATTATCATAACATCAACACTTGCTGGAAAATTTTGTTAAGTATGTATTGTACTCGTATGTCCTAAAGTCTGTAACATATCGTATTATCTGTGTCTGATAGCTGCAGTGAATGTATTTTTTTTTTACTCTGTATTTATGGTGTTTGGTCTCTGGTCTTTCATCCTTAACATCTGACATCATATGAGACGGCTAATACTACTGCCTTGTGTATATTTGGCCTCATTCGAAGAAAGGATATAAGGTGGAATGATTTATAATTGGGTGTTATGAACAGAGAGTTGCAAAGTTTTGGGGTGATAGAAATTATGCAAGAAAGTGTCCATCAAAAGAAAAAATACCAGTTTAATCAAAAGTTAAACACCCCTTGAAATGTAAGTGGACAGAAAGAATTTTGGCGCATTCTTGCCCACCTATCACCCTAATGATTGGAGTTGTAAAGACACTTATTCAACAAACAATGGAGCACGTGCAACACGAAGACAGACTAGTCCATCTTATTGGCTGTATAAATTGTATTGTCTTTCAGGCAACAACTCAAAACATGTCTACTTATTTGAAGCTGATGGTTTTCTGGAGATTTAAAGAAGTTTTTGCAAATGTGTTGTTGTGTGTTTTGCATGCGATATTTTTCGAAAACTCCCAAAGAGACAACTCGACTGTGAACTTGGTTCAATTTAATTTTGAACTGATTGGCTGGATACAGTCATTGGCTGCAGAGATCACATCGGGGACAACAAATTTTTAAACTTTCTTCACATCGAACAACTCCACTTTGAAGTTGCTTCAATTCAATTTTGAACTGATTGGCTGGACACAGACAATGGCTGCAGAGATGACCTGGGGGACAATGTGAAATGTGAAACTCTCGTCACATCGAACAACTGCACTTTGAAGTTGGTACAATTCAATTTTGAACTGAATGTTGTAATGGCTGGATACACTATGCAACTAAATGGAAAAAAGTTGGTCAACCAGAAATGCCAACCCAATTTTTTGACGTAGTTTAGCAGCCTTATTAAGAAAAACAACAACAAAAATTTTGGAATGGTACAGTTTTTTTTAAAATTTTTTTTTTAAATTTCTTGTTTTTCAAAATGGTACGTTCATTTTATTTGCATTTTCTAAGGATTCCCTTAATCGATTTTCTGGAAATTTATCTTAAAGAAATATCCATAAAAATACCTTTGAAATGAGTGAAAATATTTCAAATCAGAATGCTTGGTTGAGAACTTATCGAATTTAACATTTCAAATTTTGCATTTCTTTTTTCAAAAAATTAAATATTTTTCATTTCTATTTTATCATAAAATATATAATACACTGGGCTGTTCTTCAAAAATTAAGATACGTAATCCATACAGACATACAAAAGCTATAGCCATTTTAGTAGATTAACCCAAAATATTTTTTTTTAATTCTTCTTTACATGCGCGTTAAAACATTGAAATGCTTACATTGGACAACTTCTTGATACTGTATGATATTTTGAGCGAAGAAATTATTTTGGGTTAATCTACTAAAATGGCTATAACTCTTGTATTTCTGTATGGATTTCTTTGATATGTATCTTATTTTTTGAAGAACTGTCCCGTGCATTATATAGGAAAATAAAACAAATACATATCTATTTTTTTTTTTATTTTTTATGATAAAATAAAAATGAAAAATATTTGATTCTTTGCAAAAAAAAATGCAAAATTTGAAATGTTAAATTCAATACGTTCTCAACCAAGCATTCTGATTTGAAATATTTTCAATCATTTCAAAGATATTTTTATGGACATTTTTTTAAGATAAATTTCCAGAAAATCGATGAAGGGATTCCTTAGAAAATTCAATTAAAATTAAAAAATTTAAAAAAAACTGTACCATTCAAAAATTTCTGTTGTTGTTTTTCTTAATAAGGCTGCCAAACTACGTCAAATAATTGGGTTGGCATTTCTGGTTAAAAAGTCATGTTGCATGCAGAACTATAGTGTTATAAATAGGGCAACCAAAAAAAAGCTCCAAAAACAAGATTTAAAGCTCTTAAAAACAGCTCAAAAAACCGTAAAATAAGCTTTTTACATTTAAAAAAAAGCCGTATTTTTTTATTAATTTTGATTTCTTTATTGTTTAATTTGAGTCATTTAAGATGTTGTTGCAATGAATTAAAATAGCATATCATATTTTTGTAGACAGAAAATGTACGTTCTACATCAACTGACGTAAGGGGCGAATATTTTAAGTTTATAATTTGTTCTGATGTATACTTAGTCTGTGCGGTAGTATTCTTGCCACTTAAAAATTCAGATACTTCCTTCATTACAGCAAACCCCATGTTTTTGAAAATGACTGATTGCAGCTTTGCATGCACATTGACCCCTACGTCCCCTGCAACATCGGAAAGTTTTTTGGATGTGTCCTTTATTATATTGACTTGAGCTTCCAAAGAAAGATTTTTTGTTTCTAACTTACATATCACTTCGGACAAAAACCCAAAATTTGCAGATATATAAATCATTTGGTTCCGAAACTCACAATCTTTAATTAGGGGTTGACATATTCGTACATCTGAGGAGTCAGTGACGTTAAGTTTTTCAAAAATTTCGAAGAAAACATCAAAATATTTGGCATAATAATTTACTGCCTTTAACCAGGTTCCCCAGCGTGTCGTTACAGGTTCCGGAGGAAGTGGCAAATTTGGAGCAGTTTCTCGGAGAATAATCATTGTAAAAAAATTAAATTTCGGGAAAACTAACAACAAATGATTTGAATGTGCTTATACGTTATATTAGGTGGCAACACTATTTTACGAAAATGTGCAAAAGAAGAATAAAAAAGTCCCGTTACAAAAGCAGTGGACGCATTCCTACTACAATAGCAAAAATGTGATTTTAAAATAGTTCATATGAATAACACAGAGTATCCAGAGTTAAATAGTTTGAAAAATTGGGCATCGTAAAATAATAATCGTTTTAAAATGGGACGAGGAAAGCCATTAAATTCAGAAGAAAAAGGAAAAATTGAGGCATATTTTGAACAAAAGTTTTCCTACAGAAAAATTGGAGAGAAAATCGGAAGAAGTGCTCGTGTTGTCTTCAATTACATAAAAAATAAGAATTCTTATGGTAAAAACATGAAAGGGAGACCAGCAAGTGTCTTATCGCCAACAGATAAGCGAGCAATTTTAAGAATTGCATCAAACTCCTCTGATTCGATACCAAAAATAAAGGCGAAAGCCGGAGTTTCCGCCAGTATTTCGACTGTACGGCGCTTGGTTCTGGATGCTCCGCATATTCAAAGAATGAAACTTAAAAAGAAACCTATATTAAAACCCATTCACAAAGAAAAACGATTGGATTTTGCAAAAGTTCATATGACGTGGAATACCGAATGGCACACGGTTGTCTTTTCTGATGAAAAAAAATTTAACCTGGATGGTCCTGACGGGTATAATTCCTATTACCATGATTTAAGAAAAGAGGAAGTCATTTTAAGCCTTCGGCACAGTCGGACTGGTGGAATTATGGTATGGGGAGCCATATCGTACTATGGTCAGATTAAGCTACAATTCAAATCAATAACACTGAATGCAGAACAATACAAAGGCATACTAGATCGAGCTTTTCCGGAATGCAGTAACATCTTTGGACCTTTGCGTTGGATTTTCCAGCAGGATAACGTTCCGATACACAATGCCAGAGTGGTGAAACCTTGGATAAGTGACCAAAATGTTACTGTGATGGACTGGCCACCGTACTCGCCAGACTTAAATATAGTGGAAAACGTCTGGGGATGGCTTTCACGTAAAGTTTACGAAAGAGGTAGACAATATGAAGACATTCCATCGTTAATCAATGCAATCGAAACCGCCTGGGGTGAGATTTCCTTAAATTATCTTAAAACCTTCTACGATTCCATTTCAAATCGAATATTTGAGGTTTTTAAGCACCAAGGAGGCAACACTCGTTATTAAAAGTTAGTGAACACTTCTAAACAAATAGTTAAAAACAATAAAATTTAATTTAGTGAATAATTTTTGTTTTTTCCAAACTTTTCTTCGTCGTTGTTATTCAAATGAACTGTTTCTGTTTCTCATTTTTCAAGCATTTTTTATAAAACTAATAAATATATTAAAAAAATAAATTTAAAACAACAATATTATTGTCGATAATATTAAAGAATAAAATAAAATATCTAAAAAAAAATATTTCAGCCTTTGTTTTTCGTTGTATGATCAAAAATTCCCAGTTAGCTACAACTTTTTTGCTGTTGTTATTTAACTGAACTGGAGTGTATATTGTTCCAGATATTCACCTATTTTAGGGAGGCGTATTTTATACAATGGAATACCTGCTGCCACAAAGGTTTCGCAAAGATCCATACAATGTCTATCGGCTGCTGATAGGACAGCAGCAGTATCTATAAATGTTTGCTGCAATTTTTTTGGGATTCCCTTTCCTTCTGATCCATGTGCTTCTTTGTATCCAAGTGCTGTTTTATGTTTGAGCTCTTATCGGCACAGACATGTTTACAGCATACATTACAAATTAAAACAGATCCATCCGTTTTGAGATCTGGATATTCCTTAACCAGTCGGTGCAAGAAGGTAGATCGTTTTTCTTTAGATTTTGGCATTTTTTTTAATCGCTAGTACAAGTACATCAGAAGACACTTTAGAAGGAAATGAAATCAAAATGGCTATGTTTTAACATATGTAACTTTATAAACAGAGTTGTAATCAGTATGGGTCACAAAGAGATTAAATAAACAAAGAGATGTTTACACCCTCGCACCTTCTTAAATAACGTTTGCATAATTGCTAATAGCCTATTCAAATTTGACTGCGTTTCCGCACAATGCCGGAATATAATATAATTATATTTATAATATAATATAATTGAATGCAAGTTTGGCGAAATATGCAAAAATAAGCAAATATTTATAAAATATACTTTTTAAGCAATTATACAAAAATAAGCAAAAAAAAAAGATCTAACATATATAGCTTAAAACAACTGTTTTCTCCGGATTAGAGTTTGTTTGCAGTCCTTAATATCCTATCGTTAAAAGAGAAAAGAAGTAAAAACTTTTTTTTGGTTGCCCTAGTTATAAATGTCAAAACACATAAAATATGTGAAATTTTTCATGACGTTTCGTGAAATAATCGATGAACAGTGTACTTTTCCTTAGAAATGTAATATTTCAAGCTGGTTAGGATTTATTGAAGTACAATCTGAAATAGGCCCCTGACTCACCTCAAAAATTTTCTTCGACCTGTAAAAAAAATTTGTACGTATAGGAGCAAAACCGAGCGGGGTTTTGTGATACCACGTCCAAGTACTTTCACAATTTTTTAGTAGGGTTGAGACCCGAAACAAATTCCTTTCATATGTGTCATAGTGTTATTCAAAGTCATTGAAACATAAAATAAATGTTCTTGTCAAAATGAGATACCTTCACTTAATTGTGAACATAAGAGGAATGCGTCCATAGATTTTCATGATTTATATCTCATTCTGTTCACAGGTTATGTAACTTTATGTGAAAGTAATAAGACCTAAAACGTTTTCCCGTTTTGCATTTTTCATGATTTTTAAAAATAAAAAATTGAAATTTTTTAAGCAAAAATTATTTTTTTTCTACATAAATTTATTTATATCTTCGAAACTATTGATTATGTAGAGAAATAGTATAGAAGTGGATTAAAGGAATGGTAATTCTTAATTATTCTAAATTTGTTTGAGCAAAATCGGACTAGTCATTCTCGAGTTATGACACAAAAAAACCATAAGATAAAAAAAGTTTTAGGGGCATCCCGCGAAAACGGTAGATGACGGCGAAAAATGGGGGTGATATTCGGATGTAGGAGGCCATTTTATATAGGACTCAGCAGGAATAATGTTCAGGCAGAACAGGGTAATCTGTCACTTCATAAATGTAAAATTTATTTATTTTCTTCATTCAACCTATCGGTTCAAATATTAGACTAACTCAATTGGGCAAAATCATTGTTGAGTCAATATTCCTTTGTAGCTTTTCTTCTTCTTTTTGGATTTTGTACTGTGTATTGTTTTATTAATTACTCCTAACATACCACCTGTGTTGCCATTAGTTCAAGAGATTACATCTAAATCGGAGTTGACAGATATGACTTCAATTGCCTTGGACAATTATTTCAGCATATTATTGGCGAAATAATTCGTTGCCAAAGTCTTTTGTGTCTGACTGATGGGGTCAGTAACCATACTGAACTATGAAAATGGATTTAGGTTTGTAATTCGGCGTTGTTACATCGGCTGTGTAAAAACTGAGAACCCGTTGAAATAGCCGGTTCTTAGAAGAGAACAAGAGTCATCACTCTCTGCATAAACAAAGACTCCTCTACGGTTATCAATAGACTGACATTTATTTGGGTTATATTGTGGCCGTCGTTTGTGCAATGGTTAATGTGCGCGGCTCTTGTACATGAGATCCTGGGTTCGAACCCTGCTCTGACCACCTTCAAATTTCTTTCGGCGGCGGTCACCTCGCATAATGACGGCCAGTATATAGCCATGAAAAAGCTTCTCAAAATACCGTTCGGAATCGGTGTAAAACTGTACGTCCCAATCAGTGAGTGAAAACTGGAAAGCGCACAGCTCAGTGATTGTGAGAAGTTCTCCCCGGTCCCTTCATGGGATGTAATGGGAAACCATTTATTTATTTTTTATATTCGATAGCCCGATTCGAGGGAAACTCTACAAAGCAATGTCTGGGGTTGGTATTGCTGCAACATTCAACATTCATACGCCTTTGCAGGATGACCTTGACGAACAGCAAATCCGCAGTGAAAGTTGGTAAGACTCCTACCGAACCTTTCGCAGCTAAGTGAGACCTCAGACAAGGTGACATCCTATCGTGCGATCTCTTTAACATCTTAATAGAGATTATTGTGTCATTGTTATTATTGTCACATGCTGCTCGCGTATGCTGATGATATAGATATCATTGGGCGCACAATTAGAGAAGTTGCTGCGGTTTTTTCGAGAATTGAGAAGGAGTCAGCAAAAGTCGGTCTGACGGTAAATGAGGACAAGAACAAATTAATGGTTTCAACGAGCAGGGCCTCCACGCGATTAGACAAAAGCGTGAATATTGATAACTTTCGAGGTGGTGGACGAATTTATATATAGAGTGATAACATTTGCAAATCACATCTGCTTTGGATCCAAACGGCAGCAAAGCGTTTATCTCCTTGCGTTTTGGAATAATATCTAAATAAGAAAATAGCAAAGGAAACAAACAAATGTATATGAATTATTCCAGGATTGGACAACTTTATTTGGATAGAAGAAGGTCTTACCAGTACTTATGTTGAATGTGAAAAAAGAACGAGACCATTTTATTTCTACGGAAGTCGTATTTGCAAAATGACAATAGCTTTTAACGAAAGAAGTTGATAGTGAAGTAAATAGATTACTTTACCAAAATCGATATTTGTATTTGGATATTTCCGATTAAATTTTTAGGAATTCAGAGATTTAACTGAATATCGGAATTCAAAATGCAAATATATAAAAGAGATACTTTCTGACGTAAACAGACATAATTAACAGGATGAAAATAAAGCGATTGCACCGACTAGGCCATGTCAGTAGAATGCATGGAGACGAACCAGCATGAAGGATTTTCGAAACTGAACTCGAAGGAAGACGAAACATAGGAAGACCAAGACTCCGCTGGAGGGATCAGGTTGACGAAACCCTGCGTACACTTGGTATTGCCAACTGGAGAGAAAAGGCAAAAGATCGAACTGGTAGGCGTAATATGTTATCTTCGTTTTGTAAGGTCCCTGACCCCTTGGAGTTGTTCGAGCCTGGATAAGTAAGTAAGTAAGTATATTACCGTCATATATACCCAATTTACAGTTTTAGTTTGAAAAATTTGTCAATAGCATCAATTCAAACAAACGGTGATGAATAAATACCTATGTATATAGTTTGCCAGGAATCATCTGGATGCATTTTGCAAAACTTATTTTTAATAACTACGTCTCTATTAAAACAGATTTATTATGGCTTTGAGTTTGAATTAAAAAAAATGCAACAGTTAACAAAATGTAAAACTTCTTAATCCCAGCTAACTACACAATCTGTTTCTAGCACAATTTAAAATTCCATAGTAAATTTTCATGTGAAAAATAGTTAATGTAGCAAACTCTTAATTTCCATCACGCTATTAAACCAATTCCACCATTTTAACTACTAAACTTTACTATAAATGTTACAATACAGATCTCCTGCAAGACATAACAATTAATGGTGAAAGAACACATTCTTCACTTTTTTGCTTCTTCGACTAAAATTGTTTTATACATGAAGCAGAAAGTTCACCAAGAAATGGCAAAAAGAAAACAAAACACATAATCTTAAGAAATGTTCCTTTTTCTCCATCCTCCAAAAATACTACAAACCTGAAACCCAAATGGACAAAAACTAAGAAAAATTATATGATTTAGTAAACCATACATACATACCTTAACCGAGGAAATACGAGAATTCCCTTGAATAAAATATAAATTAATTGAATAAAATATAATAAATTAAAATTAATATATTTATAACCTACACCAGTGGTGGAAAATGTGAAACAAATGTAACAATTTTGGTACAATTAATACTCTGTTGGTACAATCAAGTCAGTTATGGTACATTTCATTCTAATTGTTCTATATTACCGACTCTATTAAATTGTACTCATACTAACACCACGAATCTTTAGCGCCTATAAAATACAACAATCACAATAATTTCTGTATGCATCAGTTTTCATTTCGTGGACGTTTTTTTATACTTCAAAAGGATCTAAAACAATAAACAGCTGGAACAAGTTCTTAAAATCGTTGCCACCTGGAAAGAAAAAGTTTCTTAGCGCCCAGAGACGCGCTAATGCTAAGATTGGTGTTCTAACAAAAGATGGCGCTGATGTTCATAACAAATTTGAGAAAGCTAATATTATAGCACAGGTATTTGAAGATGCCCATAAAATCATGTCAAATACAACTTCTTCACAAGAACAAAAAGTTCTTCAGCATATCGATTGGCTTAAAAGAGAACATATCGCACAAAGAGAAGAGCATGTACCAACATCTATAGAGGAAATCAAATGTTATATAAAAACCTTAAAAAACTCGAAGGCTCCAGGTTTAGATGGAATCAAGTCAATAATTTTGAAGAAAATGCCTGACTCGGTTCTCACCATTGTTGCAAAGGTTTTCAATTACTGTTTAAAAAATGGTTATTTTCCAGAACTTTTCAAGAAGGCGAAAGTTGTACCTATAAGCATGCTGAATTGCTTGGACAAGGTCTTTGAGAAAATTATTTTAAATCGACTTAATGAATTTACAGAAAATAATTCGATTTTAAAAGAAGAACAGTTTGGCTTTCGAAAACAACATTCGACAATTCATCGAGTTAAACGAATCGTCAACTTAATCACAATCAACAAACGGCAGCGTAAAACGGGTATAGTTTTTATGGACATTGAAAAGGCCTTTGACTCGATTTGGCACAATGGTCTGATTTACAAACTTCATAAGTTTGGATATCCCATATACCTACAAAACCTTATTAAAAGTTTTTTACCTGAAAGGAGTTTCGTAGTATATGTTGAAGATGCGCATTCATCTACGAGGATTATCCCAGCGGGCGTACCGCAGGGATCTGTTTTATCACCGATTTTATATTCCATATACACATCCGATATAAAAGTATTACAAAACGAAACTGCATTTTATGCAGATGATACGGCCATAATATCGAGTGGAAAAGTTTCAAACGCTATTATAAAAAGAATGAGAACATCGCTGGTACATGTGGCAAAGTATTTTGAGAAATGGAAAATAAAAATAAATGAAGAAAAAACACAAGCAATCATTTTCCCTTTCAATAAATCTCCTAAAAGAAATCCGAGTATTTTCGGTGGTGCAATGGTTAGTGTGCGCGGCTCTTGTACATGAGATCCTGGGTTCGAACCCTGCTCTGACCACCTTCAAATTTCTTTCGGCGGCGGTCACCTCGCATAATGACGGCGAGACTATCGAGTATATAGCCATGAAAAAGCTTCTGAAAATACCGTTCGGAATCGGTGTAAAACTGTAGGTCCCAATCAGTGAGTGGAAACTGGAAAGCGCACAGCTCAGTGATTGTGAGAAGTTCTCCCCGGTCCCCTCATGGGATGTAATGGGAAACCATTTATTTATTTATATCCGGTACTGCTATTCCTCTTCAGAAATCGATAAAATATCTGGGAATAACATTAAATAAATTGTTGACCTTTAAAGAACACGTTCTTCAAGCATCTGAAAAGGCGATAAAGTGTGGTCGAGCTTTATTCCCTCTGATATATCGTAAGTCAAAATTAAATACAAAAAACAAGCTGCTGATCTACAAAATATGTATTCGCCCAACAATGACATATGGTTGTGAAGTCTGGTCGACTAGATGTGCAAAAACATACTTTAAACGTCTCCAAGTTATACAGAATAAAAACCTCAAAATGATATTCGGCTTAAATAGGCGATATCCTACCCTCTGGCTGCACCAAAGTTTCAAAGAAGAATTAACGACTAACTTTGTTGACAAAATAACGAAAAGATTCGAAACCCGCAACAGTAATTGAGTAATTGATTCAAACGAAACTTTATTTGCTAAATGTTGTTAAAGAGTAATTCAACTTATATTTGTATATAAGAATAGGTATGATGAAAAACTTCATTTCTTTTTTTATCTTCAAAAGGTTTGTTTCCTATCTTTTCTCCTTTAATTGTACAAATCTATATCAGAATATGATCACTATCTGGAAAAGAAATTTCTTTTGTTTGCTGCAATACTTATTTTTAGTAATATCTCAAAATACGTTAAGCATTAAAATTGTCAATTATTTTTAAGTGTAATAATGATAGATGAAATTTTTAATAAAAAACAAAAAAAAAAACTTTCGAAGGATGCCCATAATTTTTAGAAATGTCTATACCTGTTCTATGATGGTTGTCATATCAAAAAAGAAAGTCCCTGCTCTATTAAACCATGTAATTTAAAAACTTATTCTTTAAAATTATTTTCCAATCTATCCCTTTTAAAGAAAAATATTTTGCAGCTCATACAAACATTTCAAATATAATTTTGTGAAAAAGATACATTGACAATCCTGGAGGATATTAAAATATCTAATTTGTAAAAAAAAATTACATGAGGTGATAGGGGACACCCGGTTGAAACGAAGTTTCTTTCGCTATAGGCGCCCGTTGAAAAATTCGATAATTTAAATAGATCTTTAAGAGAAGATACTTTTTGTAAAATAATAAACTTTTTTTAAGAATTTTTTTTTTATAGAATGTATTTTTTTTCAAACTCACACAATTGTAAATGTTACATTGAAAAATAAAAAAAAGAATAGCTTTTGTGCTGAAGGCTCTTTTTCTATTGCACTTTCTTACTTTCTTACATCTGCATCAACATTAGATGTAATATTGTTAAAATAAATAAAGCAATATTTAGCTCACTGAAATAATTGTTTTTGTTTTGTCATACCAGAGCGACGACAAAAAGTATTGAATAGTATAGAGAACTTATTGCACTCTTTTTCCGCACTCATATAGATAGTCTGAATAAAAGAGCATAAGCAAGTCTTATTCTCTTTACAGAATATTTCAATATAAATGCACCAATTCGACAATGTTATTACATAACTAATACAAAAAACAATACAAAAAGAATAAATGTTTCAAAAGGTATCAATGTTTCACATTACAATTATGTATGGACCAAGTTATGACAAAAATAGAGTAAAACGTTTTCAATCATTCGCCACATGTCACCAGTGCTGTTGAGTCATACAATTCGTTCCATGAGATCTCTATACTATTCAATACTCTATGGCGACGACGACCTGCTTGTTTGTTCACTGCCGCTACATCAATACCATCATACTTATTTTCAGCCAGAGGCTATTGTTGTACAACAACCACGTATGTTATGCTAACGCTGTGTGTTTTTTGCGTGTATTCACTTTGATAGATTGTCGTACCCGTAAATTTTTAGCTCCTTTTAGTAAGAATATGTACTATATTTTCCCGAAAATGTCTCTATTTAAAGAGAGGTAATTTTTTTAAAAGCTAATATTTTTTTTAAGATAATGTACTATTTTTAAGAAGAAATACTTTCGGTAAGAAAAAGCCATAAGAGTATGAATTCCCTTTTTACAAAGAAGTACTTTTTTAAGAACACGTACCTTTTAAAGATGTGGTAGTCTTTTTAGGAAAAGGTTATTTTTTTAAGAAAATTTAATTATTTTCAGAAAGGCTACTTATCTCAGGAAAAGAAAACAATAGGTATTATTTTAAGTTTAAGAAAAGGTACCATTAAGATAATGAATTTGTGTAAGAAAATTTATTTTTTTTAAAGAGAAGGTATTTTTTTTAAGGAAAGGTTGTTTTTAAGATATTTTAAATTTTTTAGAATTGGTCTTTTTTTCAAGAATAGGTACATTTTTAAGAGTAGATACCTATCTCCAGAAAAGTTATTTTGTTCACCAAAAAAGTACTCTTTAACGAAAAGGTAGTTTCTAAAAAAAGGAACTTTTTTTGTAAGGATCTGTACTTTGTTCAGAAAAGGTACTTATTTTTTAAAAAAATTCGTTTTTTAAGAAGATGCACTTTTAAGGAAATGAATTTTTGTAAGAATATGTATTTTTTAAGAGAAGCTATTTTCTCAAGAAAAGGGTTTTTTAAGAAATGGGAACTTTTTTTAGAACTTGTCCCCTTTTCAAGAATAGGTAAATTTTTAAGAGTAGGTCCTTATCTCAAGAAAAGTTATTTTGTATCACAAAAAAGGTACTCTTAAAACAAAAGGCAGTTTTTTAAGAAAAGGCAATTTATTGTAAGAAAATGTACCTTTCAAGAAGAGGTATTTATTTAAAAAAAAATTAATTTTTTTAAAAAGAGGTACTTTTTGTAAGAAAATTTAGTTTCTTTAAGCAAAGGCACTTTATTTAAGAATATGAATAGGTATTTTTTTAGAAAATTAATTTTTTTTTTCTTTTTTTAAACTTCTTTCACTTTGGCTTTTCTAAATTTACTTTTTATTGGGTTAAAACTACAATATATACCAAATATTGGCTACAGGCTGCACTTAGAAAACTTCACATTAAACAAGAAATTTGCCAGCATATGTGAGACATCTAGTTAATTTCTTCATCTACGATCCAAGCCGTTAGTCTAGACACAAAACCAAAGCAAAAGTAACAAAATATAGTTGATAACATAGATAAAGCATAGATAAATAAAAAACCATAGATGGTGCAATTTAAGTGGTGGATTTGAAAGTAAAGGGAAATTTGGTAGATGGTGGATATGGGCAAATTTCCCTGGAAACAAAATTATTGAAACCATGCTTTATATATAACCATACTTTTTTACCTTGGGTATTGTCAACAAATATCAAAAGCGATATGCTTTTCTATTATCTATATTCTATTTTAAAATTTAAACAACAGAATTGAAATAAAAATTTTGTTTGAGTGCTATATCGTCACATACGAGTAAAAAATGGTCGTACGGAAACAGCATGACTCATCTATAGTTTTTTATTTATCTTAGATAAAGTAAACTAATAGATGAAGCACAAGTCTTGGGAAAATTGTAGTGTAATGGGTAATTTTCTAGTTGAAAGCAATAAATGGGATTTTTTTTGTTCCCAAAAAAAAGTAAAAAATATGACATTAAAATTCTTAAATTTCATATCAAAAGAAAAAATAATTTTCAACAAAAATATCACTTCGAAACACGTTACTTAAAGTAGAATATCTGATGACCATCGAATTGGAAACCCATGTCACCACCGTCTATTTACTAATAAGTTGGTTCTTCTTCCGGTTCAGCTACCATTTCTTGTTGAGATTCCTCAAACACTCTATCGGTTTTGGCTTCTGCGACCACAGAAGTTGCTACCGGGGAAGTTTTTAGATTAAAAAGGGGTTCCGGCATATTCATCACCCGCCTCATGGCTTTGAAATAGCCTTTTTTTATGATAATGATGCTATGATGTAAAATCAATTAAATTTTGTCACATTTTCTATTGTTTAAATTACTTTCACAAACATTTCCCAAAATTTTGAATAAACATCAGTGAGAATTATGGGAAACTTCAATGAAAGTGACAGTAGTACAGGACAGCACCTAGTGAACAAATTTGACAATGGTCGCGCTATATCTATTATTTCCTTTATCTGTGGGTTGCAGCATATAGTGCCAAAACAAAAGTTGTTTAATTTATTTTAATTAGCCCCATTCCCGCAACGTGCGACAAAGAACTTTGTTCCAACATTTTTTTAGTTACGTCAAATAATAAGCTGAAAATTGTATCGTACTGCAAACTAAGTGGCAATGAATAATCAGCTTGGGATTTTTGCTAAATACCAATCGTCTTCTTATATTCTTATTTCATTTGGTGTAGTGAAAATTTGAGTTCAATCGGATAACTCTAAGCCGGTCCGACTTGTGGTCAAAATTTTCGGATTTTCACTTTTTTGGTGTACATTTTTATACACTACAAAATTTTCATATTTTTTTTTTTATTTTATTTTTTTGACGTAGAATACGTCTTACCTTACGGTATGAGGAGTCATGTCAGGTTTTTATTGTTGTAATCTTTATTTCATTGAATTTGAGGAAACGGCTAGATGAATTTTTTTAAAATTTTTTTTTGTAGGTCAATGAAGATCTTACCTTTCGTTTGATATACATTTCATATTGGTTGATATATTTCTAGTATTTTAATTTCTCAAATGAAAATTGTTTAAACACATACACTCAAACATATGTGTGGTGTTTGGTTGAGTGTTTTTGGTTGCTCAACATTGCTTAGGAACATGTATCTAGTAAAAAGTGAAACGAACAGCAAGCTAATGTTGCTTGGCAACATGTATCTAGTAAAAAGTGAAACAAACAGTAAGCTAACGTAATAAAGCTTTTTTGCGAAAGCTTCAATAAAGCTGTTGTAACATTAATTTTGAATTGTAAAGCGTAAAGCTTTCACACAACGCTTGAATGCTAATGCGAAGACTCGATAAGGTAAACCTTTTTTAATATTAGGGCGGCCCTCTCAACATTCGCAGAACTTATTTCAATAAAAATATTAATTAAAATACATAAATTAAATTAAGTTTAAAAAAATTTAACATAATATTTTTTTTTTTAAACGGACTTGAATCAAATGCCGTTGGTAAATATAAAAATTACAGCAGACAGTTGTCCGAGGCCTTCGGCCACGGACTGTCCCTGCAGGCTGTGTCAGAGACACGGCCATTAAGTTTAACGTAGAATACGCCATCCGATAAGACAGAAAACATATATAACAATAAATGATAAATAATATAAGCAAATGAATTTATTGTTATATATGTTTTCTGTCTTATCGGATGGCGTATTCTACGTTAAACTTAATGGCCATGTCTCTGACACAGCCTGCAGGGACAGTCCGTGGCCGAAGGCCTCGGACAACTGTCTGCTGTTTTTTTTTTTATTTGTTAACCCGTACAACAAGATCTAACGTCTTATAATTACAGTACAGGGATGTCTTAATCAAAGAAAAATTTTAAATTATATATTAAATTAAACTTAAAAAAATAAAAAATAAAAAATAGAAAAAAAAACATGAAACAATAATTAAAAAATAAAAATAAAAAAAGTAAAAAAGTAAATATAAAAATAAGAATTTGAAGGCAAAAAAATTACACTAATACAATTTTTAAGAATTGTGAAACATTTTCGTTACAAATTACGATCATAAAAAATCTAAAAATACTTATAAATTATGAGAAATACAACATTAAATAAAAGAGTAGAAACAATAGACATTTTGACAGTGAAAAATTTATACATAGTTTAAAACCAAAAAAAACTTAACTATGGGCAGACGTTTGATTGTAAATAACAAAAATTATACGTTTAAATTGTGCGATATTATGGATATTTCTAACATTGATCGGTAAAGCATTCCACAGACGTAGTACACTAATAAAAAACTGACGCTCAGATACAAGAGAATTGTGCTTGAATTGAATACAAATTTCATTTCTAAGGGACTAGCTGAATTTTAATCGGCTGTACAGATAGTCAGATTCACGGTATATTACCAGTTAGTGAAACAATATTAAACATCTAATTTTTAAAAAACCTTCGAATTCTACATTTAATACTTTTTTTGAAAACTGAGATATATGATCATATTTTCTTAGTCCGAAGACATACCTCGTAATGGCGTTAAAAGTAGACCGTAATTTTTGCTTGCTCTGGGCATCACATCTTGCAAAAATTTCACAACCATACGTAAGAGTGGGAACTTAATATGTCCTAGCCAAAAGCATTCTTATATTTAAAGGCGTACAGTGTTTTGTCATCCATAAGGACCATATCATTGCAAAAGTTTTCCCACAGACTGTATTAATGTGATCTGTCCAAGTGAGGCTGTCATTGAAAATAATTCTTAAATTCTTCACTCTGTGAACAACTTCAACTGGCTCTCCATTTATTAAAACACTGTGCGCTAGATCGATTTGAACTTTCCGTTTACGTATAAATAAACACTGTGATTTGGTAGGATTTAGCGTTAGACCATTTACTTTTGCCCATTTATGTACTGCAGCTAGGTCTTCATTTATATTAGCAACGCGGTTGGACAATAAGTCTTCATCACTGCTAATATACAACTGCACATCATCAGCGTACATTCTTACGTCACTATATTTAACGACAGTTGGAAGGTCATTGACATAAATAGAAAATAGGAGTGGTCCTAGTATGGAACCTTGAGGAACTCCCCTTTTGACTAATATTGGACCTGATACAGTACCACAAATATCAACATATTGTGATCTTCCACCAAGATACGATTTCAAGAGCCTTATTGAATAAGGTGAAAAATTCATAAGTTTTGTAATAGAATTGTATGATCGACATTATCGAAAGCCTTGGAGCGGTCAAGAAGTACAAGTATAGCGACATGGCCTGAGTCAATCTTACTTCGTATGCCCTCTATAACATCTATTAAAGCTGTTACACAACCAAGCTTGGCACGAAATCCTGATTGCCTGTTCGTAAGAAGATTATTGGAACTAATAAAATCTAAAATTTGGTTATGCATAATACGTTCAAAAACTTTGGAAAGAAAGGGAAGAAGAGCAATTGGTCTATACCCAGTTTTGTTTTTCGGGATCGGAATAATTTTAGCTTGCTTCCATCTCACCGGAAAGTAGCTTGAACTTAAAAGTTTATTAAAGATAAAAGTAATAAAAGGAAGAAGTTGTGGAAGTAGAATTTTAAGAAATCTGGGATGAATATTATCAACACCAATGGAATTCGAATATATAGACATAAAACTCGAAACCACATCATCTTCCATAATGCCCTTAAAATTAAATAAACTTACACCACCGTAGTCAGTTTGTGCGTTTCCATAATACGTGTGATCGGGTTGAGTCATAACAATATTAACAAATTGATAATTCAGATCGTTGGCATTAACGTTTTCGACATCTATAGATAGTTTCGCCTTTCTAATTCCAATTTCTCTGATGGTATTCCATGTTTTCTTAGTTCCAAGAGCATTACTGAATTTTTGGGCACAGAAATTTCTCTTAGTTCCCTTATTTTCGCGTTTACAAGTTTACGAGCAGTACGATACTCTTCGTGAAGTATTGGAGTTCGAAAACGTTTCCATCTGGAGTAAGCCATTTCCCTTTGGTCGATGAGATATTTTATATCGCTCGTGAACTATTCTCTACCTTTCGGGTTGTTAGCTTTCGTTTTCAGGAGTACTGTCAAGTCAAAAAGGTAATTGATGTTATTCTCAAGAAATGCTTACTGGCCATCTATTGACATCATGTGGTAAATAGTACTCCAATCGATTTTATGAAATTCCTCGCAAAGCAAATTAAAGTTAATATTTTTAAAATCACGATATATAACCTTCCTTTCCGTTACTTTTAACGAGAAGTCACAAAGCAACGAGAAGTCACAAACCATTTCTCAGTTCATTTGAATAAAAAATTGCTCATTAATTAAGTTTGACCTGAGTACAAAGTTGTAAAAATTTGAGTAAAATCCCACCACTCTAGGGGTTCACACTCTTAATTTGGAAAAATTTTTAACTTTTAGAAAGAATTGAAATTTTGGTTTTTCGGTTTTTTCCCAAAAGATGTATGTTGATGTTGATGTATGATACCAAAACCTTCTAGCAGAAGTCTATACGTTTACCATAAGGTATAACACGATATAGTCACTCAACAGTGCCGCAAAATATGACATATGCCTTATAAGGGCGCCAGATAGAATATTCAAAAACCGAAACGGAAAACCAATCCACCGGTTGTTTGCGCATCTACCGACCGCCGATTTTCTGAAACTTTACAATTTCGAACAACCGGTGGAACCGGGTTCTTCTTGTCGGTTCCACCGGTTTTTTATTACACTAACTCTTTTAAACTTACCACAAAGCCTTATAAACTAAAAATATTTAATTTTTAAATGGACTGATCTCCAGAAATAGATTTTTTTTTTAAACTATGTATATAAATACTTTTAAATAAAATCCATTCATAAGTTTATCAATAATTACTAAAGACTTTCTAGAGTGCAAAAAATTTTAAATTCAAATGCATCTATACAAAACGTAAATATATGGGAAATTTTCAGAATAAAATTGCAGACTGATAAATTAAGAAATTTCTTTTTTAAAATACAAATATGTGGGAAATTTTCGAAACAAAAAATGCAAAGAATTTTAAATTCTGACATATTAAGATATCTATTTGGAATTTTTCTCCAGAAAACTTGCAAAATAATGTTAGGTTGCAATAATTGAAGATTTCTCTGTAGAAAGTTAAAATTATTTAAGTGTTGCCAATACAAAAGTGAAGTTAGATGAGAGTTTTTCTAATAAATATTAAATTTATACTATATGGTGCATATTTTAAGGAGTCTCGAAAAACATTTTAACATTTAACTACATTCGTTTATTTCTGTGGAAATTAAAGTTTTTTGATTACATTTTATAATAAAAAATGTAGGTTATATAAACTGAAACCGGTTTAAACTGCCTTTTAACTTCAAAAAAGCCGGTCGCTCCGGTTTTTCGAAAACGTCGCTTTTCGAAACAACCGAAATCCCGGTTTGTTGGAAAAGGCGGTTTTTTAATACTCTAGTGCCAGACCATAAAAATTGCAATGGAAGAACTAAAAACATTAGTTGTGTACACAAACTGATTCTATAAAGTCGGATATGATAATTGGTTATAATAACCGGTTTTTAAACCCATTCTAAAAACCCGGGTTTAACACAAGCAATTAAAAGTCAGTTTGTATAAAACTGTTAATTAATCCGAATTTGAACCGGTTTAACAACCGCGGAATTGCACACAATTGCAAGAGATGAATTGAAAACATAAGTTATGTGGTCAAACCGGTTTAAAAATCCGGTCTTGAGGAACGCAGCCGTATTGACTACATCACTTATATTTTCAATTCATTTCTTGCAATTGTTTGATTCCGCAGTTGTTAGACCCGGTTCCAAATACTGTTCCAATAATCAAATCCAATAATCAAATCCGGATTTATTAACAGTTTTATACAAACTGATTTATAATTGCACCTGATTTATAATTTATAAAAACCCGGGTTTTTAAACCGGTTTCAAAAACCGGATATTGTAACCAATTAATATTTCCGATTTTATAGATTCAGTTTGAGTACATAACTTATATTTTTAGCCCATCTTTTGCAATTTGTATTACCTGCCACCCTTATAAGGGCATCTTGGCGATTTTTCCTCGAGATGGCCTATCATATCATCCTGAAACCGTTGAGTGACTATATCGTGTTATACCCTATTGTAAACGTATAAACTTCTACTAGAAGTCGTTGGTACCAGAAACGATTATTTTTTGCATTTAGATAAAACTTTTGGGAAAAACACAGTTTACAGTTTCCTGTAATGTATTCGAAACAACATTAGAGTATTCCATTCCGTTCCCCCTCCCTACATATATACTCCCAACATATACTGCTGTGAAAGAAATTTGTTTAGGAAAGAAAGAGAAGGCACAAAACTCTCCAGTTTGAAAAATACTACAAAAAAAATTTACATTGTCGAAAACAAAAAATTACAACATTTGTTGAAATCTTAAAATCAGTTGTCGTTATTCAAAAAATCAACTCTTCATAAAACGCTTCTGTTGTATGAAACGTTGTGATTTTCCTCTGTGTCAAATCCCCAAATCGTGAAAGATTATCACAAAAATCCCAAAACAACTACCCCAAAAATATTAATGTTAATCTACACGGACTGAATTAACACGGCGTTTACATGCATGTGGGCGTCGGTGGTGCAATGGTCAGTGTGCGAACCTCTTGTAAATGAAGTCCTGGGTTTGATCCCTGCTCTGACCACCTTATGTATCTTTCGGCGGCGGTCACCTCACATAGTGACGACGACACTATGGAGTATTTAGCCATGAAAAAACTTCTCAAAATACAGTTCGGAACCGTTATCAAACTGTAGTATAACACTAGAAGCACAGTTTGTGAGAAACTCTCCCCAATTCCTTCATGGGATGTAATGGGAAACCATTCATGTAACGGGTCCGCAAAATAACTTTTTTGTTTGAAAATGCTATAAAAAAAAACTACTGAATATTTTCTCAAATTTCTTTTTTTATTTGAAAGTACAATCCTTCCGGTTAATAATGGAAAATAATTTCATTCAAATGGCTGCCTTGGCTGGCCATGCAGTAGCCTACACGATCGGTCCAATTTTTAAGCCCATTATCGATTGTGTGCAGCTGTATGTCACCAATGGCTTCACGAATATTGTCCGGCTTGTCGGCGTAACACTTATCTTTGAGGGCACCCCACAAATAATAGTCCAACGGTGTCAAATTGCAGCTCCGAGGTGGCCAAACGACATCAGCTCTGCGGCTGATAATGCGATCTTCAAAAACAGGGCGCAAAACATCGAGTGTAGCTTCGGCTGTGTGGCACGTAGCGCCGTCCTGTTGAAACCAAATGTTGCCAATATCCTCCTCTTCAATTTTTGTGAACAAAAATTCGTTCAACATCGCCCGATAACGATCGCCATTGACTGAAACGGCCACTCCTTGCTCATTTTCGAAGAAAAATTGCCCAATTATACCTCTGGACCAAAATCTGCACCAAACAGTGACTCGTTTTGGGTGCATCGGCTATTCAATGTATGCGTGCGGGTTTTCTGTGCCCCAAATGCGACAATTTTGCTTGTTTACATACCCGCCAAGATCAAAATGAGCTTCATCTGAAAAGATGATTTTTTTGGCAAAATCGGCATCTGCAACATTACCATGATTTTCAAAGTAATGTCGCAATATTTCCCAGCGTTGTTCAAGCGTATAGACAACCATATTCATTCAGCGGAAGGATAAAACTAATTATCTGTTAAATCAGACATGAGCTAAGTGTTACCATTCACGAAATTAACACTAGTTGAAAAAAAAAAACGTTAGATGGCGGATCCTTTATTATTTTATATGCAACTAATTACTATTCTATAAGCGCTTAGAGATTTTTATGTTAAAGTAGGCAGGGAGAATGTGTTTCATCAAATTATTGGCAATTTCAACCTACATAGTGACAGTACCTAGAACGATATGCGACTAATTGACTTTGCCGCGGCAAAAAACATGGTCATTAGTGGTACAAGTTTCCAGCATAAAGACATTCACACGGCTATTTGGGTGTCCCTTGATCAAAGAACGAAGACCCAAATTGATCGCGTGGTAAATGATGGAAGGCAGTCATCCAGTGTAATGGAAGCACGAGTGATCAGAGAAGCTAGCATCGGTTCTGATCACTACCTGGTAGCAAAGGTGCATAACATTTAGTAGAACGAAAATCGTACGAAACCAAATGCAGAGAAAGCTAGACATCGGAAAGCTGCAATTACCAGAGGTAAACACAGCCTAGTCAAAGAAACTCTCGCACCATTTGGCACAGAACCCACCCCATCCCGATGACGATCCTGAAGCGCAGTGGAAACCCATTTCCGACTCTAGAAAAACTGCCGTTTCGCAATTAACCATGGTACCATGAAGAGTGTCACATTGCAAATGATGAAACGGATGTCGCACGCATGAAAGGCGAGTGGCGACTTAGCGGTGTGGAGCGAAAGGTAAGGAGGTAACCCGTCTCTTTAGGCGTAAGAAACGACAGTGGAGAAAACCCGAAAATTTTAACAAAACGTAAAAAACGGTACTAATGTAAAGACATGCACGGAAATCTCATCACAGATCTGCTGAGCATGTTGGGAATATGGATAGGTCATTTTTCCGCGCTGACAGCACCTGAGTTAACCAATGACGATGAGACAATCGGTCACAGTTTGGACGACGACGTTGATAGCCCACCTCCTAACCACGACGAGGTCAGAACAGCTATTGCCCGGTTTAAGAACAACAAAAGCCGCAGCAGTCGATGGATTACCGGCGGAGCTGTTTAAGGCTGGCCGCAATGACTGATAACGTGCATGCATCTGCTCATTAGCAAAATTTGGTTAGATGAATGCATGCCCGGTGATTGGAGTCTCAGTGTACTATGTCCCATATTTACAAAGTTTGACCTGAGTGTCTGTGCCAACTACTGTGGAATAAACTTTTTATCCATAACATATAAAGTTCTATCACGTATAATGCGTGAAGAACTAAAACCAATTATCGTTGACCTGACTGGACCATACCAATGTGGCTTTAGGTCTGGAAAATCGACAACCGACCAGATTTTCATGCGACGCCAAATCCTGGAGAAGACCCATAAAAAACAAATCGACACCTATCATTTATTTGACGATTATAAGGCGGCCTTCGATAGCCCGATACGGGGGAAACTCTACGAAGCAATGTCTGAGCTTGGTGTTCCTGCAAAACTCATACGTCTTTGCAGGACGACTCTGACGAACACCAAATCCGCAGTGAAAGTTGGTAAGGATCTTACCGACGCTTTCGAAACTAAGCGAGACCTCAGGAAAGGCGACACCCTATCGTGCGATCTCTTAAACATCTTAATGGAAATCATTACGAAAAAAGCTGCAGTCAACATGAATAAAACCATCAGCAGCAAAAGTCACATGCTGACGGCGTATGCGGATGATATAGATACCATTGGGCGCACAATTAGAGAAGTTACTGCGGTTTTTTTCGAGAATTGAGAAGGAGTCAGCAAAAGTGGGTCTGACGGTAAATGAAGACAATACAAAATTAATGGTTTCAATGAACAGGGCCTCCACGCTATTAGACAAACGCGTGAACGTTGATAACCATTATAATTTCGAGGTAGTGGACTAACTTATATATACTTTGGATCTGTCGTAAACAAAAACAACAACGTCAGCCTTGAGATCAAGCGAAGAATTGTGCTTGCGAATAGAGGTTATTTTGGGCTAAGCGAGAACTTTAAAGATACGCAGACGAAACATCTGAAGGAGTCTTCGAGAGGAAAATACTCCGAAAAATGTATGGCCCTATAGTGCACAACGGTAGTATCGGCGACGCATGCCGCATGACGCATGACTAAGATAACGCGATTTCGCTCGCTAGTCCATGTCAGTAGAATGGATGGAGACGAACCAGCACGAAAGGTTTTATAAACCGAGAACTCGAAGAAAGATGATAAATAGGAGGACTGAGACTCCGCTGGACGGATCAGGTTATCGAATGCCTGCATACACTTGGTATTGTCAACTGGAGAGATAAGGAAGAAGATCGAACTGGTTGGCGAAATATGTTATCTTCGTTTTGTAAGGTCCCTGACCCCCCCCCCCCCGGGGTTGTTCGAGACTGGATACGTATCATATGGCTTGAAAGCCTCTTAAACATTCCAGGTCAATTTGCAGATTCATCGATATGGACGGAATATAACGGCCCGTGTTGTCACAATACTCCACATTTGACTAAGTGTGTCAATAGTGGCAGCCACTTCTACCTAAACTAACCTAACCAAAACCTAAGAAAATATATCTCGGTAGATTTGTACCCAGTGGATTTCTACAGTCTGTATAATTAAACTTATAGGGAGAAAATTTAAAAATCGATTGGACTTGGTTAAATAAAAGTTCATCAGCACCGGAATTCTGTAACTTTTTAGTGATAAAAATCGGTAGTTATATTGTCAAAATTTATATATTCAATAAAGAATTTCCGAATTATGTCAATAAACTTCCGATTTCTCTTGTTAAAAAGTTACAGAATCCTGTGCTGCACAGGAATTATGTAACTTTTTAACGATACAAATCGGTAGTTAACTTGTCAAATTCATACAATTTCAATACAAAGTTTCCGAATTTTGTCAATTTAACTATGGACTTTTATCGTGAAAAAGTTACAAAATTCCGGTGCAGGTTAAGTTAAATTTTCGAAATTTATGAACAAACTGACTAAAATAGACACGGTATTTTAAATTAAATTTGAGGAAAGTTTTGGAACTTAAATTTAGAAAATGTCCCTCAGATTATAAACGAGTCAATGTAGGAAGACGAATGACGATAACAGTTCAGTCATATAACTTAATACATATAAACGTGTACACACGCACTTATATAGACCCACACACAAATGTAAAAATATGGCGAAATATCTACCGCATTAACACAAATATGCTGCGTTGTTTATTAGTTTTTGCCTTTTACTTTACCAAACCGCCTACGGAGTTCACAAAGTGCTGCCTTATTCACATTAACTTGGCCTTTTGTATTTTAGAGCTTTTTTACAAAAACCTCGCAGTAGTTTATCAAATAAATCTTTTGTTTTCCAAAATAAAACGGTTGAAGACATGAAGGAATTTTCGCCTTAGTACCCTTTTTGAACTACATACTCGATCTCTGGAATTTTGATAATAAGATACTGGAATGACTATGGTTCAACAGAATGGACATTTAAAAACAAATTTAGGGAAAATTTTGTAAATTTAAAAAAAACACTTCCAATCTTTGGTTTAAATCCTTTAAAGATTGAAATTTCTTAAAAATTACTGTGCAGCTGCTGCACAGGAAACAAGAACTTAAGCATCATTCTTGATGCTGCTCCAAAGACACACCTTCAATCCAACGCTGGAAAAAATATATAATAATTTCGCACGTTTTTAACAGAAAACAAAACAAAAGAATCACTTCCTTTTGCCGTGATTTCTGCTTGTTCGGATGATTTATTACATCGCTTTTATGTTTTCTTTTTTCCCACAGAAGTGCAATACGAGTATGATACCCCAGCAAAAATTAATGATGTGTAAAAAGGTCTTAGCCAAGCGAAAAATAACAAAAATAAAACGCCCCAAAAATAAAACTTGATACACGCGATAACTTCACTAACTTCATGCTTTTGGGGGAAAAACTTAAAATACCTTAATTATTGTAATTTATGTGCAGGAGATTTAAAACAAATATACATGTATTTAAGGGATTATGACCAACTGTCAGTGGAAAAAGTAACAATTGAATAAAATAATCATTAAAATGTCATTAGGAGTTTTTAATGAGGGTGCAACACACGCGCACATCGCAGCGTATGAGTATTGTTTTTACTTATACGCACCGCATAATCGAGAAGTAAGGAATATGGAGAATTTAAATTAAATTACGATTTAAATATTACGCTGTTGCCAAACAAATCAATTATCTTAAGATTGTATTTAAAATAGTTGTCTTGTAAACTTTAGCTGAAATACTTTAAAATATATCCCACCATTTGCAAGGAAGAAATAACAATTTTCAATTTATTAACTTCTAAGAAAATATTACAAATTTCTTAGAGGATATTTGAGAACTTCTAATCGTAATAGTGACACATTTTTCCTAAGACAATGTTTATAATTTACAAGGTTTCTAATCTTTGTCTGCCAGCTTTTGGTTTGAATTTATATGTATTCCTGTGACTCAAAAGAGAAAAAAATAATAATTACAGGAAATATTCAACTTAGACAAAATTCTGTGCAAGCTTAGAATAAAATGTAACTACTTTGAATAACATTTGAATTAATAAAATACGCAGGTTTAAAAACCTGACTGAAATGTCAATGAAATAACTGGGATAGAACCTAAAATTATTTTCCCAGTTGGTTTTACCATAAAATTGCATAAAGTGAACTACATTTTCATATGAGACTACACCCTGTGGGACTGGCTACTCAGCATGAAAGCTTCAGAGCTGAATTGGTTACTTGTACATGGCCCGCTTGTAACTGGTCCGCCATCTAACGTTTTTTTTTCAACTAGTGCTTATTTCATGAATGGTAACACTTAGTTCATGTCTGATTTGACAGATAATTAGTTTTATCCTTCCGCTGAACGAATATGGTTGTGTATACGCTTGAACAACGCTGGGAAATATGGGAAAAATGGGCCTGCCATCGACTTACAGAAGACGCCGATTTTGCCAAAAAAAATCATCTTTTCTGATGAAGCTCATTTTGATCTTGGCGGGTATGTAAACAAGCAAAATTGTCGCATTTGGGGCACAGAAAACCCGCACGCATACATTGTAAAGCCGATGCACCCAAAACGAGTCACTGTTTGGTGCGGATTTTGGTCCAGAGGCATAATTGGGCCATTTTTCTTCGAAAATGAGCAAGGAGTGGCCGTTACAGTCAATGGAGATCGTTATCGGGCCATGTTGAATGAATTTTTGTTCACAAAAATTTAAGAGGAGGATATTGGCAACATTTGGTTTCAACAGGACGGCGCACAGTGGGATTTCTTCATACAAGGCGCGGCAAAAATTAGAAGGAACCGAGCTAGGGCTTTGAAATTTCGCACCCATCTCTCATATTGCTAAATTAGAAAAAAACCAAATTTTTGTTGAAATCCGCCCACAACCACGCCAACCTCCCATATAACGTAAAATGAAAAATCGTTGTATTTTCCTCATTTTCATATCTATGTCAATAAAAATAACTGCCAGTGCTTGCATTTGAGTCCCCAATTATATTAAAAATTTAAGTGCCACGCCCAACGCCCATATACAAATTTTCATTTTTCAAAATTTTCGAAAACACAGATATAATTCTTTGTAGTTTGTGATAGATGTAAATCAGCACTTACATCTATATAAATAACTAAAGCCTAATATGTTAGCTGAATATTTGCAAAAAAAAATTAGGGGGCCATAGTTTACCGTTTTTTTTTAATTAACCATTCATTCCAAATAAAAGTCAAATTTGTACTATAAAATTTTCGAAATTTACTAAATTTCCAGCATTTCTCAGTGCATACTTTTAGGGATATGATCTATAAAACACAACCGCTGTAAAAAATCGTTAACTAACGTTTCCATTATCGACAGCATGAAAACACATATGCCTACAAGTATACACCATTTTATATGGTGTTTTCATACATTTATGTAATGAAATTTCGTGGCACTTTTTTTATAAAATTTATAACTTTGTTCAACAGTATAAAATATTATGGGAATTTTATTTATGAAATCAAAAGAATACACTCCCACATTTCACATTTTAGCAACCAGACCACAACGATCGATAACGACCGCCTTTTTTTAGTCCAAGAAAACTAAAAACACTTGGTTTTTTGAGTGTCATCATAAAAGCATGAATATATTTTAATCTGTTATTGTTATTCAATTATTTTTTCTTAAAACTTAATGTAGAAATACCATATTTTTCAAATATACATATTCCAAATCGATACGACAAAAAGAAGTTATGTTTCCAGCCCATTGAAATGCATGAAAATCTGAGGCAGGTTACTGCAGAGTTTCATTTTGTTGACTTTGCCGCCTTTTTTTTGTACAAACACAAAATTTGTTGAAAAAAACTAATGATTTATTTCCCTTAATTAAACAATTCTCTACAAAACTGCATCATTACATTTTTGACATTTGACACTCGAAAAAGGGTAATTTTGCCGGCAAAATCCCTCCGTGCGGGGCACAGCCGAAGCTACACTCGATGTTTTGCGCCCAGTTTTTGGACTATTATTTGTGGGGTGCCCTCAAAGATAAGTGTTACGCCGACAAGTCAGAGACAATTGACGCTTTAAAGGACAATACTCGTGAAGCCATTGGTGAAATACAGCTGCACACAATCGATAATGTGCTTAAAAATTGGACCGATCGTGTAGGCCACTGCATGGCCAGCCGAAGCAGCCATTTGAATGAAATTATTTTCCATTATTAACCGGAAGGATTGTACTTTCAAATAAAAAAGAAATTTGAGAAAGTATTCAGTAGTTTTTTTTATTTCTTATGTCGAAATTGTTTAAACGACTACATTATTCATACTAAAAAAGCGTGAAAATACAGGCAAAGGCTACGATTAGTCTACGCATATATATTAACTTAATAGCCCTTTATTCACTAATTATGCACTAATTGACACCCCAGAATTTTCGATGACTGCAGAGTCTCTTCAAAAATGATCAGTTAATACGAATAAAGTAACACTGTCCAACAGCCAAAATATATGTACAGGCTTAAGTACATTGTAGACCCAGTTAAGCAGATGTATTCAACATTTTGAAAATAAGATTCAGAATTTCGCCGACTTGGGTTTCAACACACACTTGGTCATTTAGTAAGTATATTAATTTTGTTCTATTTGATAGCGAAGTTTAAATTATCAATCAAAGTTCATACAAAGTCAACAATTACTGAACACCATTCAGAACTTCTGTTAATAGATTAAATATTATTGTTATTTACATTTTAATTCTATTGACAAGATTTAATTAGATGTTGTCAGTGTCATCTGTACTGCAACATGCAAATAAAATTAATGACAAGACCATCTGTCAATATTCAAACCACAATTGGTTTAGATTTTCTTTACCTAAACAAATTAGTTATCTTGAATCTAGTTAAATACGATATAACTTGTTAATTAATACGAGTATATACATATATATATATAGATATATATATATATATACACGCCATAAACTGACTAAAAAATTAATTTCTAAGAAATTTATCTTTCTGTCCTTTCATTCTTGGAAAATGATTATAGTTCATAATAATTAACAGGAGTTTATAGACATTTGTATTTGGGAATTTAAAAGTAAATTTCTAAAACCGATCTATTAGCTTAAAAGGAATTAAAACTTTCGAAAAATAACTCGGAAGGAAAACAGCGAAAATTAAATTTAGTTAAGGTTTAATGTTTAATATTTAATATTTCTGTGGGCTATTGTATTGCCATGGAATTACACTCAGAGAACTAATTGTTTGAAAAGAGGTCGTAGCAACCGTAAATTCGGCTGTTACCACCGAATTGAGGTTACCACAACCGGATTGAGGTTCTTACGACCGAATTTAGTCTCCACAACCGAAATTCGGTTGAAGCAACCTCGTTTCATAATTGATTCGGTTCTGACATTTGAATCTTCAAATTATATTAGCTCAGTCAACTAAATTTTTTAAAATTTCGGTTGAAACAACCGAATTTCAAATTAATTCGGATACAACAAACGAAATTGGTACCTAATTCGGTTGGGGTAACCGAATCTGGTCGTAACCAACCTCAATTCGGTTGTAGTAACAGAATTTGACATCAATTCGGTTGTAACTATCGAATTTTGTTCAATTCGGTCGCAATAACGGAATCTAGCCTTAATTCGGTTGCAACGACCGAATTTGGCGCCAATTCGGTTGCTGTAACCGGATTTCTCATGAATTCTGTAGGTACAACCGAATTCATTTTCAATTCGGTTAAGACAACATAATTCTATGTATTTAAAATCTGACGTTTAAAATTTAATAATCAAATATTATTTGAAATAGGTAAGTAAAATATATTTTGTATTAAACCGTCTTATTTTGCAGATGTTATTTCATCAAGAGCAGATATATATGCGTTAGTCTGGATACAAAACGGCTTTGGACCTAGAGCAACCGATACAACACGTCAGAATTAGTGCGGTGTCCCATGATGGCCGGGACTTCTATAAAGGTTGGAAGAGGCATGTAAATTAAATGTATTATTCTACTTATATAGATTATCCCATATATGACTTTATTTTGTCGCATTTTAATTCATTTATAAAAATACAAGAAAATAAATCATCACTTAATAATAAAAAAAAACTTTAATAATTCATTTATGACAGTATATAAATTCGGTTGTAACAACCTCTAATTCAGCTGTGACAACCTCTAATGAGGTTGTGCCAACCTCTAATGAGGTTGTGTTAACCTCTAATGGGGTTGATTCAACCTCCAATGAGGTTGTGCCAACCTCTAATTCGGCTGCGACAACCTCTAATGAGGTTGTGTCTACCTCTAATGAGGTTGTGTCAACCTCTAATGAGGTTGTGTCAACCTCCAATTAGGTTGTGTCAACCTCCAATTAGGTTGTGTCAACCTCCAATTAGGTTGTGTCAACCTCCAATTAGGTTGTGTCAACCTCTAATAAAGTTGTGTCAACCTCTAATGAAGTTGTGTCAACCTCAAATTCGGTTGTGGCAACCTCTTAATTCGGTAATGGTTAATTCGGCTGTCTCAACCGAATTTTTCTGTGAGTGTATAATTCATTCATTGTAACTCAGTTTTGTTTATGAGGATGAAATATAAAAATCGATGCGATGATATCATACCATAGTTCATGACATAAATCGAGTTGAATATAGTTCTGTGTACAATTTCTGATTCTTTTTGTCATCAAGGAAGTTCTTTGTATCGTAACAGCCTTTACTACCGAAATTTGGAGCCAGTGGCCTCAATTTTAAGAATTTATGGTCGTCAGCGATGAGGCTCATTTCTGGCTGAATGGCTTCGTCAATAAGCAAAATATGCATTATTGGTCAGACAGCAATCCAAACGTAATCCATGAGTCATCATTGCATCCCGAAAAAAATACGGTTTGGTGCGGTTTATGGGCCGGCGGCATCATTGGGCCGTACTTCTTCCGTGATGATCAAGACCGGCACATTACTGTGAATGCGAATCGCTACCGTTCAATGATAATCGAATATTTTTGGCCTCAATTGGATAATATGGACTTGGAGGACATGTGGTTCCAACAGGGCGGCGCCACACGCCACACAGCGAATGCCACAATCAATTTATTGGAAACCAAGTTTGGTGAACGTGTTATCTCACGAAATGGCCCAGTCGATTGGCCGCCTCGGTCGTGCGATTTGACGCCGTTAGATTATTTCCTGCGGGGCTACGTCAAGTCTATGGTCTATGCCAACAAGCCAGCGACGATTGATGAACTTCGTACGAATATCAAACGTGAAATTGCAGCAGTATCGGCCGATTTATGCTTGAAAACCGTCGAAAATTGGGTTCAGTGTCTGGCCATGCAAAATAAATCGAGTTCCATACATAATGGCATCGAACGTACTTTCACAGGAACAAACAATTTTATTGGTATCTAAAACCGGTTTTGTTTTATTTAAAAAAACTTTTGTAGTGCTCTGATTGAAAAACCTTTTATAGAGTAAATAAAAGTGGACCCAGTATAGATCCTTGTGGGACACCATTAGGTACTGGTAACAGTCGAGATAATCTTCCATTAGCTGACACACATTGGCTACGATTTTCTAAATATGAGGAAATTAGACTAGTTGATAAAAAGGAACGATTGAACATTGTTTTTAGTTTTTTTGATAGAACTTTATGATTCACAGAATCAAAAGCTTTAGAGTGGTCGAAAAGAATTAACAGGAATATATTACCAGCATCTACATTTTCACGTATATCCTCTGAAACATCAATAAGTGCTGTTATACAACTACGTTTTCCATGAAATCCTTATTGTCTATCCGTGAGAAGATTTAATAATCTTAAATAATGTGTAAGTTGTTTATGCTGTAGCTTCTCAAAAACTTTCGATAAAAACGGTAATATGGCTATAGGACAGAAATCGTTACCAGATTTCGGAATACGCAAAATCTTTGCATATTTCCATCTTTCCGGAAAAGTACTCTTTGTTATAATTGTATTAAAAATAAATGTAATTTGGCTGATAATCAGAGGAAGAATTAATTTCAGAAATTTAGGGTGAATATTATCGAGACCCATGGCGTTCGATTTGACTGCGAAACAGCTAAAAATTACTTCATTTCGATGAACGCAACTGAAAGAAAAACAATTATCAAGTTGAGCCGTTACCGACAGATGGTTATAAAAATTCACGTCGACGTTAACAGCTGTTGATTCAGTAAATTTTTCATTAAGCTCATCGATGTCAACATCGGTTTCCGTTTCAGGGCGGGACTTCCCAAGACCAATTTTATTAGTTTTCCAGGTTTTCTTAGAGTTAATTGCCGAAGAAAATACTCTGGAATAGTGGTCAGTTTTCGCCTTCTTTATCAATTTGTTAACACGTCTTCGTACACTACAGTATTCCATACTAAGTATTTCTGTTTTGTAAAGTTTCCAGCGTCTAAAAATTAAATCTCTTTCAATAATTGCATTTTTTTATATCGGAGTTGAACCACCTATTCGCCATGTTCTTGTTGGAAACTGGTTTTATAGGAACAGACTTAGAAAAGCGTTTTCATCATTTGTTTCCAGAAAAGTCAATAGATCATCAGCAAATTAGATGTGTAAACAATATCTGGTGTATAACTTCCTCATACATAAGTGAAATTAAACAAAAACTGGATCTGGAATTAATTGTAACTCCAGTGGTTAACGTAGTGCATTTAATCAATATTTTCCTGAGTGCACTTAAAACGTTTTTCACTTCTGCCACAGATACTTCATTGTTGGCAGCACAGCAGACTAAGATTTATACCGTTTTTGAAGAAATATTTTTAAATTCAAAAACAACTGATGATACCTTTTCAAAATAATATTACCGAATTGGAAAAAATAGTTTGAAGTTCGATTCTTATTTGTATTATTGGAAATGACAAGCAATTCCGTTGTCTATATAAATAAATAAATAAATGGTTTCCCATTACATTCCATGGACAGGGGAGAGCTTCTCACAAGCACTGAGCTGTGCGCTTTCCAATTTTCATTCAGTGATTATTGTCTATATACACTCTGAATAATCTGTCGCTTTTTGGTGTTTGGACGCAAATATGACGCGTGTTTGGAACTTATCGCAAATAAAATATACTTGTGTCCAAACACATTGTGGTTGCTATTCTGAGACACAATAATTAATATGTTATAATATATGTGTTTTCTATCCAAATATATCTATGTTTATGATACAAATACTGATATGTTTGTTGCCCAGTTTATGCTCTCACGAGAACATCATAATAAAATGGGGACAACGAGAGAGTCTATCTTGTACGTGTGTATTTGTATTTTCGCATTATTCTCTTAGTCAGTGATTCCGAAATATTCCTGAATGTGTGTGTAAATTGCAAATGAAAATTAAATGAAAAATCAGTGTTTCTTACTTTGTATTGCATTTTAGTTTCAGACGTTAATGGTTCATCGGACGGAGGATATCAAAAGCGTGATAGTTGAAACCTGCTGAAAACATTACGATTTCGTTAATTCATTTCGTTTTTAATTAATAATTGAGTTTACCTTCCTGACGATGCTACCCAAAGGGCAAGGAAATATTAAAGAGTAAAATTATTTAAAAATCGACCAAAAGGCCGAACACTTTAATTTTGAATATAATACGAAAGGTCGGATAAACCATCACTTTCTTATGTTAATTTTATTTAATTTCAAAAAATAATTGTATTTGGACCACCCCGTAGTGTTATTGAGTAAAGACGTATTATTAAGTCTTAAGTTAGTACTGTACAAGTAAAATCAAATAAAAGAAAGAAAAAGAAAAGAAAAGAAAAATTCGTAACAATATGATTCCCTTCAACACAAACAAAGCAAAACAATTTAGTAAATATCACTGTCAGCAACATTTTCTCAAGCCCTTTATTGGATTTTCCGTTGCCTAACTAACTCTTGTATTATACTTCAACTTTGTACAAAACAAAGAAGTAACGAAGAAGTCTAAAAGGAACAAAAATAATCGAAAACTTGTCAATATATCCTTTCACAATAGTAATTTACCCTTTTAAAGTACTCCCGAAGTGTTCTATATAAAATAAAATAATCCGAATCTCTACATTGAATATTCTACACAAAAAAGTAGAAAAAACCAGCAAAAAATTAAAATATTTGTTTACTTTTAATATTTATTCAAACCGTTTTTGGTTTTCTATAAACGAAAGGGTCAAACTCGCAGTCTATTGTGCAAATACCGCCACTGTTGCATCTCAATTGAAATGTGTACATAAAGGGATTTTTAATCCTTTTGTTCAGGGAAAGGTTTATTCGCACATAAGTGAATATTGTTTATTTTGGGAAAGCAATAAAAGAAACCTAAAACTGTTGTCAATAAGGATGATAATGAATATGGGGTTTAAGATCTCAACTCATTGTAGTCAGAAGGTACTGTTATTTAAAACTTGGACTTTTTTTATTTTCCTTTCCTTTTTATGTTTGGTTTAATTCTCTTCCTTCGTAGCGACCCTCCACTTAAGGGTAAAGAAGAGATTTAAAAAGGTATGTTTGACATGACTATATTTTTTTAAAAGGTTGTAGTCTGTTAAACAAATATTAATCACTGGCGTGTAAACTGTAATAGAAATAACAATAAAACATAAAAACCATCAAGTTGTCAATTGTTATCCTTTGTTAAAGAGTTGAATAGCGTGCAAACCATTCTGTCTTAATTGAATTGTAAAGTATATTTGAAATAAAACCGAACAAAACAATTGCAAGGAAGAGAACTTTTAAATATTCATAAGAATTAAATAATTTGCATAAGCCTTTTTCTACTTCTTTGCAAAATTATGTGTAAAGTATTTTAAATATGGCCGTCGGTGGTGCAATGGTTAGTGTGCGCGCCTCTTGTATATGAGATCCTGGTTTGGAACCCAGCTCTGACAACCTTAAAATTTCTTTCGGCGGTGGTCACCTCGCATAGTGATGTCGACACTATCGAGTATATAGCCATGAAAAAGCTTCTCAAAATACCGTTCGGAATCGGTGTAAAACTGTAGGTCCCAATCAGTGAGTGAAAACTGGAAAGCGCACATCTCAGTGATTGTGAGAAGCTCTCCCCTGTCCCTTCATAGGATGTAATGGGAAACCATTTATTTATTTATTTTAAATATAAGAAATTCTAATTTCTAGTTGCGTAATAACATTATGGAGCGAAAATCACTATCAACTTCATAGGTCTAATGTTAAACTACATTAAAAATATTTGGCTGACATTCCTAGAATTTTCCAATGATTTGTCATAGTGCGTATGATTGATAATTATTGTGCACCATACCCAGACGTATGAGTTATATTTGTTTTAGTTTTCAAAAATATCAAAAATATACAGTCCCAATCAATTTGTAAATTTGAATTAATAGCAAGGATAAATTGCTTACAATCATTCTCTCGACACAGCAAAATAACTATTCAAAAGAATATTTACTTACTTATCCGGTCTCGGACAACACCGGGGGTCAGGGACTTTACAACACGAATATAACATATTTCGCCAACTAGTTCAATCTTTTACCTTTGATCCCTCCAGAGAAGTCTTCCTTTCGTCTTCCTTCGAGTTCGGTTTCGAAACCCCTTCGTGCTGCCTCGTCTTAATCCATTCTCCTGACATGTCCTAGCCACCGCAATCGCGTTATTTTGATCCGCTTAACTATGTCAATGTAGGGATATAACTCTTACAGTTCATGGTTGCCTCGCCGTTGTCTTCTATAGTACCATAAATTTTTACGAGTATTTTTCTCTCACACTTGCGATAAGACCCTTAATTCTGCGTCATAAAGCAAGACAGGTTGAATGAGAGTCTGGTACAGGTGGACTTTTGTTACTCGAGACAGGACTTTATCTCTAAAGTGCTTGGTTGGCCTAAAATAACATCTATTCGCAAGCACAATTCTCCGCGTGATCTCAAGGCTGACGTTGTTGTTTTTTTTTACGGCAGATCCGAGGTATAGAAATTAGTCCACCACCTGGAAATTATAACGGTTATCAACGTTCACGCCTTTGTCTAATAGCGTGGAGGCCCTGCTCGTTGAAACCGTTAATTTCATCTAGTCCTCATTTACTGTCAGACCCAGTTTTGCTGACACCTTTTCAATTCTCGAAAAAACCGCAGTAACTTCTTTAACTGTGCGTCCAATGATATCTACATCATCAGCATAAGCAAGCAGGATGTGACTTTTGCTACTGATGGTTTTATTCATGTTGACTGCAGCTTTTCTCATAATGATATCCATTAAAATGTTACAGAGATCGCGTGATAGGGTGTCGCCTTGCCTGTGGCATCGCTTAGTAAAAGCGAAAAGTTCGGTAACATCCTTACCAATTTTCACTGCAGATTTGGTGTTCGTCAAGGTCCTCCTGCAGAGGCGTATGAGTTTTGCAGGAATACCAAACTCAGACATTGCTTCGTAAAGTTTCCCCCGTATCTGACTATCGAAGGCCGCCTTATAATCGACAAATTCACGATAGGTTACGATTTGTTTTTCTCTTCTCCAGGATTTATCATAGCATGAAAATCTGGTCAGTTGTTGATTTTCCAGGCCTAAAGTCACACTGGTATGGTCCAATCAGGTCAGCGATAATTGAATTTAGTTTTTCGCACATTGTGGATAAAAAACTAATTCCACTGTAGTTGGCACAGACACTCGGTTCACCTTTTTTAAATATGGGACATAGTGCACTGAGACTCCAATCGCCGGGGATGCATTCTTCTATCCAAATTTAGCTAATGAGCTGATGCATGCACCTTATCAGCTCATCGCCGCTGGCCTTAAACAGCTGCGCCGGTAATCCATCGGCTCCTGAGGTTTTGTTGTTCCTCAGCCGGGCAATTGCATTTCTGACCTCGTCTTGGTTAGGAGGGGGAAATCAACGTCGTCGTCCATATTGTGATCGATTGTCCCATCGTCATTGGGTGTCTCAAGTACCAGTAGTGCGAAGAAATTATATCTCTATATTCCCAACATGCTTTGCACATCAGTGATAAGATATACGTCCTTGTTTTTACGGAAGGGGGCCCTCAACCGTGCCCATTAGTTTCATTTTTGACTTTTTGGGAGATTTTTCGGCCTTTGTTCTTCTCTCTGTATGTCTCAATTTTCTCACTCTCGCGCTTTCTCCACTTCTGTTTCTTATACGTGCAGCGTTATTTTCATCATTTGCCATAAGACACTCTTCATCGTACCATGGTTTGTTGCGAAGCGATTTTTCAAACCCAAGTATGGTTGGTGCGCCAGTTTTATAGAGTCGGAAATAGGTTTCCACTGCGCTTCACGATGGTGGGTTCTGTGCCATAAGTTGCGAGAGCTTCCCTAACCTCTGGTAATTGCAGCTTTCTGATGTCTAGCTTTCTCTGCTTCTGGTTTCGTGCGATTTTCGCTCTATTATTTCTTGCTTACATTTCTGAAATTTTCCAATGATTTGCAATAGTGCGTATGATTGATAATTATTGTATAGCATCCCAAGACGTATGAGTTATATTTGTAATACTAAAAACCATAATTCTTGTCTGTTTTCATGTAGCATGGAAATGTCTGTATAATCTTATCTTTTGATATCTCCAAACCAATATGCAAAGATAAATTTCCGTACCATAAATCTTAATAAATTCCATGCATATTTCAAGTTATTTTATTTTTGTTTTATGGTTTCCATTGTCAATAAATGCGGGAATTCTAAACATCTTTTGCGTTTGAACTTCAAGGCATTTTATTTGATTCAATTCTAATGGCGTGGCATCTCGTCACACTTGATTTGATTTAGATTTGCTGTAAATTGCTTTTATTCAATTTGTGGTACTTTATGGTTTATTACCAGCAATTTAAATTTCTCTTGAAATTGTTGAGAGTGTATCTTGAAGTATTAGGGTGTTCTTTATAATAAACGTATTATACAAATCATACAAATTAATACAAAATAAATAAAATAAACTAAAATCACAAATTAATGCAGAGCTAAAATGCAGGAAAAATCTCGTCTTGGCCATGTTTATAATGTACTAATTTATTATAAAACGATATGTTGCAAATATTTCCCATTTCATCCCATGAAGTTACAGGGAAGAGCTTCTCACAACCAATGTACTATGGGTTTTCTAAAGGGTGTCCCAACAAGAGCGCTATTTTTAAATTTTAAATAAAACACAGATGTTTTAAAAAAAATCGTGAAACTTTATTATATCGTAAAGTAGACAGAATGAGGTCATGTATGGAAGAATATATCGTGCAGATGGCCGCCGCGGCTTTGCTGGCATACACGCGATTTTTTAATGAAATTTTCAATGACCGTTTTGCATAAATGCTGCGGTATTTCATTAATGCAGCGTCCAATTTCCTCTTTTAAGGCTTGAGTCGACGTCGGCTTATTCGCGTAAACCATCGACTTCAAAAAACCCCAAAAAAAATCTAATGGTGTTAAATCGCACGATCTAGGCGGCCAATTCTGATCTCCAAAACGCGAAATAACACGACCGGGAAATGACTGATGCAGCAATTGAATTGTTTCTCTGGCTGTATGATATGTGGCGCCTGTGGCCATGTGGTTCCTGAGTCAATTGAACTTTGTATGCATGAAGATGCAAATCTTTCGTCAAAATTCGCTGCATAGTGGATTTGGAGACACCAATTTGCTGAGCTCGGTGTCGAATTGAGGCGGATGGAGTTTGAGCGACATCATCACGTACAGCTGCGACATTTTCGGTCGATCGACCTGGTCGATGGCACGTTGTTGTCTTTACATCACTAACAGACCCAGTTTCGGCAAATTTATCCATTAATCTCTTTACAGTTGACTCTTTTGGAGCATTATTGTGACCCCAAATTGATCGCAATTTGCGAACTGTAGCGAACTGTAAACTTTCACCATTTTGGTAAAACAATTTCACAATGAGAATGCATTGTTCATTCGTGTAGCGCTCCATTTTTACTAACCTCGTACCTTCTACTAGCAAACAATAACAATTGTTCAAATGTCAAACAATGACACTTCGAATGTTGCCAAATTTAAAAATTGCGTTCTTGTTGGGACACCCTCTGCTCACTGATTGGGACCTACAGTTTTACAACGGTTGCGAATATGTTGTTGAGATACGTTTGTATCGGTAATTTCACGATAGCATGCCGTCACTCGGCGGCGTTACCATATTCGCAATAAATGTTAGGTTGTTAAAGCAGGGATCGAACATACGTCTTCATGTAATAGAGTCTAATGCTCCACCGACTCTGAAGCAATTACTTAGCCTGACATAACACCCACAAGAAAAACACAGTTCTTTGCTTGAACTCAATGCTGACATTACTGCCTTTTAATACAACAGATTCGAGGTAAATAAATTCGTCTACTACCTCGAAGTCATAATGGTTATCAAAGCTCACGCTCTCCTGTAAACAAGTGGAGGTTTTGTTCATTGAAATCATTTGCTGTCTGCATTTAATCCCTATTTTGTTTATTGTTTTGTTTTAAATATCGCAGTAAGTTCTCGCACAGTTCAGTTCATCAGCATACGTGAGCAACATGTGGCGTTTGCTGCTGATGATTTTCATTATGTTCGTATTATGATTTCCATTAAAATGTAGCAGATATCGTGACGCACGATAGGCTGCGACTGGAGTGTCCGAAACCGAAACCCGGTTTTTTTGATATTAACCGTTAGCCGGTTTATTTAAAAACGAAATTTTGAATAAACCGGAAACCCTTTATTTATCGTCAATTAACCGGTTTTTACTCAATTTGTGTGAACACCCTTAAAAGAATTAATAATAATTAAAATGTTTTCCGAATTTTTATGAAACATGATTTCTATTTTCAAATATGATTTTATACTTCAAAGGATATAAATGATAAATGAAATCGTGCACTTAAGAAACATGATTTCAATTTTCAATTATGATTTTATACTTCAAAGGATATAAATGACATTTGCAAAGAAATTTTGTTTTCAAATTACAAAATAATTTTATGATTTGAATGATTTTATCTCTGAATGAAATGAAAACTAATTGAGAAATGTTGGTCTGAAATTTCAAAATCAAAATATGCGTTTCAATAAATGAATGATTATATTTAAATAGAGTTGTGAAATTTTGAGTTTGAAACACGAATAAGTATATGAAATGTACGCTAAGCAAATGCTACAAGTGTAATTTAATGTAATGAAAACAACCGGTTGCACCGATTTTTACCAAAATTAAAAACCGAAAACAAGTTTCATGAAAAATTGATTTTTCGAAAAAACCGAAACCCGGTTTCATGGAAAATTGATTTTTTTTTTAACAAAAATTCCGATTTTTTTTACACTCTAGCTGGGACCTCGTCTAGTATCAAATAGTTTGCTAAGATCTTTACCAACCTGAAAATTTGGTGTTCGTCATCATTAATCTAGAGAGAAGTGTGATCTTAGCAGAGATACCAAGCTTCTTAAAGCTTTGTCCGTATCGGGATATCGGAGGCAGCTTTATGATCAACAAGGTGGGCCTTTTCCCGGATTTGGTGTAGCGTGAATATTTGGTCAGTCGTGGACTTGCCTGGTCTAAAACCACACTGATAAGGTCCAATCAACAATTGGCTTCAGTCTTTCACATAATACGCTGGACAAGATCGTATACGTGATGGACACTGATGAAAACACTGATACCACGATAATTGGAACATACACACGGATCACCCCTTTCGAATACAAGAGATAATACACTGAAACTGCAATCGTCAGGCATAGATTCCCCCAACCATATACTGCATATAAATTGATGTATGTGGGCTAGCAGTCCTTCGCCACCGGCCTTCAAAATCTCGACGGGTAGCCCATTCACACTAGCGGCTTTATTATTCTAAAGCCGGGAGATTGCTGTTGCCACCGAATTGCCGTTGCCACAACCGAATTGAGGCTAACACGGTCGAATTTAGTCGCCACAACTGAAATGCGATTAAAGCAACGTCTATTAGGTTGTCCCAACCACTTTATATGTAGTGACAACCTCAATAGTGGTTGTGACAATTTCTAAATTCGGGTGCTTTTCTGTGAGTGTGTGCATCGGTGGTAAGGGAAGGTTATTATTCAGAAGATTGTTTCTGTGGTTGTAAATGTTGTTGAGAATGAGACAACTAATTTAATAGAACTGATAACCGTCGTAAAAAAATATTTGCTCTGCGTCACATTTTTTTGACTCACTGGTAAGGATATTTAGTTTTAACCTGCATCCCAAGGGTTATGCAGTGTGGATCTTTTTGTATTGTTGTAAGAAGGAATAAGTAAAAGTTTGTCCTTTTCCCCACAAAAAATTCGTAGTTAAAAATGGATCTGAACTAAGAAGCAGCAGAACAAAAGAATTTAAGATTCCAAGTTCCTTAGCGCACTTAATTTTTATTCGTATATCGTTACCATCGACCTCATCTAGTTGTAATTAAATCTTAGTTCCTCCTTTTTCAAGCAGAAAAAAGTATGGCCAATGAAGGAGCTAAACCAACGGATAGCAGCACATAATGTTTGAAGAAGGTACGCAGGTTTTCTTTTTGTTCGTCCTCAAACTCACCTCGGACTATTTGATTATAATGATCATAGTTTTCGTAAAAACAAACAACATAATTAGTGAAAAGAACCAAAAGTTTATTCCCGACTTATTTATAACAAATTACAGGCTTAAATTGTAATCCTCCACAAATGTATTATAACAAATTTAAACAGACATCATCAGGATACAAAGAACAGGACCGCATTAAGCAGTTCAAAATACAAACACCAACAATGACGACCATAAACCCAACTGGAATCAGGTGTATGACTGAGGAAACCCATTCAAACACAATGGAGTTTATTATAAAATAATAATTAAAAAGCCATAACGCCACACTGGAAAATAATTTGCTTGAAAAAAATCTGGTTGATAATTTACAAAACACAATAACTAACAGTAACATAAAGATAAAAATGTCTCATCAAGTAACACATTTTGTATGGTAAAACAAATGGGTGGAAATAAAACAGGCGCTGTCCAAATCCAACAAAATACAAAATATTGAAACATAAAATATGATGATGCTATCCAATGGTGCAACAATATATCAAAAATAAAAAGCAAAACTGAGCTCAAACGAATAATGATAAAAGAATATATAAATTGTAAGTATGAATATATAAAGTAACCCAAACAAAAAACTGAAAACATTTTGACTCTTACTTTGAAATGGAATTGAACTTTATTTTTCATTAAATTGTTACGATATCTGAATATAAAAAAAAACAAAAGCGGCAACCCCAGAAAATTTTATATTACAAATTTTTATAATAGTCACTTTGTGTCGTAGAATATACAAATATTGACATTTTTTATCCCAAAATTACACTAAAAAAAAAGTCCCCAATAAATTGACAACCACTGTACCTCAAGTACTGCAAATATAAAAATATCTTTACTTTAACATCTCCATCCATATTTCTCTGTTAGCTTAATAGTTATGCAAATGTATAAATGAGTGGCTTGGCTGAATATCCCCGGTGTTATGGTCTACTTAAGCACCAAGGCTTTAGCATGGGTAAACACAATGACAGCGTCACCGACTACTACTACACTGGTGTTGATAGTGATGATTGTGATGGCAACAAAGACGACGGCTCTCATTCTTAATTAAAGTAACAGCATGCAGTTAACAAAAAAGGGGCATTTTCGAAGCACAACAAAAACGTGTTCTCCATAGTAAATTTTGTTTAAAACAAAGTTTCAGTTTTTTTCATTGTTCTTTCTCTCATCCGTCAGGACATTTGCCACTGTCACGTTTAGCAGCATCACATGTTGGCATACGCTCTGTTTTATTTATGCATTCGTACGTTAACTAAGTTTGAAGTTAATTAAATATTTAAGATATTAAGGACCCTAGAAAGGAACATTCAACTCTTTATCCTTGTGAGGATGCTTATTGTACATATTATGGTGAACTTTTTAACGAATATAAATGACAAAAAAAAATAGAGTTTAAATTTACAGAGAATTTAAAACGGACTACAGTGGAGGGAGTTTTATGTGTTGGAATGATTAAATAAATTCATAGCAGATGTGAAAAGTTAACTTTTAGTTGATGTAATTCTGTATTTGAACTTGACATTTCTGCTTAACTGAGTTGTCTTTGATGTCAGAAATTGACTAACACCCAATTTAACTATGGAAGAATTGAAAATTATCTCAAATTGCCGTGTTGGGAAAACGAGTTCAATGATTAACATCTAGAAAAAGAAATTTTAAGTATGGAAAAAATCTTTAAAAATGAAAAATTTAAAAATATCACCTGACCATCACATCGTCGCCTGAAGCTTGATTTGCGGCGTACGTCAAATTGCTGTGTTGAGAAAAACGAGTTCAAAGTTTAAAATCTGATAAACATCGGGCTTGTACGGCAAACGCAATACTCTATATCACTGAAACCAATTAAGATAGAAGAGTGAGGATCAGCGTGCCGTAAACTTTTAGTGTTACTCGTTCCAAATCCGTTTCTAACTCAAAAACTTCAAATTGGCGTATACAGCAAATCAAGATTCAGACGACGATATATTATACTAGGTATTCTTGGCGATCTGTCCAAAATCAAAATAGAGTTAAATTCGTGAAAATCGAACTATCACAAAGTCATTGGTATTCTGAGGAACCATGTATATGTTTGGAACACACTTCAAACATTTATATATTTGGAATCACTCACTGAGAGAATAATACACACTTACAAGATATACACACTCGTTGCCCCTCTTTTATTCTCTTGTTTCGAGAGAGCATAAACAGTGCAACAAACACGGGTGTATTTGTATCACAAACAACGATATATTTGGGGCGCAAACACATATGTTATAACATATTAATCATTGTTTGAGACACGTGTAATATTCAATAGCAAACACAATGCGTTTGGGCACAAGTGTATTATATTTGGGACTAGCTCCAAACACATATTATATTTGCATCCAAACAACAAAAAATTACAGATTTTCTAGCGTGTACATGAAAACGAGAGTTCTATTGTCTACCTTACATTTTTTCGACGACACCCACATACTAACTTAGTAATTAGGCATAAAAAAGCTTATCAAAAAACCATTCGGCATCGATAAAGAACATTATGAAATGCTCCCCCGAGTCAATTCAAGGGTTGTAATTGGAAACTATTAATATAAAGGACGCCTCAGTAAGAATGCACTTTTTAATTTTGAAATAAAAACACGTCCTTTTTGAGATAGTTGCGATTTTTCTATTGAATTGTAAAGAAGACATGTTCCGATTACGTATGGAATAAAATATTCGTCAAATGGCTATCAGGGCTTTGATGACAGGCTATTACAATTTTCACGAAATTTTCTTGAGCTCAGGAATTGTTTCTGATTTATTCGCATAAACCCGCGGTTAAACAAAACTCCAAAGAAAGAATCAGAATTTCTTGAGATAGTTGAGATAGAGATAGAGATAGAGATAGAGATAGAGATAGAGATAGAGATAGAGATAGAGATAGAGATAGAGATAGAGATAGAGATAGAGATAGAGATAGAGATAGAGATAGAGATAGAGATAGAGATAGAGATAGAGATAGAGATAGAGATAGAGATAGAGATAGAGATAGAGATAGAGATAGAGATAGAGATAGAGATAGAGATAGAGATAGAGATAGAGATAGAGATAGAGATAGAGATAGAGATAGAGATAGAGATAGAGATAGAGATAGAGATAGAGATAGAGATAGAGATAGAGATAGAGATAGAGATAGAGATAGAGATAGAGATAGAGATAGAGATAGAGATAGAGATAGAGATAGAGATAGAGATAGAGATAGAGATAGAGATAGAGATAGAGATAGAGATAGAGATAGAGATAGAGATAGAGATAGAGATAGAGATAGAGATAGAGATAGAGATAGAGATAGAGATAGAGATAGAGATAGAGATAGAGATAGAGATAGAGATAGAGATAGAGATAGAGATAGAGATAGAGATAGAGATAGAGATAGAGATAGAGATAGAGATAGAGATAGAGATAGAGATAGAGATAGAGATAGAGATAGAGATAGAGATAGAGATAGAGATAGAGATAGAGATAGAGATAGAGATAGAGATAGAGATAGAGATAGAGATAGAGATAGAGATAGAGATAGAGATAGAGATAGAGATAGAGATAGAGATAGAGATAGAGATAGAGATAGAGATAGAGATAGAGATAGAGATAGAGATAGAGATAGAGATAGAGATAGAGATAGAGATAGAGATAGAGATAGAGATAGAGATAGAGATAGAGATAGAGATAGAGATAGAGATAGAGATAGAGATAGAGATAGAGATAGAGATAGAGATAGAGATAGAGATAGAGATAGAGATAGAGATAGAGATAGAGATAGAGATAGAGATAGAGATAGAGATAGAGATAGAGATAGAGATAGAGATAGAGATAGAGATAGAGATAGAGATAGAGATAGAGATAGAGATAGAGATAGAGATAGAGATAGAGATAGAGATAGAGATAGAGATAGAGATAGAGATAGAGATAGAGATAGAGATAGAGATAGAGATAGAGATAGAGATAGAGATAGAGATAGAGATAGAGATAGAGATAGAGATAGAGATAGAGATAGAGATAGAGATAGAGATAGAGATAGAGATAGAGATAGAGATAGAGATAGAGATAGAGATAGAGATAGAGATGGGGTACGTGGTGCCGTCTTGCTGAAATCACATGTCGTCCAGATCCATCCCGTCCAGTTGAGGCCACAAGAACTCCTGTGCCTGCAACGAATAGCGTTCACAGTCACTATAATTTCGGGCTCATCTTCAAAAACGCCTGACCAAAATCCGCGCCAGACAATTGCCCGTTGTGGGTGCATTTGTTTTACATGAATTTCATGAGGCTTTTCTAAGTCCCAAATTCCACAATTTTGTGAATTCACGAACCCATTCAGACGGAAACGCGCTTCATCGGCGAAGATAACTTTTTTTCAATTATCAACATTGACTTCACTTAACTCCATTACACATTAAAGGAGCTCCCTGGTCTGCTGGTTTGAGCTCCTGAGTAAGCTGAACTTTGTACGCACGAAGTTTGAGGTCTCTTGTCAAAATTCGCTGTGTTTCGTAAAATTAGAAGTTGTTGACAACGATGCCGAATTGATGTTTCCCGGATTTTGACGACACTGTCGTTTACAGCTGCTATGTCTTCAAGAGACTGACCAGTACGTTGACACACAGGAGCCTTACTGTCTATAACCGACCCAGTTTCTTCAAATTTGTTGACCACTCTTCGATAATGGTTGTCACATTAGATGCATTTTCTCCACTGAAACTTCTTTGAAGCTTGCGAGCAGTCTCAAGATAACTTTCCAAATTTTTGTAATTAGTTTTCACAATTATAACGCGTTGTTCTTTTGAGAAGAGCTCCGGTTTTATTAATCGGAATAAACATATGCTACAGCTGCCAAATTTCGGAGTAGCCACTTGCAAAAAAAATATGATACTAAATTTAAATAGTGCAATCTTACTGAGACACCCTTTACTTTATTTAATCACTACTGAAACCCAATCAAATGTGAAATGAGATTGTCCCCACCGAAAAATTTGGTTGTTACAAGTGAACGCTTCTATATTGGCAACCATCAAAGATAGTTGGCACAACCCCCAAATGTATTAAATATGGTTGTATCAAATGGATTTTTCTGTCTTCACAAAGCGTAATGCAAATGGAAAAAAAATATGACTTATTGATTAATTTTTATGTAACAAATGTATAAAAAGATTCAGAAATACAAAATTCGTAAAACTGAAAATTATTCTTAATTTATTCGTAGTTGTAAATTACGATCGTCATTGTCTGCAAAAGAAACAACTTTGAATGCTTCCCGAAGCCCTGCACAAATTTGTATTAGTGTATGTCTACTCCAGATGATACCTAATTCCAAAACCGCAAATTGGCTCGAACTCGCATCACCAGCATCGTACTAAAATATACAAAAAAAATCACTAGCAAACCATTAGAGTCATGCAAAAATTTTCAGTAATTTAAGTACCCACACTTGCATATTTTAGGGAGCTAAATTTTTCCACTATTTTCTAGGATCTTTATTGCCGCAAACAGCACCTAGCTAAGGTCGTAAGTGTGGCATAGAAAATCACCCTTGAAATAGTTTAAACAAGTGTTTTTTTTTTATTTGTACGCCTTAAGTAGCAGTTTCCCCTACCCAGATAACGGGTTTTTCAACAGAGACGCTACAAAAGTAAATCGATAGGGACAGCAAACGGCGGCATATTTTTCCCCGCACATTTAAAATTTCTCTTCAGTGAGGTTTGCCATTTCATCATGGAAAGATATACGAGCCAACAACGAGTCGAAATTATTAAAATTTACTACCAAAATTTGGAGTCAGTGGCCTCAACTTTAACAGTGCTACGTCCAATTTATGGTCGTCATAATCGTCCTACCAGATCAACAATTGAGCATCTAGTGGAAAAATTTGAATCCACAGGCACAGTACAAAATGTTCTCGTGCCAGTGAGACAAAGAAGTGCCCGTAGTGTCGAGAATATTGCTGCCGCTGAGGCTTCAGTTCAAGAAACCCCAAATGTGTCTCTCACACGTCGTTCTCAAGCGTTGGGCATCTCTGTGACGTTGTTGTGGCGAATTTTGCGAAAAGATCTTGGCCTACATCCTTACAAGATCAAATTGACGCAAGAACTGAAGCCGCTTGACCACCATAAGCGTCGTATGTTCGTGAATTGGGCTGAGAAACAACTTGAAAATGATTCGGATTTTCATCGGAAAATCATCTTCAGCGATTAGGCTCATTTCTGGCTGACTGGCTTCGTCAATAAGCAAAATATGCGTTATTGGTCAGACAGCAATCCACACGTAATCCATGAGTCATCATTGCATCCCGAAAAAATTACGGGTTGGTGCGCTTTATGGGCCGGCGGCGTCATTGGGCCATACTTACTGTGAATGCGAATCGTTACCGTTCTATGATAACCGAATATTTTTGGCCACAATTGGATAATATGGTCTTGGAGGACATGTGGTTCCAACAGGACGGCGCCACAAGCCACACAGCGAATGCCACAATCAATTTATTGGAAACCAAGTTTGGTGAACGTGTTATCTCACGTAATGGCCCAGTCGATTGGCCGCCTCGGTCGTGCGATTTGACGCCGTTAGATTATTTCCTGTGGGGCTACGTCCAGTCTATGGTCTATGCCAACAAACCAGCGACGATTGATGGACTTCGTACGAATATCGAACCTGAAATTGCAGCAGTATCGGCCGATTTATGCTTGAAAACCGTCGAAAATAGGGTTCAGCGTCTGGACTTCTGCAAGCGTGCCCGTGACGGCCATGCAAAAGACATCGAGTTCTATACATAATGGCATCGAACGTACTTTCGCAGGAATATCTGGTATCTAAAACCGGTGTTGTTTTATTTAAAAAAACTTTTGTAGCGCTCTTATTGAAATTATGTGGCTTTTTCTGAACAAAACGTGATTTGTTGCGTTTTCCAGCGTATTGGCTCAAGGTCGTAACACTTTTCCAAAGTATATTTTTATTTACACCGCTATATTAATCAGATGGTCTCCTCAGACCCACGAAAAGTTCAAAATCTTTTAGACTTTGCTGTTTATCGTGGTACATCACCTGAACCCCTCGACAAAAAAAATATTGCCATGACTTGAGCTCAGACCACCACCTGCTTCTAATAAATTATACAACTTCGGTTGAAATTAAAACTTCTCACCGCATTCTGACGCCTTCCTCAAATATTGAATTATTTCAATCTTGGATCAATCAACATTTAAACTTAAAAGTCAGCTTAAAGTGTTGAGCAGAGATTGAAAAAGCGCATGAACACTTGACTCAACTTATACGCGAAGCAGCGTCATTAGCAACTCCAATTGGAATTAAGGACAAAGAGAGTCATTTAAAAGAATCTGCTGAAATCAGGGAGGCTGTTCGCAATAAGAGAAGATTAAGAAGTGAATGACAGAGAAAGAGATATCTGGCCGAAAAGCTTGGCAAGTTTTTTGATAAAATAAACAACTCTAAGGACAACGAACACCTCGTATGGAAATGCACAAAATACTTAAAGCGACCAGTAAAACGAAAAATCCCAACTAAAAACACAGATGGATCCTGGTGTCAATCAGATAAAGATATATCAGAAGCATTTGCGAAACATTTGGAAACCATTTTTATGTCTTTTGATTTCAACAGCGTCATTGACAAAGAAGAAATCACACAGTTTTTGGACTCCCTCTGCCAAATGGATCTTCCCAATAAGAAAATATCACCAAGTAAAGATAGAAGATAGAATTGATCAAAATTGAGCAAAAAGAAATCTCCAGGATATGACCTAATAGATGGATTTGTTGGAAAAAGCTTGACAAAGAAAAGCATTGTATTCCTGACTTCTATATATATATCAATACTTAACCACCACTACTTTCCGCTACAATTGAAATGTGCACAAATAATAATGATTCAAAAACCAACTAAACCTGAAAATCTATTAACGTCTTACCGACCAATCAGTTTGCTGGCGACATTTTCAAATATTTTCGAGAAACTGTTTGGTAATCGACTTGTACCTATATTGGCAAAACGAAACATTATACCCCAACACCAGTTTGACTTTAAGCACAAACAAGGAACGCCGGAGCAGTGTCATCGCCTGGTAAATGTCACATCTGAAACTTTTGAGAAAAAGCAATATTGTTCTACAACGTTCCTGCAACAAGCCTTCGATAGAGTTTGGCATAAACGATTGCTATACAAAATAAGGAACGTTTTGCCTGCTCCATACTTCCTGTTTTTTTTTCAAAATTACCTTTGCGACAGATTATTTTATGTAAATACCAAAGATACCATATCTGATATACCTCTATGAAATAAAAGCAGGGATTCCACAGGGTAGTGTGCTTGGCCCAATCTTATATTCCATTTACATGCATGACATGCCAACCACATCAGATATAACAATTGCTACTTATGCGGATGATACGGCAATTCTTGCAACTAGCACTTGCCCAACGGAAGCATTAACACTAATTCAAAGTGAGTTAAATTTACTTCAAAAGTGGCTATTAAAATGGAATATAAAGGTTAACTCTGAAAAATCTCAGCTTATGACCTTTACTCTTCGGCGAGGAGATTGTCCACCAGTTAACATCAACAACGAACCAATCCCAAAAGTAGAAAATGTCAAATATCTTGGATTGACATTGGATAGATGCCTCAATTTGAAACCGCATATTAAATCAAATATTCAACAACTCAAAGAGTGTGTTGGCTCCTAGGACCTAGATCTCAACTCAATCTCAACAATAAAATGCGTCTATATAAAGCAGTATTAAAACCTGTATGGACATATGGGATCCAAATTTGGGGTACAACAAGTTATTCCAATATCGACATAATCGAGCGATACCAATCAAAAACCCTTAGACAAATCACCAACGCTCCGTGGTTTGTAAGAAACAAACACATAAGGCAGGATCTTGAAATATCATCTGTTAGAGCAGAAATTAGTAAAATTAGTTAAAACTATCTACAAAGACTTAGCGGCCATGTAAATCCGTTAGCAATAGAACTCCTTGATGACAGTACCGAGACAAGAAGATTAAAATGCGTGCATGTGTTAGACTTGCCATTTAGAAACTAGTAATAAGATAAGATAATTAACTTGTAAATTTTGCCATGCAAATATGTAATTTTAGTGATATATTACTTCATATTTCTTATAAACACACTTGTGGACCTAAATGTATCGTAGTTCATTGGATCTACAATACTTCTGTTATTTAGTATTAAATTATTAAATTTGCTTATTGTCTCAGGATAGATCGCAAATAGAGAATATCACTAAGAAAAAAAAATTGTTATGCTAATTAAATTATCCCATGTATGCCCCGAATAAATGAAAACTAAATCAATAATATTTTTGTATCCTCTATTTCCTTCCAACCTCTTAAGCTTCCAACCTCTTAAGCGAACCACAGACTTGTCATTCATGAGCATGAGTTTGGTCGATACATTTTTATCTGGCTGATGAATTTGAAAAAATGTTAACAAAAAATTGTGTGAACATGATACTGATGCGAGCAACTTCAATTACATTCTTAGTTGATATCAAGAAGGGCGGTAAACCGACAATAAACATCGACGACATCTGATAGCTCATGAATGGCAAGACTGTGGTTCGGTTTAGTACATCTTCCATCTTTCAGTTTTATGTCCTAGAACCACTTGACTTAGAACGATTTTTATGCAACGGAGTAATGAAGCTTTGCTTCCAAACAGAAGGAAACACTCCAGAGGAAAGTGAGCAATTAAGCATTCTCGTCAAGGGAATATACAATGCCTCAACACAATGCTTAAGTACAAGGAAAGGTACTCCAAAAATAACAATTAAAGATTTGTAAAAAACACAATAATGCTAAATTTATTATCAGTTATGGCCACAGAGATCAACAAAATTCTAAATGGCTTTCGGCAAACATATACTTTTATTGGATTTTGTAATTATTAATTTGTTTTCTTACTCTTCCCTACATCTATACACTCAAGTGTATACCAACAATACAATTTTTCTAGCGATGGACTTCAAATTCCTGATCAGCAGACGGAGAACCAGATTGATCACTTGGTAATAGATGGCGGCACTCTTCTAGTGTGATGGATGTACGTGTGATTCGAGGTGCCAATATCGACTCGAATCATTATCTGGTGGCTGCGAAACAAGAATGAGCAGTGCGAAAACGTTCGATGGCGAACACAGGAAATGCTGGATATTGACAAGCTACAAATACCGGTGATATCAATGTCCTATCGACAGAAGTCCTTTCTCCTGCTGGCGCAGAATACCCCCCGTCTCATGTTTCTGAAGCGCAGTAGAAATACATTTCCCACTCAATGGAAACTGCTGCAGACACCGTACTGGGGTATGAAAAACTGTTTAAACATAAATCAGGGCACGATGAAGAGTGTCGCACGTGCAACTGATGAAAAAGACGCTGCACGTAATGCAACGAGGGAGTCAGTTACAACGCGTGCTGCGAGTGACCGGTACAAGAGGCTCAGAAGGGAGGAAGACCGACAATTTAGGGGTGGAAATGACAGTCGATTCATCCGAAATGTTCAGGATGAAAAATGAATCCCGAAAAATTTTCCAGAGGGTAAAAAAGCTCGGATAACGGGCCTAATAATGGGCGGCCCCCCTGCAAGGACGGGAATGGGAATCTGATGACTGGTACGCAGTGTGTGCTCAGAATGTAGAGAGACCACTTTTTAACCCTACTCCACACAAATTCTTCCACTGAAGATCAGGAGGTAATAATAATGGAGAATAGTGTAGACTGCAAGACTGTAGAAAACAACCAAGGCGGGATTAGAACGGCGATCTACCGTTTTGGGAATGGTAAAGCCGCTGGTGCGGATGACCTACCCGCTGAACTTATTGTTGGGGCAGGTGGCGAGGGACTGCTAGCCCACATGCATTGACTAATATGCGGTATATGGCTCGGGGAATCTCCGGCGATCTCCGTCATTTCTTTTGACGATTGGAGTCTCAGTGTATTATGACCTGTATTCAAAAAGGGTGATCCGTATGTCTGGTGTAACTATCGCGGTATCAGTCTTTTATCCATCGCGAATAAGGTCTTGTCGAGCGTATTATGTGAAAGACTAAAGCCAATTATTCAAAGCCTAATTGGACCTCATCAGTGTGGTCTTAGACCGGGCAAGTCCACGACTGACCAAATATTCACGCTACGCCAAATCCTGAGAAAAACCCATGAAAAGCAAATCGATACATGCCATCTTTTCGTCGATTACAAAGTTGCTTGCGATAGTCCCATACGGGGAAAATTTTACGAAGCTATATCTGAACTTGGGATTCCGGCAAAACTGATCCGCCTCTGTAGAGTGACGCTGATCAACACCAAATCAGCAGTGAAAACCTCACTGAAAGACCTCACAAGGAATCAGCGAAAATGGGTCTTGCTGTTAATGAGGGCAAGACAAAATTGATGGTGTCAACGACTAGAGAAACCTCTCGACTTGGTCCGCACTTGTACAAGGACAACAACGTAACAACGTCAGCCTAGAGATAGGAGAATTGTGCTTGCTAGATGCTATTTTGGGCTCAGCAAGCAGTTTAGGAACAAAGCCCTCTCTTGACGGACAAAAGTCCAGCTATATCATACTCTCATTTTACCTGTCTTGACATATGGCTCCGAAACTTTGGTCATATCGCAAGCGGATGTAAAAACATCTGGGAGTATACGAGAGAAAAATTCTCCGTAAAATATATGGTCCTGGTAACGCAGAGCTATATAATCTCTACTCTGACGTGGACATAGCTAGGCGACTCAAAGTGGGTCAATTGCGTTGGCTAGGCCATGTTATCAGTATGGATGAAGATGAGCCAGCGCGAAAGGTTTTTGATAAGGTACCCGATGGAAGCAGGAAAAGAGAAACAACCAAGACTCCGCTGGAAAGACCAGGCTGAAGAATCCCTCTGTATCTTTGGTGTTACCAACTGGCGAGAAAAGGCGAAGGATAGAGCCAGTGGGAAGAATATGTTGAAATTTGTTTGTTTAATTAATATGTGTAAGACGTCTGACCTCATAAGGTTGTAAAATAGTCAATAAAAGTAAAGACTTAAAATTATCGAATAATGTAAAATTGCCGAAGGTGTTAGATGTGGCCAAGTGTGAAAAAGGAAGAATTACGAGGTTGATATTTATATTTCGGGTCCAACAAACAAAACACGGGCGATGTGTTAACACCTTTTTGTTACACGGTACCTGTTCGATTTCTATGAACACATTAATAAATGTTACATTGGAACATAAAAAAAGAATAGTTTTTGCGCTGAAGGCTCGTTTGCTATTGCACTTTATTTTTTCTTACATCTGCTTTAAAATTAGATGTAATATTGTAATTGCCTTTAAGGCTGTAAGAGATCATGTCTTCTCCGGTTAGTGACAAAAAATGTAAATGCCGCGGGTGGGATTCGAACTCACATTCGCTGGACGATCGTTTCGATGTTTGTCAAGCATCGTCTTCAGCAGCGTCTAGCCCGTTAAGCCACTGCGGTGTGTATTTACACAAGTAATATTGTTAAAATAAATAAAACAATATTCAGCTCACTGAAATAATTGCTTTTGTTTTGTCATAAACAGAGCACCGACAAAAAGTATTGAATAGTATAGAGAACTTATTGCACTCTTTTACCGCTCTCATGTACAGAGTCTCAGTAAAAGAACATAAACGAGTCTCATCCTCTTTATTCAATATTTCAACATAAATGCACCATTTCGATAATGATATTACATAAAACAATACAAAAACCAAAAATGTTTCAAAAGGCATCAATGTTTCACATCAAAATTATGAATGGACCAAGTTATGACAAAAAGAGAGTAATACGTTTTGAATCATTCGTCACCTGACGCCAGTGCTTTTAAGACATACAATTCGTTCCATGAGTTCTCTATACTATTCAATACTCTATGGCGACGACGACCTGCTTGTTTGTTCACTGCCGCTACATCAATACCATCATACTTATTTTCAGACAGAGACTATTGTTGTACATCAACCACGTATGTGATGCTAACGCTGTGTCTTGTGTGCATGTGTTCACTTTGATAGATTGCCCTATCTACCTGTTCCTCCTGTTAACACATCAAAAAACATTCATCTATCATTGGAAATGGTTTTATTGTTTTTCACAATATTGTCCGTGAAGATCAACACACTTTTGCATGCTCTCAAACCAATTTTCGAAGATTTAAACAACTCCAAACCATGGATTTGAACGCTTCAACAGCTGCTTAGGGCGTCGAAAAACGTTGACGAACCACTAAAAAGAAGCCAATGGGTGCAAAATCAGGGCTGTACGGCGGATAACCCATCAATTCGACAAGTTGAGTGCTCAAATAGTATATTGTTTCAGCGGATGTGTGAGAGCTCGCATTGTCCTGATGCAAAATTATCCTTCTTCTCTAGTTGGTTTTCCTTATTTTTTCGAACACTGTTGGCGAACAGATGGTGCTATTACACTCAGAATTGAACATCTTACGTTTCACTGAAGGCACGGTGGCCATATGACGGGCTATACCGAAAAAACGCGATGATTCTTCCATGAAAAACTTTTGTTGGATTTAGCTCGTCTTGAAAGACCCATATGATCGATTGTTTGTTTGTTTTGGGCTCATATGTAGAGAGTCATGATTCGTCACCTGTGACGATGTTATACACTGCATTTGAGTTACCGTGGTTGTATTTTTTCAACATTTCTTTGCTCCAATCGACACGAGCCTTTTTTGAGCTCAAATTAAATCTTTTTCACGACCAAATGAATATGCAATATCTTATTGATGCTTGTCATACTAGTGCTCAAGGATGCCACAATCTGACGGTATGTTACTTGTCGTTCTTGCATTATCAGTTCACGCAGAGCATCGATGGTTTCCGGCTAAAGGACAGAAGTTGCACGACCATCACGAAATTCATCCTGAAGCGAACGGCGTCCGAGACTGAACTCTTGGTACCAGCGATTTACAGTGGTTCTTGATGATGCTGAATCACCAAAGGTCGCAACAAGTTGGTTGAGACACTCTTGTCTCGATAATCCACGCCGAAAATCGTGAAAAATCATCGCACGACAATTTCCACGGGTTAATGCCATTTTCTGACTGAGATACATTTTTCAATACACTGCAAATACAATAAATATTGCTCGTAAGTGAAAACGTTCAATATTTGTTGAAGCTAAAAAAAATTTTAAACTTTCCAATGGAAGTTCCAGTTTGAATCTGGCAACACCAGTATTCCCAGCACCCAAAATATAAATTGCAACTCTCGTATTACGTAATTACTAGAGTGTAAAAACCCGAAACCGGTTTTCTTGCAATTAACCGTGTGTGTGTTTCAAATAAACCGATAACCGGTTAAATGACTTCCGTTATCCGGTTAAACGGGTTTTACTCAATTTACAAAAATTTAATAATTAAACAACAGAAGATACAATTTGCAAATATTAATGAATGTTTTGAAATAAGTAACACAATATTAATTTGAAAATATAATTTTCTAGCATTAAAAATAATTTCTCAATTTCAAAATGAGTTTATAATTTGAATAACAATTAAATAATGAAAATTGGTATAAAAACATTTTTTTCACTTTACAATATTTTCATACATGAAAATTTCTTTGAACTTCGAACATGACTTTCAAATTTAAATAAGTTACCGTGAATATGAATTAAACTTGTCAATTTGCAAATTGAAGTCTGAACTACATTTTAATTTAAAAGTTCAACGTTATTGGCAAATTTAAATAAATCTGTGAAATTTGAAGATTGTGACACCAATAAGAATATTCAATTTAATCCAATCCAATCCATTCCAATTTAATTCAATTCTATTCTATTCATCTCGTTTCAGCTCCATTCACTTCCAGTCAATTCAATTTAATTTAATTTAATTTAATTTAATTCAATTCAATTCAATTCAATTCAATTCAATTCAATTCAATTCAATTCAATTCAATTCAATTCAATTCAATTCAATTCAATTCAATTCAATTCAATTCAATTCAATTTAATTTAATTCAATTCAATTCAATTCAATTCAATTTAATTCAATTCAATTCAATTCAATTCAATTCAATTCGATTCGATTCAATTCAATTCAATTCAATTCAATTCAATTCAATTCAATTCAATTCAATTCAATTCAATTCAATTCAATACAATTCAATTCAATTCAGTTCAATTCAATTCAATTCCATTCAATTCAATTCAATTGAATTCAATTCAATTCATTGAATTAAATTCAATTCAATTCACTGCATTCAATTAAATTCAATTTAATTCAATTCAATTCAATTCAATTCAATTCAGTTCAATTCAATTCAATTCAATTCAAATCAATAAAATTCAATTCAATTCAATTCAGTTCAATTCAATTCAATTCAATTCAATTCATTGAATTAAATTAAATTCAATTCAATTCAATTCAATTCACTGCATTCAATTAAATTAAATTCAATTCAATTCAATTCAATTCAATTCAACTCAATTCAATTCAATTCAATTCAATTCAATTCAATTCAATTCAATTCAATTCAATTCAATTCAAATCAATTCAATTCAATTCAGTTTTATTCTATTCAATTCAATTAAATTCAATTCAATTCAATTCAATTCAATACAGTTCAAGTCAATTCAAATCTCAATTCGTAGATAATAACTAAAAAATCACATGAGGTGTCAGGGAATACCCGGTTGGAACGAAGTTGCTTTCACTATATATTATGTACTAGTTAGTTCGACCGTTAAAAAATACGATAATTTAAATGGATCTTTAAGAATAGATACTGTTTGTAAAATGAGAGACTTTTTTAAGGAAAAAAAAAACTTTTCTTTAATAGAATGTATTTTTTTTTAAGTATATTTTTAGGTCCTTTTTGTGAGAATATATAATATATTTTCCCGAAAAGGTAATTTTTTAAAGAGAGGTTCTTCTTTTATTAAAAGCTAATTTTTTTAAGAAAAGACACTCTTTCTAAGAAGAAGCAATTTCTGTAAGAAAAAGTCATAGGAGTATGAATTTTTTTTTACAAAGAAGTACTTTTTTTAAGAACATGTACTTTTTAGGAAAAACTTATTTTTTTAAGAAAATTTACTTATTTTTAGAAAGGCTACTTATCTCACGAAAAGAACAGAAAATGTATTATTTTATTTTTAAGAAAAGGTACTACTAAGATAAGGAAGTTTTGTAAGAAATCAATTTTTTTAAAGAGACTTTTTTTAAGAAATGGAATTTTTTTAGAATTGGTCCTTTTTCAAGAAGAGGTACATATTTAAGAGTAGGTACTGTGACGTGACGTCATGATCCGTCCGTACATAATACCAAACACTCACCGCCATTCCCACCCGCATACATCCCTGGTCTACCCGTCACCTAAGCATACACAACATCCATCAGTCGCACCAACCACCGCGAACAATCACACTCACTGACAACACACAAGCTCTGTCGAAGTTGTGTACATATTAGCAGCGAACTAGTTTTAATGGTCACACGGGAATGAGTGATTGGATGCAATTCTCATTTGCATCACTACAGCAATGCTACTTAATGTTAAGGTTGACTAGACTCAAGTCGTCGCCTCCGAGCGAACAACCAGACAAGATTATAGCATTTTGCCTGGGGCTCTAGTTCTGCAAAGGACAGGAGCACATTTTGGGATCCGTTCTTTAGTAAAGACGGTGAAAATACATTTGCTACACAGGAGTTTCGGCTCACTGTTCCTACACAGGAGTTTCGGCTCACTGTTCCTACACAGGAGTTTCGGCTCACTGTTCCGACACAGGGGCTTCGGCTCACTGGTCCTACACAGGAGTTTCGGCTCACTGTTCCTACACAGGAGCTTCGGCTCACTGTTCCTACACAGGAGCTTCGGCTCATTGTTCCTACACAGGAGCTTCGGCTCACTGTTCCTACACAGGGGCTTCGGCTCACTGTTCCTACACAGGGGCTTCGGCTCTCTGTTCCGGTGTAACTCACCCAACGATAACCGATACCGAACCGTTCTAACCGAAGATGTAAAGCATATACCGATCCAGCATATCCGATACCGATCACCTTAGAATCTACCAATCCGCAACCTGCCCCAGACGATTTCTCAAGCCAATGCTAGTATTCCCGGAAGAGTGTTGTCAAGCCGAGACAAGTGCCACCAGAAGATTGTTGTCAAGCCAAAACAAGTGCCCCCAGAAGAGTGTTGTCAACCAAGACTAGTGTTCTCAAGCTAAGAGGAGTGTTCTCACCGAGTGAAGCAGTTGATGTTATTCCTGTAAATCAAATTACTTTGTAAATTAAATATCAATAAAGAATCTGAATTCGAATCCCCCAGAAAGGGTAAACTATTCTGTTCTTATTTCGAAAGGTTTGGTGGATCCTAACGAAAGACTCTGGACATGGCTGAGCTTACCTCAGCCCTAGACAAACCCACGTTACAGTACTTATCTCAATAAAAGCTATTTTGATTCACAAAGAAGGTACTCTTCAAATAATAAATAAAAGGTAGTAGTAAATAAAAGGTAGTTTTTTAAGAAACGGCAATTTGTTGTAAGGAAATTTACTTTCTTAAGAAAAGATACTTTTTGTAAGAAAATTTACTGTTTCTAAGCATAGATACTTCTTTCTTCTTGGCCGTCGGTGGTGCAATGGTAGTATGCGCGGCTCTTGTACATGAGATCCTGGGTTCGAACCCTGCTCTGACCACCTTCAAATTTCTTTCGGCGGCGGTCACCTCGCAGAGTGACGGCGACACTATCGAGTATATCGCCATGAAAAAGCTTCTCAAAATACCGTTCGGAATCGGTGTAAAACTGTAGGTCCCAATCAGTGAGTGAAAACTGGAAAGCACACAGCTCAGTGGTTGTGAGAAGTTCTCCCCGGTCCCTTCATGGGATGTAATGGGAAACCATTTATTTTATTTACTTCTTTCAGATAAGGTATTTTTTTAGGAAAGGATACTTTATTTAAGAATATGAATTTTTGAGAAAATTTTCCCAATATATATTAGTCTAGACACAAAACAAAGCAGAGGTTTCCAATATACTTGATAATACTGGGTTGTAGCATAATAGTATTTAAAAAAAATTGTTTAGTTTTATTTCATTTAGCCCCCATCCCGCAACGTGCGATAAGGAACTTCGTTCTAAAAAAAGTGGTTTCCCATTATATCCCACAAAGGGATTGGGGAGAACTTCTCACAATCAGTGAACTGTACGCTTTTTAGTTTTACTCTAACTGATTGGATCCGGTTCCGAACGGTATTTTGAGAAGCTTTTTCGTGGCGAAATACAGGTATCGAACGCACGTTATCATGTACCAGAGACACGCACTCTAACCATTATTATTAAATATGAACAATTGCATTTTAGATGATATATCAATACCGAATTAATGAGGAATTATTGGTGTCAGCAAACGATAATGCGTGTGACTATTGCCCTTGTGTTTTTGGGAGTTTAAACCAAACCGACCGTATTTCAGTAAATTTGGCGATGACCGTCCAAAAGCATCGAATACCACTGTGTTCAGTATTTTTAAAAAATATTGTTATATGTCAAGAAGAAATATATATATTTTTAAGACGTCATAGCTCTTACTGCCAGCAATAAACTTTTAATATTCGCGTAAAATACGAGTTAACAATTTAAGATTACAAACTTTTTACAACTTTGCCAATCGAAAAGTTCCTCTTCCTACAGGCAAGAGATAGAAAATAGGAAACTTTGGAAAGTAATAATATTTATAAAGTTGTATACAACGGTACGTCTAGTTGCCTCATGTGTGAGTATTAAAAATGCGATTAAACTTTTTAATTACCGTAATGAACAAACATGATGCTAACAAGTAAAGGGTTTTATATCAAGGTATTTTCATTTCAAATGCTTTAAAATACAAAAATGATGAAAATACTTTATTAAGTACCTAAGGTAATAATCGTAACGAAGTTTCCTAATGGATTTGTGTGATTTTCTGTAGCCCCAATATAAAGCAGGAAACACATGCTTACTAAATGCCTAACAATGATTTTCAATTGGAGAACTACTTTGGGTTTTTAAATTATTTACAAATTTATAATGGAATCCAAGTAAATTTACATTACAGTTTAATGCCATGAATACTTTGAAGGGAGCTTCCGTTTCCTTCCGGCGACTTGAATCGGTTTCCACGTAGCTGCATGTGTTTAATTCATATTTCATTTCTATGGGCTGACACAATACATCTCTTTTCACAGAAATTGTGAAACTGTGAAATTTCAGTTTCATATCAATTGTTTCGAAATCAATACAGTTGGTTGTTCCGTGTAAAACACCATAAAATTATTAATATAAAAATGCTTTATATTTAACATAATTGATTGTTCGACAATCACTCAACTTGACTTCTCGGGAAATTGATGGCTTTCAATTTGTTAAATAATCATCAATTGATATGGCAATATTTTAGATTAAATTCAATAATTAAACTGCAAAATTTCGGTTGAAATATAAAATATATGAATTTTTATGTATCAGTTGATGACTTTGATCAATTAAAACTGATATTTAATACATCAATCATGTTGAATGAATTTAATTTATGTTTTAATATGCGTTAATTGTTATTCCAATATTTTGTTTAACATTAAAAAAATGGTTATTTAAAATACTTTAATTAAAATTCCCACATTTCAGCTGAAATCTAAAATTCATTAATTTGTGTGTTTAACATTTTTATATGGGTTTCCCAAAATGCACTTTATATTGAATTGAAATTGCAGTGTACTCGGGATATATGGCATGTAATAATATCTGAACTTCTGCACGCTGAAAAACCCCGGCATCTGTAACATATTCTCCAAAAAATATTCTACGGGAACCATGTACATTAGAGTGGCACTGAAAATCCAACTTTGGATTTTCGTAAAAGCCCTTGTGAATTATGGTAACACTTAGTCTAAAACATGAATGGTGAAAATTTGAGCTAAATCGGACAACTCTAACCCGTGCCCCACTAGGGTCAAAGTTCAAATTGACCTAAATTCAGCAAATTGCTTACAATTTATAACAACAAATTGTTATGTGTGCGCTCATTCTGATGACAACCATCCAAATTATAGTTTTAGATAATGTTTAACTATATCCCAAAATACAATACAGTAAATTTAACCCTTCTGTACCAAGGGGGTCAAAGTGACCTTTTTTTTATTAGGCATTAAAAACTATTTTGTTGAAATATTTGAAAATACACTAAACGTGTATGCAATAATGACAATAGATATAAGCCTTAACGTATGCCACATTTTTCGTGTACTCTCCATTAATTCCAAGTATATTTCAAATTAACGAATTTATGAAAAAAAGTCAAGGAGAACTAGATTTTTCAAATTTTTGTAAATTATGAAACTTGTAATGTGGAAAGCGATCGGCATAACAACAGTGGAAAGTTTTTAGCACTCGAGTAAACTAAGTCTGTCTAAGTGATTTTTTATCTGTTTTTTTAATTTATGGCAAAAATACGAAGTGAAATTTATTTAATTGGTTATCCAAAAGACCATTTAACTGGGAGTAAGCTTCCATCAAAATTGGATTGCCTTAGAGTTTTTTTTTTCACCATACAAAAGTAGCGAAATTACGTATTAAGGAGAGTGCTCGTCTAGTTGTTAAAGAGTGACAATAGATAGAGTTTTTTGGGAGAAAGCCCGCGTTCCCATCCAAAAAAGCATAAACGCTGAAAAAAAATTATTGTTCATTTACCATAATTGGAGGACCTTATCGAGACATAAGGCTAGAACTTCTGACGGTTACAAAAAGAAGTTAGAATCTTGGAACATCTCACTTAATGATTTATTTGACATGGCTCATATGGATGCACTCAATCTTATGAAAATCGAGGAAGACAAACACTTTTTGAACAGACAAAGACTTAAAGGACGTGAGGGTTGCATGCTAGGAATTGATGTAAGCTTACAAAAGAAGGAAGAAAAATAACGCCAACTCACAGAAAAGACTTAGGAAGCAACAGTTTCAGGAAACCCCATCAACTTCAAAAGGTATTGTACATTTAATAAACCCCTACTTTTACCTATGTCATACTAAAGAAATTATGCCAGGTTTTGTAACTTACGACTCTTTATGTTCGGATGCTGCAAAAAACGGAGAATCGACTGAAAGTACTGAAACAATAAATGACGATATCATAAAACCAAAAAAAAGGGCTTGCAAACAGATATTAACTCCTAGACTAGCGGCCGTTTTGGATAAATTAAAGATTAGTTCAAGAGATGCAGTCCACATAATAATAGCTGTTCTAGATGCCGTTGGCGCAAGTTCGTCAGATATCATTATAAACCGTAATTCAATACGTCAACAAAGGCATGAGTTACGAAAAGAAAATAGTATAAACGTTGTATCAAAATTCACCAAAGAATGTCAACCCCTAACAATATACTGGGATACTAAACTATTGCCAGGTTTAACAGGGAAAACCGTTCAGTAATAGCAACGGCTCCGAAAATTTAACACATTTTAAGTATGCCTGATATTCCATCAGGAACTGGAATAGAAATAGCATCTGCTATATATGATACTTTAGAGGACAACCAGGTTTTAGAAAAAACAGAGGCGTTTGTATTCGATACAACTTCATCGAACACAGGCAAATTTAAAGGGGAGTGCACTATTTTAGAAAGAGAATCGGAGGAGATATTCTATTCCTTGGTTGCAGACATCAAATATTTGAAATAGTGTTAGCAGCTGTGTTTGTGGAAGGAATGGGGGTATCAACTGGACCTGAAGTTGTAATATTTAAAAAGTTTAAGAAATATTGGCCAAATATAAATCACACTAATTTTTTGACGGGATTGTCATATCCGCGAATAGAAGAGATTTTAGGCAATGAACGTGATGAGATTTTAGATTTCGCGAATAAAAAAATTAAGGACGACCTTCCGCGGAGTGAGTATAAAGTATTTTTGGAGTTAATAATAATTTTCTTAGGAGGAACTCCACCCCGGGGATTGATATTTGCGAAGCCTGGTGCAATGCACTTGGATGGCTAAGGATATCTACTGTTTGAAAGTTTTAATGTTTCAAAACCAGTTTCCGGAAATAACCAAATCTGAAGTGAATGGATTGATTGAAGTTGCTGGATTCATTCTTAGGTGTTATTCGCCCTTCTGGTTCAATGCAGATAAGACTGAACAAGCGCCTTTAAATGATAATAAATTTATACGGAAAATGGAAAAGTATAAATTATTCAAAAAAAAAATATCAGATAAAGCTGTTTCTAAGTTTATTAATCACCTATATTACCTAAGCAATGAATGTGTAGAATATGCTTTATTCGATGATAGAATCGACATAGAAACTAAAGTCACGCTGGCAGTAAAAATGTATTTGGCTTATAATGCAGAAGAAAATGAAGACGAATGTGAAGATGTTCCAAAAAAGTTTTTGATTAAAAAAAGACAATATTAAAAACTTGTTTGACAGGGATAATTCATCTATTTTGAGAGAATTGTTCTCTAAAAACACAATGCATCTTTTAAAAAGATTTAAGATTTCAACCAATTTCTTAGAAAGAGATCCAAGTACTTGGAATGATATTGAATAATATAGGAAAGGAAAGGAAATTATTCAAAACATAAAACTTGTTAACGACTGCGCCGAAAGAGGGATAAATCTAATCCAAGATTATCATGGAAAAATTACAACAGATGAAAAACAAAGGCAATATCTTTTCAAGGTAATGATAATATATATTAAAATCTTATAATAGTTCTGTAGTAAATATCAACCCTATATTTTTGTTTCAATTTTCAGGTTGTACACAATTATAGACAGCAATATTCGAAAGAAGCTAATTTAAATAGTTTGCGAAATGAATTTCAATAAAAAATCCACAAAGCAAAGTTGTATTTTTGTTTTGATATACGTATGTATGTAATAAAATATATGGGTCATTTTGACCCGCTGGGCACAAATGGGTTAAGTTTTCTACAATTTATTTGGGATATAGTTCACATTTTTTATAACAATATTTTGATTGGTTTTTATCACAATCAGCACAAACAAAGCGAATTCTCTGAGTAATTGCAGGTAATTTGCTGAATTTACGTAAATTTGAACTTTGACCCCAGTGGGGCACGGGTTAGAGTAGCCCGATTTAGCTCAAATTTTCACCATTGAAGTTGTAGACTAAGTGTTACAATAATCCGCCTGGGCTTTTACGAAAAATTAAAGTTTATTTTCTTCATACATTTCAATGCCACTCTAATGTACATGTTTGGAACACACTCCAAACATTCATATGCTTGCAAGTCCCAAACTCACCTGTATTTAAACGCAAACAGTAGTATGTTTACTGGAAAAAATGTATGTTTTTACGTGGAAACATATGCGTGTTTCCTCCCAAACATAATAATATTTAGAAACGAAGAATTTAGAATTGAAAGATACACTGTGTGTAATTTTTTAAGTCATGGAAATATAACCATATACGGACACCACTACGTGATATAAGACCAAAAAAAGACCCGTGTCCCCCAGTTTTGCAAAAGGCCATTATCTTTCTTTCATGGGCCCCCAAAGATTTGGGGCCTCGGTGTCATTTTTGCAAAAAAAAGTGATCATTTTGTCAGGCTCATATCTTGCAAACCGTTCGCAATTTCGATTCACTCTCTGAGGGCAAGTTGTAGCTCTTGTCGTAAAGAACAAAAGTTGTCGACATATAAAATCAAACAACTTCATCTTCAAGGTAAATTTTTTTACTTCGTTTCCCCTGTTCAGGTCCATAGGTAGCCGTTCAAAATTCAAAGAAATAATCAACTACAAAAATGTACTTAAGATCTCAACAAATAATATTCTGGAACATATGAATTTCATATTAAGGATTCTTAACACCGTTTAGGTAGTGCTTAGGTAACGTAGCCGCAAAAGTGAAAAATTTCCCGAAAATTTGTTTATCTCATTTGTTTTTCTTTACTTGAACATTGAGATACTATACAAAAATAATAAAAAAAATATTCGAATTTTTTTAAGATTTTCGCGATTTTGACCTTGAAGATGAAGGTTTTTGATTTTATATGTTCACAATTTTTATTCTTTATCACAAGGGCTACAACTTTCTCTAAGAGAGTAAATCAAAATTTCGAACGAATTCCAAGATATAAGGCTGCCCCAAATCTTTGGGGCCCATAAAAAAGTCCATAACTTTGGGCAAAACTGGGAGACACGGGTCTTGTTGGAACGAAGTTCCTTATCGCACATTGCGGAATGGGGGCTAAATGAAAAGATGTTAAACAACTTTTTTTTAACCGTATTATGCTATAACCCAGTATTCAACCCAGTAATATTCTGCATACTTTTAGGATTTGGTAATTATTACTAAATTTGTACAGTCAGGGACGTATATGAGGGTTGTGTTCTTTCTTGTTGGCTTTGTGATGCCGTCATGCCGTTGTGAAGTGTGCTGGCTTCAATGGAAGGAATTATGACATAATTATGGCTACGGAAAGCGGGCTTCGCTGAACATGTTTGAAGTGTAAGGAATTCAATGTTGACTGTTTTTAGGTTATTGCCTTTTGCGTTATTAACAGTATTAGTCTATTCTGTGTGCTAGCAGTTCAAGTTTCCCGCTAGTACATAGTAGTTATTTGAATTTTGAAGATTCATAAAATCAAATAGTTTTTGCAAGTCTGCTCGTATTGAATTTATATTGCTGGCCGGATAGTACGCACATGTAATAACTAAAAAGATGTCGCATTCAACGGGTATCTTTATGGCGCATGTCTCTGAAGCATCTAGCGAATATCTACTTTTGTTATCGTGACTGTAGTCTTGTATGTTATTTTTGATTAATATAGAAGTTCCCCCACCCCTTGTTGCATCAATTCAATATTTGCTTATGATTTTATAATTTCTAAATATTACATTGTGTGTATGGTTTAATTTTGTCTCGTTTACTAGGACAATATCTACTGTCTACCTACTCTTAAAAATTTACATATTCTTGAAAAAAAAATACAATTTCTTAAAAAAAACCTTTCCTACAAAAAAATATCTTGCTATAAAAAATACCTTTTCTTACAAAAATTCCTTTTATTAAAAGTACCTTTTCTTACAAATAAAAATTACCATTTTTTCTTGAGATAAGTAGGCTTTCCTAAAATAAGTAAATTTTGTTAAAAAATAACCTTTTCCTAAAAAGAATACCACTTTTTTAAAAAGTACCTGCTCTTAAAAAAGTACTTCTTTGTAAAACAAAAGTCGTACTCTTATGGCTTTTTCTTACACAAAGTACTTCCCTCAAAAATAGTACCATTTCTTTAAAAAAAAAATTATCTTTTAATAAAAGAAGTACCTCTCTTTAAAAAAGGACCTATTTAATACATACTCCGGAAAATATTATACATATTCTTACAAAAAGGACCTAAAAATATAAACTTTTTTTAAAAAATACATTGCAGGAAAAATAGTTTCTTAAAACAAGTTTTTTATTTTACAAAAAGTACCTTTTCTTAAAGACCCGTTTAAATTATAGTACTTTTCAACGGGCGCTTTATACGTGCTGGAACTAACTAGTACCTAATATATAGCAAACGAAACTTCGTTCCAACTGGGTGTCCCATGACACCTTATGCTCTTTTATCACGTAGTGGTGTCCGTATATAGTTGTGTTTCCATGACTTAAAAAATTCCACACAGTGAAATTAAAAATTTTCGGGAAATTTTTCACTTTTGCGGCTACCTAAACGGTGTTCAGAATTATACCTAGAACGTTAATATGTTATAGAAAGTAGTTTACTAAGATCTTAGATACATTTTTGTTGTTGATTCTTTCCTTGAATTTTGAACAGTTTGCTACCTATGGACCTGAACAGGGGAAAAAAAGGGAAAAAAAAATTTAATTTTTTAAAGTTTTTTTCGATTTTGACCTTGAAAATGAAGTTTTCTGAAGTTCTTTATCACAAGGGCTACAACTTTCCTCCGAGAGTAAATCAAAATTCCGAACGAATTGCAAGATATCAACCTTACAAAATGATCACTTTTTTGCAAGAATTACACCCAGACCTCAAATCTTTGGGGACCCATAAAAAAAAAAGTGCAGGAATTTGGGCAAAACTGGGAGACACGGGTCTTTTGTTTTTTGGTCTTTTATCACGTAGTGGTGTCTGTATATGCTTCTCTTTTACTTCTCCTTCCTTTGTTTTGTCTCACTTCTTTGTTTTTGGAAGGTTTCGACTATGCGTTGGTTATCATTATGCGATTGTACACAAACAATATACTTATATACACATCAAATTCGTACAAGCCAAGCGTGTATTAATTACATGTGTTTTTTCCATTATATCTCACAAATGCTCCGCCATTCCGATTTCCTCAGTAAAGGCTCGGGCAGACAAAGGACCCTTTCCAGTTTCTTTCCTCAAAACCGTCTACTCACAATGGTAGTACACATTCATATATCCGAAACACGAAACACAAGCGCTTTTAATATCCTCTGTCCGAGGAATCATTGACGGCTGAATACATGAAACTAAAACGCAATACATCAGCCATAATAAGAACCACTGCCTTCATCTGCAAGTTACACCCACATTCAGGAATATTTATGAATCACTGACTGAGAGAATAATGTAAAAAATACAGATACACACTTCCAAGATAGACTATCTAATTGTCCCTCTTTTATTCTCTTGCTCTCGAGAGAGTATAAACAGTGCAACAAACACAACTGTATTTGTATCACAAACACATATATATTTGGGTCGCAAACACTTATATTATAACATATTAATCATTGCGTCTCAAACATGTAATATTGAATAGCAAACACAATATGTTTGCACACAAGTATAATATATATGCGACAAGCTCCAAACACGTGTTATATTTGCATCCAAACAACAAAAGGCAACAGATTTTTCAGCGTGTGGGGTGTGATTGTTGTAGAATGCAAAGGGTAGTATTGAAAAAGATCCAAATTTATCGATTCGTCGTCCGTGTCAGGAATTGCGGCTCTGTCCGAAGGCTATGCGAATAATCGCCCAAGAGAAAATCGCCCAAAACACAAAATGTACAATCGCCCAAAAAATGTGGGTGATTTTTCATAAAGAAAAAAGACCCAAAAAAAGGGGAAAAACGCCCAAAACACAATGAATAAACGCCCAGCATTCATTTACGCTTTATGAACAATCACCCAAAATTATTGGGCGATTATTCATAATGAAAATTAGCCAAAACTGCGATGAACAATCGCCCAAATTATTTTCGGGCGATTATCCATAATGAAAAATCAGCCAAAACTGAGGTGAACAATCGCCCAAATAAAAACAAAATTTAAGAAATACAACGGTTTTTATATTTTATTATGCATTGGTATAAATTTGCATAGTATCTTCAACTTCTTTCCGGCAAGCTGGGCAAGTGTAGTTGCTGTTGCCATCAGCTATACTTTGGGCCTGCAACTTTAAGTTGCATCCGAAGCAAAATCATATCTGGCGGTACATTGCAGCAAATTATGCAGACATTTCTCTGTGGCTGATTCTGCTCTGCATCGGTTTCCATTTTTTCTGATTCTTCTCCAGATTCTTCATCTGGATATTCTTCGAAAATGTCCTCGTATGGCTCCATATCCGCACATATATCGTTCTTTGGATACACCATTCTATCCAAGAACCTCATTGCTGTAATCGAACCGGTTTCAAGAAGCTCTGAAGGGTACCGTGCAATAACTCCCAAATGAAATAACTCCCAATGAAATAACTCCCAATGAAAAAAATTCCAATAAGAATGAAATAACGCCCAACTGAAAAAAATGAAATAACTCCCAAAGGCAAAAATGAAATAAGTCCCAATTTCTGGGACTTATTTCAAAATGTAAAAATAAAACCCAATAAAAATGAATTAACTCCCAATGATATAAGGCCCAACAAAAATGAATTAACTCCCAATTTTTTTTTGGTTTCCTTTTACAGAACGCTTTTTATTTCATAATTATATGTAAGCATATACGTAATCGTAATAATAATTACGATCTAGCCGCCGGACCCGCGCCGCGCCGCGTCGCGCCTCCGCCCCCCCCCCCCCTCCCGGTTGACATACATACCTTTTCATAATATTCAATATGAATCAAAAGAAGTTGCTTAAAGCATCCAAGCGGTACAATTGAAAAAGTGCCATCGATTAAAATTCGTCTAGAATTGTTGTTTTGCTTCTTTGGAGTGAAATAAATTCCAACAGGAATGCAATAAATTCCAATTAGTTAAAAAAAATGAAATAAATCCCAACATAATTTTGTTGGGAGTTATACGACTTAGAAGTTATTTCATTATGGAATAACTCCCAATTAGAAATTATGACATAAGTCCTAACGCATTGGGATTTATTTCATAATGATATTATTCCCAATTTATATGGAATTTTGTTAATTTTTTGTTGGGACTTATTTCACTTTTTTTTTGGGATTTATTTCATTTGGGAGTTATTTCACGGTACCGCTCTGAAGCCTCAAATATTTTTTTTTGTTTCTGTATAGACGAAAGCTTTCGCTGCTTTCCGCCAATAAGTCCACCGCTATCAATAAGCATCTGAAATTGCCTGCTTTTGAGATGCTCTTCTTCTTGAAGGGCTTTCACAAATTTAAAAAAATTGCCATTTTTAGAAACCATTCGGCCTAAAACTTCGTTGTAGGCCTCAATGTCTGACGTTGTCCTTGTCACTTTTTTGAACACAGAAAAATTACTGGTACCAACCTGAAAAATAAATTGAGCACTTTTATTTACAATATTTGTTAGGGGTTTTTTTTTAATTTTTTTGTAAAAGGCAAATTAATTTGCCCTTTTACATTCAGAAGCATTTCGAAAATGACTTAGAATTAGGGTTTTTTTTTTAATTTCTTTTGTAAGCCATACATACGTCAAATATCAAAAGAATTTATATAAAAAAAGAAAATAAAAAATTACCTTGTTTATCCAATTTCTCGTAGTAGTCAAGGAATGAGTTGCATTTTTGGGCGATTAGGCATTTGTGTATTATTGGGTGTTTGTTCATTGCGAATAATTGCCCAAAAATTTTAAAAGCGAAAAAAATGTACAATCGCCCAAAAAACATTTTTGGGCGATTAGTCATTTTTGTATTATTGGGTGATTGTTCATTGTGACCAATCGTCCAAAATTTTTTAATGTTAGATCGCCCAAAGGTGGTGAACAATCGCCCAAATTTTTTGAGGGGTTTTTTTGGGCGATTGTTCATTTTTGTGTTTTGGGCGATTTTCTCTTGGGCGATTATTCGCACAGCCCTGTCCGAACACTACGTGAAAAAGTTTGAACAAAGATCTACCATTAAACCCGTCTAATATCCAGCTGGTGCACGAATTAAAGCCAGGCGACCAGTCGTTGTTCTTTCGCCGATTGGACTTTACAGCAGTTGGAAACTTGTTTCCATCCTGAACACTTTGAATCATAATTAATGGTTATATATGGTGTTATTTTGCTTTGGAAATAAAACGGCCTTTTGAACCATATTTAATGCTTATACGAGAGCGGTCCCAAAACTAGCCGACCTGACGTTTAAATGTTGCCAGTAGTTTGAAAACAAATATTTTGGTGAAAAGTGGCAACCTTCTAAAACATATGTTTTAAGGTCAAAGGCGCCAGGTTGTTTAGCATTTCTATTTGAGCCATCAAAAGTAAACGATTTTAGTGAATTTGTTATTATGGAAAAAATTGGTCACCGTTATATAGAGGAGGGATCAGTAACTCCATGACTTTTTGAATGGAACAAAATTTTTTTTTTGAAAAAAAAAAATATTTTTCAACATCATTTCCTTTTACCTCAATACACTTAGGCCTACGTTTCTCCAATTTTTGTATCCCTTCCAAAAAATAGGATTTTTCGAGGTCCATAAAAAGGGATTTGTTTGATCAATAATTTCATCATTGGAGATAAATCTCTTTCCACCGAGCCATTTCTTTATGTTTGCAAATAGGAAATAGTCACTGGGGGCTAAATCCGGAGAATATGGCGGATGAGGTAGCTATTCGTAGCCCAATTCATGGAATTTTGCCATTGAGACTACACACGTGTGCACCCGTGCATTATCTTGCTGAGAAATAACTTTTTTCTTAGCCCTATGGGATCGTTTTTTTTAAATCCTCGTTAAATCGGTCCAATAAGTTGGCATACTATTCACATCCACATAATATTCACATCCACAAAAACTTATCAGCTGTTCCGCCAAGTAAAAGCACTCACTCCCTCTTGGATCCCACCATTATAACCCCTTGAAAGCGATTAGGTAACCCTTAAACAAATCACAATAATGATGTTATAACAATTTACCCAAAACTCAACAGTTTACCAATCTAACATTCTTCAAACTATAGATATTTAGTTCTTCCTCCCTAAGCGGTCTTGACTCCCTACCTACCACAGGGTGTTTCGTTAATATATTTAAAAATATTTTCTCGGTTCTAGTTAATCCTATTTGCTTAATGGATTTCACGAATTTAATATCACTCAACTCAGGTCTCATGTGGCAAACTTTGATAGACCTCATAGAGCGAAGAAAAGGGTGGTACAGTGTCAATTATTATATTTGAAATTTAATGCCAGCCATAGTTTCGATAATGAATATTATGAGTACAGAGAATAGTTTAAAGAGCGAGAGAGCGGGGAAACTATAGAGGTTGTGTTACAAAATAATTAAGTTTATTGAAATTTTTCATTAAACTGAAGTAAATGATAAATTTTGAAAGCTGTTCCCAGGCGACACGTCAACAACATTTTGCCTTATGAATTGATAGTTTTTTGAAACAGAGAATTAAATGATCGTCAATTTGAGATACTAAATTTAATATAACTACTAATATAGTTTAACATAACATAACAATAAATATAGTTTAAAATCAACCTTTTTAAATCATAATGGAGCCAAGGCGATTTTGCTAATACAAGTTGAACTTCAGCTTAGTAAATAATCGTTGGTTAAAGATGAGCTGTTTGATTGTTCCATCAACCATTGACCATTTGTTTATCAGATATTACCGACCCCACGCACAAGCTGCTGTGCACAAAATAAAGAAAAAAGTACTACAAATGATTAGGTTTTGGAAAACACCAAAGTTAATAATATTGTGCAAGTTTTTAAATAAAAATTACATGAGGTGTCAGTGGATACCCGGTTGGAACGAAGTTCCTTTCGCTATATATTATGTACTAGTTAGTTCCAACACGCCTAAGGCGCCCGTTGAAAAATACTATAATTTAAATGGACCTTCAAGAAAACATACTTTTGTAAAATGATAAACTTTATTTAAGAAATATTTATTGAACGCATTTTTTTAAAAAAAAAAGTATATTTTTATGTCCTTTTTGTAAGAATTTGTGTTATATTTTCCCGAAAAGGTCACTTCTTTAATGAGAGGTACTTCTTTTATTAAAAGCTAATGTTTTTCTTTAGAAAGGCTACTATTTTTAAGACGAAGTACTTTTTGTAAGAAAAGGCCATAAGAGAATGAATTTTTTTACAAAGAAGAACTTTTTTTAAGAACAGGTAGTTTTTAAAGAAGTGTTACTCTTTTTAGGAAAAGGAAATTTTTTAAAGAAAATTTACTTATTTTCGGAAAGGTTACTTCGGTATTATTTTATCTTTAAGAAGAAGAAAGAAAAATTTTTTTTTATGAAAAGGACCAATTCGTTTAGAATTCGTTTAGAATTGGTCCTTTTTTCAAGAACAGGTACAATTTTAAGAGTAGGTACTTATCTCAAAAAAAGTTATTTTGTTTTACATAAAAGCACTCTTTAAAGAAAATGTTTTTTAGAAGAAAAGGCAATCCGTTGTAAGATAATGCACTTTTTAAGAAAAGGTACTTATTTAAAAAAAATACTTTTTTAACAAAAGGTACTTTTTGTATAAAAAGGTACTTTTTGTATGAAAATGTACTTTTTGTATGAAAATTTACTTTTTGTATGAAAAGGTACTATTAGTATGAAAAGGTACTTTTTGTATGAAAAGGTACTTTTTGTATGAAAAGGTACTTTTTGTATGAAAAGGTACTTTTTGTATGAAAAGGTACTTTTTGTATGAAAAGGTACTTTTTGTAAGAAAAGGTACTTTTCTAAGCAAACATACTTCTTTCTTTAAGATAAGATTTTTTTTAAAAAAAGGTACTCTGTTTAAGAACAGGACTTGTTGAATTTACCATTATGTATATACTTTTTTCAACCAAATAATTTTTCTGGCTGTAAATAAGAGAAATTATTTCTACACAAAAATTTTTCTGGCTGTAACTTAAAATATTTTTCATGTGACAAGAAAATTTCCTCAATTGTTTAATTTTTTAATTTTTTGTTATAGTTGTTTTTTTTCAAATGACAAGGAAAAAAATTTGGTTGTCAATTGTTTTCGTTTGTAATTAATATTTGTGTTTATCTCCCTGACGATGCTACCCAAAGGGTAGCGAAATATCGAAGAATAAATTAATTAAAATAATTTTTGAACACAATATGACTAGGTATTTTTGTTTTGAGAAAATTTACTTTTTTTAAAAAAACGCACTATTCTTTTAACTTCTTCCACTTTGGCTTTTCTAAATTTACTTTTTATTCGGTACAAAACTACAATATGTAATAAACAGGCTCCACCTAGAAAACTTCCCATTAAACAAGAAATTTCTCCCCACATGTTAGTCTAGACACAAACCAAACCAAAAGTACGAGTTTAAGAGTAATTGTGCGGCCAAATGTAATTTTATGTGTATTGAAATTATGTATTTCAAATGTGTATTTCATGGATTTGCCAGTCTTGCACCTTGGCTTTTCTAAATTTACTTTTTATTGGGTTCAAAACTACGATATGTAACACACAGGCTCCACCCAGAAAACTTCCCTTTAAACTAAACAAACCAAAAGTACCCAATATAGTTGATAACATTGGATTATAATAAAGTAGTTAAAAAAAAGTTGCTTAAAATTTTTTCATTCAGCCCCCATCCGCAACGTGTCATAAGGAAGTTCGTTCCAAAAGTATTTTTTTTAGGAGAAGGTATTTTTTCTTTTTTTTTTAGTAAAGGTTTCTTTAAGATATCGGAATTTTTTAGAATTGGCCATTTTTTTCAAGAACAGGCACAATTTTAAGAGTAGGTACTTATCTTAAGAAAAGATATTTCGTTTTACATAAATGGTACTCTTTAAAGAAAATGTAGTGTTTTAAGAAAAGGCAATTTGTTGAATGAAAATTAACCTTTTTTTTTAAAAAAATTATTTTTTTTAAGAAACGCAACTTTTTTGTATGAAAAGGTACTTTTTGGAAGAAAATTTACTTTTTTAAGCAAAGGTACTTCTTTCAGATAAGGTACTTTTGTTAAGAAAAGGTACTCTGTTTAAGACTATAAATAGGTTTTTTTTTGAGAAAATTTACCCTTTTTAAGAAAAGGCACTTATTACAGAAAATTTTTTTTTTAAACTACTTTCACTTTAGCTTTTCTAAATTTATTTTTAATTCGGTTCAAAACTACAATATGTAATAAACGGGGCTCCACCTAGAAAACTTCCCATTAAACAAGTAATTTCCCCCACATGTTAGTTTAGACACAAACCAAACCAAAAGTACAAGTGTAAGAGTAAGTGTGCTGTCAAATGTAGTTCCACATAAAGCAACTATGGTATAGAGAAGAAAATTTACTCGTGGAGTGGAATGCCAAAAAAGAAAACGAGTGAAGCGTGTCGTTTCTCTAATCCCTCTCTCTCTGTTACTCTCTTCGTTGAATATTTCAATACACGAGCAGTTTTTTAAGGATGTTATTATATCTAACTAAAGAAATTCCAACCATTTTAAATAAAATTACACAAAGTATTTAAAAAGTATGATATAATCAAGTTATGACCCGGGAAAGAAATGCGTTTGAGTGAATCGCCTCGACCTTTTTGGTTCTCTTCTACTAGGGTTGCCAAATTGCGCCGGTTTTTTCTTCTCTACTTTTAAGTACATACATTCTTTTTGAATTCCATGCTCAGGGTTGTATTTCATGGATTGGCCAGTCCTGCACTTTGGCTTTTCTAAATATACTTTTCATTGGGTTCAAAACTACAATATGTAATACACAGGATCCACCTAGAAAACTTCCCTTTAAACCAAACCAAATTAAAAGTACCCAATTAGGGTTGTAATAAAGAAGTTTAAAAAAAAGTGCATAACAATTTTTAAAAAGATATCCGGACTCAACGGATTAACCCTAATTCGGGTCCTACGAATCGAACTACATCATTAGTTTTTTTTTCATTATGGTTTCATACAAATGTTTTGTTTTTATATTTTTTACTCAGAGGCTGGAACATGGAGCTCATTTTTTGAGACAAGTTAAGAAATTTTTTTTTCACCATAGTACTTTGATACCGATTGGCACAGGCTCTTTGTAACAATTTTGTTGTTGCAATTTGATTGTTACCACATACACAAAATAGGGGTGTAGATGTCACTTGTGTTATTTTAAATATTTTGATTTAATTCATTCTAGTTCGTCTTTGAAAGACTTCTTTCCTGTATCTAATATTAATTTAGTTAAAGGTAAGGGTCAGTGTCAGATGCCGTTTTTGAATTCTCATCATGCATGCATATATCTTTCATATAATCTAAAACCAGATAGTAAACATTTAACTTATGAACGAGTATAAAGAGATTATAAGTCTTTTTGCACAGTGACGTTTGGATGGGCTTCTATCGACTTTTCCCCAATGTACACTAATTCAGAAGTCAATGACGTTTGGATGGGCTTCTATCGACTTTTCCCAATGTACACTACTTCAGACGTCAATAAGAAATCCGAATGTTTCAGCAGAGTTATAAGGAAATTATTTGATCACAATGTACCACTTAAAACATATAGAAAAGATGATAGGGATGATTGAATGAATACTAGAGAAGTTCGTGTGGCTAAAATAAATAGAGATCTGGCTATTAGAGCTTATTCCGAAGGTAGGTCACAATCTAGGTTTCAGACTTACTGCAAGTATAGAAATAAAGTTAAATCTGCTATTAGAAAACAAAGGCGGAAATCTTGCATTAACCAGTTTTCAAATTGCAGTTCAAGTCAACTGTGGCTAAAGCTTCACAGTGTTGGAGCTACTGGCAATGAAGCGGATATAAATCATTCTTCATCTGAAATTGATGTGGATGGTTTCAACGAATATTATATACTTCCTGAAATGGATACATCAGTTGATCCTCCGGTTGATTTTTCGACATTTGCCCCCTTTCAAGGATTTTCTTTTAGGTCTACAGACTCTTGTGAAGTGTATGACGCTATACTCCAAATTAAGTCTGAGTCAACTGGTGCAGATGGGGTACCTGTTAGATTTCTGAAAATAATATTTCCTTTAATTTCTGAGCACATAGTTCACATCTTTAATGTAGTTATAACATCTTCAACTTTTCCTTTGGAATGGAAAATGGGAAGAGTTATTCCAATACCAAAGATTAGAAGTCCTAGAAACTTAAGTGATTATCGGCCTATTAGTGTGTTAAGTTCTTTATCGAAAATTTTAGAAATATTGATGAGGGGACAGATGCAGCATCACTTGGATTTGGGAAAATATATATCGCCGTACCAGTCGGGGTTTCGAAAAGGTTTCAGTCCAACTACCCAAACAATTAATGTTGTAGACAATATCAGAAGTTATTTGGATAAGAAGTTTTCGTCGAGACTTATTTTCTTGGATTTTAGTAAGGTCTTCGATGCTCTGAATCATAATGTGTTAATTAGGAAATTGCATGATCAATTCGAATTCAGATCGTCAGCGTGTAAATTACTCTTGTCGTATCTGAGCCTGCGATCTCAATTTGTTGTGTGCAGGGAACATGTATCAACTGTACGACGTACGTCTAGAAGGGTTCCGCAGGGCTCAATTCTTGGACCTATGTTATTTACTTTGTACGTCAATGACACTTTTTGGAGCTTAACATTTGTAATCTGTTTCGTATATGCAGATGACATTCAACTTATTGCTGTTGACAGATATGCTGATTCTGCACGCTTTGTGGAAAATGTGAATGGTGATCTCAGCCGAATTTATGATTGGTCAAGCCAATTTTTTAAATCTTAACCCCCTAAAAACCAATGCGATGATATTTTCACACAGCCTAAATCGATTTCCAGGTAGAACACTAAATGGCGTAGTTGTGCAACTCGTGGATCAGTGTAAATCTCTTGGTATCGACTTAGATTCTAGACTTGACTTTAATTGCCATATAAACTATGTTGAATCGCGATTAGTAGGGATTTTAAGACGTTTGTATTCAGTAGGATATTACTTGTCATTTGGAATTAGCAGAAAAGTTGCAATGGCGTTGTGCCTCCCACTTTTCTTGTATGGCCTTGAAGTATTTTCAGGCAAATCTGAACTTCTTGTTTAGGAAGATCAACAAATGTTTTAACCGAGTTGTGATATATGTATTCCGTCTGGGCATACAAGATCATGTTTCAGAATTTACTAGGCGACTACTGGGATGTGATTTTAGGGATTTCATATCATTGAGATTAATGTCAATGTTCTATAAGTTTATGAAAACTGGCGCCCCTGACTATCTAGTGGAAAAGTTAGTTTTTGGAATTTCTTCTAGGAAAAATACATTGACGCTTCCACCTTTTTCATCTGTTGTAATTGCTAAATCATTCGTAGTTCGCGTTGCCCGAATGTGGAATTCTAAGAGTCCTTATCAACATAGACACTTTTCAACCTCTTAGAACAATTTTAGGGATATTTTTATTGCTAATGTTTAAATTTTCTGAATGATATTCTAAATCTAACTAACCACTGGGTCTTCGTTTTCGACACTGTTTCAAATATGTAGAGCTTTCTATGGCTTTGTACTTGTGCTGGGGGAGTTAGATGAATAAGAGAAATGAATTTTATTATGTAAAAATGAGTCAAGTAAAATGAATTGTTTTGCCAAATGCTCCTGTGACTAATTTGGCCCAAACGGCTTCTGTCACTTCGAACTAATAAATTAATAAAAATAAATAAATAATATGTATTTATTGAACTCTCCGGAATAATAGCCATACACGAGTCACTGACCACCATTTTCCATAACTTTCAACACGAATTTCTGTCGCTAAATTTGCAAAACTCGCATACAATGTCAACATCATTCCGCTTGAGCCAACCTACTCGCAGTGGTAGTGTGCGCGACTCTTGTACACGAGAACGTGCGTTCAACCCCTGCTCTAACGAGCTTACACTTCTTTCGACGGCAGTCATCTCATTTAGTGGGAAGCCCTCCTCAATGCTCTCCTCAATCGGTAGTTAAATTGTCAGAATCCATAAACCTTTAATACTAAATTTTCAAATATTTTCAATTAAACTGCGGAGTGTGGCCGTCGGTGGTGCAATGGTTAGTGTGCGCGGCTCTTGTACATGAGATCCTTCGTTCGAACCCGGCTCTGACCACCTTCAAATTTTCTTTCGGCGGCGGTCACCTCGCATAGTGACGGCGACACTATCGAGTATCTAGCCATGAAAAAGCTTCTCAAATTACCGTTCGGAATCGGTGTTAAACTGTAGGTCCCAATCAGTGAGTGAAAACTGGAAAGCGCACAGCTCAGTGATTGTGAGAAGTTCTCCCCAGTCCCTTCATGGGATGTAATGGGAAACCATTTATTTATTTTTTTTTTATTTTAAACTACGGAATGGTATAGTTAAAAAGTTACAGCATTTCGGTGCTGGGCACATTCTAATGAAAATCCAAAAGTGTAAGTTACAAAATTTTAATTTTTTTTGGAACGCAGTTCCTTATCGTACATTGTGAGATGGGTGCTAAATGAAAAAAAAATTAAACAACTTTTTTTAACACTATTATGCAACAACCCAGTATTATTAACTAAATTACAAACTTCTGATTTGGTTTGTGTCTAGACTAACATTTGTTGGGAAATTTCTTGTTTAATGGGAAGTTTTCTATGTGGAACCTGTAATCAATATTTAGTATATATTGTAGTTTTGAACCCAATAAAAAGAAAATTTAGAAAAGCCAAAGTGAAAGCAGTAAGTACCTCGTTTCTGTAGTTCTCGAAGCGAAAAAGATTTCACATGAAACATGTGAATTGAAACAAAAACGCTAGGAATCGGTACAAAAAATCGCTTCTCACATGTGACTGTTTCTACAACGTTTGTTTTGCGAAAACTTTCTGTGACGTACTGCTTTTTTCATTCTTATTGGAAAAATGCGAGAAAATCTGTTTCTAAAAAGTAGTGAGTCGAAAAAATTAAAATGTGAAACGTCAACAATACTTACAAATTAAAACGGCGCGAGATTTTGATATTGTTTCTACAAAAAGGTTTTTTAAGAAATTGAAACTTGGAGAAGATATGAACTATATCTTCTCTGTTATGTAATTCAATTAATTTTTCCAAAACATTACAGAAAAATCAAGAAAGCAAAAATAAAATGCAGTTGAATACATGTCTATACTTCTTTTTGTTGTTCTTTTTCGCACTAGTTTATTTTGTTTGTTTATATTTTTTTCTTACCTGACAGTTTTCTTGGAATATTCCAATCAAAACTGCATCAGTGTTGCCCCTTTTCGCATTGATATACAGAAACACATTTTACTCACAAATCGAGAAACGATGGAATTTTTTGTTTCATGCTTAATGTGAAAACTTTTTCGATTCGAGAACTACAGAAACGAGGTACAGTTTAAAAAAACTTTTCTCCAATAAGTGACTCTTCATAAAAATTGAAAATTGTTTTCAAAACAAATACCTATTCATATTCTTAAACAACGTACCTTTTCTCAAAAAAAATACCTTCTCTTAAAAATCATACCCTTTTAACAAAAATGCATTTTCTTAAAAATAAAATAATACCTTATCGTTTCTTGAGATAAGTAGCCTTTCTCAAAATATGTAAATTTTCTTAAAAAAATAACCTTTCCTAAAACGAGAACCACTTCTTAAAAAAGCACCAGTTCTTAAAAAAGTACTTTGTAAAAAAAAATGCATAATCTTATGGCTTTTTCTTACAGAAAGCACTTCTTCCTAAAAATCGTACCTTTTCTTTAAAAAAAATATTATCTTTTAATAAAAGAAGTACCGCTCTTTAAAAAAAAGTACCTTTTCGGGAAAATCAAATACATATTCTTACAAAAACGACCTAAAAATACACTATTTAAAAAAAATACTTTGTATAAAAACAAATACTTAAAAAACATCATTGAGTGTTCGAACTCACGGATGATGTGTTAACACCATTTTGCTACACGGTACCTGTTCGATTTCTATGAACACATTAGTAAATGTTACATTGGAAAATAAAAAATAACAGTTTTTTTGTATACACCGGGCAATGCTGAACATCAAATGACTCGCTTTGTTTGGCCATAGCAACAACAACGAAATAACCAAACACACAACATCACACATACTTTGTCCGAAGTAGCTGACGTATACGTGTGTCACATAACCACATGTTTGCCATATCAACAGCAACGAAACAGCCAAACACACAACATCACACATACTTTGTACGAAGTAGCTGACGTATTAGTGTGTCACCATTACGTCGACTGCGACTGCTTGCAAATGAAATTTTGCGTGGCTATGATTTATTTCTCCGTTCAACAACAGCAACAGACACATGTACATACATACATTATTTATTTATTTATTTATTTATTTATTTATTTATTTATTTATTTATTTATTTATTTATTTATTTATTTATTTATTTATTTATTTATTTATTTATTTATTTATTTATTTATTTATTTATTTATTTATTTATTTATTTATTTATTTATTTATTTATTTATTTATTTATTTATTTATTTATTTATTTATTTATTTATTTATTTATTTATTTATTTATTTGATATCCTATACAACAAGATTTAAATCTTATTAATTACAGTATAGGAATTTTTAATGAAGAAGAAAAGCATAAAAAGAACATTTGAATAATATAATACAATACAATACTATACAATACTACGACAAAATAAAATATAATTTTAAGGCCTCAAGGCATGACGCTATGTGACAATTTAATTTTATACTTTTATGAAGTCAGGAACTAAATATTTCAGAATTACATGAGTGAATAAAAGAATTACATGAATGAATAAAACATATTGTGTTTCATGCGAAATGATTGAAAAGAAGTGTCTTAAATTGACTAATGTTGCTGGTTTTTTGAATTGAGTGTGGTAAACTGTTCCACAGAGGCATGACGTTTATGAAGAATTGCCATTCAGATGTCAGTGTTTTGTACCGAATGGGAATAAGTTTCATTCCTCTGCTTGATCTTGTGAAAGTAAGGCGTCGGAAGAGATACGTTGGAAATTTAGAGTATATTATTTTATGAAGGAGCAATAGGGTTCGAACTTTAAATAGTTGATCTAGAGTGATACCGTAAAGTTTGATAGAATGCTGGGAAATATGATCGTATTTACCAATACCGTATACATATCTACAAATGTTATTGAAGAGTGTGTTTAGCTTATTTCTGCTGACTGAATCACAATTCGCAAATACTTCACAGCCATAAAGAAGAGACGGCATAAGATAGGCCTTAGCAATCAATACTCGAATCTTGGGAGGTGTGAAATAGTAGCAACTTAGCATAAATAACACTGGTAACTCTGTTAACCTGATTACTCCATGTTCACGTATCGTTCATTATAATACCCAGATTTTTAACGGTTGAGACTACCTCAATTTTGTGTCCGTTTATAGTTATATTAACGTCAAACGTAGAGTTCAATGACTTACTGTGGACCACAAGACACTTTGATTTACACGGATTCCACGAAAGCCCGTTCGCGTTTGCCCAATTCCATATTGACCGAAGGTCAGCATTCACTCTGTTGACGGCTTCGCCCAATAATTCAATGGGTGTACTAGTGTACAGTTGTACATCGTCGGCGTACATATGTGTCTTACAACTACGTATGTGTTGCGGGAGATCATTTACATATAACGAGAATAGCAAGGGTCCCAGTATTGACCCCTGGGGAACGCCTCTAGATAAAAACAGTGGAAGCGAAGCAGATGCCCCCGTACAAACAGATTGACTCCGATTAAAAAGGTAAGACTTTATTAAGCTCACAGAAGTCCTAGAGAAATTAAAAAAATTTCCAAGTTTAAATCCTAGCATGTCGTGGTCTATAGTGTCAAAAGCTTTGGAATGGTCAAGCAAAACAAGCACGTTCACTCGCTTATCATCAATACTAAGTCGTAAGTCTTCCACAACATCCGTTAATGTGGTAACGCAACTATGTTTTGCCCTGAAGCCAGACTGGTTTTCCACGAGCAATGCTGATGATTCAATATATGAACACATCTGGTTGTGTAACACCGGAAGTACGGAAGTATTGCAATAGGTCTATATTCCGTCTTGGATTTAGGAATAGGGACTATTTTCGAATGTCTCCATCTTTCAGGAAAATTGCTTGACATTATAATAAAATTGAAGAGATGTGTAATAATCGAAATGATCTATGGGAGAATTAACCTTACAAACTTTGGATTTATATCATCACAACCTGTAGCATTCGACCTTACTGCTGATAAACTTAGAAGGACATCATTTTGACTTACGCACGAGAATTCAAAAGCGTTACGGCTATCTTCCGTGTCTGAGAGTTCATAAAAATCTGTGTTGACAGAAACGGTAGGTGCGTTAACAAATGATCTATTCAGTTCATTAACGTCTACAGATTATGTTAATACATATGCTATAGACACAATTCCGTTTGCCTCACCCCTGCCACACCACTCTTTCATTGCTCTCTTGCTGGCTCATTTTTGTTTAACACATCATTATTCTCTTTCGCTGTCGCAGAAAATCTGGTTTTAGCAGCAGCATAAAATCCGACTTTGATAGATTTAGTCCCTATACGCCGCTATAGATGTTAACACATCAAAAGTTTATCATTTTTCAAAAAGTATCTTTTCTTAAAGATCCATTTAAATTATCGTACATATTTTTCAACGAACGCCTTAGCCGTGTTGGAACTAACTAATACGTAGCATATAGCGAAAGTAACTTCGTTCCAACCGGGTGTCCCCAAACACCTCATGTATTTGAACATTTTCTCAATTTCTAGTGAAAATCGCCGCTCAAATTCCATACTATTCCAATTCAAAATAAATACAAATTTTTTGTAATAAAATTCCAATTTTAATTTAAAATTTTTCAAATTTTAATTTCAAAAGATCTAGTTAATTGTCATGTAAAAACCAATGCTTTTCATGGCAACGTCCTCACCCCTTGCAACAACAACAGAGTCCTACAAAACAGTAAGAATAATAACAATAAAATAAACAATCACCCCAACAAGGGTAATAAAGCAGCAGTTTTTTTTCCAACAAAAAGCTTGACTGCAGCCAAACATCGTAAAAACATTATTCCAAAAATAATAATTGTTCGATATTTCTTGGTCTGGGAGAGAACTGTGGGGGAGACGCTTTTTATGATTATCAAAGTTAAGGTTATTTATGATTTCATTGGAAGTCCCTGGCAGGCAAACACGATGAGAAGATAAACATACCTCATCTGGAGAATTGCAACAACGAGGCCAATGTGTTTATATTAGAATTCTATAAATTTTTATTATTCATAAATATTTTATTACCTTCTCAGAATAACTAAATATGAATGTAAATAAATGCATTGCCAACACGAATGAATACAAACGAATATTCAAAATTAGATAAAATAATATTAGACCGTTTTCCCAGGAAAATTGTTGTACATAGAATTTGGTATTGGCATAAAGTCTGAATTGGTTGAGTACATTGCTAATTATTTGAGAGCAGACATATTATTTTAGTCTGGTACTTAATTTATTCACAAGAAGTGAATTGAGCAACATTAATTTTGTATCTGCGAAACTGGTCGGCAACATATTAATGTTTACAACTGCTTTAATTGTCATTATATATAATTGGAATTACTTCTTAAAAGAATATTTTTAATTGTGAGCTAACAGGTCAGATTTTTCTAAAATCAGTCAAAAAATATATGTAATTATAACTTCTCATCAGAGCCCTAGCGTTCTAAGCCAGTGAATGTCTTGTTCAAATTGATACTAATTGTAGTCTTTTTTTTTGAAACGAAGTTCCGTATCGCACGTTGCGGGATGAGGGCTAAATGAAAAAATTTTACTTTATTACAATCCATTATTATCAACTATATTGGGTACTTTTGGTTTGGTTTAGGTTAATGGAAGTTTTCTAGGAGGAGCCTGCTTATTACATATTGTAGTTTTGAACCCAATAAAAATTAAATTTAGAAAAGCCAAAGTGCAAGACTGGTAAATCCATGAAATACAACCCTGAGCATAGAATTGCATTTGTCAGCACACTTACAGCCTGTTTCTCTATCTCGAACGAAAGCTTTCGTTCATGTTCTAGACGAAGGAAAATTGATTTGGTTTTCACAATCTTATCGTTTCAAGTCGAATGAAAACATAAATATATTCAGTATAAATTTTGGTTTCTCTATTTAAAATGTGCTGTCACTTACGAATAAACATGGAGTCAGGCGGATGAAAATTTCGACAAAGAGAAACTCATTTGAGACGAATGTGAGAGACTGATTTTGTTTCGCTTAGCTTTTCGTTCGAGATAGAGAAACAGGCTTTTACTCTTACACTCGTACTTTTGGTTTGGTGTGTGTCTAGACTAACATATGAGGAGAAATTTCTGTTTTAATGGGAAATTTTTTAGGTGGAGCCTGTTTATTACATATTGTTGTTTTGAACCGAATAAAAAGTAAATTTGGAAAAGCCAGTGTAAGAAGTTTAAAAAAATAACAGTTTCTTAAATAAGTGCGTTTCCTAAAAAAAGTAAATTTTCTCAAAACAAATACCTATTCATAGTCTAAAAGAAAGTACCTTTTCTTAAAAAAAACCTATTCTTAAAGTAGTACATACCTATGCTTAAAAAAAGTAAATTTTCTTACAAAAAGTACCTTTTCATACAAAAAGTACATTTTCATACAAAAAGTACATTTTCATACAAAAAGTACCTTTTCATACAAAAAGTACCTTTTCATACAAAAAGTACCCTTTTACAAAAAATACCTTTCCATGCAAAAAGTACCTTTACTTAAAATATGTAATTTTTTTAAATATGTACCGTTTCTTACAAAAGTACATTATCTTACAATAAATTGCCTTTTCTTAAAAAACTACCTTTTCTTCAAAGAGTACCTTTGATGTAAAACAAAATAACTTTGCTTGAGATAAGTACCCGCTCTTAAAATTGTACCTGTTCTTGAAAAATGGACCAATGCTACAAAATTTCCATATCTTAAAAAAAAAACCTTTCTTCAAAAACATACTTTCTCATAAAAAATACCTTTCTTACAAAAATTCCTTTTCTTAAAAGTACATTTTCTTAAAAATAAAATAATACCTTTTCTTTACTTGAGATAAGGCCTTTCTGAAAATAAGTAAATTTTCTTAAAAAAATAACCTTTTCCTAAAAAGATACCACTTCTTTAACACCCCTATTCTGTGTATGTGGTAACAATAAAATTGTAACCACAAAATTGTTACGAAGTTGTCACTATTGTTGGTATCTGGTATTCTGGCAACGAAAAATTCACCTCGTAACAAATAATTCACCTCACTATAACAAGTTGTCAAAAGCAGGGACAACAAAACAAAAACATATGGTTTTCTGCAGAAAATGAACGCGGTAAAAAAGGAAAAATAAGTATTTAATATATTATATTTTATTAAATTAATTATTATTTAGGGAATTTGAGCGCACCGCAAAAGCACAGCTGGAATGCTATATTGCCTTCCTCAAGGCACATCCAGAGATGTTAAGCGGAGAGAATACACCTGCACATCCGCGCCAAATAGAAGAAGTAATTTACTTCAGCGCCAACTCAATCATCTATATCAAAATTTCACCACCGACAAAAGCTCCAAGAAGTTGTTTTCCCCCGCGGTCGGTCCAACTTCTCTTCTCGAAATATAGGCCTTTAAAGCTTGAGTATATAATCGTTTGTATCTCCGGTATTTATAATCCGATCTGGTTGAAATGGGTATCCTTACAAACGTCTTTCTAGGCTCTATAAATCAGTGCATAAACATATTTATTTGTATTACACCATTGGAGAGCTAATTAAAAAAAACTTTTTTAACCGCACTTTTCTGCTAAAAATTATATATTTTTTGAAAAAAATGCCCTATTATAGACAAGACCTTAGGCTTTTTTAAAGGTATATTGCTCACCAATATCCCTTCAAAGACCAGATATATTTACGTTAAAAATTTTGTAATACATTTCGCGCTTTTTCAATCTTTCTAACACAAAAGCAAGTTATTTCTTCTTTCTGCTCCATTTCCATAGCACAAAGTAACAAAAGTCCTTCCTCCATTTAATTACACCCTCTTGTCGTTTTGGTACAAAATATATTACTAATTTATCCCGTATACAGTTTTATTGCTTAATTGCAGAATTTATAAACTGTTTTTGTATCAACTTTCCGAAAAATAAAACAGCTGTCACGCGATGTTACCTCCTCTTTGGCAGGTAACAGTTTTTGATACGTTTGTCACTAAAAAAATGTGTAAGAATATCGATTTGTGACAATTGTCAAATTGCTGTCAAATAGTATCCGTGGTGACTTTTGTAACCCTGCCAGAATAGGGCTGTAAAAAGGTACCTGTTCTTAAAAAAGGCACTTTTTGCACTTATGGCTTTTTCTTACAAAAAGTATTTCTTCTTAAAAATAGTACTTTTTCTTAAAAAAAGCATTAGCCTTTATAAAATGACCTTTTCGGGAATATATAATACATATTCTTGCATAAAGGACCTAAAAATAAATTTTTTTTTTTAAATTATCGTATCGTGTTTTTCAACGGGCGCCTTAGGCGTGTTGGAACTAACTAGTTCATAATGTATAGCGAAAGGAACTTCGTTCCAACCGGTTGTCCCCTGACACTTCATTTGTTTTTTCTTTCAAGTTTTTGTGTTTTAGCAACTCAGATATGAATACGAAACATTAAATTTTTTAGAAAAACTGTCCCTTTAGGAGGGGCCGTGGGTGGGCCATCCCTTGACCGAAATACGAGTGTGGTTCCCTCATGTTATGGTTGAAATTTAAAATTTGCTTTTCCATTTCGCATTTCGCTTTTTTATGTTTTTACGGATTCGAAACGGATCAGCCAAAGCGCAATTTCAGTGATTAGCATTTTTATACTTTTTCAGACTCGTAACGTATCCCCCAAATTGCAATTTCACTAATTCAGTAGTCTATGTTTTATGCTACGACTGCCATGCTATGACTTGTAACGGCTCCCCGAAATACTCCTAAGGAAATAACCCACAAACGGGAAATTAAATAATCTCCAATGTTTTTTCACACATTTATGGGTGTTATTTCACATGAAAAAACAACCAAATTTTTTGGGAAGTATTTAATTTTTATTTATTTTTTAAGTTATTTTCTTTTCCAATCGGGATTTCCAAATTATGAAATAATCTCCAATGAAATTGTATGAAATTGGCATTTTACAAGGAAATTTTTTCGCGTTTGTTTCCATTTTGCCTTGGAGTTAATTTCATTTTTGTTTGGATTTTTATCCATTCTTTGTTTTTGGATGTTATTTTTTATTTTGGGTTTATTTCATTCGGTGCTATTTTCTGGGCGTTATTTCCTTGGGGGTATTTCGCGGAGCCCTCGTAACGGGTTTGAAGCAGATTTCCCAAATCTTAGTTTCACGGTTTCGCAATTAATTCATTTAATTCATCTTAGTTTCACGGTTTCGCAATTAATTCATTTTAATTGAGAATTTCCCACTATGCAAGTGTTCCAAATAAACATATTTGCATTTCCAGAGAACCATCGGTTCCCACTAAACATAAATTTTGTTATTGCCTATTCAAATTCATCAGGGATGATTTCTATCTATTTGTCCTTTTTTATTGTTACTTTTTTATTTAAAAATTGAGATAAAGTTTCCAGTAGCACCATTCTAAACAACCGCTTATGAAGATCTGTAACTAGATCGGAAAGAGCGATACGGTTTGCCAGGAATCATGAGAATAAATTTTTCAAAACTTCTTTAAAAAAAGTCTGTATTAATAGAGATGCAGAATGATCTTGTGCTTGAATCATTAAAATAAAAAATTTATATTTTGCTTTCCAATTTAAGTCATATGATTTCTTAAAAACAAAAACACTCTAATTGTTACGGAAATTCAAATGTGTTTTATTTAATGTGAAGTACAATCGATACAATTATGAACAAGTTCTGAATAAAACGTCTTTCAAATTGCCTCCACGTCTTCTTTTACAGGAACGAATTCGATGAACCCAATTTGCGAGCACTTTCTCCACTAAATTAAGTCGTATGTCATGAATAGCACGTTCAGTATTGACTGGTAAAGCTTGAAGAGAGTCTGGTTCATTGCTAAAGACCAATGACTTCAAATAACCTCACAAGAAATAGTCTAATGTTGTTAAATCACAACTTCTTGGAGACCATTGAATGTCACAATTTCTTGAAATAATCGAATCTCCAAACTTTTCTCGCAATAATTCGGTTTTTCCGCATGCTGTGTGGCACGTGCTGTGTGTTAGAACCAGATGTTGTCAAGATCAACTTCTTCCAGTTTCGGCCACAAAAAGTTGGTTATCATCGATCTACACCGCTCTCCAGTGACAGTCACGGTGTTATCAACTTCATTTCGAAAGAAGTATGGACCGATGATTCCACCAGACCAGAAACCACACCAAACTGTCAATTTAGGTGAATGTAATGGTTGTTCATGTATAATTTGTGGATTTTCTTCGCACCAGAATCGACAGTTTTGTTTATTTACCGCACCACTCCGATGAAAGAGAGCCTCATCGGAGAAGATGATTTTCTTAAAAAATTCATTATCGTTTTCAGGTTGATCCAAGACAAAATCAGCAAATTCATGAAGTTTACGGTAGTCCAATGGCTTCAGTTCTTGAGTGATAACAATTTTCTACGAATACAAGCCCAAATCCTTTCTAAAAATCCGCCAGTTTGTAGTTTGAGACAGTCCCAATTGTTGACAACGTCTCGGAATCGATAGATTGCGGTCTTCAGCAACACTTGCCTGAACGGTAGAAATATTTGCATTACTTCGAACGGTTCTTTGTCTTAGTCGCACTTAAACATTGTGTGAAGAAAATGTATTCTCGTAGTTTCCAACAATTCGACAAATAGCGAGCACAGGTGGACGATTATTACGACCATAAAATGGCAAAAGCGCACGAAAAGTTGCAATTGGTATTTTGATAAAAAAATTTAATAATTAGTAGTTTAGTGGTTTAGTAATTTCATGATGAAATTGTAAACAGTAATGAATACAATGAAAAAAAATAGCAGATCATTGCATATTGCAAATGACCGAAACGTCACCTAGAAATCATATCACTCAAATTGGAAAACCCTATATTATCTGGTAAATGAATAAATGTAACAGCCTATTGGCTAAATGGCCTCTAGCCCATGGCTGAGAATTTTGCATCCTTTTGTCGAAATTTTCCAGTGCCGTCGTGCATGAATGTAACGTAATTTCGTTTATACAACACTTTAATTTATCTCTCAAGCTGTGCCTGTCTTGGGCTTATAGGCCTTTAAAAAAATCCTAAAAACGGAAAATTAAAACGACCAGAGTAATTACATTGTTTCACTGTCAGTGATGTTGATACTTAGGGATCTTCGATCGATACTAATTCGCACATGTGAATTGTAGAATTGAGTTTGTATATATACGATTGATGATCAACCGATGGTATCAATTCAGGCACAGTAGTTAGTCATCTGATGATGAACTTGTCACGCAGTTCGAAACTCGTCATGCCAGTGAATGTGTGTTGAACTGAATTGTCTATTATTTCCAACAAAAACTAACCACTTTTCAATTAGAAAAATGTTCATGACTTGTAAGCTTGTAGTATGAGTTTCTCATACATTAACCAAAAACTAACAAAAAATCGGTCAATAAAATTCAAATTCAAATAAAAGTAACTGACACTAGCACGGTCTTCAAAAATAATATACCACGGACAAATACAACTCTGTGATATAGATTAAAGAAAAAACTCACCTCAAAGCACTGGGACAATGCGGGAACGCAAGAGGAAAAGACGAACATGGTGGATAAATTCTGTCTGTTCTTGTTGTTGAAATTATAGGCCTTTCAGTGATGTTGATACTTAGGGGTCATCGATCGATATACTTGATACTTAGGGATCTTCGATCGATGTTTCGCTGTATCTTTAATATCTTCCAATTGAACCACCAAAAACTGATTTGCTACATCGCGATAGCGTGCGCCATTGACAGCTACTGCCTGACCATCTTCATTTACGAAGAGAAATAGTGCGATGATAACTCCAGCCCAAAATCCGCACCCAAGGGTGGAAAGCTATGGCGTCATTTGTTTCTGATAGACAAACATAATGATGATTAACGAACTCATTAACCCATTGCCTCATATCTGAAAACCATTTTTGTCTAAAAATCATCACTATTTCGAAAATATTGTTCACCATTGAAAACGCGTTGTTCTTTCGTATAGCGCTCCATCTACATTATTCCTGAACTGCCAGCTGTCTCAAATTTCGAAGTTCCTTTGCTCTTTTGCGCTAATTTTTTAATGGAAAGATCCAAACAATAAACTTAAGATACCGAAAAAGAGTAGTGGCCACAAAATTAGCAAATTTTGGGCAACATTTTAGATTTCACACATTTTTAAATATAAACTCAAAAAATAGTAAACCAATTCTGAAGCATATTTCATATTAGAAATAAATTTAAAAAAAATGTGTATCTTTCAATTCGAATATCTGCTGAAAATTGCATCTAATATATTTGGATAGTACGCCAAAAATAAATAACATTAGTCCATATAATGCAGTAAAGGTTTGATTGGATTTAGAATAAACCATAATAGGTATTGATGTAAAGTTATTTTCATTCTTTTAGGGAAAAACCCCAGACTTCACATAGTTATAATTCGAAAGTAGTAAAACATATTTACCAAATCTAAGCTGTGGTCGATCTCATTATTTATCGATAATATGATAAAGACCCCAAAGATAACATTCCCATAAGTTTATTTATAAACATATGCATGCGAATTTCACCATTTTCTCCCAACGTCCGTACCACTATTCCAAAAATAGTTAATACTTTTCTTCCCCACCACATTTAATTAGGATTTATCACTTTTTCCCCTTTTTATTACACATCGTTGATAATTTATGAGTAAATTGTAATCAGTATTGCGATAAAATCCTAAATGAAAATCGTGAGCAGATCTGTTGATTTCGTTATTAAAATTCAAAGGACATTGTATATGTGTATGTATATTCTGCTTAATTGACCATTTCGCTTGTTTTGCGACAAGACCGTCATAACTCAAATAACATAGTTTCATGTAAAACGACTTTGAAAGTTTCACGTTGTATACCATTGTATTCAAAATGCTAGCTAGGCCGAATTTGAAAACAATTTTGATATGCGATCTAATTTATCTGATAAAACTTGACAAGGATAATATTTTGTATTATCGTATTCAGTTCAGTTCAGAAAATATACATTTTGAGTTATGCCGGTCTTTTCGCAAAGAAGAGATTTGTTCTTTATTTGTGTTTCACTCTATAGATTGTTGACATTACTGTCACGATGTTATCTATTTGGGGGTCAGTTAACAGTTTTCTGTTCCTTGGTGACGCCACTGGTATCAATAAGAAATATTTTTGCTTTGTATTTCTCTGCGGCGTTGTTCTCCGGGTATACATACAGCTATATTCAGAACTACCGAAATAAAGCTAACTTCATCGATAGTTAAATAATTATTACATAGATTCCAAGCAAGTGTTTGGTCATGAAGCACAGGCGCATGAACAGTTCCATGGTAATCTAAGGGAGGTTGATTGAACGTTACTATGACATTCAATACGTTAAAATCACCTGTCATTTGTATACTTAAAAGGCCTGTGGTGGTTCTTGATGGACGATGATATCTTCAAGTTGTCAACAGTCCCATAAAATATAGGGATAATTATGTGTATTTGAATGGAGTTCCTGTGTACCTACAAGTATTTTCAAGCGTATGTGTGTTTCAGTAATATCATTGTTTAAGGCATTTTCGGTAATTTTATATTTCCTGGGGTTCAATTCAATTTCCAATACAATTCAACTCTAGTTGGTAGGGCATTCTAGGGAAAACATTATTATCTTCAAATGATATGAGTTTGCTTTGATTTCTGATTAACTAAAGTCAAAACCGCAACTGCGAAATGCGAAAACCGCTTTCAATACCAATAACTAATGGCAGGTTTTTTAAAAAGCGCATTCTTCTAATAACCGAAACCACGGATTTTTCACGACTGTTAACCGGTTTCATGTTCCAAGTTCATATTTTCATTGACCCTTAATGCTTCAAATGTTTTCAACTCAATTCAGTTCAATTCAATTCAACACACTTGAATTCAATTCAATCCAATTCAATTTTATTCAGCTCAATGCAATTAAACTCAAATCACTCAAATCAATTTAAATTAATTCAATTAATTTCAAATAAATCTAATTCAATTCAATTCAGTTGCAATTCAATTAAATTCAAACCAATTAATTTCAATCCAAACAATTCAATTGAATTCAGTTCAAGTTAGTTGAATTCAATCGAATTCAATTAATTTCAATTTATTTCAATTTATTTCACTTCAACTCAGTTGAATTCAATTGAATTCAGTTCAATTCAATTCAATTCAATTCAATTCAATTCAATTCAATTCAATTCAATTCAATTCAATTCAATTCAATTCAATTCAATTCAATTCAATTCAATTCAATTCAATTCAATTCAATTCAATTCAATTCAATTCAATTCAATTCAATTCAATTCAATTCAATTCAATTCAATTCAATTCAATTCAATTCAATTCAATTCAATTCAATTCAATTCAATTCAATTCAATTCAATTCAATTCAATTCAATGCAATTCAATTCAGTTCAATTCAATTCAATTTAATTCAATTCAATTCAATTCAATTCAATTCAATTCAATTCAGTTCAGTTCAGTTCAATTCAATTCAATTCAATTCAATTTAATTCAATTCAATTCAAGTAAAAATTGAAAACACAACGAGCCAAAGTATGCCAACCACACACACACGGTGTCCCTCAAGGATCTAAGCTAGGACCAATCTTGTACATATTATACGCCAATGATATGATGAAAGCTCTCAAAAACAGCACTGCATATGCCTATGCAGATGACACTGCTATCATTGTATCCAACGAATGCATCGATACGGCAATTGAAACATTGCAATCGGAACTTAATAAGTTAACCCGATGGTGTCACGATAGAGGCCTTATTATCAACGCATCCAAGACAAAACTTATGCATTTTAGACCGCGTCATTTGCCACAAACAAATAAAGCTTTAATATTCCACGACAACAACTGCCTGCATAAATCATATGAAGTTCAAAGCAGAAAAACTGTACCAGATTCATGCTCGACAAAAATTGAACTTGTCCAAACGTACAAGTATTTAGGAGTTCATCTAGATGCACATTTTAAATGGAAACCACATATAGAATTCTTGAAGAAGAAGCTAAATAAAGCATCGTACGCTCTATACCATCTTAGCAATTGTGCTCCTTCTCGTATAACAAGACAAGTGTACTACTCATTAGTTGAATCCAGCCTACGGCATGGAGTAACTGCATTTGGTAGTTCAAAACAATACAAAAATCTACAGAAAACACAAACTCGCCTATTAAAAATTCTACTCAGACACGACCAAAAAAAATACACTCAAAATCAAATTATTCAAAACAATACGAACATTACACAACCAAACACATATCAAACGAATGAAATAAATAACTTTCAAAACAACACATACATTACTCATCCAAATAGAAATGAAACTAATTTTCGTATAAACTCGCAAAGCTCAAACAATTTAAATAAAACTCTTAAAATACTCAATTTACAAAGTATCTTTAACATAACAACAATAACTGAGTTCTATAATAACCCTACATTGCTACAACGAATTAGCCACACACACAGCACCAGAAGAAGAGAACAAGGACGTTTCGTAATTCCAGCATTCCGAACAGACTATGGGAAAATCTCGCTAGCCAGAACACTGCCATCAATCATGAATGCAATGCCAACATATCTTTTAGATATTCAAAATAAAACAAGTAGAAAAAAACTTATTAAAAATTATTTATTACTTAATCAAAAATAAATATATTATAACTTATATTATATTATATTATAACTTATAAATGCAGAAATGAATATACATTGTAAATATTAAAATTTGTCAATTTTTATAGTTATTACACCCGCAGACAAGCCAAAAGCTTCGTGGGGTTTGAATTTTTCAAATTGTCTAAAGTAATGTTTATAATAAAATTTAAAAAAAAAAAAAATTCAATGCAATGCAATTCAGTTCAATTCAATTCAATTCAATTCAGTTCAATTCAATTCAATTCAATTCAATTCATTTCATTTCATTTCATTTCATTTTATTTCAATTAAATTCAATTCAATTCAATTCAATTCAATTCAATTCAACTCAATTCCATTCAATTCAATGCAATTTAATTCAATTCAATTCAATTCAATTCAGTTCAATTCAATTCAATTCAATTCAATTCATTTCATTTCATTTCATTTCAATTCAATTAAATTCAATTCAATTCAATTCAGTTCACTTCAGTTCAGTTCAATTCAATTCAATTCAATTGAATTCAACTCAATTCAATTTAATTTATTTCAATTCAATTCAATTCTATGCTATTCAATTCAGTTCAACTCAATTGAATTAAATCCAATTCAATTATATTCAGTTCAATTCAATTCACTTCTATTCAATTCAGTCCAATTCAATTCAATTCAGTTCAATTCAATTCAATTCAATTCAATTCAATTCAATTCAATTCAATTCAATTCAATTCAATTCAATTCAATTCAATTCAATTCAATTCAATTCAATTCAATTCAATTCAATTCAATTCAATTCAATTCAATTCAATTCAATTCAATTCAATTCAATTCAATTCAATTCAATTCAATTCAATTCAATTCAATTCAATGCAATTCAATTCAATTCAGTTCAATTCAATTCAATTCAATTCAATTCAATTCAATTCAATTTAATTCAATTCAATTCAATTCAATGCAATGCAATTCAATTCAGTTCAATTCAATTCAATTCAATTCAATTCATTTCATTTCAATTAAATTCAATCCAATTCAATTCAATTCAATTCAATTTGGTTCAGTTCAATTCAATTCAGTTCAATTCAGTTCAGTTCAATTCAATTCAATTCAATTGAATTCAACTCAATTCAATTTAATTTATTTCAATTCAATTCAATTCTATGCTATTCAATTCAGTTCAACTCAATTGAATTAAATCCAATTCAATTATATTCAGTTCAATTCAATTCACTTCTATTCAATTCAGTCCAATTCAATTCAATTCAGTTCAATTCAATTCAATTCAATTCAATTCAATTCAATTCAATTCAATTCAATTCAATTCAATTCAATTCAATTCAATTCAATTCAATTCAATTCAATTCAATTCAATTCAATTCAATTCAATTCAATTCAATTCAATTCAATTCAATTCAATTCAATTCAATTCAATTCAGTTCAATTCAATTCAATTCAATTCAATTCAATTCAATTCAATTCACTTCTATTCAATTCAGTCCAATTCAATTCAATTCAGTTCAATTCAATTCAATTCAATTCAATTCAATTCAATTCAATTCAATTCAATTCAATTCAATTCAATTCAATTCGATTCAATTCAATTCAATTCAATTCAATTCAATTCAATTCAATTCAATTCAATTCAATTCAATTCAATTCAATTGAATTCAACTCAATTCAATTCAATTCAATGCAATTTAATTCAATTCAATTCAGTTCGATTCAATTCAGTTCAATTCAATTCAATTCAATTCAATTCAATTCAATTCAATTAAATTCAATTCAATTCAATTCAATTCAATTCATTTCATTTCACTTCATTTCAATTAAATTCAATTCAATTCTGTTCAATTCAGTTCAATTCAGTTCAGTTCAATTCAATTCAATTCAATTGAATTCAACTCAATTCAATTTAATTTATTTCAATTCAATTCAATTCCATGCTATTCAATTCAGTTCAACTCAATTGAATTAAATCCAATTCAATTATATTCAGTTCAATTCAATTCACTTCAATTCAATTCAGTCCAATTCAATTCAATTCATTTCATTTCATTTCAGTTCAGTTCAGTTCAGTTCACTTCAGTTAAATTCAATTCAGTTCAATTAAATTAAATTCAATTCAATTTAGTTCAGTTCAATTGATTTCAACTCAATTCAATTTAATTTAATTCAATTCAATGCAATTCAATGCCATTCAATTCAATTTAGTTCAATTGACGTCAACTCAGTTGAATTAAATTCAATGGCATTCAACTCAACTCAAATCACTTCAATTCAGTTCAATTCAATTCAAATTAATCCAATTCAGTTCAATTCAATTCAATTCAATTCAATTCGATTCAATTCAATTTAATTCAATTCAATTCAATTCAATTCAATTCAAATCAATTCAAATCAATTCAAATCAATTCAAATCAAGTCAAATCAATTCAATTCAATTTAAATCAATTCAATAAACTTAACTCAATTTAATTTAATTAAATTCAGTTCAATTCAATTCAATTCAATTCAATTCAATTCAAATCAAATCAATTCAAATCAAACCATTTCATTTCATGTCATTTCATTTCATTTCATTTCATTTCAATTCAGTTCAATTCAATTCAATTCAATTCTATTCAATTCAATTCAATTCAATTCAATTCAATTCAATTCAATTCAATTTAAATCAATTCAATAAACTTAACTCAATTTAATTCAATTCAATTCAGTTCAACTCAATTCCATTCAATTCAATTCAATTCAATTCAACTCTACTCTATTCAAACCAATTCAATTCAAATCAATCCGTTTTATTTCAGTTCAATTCAATTTAAATCAATCCAACTCTATTTAATTCAATACCATTCAGTTCAACTCAAGTCAATTAAATTGTATTCTAATCTATTCAAGCCAATCAATTCAATTCAATTCAACTTATTTCAAATCAGTTCAGTTCAAATTAAATCAATTCACTTCAAATCAATTCCATTCCATTCAACTCAATTCAATTCAAAAATTTATAAATTTGTTATCTATGCAAAACGAAAATAATCCGTAATCCAAACCGAAAATTAGTCGGTTTTACCGGTTTTTTCTGTCTATGAAATCGAAAACCGTATTTCCAAACAAATTGATTTTTCTTGTAAATCGAATACCATATATTGGAAAATTCCTGCTTTTTTAACTCTCTATTGATTACGTATCCTTTCAGATGAAAACGGGTCTCGCCACTCATGATGAATTAAGACCGAAAATTGTGCACTTCGTCGTTGATGTTCAGGAGAGCGGGCACGTAGTTAAGACCCGATTGATGGTATGTAGGCAGTAGCACTATATTTGAAAACATCTTCAAGTCATTCTCCAAAATAGGCTGCAGAGACGAACGTATAATGGGAAATTACGTGGAACGTTAATTGGAAATTACGTGGAACGTTGACGATTCACCGGCGAGAATTTCTGCAGCGGCGGCGATATTCAACGTCTTTCCGCCGCTTCTTCCATCACGTGTTGTTCCAGTCCCTACGTGGTGAGCGGCTAATCTGCGTCGAAATTTACGTTACGACAAAATCGTTGGCGAATTATTTCGTAACAAATAGTAACGAGTATTGCGCGTTCTTGCGAATAATGGCTTGTATATGTATTCTGTATCAATTGACTTAAATATCAACACATACAACATACAACATCCCTTCATACAACATCCCTTAACCAGATTTTAATTCAACGCCATAAGCATCTCGTGCTCTCGAAGAATATCCTCGCTACCAGAAACACTGGCAATCAGAAACACTTTTTGATTCAATATGGCAGAGTCAGTAGAAGGTGAAGTAGAAGGCTACACCTGATATCTACACGAAATTACATCGGAAAGGACCCTTTGAATGCTTGAATCATTTATTGGATGATGAAATAATTGATCTATTGGCCACTGAAACCAATAGATTTGTGACGCAAACTCTGGCAGAATCCTCGCTACCTAACGCTAGAGTCAAAAAGTGGATTGATGCCAATGCTGTTATAATGACAAAATGCATTGCAATTATATTCTAGGTCTTGTGTCATTGCGACATCTAAAAGATTATTGGTCGAAAGATCCTATTTATAAGAATGGTATTTCAGAAGTAATGAATGGAAACCGATTTGAGTTGCTTCTATCTATATTCCATCTCTGCAACAATGAAGAGCAAACCCCGATGTCTGACCGTGTATTCACTCTAGAAGTTTATCATTCTTCTTCAAAGAAAATATCAGACATCATACATTCCAGAAGAGGAATACTGTATCGATGAAAATAAAGTACCCTTTATAGGACGACCTCGCTTTAGACAATAATTACCCAATAAGAGGCACAAGTATGGTATGAAGTTATACGAACTGTGTGTCGATGGCGGATATACCTGGATAAAAGAGAAAGTTGACGAGACAGCTGTTTGTGAAAAAAATGTTATGGAACTGTTCGGAAAGCTTTTAGATCATGGAAGAACCCTATATACCGATAACTGGTATACCAGTGTGAAATTAACTCAAAGAATGGTAGGAAGAAAAACTCACTTGGTTGGAACTTTGCGCAAGAATCGAAGAGGTAATCCCCCATGATGTACCAGAAACAAAAATGAAAAGCGGAGAACAGGAAGCTCATCAAATCAACCAAAACTTGTTGTTCTCAAATGGCAAGACAATGCTGAACACGAAACATGGTGATGCCTTGGGGACAAAGGTAAACCACTGTGAAGAGATAAAAAAGTTTTTGACTACAACATAGGAAAATCGTATGTTGACATCTCTGACAAGCTCTCAGCATATTCGTCATACTTGTGCGGAAGTGTAAATAGATATCAACGATTAGCTTTCCATTTAATCACTGCAAAAACTGTTGTCAATGCTCTGCACCTGTACAACAAAGTCAACAATAAAAAAATGACCATCGAAAAATTCAACGAGGAACTAGTGAGAAGGTAGGCGAACTATCGAGGGCAGGATCGTCTTCCACCGAACTTCATATGGTGTCATACGCCACGCCTATACGGTTGGTCAAAAGAAGTATTTTCCATCATCACCTTGAACGAGTGAAGACCAGATGGGATAGGACGGAAACGTGGCGCAAATCTAGAAACACTTTGCCAGAATATCTGTGGTCACAAACCATAACGGCCTAACTCGAGTTAGTACAAAATTTAAAAAAAAATTTTGAGAAGTCACCGTGCCTAAATAAGCAACTTTTTGTTTTTTGTTAAGAAGTAAAAGAATTCGTTTCTTTGTTGTCTGTAACAAAGTTATCACAGAAAATCCCACTCCTGATTTCCAGTAAAGATATTAAACTTTAAACTGCCTTCCCTGAAAAATTTTAGAATCGACTTAGGCTGCTATGACTTGTGACCACAGATTAGACTAACTCCCTGATTAGCCATAATCGTGGAGACATATCTAGGCTTACTGAAGACTATGGGCTGTCCCTTCCTACATAACCTCACTGAGATACACGAGATAAATCTAGGGGATCTAATGAGGTATCTTCGATTAACAGGCTGGATATGGACACGGTACTTTGAACTTTCCGGAGTGATGTGGTATGCAAAATGGTGTCTCAAGACACTAATTGATGCTAGATAGTATCTTTAGCAATCACGAAAACCAATTAACTAACCAACTAGCGAGAAAGCTGGTTCTAGGCCAATATGAGCAACCAGCATCTGAGGAAGAAGAGAAACCAGCAGAAATGTCCGTGGTCTCTTGGCAACAACAGCCACCGCAGATGTCCCCTGTTATAATGAAGGATATTCTGAAGGAAGCTGAAGGACCCAAGAGACGGACTAGAAAGAGATACTCGGTGTGCTACAAAAATATGGCTGAAGAACGGGGAACTCCTTATGCTCGAAAAACTACCAAAATTATCAATACCTTCTGTATAAAGTGCATCAAACCCATTTCTATCAAGTGCTTTTAACAACACTCTGCCTAGGTCCTGTCTAGATTACATTTTGACATTTTAAGTACTAAATTTTCTTTTTTTGTCTGGTACTAATAGGTACAAGCAAAAATCATGCTTAAATTTGAAAATTAAAAAAATTGGATTTGAAAGTCAAAATTGTTTTGGTATGGTAATAAAATTGTTTATTTCAATATTATAAAAATACTATTGAAGAAATCTGTTCCTGTTCCTGTTTTGTGATAACCTGTTCTCATTGAACCAAATGAACCTATATTTTGTCCGCCCCTGACGCAGTATGGGTATGCAAATCGATCGGGCCAAGCACAAATCCACGTTCTCCTGGGGCCATAGATTCATTCCATATATATAATACCAATGTAAATCACGTGCACTATGCCACATTCACGTTTAATGACATCAAGGTTGTGTGTGGATATGTGAACCCGCGGTCCGAACGAGTAGTCAAGTCATGTGCACCGGTGTCGCGCGTGGCGCACAATCTGTTAAGGAAAAAACATTGCTGTACTTATAACTCAAATGCAATTAAATTCCCCTCGGTTCACGAACGTACAGTTTTAAATTTCTTTTTTAATTCTGGCCTAATTATCTGCTTTATTTTAAGATTGTTTTGTGGGTTTTTGATCCTTTTGACCTGCTGGATCAATTTTCTTCCAAAAAATAGTGTTTTTTATTTATACCTGTACGCAGTATAAATAAATGTAAAAAAAATAGTTTGATTTTTATTATATAGTTAAACATCTTATATGAATCTTCGTATATGGTTCTGTCAATTGTATATAACCCAACGATACTATGTTTAATTGTGGCCGATGGAATTTGATTATGAACCACTGTGCGTCGGCGCATGATTAATACAGAGGCGATACATGGGTTTGTATAGCCCTCAGGTAAACATTAATCTCACACTTATCTGTGGCTACGAAGAGCCATCCTAATCTTTTTAGTAAAATATAGCACTAAGTTTTAAGGATTTATTTATTTTTGACTTAATTATTATCAAAAGTTTTATAACCTCCACCTAAATGCGGCCGTTATCTTTCGACAATAATCCCATTTGGATAATATGATTTATTATTAAAGGCGATAATAAAAATTAATATATTCATGTACGAAGAAATTAGTAATAAAAATTTTTATTGAAATTCTATTGAATCCTGTGTGTTATTGGAGCCGATAAATAAAAGGTAATAAAAAGGTGATGTTCCATGGAATTTAGTATGGCCCAAACCCAATTGCACCACAGCAGAGAAAAAGTCGAATGGGTAGAATTGGTGCAGAAGAAAATTTATTGTTTATCAATTCTATGAAATAATAACCAGATATGGAACAAGGGATAATATTAATTCTGGAAATATCCGACAAACCCACACCACCCTTGGTTGATTACTTTGGTGGGGAAAAGTGAAAAGGAACATGTTATCTATGGAATCATACTACGCATTTAGACTCTAATATATAGCAAAAGCTGCTCCTATCAAACAGTACATTTTTAAACCTGTTTGCCCCTAATTGAATCACAAAATGACTAAATAGATTTTTCGAGAACGTGTTTCGATTTGAATTTCATTAACTTTTTAAAACGAAATATTGTTGGAATTATGAACTTTTCAGTGTGATTTGGTATTTCGGGATCTTCGATGGATACTAATTCGCACATGTAAATTGCATAGTAGAGTTTGTATACATAAGATTGATGATCTACCGATGGTATCAATTCAGGCATAGTAGTTAGTCATTTGATGATGAACTTGTCACGTAGTTTGAAACTAGTCATGCCACTGACTGTGCTGAACTGAATTGTCTATTATTCCAACAAAAACCAACCGTTTTTCACATTAGAAAAATGTTCCTGACCTTGTAAGCTTGAAGGATGAACTTCTCATATACTTATATTAACTGAAAACTTTTATATTTTGTACAATAATGAAAAAAAGTTCTTAATTACACTTTTAAGGGACAAAGTTCCTTGTGTACTTTTTAATAAATTTTGTGTACTTTTCAGTGCACTTTGTGTACCTTTTAATACATTTTGTGTGCTTTTTACTACATGTTGTGTACTTTTAAGTACGCCTGGTGTAGTTTTTAGTACACTTTATGTACCTTTTAGTACGAGTGATGTACTATTTAGTACACGTTGTGTAATATTTAATACACTTTGTGTACTGTTTAGAACAATTCTTGTTCTTTTTGGTACACTTTGTGTACTATTTGGTACACTTTGTGTACATTTTAAAGCGCTTTGTGTACTTTTCAGTGCACTTTTGTGTAGATTTTAGAACACCTTGTCTAGTTGTTAGTACATGTTGTGTACCTTTTAGTTAATACACCTGGCGGAGGTGTTAATACACATAGTGTACTTTTTAGAACACTTTGTGTACTTTTTAGTACGAGTGATGTACTTTTTAGTACACGTTGTTTACTATTTAATACACTTTGTGTACTTTTTAGTTGTTTTAGTACACTTTGTTTTCTTTTTAGGACACGTGTAGTATTTGTTTATACTCTTTTTTGAAGTTTTTAGTAGACTTTGTGTATTATTTAGTGCACTTTGTGTACTTTTTAGTACGAGCGATGTACTTTTTAGTTCACGTTGTGTACCAATTAATACACTTTGTGTACTTTCTAGTACACTTTTTGTTGTTTTTAGTGCACTTTGTGTACTTTTTAGTACACTTTTTGTTGTTTTAGTACACTTTGTGTACTTTTCGGTACACGCTTTATATTTGTTTATACTCTTTGTGTAGTTGTTACTATTTAGTTCACTTTGTGTACTTTTAAGTACACTTTGTTTACTTTTTAGTACACGTTGTATATTTTGTAATAAACTTTGTGTACTTTTTAGTATACATTGTGTACTATTTACTACACTTTGTGTACTTTTAAGTACGCTTTGTGTACTTTTCAGTGCACTTTGTGTACTTTTTAGTACACTTTGTTTAATTTTTAGTACTTGTTGTGTACTTTCTAGTAGACGTTGCGTACTTTTTAGTACACCTGGCGTAGGTTTTAGAACACGGTGTGTACTTTTTAGGACACGTTGTGTACTTTTTATTACGAGTGATGTACTTTTTAGTACACGTTGTGTAATATTTAATACACTTTGTGTACTTTTTAGTACACTTTTTGTTGTTTTTAGTACACTTTGTGTACTGTTTAGTGCACGCTTTATAGTTGTTAATAAACTTTTTAGTACACGTTATGTACTATTTAGTACTCTTTGTGTACTTTTTAGTACGAGTGATGTACCTTTTAGTACACTTTGTGTACTTTTCTGTACACGTTGTGTACTATTTAATACACTTTGTTTACTTTTTAGAACACTTTCTGTACATTCAAATAAAGTTTTATGAATTTTGTATACGTTGGTACTTTTTGATTTAAATTGTGTGTATTTTTACCATTGCGACACTTGTAAAAAGTTCATTTGTAATTAAGTACTTTTTGGAATTCTAAATTTTTCACCCTTTTGAAAATGAAAGGCCTTATTCATAAAAATTTGGGAGAGATTTGAGAGACGTTTTTGTACGACAACTCGTCTCCTAAACCTCTCAGAACTTTTTATGAATATGGCCGTTAGTTTTTAGCGTAATTATAAAAGCAAATTCGAGAACTTTTGTAAAACTTTTTTAAATTCATCACTTTTGTTTGTATAAACATATGTCCATATACTTATATTAGATGCCTACATATTCCAATTTGAATTGCTCAAACCAAAGTTTTTCTTTCTTTCTCCAGCCTTCTTCTTACTCCTATTCCAATAATTACTCAAACTTCTATTACACTTTTATTTCATTTTAGTCATTTCCAAACTTCTCTTCGCTTGAACCCAATGCCTTTTTATTGCTTGATTAATCAAACTCTGGATAACTTTGTTATCTTCCTTACTTGATGCGAGAACAAGCGAATTACTTACACCACCCACCGCCATTTAAATCACAGATTAGAAATCACAAGGCTATTAAACTTTACCTTGATATATGACAGTAAACACCCTCAACAATTCCCCTTCAGCACTAGAATACTTTTAATTTTATAGATTTGACATGTCCTTTATTTCTCCCTTACATTATGTTTATTATCATCCTTTCGCTTAAGTGTCATTGTCCTTGGTCGTAATATGTTAAATGTCGTGCTACGCACATAAACTTCTCTCCAGTGATTTATTGCTGTTCGCGCGGTATTCTGTTTTCTAGGTCCCTTCTCTCTAATTTGTCTTATGCCAGATATCAAGGAATTTCTAGTGGCCCCATTAAAGGAACCAAACAAAATAAAATAAAAAGTCAAGGAAATGAGGGTTACAAGAGAATGAAAGTAGAAGTTAAAGTGAAAGTGAAAGTGAATTTGATTGTGAGACTCGGGGTAATATAAAATATGTATCAACAAAATAATATGCGGATTTGTATGTATACATAATGTATATATCTTTTGATCCAGGAAGAATGTCCTTGTTACCATTGGCAACCACCCCCTCTCGGTTTGGGTTTTTGTTTTGTTTTTTATTTGTTTTGTTGATGTTTTTACTGTCTATCAAATGGACGTGGACAAGGTCCGGTGTCCTCGGTTAAGACGATAGCTGGCTGTTATACCATAATAATTTTAAGCACCAACATTAGGGTGCTTCTAAATATTTTAAATTTAGGCATTTCCTTCAATGAAGTTTAGTATATTTTGTGGCCACTCGCAAAAATATGAAAAAGTGTTGAAAACGGTGAAGATGAAAAAAAATTTTGTTCAAATTTAGCGAAAATGATTCGCGTCGCTAAGTTCTCGCTAAGTCTTCGCTAAGTGCTTCATACAAAACAAGCGATTATAATTATAAGCAAGCGATGTAACCAAAACACACCTTACTTACTTACTTACTTATCCGGTCTCGGACACCCCGGGGGGTCAGGGACCTTACAAGACAAAGATAACATATTTCGCCAACCAGTTCGATCTTTTGCTTTATTTCTCCAGTTGGCAATACCAAGTGTACGCAGGGATTCGTCAACCTGATCCCTCCAGCGGAGTCTTGGTCTTCCTATCTTTCGTCTTCCTTCGAGTTCGGTTTCGAAAACCCTTCGCGCTGATTCATCTTCATCCATTCTACTGACATGGCCTAGCCAGCGCAATCTCGTTATCTTTATCCGTATAACTATGTCAATGTCAGGATAAAGCTCATACAGCTCATGATTCATGCGTCGCCGATACTCGCCGTTGTGCACTATAGGGCCATAAATTTTTCGGAGTATTTTTCTCTCGAAGACTCCTACAGATGTTTCGTCTGCTTGCGATAGGACCCAGGATTCTGCGCCATAAAGCAAGACAGGTTGAATGAGAGTCTGGTACAGCTGGACTTTTGTTACTCGAGAGAGGGCTTTATCTCTAAAGTGCTTGCTTAGCCCAAAATAACATCTATTCGCAAGCACAATTCTCCGCTTGATCTCAAGGCTGACGTTGTTGTTTTTGTTCACGGCAGATCCAAGGTATATAAATTCGTCCACTACCTCGAAGTTATAACGGTTATCAACGTTCACGCTTTGGTCTAATCGCGTGGAGGCCCTGTTCGTTGAAACGATTAATTTTGTCTTGTCCTCATTTACCGTCAGACCCACTTTTGGTGACTGCTTCTTAATTCTCGAAAAACCCGCAGTAACTTCTCTAATTGTGCGCCCAATGATATCTATATCATCAGCATACGTGAGCAGCATGTGACTTTTGCCGCTGATGGTTTTATTCATGTTGACTGCAGCTTTTCTCATAATGATCTCCATTAAGATGTTAAAGAGATCGCACGATAGGGTGTCGCCTCGCTTAGTTTCGAACGGTTCGGTAAGATCCTGACCACCTTTCACTGCGGATTTGGTGTTCGTCAAGGTCATCCTGCAAAGGCGTATGAGTTTTGCAGGAATACCAAGCTCAGACATTGCTTCATAGAGTTTCTCCTGTATCGGACTATCGACTATCGATAAATAGATGATAGGTGTCGATTTTTTTTTCGTGTGTCTTCTCCAGGATTTGGCGTAGCGTGCAAATCTCGTCAGTTGTCGATTTTCCAGGCCTAAAGCCACACTGGTATGGTCCAATCAGGTCAGCGATAATTGGTTTTAGTCTTTCGCACATTATACTTGATAGAACCTTATAGGCTATGGATAAAAGACTTATTCCGCGGTAGTTGGCACAGATACTCGGGTCACCTTTTTTAAATATGGGACATAGTACACTGAGACTCCAATCGCAGGGCATGCATTCTTCTATCCAAGTTTTGCTAATGAGCTGATGCATGCACCTTATCAGCTCATCGCCGCCAGCCTTAAACAGCTCCGCCGGTAATCCATCGGCTCCTGCGGCTTTGTTGTTCTTAAGCCGGGCAATAGCTGTTCTGACCTCGTCTTGGTTAGGAGGGGGGCAATCGACGTCGTCGTCCATATTGTGATCGATTGTCCCATCGTCATTGGATATCTCAGGTACTAGTAGCGCGCCTAATGTTACCTAAGTATGTCGACGAAGTTTGTTGTGGATTGTGGAATCAAGGGTAGAATAGATCGTGAGACATGCTATTACGTTATAGAGATACTCAAAGGCTTTTTAAATCGGGGGTGTATTGCAATATCATTTAATTGCACCTAAAAGTATGCAGTCGTTGCAAGATGAAAAACTACATCATACCAACTCACCACAAATCTTTGACGATATCGTGGTACTAGTCTGTGGCCACCACCCATTAAATCAATGTCGAATTTTTGAGACGAATGGAGAATCCTTTTTATAAATTATTATTTTTTAATTTACATTATTTTATATTTTATCAATTGAAAATACATTTACATTTGATATTAGTTCAAGGAACAGTATCAATAACCTTGGTTTATAATAATTTTTTTATAATTTTTTTTCCTAATTCATTTGTATTATAATTATTATAATATTACATTGGGTTGGCAAGAAAGTAACATCGGTTTTATCATACAGATGGTGCTTTTCTTAGTTTTGAAATGCTATTGATGCTAAAGTCTTTGTTATACAGTTACACCGCTGACATTTCAGACTTAAATTTGTGATATGTCACATTATTTTCAGTGGTCAGTTTCCAATTAAATCGTGTTGTTAATATGGAGGATCAAAATGTGCAGAATGCACATCAAAAAATTTCGTTCTGGAAACTTCACGATCAAAAGCTGTCACAGGAGCGGACGAAGGGATCAGGACGAAACCAAAGCCGTTATCGAATCTGAGCGACACGTTTCTGTTCAAGAATTTGCAGACAATCTGGCGCAAAACCATTGAAACCCATTTGCATCGGCTTGGACTTGCCAAACACGTGTTTCAAACAAGGCATACAGGAGAAATTCCCATATCTTGTACGCGCTGGAATGAGGCCAAGTCTCAAGCTAATGCTCACCCTTTGTTGAAATGTGAATATATATGTGGCTAAAGGTATTTTACATCATCTAATGTCGGGTGAATTATAAAATTTTCCGAATTTCGACTAAAAACCCCATTTTTCAAAATTGCATGAAAAATATATAAATATATTTCGAAATGGTAAAATATTTTTGCAAATTCATTTATCCATTCTATTTTTCATTTGTCATATTTGTATTTCTCAAAATACCGTCCGGAATCGGTGTAAGCATTGTAGGTCCCAACCAGTGAGTGTAGAAACTAGAAAGCACACATCTTACTGATTGTGAAAAGCTCTCCTCAACCCCTGCATGAAATGTAATGGAAAACCATTTATTTTTTAATATTTGCAAATTTTTTTGATTTCAAACCCGTGCTAAAAATAAATTTTACAAAATTCACATTTTAAAAATTGATTTTAAAATATTTGGTTATGAAAATTGTACTTAAAACTAAAATTTATCCAAAAATTATATATTTCAAGAAAATGACAATTTCCAAAATCAAAATTTTTTTGACAAATTTTCAAAGTGGTACATTTTCTTGGTACAATTTCTTACATTTCTTCATTTTATATAATTTTTCTTAATTTATAGTTATAATTTTTTTCTCTTTCGTCAATATACAAATTTCAGATTTCATAGCTTTCAAACCCGTATTAAACAGTATATGTTACAAAATTGTACTAAAAATTCAATTTTAAAAAATTAATTATAAAATAACATTTATCAAAATTGTACTAAAATCAAAAACTGAAGCTGAATACACATTACAATAGTTTATAAAAATACATCTAATACATTTTTTAAATTACTTCAAAGACTAAAATATTGAAAATTGTACAAAAGAGATAAATATTTCTTTCTAAATAACAAGAAAAAAATTTTGCAATATTTTTTTTTTTTGAATTTTTTTAAATTTGTAAATGTTTTAATATTTTGACGTAGAATACGTCTTACCTTACGGTATGAGGAGTCATGTCAGGTTTTTATTGTTGTAATCTTTATTTCATTGAATTTGAGGAAACGGCTAGATGAATTTTTTTTAAAATTTTTTTTGTAGGTAAATGAAGATGTTATCTTTCGTTTGATATACATTTCATATTGGTTGATATATTTCTAGTATTTTAATTTCTCAAATGAAAATTGTTTAAACACATACACTCAAACATATGTGTGGTGTTTGGTTGAGTGTTTTTGGTTGCTCAACATTGCTTAGGAACATGTATCTAGTAAAAAGTGAAACGAACAGCAAGCTAATGTTGCTTGGCAACATGTATCTAGTAAAAAGTGAAACAAACAGTAAGCTAACGTAATAAAGCTTTTTTGCGAAAGCTTCAATAAAGCTGTTGTAACATTAATTTTGAATTGTAAAGCGTAAAGCTTTCACACAACGCTCGAATGCTAATGCGAAGACTCGATAAGGTAAACCTTTTTTAATATTGGCGGCCCTCTCAACATTCGCAGAACTTATTTCAATAAAAATATTAATTAAAATACATAAATTAAATTAAGTTTAAAAAAATTGAACATAATATTTTTTTTTTTAAACGGACTTGAATCAAATGCCGTTGGTAAATATAAAAATTACAGCAGACAGTTGTCCGAGGCCTTCGGCCACGGACTGTCCCTGCAGGCTGTGTCAGAGACACGGCCATTAAGTTTAACGTAGAATACGCCATCCGATAAGACAGAAAACAAATATAACAATAAATGATAAATAATATAAGCAAATGAATTTATTGTTATATATGTTTTCTGTCTTATCGGATGGCGTATTCTACGTTAAACTTAATGGCCGTGTCTCTGACACAGCCTGCAGGGACAGTCCGTGGCCGAAGGCCTCGGACAACTGTCTGCTGTAATTTTTTTTGATTACACTGTGATACAAATGAAAGGAATTTGTTTCGTGCCTCAACCAAAACAAAAAATTGCAAAATACTTGGACGTGGTATCACAAAACCCCGCTCGGTTTTGCTACTATACGTAATAATTTTTTTTTACAGGGCGAAGAAAATTTTGGTGGTGGGTCAGGGCCCTATTTCAGATTTTACTTCAATAAATCCTAAACAGCTTGAAATATTGCTTTACCACTTTTGACAATATTGTAGCTATTATCCTATTTCACAATGCGCTCTAATACATTTCTAAGGAAAAGTACACTGTTAATCGATTATTTCACTAAACGTCATGAAATATTTCACACCATTTATATGTTTTGACATTTCTTGCCTAACGGTAAATAAATTGCGGTAGCTATCTTGAAAAAAATTGTAGCTTTTACATTTCTTGATAACTTTCCTAAATACACTATTCAAGAACAATTATATATAGAGCTCCATAATTGGTGTAGAAATGATGCGTTTAACCATATTCTTTAAATATTCACCTATATGTATTCAATATTCAACAAATTACAAATTGATATCTTCTACATAGTTTGAGTGCTTAATAGACTTAACAATATTGTCCAACACACTACTGAACAAAAATGACATATTGGGTTCCAAAATTATTCTACCAATTCAGAAATATTACATTTTGAAAAATTTTCTCTTATAATTTCTATACCATTAACACAGGAATGTAATAAGGTTCTCCAAAGTTGTACAACTTAAGGCTTTCGACAAAATTGACAAATACCTCAACATCCTAAAATGTCATATATGATCTCAAATGGTCGCATAATACAAAAATATGGTAGTTTGCTGAACTATTTTTACCTAAAAAAAAACTTGCTCGTCGTATAGGCTGACTCGATTGTTGTTTTGGTTACTTGAAAAGGCTTTTAAAGATATGATAATTGTTAACAAAATGACTAAAAACAAACATATTTTTGTATTATGCGACCATTTGAGATCAAATATGACATTTTAGGACGTGGATGTACATATTTGGCAATTTTGTCGAAAACCTTAAGTTGTACAACTTTGGGGAACATTAAGCGTGTTTTGGTTACACCGCTTGCTTATAACGGGTCCGCCATCTAACGTTTTTTTTTTCAACTAGTGCTTATTTCGTGAATGGTAACACTTAGCTCATGTCTGATTTGACAGATAATTAGTTTTATCCTTCCGCTGAACGAATATGGTTGCGTACACACTTGAACAACGCTGGGATATATGGGAAAAATGGGCCTGCGATCGACTTACAGAAGATGCCGATTTTGCCAAAAAAAATCATCTTTTCAGATGAAGCTCATATTGATCTTGGCGGGTATGTAAACAAGCAAAATTGTCGCATTTGGGGCACAGAAAACCCGCACGCATACATTGAAAAGCCGATGCACCCAAAACGAGTCACTGTTTGGTGCGGATTTTGGTCCAGAGGCATAATTGGGCCATTTTTCTTCGAAAATGAGCAAGGAGTGGCCGTTACAGTCAATGGCGATCGTTATCGGGCCATGTTGAACGAATTTTTGTTCACAAAAATTTAAGAGGAGGATATTGGCAACATTTGGTTCCAACAGGACGGCGCTACGTGCCACACAGCCGAAGCTACGCTCGATGTTTTGCGCTCTGTTTTTGAAGATCGCATTATCAGCCGCAGAGCTGATGTCGTTTGGCCACCTCAAAGCTGTGATTTGACACCGTTGGACTATTATTTGTGGGGTGCCCTCAAAGATAAGTGTTACGCCGACAAGCCAGAGACAATTGACGCTTTAAAGGACAATATTCGTGAAGCCATTGGTGAAATACAGCTGCACACAATCGATAATGTGCTTAAAAATTGGACCGATCGTGTAGGCTACTGCATGGCCAGCCGAGGCAGCCATTTGAATGAAATTATTTTCCGTTATTAACCGGAAGGATTGTACTTTCAAATCAAAAAAGAAATTTGAGAAAATATTCAGTAGTTTTTTTTATAGCATTTTCAAAAAAAAAAGGTATTTGGCGGACCCTTTATATTCGCTTGTTTTGTATGAAGCACTTAGCGAAGACTTAGCGAGAACTTAGCGATGAGGTTCATTTTCGCTAAGTTCAAAACAACAAAATTTTGACATCTTTTACCGTTTTTAATAATTTTTCATATTTTTGAACAAAGTGACTTCTCGCTAAAAAGCCGTTTTCTTTTCAACTTAGCAAGCGATAATCGCTTGCTTGTAACCAAAACACGACTATTATTACATTCCTGTGTTAATAGTATAGAAATGTTAAGCGAAAATTGTAAACAATTAATATTTCTGAATTGGTACAATCATTTGGGAACCCAAAATGTAATTTTTGTTCATTAGTGTGTTTGGCAGTATTGTTAAATGTATTAAGCACTACAACTTTATAGGAAATATAAATTTGTAATTTGTTTAATATTGAATACATATAGGTGAAAACTTAAAGAATATTATGGAGCTCTAAATATAATTTTTGTTGATTAGTGTATTTAGAAAAGCTATCAAGAAATGTAAAAGCTACAATTCTTCTCGAGACAGCTACCGCAATTTATTTACCGATAGGCAAGAAATGTCAAAACATATAAAATATTTGAAATTTTTCATGACGTTTCGTGAAATAATCGATTAATAGTGTACTTTTCCTTAGAAATATATTAGAGGGAGTTGTGAAATGGGAAAATAGCTACAATATTCTAACGGTTTGTGATCCAATATTTCAAGCTGTTTAGGATTTATTGAAGTAAAATCTGAAATAGAGCCCTGACACACTTCCAAAATTTTCTACGGCTTGTAAAAAAAAAATTGTTACGTATAAGAGAAAAAACCGTGCGGTTTTTTGTGATACCACGTCCAAGTACTTTGACAATTTGTTGGTTTGGTTGAGGCCCGAGACTCACTGTTGCACAGTGTTATAAGACATCAGAATTTTCAAGCATGAATTAGAACTACCTATATGTTACAACATTTTCTTAAAACCCAAATGTTTCTAACAGATGCACATTTCACAATCCGTGAGATAGTCACCTATTTTACAATGCAACATTTTCATACCGCCTTTTGTTCAGGGTCAACATTTTTGGGACATTTTCAGAGCAACAGTGTCAACAAAATCCGTTACGAAAAACTTAAAAGTTATTTAAATTCCCACTATCGCAGAATAATTGTAATAACGCCCCTAATTAAGTCGCTTATTGCAGAAACCACTTGAATCCATTTTTTTCAAAAAGGTTTTTATGCTGTTTTCACATTCTAAAGGGGTTCTTAATCAATGTGCGCTGAAATACCATGAGTCTGGTTGTTAAAAAATCTCAAATTCCAGCGTGCAAGAACTGAAAGGAGTGTAAAAACACCATGCGTTTGTGGCTCATGTTGTTCCTACCCTCAATGTCAACATTGATTAATTATTGACTCATGTGGTTTCTGCAACCAGCGATTTCAGTTTATTATAGTCTATGGAAAAACCCTTACAGACTAGCATAACAATTCAAAAATACAGGTTAATACAATCAGATCATATAATAAATAAAAAGATCAATATGGTTATAATTTTGGTTACAAGCAAGAGATTATCGCTTGGTAAGTTGCAAAGAAACCCGATTTTTAGCGAGAAGTAATTTTATTCAAAAATATGAAAAATGGTTAAAATCGGTAAAAGATGTCAAAATTTTTTTTAAAAAAAAAAACTTAGCGAAAATGAATCGCATCGCTAAGTTCTCGCTAATGCTTCGCTAAGTGCTTCATACAATCCAAGCGAATATATAAGCAAGCGGTGCAACCAAATCACGCTTATTGTTACAAATGGAATTATAATGTGTCATGACTCTAATTAATTGTAATAACTTCTCTAAATCTTTGAAATGACAAGCAATAACATTTTACACAAAACATCCCAATGATATAGAGAATACTACTGGCCAAGTACCTGAACAAAACACAACTCCCAATAAAACAGTATTTACGAAACTCAAGAAAAAAAAGTGCCAGCCTAGAGCACGCATGAATTCAAATATATATAAAGGACACATTTCCTTAATTTTCTCTCTCATAGAAATTCACTTGTTTCCTTTTTGTGGAATTGATTAGATGGTTTCGTGAATACAATTTTAGGGATTGTTAAGGGCTTATTGTGGTTTGGAAGAAAAACGCTGACGGGTGGAACGGTTTCTAACATGTGTGTCGTTGTACGCACATTACAATCTAGTTGTATTCCCGACACGCACAAACGTCCTTGTGTTTTTATTGAGAGTATGTTTTTTATATCCCTGACGAAGCGATTAAGATGAATGTTTGTACCTTAACGAAAAGGTTGCGAAATAATAAATGACTTAAGGAATTTTTCGTAGCACAAGCATAAGAGTTGAAATAGTAAAGAAATATTCCAGATTCTTGGGAAATGGGTATGTTTCTTTAACTCTAAAAGCCCATTAGTGCAAGTTCATAGCGACATTTGAACTTATCTGATTTGGAAATGAAAAATCAAGATTTCATTTGGAATTTGATTAATTTTAAATAAACAATTTTCAGTTTGAAATGTTCCCTAATTTATTTCTTTGTTTATAAAGTACAATGCAATATTTGCTGAAGTCATGGGCTTAATGAAGTTTCAGATCTGTGGTAAAAAGGTTCATCATCTGATTAAATTATGGTAGTAGTAAACATCTCTTGTTATTTCAACCCACTTAACTTGTATTAGCAGATCCTTTTATATATCTAAAAGTATCCTTTTTTTAAATTACCATTCCAAACGGAAATTTTAACGCCGACCTCAATATTTTGCTATCTGAAATTTAAATCTTAAAATGTATGTACGATTCTTCAAATATTCTTCATTTACGCCCATGTGAATATTTCATTACTAAATCTCGACTAAATTTCGGTATGTGCAGGTGTGTCGAAAGCTTTGTTATAACTACCTACCACATGACTGGGTTAACCTTGATGTAGTGATTTATAGCTAAAACTAATGCCCACTTATACAGACTTAGGAACATGACAAGGTACATATACATACATGAATATCGTAAACGTAGGTGTGTTACGATGGCAATGAACTGACACTTTTAAATGTGTGTGACCTTTCAGGGTATATTTTTGTGAAAAACACGAAAAGTGGGAGCAATGACATGACATATATGGAAATGTGGAAAAATTAAATATAAAGGAAAAATTTAATAAAAATTAACATTCAAATGTTATGATAAATGTTTTACTCGTACATATTTGGCTTAACTACCATTTATGTCATTATAACATTAGCATGTCAACAAATATGTTGTGGTGAATATTGTAGCTTGATTGCCTGATGTTAATTATGACTAAAAGTATGCCGTAGCTGCATGTTGAAAAGCTACTTCATATCAACTCACCACGAATGTTTGATTATATCCATAGATGAATAAAAAACACATATGACTCATTTGCTTAATCACCATTTTCACCAGAGCGCACATGCTATTTCCGTACGACCATTTTTCTCTCGGATGCGACAAAAAAGGACTCAAATATCATTTTTATTTCGATTCTGTTGTTTGAATTTGAAAATAAAATATTGATAATAGAAAAGCACATCGCTTTTGATATCACTGTGCAACAGTGGGTCTCGGGCCTTAACCAAACCAAAAAAATTGTGAAAGTACTTGGACCTGATATCACAAAACCTTGCTCGGTTTTGCCCCTTTTACTGGCCGAAAAAATTTTGGAGTTGGGTCTGGGCCCTACTTCACTTTTCAATAACTCCTAAACAGCTTGAAATATTGCATTACAACCTTTGACAATATTGTAGCTATTATCCTATTTCACAATTCTCTCTAATATATTTCTAAGGAAAAATACACTGTTCATCGAATATTTCACGAAACGTCATGTAAAATTGCACATATTTTACAAGTTTTGACATTTCTTGCCTAACGGTTAATAAATTGCGGTCTTCAAAGGAATAGTAGCTTATAAATTTCTTGATAACTGTTCTAAATACACTAATCAACAAAAATTATATTTAGAGCTCCATAATTGGTGTAGAACTACTGCGTTTAAACATATTCTTTAAATATTCACCTATATGTATTCAATATTAATCAAATTACAAATTTATATCTTCTACAAAGTTGTAGTGCTTAATACATTTAACAATATTGTCAAACACACTAATGAACAAAATTTTTGGTTTGGTTGAGGCGCGAAACAAATTCGTTTCATTTGTGTCACAGTGTAGTTGTTCAAAATACAAAAGGCAGGAAATCATGGCTATATAGTTTTTCAATAGTTTTTGTTTTTAGGGAAATTTGCCCATATCCACCACTCCGGCGCCATCTAGAAAATTTTCTTTACTTTCAAATCCACTACTTACCCTTCACCATCAATGCTTTTTTATTTATCTAGGTGACATCGCAAGAACAGTGTGAAACAGTATACAACAGACGACATTTCACCACTAATCATTAAGTCGATATCGAATTTTCGAGAACAATCGAGAACAGCGAGCGGTACTTTCAGATGGTTCTGGAGCTGAACTCGTTTAATTAACTCCGTTGCACAAAGACTGCGGTAGTATTATTCCAAACGATTAAAGGCATAAATCGTCGAGTAATGGTGTTATCGAAAATACTTGTTTTAAAGTATAAAGTTTTTACAGTACAAGTAGAGTAAAGATAACTGTTGTACTTATCGTGAATTAAAAATATTCTTGTTTTATTATAATTTTATAAAATAGTGCTAAACAGAACAACAACTTCTCACTGTTATGAGATACAGTTTAAACCACCAAATCATGATTTTTTATTTACTGATGATGTATTTACAAGTTCCAAACAGTATAAGGGGGTTTAAGGGTAGGACTGCTTCGGATCCGGGACATCTACGACCGTCTCGTACAACACTTCGATAAAGAGCACCATTTCATAAAAAATTTCGGATGTGTCCCGTATTCCATTTTCACAAAAAGCTGAGTTTTATTTATAGAGGCAGCATTGTTAAATTCAATGCCAGTTGTTCAGACATTTTTACAAACCGATAATCTTGAGAATTGGCAGAGTCATGCCATTTTTTTTTTTTTTTTTTTTTGAGTTGAAAATCATCTTTGATCAACAATAAACCATAATTTAAACTTTAAACTCGTTTCTTAGGTTAATAGCTAATTGTTGTTTATACAGCAGAACGTCGGTTAAGCGACTATATGATTTTGACAGAAACAAAAAGAACAACAAGCACAAAGATTCTGTAATTGTTAATGTGAACAATAATAATCCTCCTCCCAGTTGACAAACGTATCATTTCACTCGTAAACTTAATTTCTGCTGAAATAGAAAACATGATCTCTTACAGCCTTAAAGGAAATTACAACTTTAAACATAACGAGGATCTAAAAACAACTAAATTTGAAACATATGGTAGGGCCAAACCAAAGCAGAACGAGACAACTACAATTAGAATAGTTCGTTCTATAAATAGAACTTTCAAAAACTTCTGCATCAGTGCGTGTAAGTAAGAAAACAATGTGTAAGTAGCGACAACAATCGCTCTGCACACAGTCAATAAATGTCTTCGGATAGTGACTTGTGTAAATACACACCGCAGTGGCTTAATGGGCTAGACGCTGCTGAAGATGATGCTTCACAAACATCGAAACGATCGTCCAGCGAATGCGAGTGTGAATCCCATCCGCGGCATTTACATTTTTTTCACTAACCGGAGAAAACATGATCTCATACAGCATTAAAGGAAATTACAACTTTAAACATAACGAGGATCTAAATGAATTAGCCAAAAACTTTTACTTTTACTAACTTAACGTACAGTGTTTTAGAACATTTCAAAACTGAGTATCTCGAAATATGTCACTAGTCACATATTTCAATCAGTTGACGCTCTTCATATTGTCATACAACCGTTTCAGGAACCATCTTACAGTAGCGCCATCTATTTGTCGATTTATTCAAAAACTTCATTAGCAAATTCATCAACCGTTTGTACATAGACCTTGACCAAATAGATTCTACCTCACCACTACTAAGTATGTTACATTTTCACTAACATTAAGGTTCATTAATCAGACACGCAGAACACACCACTCATTGTTAGAGCACACCACAAACTGTTAGAACGCACCACAGACTGTATACATTCCTATGTTAGACTAACATACACCTCATTTGAAATAACCATTCAAATGTTAGTTCTACAAAAATTTACAGCATTTTCTGCAGCAATATTTATATTCCAGATTCTTATACAATTTCATATGTTATATTATTTACAATTAAAAATTGAATGTGTAGATTTCATTTATCCCAAACGTCAATATCGAAAAAAATTCAGGAGTAAAATTTTATAGCTAGCATTTGTGTTGCAATGTCCTCATAAAACCAACTGCATATATGAGAGTTGACGCATCCAGAGTACGGACAGTGTAAATGTCGTAATTTGAATATTGGTTAATAGTATTTGAAAGTGTCTTTCATCACTCTAATAATTTTTGAAAAACATACTATACGAATATGTATATAAGAACTATAAAATGGTCGAAAATTTTAAGAAAAGTGTGATGTTGAAAAGAAGTAGGGGGTGAAAAGCGTTTTAACCCATTTTGAGCCGCGTTGCCAAAAAGTTTTGAATTTTTATTTTACCTGTACTGACATATGGCTCCGAAACATGGATCATATCGCAAGCTGATGAAAAACACCTGGGAGTATTCGGGAGAAAAATTCTCCGTAAAATATATGGTCCTGTTAAATAAAACGGCGAGTACCAACGTTGGTGGAACCAAGAGCTATATTATTTGTATTCTGACGTAGACGTACCTTGGCGAATCAAATTGGGTCAATTGCGTTGCCTAGGTCATATTAGCAGAATGGACGGAGATGAGACAGCGCGAAAGGTTGTCGATAACGTACCCGATGGAAGCAGGAAAAGAGAACGACCAAGACTCCGATGGAAAGACTATGCCGAATAATCCCTCCGTTTCGTTGGTGTTACCAACTGGCGAAAAAGGGTGAAGTATAGTTGGAGAAAATCAAGCGCCAGTTGAAGAAATTTGTTTTGTTATTTGTTTGTTTAATTAATATGTGTAAGACATCTGACCGCATGAGGTTGCAAAATAGTCAATAAAAGTAAGAAAGTGTTTGTTGTGAATGTGAGTTTGTACTGTAAAACAAAGTAAAGCCAATTCTGATCGTACTTTAAAAAGAATCTTGTTTCATTAATGGGAAAAGGAGCGTTAAAATCGACAATCAGAAAGCTCGAAACAATATTTATAATAAAAACTAATTAAATGTGTTCATAATATTGAAGTAAACCTTAGATGGTTTAAAACAAGCACCTAATTGATCTGCTGGTGTTGATCGTGTAATAACTGGTAAAGCTTGTCTAAAATCACCTGCCAATAATGTAAGAGCACCTCCAAATGGTTGCTGGTTGTCCTTCTAACCTTGTAAATAAATGTTTATATTTAAAGAATTAAATCGATGTATTAAAAAAAGTTTAACAAAAATTATGGAACTCACTTTACCTCATCTTAGAAACACAATGTTTCTTTGAAGAAAATGTATGCAATGCTCTTGCCGCTAAATCGCTTAAAATTTTCATAATATTTATGACGATTTTCTACAATATTAACCCGGCGCTGTCAACCAATCGGAAAATCCAAAAGGATAGAAATGGTCCAATTGTCGGCTTCTGCTGGCATGCTGACATTCTGCGAGGCTACGATCGACGGACGGGTGTGGTTCTTGCTAATAAGGTCAGACTACGTGACTGGTATAAGAAAATAAATCATACCAGCTAAACAATTTAAAGACAATTCAAAAAAAAATATTTTAAATAGAACTCGAAACAATACTAGCACCGATATTCTGTAACATTTTAATCACAAGAATTGATTGTTTAGTTGTCAAAATTCAAAAAATGTTAACGCAAAATTTCCAATTTTTTGGCGTAGAATACGTCTTACCTTACGGTATAGGGAGTCATGTCAGATTGTTATTGTTGTAATCTTTATTTCATTGATTATGAGGAAACGGCGAGATAACTTTTTTTAAAAATTTTTTTGTAGGTAAATGAAGATGTTATCTTTCGTTTGATATACATTTCATATTGGTTGATATCTTCATAATATTTAAATTTCTCAAATGAAAATTGTTTAAACACATACACTCAAACATATGTGTGGTGTTTGGTTGAGTGTTTGAGTTTGTAGCGTGGACACTAACTATGATGCTGTTTCAGTGTGGACACAAACCTTCGACTGTTGTTTTGATTGATGAAATATTGAAATTTCGTATATTTACTTATGTATTTAAGTGAAACAAAATGTGAAATGTGAATTTGAACTTAACATGGATATATAATTATAAAAAATATATGAAAAAATTAATTCATACATTTTTATGTTAAATGAAAGTGCTGCCAAGTAAGCAAAATAACAATGCTGCTTGATGCTGTTTGACAGCAGCTGACAGTTGACATGTTATTGATATTTTAGACGAACTGTCATTATTGACATATCACAATTAGGCTCCACACTACACTAGAAATATACGGATATACTCAGTGATCGAATCATAAACTTGTCATTTGTAAAGTTAAGCCCTTCCTCTTGGAACCAAGTTGAATCCCACCAAAATAAACTCCTTCAAAACGATTTGGTAACTCTTAGACAAACCACAATAATGATGTTATAAGTTTTGTATCAAAACTCAACAGTTTACCCATCGCAACAGTATTCAAGCTTTACATATTTAGTTATACCTCCCTAAGCGATTTTGACTCCCTACCTACCACAGGACGTTTTGTTAATACATTTAAAGGTATTTTTCTCGGTTCTACTTAATCCTATTTGCTTAATGGATTTCACGAATTTAATATCACTTAACTCGAGTCTCATGTGGCAAATTTTGATAGACATCATAGAGCGAAATAATGTGGTATTGTGACAATTATTATATTTGAAATTTCATGTCAGCCATAGTTTGGATAATGAACCGCAGTGAATAAGATAAAGATAAAGAGAGAGGAAACTATATTGATTGTGTTACAAAATAATTAAGTTTATTGAAATTTTGCATTAAGCTGAAATAAATGATAACTATTGAAATCTGTTATACGCCGACATTTCAATAACATTAATTTATGTATGGAAAGTTATAGTTTTTGAAATAACTATAAATATAGTTTAATACAACATAACTATAAATATAGTTTAACATAAATTTTTTTAATCGCACCGGTCAAGCCGATTTTGCTAATACTAGTTGAACTTCAGATTAGTAAATAAAGATGAGGTACTTAATACTTAATTTAATTTGCCCTCAATATAATAAGGAATAAGGAATAATTTTCCATCATAATGTTGTAAAGGTAAACAAATTAGATCACAATACAATTTTAATATCAGATTGCAATTTCATAGGGCTTGTTACTTTAATTTGAAAAACATCATAGAATTCTGAGCAGCTCCTTAAATAACCACAATGACCTTAATTGACTTCTACGGGACACAGTTCAAAATTGTATTAAAAGATTACATGAGATTTCAAAGGACACCCAGTTGGAACAAAGTTCCTTTCGCTATATATTATGTACTAGTTAGTTCCAACATGCCTAAGGCGCCCGTTGAAAAATACGATAACATAAATGGATCTTTAAGAACAGATACTTTTTGTAAAATGATAAACTTTTCTAAAGAAAAATTAATCTTTTTATTACGGATTTTTCAATAAGAGCGCTACCAAAGTTTTTTTAAATAAAACAAAACCGGTTTTAGATACCAATGAAATTCTTTATTCCTGTGAAAGTACGCTCGATGCCATTATGTATGGAACTCGATTTCTTTTGCATGGCCACCACGGACACGCTTGCAGAAGTCCAGACGCTGAACCCAATTTTCAACGGTTTTCAAGCATAAATCGGCCGATACTGCTGCAATTTCACGTTCGATATTCGTACGAAGTTCATCACTCGTCGCTGGCTTGTTGGCATAGACCATAGACTTGCCGTAGCCCCACAGGAAATAATCTAACGGCGTCAAATCGCACGACCGAGGCGACTAATCGACTGGGCCATTTCGTGAGATAACACGTTCACCAAACTTGGTTTCCAATAAATTGATTGTGGCATTCGCTGTGTGGCTTGTGGCGCCGTCCTGTTGGAACCACATGTCCTCCAAGTCCATATTATCCAATTGGGGCCAAAAATATCGATTCGCATTCACAGTAATGTGCCGGTCTTGATCATCACGGAAGAAGTACGGCCCAATGACGCCGCCGGCCCATAAACCGCACCAAACCGTAATTTTTTTCGGTATACAATGATGACTCATGGATTACGTGTGGATTGCTGTCTGACCATGAACGCATATTTTGCTTATTGACGAAGCCATTCAGCCAGAAATGAGCCTCATCGCTGAAGATGATTTTCCGATGAAAATTCGAATCATTTTCAAGTTGTTGCTCAGCCAAATTCACGAACATACGACGCTTATGGTGGTCAAGCGGCTTCAGTTCTTGCGTCAATTTGATCTTGTAAGGATGTAGGCCAAGATCTTTTCGCAAAATTCGCCACAACGACGTCACAGAGATGCCCAACGCTTGAGAACGACGTGTGAGAGACACATTTGGGCTTTCTTGAACTGAAGCCTCAGCGGCAGCAATATTCTCGACACTACGGGCACTTCTTTGTCTCACTGGCACGAGAACATTTTGTACTGTGCCTGTGGATTCAAATTTTTCCACTAGACGCTGAATTGTTGATCTGGTAGGACGATTAAGATGACCATAAATTGGACGTAGCGCTCTTAAAGTTGAGGCCACTGACTCCAAATTTCGGTAGTAAATTTTAATAATTTCGACTCGTTGTTGGCTCGTATATCTTTCCATGATGAAATAGCAAACCTTTGGCGTCGTTTGCTGTCCCTATCGAATTTCTTTTGTAGCGTCGCTGTTGAAAACGCCTTTAGAATGTATTTTAAAAAAAAACTATATTTTTTGGTCCTTTTGTAAAAATTTTCCCGAAAACGTAATTTTTTAAAGAGAGGTACTTCTTTTATTAAAAGATTATTTTTTTAGAAAAGGTACTATTTTTAAGAAGTAGAACTTTCTGTAAGAAAACGCCATAAGAGTATGAATTTGTTTTACAAAGAATACTGTTTTAAGAACAGGTACTTTTGAAGGAAGCTGTATGCTTTTTAGGAAAAGGTTATTGTTTTAAGAAAATTTACTTATTTTTAGAAAGGCTACTTATCTCAAGAAAGTTTAAGAAAAGGTATTATTTTATTTTTTAGAAAATGTACTTTTATGAGGCGGTATTTTTGTAAGAAAATGTATTTCTCTTAGGAGAAGGTATTTCTTTTGAAGAATGTGTTTTTTTAAGATATGGGAATATTTTTAGAATTGGTCCTTTTTTTAAGAATATGTACATTTTTAAAAGTAGGTACTTATCTCAAGAAAAGTTATTTTATTTCACTAAAAAGTTACTCTTTAAAGAAAATGTAGTTTTTTAAAAAAAGGCAATTTGGTGTAAGAAAATTTACTTTTTGAAGGAAAGTGACTTATTCAAAAAAATACTTTGTTTAAGAAAAAGTACATTTGTATGAAAATTTCCTTTTTTTAAGCAAAGGTACTTCTTTAAGACAAGGTATTTTTTTTAAGCAAAGGAACTCTGTTTAAGAATATGAATATCTATTTTATTTTTTTTTTGAGAAAATTTACTGTTTTTAAGAAAAGGCACTTATTGCAGAAAATGTTCTTTTTTAAACTTCTTTCACTTTGGCTTTTCTACTTTACTTACTTACATAAATATTGGTTATAGGCTCCACCTATAAAACTTCCCATTAAACAAGTAATTTCTCCCCACATGTTAGTCTAGACCAAAGATGCCCAGTAGTGGCTGATATCAGCAAATTAAACTCACACGTATACTTACGCTCTTTTGTTTGATCGTCAATCAACCAATAGGAAATCAGCGTGTTGAGTGGGGAGACAAACTACACTTGCAGAACTTCTGTGTCTTATTTTACATTTTAATCGTCATCAAGACTGCTGTCAGTGAACACATAAATTGAAATTATTGCGATATATTAATGATATCAGCCGAAAAGTATTTTATGTTACAAAATTCTTTTGATGACATGCAATGTCTTATTTGTCATAAGACATTTAAAAAAACTAAGAAATTTAATTTAAAAAAACATTTTGAAGATGTTCACAAAGTCATGAATTATTTGCAGGGGGAAGAAAAAGAAAAACAATTTAAAATTTATAAGAAAATTTTTATTGAAAAGTTGAAGGAATGGGTAAATCAACCTAAAGAAAACGATGAAGGTATGGTGGAGGAGAATTTAAAAATGGGTTTATCTAACTTAATAAGATTAGATATTGTAAAAAAGGGAAGGCCATTTTCAGATGGTCCATTTGTCAAAATTATATTGAGTAAAGTTTTTGGAAAACTTCATTACAAAACTAATTTTAGTGAAAAATTACCTTTGTTCCGCAATAGTATAACCCGGCGTTCTCTTTATTTGGGTGCTATTGTGGAATCGGCATTAAGGGAAAAATTAAAAAATTGCGAATTTTTTTCATTCTGTATTGATGAGAGCACCGATATTAATGACCTTTGTCAACTTGTAATCTGCATTCAGTGCGTTGATTCAGATTACAATGTTTTCGAGTCAATATATTCTGTTGAAACATTTTATGGCAATGTAACCGGCAAATTAGTGTACGATGTCGTCAACGAAAAACTTCTTTCCGTTGTTGATTCTAACAAATTAGCCGGAGTTTGTACGGATGGTGCGAACACTATGACAGGCAAACGTGATGGATTTGTAGGCCAGATGAAAAAAAATGAAATTGAGGTTTATACCTTGCATTGTATAATACACCAGGCTGCTCTTGCTTCTAAATGTATATACAAGCATCCGGTCATGAAGACTAATTAATGGGATAAGGGGCGGCCATAACTCACTGACTCATAGAAAATTTGTGGCATTTCTAAAAAATTCAAATGTTTCTCACCACGATCTATTAATGTTTACTGAGGTACGTTTACTGAGGCCGAGGTAACAGTATTAATCGATTGTTTGAGCTTAGAAATGAAGTATTTGAATTTTTAGAAGCTGAAAATATCGAAATAACCGAAAAAGAATATTTAAAAGATTATCAATTTATTTTAGACATGGCGTTTTTAACAGACATTTGTAACATGTTGAATGAGTTGAATTTGAAGCTGCAGGGAAAAGATAATAATATTTCTGATATGTTTAAAATTCTTTCAGATTTTAAAACTCAGCTACTTTTACTTGCAGCTCAAATTGATTCTGAAGACTTTTCGGACTTTCCGAAAGCTTCTGTTATTTACGACAAGGAGAAAATCTTGAAAAAGTTTGAACTTTTGGAAATATTAGGAACGCTTTTTAATAACTTTAATGACAGGTTTAAGGATTTTGAAAATATTCAGCATTTACTGGATATTTTTCAAAACCCTTTTAAATGCGATATATTAAAGTACGAATTTCCAATCCAAACAGAACGTATTATACTTCCAAGTGAATTAGATTTCCCGGATAATTTTATCAATATAGAATTCTGGAAAAATCTGGATGGTACAATATATCCTGAAATAAAGAAGATTTCATTGAAGTGTTTATCTTTATTTCCCTCAACGTATCTTTGCGAACAAACATTTTCAGATTTGAATTATATTTGCTCAAAATAATTAATTAATATTTATTGCGTAACTGCAATGACAGTATCAACGTAGAAGATTTCATTACTTTTTAATTGCAAATTGAACAATGATTAATTGAGGGAAAATTTATAAACACTACGAAGAATCTTTTTATTTCGAAATATATCATACTATCCAGATGTCCGCATATATAAATTATATATGTATGTATTATAGATATATATATATATATATCAATACATTCATCAAGAGTATTACTAAAATAAATACATTCATCAAGAGTATTACTTAAATATGTACATTCATTAATTTTACATTTCCCTTTTGTGAAACAAAGAAACAGAAAAAAATGACAACACCCGCCATACATGTGCTTTCGTCGCAATCTTGTTGACGACTAAATAAAATGAATAGCAAATTGTTTTCTTCCAGTGTTATTACGTCACTCTCACCAATACTACTACCTTGGGCATCTATGGTCTAGACACAAACCAAACCAAAAGTACAAGTGTAAAAGTAAGTGTGCTGCCAAATGTAATTCCACATAAAGCAACTATGACATAGAGAAGAAAATTTACTCATGGAGTGGAATGCCAACAAAGAAAACGAGTGAAGCGTGTCGTTTCTCTGCTCCCTCTCTCTGTCTCTGTTACTCTCTTCGTTGAATATTTCAATACACGAGCAGTTTTTTCTAAATTTTCTTTCTATTTCTTTCTATCTAACTAAAGAAATTCCAACCTTATTTAAATAAAATTACTTAAAGTATTTAAAAAGTATGAAACAATCAAGTTATGACCCGGGAAAGAAATGCGTTTGAGTGAATCGCGTCGACCTTTTTGGTTCTCTTCTACTAGGGTTGCCAAATTGCGCCGGTTTTTTCTTCTCTACTTGTGTGTACATTCTTTTTGAATTCCATGCTCAAGGTTGTATTTCATGGATTTACCAGTCTTGCACTTTGGCTTTTCTAAATTTACTTTTCATTTGGGGTCAAAACTACAATAGGTAATAAACAGGCTCCACCTAGAAAACTTCCCTTTCAACCAAACCAAACCAAAAGTACCCAATATAGTTGATAATAATGGTTTGTAATAAAGTAGTTAAAAAAAGTTGTTTAAAAAAAATCCCGCAACGTGCGATAAGGAACTTCGTTCCAAAAAATTTTAAAAAGATATGCGGACTCAACTCATTATCACTAATTCGGGTCCTACAAATCGAACGACATCATTAGTTTTTTGTCCTATGATGGTTTCATACAAATTTTTTTTTTTATTTTTTACTCAGAGGATTTCGAGCTCAATTTTTGCGACAAGTTAAGAAATTTTTTTTCACCATAGTACTTTGGTACCGATTGGCACAGGCTCTTTGTAACAATTTTGTGGTTACAATTTGATAGTTACCACATACACAGAATAGGGGTGTAGATGTCACTTGTCTTATTTTAAATATTCCCAAAATGTATTTATTGACTCTCCGGAATAATAACCATACACGAGTGACTGACCACCATTTTCCATAACTTTCAACACGAATTTCTGTCGTCAAATTTCTAAACCCACAAGGGTTTTGGTTGGTTGGTTCAAAGGGCCGCAAGACAGCACGCTGTCTAGCACACTTAGGCTAAAGAAGCCCATTGTGATACCTGCAGTTTCCTCCACAGCAACTATTGACTAGTCGTCTAGCCAATTTGCCCTTACAATAAATTTGTCTATAAGACCTACAGGAATATCCTGTAAGACTACGGTGATAACTAGATGTGTTCCCAATATCCTACTTCTCAGTCCTGCCAGAGCAGGGCAATCCAAAAGAAGGTGTTTCGTCATTTCCTCATCCCCTTCCATGCAGCATCTACAGAGAGTAGAGTTTCTATGTCACAATCTTTGGGCGTGTTTTCCTACAAGACAATGTCCCATAAGTGTTCCTATCTTTGTGGATAACCTGCCTCTCGACAAGTTAAGTAGTTGCCCAGTCATCTTCCTGTCTAACTGTGGCCAGAGGAGCCTGGCTTGTTCGCAAGTTGAAGTAAATCTCCACTTGTCCTTCAACGTATTATCTGCCCACTGCCTGATCTGCAAACGGCAGGTAGAGATTGGCACACTAATACCTTCTTTTACCAGAAGAACCTGTGCCGTAGTACCCTGCCTGGCTAACGCATCCGCTACGCAATTGCCTGGAATGCCATCATCCTAAGTGATGAGTGGCATTCTTCCACCGCCAGGCAGGTAGCAATTATGGCTTATAGCAGCCTGGCTGTCTGTGTAGATACATATTCTCCCGAGGGTTGTGACACTACTTTTCAGCAGTTCAGCAACCTCCAGTATGGCGGTAATTTCCGCCTAAAATACACTACACTGATCAGGCAGCTTGAAGAAGATATTTACATTTATGGCCGGTGAATGGATCCCATAGCCTACTTGCTCGTCCAAGTTTAATCCATCCGTGAACAATCTGATACTACTGGTATCCCCTTCCAGTAACTTTTCCCAGGTATTCCTGTTCGGAATAGAAGTCCTTAGATTTGTCGCTGGTAGAAGGTAGGGTATACAGTAGTCCGTTTTTACGAGAATAGAGGTGATCCGGTGTAGTAATTCAGCTTGTCCGGAATACCCTGATATCAAAACGCCACAATCTCTGATTCTCACCAGGGATGTAGCGGCTGCCGATTCGGCCATGATATGAGGAGTACAGATGTTCAGGATAGCAGTAAGTGCAGTAGCTGACGTCGTGCCCATTGCCCCACTAACGCTAACTAATCAGTGCTGATCTTTGAATTTTCATCAAGGATTTCAGAATATACTTCTTTTGGAGGGACCTCCACCAAACTACGATACCATAGAGAAGTATTGGTCTGACTATTGCCGTATAAATCAACATGGTGATCTTAGGAGATAGTCCCCAGCGCCCCTTGACAGCAGTAAAGAGCAACAGACGCCTTTTTCACACTCTCCTCCACATTCGGTTTCCAAGACAGTTTTCTGTCGAGAATTATTCCCAGGTACTTGACCTTTTCCGTCAACTATAATTGCACCCCATTAACTGACGGCAGTTCAAATGCGGGTATTTTATATTTCCGAGAGAACAAGATAGGCTCGGGTTTAAGTGGGTTAAGTGATAGTCCGTTGTTAGCGGTCCAGTTCGAAATCAGACTAAGTAGGCGGGTTGTACGAATGCTATGTAAATTGATGTTTCTACCCGTACAGATGATAGCAATATCATCGGTTTTTGGCGGATCTATCCACCAGAAGCTTCCCAATTAGGCGTGTCACTAAGCTGTCGACTCCTAGATTCTGTAATGACCTCAGAATCGCCGAAGGTTGAATGTTATTGAAGGCTCCCTCGATGTCCAGGAAGGTCCCTAAAGCGAAGACCTTATTCTCAAGAGAGTTTTCTATTATGCTGACTATAGAGTGGAGAGCCGTCTCAGTTGACCTGCCCTTGATATAGGCATGCTGAGAACTGTTTCGAAGATTACTTGGAACATGAATGTCCAGTAACTTTTCAAATGTCTTAAGAACAAAGGATGATAGACTGATTGGTCTAAAGTCCTTTGGTTTGACATGAGAGCATTTGCCCGCTTTCGGTACGAAAAATGCTAGGTATCCCTGAAGATTGCCTCCAGCCAACTACAAGATAGGTATAGTGCCTCCTGCAGTTGCGCGGGAATTATCCCGCCAGGTCCGGCTAATTTATAGGGATTAAAGCATCTAATGGTCCATATCAAATTCTTTCTGCTCACTACTGAGCGAACTTTTTCTATGATAGGTGAGTTTCCGCCTAACTCTTCTGGCTGATCACAAGGGTTTTACTCGCATATAATGTCAGCATCAATCCGCAAAAGCCAAATCTGGTTGGCCGGCAATCTACTCGCAATGGTAGTGTGCGCGGCTCTTCTACATGAGAACGTGCGTTCAATCCCTGCTCTGGTGACCTTACATTTGTTTCGACGTCGGTAGTCATATCGTTTAGTGGCGGTGACACCATCAAGTATTTAGCGACGTAAAACCTTCCCAAAATACCGTTCGGAACCGGCGTAACACAGTAGGTTCACATCAGTGAGTATAAAACTAAAAAGCGTAAAGCTCACTAATTTTTCATACAAAATTTTCGAATTTAACCGACTGCCATCGTTAAAATGCCACAGAATTTCGGTGCTGGGCACATTCTATTCAAAATCCAAAAGTTTATGTTTTTAATTTTTTTTTAAAAAATGTTCTCAATTTTTATTGAAAATTTCTGTTCTAATTCCATACTATTCCAATTCAAAATAAATACAAATTTTTTTTAATAAAATTAAAAGTTTTATTTAAAATTCTTCAAATGTTAATTTCAAAAGATCTAGTTAATTTTCATGTATTAAAAGCTAATGCTTTTCGTGCCAACGTCCTCACCCCTTAAAACAACAGAGTCCTGCAAAACAATAAGAATAATAACATAAAAATAAACAATCACCCCAACAAAAGTGATAAAGCAGCAGCGGTTTTTCAACAAAAAGCTTGTCTACAGCCAAATATCGTAAAAACATTATTCCAAAAATAATAATAATTGGTCGATATTTCCTGGTCTGGGAGAGAACTGTGGGGCAGACGCTTTTTTATGATTATCAAAGTTAAGGTTATTTATGATTTCAATGGAAGTCCCTGGCGGGCAAACGATGAGAAGATAAACGGACCTCATCTGGAGAATTGCAACAACGAAATATTGGTTACAGGCTCCACCTAAAAAACTTCCCATTAAACAAGAAATGTCTTAACATATGTTAGTCTAGACGCAAATTAAAGCAAAAGTCCCCAATTTATTAATAATACAGGGATGTTGCATAATAGTGTTAAAAAAGGTTGTTTAATTTTTTGATGTGTTAACATCTATACGCGCGCCTCTAGGGCAGTAAACTATAAATTTAATACATACGCAAGTGTTAGGTTTGTAAGAGTAAATCATCGTTTGTTTGGTCGTTGCTTGGCAGTCGGTATTGAAAGTGATTATTGGGCGATTTTCATATAATTTTCCCACGCAATTTTCTCCGGAAATTCATTGCCGATTTTATTAATTTTTGGATTAAGAAGCTAGTGCGGGTTTCGACGGAGAGTTTAGGCCAAAAATTAAGGCGATCCGATATCGGCGAACCGAGATTGAAGTGTTTTAATTTGGAGTATTAATTTGGAGTAATATTAAAAAAGTGTTTTATGTTGATCTTCGGTTTTGTCTTATCATCGTTTGTCTGTTCGTTGCTTGGCAGTCGGTATTGAAAGTGATTATTGGGCGATTTCCATATAATTTTCCCACGCGAGTTTCTCCGGAAATTCATAGCCGATTGTATTAATTTTTGGATTAAAAAGCTAGTGCGGGTTTTGACGAAGAGTTTAGGCCAAAAATTAAGGCGATCCGATAACGGCGAGCCGAGATTGAAGTGTTTTAATTTGGAGTAATATTAAAAAAGTATTTTATGTTGATCTTCGGTTATATCGTACGAATATAACAATGTATGTATGTATGTACAAGTGTCTGTTGCTTTGCATTCTTTGACTTTTGTGGGAATAAAACAAAAAGTATTGAGCAAGAAAATAATGACACATGTGCTTGCACTGGGTCTTTAAATAATTTTAAGTATTAATATTATTTAAATGAAACGTCATCATATGATTGAACGCTGTTTTTTATTTTCCAATGTAACATTTACGAATGTGTTCATAGAAATCGAACAGGTACCGTGTAGCAACAAGGTGTTAACACATCGCCCGTGAGTTCGAACACTCATTGGATTTTTTTTTTTTCATATAGCCCCCATCCCGCAACGTGCGATAACGAACTTCGTTCCAATATATAATGTAATCAGTTGCAACAAGAAACTATCCACCACATTTGAATTTACATAAAGGAAGTCCTGGTGAATGAAATTGACAATTAGATAAACACAATTTTTGGAATTTCTTATTATGGTCTCGATCTACTTTGTAAAAGTACTATATTCAACTCCACATAGGGGCATGCATTTCGCTTTTAAGAAGAATATTCAAAATCTAAATTCAACCAAAATTTAGAAGAATTATTCAGCGTTCCCACATCTGACTAATCATATTTTTACGATAAATGCTTTACATATTTGACATTTATGTCAAAATAACATAACAGTGTCAACAAACAGTTTGTGGTGCTCATTACAGCTTGAATGCCTAATGTTATGTACGCCTAAAAGTATGTAATCGTTGCAAGTTGAAGCCTACATCATACCAATACTAACTCACCACGATTATTTGATGGTCTGAAACAATGGAGGGCAGATAATATCTAATAAAGTCTATATTGATCTTTCGCCAACAATCGAGAACAAACAGATTTAGTACGAGATGGTTCTGCAAATGGCTGAAGTCGTATTTTGTAGCGTAATTAAGGTCAATGCCATTTCAAAAGGACAACACACATCGTCGTCAATAGTGTTATTGAGAAAAGAATTACTGCATAGTATTGAGTTTGTACTGTGTATAAGTAAAATAAAGTACTCTGTTGGACTTATCGCAATTTAAAAAGAACCTTGATTTAAATGGTGTCTCAGTAAGAATGCACTTTTTCATTTTAAAATAAAAACACGCATTTTTTAAGATAGTTATGATTTTTTTATTGGATTGTAAAGAAGACATGTTCCGTTTAAGTATGGAATAAAATATCCGTCCACTGGCTCCCACGGCCCTGATGACAGGCCATTAATCTTTTCATGAAATTTTCTATGACTTTCTCATAGAGATGTGGCTGTATCTCATCGATGACCCGTTGGATCTCGGATTTGAGCTCAGGAATTGTTTCTGATTTATTCGCATACTCCCGAGATTTCACAAAATCCCAAAAGAAAGAAATCGCACGGCGTTAAATCGCATGATCTTGGTGGCCAGTTGACATCAGAATTTTTGGAGATAATTTGTTCTGGAAATCGTTACAGCAATAAATCGATAGTTTCATGCGTGGTGTGGTAGGTGGCGACGTATTGCTGAAACCACATGTCGTTCACATCCATGCCGTTCAGTTAAAGCTACAAGAAATCCGTTATCATGTTCCTGTAAAAAATGCCGTTCACTGTCACTGCATTATCGGCCTCATCTTCAAAAAAGTACCAAAATCCGTACCAGACAGTTGCTCATTGTGGATGCATTTATTTCTCATGGACTGCATGAGGGTTTTCTGTGCCCTAACTTCGACAATTTTGTGTATTCACGAATCCATTCAGATGGAAATGCGCTTCATCGGAGAAGAGGACTTTTTTTTTTGAAAAATTGGCATTGACTTCACTTTGCGCCATTACCAATTGAACGAATTGCCGGCGCTTTCCATGGTCTACTGGTTTGAGCTCTGGAGTAAGCTGAATTTTGTACTCATGAAGGTCTTTTGTCAAAATTCGTTGCGAAATGCTTCGTGAAATTTTAAGTTGCTGAGAACGATGCCGAATTGATGTTTGGGGGTTTCGGCGACACTTTCGATTACAGCAGCAATATTTTCAAGAGATCGAACGGGTACGTTGACGAACTCCTACTGTCCTTAACCGACACAGTTCTTCAAATTTGTTCACCACTCTTCGAATGGTTGGTACATTAGTTGCACTTTCTCGACTGAAATTTCTTCGAAGTTTGCGAGCGGTCTCAGCATAACTTTCCAAATTTTTGTAATAAGTTTTCACAATTATAACGCGTTGGTTTTTCGTACGGCGCACAATGTTTAATAATAAACATATGTGACAGCCAGTGTTATTATATTTTTTTTCAAAAAACTGTGTACATTTTTGCAAAAAAAACTTTTTTCATCAAAAAAATCTGTTTTTACGCAATATTAAAATAAGTTGTATTTATAGTTGACCTTTCCTATTATTATAATTTTCAATTTTAGTATCGGCTTTAGGTCATAGGTATGGAAAAAAGAAAACGAAGCTGTATAAATTTCCTTTTATCACAATTTATTTGGTTTCCAATATTTCGATGAATTTCGTTGATCAAAATAAAGGATCTAAGATAAGAAACACACAAAGATTTCATAAAACATTAGTGAAAACAGTAAAAACGAATTTTTTCTTTCAAGTACAATATTGTCTGTTAGAGATTATTGAGTAGGAAACCACAATAATATATATCATTCGTTCCAGGAAAGAACGTTGAAAATAAGTGATTTTCTGAATTCATATTCTCAGATTTTGTTTATATTGACAACAGAGAGACTCTATGGAGCCATTAAGAGAATCCCAGTATCAGCTATTTGAAATTTAAAAAACTCGCGATTTTATTCGCGTTTTTCATTTTTGAAAAACCTAAAAAAATGATATTTGGAGAGCTATATTTTTTCAAGTAGATGGACTATTTCAAAAATTTAAAAAGTTTCTGAATGATACGGTTGTCTATTTGTAGAATCCGTACTCTAAAAATGAGGGCTTGATTTCAGAAATGCATTTTTATAGCAACTGCACTTTTTGAATGCATTTTCCACTTCTTTTTCCCCCCTATGATTTTAAAAAATTTAACATCATTGCAAAATTCAGAATTTTTTATAAAAAAGACAAGTAATCTTTTTTTGGGACAAGGCAGCTTACTATTTGTAATTATTTTTTAAAAAAAGACTTACTTGATTTTTCATATAAAAAAAAATAAAATGTAATTTTTTTTAGGATTTTGAAAATGTTTTGTACAAAATATGAAAGAAATTTATTTGGTATGTAACTTTGAATTGCTATATTTTAAACGGTTTTTGTCCCATTACTATTATTTAAAAAGTTACTGTAAGGTATTGTTGTCATTTAAAGTGTGTTTTTCTAAAATAATGCTGATTGAGAATAATGCGAATGCAATTACTTGTAATATAAATGCTATTTTTGGATGCACTTTGCACAAAATTCTAATGTACACAAAAAAAATTGTTTTTCTTTTGATTTTTTTGATGCCAAATACTTATTCCTGGGAAACTACATGCTACTAGAATTGGATGATGAAATACTTCTTCCCTATTTCATCATGTATTGTGTTCAGCGTGTATACACACCTATGTACACATTTGTACATATGTGTGTACAATTCTGTGACAAGCAAAAGTAGCAAAGATCGAATCGAACAACTTTTTATATGAAATATTTCACATGTTTTTTTTTTAAACATCATTAAAAATAGAAAAATTCATTGTCCCAGAAAAAGAGAACATTTATTTAATAAATACTATTCTAAATTTTACAAAAATGTTTTTTTTTTTGAAAATCGAAGGGGGAAAACGCACTGCAAAATGCACTTTAAAACTGCATTTGCATACAATCATAAAATAGACAAAAACAGCTTTCAGAAACTTTTTAAATCTTTGAAAAATTCGGTCCACTTATGGAAATGTGGCTCTTCAAAGTTCACTACTTTTTCCATTTTTGTAACTTTTTGAAAAATCAAAAACGCTAATAAAATCGCGATCTTTAACAATTTTAAAAATCTAAAAACGCAAATGTATATTTGGCTCCGTAGAGTCTCTCCGTGCAAAATTTGAAGAAAATCGGAAGACCTTCGGTCCGATTTGTGGCGTTTTCTCATGGAATGAATGATATACATATATATAATTACATTAGCTCTGTCTGCGTGCGTACACATACTTTTCATCATTTTGAGCAAATTCTTTCAAAATGTTGTCTACGTACTCCAAATCTCTTGCAGCGAGAGAGCCAAAAAGAGAATTTTTTGACAGTTGGAAGTTAGAGAACTTGCAAACTGTTGCTGGAGAACTTTCTGCTTGCAAGATTTTGCAAATAGTTTGAACAGCTGTTTTTATTTTCTGTTTGAATGAAATAATCTTTATGAAATGAAAATAAAAATTTAAATTTAACAATGGCAGAGGTAAGTAGTTAGAATTGTGTTGATTTTTAACGTTTAGAATTAACAAAACATTTTACTTCATGCTAGAAACGTGCAAATATACAGTGCGACCTAAAATTCTTTTGCTTTGTTATTTCAATTGTTTATACACCGATCAGCTGTTTTTTTGCAAGATTTCACTGGATGCTTTCTGCGTACACAGAAAAAAATATTGGCCTGTAAATTTAAATTAAAAATATAATTGAATTTTTTCAAAAAATTCAATTAAAAATTAATTGAATGAATTAAATTTTTAATCGTATTTACAATTTATTTTTTGAGTTTACAACAGAACTTGGAGTTGGCAAGGCGCAAATCTACAGCGCTAAAAATTTTTAATTTTTGAGTGCATTATCGAATTTTTGCTGTGAATCTTTCTAAATTAATATAAATATGCATGATATGTTCTTAACAAACCCTAATGTAAACAATTTTTGTAAACAAAATTTGTTATGATAAAGTATTTTACAGAAAGTTGAATTTTACAGCGCCGTTGGGAGGCAATATGTGTGGCAGCTGAGTCACCAGCCGTCGTCGTCACTTTTCGTACGGCTCTAGTCTTTGATATACAACACTGTTGTTATTTGTAATTCGTTTATTGTTGATTGGAAGATTTTATTTTGTGAACTTAAAGAATAATAGTGTTAAATTGTCTTGTCTCGTGACGAAAACTGCGTTTTTTATAATTATGTTTAATTGTCAATTGTTTTTGAAAATTTTATTGAAAATGAGTACCTGCGTTGAGGGCTTTGTTTGCAATGAAAAATGTGGCTATCCTCAAACATTTTTAATGCACTTGAAAAGACACAATTTGCCACCTTATGCCACATACAATCGTTTACACGAAAATTGTTTTCAAAAATTTCACTTAAAAAGAAACTTTAACTAAGAAACTCTTAGACATTTTGAACGTGTAAAACAAGAGTGCCCCAAATTGGATAAAAGCAATACATTTCTCCAACAAAGCTGTGAATATTCAGAAGCGATCGAATGCGACAATGGAATGACTGTTTCTGCGGAAGCACCATATAAATTGAATGTATCTCCAGAACCACCAGACGTAACTATTTTTTTGTATTTAATAAAAATCGTTTAAACATTAAAAAATAATAGTTTAAGAAACCCGGACATTAGTTTCGATTATGAATCCAAATTCAAAAACAATCAATTTTTTATAGATACAAATACATGTGTATCTGCGAAACCTTGAATAAAATCGCTTTAAAAATAGAACATTTTAGTTTTTTTCGAATTTATCTCTATTAATGAATTCAAAGATATGGGCAATAGGAAATTAATTCATATTAAAGTAGCGCTACTAAATAAGGTGACCCACATTGATTGCAAAGATGCTATAGCTATTCAGAACATAATGATAAAATATCATGCTGAAAAATTCAATTCAAAATTTAATCAAAAATCGCGAAAAAAAAATCTATAATTTTTTTAATTAACTTGATTACATACTTAATCAACATTTTTGAAAAAAATCAATAAATGTTTTAATCAAATTTACAAATTTTTTAATTGAATTTTTTTTGACAAATTTATAAATACCTTTAATTAATATTATCATTTTTGTGATTACACAAAAATCAATTACAACATTAATCAAATAAACAAATTTTTTAATTGAAATTGATTTTTATTTTTTTCTGCGTACTTTTTGAGATATTTTCAACCGAGAGAGTAAAATTGTTCTTACTCTCCCAAAAAAAAGTTACTGAGTATTTGCTACTGGAAAAGTACGCAGACAGACCTATTATGAGGTAACAGAAAGTATACAAGTAGTCCTTGCTGCAAACTTATGTCAACAAATTCTATTTTCCGCCTTAATTGGTCAGTTGTATGTCTGTAAACTTGTGCACATTGGTCCGTATCGCGCTTGTAGTTGAGTCATTTCTCAGATGGAACGTCAATAATATGTAGCATTTCCTGAAAGAGACGTCGTCAGTAAAATTTGTCTGCAGTTAGAATTTCACTTCGTCAAAGTTTGGCCTGTGTCCAGCTAACGAACAGTGGGTTACGAGTGCTGTTTTTTCGTTCTAAAGGCTTGAAAAGTGTCTTTTGGTCCGATTTATGTGATGAAATTCTCGTCTTCACTTTATTCTTCGTAGTACCAACATATACCTTCAGGCTTTGATTTCGTACACCATATTTGGCTTGTTATCCGTATCGATTCTCGATTTAGTCTTACTAAAAAGTTGATTTAGGGTAAAGTTAGACTTTGAAGCTAAATGGTATTACTCCCTCTCATAAATGTTTGAATCTTTGATTCTTTCCGAGAGTCCTGGCACACACGTTATGGATTTATATATCTTCTCCCGTTCGTACCTTCCCCTTATTCTCCCAATGTAATTCCATGTCGCTTATTTTCGACACTCTGTTAACGAAATTCTTGGCCGTAGTAATTACTGTCTCTCTGGGATGCTTTAAATAATAATTTATCAGTCGTCCTGACACTGTAGGCTTCTGATACCAGTCAACTTTTAAATTTCCATCTTGTCTTATAACTATGCAATCAAGGTATGGTAGTTGTTGGCCCCTTTCCTCTTCAACTGTAAATTGAAGTTGGTGATTGAAAGAATTGAGCGCCTTCATCGTGTCCTCTACCTCAGATTTCCCAATGGCTACAAATATATCGTCCACATATTTAGTTATAATTTTCGGTCTCCTCGTTAATATATTGAGCGTCGTATCAAGTAATCCTTCCATTATAATGTCTGCCATTATCGATGACACTGGAGAACCCTTTCTCTATTCATAAAATCTGTCCTCATATTTAAAATAATGACGCTGGAGAACCCTTTCTCTATTCATAAAATCTGTCCTAATATTTAAAATAACGTGTATCCTTGATACAAAACGACAGTAATTCCATAAAAATTCCCTGTGGTGTAGTTGTGTAGTCCGCAATTTTACTCTATTTTTCCTCTATGGTCCTTAATGCCAAATACTTGGAAAAAGATTCACCACATCAAACGATACTAATATTTCGTCTTGGTATATTTTCAAGTTTCTTATCCTGGATTTGATATCAATTGCATCCTTAACATTATATTCATAGGTTCTCGTCACATTTTTGAGTATTTCAACCATAAATTTGCCAAGTGCATAACCAGGAGCATTTATGGATGAGCAAATAGGTCTTAAAGGATTTCCCTCTTTATGAATTATTGGCAAATTATAGATTCTGGGGGCTGTAGATGTTCTCGTGCGACCCACTGTGCCTAAAATAATCTTATCCCTCATGTCCAATTTTGGTTTATAGAGGTGGTCATCGATCGATCAAACCAACGAACTTCGTTCTTGAAATCTCCTGCTCTTCTTTGTTACAAATTGTCTGTATGCACTCTTCCCCTTCGGCGATGCATTTGAAGAAAGGGAATGCTGCCATTGTATTTGGCAATGCATACTTGGGTCCGAGAGGACAGTAACCATATAACCATATTATTTTTATACGAGAGCACTACGAGTCGCACTAATAGATAATAAGGCCGTATAATGTTTTCGTTTCTAGAAAAGTTGTGAAACTATTATTGATGTCAATATATCAATTATTTTCGGGGTCAATTTGGTTTTCTAGTTTTTACTTTAAAGGCTGATTAAAGCAAAAATTAACGCTATTTATGATTCCCAGAACTTCGCCTGCATATGTGGAATATGTCCACATCTCGCACGGCCATTAATTGATAAAACCAAAACGTTTTGGGAATAATCACAAACGCAACCATACTTTTATTTTAGTCGAAAACAACGTCAACGATTTAATTTTGCATACCAACGAAGTCATCTTAATGATCATCGTACAAACATACACATACTTATATATACACATCCATAGAAACATTCAAATTCGTAGTCGTCATTATTATTAAACTCACTGGCAAATGCCCTTTAAATATTTATAAATATAGAAAATAACAAACACAAACACAAGGGTGAACTGCGGTTGTCATATTGCAGAAATTCTGTATAAGTCTGTCGGCGAGTGTGTCTGTCACTGGATGTGTATCTACGTGTGCCACTGATGTTTGCTCGATACACTCGCTAAATTGATTTCGGTATTCGCAGACTTATTCACACACAATACATTACTGTTAGGGTGGCATTAGAATGGCTGACTAGAAAAAGTTCCGAAGAACCAATAATTTGTAATTTTGTATTTAAGCTCAATACCGTAATATATGTCAGATAATAGAGACAAAATGCCTCTTTTGGTTACACCGCTTGCTTATAAAGGGTTTTTCAACAGAGACGCTACAAAAGTAAATCGATGGGGACAGCAAACGACACCATATTTTGTTCCCGCTGTTTTGACATTTCTCTTTAGTAAGGTTTGCCATTTCATCATGGAAAGAATATACGAGCCAACAACGAATCGAAATTATTAAAATTTACTACCGAAATTTGGAGTCAGTGGCCTCAACTTTAAGAGCGCTACGTCCAATTTATGGTCGTCATGATCGTCCTACCAGATCAACAATTGAGCGTCTAGTCGAAAAATTTGAATCCACAGGCACAGCACAAAATGTTCCCGTGCCAGTGAGACAAAGAAGTGCCGGTAGTGTCGAGAATATTGCTGCCGCTGAGGCTTCAGTTCAAGAAAGCCCAAATGTGTCTCTCACATGTCGTTCTCAAGCGTTGGGCATCTCTGTGACGTCGTTGTGGCGAATTTAGCGAAAGATCTTGACCTACATCCTTACAAGATCAAATTGACGCAAGAACTGAAGCCGCTTGACCACCAGAAGCGTCGTATGTTCGTGAATTGGGCTGAGCAACTACTTGAAAATGATTCGGATTTTCATCGGAAAATCATCTTCAGCGATGAGGCCCATTTCTGGCTGAATGGCTTCGTCAATAAGCAAAATATGCATTATTGGTCAGACAGCAATCCACACGTAATCCATGAGTGATCATTGCATCCCGAAAAAATTACGGTTTGGTGCGGTTTATGGGCCGGCGGCGTCATTGGGCCGTACTTCTTCCGTGATGATCAAGACCGGCACATTACTGTGAATGCGAATCGCTACCGTTCAATGATAACCGAATATTTTTGGCCCCAATTGGATAATATGAACTTGGAGGACATGTGGTTCCAACAGGACGGCGCCACAAGCCACACAGCGAATGCCACAATCAATTTATTGGAAACCAAGTTTGGTGAACGTGTTATCTCACGAAATTTGGCTACGTCAAGTCCATGGTCTATGCCAACAAGCCAGCGACAATTGATGAACTTTGTACGAATATCGAACGTGAAATTGCAGCAGTAAAAAATAAAGGGTTTCCCATTACATCCCATGAAGGGACCGGGGAGAACTTCTCACAATCACTGAGCTGTGCGGTTTCCAGTTTTCACTCACTGATTGGGACCTACAGTTTTACACCGATTCCGAGCTGTAATTTGAGAAGCTTTATCATGGCTATATACTCCATGGTGTCGCCGCCACTATGCGAGGTGACCGCCGCCGAAAGAAAAATTTTTTTTTGAAGGTGGTCAGAGCAGGTTTCGGACCCAGGATCTAATGGACAAGAGCCGCGCACACGAAATTGCAGCAGTATCGGCCGATTTATGCTTGAAAACCGTCGAAAATTGGGTTCAGCGTCAGGACTTCTGCAAGCGTGCCCGTGGTGGCCATGCAAAAGAAATCGAGTTCCATACATAATGGCATCGAACGTACTTTCACAGGAATAAAGAATTTCATTGGTATCTAAAACCGGCGCTCTTATTGAAAACCCGTTACTATTTTTAAGAAGAAGTACTTTCTGTAAGAAAATGCCATCAGAGTATGCATTTTTTTTACAAAGAAGTACTTTTTTTTTTTAAGAATAGATACTTTTTAAAGAAGTGGTACTATTTTTATGAACTATTTTTTAAGAAATTGTGCTTGTTTACAGAAAGGATACTTATCTCAACAAAAGAAAAGAAAAAGTATTATTTTATTTTTAAGAAAACGTAGTTTTATGAAAAGGAATTTTTCTAAGAAAAGGTATGTTTTTAAGAGAAGGTATTTTTTGAAGGAAAGGGTTTTTTAAGAATTGGGATATTTTTTTTTTTTGAATTTGTCCTTTTTTCAAGAATAGGTGTATTTCTAAAAGTAGGTACTGATGTCAAGAAATGCTATTTTATTTATCTTTAAAGAAACTCTAGTTTTTTAAAAAAATGCAATTCGTTGTAAGAAAATGTACGTTTTTACGAAAAGGTACTTATTTAAAAAAAATACTTTTTTTAAAAAAGGTACTTTTTGTATGAAAATTAACTTTTTTTTAATGCAAAGGTACTTCTTTAAGACAAGCTATTTTTTTTTAAGCAAAGGTACTTTGTTTAAGAGTATGATAAGTTTTTTTTTGGGAAAATTTACTTTTTTACGAAACGACACTTATTTAAGAAAATGTTCTTTTTTTAAATATCTTCCATTTTGGCATTTCTAAATTTACTTTTTATTGCGTACAAAACTACAATAACACAAAATATTAGGTACAGGTTCCACCTAGAAAACTTCCCATGAAACAAGAAATTTCCCAAAATATGTTAGTCAAGACACAAACCAAGGCAAAAGTACCCAATATAGTTGATAATGTTGGGTTGTAGCATAATAGTGTTAAAAAAAAGTTGTTTAATTTTTGTTCATTTAGTCCCCATCCCGCAACGAGCGATAATGAACTTCGTTCCAAAATATTGTACAGAATGATTCCTTTGTAATGCAGATCTTTGACAGCAATTATTCGTGATATGTTAATAATATTTTTATATTTTTAATTTTATTGGAGACAATTGGTACTGTAGACTTTCGTATACTTTGTCGTAGAGCGAAACTCAGTTGAACAAAGCGCAAAAGTGACCCAAATTTTTTATGAAAACATTGCGTGATTTTGTTTGGTCAACATAGCCGGCCATCTGAGTCAACACTCAGGCATTTGGTGCAGTAAGTCGAAGAAACTGAGTCGCTGCCAAAGAAGACAATACCCATGCGGCTTCGTATAGGTAGTTCGACCCCAGCTAAACTTGAAACGAACTAACGACCAGCTGTTCTTACCGAGACAGGATTCCTCACTTATCGTCTCTGTCATAACGTGTCACTCTCTCATTCGACGGAACGTAGAGAGATTGAAAGTCTTTGGAATTGCGTGATATGGTGACGAAGTGCAGGCAGAGTAGAATAACTTCTGTGTCTGTGCCCCGCTCTTTCCAAAAAACGGCAGGCTATACTGGGCCTACTGTTCTTAGGATATCTGACTGATGTTAGCATCCGCCAACTCTTGAGCTTTTTAAAGCAATCACACTGGCTTAACGGGAGAGACTAGGAAAATTTCATTTGTATGGCTTTGTCCCTGTGGTATCACAATGGATAATAAGGTCTAAGTAAACCTAATATGTTGGCTGGAACTCTAACGTAACCTAACAAACGGAAGAACGAATTGAATTATTAAATACCATTTTCCAACGCTACTATTGCGTTCGCGTTTAACTCACCAAACAGATTTCAAATCAATCAATGGTTTCCCATTACATCCCATGAAGGGACCGGGGAGAACTTCTCACAACCACTGAGCTGTGCGCTTTCCAGTTTTCACTCACTGATTGGGACCTACAGTTTTACACCGATTCCAAACGGTATTTTGAGAAGCTTTTTCATGGCTATATACTCGATAGTGTCGCCGTCACTATGCGAGGTGACCGCCGCCGAAAGAAATTTGAAGGTGGTCAGAGCAGGGTTTGAACCCAGGATCTCATGTACAAGAGCCGCGCACACTAACCATTGCACCACCGACGGCCACAAACAGATTTACGTTTTCTAAATAGGCGCGATTGGATATATTTGCATTTGAATACTAATATTGATATACATATACATTTGAATACTTTCCAATTCGCTTTGAATAGTGAATGCAACACTGAAATAGTTTTGGATTCATAATAAGGTATAGTCGGGTTCATTGCCGATTGTTCTTTATTTCATAAGGGTGCAGACGCCCTAGTATATCAATATTCCCAAGCAATAATACTTGTCTAATTTCCTATTCATTTTAATTGAGTGGCACATTTGTGTCCCCACTTTTTATGTTGCTGCGACAACAAAAATTTAACAAACAGGAATTTACCCAGTAATGTTGAGTTTCGTTTTTTTACATTTTTCTTTAATTGATTTCCACTTTGGGAAAAAAAAGTTTGATTGATTAGTGATGATGTTAATTTGAGTTTCAAAGTTACAATTAGAGTGTCACATCACCTGGAAATTGTCAATATCAGGCAATACCTTTTATTAGAAGTGGAGGCATGACAAAATATAAAAAATATATTAGGATTTCAAAAAATTAAATTTTTGTTTCAATGGGGACTAATGATGTGGGAGCAAACTTTCGATAGAATTTCAAATTCTGACTATAGTTCAGTGTTTGTACCACTACGGATATCAACTCCGACTCTAAAATCCATGACACCGCGTTTTGCAAATATTCGTCTCAATTCCGACCCCGACTCCAGTATTTTGGAAATACTGGACTTCACTCCGACTCCAATATTAAATAAAACAATATAGGGGTGGTTTTTTCGTAACCTATATAAGTTAACATCAACTGTTACGAAAAAAAACGCATACACGTTGAGTACAATAAACTTGGCTTCATCAGATAATTATATATTTTTATTTGTCAATTTGTTTGTGTAAAAGTCAAAGAGAAAATTAAATTCTAAAGAATACAGTGTAATATATGAGGTGGTTAAACTGCATCGACACTACCATATATTTTTTCTCATTTGTTATAGCAGTGAATTATTGCATTGAAAAATAGATGTTTGGTTAAACAAAATCTCCAAACATGAGGCTACGATTGCCATATCGGGGTATCGCTCTATTCAATAATAAATCAGGCATCGTAAACGAACGTTCGTAGCCCAAAATATATTAATATATATACAGGATGATTCAGCAAGTTCCCAACATATTTCTCCAGCGCATTCGTTGGCTCATTTCATGAAGAAAAGTCCACTCGGACCATGTCCGAAAATGCAAGTGTGCGAAATGGCAGCGGGTTCAAAATTTTCGGATTTGCGGTCGGAGGGTAGTAGGGTAAAGTTGCTAACTTCTGAGCCAGTGCTCGGATTTTTTTGTTTTTGGGCTCAAAAGTCAAAAGCCAAATCGCCGAGATACAGAGCTTTGGAAAAAAATCACATAACCTGAATGTGCTCAGCTAGATGGCCATACCTCTTACCTTTCCAAAATGACCTAAACGAAGCCCAGAGGTCTTACCGTTCCAAAGATATGACCATTTTACTGAAATGCAAAAATGTTTGTTTTTGTTTTAGGAAGCGAAATAACTGCACACATTTATTTGTTTTTGTAAATTAACACGTTTAAGATTTTATTTTACTGAAATTTTCGGCAGAAGAATCAAACACATAACGAAAAAAAAACATTTGATATTAAAGGACGTTTTCAATGTGGTTTCCTTTTTCCGGAACTTCCTGAATCACCCTGTATATATTATTCACCACAATTTGTTCGAAAAGTACATCAAACTTACCACAAAGTACATCAAATGTACCAGAAACTACATACTTATGCAATATTTATTTAACGTAGTATGTTCCTCTAAAGTGCATAAATTGTACCATAAAATACATATAAAAATTTATCACAAGTACAAAAAAGTCAATTGTACTAAAACTTCACCAAAAGTACTTAAAGTGTAGTGAAAGTACTAAAATGTGTACCAAAAGACATACGGGTACCAAAAAGTGCATAAAGTATACCATAAAATTGCATAAGGTGCAGTGCGCAGACAGAACAGAATGTGTTCTTGCGAGTCATGGGATGATATCGGTTAAAGTAGATACATTTTGAGTATCGAAGTATTCCTCGGCTTTCTTTGTACAATTCACTTCCTTGTGGTTTTGCTTTAGTAGTTGTTTGTCTCCAGTATTGTCTTGGAATTGTTCGTCTTGAAAAAGAAGAAATCAATAGTATTTTATTCAACTTTTTAAAAGTTTTGATTAAAAAATTAACTACCCCTACTATTTACATCATAATTTTCGAAACGTCGTGGAAATATAAGAAATGGAATGACATACATAAATTCATTATTTTCCATACCACAACTCGAACTTGGTTACACTTTTATCGGGGTTATTCTCAACTTCAAAAATTATACATGTTAACCATAGAGTAATCTCAGACTAGAGAGAATATTTGGCTCATCTGACGTTTCCTTTCACACTCTTCGTGATGCGGTCGGTGTGATAGAGAGATGTTTGACGAAAAGTGATATACACCAGGTGGAATTACAATAACTTCTTGCTTTAATTTTTCATGTAATTTTGGTGAAAAACTCTGAAATTTAAATGTGTTTTACAATTTTTTATTGACTGTTATTGTTAGCAGACATTTGTGTTGTATTTAACACAATAATTTTAAAACACAGATCGAAGTGCCGTTGTTGTTATTTTGTTCGTTATTTTGAACCATTGCCTCTATCTGGTATTAGTAAAGCAATTCTTTTCAATATCAAACGTAAATATCACACCAGGCCAAATGTCATAAATTTGGAGGGAGAACTAGTAGATCTACTATAAGTATTAATCTATGATGTTAACGTGCAGGTTGTCATTTTGTATGACTTAACGTGTATAAGTTACGAAGAAAACGCCCCTAATATTATAAAGTGTAATTGTCATTAACAACGAAATAATTTCAACTACGTAAAGGGTATCTCAGTAAGAATGCGCTTGTTTATTGTAAAATAAAAACACGTATTTTTTGATATAGTAGTGATTCTTTGATTGGATTATAAAGAAGACATCTTACGATTAAGCATGAAATAAAATATACGTCAAATAGCTCCCACGGTTCTGATGACAGGCCATTACTCTTATCATAAAATTTGCAATGACTTTTTCACAGAGATGTGGCTGTATATCACCGATGACGCGTTGGATCTCGGATTTGAGCTCAGGAATTGTTCCTGGTTTAGTCGCGTAAACCCTGGATTTCACAAAACCCCAAAGAAAGAAATCTTACGTACTTACTTATCCGGTCACGAACAACCCCGAGGGGTCAGGGACCTTACAAAACGAAGATAACATATTTCGCCAACCAGTTCGATCTTTTGCCTTATCTCTCCAGTTGGCAATACCAAGTGTACGCAGGGATTCGTCAACCTGACCCTTCCAGCGGAGTCTTGGTCTTCCTATTTTTCGTCTACTTTCGGGTTCGGTTTCGAAAACCCTTCGCGCTGGTTCATCTTCATCCATTCTAGTGACATGGTCTAGCCATCGCAATCGCGTTTATTTTGATCCGCTTAACTATGTCGGGATGAAGCTCAGTCATGCGCCGCCAATACTCGCCGTTGTGCACTATAGGGTCATACATTTTTCGGAGTATTTTTCTGTCGAAACTCCTACAGATGTTTCATCTGCTTGCGATAATACCCAGGATTCTGCGCCATAAAGCAAGACAGGTTGTATGAGAGAAAGAAATCGCACGGCATTAAGTCGCATGATTTTGGTGGCCAGTTAACATCAGAATTTCTTGAGATAATTTGTGCTGGAAATCGTTGCTACAATAACTCGATTGATTTATTCGCGGTGTGGCAGGAGGCCCAATCACGCCGCCTGGCCCAAATGCGCGCCAGACAGTTGCTCGTTGTGGGTGCATTTATTTCTCATGGATTGCATAAAGATTTTCTCAGGCCCAAATTCGACAATTTTGTGTACTCACGAAGCCATTCAGATGGAACTGTGATTCATGGGAGATGATGACTATTTTGAAAAATTGACATTGACTTCACGTTGCTCCATTACCCATTGAACGAATTGCCGGCGCTTTCCATGGTCTGCTGGTTTGAGCTCTTGAGTAGACTGAATTTTGTACGCATACAGGAGGAGATCTTTCCGCAAAATTCGATGCGTAGTACTTCGTGAAATTTGAAGTAGTTGAGAACGATGCCGAATTGATGTTTTCGGGATGTCGGCGCCATTCTCGTTTACAGGAGCAATGTTTTCAAGAGACCAACCGGTGCGTTGCTGCACAGCACAGGACTCTTACTGTCTATAACCGACCCAGTTTTTTTTAAATTTTTTGACCACTCTTCGAATGGTTGGCACGGCACTTTCTCGACTGAAAATTCTTCGAAGTTTCCGAATGGTCTCAGCAAAACTTACCAAATTTTTGTAATAATTTTTCACAATTATAACGCGTTGTTCTTTTGTAAAGTGCTCCATTTTTAATAATCGGAATAAACAAGTGTGGCAGCTGTCAAATTTCAGAGTTGCCACTTGCACAAAAAAAGTAACACTAAATTTAAAAAGTGCATCCTTACTGAGACAACACTTGTTGTTAGCACAACACATAAATATTGATTTTGTTTTAGAAAAAATTTTTTGTTAAATTAAAAAACAATTCTCTCTTATTCAAAATAATATAAAACGAATCCGCTTTTCAAAATAAAATGCATGTATTCTCGAATTGAATAAAAGTTTGAAGTTCGATTTTAATTTTCATTATTTTCGCTTTTCTTTTTCCTTTCGCTATTAGGTTTTTCTTCAATGTGAAAATTTATTTGAATTTTAACTGATTATGTGTAGTCGCACTTATACATTTTTATTGTTAAAAAAATAAATAAATGGTTTCCTCTTACATCCCATGTAGGGAGTAGGGAGAGCTTCTCACAACCAGTGTTCTGTGCGCGTTCTAGTTTTCCACTCTCTAATAGGGACCTACAGTTTTACACCGGTTCCGAACGGTATTTTGAGAAGCTTTTTCATGGCATAATACTCGATAGTGTCGCCGTCAGTAAGCGAGCTGACCACAGTCGAAAGAAATTTAAGGTGGTTATAAAGAGCAGGAATCGAACCCAGGATGTCATGTACAAGAGCCTACCATTGCTCCACCGACGGCCACACATTTTTATTGTTATTGTTATTTATTGTGGAAAATTTTGTCCGGCAAATGGTCGTCGTGGATGCAAATTTGGTTTTGCTTGATTATATTTTGCATAACTGTCAATTGCAGTTGGAATGTTGTTCTTTAACTCCTCGAAGATGGGGGCTTGTTCGCGTATATCAACGACTTCAAACATCTCCAGAAAAAGTCCGGGACAGTCAAGCCGGAAGATCTGGCTGACCAATCCAAACTACCAACACGTGCGATTAGGCATCCCTCAAAACACGCATTGTGTCTCTTGCAGCGTGGCAAGTGGCCGCGTCCTGTTGAAACCACATGACCCCCAAGTCCGGATTGCCAACTTCCGCGTTGTGCAGCTATCTTCAAAGCGGGTCTCCAGACATCGAATTAGACAAATCTTTACTTTAGACTCAATGCTCTGATCTACACCAGACTTCACCACCGATAAAATATTCCGCGCTCAGTTAAACAATTCCAGTCCCCCCAACATTCATCAAAACATCTTGAGATATACGCCATTAAATCTTGAGTATATAATCGCTCAAATCCCAGGCATTTCAAATCCGATCTGATTGAAATGAGTATCATTATAAAGCTCTTTCTAAACTCTATAAATTTCTGTAAAAAAAATATTTATTGTTATTAACCCATTGGAGGCTAATTAAAAAAACAGTTTTATTCTCACTTTTTTGATAACAATTTTCTTTTTCAAAAAAATTGCCCCATTATATGTATTATTTATTTTTTGGTAGACTCCGATGATAGACAAGACTCCAATCTATATAATATATACTACCAATTAACCTTTCAAATACCGAAGATATTTACGTTCAAAGTTTAGGAATACATTTTTTATCATAAAATAAAAATTCTATGCCCAAGCCGGTTTGCACCTACCCCAGAGGAGAACATCCCTAAGCCCTGCCAAAGGCCGGCCGCAAAGAAAAATTTACAACATAAAAATATTATTCTATATTTTGTGACATCTTCTTATAGAACTCTTAACAATAAAAAGAAAAAATTAAAAAACCTTTTCGATAACCGGCTTAGTTATCGAGTTATAAAACTTGCGACAAAAATAAAAACTTCCGGAATTTATATTCTAAAACATTTTCTTATAGAAATCTTACAAGGAAGAGGAAAACATTAAATAAATGTTTGGATAACTGGTTCAGTTATCGAGTTATCGAATGCTGAAAACCCTGTTGTCTAAACGTCAAGCGTCAATTGTAATGAATTGAAATGAATTGTAAATTGTAATCTAGTGTAAGTGTAGATTTAAGTACTGTACTCGAACCTCATTGTGATTGAGAACAGTTTAGCTTTAGTTTGTGCATTGTCAATTATTAACCGATTTAGGAGCGCGCAGCCTTTCTTCTCTGCAAAGTGCACGAAGCACAAATCAGTTGTTCAACTGCACTCAGCCGCTACGGTTTAAATCTGTCCTTTTTTTCTCACATTTCTTAATCTACATTTACATCTACACTTACAACCATCCATACATCTAGAAACCTAAAATTTAATTGGGCTTCGAATTTGTCACAAAAATAAAATCCCATACGATTCATAACGTTTAAAGTTCTAATCGTTTTCAATTTAAAACACTCGATCGTTAAAGATAAGAACCATCTCACGTTGTCCTAACTCTGCCCCACTACTAATTCTTGTCTTTTCCGTATATCTCGCGTCGTTTATACAATTTATAATATTATAAGGAATTGTATAAACGAACTCTAGCTCCACCATTAAATACAGTCCATCAGCAATCCCAGCCGTGACGCGCTTATTCACTTGCAAAAAAATAAAGGTTGACTTGACTTGTGGGTTAATTAAATTTTATTTTCTGAATATTTCCGGTTTTTGAAGGACTATGGTTGAGTATTATACCTCAAAAGAAAAAGACTTGTCTATTGCAGGAGTCTATACAAGTATAAGATGGCATTTTTTTGAAAAAAAATTGTTGAAAAAGTGAGGATAGAAAAATAGTTTTTTTTTATTAGACCCCAATGGGTTAATAAAAATAAAAATTTTTATTCACTAATTTATAGATTTTGGAAAGACCTTTGTAATGATATCAAATTGCAAACACCTGAGATATGTGCGATTATATACTCAAGCTTCAAAAGCCTATACGAGGGATGCTATTTATATTTTGAGTCCTGGCAATACTAGTGTTACCAGATGCAAACGGGAACCTCCATTAGAAAGTTTGATATTTTTTAGCTTAAACCTACATAGTACGTTTTCACTTATGAACACTATTTGTTGTATTAACAGTGTGTTGAAAACATCATTTCGGTCAAAAAATGGAATTAACCCGTGAAAATTTTCGCGCGATGATTTGGTACGACTTGTGGCGTGGATTATCAAGATAAGAGTGTCTCAATGAACACGTTTCAACTGTTGCCGATGAAGCATCATCAAAACCCACTATAAATCGCTAGTACCAAGAGTTCAGTCTCGGACGCCGTTAGCTCCAGGACGAATTTCGTGAAGGTCGTCCAACTTCGGTCGTTTCGCCGGAAACCATCGATGCTGTGCGTGAACTGATAAAGCAAGACCGACATATGACATACCGTGATGCCATATTGGATATACCCATTGGTTAAAGCCTCCGTTGGAGGTAAAATTTTTATTATTTTTTCGATTGGACGAACCGTTTTCGAGTTATAGCCACTTTTTTATTTTAGCAATTTTCTTATTTTGGCAATTTTTCGGAAAAAAATCTTCCATACGAATTGGACCACTTTATGGAAACCCCTTAGAAACCCGCAAAAGTTGGAGAAGTCCACTTTCATGATGACTCCACTTTCATGATGACTTCAACTCCGACTCCAATCAAATATCCGACTTCAAGACTCCGAATCCAATTCCGCAGCACTGATTACATTTGCGGTAGATTTAACTTCAATTCCTCTTTCTTTTGTTGTATTTCTGAAGTCTTTCACAAATCTTTCACAATTCAAATTGTTGTACCCAACATCTTACACAAACAAACAGACATTCATTTGAAGTTGAACCACAATTTGGGATAAACTAGGTGAATCATTTGCTCTCAATTTGCAAAATTGGAGACAAATAGAAATGTTTGTTCTAACAACATGGAACATATGTGCAATGTCCGCTTGAAAATTGAAAAGCTGTTTTATATCGAGTTGCGTTATGTATTCGGGCAATCAGTACCCGTAATTGTAGTCATCAATCAAAGCATAGCAGCTGAGCTTTTCACAAAGGATTTGGGAAAATGTTTCACATTCAGGTCCACAATATGTTGCATAATACTCGCATATATCGATTCATACTAAATTTCTTTCCTCTTTGTAAAAAAGACAAGTCATTGTTTGGAAAAGGAATATATATGCATAATGTTACCATATGTTTCCAATGTTTGCATAAAACTCGCTTATAACTGGGCCAATTTGAGGATGACTGAACAAATGGGACTGTCTACAAATGTCTGCCGTATAGATTGTTAATACAAAAAAGATAACATTTGTTGTTTAATCATTCGCAAAGACTGATCAGCCAAATCATTTGGCCAAATAAATGTTAGTAAAAATGAATCAAACACAAGTGGGAAGATACAAAGGGTGATATGCATGAAAGCTTAGAATATACTAAATAGATATTGTTAAACTTCAATACTTGCGAACTCGAATTACGGGTACGGGAATGGATCAAAATGAACCAGAGCGAAACGTATTCGAAGATGTACTCGAAAGACATCGGCCAAGACATCGCTGGAACGACCAGGCTGAAGATTGTGTGCAAGGAATTGGGTGTTGTTATTGGAGGATAAAAACTAAAGATCGAGCCGGTTAGAGAAACATGTTATCTTCATATTGTAAGGATCTTGACTCCTCTGGCTTGTTTGAGGCCAATTAAGTACGTAAGTAATACACAAATATTCAGGCCATTCGTGACGTAGGTGGTTAAATTATTAACATGCGCTGTTATTGTGCATGAGAACATGACTTAAACCCTGACACACTCTATGTTTTTCTGCCATGACCTCGACACTTTGGAGTAATTATTCATAACAAAAGCCTTTCAAACCCCTAACGAAAACGGTGTAAAAATGTCGGTCCCAATCAGCGGGTATAAAGAGAGAACGAGCAAGACTCACCAATTGTGAGAAGTTTAATGAAAAATGCAATGATGGCGTATACATACTATTGATTAAGCATAACCCAATGCGTATGATGAATATACATCTAATAAACATTAATCATACGCAATCTAGGAACAAAATATATATCAGAGAGACAGGTAAGATTATATAAGAGCCAGAATCTGTTTTTATTCAACGCGAATAAAATCTATAGATTGGAAAAAATATGCAACAATATTAACTTTAAACCTCTAACGCTGGATTCTAAAATAATGAGTAACAATTATGAGCATAATTGTATTCGGGTAAATTTGGACCTCTGATTTCAAATACATTATTTGCAAGACTGTTTACATTCCCTGCGACAATATAAATATAAATAAGTACCTTAGGCACTCTTGGGGCTTTAGTGGCAAAAACTACAGTACATTTTTAATGAATAGTGTATGCTGGGTTTCGCTGAGAACATTTGGAATTAATTACAAGATCATTGGAGAATCGAGAAACACATTGTTTATTTTCGGTTATGATAATCAAAGTAGCAATTTTTATGATTCGAACAGTATAAATGAAGTTTATAGCAAATCCATGTGCCTAGCACAAAGCGGGAAAAAACTGATAAAAGGGAGCGTTTAAGAGCTTGAAAAGCTTTGACAAATATATAGCTACATCTGTTAGTAACTGTAAAAAAAGCTTCCTTACTCAAAAAAGTTGTTTCATTTGTCATCAGTACAATCTTTTGTGAAGACTGCCCTTAGGCACTCTTAGGCATTAGAGGGTTAAACAGATTAGCAGGGGCGTACGATTAATATTTATAAATAACTGAAACTTACAATAGATAGAATGATAGAAATATTCCAAATGACTAAAATCGAAGTGCTTTATCGGCGCCCTACTCATATTGCAATCCAATGCGACCCCCGTCGCGAAGAGAAATCCAGGCGGCACTAATAGACCTGCAGTATCACAAATTGTTGGTCCCTGATAAAATTCCAGAGGAACTGTTGAAATATGCTACATCCAAGTTAGCAGGTTTAATAACCCTAATCATCAGAAGTTCACGGATAAACAATAAAATCCATACTGAACGGAAAATTATTCCGACCTAAAGCTGTACAGAACTGGAAGGGTAGTAGCTTTTTTCAACGTTGTAGGCAAAGTATCTCGCCATTGATGGTGAATTGGACGAAAGAAGCAAGCGGATTTCAGGCCTGGCCGTTTATGTGCCGACCACGGAAACAAATTCCGTAATCGATTGGACTACACCCACCTCTGTACCTACTTTCCATTGATTTTGAGCGAGCTTTCCGTAGTCTCCTCCTGAACTAAATGTAGTCCAGTATGACCGACAAGTGGATACCGAACATATAGGTGTCCGAAATTTGGGATCTGTGCAGGGATGTAATATATAAAGTTAGTTTTAATAGAAAGCAAGGCAAATCTGTCAACATATCTGCAGTTGTAAGATAAGGCTGCTTCCTGTCCCCCGCGTTATTTGTTTCACTTATGGGTGAGGATGCATGCCGATACAGAAGCGCCTTTCGGCATTCAACTAAAAATATATGGATACCTATAAGACATCGACTAACCAGGTGGTAAACCTCTTGGTGGTGGTGTACCATAACATCACATGAAGGGATAGAGCAGAGCTTCTCACAATCAGTGAGACGTGCGCTTTCCAGTTTTACACTTACTGATTGGGTCCTACAGCTTTACACCGATTCCGGACGGTATTTTGAGAAGCTTTTTCATGGCTAAGTACTCGTTAGTGTCGCAATCACTAAGCGAGGTGGTCTGAGCAGGGATCGAACCCACGTTCTCATGTACAAGAGCCGCTCATACTAGCCATTGTACCACCGTCTTATGGCCCACAAATTTGATGGCATCAAGACCAAGTTAAACAGATTCCTTGCCAATGCGAAAAATGTGGGATTGACAGTAAATGTTAAGACAAATCTAATGCATGTTCACATAGAAAGAAATACATCACTAATAATTGACGGTTCATTAATTGAAGACCTTGAATCAATCACTGTTTGGAATGCAAGATTACCAAGGCTAGAGGCTCCGCGGTGGATATAAGTGATCTTATAAATAAGGGCCGTGTGGCATTCCTCAACCTGTATAAATTGTGTTGCAATAAGAAGACCCCAGAGAAGGCTAAATTTTTAACACAGCCTGTACTGTTATACGGGTTTACTATATGGAGCTCGGAACAGACAGCAATAAAGAAGGCCCAACTATTTGTCAATTGTATGAGGCAAATTCACTATATTTACTGATCTCAAAAAATTTCCAATAAAGACGTTTGACAATGTCCAAGTAACTTCGCGGTTGTATTGGATATACGTAGAGAAAAATGGCCCTGAATTGGTAATATACCTTGGCGTCCAGCTTCAGATATTGCTAGATGAGCTCATGAATGGAACCCTCATAGGTTATCGCAGCCCAGGAAACCCACAGGAGACATTAAGCGGTGTCTGCTGAAAAAATATACTGGACTATTATGGAACCAAGTTTAATCGTTTGGCTGAGATGGAAAAGATTCGATGAAAAAGGTTCGTTGATGCACCGTTTTCCTTGTGAACATTTTAACTAAACTTTGTATTGTTATATTTGTCGACTCTATTTTATTAAATGTTCCACTAAATAAAGGATATACACTCCGGCTCACTTATTTAAAGGCACTAAAAATTCCATATTCAGCAGCCTGTATCTTTTGCAATTTGTACCGGATTGCAGAATTTTAAAATGGAAATGGAAGCTCGACATCTTGAGACATAAACAAAAAATCATGACAGTAGTGGCTTCTTAACTAAAGAACTTTTTTTGAGCAATTTATAAAAAAGTCAAAAAATGTGATATTTTTTTGGGTCACTTGAACAAAGGCACTTTTTTTATTATTTTATTTATTTAATTATTTTTAAAGTCAGATATGCTTTTTTGTAGGAAGCGTTTGTTTATTACAATTTATTACATCTTAATCATATTACGAGTCAAAATGGCAAAACAAAAAATTTTAAATCTATCGGAAAAAAGTAAAATTGATGTTTACTGTTCTGAAGGATATTCCAAAAAAATTGGACGAAGCCTAACAGTTGTCGGCAATTACATCAAGGACCCCGAGGGGTATGGAAAAAATTTTAAAGGAAGGGTTTCATTGCCTTTATCTACGTATGAGAAAAGAAAAATCATCAGAATTACTTCTAATTCTGCCTTATCCTTCTCAAAAATAAGAGCTCAAGCTGGAGTGGAAGCCAGCAAGTCATCCGTACGCAGAAAAATTAAGAACTGTGAGTATCTTAAATACCTGAAAGCTGCCACTTAATGCTCCTCGTAAGGAAAAGCGGCTTCAATTCGCAAGAGTCTACATGGTATAGGATGTGCAGCCAAGAGGTCATGTAAATGACTGGAGAACCGTTATGTTTACGGATGAGAAGAAGTTTAATTTGGATGGACCTGATGGCTCCAACTATTATTTCCATGATCTGCGCAAAGAAAAGCGTTTTTTGAACCGACATCACAGCCCAGAGGGCGGCGTTATGGTGTGGAGTGCTATTACGTACTTTGGCACCATCGATCTTGAATTCCAAAGTGCAAAAATGACTGGTGCAAAAACGTTATTGGAATCGGCTTTCCGAAGTTCAGTGAACTATTTGGTCCCATATCTTGGATATTGCAACAGGATAATGCCCTTATACACAACGCCAGACTAGTAAGGGAGTACATTGCAAGCCTAAATGTTAATATTCTTGACTGGCCACTCTATTCGCCAGATCTAAACATTATCAAAAATGTCTGGGATTGGTTATCTCGTAAAGTAGGTAGACAATTTGTTGACAAGCAGTCACTAATTCCGGCCATTAAGGATGCTTGGAATCAAATTTCGTTGGATTACATAAATTCCATTTATCTATCAATGAAAACCCGAATATTTGAAGTTATTAAAAATAAAGGCGTTTCTACTATGCTTTCTACCATTACTAATGGTTCTTAAATACAGTAAAATAAATTTAAAAAAAAAAAAAAAAAAACAAGAAAAACTGTTTTCATTAAAATTATTTAAAGTGCCTTTATTCAAATGAACCAAAAAAACAGCACATTTTTTTGACTTTTTCTTATAAATTGCTCAAAGAAAAGTTCTTTAGTTAAGAAACCACTATTGTCATGATTTTTTTTATATCTCAAGATGTCTAGCTTCCATTTCCATTTAAAAATTCTGCAATCGGTTACAAATTGCAAAAGATACAGGCTGCTGAATATGGAATTTTTTTTTTTTTAGAATTTTAATTTTATTTGTCCATATAATCCTTTAACATTTTCCATATCTTATTCTAGAATTCGTCTTCTCCCCCAACGTCCTAAGACTGTACTGGGAATATATGCCTTATGATTAATTTAAGTGCCTGTAAGACCAGCCCACTTATACTCTTGCGTATATATTAATACTCTTCTCGGTTCAGCTTTCATATGGAATTTTTAGTGCCTTTAAATAAGTGAACCGGAGTGTATATATACTAGGGTAACCATTCAATTAATCATTATTCGGTTAATCGATTAATCGTGCTATAAAATTAACCGAACATTTTAATAATTAAGTTTTTCGATTAACGATTAACTCGAACAAATCAGTGCGATTAATCGATTAATAAAATATAAGTAAGTTGTTATGGCAAGCAGTTCGTGTTGAAACACTCCTACAATGTGGCAACTCATATGACAACGATTTGCAAACAAATTTCATAACTTTACACACATTTTTTTTAAGTTTTCTAATTTTAATTTTGGCTTGGTATCAAAAGTCACTAATTTTCATGGTGCTGCAACTACTATTTGTGAATTGTTCCTACATATATTTTATATAATGAAGTTGCTTTTGTTACGTCTAGTTGTGTTTTAATAAATGTTCCAAGTATAATATTTCAACACTGTTTTCTTTTTGTTATTGCTTTATTTTAATAGAATAATCGATTAATCGATTAATCGAATAATCGATTAATCGAATAATTTGATTCCATTTTGTTCGGTTAATTGTCAGATTGAGATTTACGATTAACGATTAACCGATTAATTAAAAAACCTCATTAAATGGGTACCCTAATATATCGTATAGTATCGCATGAACTAATGCGTATTAGTTATTTTATTTAAATTGACGTTTATCATACGCTAGAAAGGCAATTAGTGATGAACTTTCGAAGTCTTTCATAACACGTAGTCTTGGCGTAAAAAGTAAACGTCTTATAAACTACGAATGTTTAGACGTATGAGTAATATTAATAGTTCACTGAAACGTATAAGTAACCAATTTTAATATGTGACAATTCAAGTACACTGCATCATTATTTTAGTTATGCATAAACCGATTATCGTTGTGCTCTCTGGATTCTTTACCGAAACAATGTGAGAGAGAGAGAGAGAGTTTTCAGAAATCGGCTCATAATATTATTGACAAACAAGAATTTTACAAATGTTTTGATGTCGAAGCTATGAAAAAATACGACCACGATGAACACTGTTCACAATTCATTTAGTGAGGTTGTACTTACGGTTGTCTATAAAAACGAGGAAGATACACTATCTCGAAAAATAAACAGAAATACGGTTTAAATGAATTGTTATAATAATAAAGGGTCCGCCATCTAACGTTTTTTTTTCAACTAGTGCTTATTTCGTGAATGGTAACACTTAGCTCATGTCTGCTTTGACAGATAATTAGTTTTATCCTTCCGCTGGACGAATATGGTTGTGTATACGCTTGAACAACGCTGGGAAATAATGCGTTTTCGCTTCGCTAAGTGGGCCTGCGATCGACTTACAGAAGATGCCGATTTTGCCAAAAAAATCATGTTTTCAGATGAAGCTGATTTTGATCTTGGCGGGTATGTAAACAAGCAAAATTGTCGCATTTGGGGCACAGAAAACCCGCACGCACACATTGAAAAGCCGATGCATCCAAAACGAGTCACTGTTTGGTGCGGATTTTGGTCCAGAGGCATAATTGGGCCATTTTTCTTCGAAAATGAGCAAGGAGTGGCCGTTACAGTCAATGGCGATCGTTATCGGGCCATGTTGAACGAATTTTTGTTCACAAACATTTAAGAGGAGGATATTGGCAACATTTGGTTTCAACAGGACGACGCTACGTGCCACACAGCCGAAGCTACACTCGATGTTTTGCGCCCTATTTTTGAAAATCGCATTATCAGCCGCAGAGCTAATGTCGTTTGGCCACCTCGGAGCTACGATTTGACACCGTTGGACTAGTATTTGTGGAGTGCCCTCAAAGATAAGTGTTACTCCGACAAGCCAGAGACAATTGACGCATTAAAGGACAATATTCGTGAAGCCATTGGTGAAATACAGCTGCACACAATCGATAATGTGCTTAAAAATTGGACCGATCGTGTAGGCTCCTGCATGGCCAGCCGAGGCAGCCATTTGAATGAAGTTATTTTCCATTGATGACCGGAAGGATTGTACTGTCAAATAAAAAAAGAAATTTGAGAAAATATTCAGTAGTTTGTTTTTTATAGCATTTTCAAAAAAAAAAATTATATGGCGGACCCTTTACGTTCAGGTTCGTAAGGATATGCGGTGGGAACGCAGGCTGGAAGATTAACAATTCGCACGAAAATATAAGCACGCTGATGAGAGGGTAGCAGTGCATTTTATCGGGAGGAAGGAAGGAAAATACAAGACTTTCATACGGAACAATGAGTCACGGTATATTCTCAAACTGGGGATAGTGCGATAACACTAAAGATTTATGAACTTGTTCAGGGATATAGGGTTGTTAATACTAGATCGACCGGAGACTTGGCTACATCACGGGATAAGGACTGCGATACTAAAAAGTCCTTAGAGTATCATGTAGAGGTTTACATCGTATCCGGCAGAATTTACTGAATCACTTCTACATACACCTTCCTATAGCATGATATGTGAAGATTTAGTTCATTTACAATCTACTTTTATAATCTGTGTTATATCAACTTGTTCCAATGTCACCGAGTTTTCAACAGAGAAGCTCATATAGCTGTACCGACTTAGAATTAAACATCCCGAATTTATATATTTTATAGATTCTTAAATGACAGTTTCATGATAAGCTTCAAGAAAAAACAGAATTTTTTCTATAATTTCAATGGTTTAATTATTAATTAGTTATTTATATTATAATTCTGTTGAAAGTTATTAAATGAGGACCTTACAGTCCATTTCCTGGACATTTAATGTTTTAAAACAGACTTCATGCACCATCATATGTATGTTTTACTATTTCTTGACACTTTTCGACTCAACCGCAAACCCTCAAGTATGAAAAACCTCAAAAAAAAAAAGTGTGACAGCTTCTTCATGTCTAATATCCTATGATCCGTTTCACTATCTAAGTGTCTTTAGTTTTCCACAAATATTCCAATTTAAAACATTTTCAACATAAAGACATCATCATCGTCTGCATAATATTCCATCTTGCACTTCGAAATCCAGCAGTCTTTCCATAAATGGCGCGATAAAAAATATCCGGCCAAAAAGAAAAAATTAGTTCCACTGCAAAAAGTCCTTATCCTTGCGAACAGGAACAAGGAGCATAAAGCAAAAAAATCCAGCTCAAAAATTTACGAACAAGGACACTTTTATACTGAGAAATGGGCAAAAACTTTTCGATCGACACGATTCCAAGTCAATTGTCAAAAGTTAAAGGTAAAGAAGAAAGGCGGTGAAACATGAAAATAACTTAAGGAAGGTGTCAAAAGAAAAAGAACAAAACAACCAGCTGCCAAGTAGAATCATATGCAGCAGAATTTACGAAGAACCCCCATTCAAAGAGTCTCTCAAAGTTCTTGTCACAGAACTTAAAGGACACACATGTAAAATATACGGCAGCATATCCTTAAACGACGAACACTACAGGTTTAGTGTTACAGGTATCTATAAGTACCTTGACTACCGCTCTTTGTTTTGTTCTCCATCATTTTCTGTGTGAAACTACTATGAGTCAGCTAAACCTAAGGGCCGGGAAGAGTTGTTCTAAAAGTATTCCACTGCATTCTTGGTTAAACAATGAAATAAAAAAAACCGTGTCAAGTGTTATTTGTCGTTGATGTAGTTACAGCTGCTGCTATTGCTGCCACTACTGTTGCTTTAATTGCGGCTACAACGGCAACAGAAGATGTGGACTCTTGCCAGCGTGTGTTTAGTTGTTCTAGACTGATTAAGCTGGTGCATTCTTTCCTCTTAACTTCCCCTCATTGTTTAAGAAAAATTAAGTTTTGTTGTCTCAGCGTTGTTATTTAGTTGCAGTCAAGAAAACGAGGTTATAACAAATGAAAGCAGGACATTTTCATTGTGACCGTTCGTTGCTGAGGAAATTTATTAAAGCAGAAATTAAACTTTTAAATTGTTTCAATTTCGCTGTTGAATAGGACTTTTGAATGACTGAAATATTCCTCAAAACCTGAAAAATAGTGTTTTTTAAATAAATTTATATTTGTGTCACAATTGTTATGAAAACAAGTATAAAGTATTAATAACGCATAGATCATAGAAAATAAATGTTAATCATACGGCATGTACGGTCTAGTTATACTTGCTATAAAATATATAAATCATACGCACTAGGACGCATAAATTAAATGTTAATCATACGGCAGGTACGCTAAAATTAATATTTGTATTACAGTCAATACTAAAGTCAGACTAAAGTTATAAACTTCTTCAACCCATCGTGTTTTAAGTTGAAGAGAATACGGTGACGTATGTGTTATATTTGCTAATACAAACAAACTATTAAACTCATACGACTTAAAGCGTCTTTGAATATCATTAAAATCTCTTATCTTTCATAAGTTTACAGTCACTTAACATATTAAAGACACTGAATATTTTGAAACTAATGAACTAAATTTCTTTATTTACTATTTAAATTATAAAAACACTGACACGTATACGAAATATATAATACAAACAAATTAACATGTCAAACCATGGTAAAATAAGGAAGGAAAACTCGTTAGAACAGATGTTTTCAGTTTTTTCATTGTAGTTGATCATTTCAGCTGTCAAGCTGAATGTACTTTGTTTTTGTACTTTTTTGTATTCCTGTTTTGTTGGTATACTTAAGTGTATAGCTTGACAACTTAAGCGATTGATACAAAAACAAAATGCCTGTTGTTGCTGCCTACAACAACAACAACGTCTACTGCTACTACTTGGTTATTTTACTATGATGCCAAACATTCGATATAGAGCGTAGCTTGATTGTCTCGCCTCTAAGTTGCTTTCAACTAAGTAAGGCATTTGTAATAAACTCGACATCCACATTCCATGGAATATAGCAATAATGGAATAATTCTCATGATTCAACAAACTACTTGTGGTGAAAGGTAAATTACTGCAGCCACATAGTCGGTGGTTGCAGCAGAATTGTCCAGCATAGAACTATTTTGCATTTTGTCCTTTTGAAATCTATATAAATAAAAAATATCACATTTGGTATGTAGGCATTTTTGTAATACTGAGTCACGGCCAAAATATCGTTTACCACTTGCCCAATGATTACTACTTTTAAACCACATTTAGTAAGATTCTGTCTTGTACCTACATTAAAAAACGATTATTTCTTTATCCAATTATCTATGTATATATACCCATAAAAATAAGTACACTGTGAGACAAATGGTAGGGGTCAGTGATCGGGAAGGGTTCAAACTACCGGGGAAAGTTATATCGGTCAAAAAGAAGTTATACGTGTCCCGGCGTTTCGCTGGGTCACGTCTAGGAATCGAGATATATCGATTTGAAGTTAGTAACTATCATATAGGGGAAATTGTCACCTTTGGTGGTCTTTTTTTTGACATAACTCGAGAACCACTAGTCCGATTTTGCTCAAACAAATTTAAAAAAATTAAAAATTACAATTCCTTTAATCTGTAATGTAACGTTTTTCTATGTACTCAACAGTTTTGCCGGTAAAAATAAATGTATGGAGAAAAAAATATTTTTTGCATAATATATTAAATTTTTTTATTTTTTAAATTCATAAAAAATCCAAAAGGTGACAATTTCCCCTATACGATAGTTACTAACTTCAAATCAATGTATCTCGATTCCTAGACGTGACCCAGCGAAACGCCGGGCCACGTATAACTTGTTTTTGACCGATATAACATTTCCCGTTGGTTTCACCCCATCCCGATTTTGACTGTCGCATAGTGGTATTCTTCCACATTTCAATGTTGTACCAAATGTTGTGCAAATATTTTACGACTAAACACGAAAAACCCGGGGCGACCATCCACTATAAATCCACGTCAAAATCGCGAAATTGTCCACGAGCCAAGCTCGAAAAAAATTAAGTTCGAATGACATTCGTCATGATTTGGAGTTTAATGTATCCGCAAGACGAGTGTAGTAATCTTGTTTGGGTTAAAAATAAGGGAAACCAGCTTTAACGGGTCGTCAAAAAGCGCGGCTTGAGTTTGCGACGTCTAATTTATCATGGGAAGAACAATGGAAGAACGTTGTTTTTAGTGATGAAAAAAGTTCATGGTTTTAGGCGGAACTTGTTACAGGACTCCTATATACTTTAATAGCAACAAGGTGAATTCCAACGTCTACCTTGAACTTTTGGATGATGTCCTTATCGCCTTTTCGGACGATCTCGATGAACCGTCGAATATTTTTCAATAGGATAATGCTCCAACTTGTGGCAGACTGATTTAACGCTAAAATATTACACTGCTGCGACGGCCTGCATTAACTCAGGATCTAAATCCTATGGAAAACCTCTGGGGGTTTATGGATTATGCCAATGGGTGGCAATTCTCCAACCTTACAGAGCTTCGAGCAACGATAAATAAAACGTGGAACGAATTACACACTTCACAGCCTACAAACTAAATTGATTCATGCCACGACGACTTGAAGAAGGAATTAAGGTATCTTGCGCTCATACTCATTATTAGACTAATTAGTTATTGAATATTTTTTTGTACAGTTTGTACTTTTAATTAATTTGGAAATATATTTTTTTTCAATATATCTTTTAAATTTTTTAGTAATATTCATAAGTTGAAATTTCGATATGTATTTTGAATAAAAAACCATTTAAACACAATATTAAAGGGGTAGTTTTTTTTCATAACCTATATAAGTTAACATCAACTATTACGAAAAAAAATGCATAGACCTTAAGTATAATCAACTTGGCTTCATCCGATAATCCCCTCAGCATTCTCTCATTTGGTTAGTAGCAGTTAATTATTGTACTGAAAAGCAGATGTTGCAATGGTTCAGGACTTTAATGCTACATTGGGATATCACCCGCTCGATCGCCACTAGTCGTAAAAAATATACGACTCTAGTGCATATACGAAGAAGAAACAAAAAAACAGCAGACAGTTGTCCGAAGCCTTCGGCCACGATCTGTCCCTGCAGGCTGTGCCCGAGACACGGCCATTAAGTTTAACGTAGAATACTCCATCCGATAAGACAGAAAACATATATAACAATAAATGATAAATGATAAACGTCAACTGTCAGCTGCTGTCAAACAGCATTGTTATTTTGCTTACTTGGCAGCACTTTCATTTAACATAAAAATGTATGAATTAATTTTTTCATATATTTTTTATAATTATATATCCATGTTAAATTCAAATTCACATTTAACATTTTGTTTCACTTAAATACATAAGTAAATATACGAAATTTCAATATTTCATTAATCAAAACAACAGCCGAAGGTTTGTGTCCACACTGAAACAGCATCATAGTTTGTGTCCACGCTACAAACTCAAACACTCAACCAAACACCACACATACGTTTGAGTGTATGTGTTTAAACAATTTTCATTTGAGAAATTTAAATATTAGGAAGATATCAACCAATATTTACTTACAAAAAAATTTTTAAAAAAAGTTATCTCGCCGTTTCCTCATAATCAATGAAATAAAGATTACAACAATAACAATCTGACATGACTCCCTATACCGCAAGGTAAGACGTATTCTACGCCAAAATCCAGACATCCCCGAGCAAGCCCCGTGCATTTGTTTATATGCATTTTCGTACGCCCTTTTTCGACTCAAATTAGGAGTGAGGTAAGGGTAAATGGTTCCAAGTGATGAACGAGGATCGGTGTCATCATTTATTCGCCATAATTTGCACGAAAAGTACATACAATTTACCATAACGTACAGAAAATACATAAAGTGTATGCAAATAGTACATAAAGTGTACAAGAAACTGCACAAAGGTACCAAAAAGTGCATAGTCTATCAAACAAGAATACAAAATTCATCAAGCAGACAGAACCGACGGCCTTCTAGCGAATCGAGTCATGGGCGAAAATCGGTGAAAGTTTCTGTTTGTTAATCGAACTATTCGTCGGTTTTCTTCTTCACTTCACTTCCTTTTGGGTTTGCTCTAGTTGTTGTTTGTCTCCAGTATTGTCTTGGAATTCTGCTTGTGGAAGAAGAAAAAATCAATAATAGTTTAAACTTTTTAAATATTTTGTTAAAAAAAAGTAACTACCCCTTATATTTACATGAAAATTTTCGAAACGTCGTGGAAATATAAGAAATGGAATGACATACATTTTATATTTTTCATACAACCAAAGGGGTGTTTTTTCGTAACCTATATAAGTTAACATCAACTGTTACGAAAAAAAAAACGCATACACGTTGAGTATAATCAACTTGGCTTCATCAGATAATTATTTATTTTTATTTGTCAATTTGTTTGTGTTTAAATTAAAATTAAATTCTAAAGAATACAGTGTAATATATGAGGTGGTTAAACTGCATCAACACTACAATAGACTTTTTCTCATTTGATAAAGCAGTGAATTAGATGTTTGGTTAAACGAAATCTCCAAACACGAGGTTACGATTGCCTTATTGGGGTATCTTCCTATTCAATAATATATCAGGCATCGCAAACGAAAGCCTACAGCCCAAAATATATGACTCGAGAGCACGTGCAAAAATAAAACAAAAGACGCACGCGTCCCCGAGCTGGCCGCGTGGTCTTTTTTATCTAGGCTCATTCGCCCTCTTTAAGGTTTTAAATGAGTAAAACGAGGAGCTCGGGAGCTCTCTCGTACCGCAAGAGAGATATAAAAAGCTGGTATGGGAAATTGGCTCCAGGCAATGAATGTGGATCGCATTATACACCAGAATTTGTTCGAAAAGTACATAAAATTTCCCACAGAGTACATCAAATGTACCAGAAACTACATACTTATACGAGTACAATATTTATTTAACGTAATATGTTCCTATAAAGTGCATAAACTGTACCATAAAATACATAAGAAAATTTACCACAAAATGTATCACAAGCACAAAAAAGTCAATTGTACTAAAAATTCAACAAAAAGTACCTAACGTGTAGTAAAAGTACTAAAATGCGTACCAAAAGACATATGGGTACCAAAATGTGTACCAAAAAGTGCATAAAGTATATCATAAAATTGCATAAGGTGCAGTAAGCAGACACAACTGAAGTCGTTCTTGCGAGTCATGGGAAGATATCTGTTAAAATAGATATATTTTGAGAATCGAAGTACTCCTCGGCTTTCTTCGTACACTTCACTTCCTTGTGGTTTTGCTTTAGTAGTTGTTTATCTCCAATATTGTCTTGAAATTATTCTTCTTGAAGAAGAAAAAATTAATAATATTATATTCAACTTTTAAAAAATTTTGATTAAAAAATTAACTACCCCTAATATTTACATCATAATTTTCGAAACGTCGTGGAAATATGAGAAATGGAATGACATAAATTTTGTATTTTCCATACAACACACTCGAACTTAGTAACACTTTTACCGGGGTTACTCTCAACTTCTAAAATTATACATGTTAACGTGCAGGTTGTCATTTTGTAAGACTTCACGTGTATAAGTTACGAAAAAAACGCCCCTAAAATAAAAAGTTTTTCCAGAAAGAAAAAAACAATTACATTGATCATTTTTCTAGTTGGAAATATACTTATTTCCATGGGTGTATATAAAAAGCTTGCGTTATGGACTCACAGACTGACTGACTGATCACTCCCCAGCCTAAACGCCTAAAGCTAGAACCTTGAAATTTGGCATGTATATTCCTTTTATGACTTAGGCGCTCGATAAGAAGGGAGTTTTAGAAATTCAGACTGCAAGGAGGCAGAAAGGGCGTTCCACCGCCTACACAGCTCGAAATTTGAAATGGCAATCTCTCAAAAGAAATTAGAGGGACGAAGGTGAGATTTGATAAGAATAGCGGTCATTCAAGGAAAATTAATTTTTATGGAAGCGGGTGGCGACACGCACCTTTTAAAATCGTTATACCTCCCACAATAAGACAGAGTTTATAATCACATTTTCCACAGTGTGGTACTATCGGTAGGGTCTCTATCATACTCTATAGAATAACATAATAAGACAAAGGGGCATGGCACCGCTCGCGAAAATCGCAATTTGAATCGGTCATATCTCAACAGTCATTGGGGGTATGGAGGAGATGTGATTTGGTACATATGTTGGTCGTACCATAAAAATTATTTTTTTTTTGGCAAGTGGGCGAAGTAGCGACAAACAATCACTCTGCACAATAAATGCCTTCGGTTAGTGACTAGTGTGAATACACACCGCAGTGGCTTAACGGGCTAGACGCTGCTGAGGATGATGCTTCACAAACATCGCAACGATCGTCCAGCGAATGTGAGTTCGAATCCCACCCGCGGCATTTACATTCTTTCCACTAACCGGAGAAAACATGATCTCTTAGCCTCAAGGAAATTACAACTCTTTCCTCTTAGTTTCCCCTCATTACTTAAGAAAAGTTAAGTTAGTGTGTTAAGTTATACCTTCATGCGACTTTCCATACTGGAATTGGACGCAGTAGAAATGGGAGCATTGGAGCAATTTTATTAATCGACATCCCAACCAGAAGCGACAAGCTAGACTTACGAAATTTGGGATGGATTTAACCCTTATGGATTATAAATTAGCGAAGAAAGAATTTTTTAAAATCTGATCAGGGGCGGTAGGTTTAAGCTCCGCAGTGAATCAAAGTAATAAGTCTTATGACCGAAATGGTGATCTTAGAATCGTCTAGGAGGAAGAAATTAACAGAAACTGGATTTTTATTTTGTTTTAAGTCGTTAGCACTCCAACCAGACACGGAAATTGAGGCTTACAACCAGGGTTCGTATTTCGTGGGTAATGGGTTACCCTGGGTAAATAAGCCATCCTCATTTTTGATCGAAAATATGAAAATATTAGAAACAATTTCTATATCTCGGAAACGGATCGTCCAATCGAAAAAATAAATAATTTTTCCGAGATTCTACGGATTTTTCAAACTGGTCCAATTCGTATAGAAGAATTTATTTTTAAAAATCGCTAAAATAAGAAAATCGCTAAAATAAAAAGGTGGCTATAACTCGTAAACGGTGCGTCCGATCGAAACAATAATAAAAATTTTTCCGGGATTCTACTGGTTTTTCATGAACTGGTCCAATACGTATAAAGATTTTATTTTTAAAGATTTATTTTTAAAAATCGCTAAAATAAAAAGTTGGCTATAACTCGGAAATTGTGCGTCTGATCGAAAAAATAATAAAATTTTTTTACCACTTTATTAAAATTCCTTCGAAAGCCTCAAAAATTGGTTATTTTCCTGGTCGGATGGTCCGTTTCCGAGATATAGAACGTTTTTTCTAATTTTTTCATAGTTTCGATCAAAAATGGGGATGGGTTACCCTGGGTAACCCATCGCCGTGGGTAACTACCCATTATTTTACACATTACCTATTTTACTCATTACCCATCGCCGTGGGTAACTACCCATTATTATACTCATTACCTTGAGGGTAATGGGTAATCGTGATTGGTAATTGCCCATTTTCGTGGATAGCTAGCTATTATTTTCCCCATACCTTCTGGGTAATGGGTAAACGTTCATTACACATCCCCCAAGAGGATGTGTATGCGTTACATATGGGTTACAGTGTAGGTCTCAGGTTAAAGCAATTGTTTCGAAAATTTATACTTGGAGACGATAGATTAATGAGACTTCTCACCAAATGCTAGAGCCTAGACTTATGGAAGTTAGTGCAGACTTGGAGCATTTTAATAACCGATGTCTTGAATATGCTGTTGAACAAATTCCAAGGAGAATTTGGGTCTTTTTTCGTTCATAAAAGGGTTTTTGCGTTGAGTTCTGCAATGGTAACTACCATTATTGAAAGTGATATGAATAGTTCATAAATGCACATTAGTAGTTAATTCGATTCCCAAATCTTGGGTTAAATTTAACGAATTCACTTTGTGATTTGTTTCCACTTCTTTTAAAGTAAAGCTGGCATCCCTGCTTTTTCTAAATTTAATAAATATTGTTTGTGCTGTTGATTTACTTAAATTCCACAATTTTGATATTTCACCAATGGACTTTTTGCCTTTTCTAGTTACATTTCACAACTATGTTTTGCATAATAGTTGAAATTTCTTTTCGAGCAAACATTTTCATAATAAAGTATTACTTGAATCTACCCAAACTTCAACTAAACACAACTTATTGGATCCGAATGAATAGCACAGTAGTAAAATGCAAACATTGTCACTTTTCCCTTATCATTCATCAGCGCACAATATCATAAGGTATGACTGATTTTTGTCAATGCTTTTTTTTAGTTTTTCGTGATAATAAGAGAATATTCAAAAAAGGTCCCAAAGAAAACTGCATCGTTACCTTTCTTAATAATCTATAAGTATTTGCACACGTCTGGCAGGAAGAATGGGGATCATATGTTAACTTTTGTCGGCCTCTGTAAATGCAGCTCCTTTTCAATTTTACTAGTACTCAATTTCCTTTTTGTTTAATTGTCATGATTCTTTTGTTTTGTGTGTTCAATTTAATAAAGATATTTTGTAAACAAAAATTAAACAAAAGAGTAGTATCGCTGATAAATTCATTGGCAAATAATTTAATTTGGAAGAACCATCTGAATACTTTACACTTAAGCAATTGTATGTGCAAATATTTTATTATCAAGTGAATGAAAATATTCCCTTTAAACAGAGAACAAAAAGAATATTACTAAAACCAAACTGCTGAAGATTTGCAAGAAATGATGGCCTACAAAGGGTGGTCCTGAATTTAAGTCAAACAAATCAGTAAATTTGCTTGCAGTTCAAAGAGTAATAAAATAATTCAACAAATTCCATTTAATAATTTATCAGTTTATCATCCTTTTCCTTGCAGGAGTTTTATTATTCAGCCTGTTTTTCTACCTTAATTTTTACATTCAAATTTATTCAAGCTCAGAACAATTTTCTATTAAATTCACTCATTACTTAATTCATTACTTTCAAAAAAGCTGAGCTTAAAAGTTTCTCAATGATAACAACGACTGTCTGTATACGTTTTTCGGTTCTTACCCTGATCCTCATCAGCGGACGTCTTTTGTGTATCTTTACGTGAATTCATCCAATATCTAAGTGTCAAAATCATCATCATATTAATCAGAATTTTTTTATACATTCGGTCGAAGACTTCTAGACAATAACATTGAAAAAACTTTTCCACAACTTATTTTGTTTCATACTGATATAACGTATTGTATAACGTATTAGTAATATCATTAGTTAGGAGGAGGGTGTGACGTATGAGTGATATTAATTCAATTAGTAATGACAACGCATAGAGTGATATACATAGAGTCTGCAATAGCTGTTTTCCTTTGAGCGGAAACCAAGAAAAGTCACTGGAAATGTTGGATCAAGAGTTATACAGACTTGGCAACCCATTCACATTGATAAAAGTCTTTATTTTAGTAGATTTGTGTTTTAATTGCAATGTCTATAAATAATTTTACTCTCACACTTCATTACATGTTGCTCCATTTCACTTGTTACCCCATTTTCTCTCTATTTAATTATCACAAAAAACAAAAACGATGTACTAGTAGACAGTCAAAGTTTCTCTTCACTCGAATACCAGCAAACAAAACGAGTGAAACCCTAGCCATTCTCTGGTCTCTCTCTCTCTTACTCTCATCATTGAATATTTCAATACACGAGCAGCTTTTTGATGGTGTTATTAAATATAACTATACAAATTCCAACCACGTTGAAGTAAAATTACATAAACTATGCAAAAAGTAGGAAATAATACAGATATAAAGCAAGAGAGAAATGCGTTTGAGTGAATTTCTAGCACTTTTGGTTGTCTAATTCTAGATCGTCTTTGACAAAAATACTCTCAGTTCATGAGTTTTGTATTTTTGGTTTAATGCACAAAGGCAAAGGTGTGAAAAACGCAATCAGCAACTCTACATACATACTTCCACTCATCTATCTCTATTTCTCTTTGTTACTGTTTATCCCTAATAGTTTTTAGGGGTCTTTGTGGGCTGATTAAATTATTTAAATTTCGATCAATAAACACAATTATGCGACCGGTCGATTCGGATGTAAAAATGCAATTCATTTATTATTTAAAAAATAGAGATTATAATGGAGATAGCCAATGACAGTATAACACTTTACACAGAATTTCCCTAGCGGAATGACAGTTAAACAAACAAAAACAATTAAGATTGACTTAAACCGAGGGAATTCCTTAACTTAATTTGGACAGAAAAGAAAAGAGGAAATAATTCAAATTATAGAGAAATAGTTCAGTTAAAAGAAGAGAGAAAGAAGAGAAGAGAGAGAGAGAAGAAATCATCTGGCCAAACATCCCGGCCCCATTGAAGGACTACGTCTTCAATCATCTGGCAGAAGAGCCAGCTTATGGATTGGGCGCCTATAAACGCCGCTGTTCGTCCTCACGTCTGCTACCCTCACTTTGCCGTCTCCGCCGGCGATTACGGCCTCTACTCGTCCTGTTGCCCATTGCAGGGGCGGGCGATTGTCGTCGTGAATGAGTACGATCTTGCCGACGACGACGAGATCTGGGTGCACCTCGGACCACTTGGTTCGCTCTTGCAGTCCTCGGACGTAGTCCCTCTCCCAGATGCGCCAGAATGCCCGCTTGAGTGCGGAGATACGCTGCCATCTCTTCAAGAACGTTAGCTTGGCCGGTTCTTCTAGCGCTGATTCAGGCAGCAGCGTGCCTTGAGCCTCCCCTATTAGCAGATGTGCGGGGGTTAGTGCCTCCCCGTCGTTGGGGTCGGTGCTGAGTGGCGCGATCGGTCGACTGTTGAGTACTGCCTCCACCTCGGCTAGTACCGTCTGCATCTCTTCTGTAGTGAGCAACGCGTTGGCGACGGTTCGCAAGAGCAGACCTTTGGCAGACTTCACTGCTGCTTCCCAAAGACCGCCGAAGTGTGGAGCTCTGGGGGGTATGAAGGCAAATTCTACCCCTTTTTCTGCGACGAATGACGCTACCTTCGTGTCGCTGGCCACCTTCTCTCTCCATTGCCGCAGCTCGGTGTTGGCGCCGCCAAAGTTGGTCGCGTTGTCGGCGTACAATTTCGCCGGCACGCCTCGCCTGGCCACGAACCTTTGAAGAGACAAAAGAAATGCATCGGTAGTTAAGTCAGACACTAACTCGATATGTACAGCCTTTGAAGTGAAACAAACGAACACTGCAATATACATTTTAATTGGAGGACGGCCACGTATCTTCAACGTAATGTTTACTGGGCCACAAAAGTCAACTCCATAAATTTTAAAAGGCCGTAATGCCCTCACTCTATCAGCGGGCAAATTCCCCATAATCTGATTCATTATCTTCGGTTTGTAATGAAAGCAATGACAGCATTTACGGATTGTCCTGCTACATTCTTCTTTGGCGTTGACTAGCCAAATTTTGTTGCGAAGAAGCGCAATAAGTGCCTTGGCACCGGCATGACAATTTTTAACGTGCAACCCTTATTAATCTGAAAGTGCGATTTTCGTCCCTGTATTCGTGAATAAAGGGGTTCAGTCTTTGCAAATTAGACTGCAGTGGCTCTGATTTTCAAAGTTTTTTAATAACCTCAGAATACTCGTTTATCTGGACTATTTCAACAAATTTTAAGAATGACCAATTCAGTTCTTTTGGCGTGAGAATAAAGGAGCTGTATTTGGTTTTATTACGAGCTCCCTCGACAAATCGAAGTACATATGCAAATGTGCGTATCAGTTTTGAATGCGATGAAATTTTGTCGGCTAATTCTAGAACTGAGTTTGACGGGGATTTAACAGCGATAAATACAGCTGTCTTCCTTTTCTCTAAGGACTCTTGCTCTGCAGTGAGCTCAAAATTGGGGTTCCTGAATTGGCAATCCTGAAGTAGGAATTGAGGACCGTAATGAGTCTCTTAGTTCGTCGACGTTACACCCTCTTGAGACAATATCAGCTGAATTTTCTTTAGTTGGCACATGTCGCCAGTTGACATGGGCAGACAACTCCTGAATATCGCTCACTCTATTTGAAACAAATGTCTTCAAAGTTGATGGATGCGATTTTATCCAGTAAAGGGTAATTTCAGAATCGGACCAAAAAGTTACACTCTCGATTCTTCCAGGCATCATTGGTTTAACCTTTGACCATAATTTGGCCAATAATTGCGCTGCGCACAATTCGAGTCTCGGCAGAGACTTCGTCTTGATAGGAGCCACTTTCGATTTTCCCGTTAACAAACGGCATGAAACTTCATTGGCGATATTGCTCCGAATATAAATGCAGCACCCGTATGCTCTTATAGAGGCATCTGCAAATCCATGGATTTGGTAACTAGCCGTGGTAGAAGTTAGGACATGTCTTGGGATTTCAATTCGGTCCAGCAAATATAAATTTGCCTTGAAATTCTCCCACGCAGTATGGAGGTGCAATGGAATTGATTCATCCCAGCCTAATTTTTGAAGCCAAAGTTCTTGTATTAACGATTTGGCCTTAGTTACCACTGGGCACACTAAGCCTAGGGGATCATACAGTCTGGCTACAACTGACAAGATGTTTCTTCTTGTAGCCTTCACATTTTGAAACGTATAATCTAAGCGATATTTTAGTGTGTCGCTCTTAGGATGCCAGTATGTGCCTAACGCTTTAGTAGCATCGTCGCTGAATTGCAACATAATTTCAGAACTTGACGAGTCGTCACAGCTCACACAGTTTGAAAACCATTTCGTCAAATTGAAGCAGGCTGACGATAAAATTTGAGAAACTTCAAGTTTGATTTCTTCTAATTCCTCTAGTTAGTCTGCTCCCGTCAAAAGGTCGTCGACATAAAAGTCTTTTCTGATGACTTCAGAGCCTTTTGGAAATGTTTCCTGGTTCAAATCACTCAAATGATTTAAACATCTTATTGCCAGGAAAGGAGCAGACGAGGTACCATAAGTGACCATGTTCAACCTGTACATGTTGAGGTTATCATCAGGATTTTCACGGTATAAGTCTGTATCGGCCTCGTCAATCAGTACTTGACGGTACATTTTCTCGATATCAGCCGTCATTGCGTATTTATGCAAAAGAAAGCGGATAAGTGTAGAAAATAACTCCTGTTGAATCGTTGGCCCAATCATCAAAATGTCGTTGAGAGATTTTTGTGATGACGTTCTACACGAGGCATCAAAAACCACCCGAAGTTTGGTTGACGTACTTTCAGGGCGTAATACACATTGGTGTGGTATGAAATAGTGAGGGTTATCAAAGTTAATATTATCTGCAATAGACATGTGGCCTAAATCAATGTATTCCTTCATGAAGGCATTATACATCTCTCTGACTTGAGGATCTTTTGACAACCGACGCTCTAATGAGAGGTAGCGCCGTTTTGCTGTGTCGAAACATTGACCCAAGAGGTTAGGGTCTTCTTTAAATGGTAGTGCCACTTTGAATCTACCCGACGGCATTTGTTGGATAGATTTTTGAAAATGTTCCTCACATTTTTGTTGTTCTAAAGAAAGAACTTTTGCCTCATTTGGAACTTCTTCAAGTTCCCAAAATCTCTGCACAATTGCATCTAGAGATGTATCGCTTTCTGATGGCGTGCTAGCGTGGCACGAAGTGATTTCAGCAGTCTTTGAACTTTTATATTTGCCAGACACAATCCATCCCAGCACAGTTTTCTGCAAGACTGGAGTGTCAGGACTCATTTTAATTTGTCCAACACTTAACAAATCAAAGAACATTTCAGCTCCGATCAAAATATCAACTCGTTGAGGTTTGAAAAATAATGGATCAGCGAGTTCTAAGTTGCGCGGAATATCCCAACCAGATGTAGAAATGATCTTATCAACCATAATTTGATATCGACCGAAGCACCCAAAATTCCGATGTGAATTCTCGTGATTCCATTCGAGCCTTTAAAGTCGCTTGAATTTTTGACTTTGCAGTTGCATTTGTATTGCCAATTCCCAGTAAATTTAAACTTGCATCTTCCCTCTTAATTTGTAGCCTCTGTGCTAGTTCCTCGGTTATAAAGTTTATTTGAGAACCGGAATCCAGTAAAGCCCTTGCGTAGACATAATGCCCAAATTTGTCCATTATAAGAACTAGGGCTGTTGCCAAAACAACACTTTCTTCATTAGAAGATGAACAATTTATAAATGCCCGTGAAGTAGAGGGCTGGTCTGGATTAGAAGTTGTTTCTCCTGTGTGCGCCGGAGTGGTATACTTATGCAGTAAAGTATTATGTGAGCGGCTACAAACTCGGCACTTAGACGCTTTGCATTTCGTAACTGTGTGTCCCGGTTTCAGGCAGTTAATGCAAGCTGAAACGCCTTTGACAAAATCAAATCTTTGTTGTACCGGTATTGCAGAAAATGAGGGGCATGTGGACACATAATGTTGTGTCGATCTACAAAATATGCACTTTATGCTGTTTTGTGCTGTGTCAGTTTGACAAGAAAGCGACTTGGCGTTTTTCTTCTTTGGAATCTCAGCTCTACTTGAGTAAGCTGATTTGGGCTTCGAATTTGACGACTCATCAGCCGAAATGTGTTGATATCTTTTATTCAACGCGGCTTCGCAATCACTCCAAAGAGGCAGTTTATCATAATTCAACTGTTCTTCCCACTTTGAACGAGTGACTGAATCAGCTTTTCCCATGACAAGGTGTATCAAAATTGCATTAGATATACTCTTATCGTCCCCGATTGACAAAAGCGAGTCATAAATGGCTGAAACTGTGGCAATCAAGCTCCTCAAGGCAGACAATGAGGGTTTCGAAATTTCTGGCAAGTCAAATAGCTGAGAAATATTCTCAAAAAATATTAAACATGGGTTGTCATAAACCCTTTTAAGACTTGCCAATGCCTTGGAATAGTTTTCACTGGTTACTTGGTAGGCTTTCACCGTTCCTAGAGCTGAATCAGACAAACAAGATATTAAGTGGTTGAATTTCTCAATATCTGGTATCATTGGGTCATTATCAACCAAATTTTCGGAAGTCTACTGCTATGAGCTGGGTAGGACATAGTCGAGTTCGCAAAACTAGACCGTCTATTGTTGCCCATTTTGGCAATAAGCAGACTTTTCGTTGAAACGCATAAGTCCTCTATATCAGCTCTTTCCTCATTAGTAGGATCTAAAATATCAAGCTTAAATTGATATACCATGGCCTGTTCGATATACGAATTAAGAATATCGAGGCGGCACTCTAACTCTAGGATTTGCCGAAATTGTGCTTTCCTTCAGAGAGCGCTTGAATCTGGCGATATTATTCATTACTGTGGCCTTTTGTAATCTCACTTTATTGCTACTGGTTTGTCTGTCGGGTGACGATTGATGTCTACGACCTGGCGCCATAATAATTTTGCAACTAAACTTTCACAAATGGGAATTTCAATCAGAAATATTAATCGTAACGTTTCTTTGTTAACGTGCAATATACTTTATTAGCTCTAGGCAAGTATTACAACACACAATTTATACAAACCACACTTATTATCCGATTTACCGACTTTGTTTAGTTTATTTTTAAAAAATTTTAATAATTCCCCTCCGTCGGGTTGTTTAAAGTTAAGTTAAAATTAACTGACGCTGTGAAACCGGGCCTGATCTTGTCTTGCTCTTTCTTTTTACAAAGAGTTATGTGAAATTAAACTTTTTCACTTTAACTTGACTTTTGGTTATTACAACACACTTATTTTTCACCGTAATAATTTTTATTATTATATTTATTTAAAAACTTTTCAAAGAATTGCTCACAATGATTTTAAATTTTAATAAATTCAATAATTTATAATTTCCTCGTCTCCTTTGCTAGTATTTATGTCTGTCCACTTGTACGTACGTATTTGTTGTTGCACGGCCTCAAACCAACAGGGTTGCTCTGTTGTTGGGTTTGGCAATTTTTAGCACTTTTGTCTTAGTTGATACAAAGTTTGATCAACTACGCAACAGATCACAATAAATAAATGGACAGACAGCGAAAGGGAAAAACAAACGAATGGTGAGTAAATTGATAATTCCGTAAATAAATTCAATAGTTGCACGAATTTTGTTAGTTTGTTCACAGGAAAACCGGCGGGAATTGATGGAAACACCGACAAACCGGAGAAGCAGTAGGGAATTAACAACCGGTAAGGTTTGTGTATTAAATACCGAAAATTGTGTTTTGTTTGTGTGTGTATGTTGGCTATCACTTGCACTGTGTAAATATCACGCACTTTGTTAGCGTAAATTATAACTCGACAATAAATTATTTTGCAATAAAATATTTATTTGTTTCACTTAAGGGCGGGAGTGGATAAATTTGAAATTGTGCACGTAATAAGGGCAAACAACGTACTGTGTGATTTACAAAATTGAAATAAATCACTTAAATTTGCAGTGATATGTTTACTTGCAATTAATTCACACACAATCTTGTTGTTGGCACTTATAATACCTGGCAATTGGCACTTTCCTTGCAGAGTATACAGGTGCAGCGGGGCATTTAGCATGACTTCCTTGCTGAGTTCTGCCAACGGTCTTCCAAGCTTCCTTCTGCGATGGTGATGGATTGAAGATGATGGTGAGGTTTTTGACCACGGTGGTAATTTTATTAAAACCGACTCGTAATCACGAAATGTACCGAACTACGACCGCACTAATGCGCGAAAATCTAATTAATTAATCAAGTCCCTGCTCGGGCGCCAAAATTTTTATCCCTAATAGTTTTTAGGGGTCTTTGTGGGCTGATTAAATGATTTAAATTTCGCTCAATAAACACAATTATGCGACCGGTCGATTCGGATGTAATACTGCAATTCATTTATTATTTAAAAAATAGAGATTATAATGGAGATAGCCAATGACAGTATAACACTTTACACAGAATTTCCCTACCGGAATGACAGTTAAACAAACAAAAGGGTTACCAATTAAGATTGACTTACACATAGGGAATTCCTTAACTTAATTTGGACAGAAAAGAAAAGAGGAAATAATTCAAATTATAGAGAAATAGTTCAGTTAAAAGAAGAGAGAAAGAAGAGAAGAGAGAGAGAGAAGAAATCATCTGGCCAAACAGTTACTTTATCCTGCATTTTTCCCAACTCTAAGGTTGATCAGCTGTTGCATAGAACCCCTTTGACAACTTTTGAATAATATTTATATTTTATTAATAAAAGTAACTATAATATATTGTATATTACTGTTTTACTAGATCATACATACCACTGGTAGACATAGCACTGGCGAGAAAATTCTCTAACCCATTTGATCATTCACCTTTACCTCTCAGTTCGTAAAACTAAACTTTCGTAGGTATCAAATGCCAAAACAATTCTTAAAATAAAAAAAAAAATTTCCCGTTACATTGCATAAAGGTATTAGGGAGAGCATCTCACAACTAGTGAGCTAGCTTTACGCCTTCTAGTTTTACAATTACTGATTGGGCCCTACAATTTTCCATCGGTTCCGAAACGAATTTTGAGAAGCTTTTCAAGGCTAAATACTCGATAATGTTACTAAGTGAGGTGAACGCTGTCAAAAGAAAGTTAAGGTTGTCAGAGTAGCGGTCGGTCTCACGTTCTCATGCACAAGACCTGCGCACACTACCATAAATATCTAGCATAAAGTACAGGGTGTTTCAAAAGTGACCACCCTATTGAAAGATGCTCTTATTTTTGCAAATGGCCTCCAATGTCAAATCTGTTTTGACATTTGTGGACTAGACAGATGTAGATATAAGTAAACAAGCAATGGGCGATACACTCCCCAAGAACGCGGAATAATCGTGTCTATTTTTTTGCGTAACAATTCGTCTGTGGTGTTGGCGCAGCGCCAATACCGTCGCCGATTCCCCAACTGCGCAAACACTGCCCCCTTTGGCCACTAACCTTGAAGAGTATGGGACCACACGAGACGTTGCCAGGAGTGGCCGGCCCCGGAGCGCACGTTCTGCCGAGAATGTCGCCGCTGTTGCCGAGGATGCCCAGCTGCCGCCGGAAACATCGACCAGACGCCGTGCCTCGCAATTAGTCATTAGCCGGTCGTCCCTATTGCCAATTTTTGGTCAAAGATCTGCGCAAGATCATAATGAGCGATGAGGCTCATTTCCACCTCAGCGGGTACGTGAACAAGCAAAACTTCTGAGGCGCCACTACACCTGCCATTACACCTGCTCAAAGTGACTGCATGGAGCGCTAGGCCATTTTTTTCGAGAACGCCGCTGGTCAAACGACAACAGTGGACGGTGCGCGCTATAGGGCCATGTTAACCGAGTTTTTTCTGCCGCAATTCGACGAATTAGGACTGGAGGACATGTGGTTCCAACAGGACAGAGCAACGGCACACACTGCGCGAGCCACAACCGATATTCTGAAGGCGCCGTTCCCGGGTCGCCTCATCTCTCGTTTTGGCGATTTGCACTGGCCCGCAAGATCGCCCGATTTAACCGTTCCAGACTTTTTTTGTGAGGTTTTTTGAAGTCCCGTGTTTACGTGAACAAGCCCGAGACCCTGGATGCCCTCAAGGTCAACATTCGACACGAGTGCGAGAATCTGTCGCTCGAAGTTCTCGCCGAAGTGATGAAAATACCATAAAACGAGCCCGTATGGTAATCAATTGTGACGGCGCCCATTTAGCCGATATTATCTTCTCAACTTAACCAATAAAATTCTAAAGGTTGAAATGAACATAATCAAAAAACATTATCGAAGTTTTTCATTTAGAAAAAAAATGAGAGCCAAACAACATCGGATGACTTCTTTTGAAACACCTTGTACTTTACTCTCACCCAGCCTATGCACGGAACGACTCCACTGTTCCGAGAGCCATAATATCGATCACTGAGGCCACCGTTGAGTTCGATATAATTCACGAGATGTTTGGTAATCATGGCCTCCATTACTATGCAAAGCATGGAGAAGATTGCGATTGGTTATTAGCACCACCCTCTTTACAGATCAGCTGAATATTGGCAACATTCCAACGCGAAGGGAAGATACCCGCCCGATATGACAAGCTGAAAAGCTTGCGTAATAGGCGAGCCAGCGTCAAAGAGAACATTTTAAAACATTTGGTGGAACTCCATTCGTTCCCGGGGATTTATTTATGCCCAGCTTTGCAATTACTCTTTTTACTCCACGTTTTCAAAAAATATTTCTACGTTACTCCACATTTTCGACAAATATTCGACCACCGGTAGTTGTTGAATGGTTTCCGGCAAAGAAGAGTTACTTGTAAATATTACGGCCAACAGGTTCGCCTTATCGTGGCCGTTGGTGGTGCAATCGTTAGTGTGCGCGCCTCTTGTACATGAGATCCTGGGTTCAAACCCTGCTCTGACCACCTTAAAGAACATTTTCTTTCGGCGGCGGTCACCTCGAATAGTGACGGCGACACTATCCTTCTCAAAAATACCGTTCTGTAAATGTGCAAAACTGTAGGTCCAATCAGGGAGTGAAAACTGTAAAGCGCACAGATCAGTGTTTGTGAGAAGCTCTCCCCTGTCACTTCATGGGATGTAGTGGGAAACCATTTAGGTTCGCCTTATCAACAGGGTCGATAAATATGCGTTCATTCTTAATAAGAGTTGGTATAGAGGAAGAAGAATTATCCTTTAATTCTTTTAACAAATGACCAAAAGCTCTTGCTCCCCCTGGGTGAAGTAAGAACTTTAGCACGAAGATGCTGTTCGTACCAAAACTCAGTACGTCTCAAAACATTTCCATCATGACCTCGATCTTGACCTCTTGCGTAGTGCATATGTAATTAGGTTTTTATTCAAGCACCAGTTTATGAAAAATCCTCTAATAAAGTGAATATTAAACTGTTCAGAAATTTTAAAAAGAGATCTGCGACAGTCGAGAGCAGTTCTCGAATTCAGGAAGATAGTTTCCAGGGACTTGATGGCAGCTTGACTATCAACCAAAATATTGATTCCGACCTTAGTCAGAACTTAACTTCTCAGCTACTCCGTCTCTTCCCTGATGGCTAATATATCTTCCTGGTAGTGATCAGGCAGTCTTTTCGCAATGGATAGCCCCAGGTCCTTAGAAATGGCACGAAAGCCTATTTTATCGTCCAGTTTCGAACCATCTGCATAGAAGTGCACGAACCTCTTATATTCAGGAATGCGACCATTCCTTATATAAGAGTGTGGTACTTCTTGTCGAAGAGTGGATCGGCAAAGTGTAATCAACCATACCTGGAACATCAGGCATTGTGTTGACAATGATAAGTCTAAAGAATTTTGGCAAGGAATTGCTATTTTTGTTCCTGTGTGCACCACATTAATTTGAAAAATTTGTATGGCCTATTTCCATAAAACGAATTCGAACGAACAAACGAATCGGCCAAAATTAAAATGTAAATAATGCGAATATTATGGGTCAAGTGAGTTATTTATTTTAGATTCCCATTCTTCACATGCCTCTTTACAAAAAAATTGCTTTATTTGACCAAATCCTGTTAATTTACATTTTAGTTTTGGCCGATTCGTTCGTTCTTGAATACGTTTAATGAAAACAGGGTGTTATACAAATGTTTACAGAGAAAAATATTTCGATTTGAATGTTATATGGTAACGTATTAGTAATATTATTAGCTAGTGGGGGTGTGTGACGAATGAGTTATATTAATTTAAGTCTTAAATTGCAATTTCTTCGAATTCTGTCATAAATTGGCTCGAATATGTAACAGAATTTGCAGGAAACGGCCAACAAAAATAATATTCGACGCAATTTGTTTACATCAAAAAATTTCAACAATTTTAAAAAATCAAAAAATAACAATTTTTCAAAAACACACTCGGCCGCAAGTTTTAGGCGCCGGTCAGGTTTATTTTTATTTTCCCCGTAATCATCTGATTTTACGCTTCATTTGAGTGTCAAAATTTTACATTTTTTTGTCCGACGAAACACTCTGATCTCAGATTAGCTCAATACACCTAGTCCAACGTTTCTCCAATTTTTGTATCCCTTCCAAAAAATATGATTTTTCGAGATGCATAAAATAGGCATTAAAAGTTCATCGTGATTAATAAGTTCATCGTTCGAGACAAATCTCTTTTCACCGAGCCATTTCTTTGGGTTTGGAAATACGAAATACTCACTGGGGGCTAAATCCGGAGAATATGGCGCAATTCATGGAGTTTTGCCATTGAGACTACACACGTGTGCATCGCCCGTGCGTTTATGGTCAATTGAGGGCAAACGCGGCACCCATCTTGCAGACTGCTTTCTTAAACCCAAAATATTATTTAAAATCAAAACTACACTGCCATATAAAATGCCTATGGCATCAACAATCTCACGCACTTTTACTCTTTACTGTTTTGACCTCAATTGGCCGTCCAGCACCAGCACGTTCAGCGTCACTTGTACTTGTGCGACCACAACGAAACTCAGTAAACCACTTTTTTTCCATTGAAATCGATGGTGCAGAGTCCCCATAGTATTTATCAAGCTTTTCCTTGGTTTGATTGACGTTTCTTTTCCAAAAAATAATGTTTTTTTCACTTTTTTCCAATTTTAAAAAAATGCACGAGGTTGAATGTTTTGAACAGCTGTTAAACGCAAAGTAAATGACTGAACTTGCTCAAAGTTTAAGAGTAGTCTATTAACAGGTGGTACTTGATGGTACTACAGTGTTGCATTTCATATAACTACCAGAGAAGTTCGAAAAGTCACGGACTTATTGATCCGCCCTCGTATATTTTGTTTCGAATTTGTTCATTGTATGCGTTTAAAACTTTATTGAATCATTTAGTGCCCGTGCCTTGATGTCAAAAGGAGGCTTTCGTTGGTATTTTAATGGAAAGAAATATGATCTAGATTCTTTAATCTTCTCATTTCAAGTCAAACAAAAACACAAAATGTTCCTATTTCGAATGTCCTGTCAAAGTTAAAGTAAGTCGAACGAACCCTTTTGACTTAGTGAATCCTAATTGAAAACAAATTTAAGTGACTGGCTTCCATTCCAGATCGTGGAACAGGACATTAATATTGTAATGAAATATTTTGAACTCTTACGGGTTTCTTAGTGGCGGTTATATTTATTAAACTCATAATCAGTTAAAAATAAATGTAGTGGGTTGGAAATAAACGTCAGAATCGGATCTAATATCACTCGATAAGAAACTGAAGCCATAAAATTTTTAGCAAAAGGATATAAATATAGCACACAGAAATAAATATTAATACACAAAGGACCTAAGTCACAATGGTTTAAAGTTTGGGCGAAACTGGCTGAAACTTACAAACCACTTCCTGGGACACCTCCCTTAAAAAACTTAAGCAGAGTAGACAATAAATATCGAAGTTATAAAAAAAACTGTAAAATACTTTATTTGCATATTTCGACATTTTAATACTATTTCCTTACTATACAAAGAAGCTCTCCCCAATTCCTTCATGGGATGTAATGGGAAACCATTGATAATATACAAAGGTCTTAAGGAATTAAAATTCAAAATATAGAAATATATTTTTAAACTCTGTGATAAAGAGAACCTCACACTTGTAACAAAATGTCATTACAAAAACGTTCTATTCTTCTGCCTTTGTCAAACTGTATATAAAAACTAAACTGCAAATTACATGAGAAACCATTGAATAATAGAAAACACTACTGGGGGCGGGATAAACAGTTTCGCCACAAAAGAGAACAAAATAACAAGATTTCACTTAAAACAGCGTGTACACATTTTCACAGACCAACTGTTATTATTATCCTTATCCGCCTGCTGATGCTCTCTTCTACATCTAGATCTACTTGATTGTCAGTACTTACCCATGCTGTTGACTAGCGTTACGGGCTGCTTTTAATCCTTTGTATGCAAAACAGTTATCCATGGGATGCAATATTTCACGCTGTTCTTAATTGTATTTGATGTTAATGTAGATTTGAATAATGGCGATGCAGTTGCTGTTGCTGTTTTAACGCCCACAATTCGGTCTTTGTCACCAAAGTGAAACGCCTTAGTCGCAAACGCGATTTTACACTTAAATTGTAAGGGAGGTGGTGGGCGTTTTGATAGTGACACTTGCTTTACACTCTGGCATTAATTATTCGCAGTGATTTTGTCATGAAATTTGCATTTGATGCGATTTTCTGTTTTTCGCATTTAGAAATTTGTATTAATACGGTTAGTACGACCTAAATATTTTTTACACATTTTCACGCCTCTATTCATAATTGTAATAGGACTGCTGTTGGCATCATTTTGTCTGGCATATTCTTAGAAACACATTCAACATTTTTTCACTTTTCTTTGTATAATTTTCACCTCTTTCTTTGCTTCTGTCTTTCGAATCCACTTGTTTACTGTCAGCAATTATCCTAGAAGATAAATGATTAAAAGAATTCTCGTTTACATTTGAATGTGAAAATCTGTGTATAAATTATGAGTACAAATTCAACACGAAACCATGGCAGGGGAACATCAAAAACAAAAAATTTTACAACAAATTTAATTACAATTTGAACTTGGGGAAGATATAAGTGGGTGGCGTGCAAATGGTTACGCTTCGACTGTCTTGAATGTAAAACAAAGGCATTTGAAATTTGTTCAGCGTAACGTATAAGTAATGTCTGTTACAGGACAACTGAAGCGTATAATTAATAATAATTTTGAATAGTAGAACATGCGAGTTTCATTCACTCTAACCGTTTTAAAAAATTATATATAATTGTTTTTAATATTTAAAGACATAAAAATGAGTTTCATCGTACTATATGGCACGCAGCTGTATAATAATACTTTAAAATTTCTGAAGCTTGATAAGACGCGTGTATCGAACTGATTGGAAAAATGTTTCGGTTCAATGTTAACGCCTTGAATATCATTAAAGAATAATTAAGACATTTACAAATGTTTAAGTGGATCTTTAGAGTTCTGCCTTTTACAATACCACTGGAGCGTGTAATTATCAACAATTTTAGCAACTGAACGTATGAGTGATATTAAAATATGAACTTTTAAAGAAATTGTATGATTTCTATAATTTTACCTGATTTTCATAGCTTCTGCAAGGGATTTCATCAACATCAGTGCTCAACGCAGTAAAATTAGGGTGTGCAGAAAATATAAAACCTGCGGAAAATATACATAATGCCTGTTCCTCGATGTCGAATGAAAAGGTCTTGTTCGTATTTCTGTAGAAATAAATACAACAAATAATTCTAGTGTGCTCTTATTTGGGATCAAAGATAAAATTAATTCAACGAAATCCTTTAACATACAGGATCCCAATTTCAATCGAATTCTAGTCACTCGAAATAGTCACTTGTGTTCGTTCAAGATAGAGGAACAAGGCAGTAGTCTGAAGAACTATACAGGGTGTCTCCGAATTCACGCAAGTCTCATTTGTAATTATATTATTCTCGGGATACATGACATGTCTTGTTGGAACCACACGCCCCAGTCCACATCCTTATCCATGCAATTGAGTAACAACAAAACTAGATAATCAGGACTCGACAGAACACTATTGACTGTAATTGTCAGGCAGGCCAAAATTTTGGAAGAAAAATTGTCCGATTATGTACCTGTCCAAAATATACTTTGATGCATTAATTTCTCAACACGTGTGTTTTTTAAGCCCCAAATGGACCAATTTTGATGAATTTGACGCAGCATAAAGATGAAAATGAGCCTCCTCGCTAAAAATTATTTTATGCGAAACCCCTTCAATAATTTGAAACGATTTCTCAACAATGATAACATGTTGTTATTTAATCCACAGTCACATTTTTAATAACCCTGAACTGTCAGTTGTCAGTTGTCACGTTGTAATTTTCAATAAGACAAGGAAACGCTCAATGTAATGAAACTATTGCTGCCGTTCAGGCAAGTGAATCTTCGGTCCGTACTTCTGTCGAAATGAAGCTTGTAACACCGTTACTATCAATGGAGAGCGGTGTAGATCGATGATAACCAACTTTTTATGCCCGAAATTGGAAGAAGTTGATCTTGACAACATCTGGTTCAAACAAGACGGGTCTACGTGCCACACAGCACGTGCAATAACCGAATTGTTGCGAGAGAAGTTTGGAAGATTCGATTATTTCAAGAAATTGTCACATTTAATGGTCTCCAAGAAGTTGTGATTTAACACCAGTAGAATATTTCTTGTGGGGTTAATTGAAGTTATTGGTCTTTAGCAATAAACCAGACTCTCTTCAAGCTTGACAAGTCTATATTTAACGTGCTTTTCATGACAAACGACTTGATTTAGTGGAAAAGGTGCTCGAAAATTGGGTTCATCGAATTCTTTCCTGCAAAAGAAGACGTGGAGGCCATTTGAAAAACGTTTTATTCAGAATTTAATTGTATCGATTGTACTTCACACTAAATAAAAAACAATAGAAAACACTAAATAAAAATCAATTAGTGTGTTTTTCTTTTAAAGAAATCGTGTCACTCAAATTGGAAAACCCTTTATAATCACCATACCTTTTGAATATAAAGGGTGTCTCAGTAAGACTGCACTTTTTCATTTTAAAACAAAATCACGTATTTTTGGAGATACTCATGATTTTTTTTTATGGGATTGTAAAGAAGACATGTTGCGATTAATTATGGAATGAAATATCCGTCAAATGACCCCCATGGCTTCGATGACAGGCCTCAACTCTTTTCATGAAATTTTCCTTGATTGTTTCCCAAAGATGTGGCTGTATCTCACCGATAACGCGTTGGACCTCGGATTTGAGCTCAAGAATTGTTTCTGGTTTATTCGCATAAATCCAAGATTTCACAAAACCCCAAAGAAAGAAATCGCATGGCGCTAAATCGCTTGACGTTGGTGACCAGTTGACATCAAAATTTCTTGAGAAAATTTGTTCCGGAAATCGTTGCTGCAATAAATCGATTATTCCTTGCGCGGTGTGGTAGGTGGCGTCGTCTTGCTGAAACCACATGTCATCCAAATCCATGCCGTCCAGTTAAGGCTACAAGAACTCTGTTATCATATTCCTGAAACTAATGCCGTTCACAGTCACTGCAATTTCGGCCTCATCTTCAAAAACTTAAGACCCAATCACTTCGCCGCCTGACCAAAATTCGCACCAGACAGTTGCCCGTTGTGGGTGCATTTGTTTCTCATGGATTACATGAGGAGTTTCTGAGCTCCAAGTTCGACAATCTTGTGAATTCACGAAGCCATTCAAATGGAAATGCGCTTCTTCAGAGAAGCCAAATTTTTTTGAAAAATTGGCATTGATTTCACTTTGCTGCATTACCCATTGAACGAATTGCCGGCGTTTTCCATGGTCCGCTGGTTTCAGCTCCTGAGTAAGCCGCATTTTGTACGCATGAAGGTGAAGATCTTTTGTCAGAATTCGCTGCGTAGTACTTTGTGAAATTTCCAGATGTTGAGAACGACGCCGAATTTATGTTTTCGTGTTTTCGGCCACACTCTCGTTTACAGCAGCAATGTTTTCAACAGGCCAACCGGTACGTTGTCACACAGGAGTCTTACTGTCCATAATCGACCCAGCTTCTTCAAAGTTTTTGACCACTCTTCGTATGATTGACACCTAAGCTTCACTTTCTCGACTGAAAAATTCTTTGCAGTTTGCGAGCGGTCTCAGTATAACTTTTCAAATTGTTTTACTAAGTTTTCACAATTATAACGCGTTGTTCTTTCGCAAAGCGCTGCATTTTTAACAATCGAAATAAACATATGTGACAGCTGCCAAATTTCAGAGTTGCCACTTACATAGGAAGAAAATTACACTAATTTTAAAAAGTGTAATAAAATGTGCAACCTTACTGAGCCACCCCTTACAATTGCTGATCTCTGGTTTCCGTACCACAAAATTAAATTAAGTTATTCTTTTTAAGTATTTTTTGTTGTGTCTTTCGACTCTCGTTATTTCAAAATTACCGGAATTTTGTAATTATTTTCCTTTTCTGTTGGCCATTAAGTGAAATGTGAAATATATGATTCAGTGAACGCTGTGATTATTATAAAGCTTATAAAGCTTTTTAACCTGGATACCTGCAGCCAGTAATTTATTTATACGCACAGATCTCTTTGTTACTTTCACACCAATAGTTTGATTTTTTTTCTCCACCAATCGGTCAATGTGCTACTCAAGTGTCTATTGATCTAACTCCACCATTTATCACCTTTCAGATTTTAATAAATATTATAAATAAATGTTGTCATATTTACAACATCCTTATTTATTATCCTCACTATGAAGGTGTAAGCATGAAGTATTTGGTGGTCTCCCCTTAATTTTATATGAGAATACATGGAAGTCGCAAATTTCTTATCCAGATTTCTTAATTTTTTGTTTTGAGAAGTTAGATCAATTGGCCTCTGAGTTGCTCAAATAATGAAAAGTGTTGATAGAAAATGGGTAGCACTTAATTCATATTGATCATACGTCCTCACATCTATTGCAAAAATTATACAACAATACTTTAAATTTTAATGGATTTTTTTAATAAATCGTTTGCCAAGTTAATTTTTTAATACATATTTAATATTTATATTTATCATTCGTCGTCATTTCCATTCCAAAAGTAGTAATAATCTAAATCATGTCTAAATCATCAGCATTCGCGAGAATCGTGTGACACTTAATTCATATTAATCATACGTCCTCATTTCTATTGCAAAAAATATATAACAGTAATATGCTTAGGATACTTTAAAATTTAATGGATTTTTTTAATAGTTTGTCAAGTTAAGTTATTAATACATACTTAATATTTATATTAATCATTCGTGCTCATTTCCATTCTAAATGTAGTAATAATCATACGCTTACGAGATTTTGTAATGATGCCTAAATCATCAGCATACGCGAGCATCATGTGACACTTAATTCACATTAATCCTCACATCTATTACAAAAATTATATAACAATAACACGCTTAGGATACTTTAAAATTTAATGGATTTCTTTAATAAATCGTTTGCCAAGTTAAGGATTGAATACATATTTAATATTTATATTGATCATTCGTACTCATTTCCATTCCAAAAGAAGTAATAATCATACGCTTAGGAGATTTTGTAATGATGTCTAAATCATGAACATACGCGAGCATCAGGTGACACCTAAGTCACATTGATCATACGTCCTCATGTCTATTGCAAAAAATATATAAGAGTAATATGATTAGGAAGGATACTTTAAAATTTAATGGATTTTTTAATAAATCGTTTGCCAAGTTATGTTTTGAATATTGATATTCTGGAGAGGTTTCAGTCAAAACCACTATGACTAATTACTAATGCTCTATGGTTTATCAGCTACAAGAATAATGCTAAATATATGAATATTCCGTCCGTCAAACAAGAAATTATAAGATTTAGCGAAGCTACTTACAAAGGCTGGTTAACCACCCAAACCCATTAGCTGTCTCACTCCTGGACAGCAGTATCGAAACAAGAAGACTGAAGAGAAGACATGTCTGAGATTTACCATCTGCTCACTAGTGATGTATATTGAATTTTCATTCTCCTTATGTTTTAAATAATGTGACTATGTAAATAATGTAAATATGTAAAAAAATTATGTTACATTTCGATTTAATTTTATTTTCAATTATTTAATATTGAAATAATCCCATTTACTTATTGTCTTTAATAGACAGATTGTAAATAAAGATGTAAAAAAAAAATCATTCGTCCTTATTTCCATTCCAAAAAATAATGATAATCATACGCCTAGGAGATTTTATAATGATGTCTGAATCATTAGCATACGCGAGCAGAATGTGACTGTTCCTGCTAGTAGTTTTATTCGTGTTCAATGCATATTTTCTCATGATGATCCCAATTAATATATTGAGGAGCCTGGGACCTCGCCTTGTATTAAATTTTTCGGTGACATCTTTGTCATTCTTTACTGAGGATATCGTGCAGGTCAGTGTCATTCTACAAAAGCGTGCCAGCTTAGAAGCACCCCCAAGCACCGACATAGCTTGGAACAGTTTCCCCGTATCGGGCTCTCAAATACACCTTTATAATCTACAAATACGTGGTAAGTGTCGATATGATTTTGGTGGCGTTCCTCCAGAATTTTTCGTAATGTGAATATTTTGTCGACAGTTGACTTTCCAGGACTAAAATCACACTGAAAATTTCCAATCAGGTCGGCAACAAACGTCATTAGTTGTTCACACATTACGCTCGAGATCACCTTGTATCCGATGGATAAAAGGCTTATTCCACAATAGTTGGTACATATTCTCGGGTCTCCTTTTTTTTAAACAGGACAAAGTTTGCTAAGACTCCAATCGTCGGGCAGGCATTCGTCTAGCCAGGTTTAGAATATGAGCTGATTTCTGTGCCTTTCCCACTCATAGCCGCCAGCTTTTAATATCTCAGCCGGTAGTCCATCAGCACCAGCGACTTTGTTGTTCTTAAGCCGGGCAATTGCAGTTCCAAATTTACTTTGGCAAGGACTGCCATGAAGACATCGCCATTTATTTGCTCAACCCACTCATTGAAGTCTCCTGGGACAAATAAAGCACAGGAGTGATCTCTCCATATTCCTAACTCATCTCCATATTCCCTGCACATCTGTGATAAGATTTCGTTCCTTATCTCTACAAAAAGACGGTCCTGATCCATGTGCGTTGTTTTGACTTTTTATTTTTTGGTAGAGTTTACGAGCCTAATTAATCCTTCTGTAAGAATCAGTTTGCTCATTCTCGCGATTTCTCCACACTTGTTTTTGTTCTTAAAATAACGGGTTTCCTCTCTCCTCTTCTCCTTTTAGCCCCCCGTCACAACTCGCGTTGCAACTGACTAAAGCATTGTCATAACAAAAAAGAGATTGGAGAGAGCTTCTCACAACCAGTGAGCTGTGCGCTTTCTAATTGTTCACTCACTAATTGGGACCTACAGTTTTACACCGGTACTGAACAGTATTTTTAGAGGATTTTTCATGACTAAGTACTCGATAGTGTCGCCATCACTAAGCGAGGTGGCCATCGTCGAAAGAAATGTAAGGTGATCAGAGCAGGGATCGAATTCACGTTCCTACGTACAAGAGCCGCGCACATTTTGGCGTTGCACCACCGACGGCAATTGTTATACGTGCTGTGTTATTTTCATCAATTGCATGGAACACCCTTCATCGTCTCATGGTTTATCTTTAAGCGGTTTTTTATAACCAAGTACAGTCTCCGAAGCAGTTTTCATAGAATGAGAAATGTACCTCAACTGCTCTTCAGGATCATGAGGCTGGGGTGCATTCTGCATCAGTCTCTGAGTGAGCTGCATAGGCAGGTAATTGCAGTTTTGCGATGTCCAGTTTTCTATATGTCTGGTTTCATACGATATCCTTGTGAGAAACATTCCTGCAACCAGGTAGTGATTCGAATCGATATTAGCTCCTCGAATCACACGTACGTCCATTACACTAGCAGAGTAGCTACCATCAATTACCAGGTAAACAGTCAGGTTTTTTGTCTATTGATTAGAGGATATAAAAGTAGCCGTATGGATGTCTTTCTGTTGGAATGTCGTTCTACTGATGACCATGTTTTTCGCCTCGCCAAAATCTAGCAGGGTCATTCCATTGTCAGAAGTGATGACGTGTAGACTGAATTTACCCATGGTTGGTTCAAAAACAATTTACCTGCCGACTTTAGCATTATCTAACATCACCCACAACTCTCATAGATAGGGTATAGGTCGTATGATTCCTCTAGCCACCGATAGAATATTAGATCTTAGTTTAACCTCAAGAATAATATGAACGGATATTGGTTATCAACCTAGTACTCAGATAAGGTGACAAATTGCCATGCGAAAATTTCATCACATTAATGAGTGTTAATATTATCAAAAGTTATGTGAACTCGACCGCATCTACTGTTAGAAATTTCAGCAGATATCTAAGACGATATGGTATCAGGTGCAATGGATACAGGACCTTCGTCCTATCAACCCCAGGTAGGTCAAGATCTTGCATACTCATTAAAAACAAATTCAATGATCTTTTAATGCAGAATTTTAGTGAAAGCAATACAACCGCCATCAGCCACTCGCTGGAAAACGGCCAGCGGGACATCTGGCTAGTTTCATCGTACATGGCGCACGACCATACTAAATCACCCCCTCCGAAGTGCGTCAGGGAAATTGTATCGGAGGCAAAAAGACGGAATTGTAGCGTCATTATAGGTGCCGATGCCAAGGCGCACCACACAATATGGGCGAGTACCGGCACCAATGATTTAGCTGATTCTCTTTCTAATTTCATTATAAGCGCATCCTTGATTATATGTAATAGAGGCGAGGAACCGACCTTCATAACTTCGGTTAGGAGGGAAGTACTTGACCTAACTTTACTACTTGGCTACGACTATGTAACTGTATCCGATTGGAGCGGACTTTCTGATCACTCATTTTCTGGTCATAGATATCTACCCTTCCACATAAATATCGAACCTTTGAAAAATAAAGTTTTTAAAAATTATAGGAAAACGGACTGGAACGCCTATCGTGGGCACCAAGGAAACTCTTAGGTAACCGTCCGAATATTCCGGCTAATGTTCCAGAGGTGGAAGCACCAGTTGGCAAATTTACTGATGCGTGCAGGAACACGCTCAATGAATCCTGTAAGACCAGTGGTTATAAGGTTGCCAAGGGTTACAAAAAACCTCATTGGTTGAACGCTGAGCTTCAGGATCTAACATCGTCCATTAGACGGCTTTTCAACAAGGCCAAAAAGAGCGGCGGCCAAAGGGATTGGGACGTTTACAAGATTAGTCTTAATCTAGTATATAAAGGTGAAATCAAAAAGGCCAAACGAAAATCCTGGCGAAACTTCTGTGAATCCATTGAGGGAACCAACCAGACTGCACGCTTAACCCACCGTGTGCGGGGTTCTTAATGAAAAACGATGGCACGTGGACGTCTGAAGAGTCTCTTGGGATTCTCCTGGATACCCACTTTCCCAACGATGACCGGAATGCTGGTCATCAGCCAGAAGAGCTAGGCGGAAACTCACCTAGCTTAGAAAAAGTTCGCTCAATAGTGAACAGAAAAAATCTGATATGGGCCATTAGATGCTTTAAGCCCTATAAATCAGCCGGACCTGACGGGAAAATACCCGCGCAACTACAGGAGTCTCTACCTATCTTGTAGTTGATTGCAGGCAATCTACAGTGGCTGCCTTATGCTGGGAGTCATTCCTAGCATTTGGAAGCAAACCAAAGTGGTGTTCGTCCCGAAAGCGGGTAAATGCTCTCATGTCAAACCAAAGGACTTTAGACCAATCAGTCTATCATCCTTTGTTCTTAAGACATTTGAAAAGTTACTGGAGATTCACGTTCGAAGTAATCTTCCACAGAATCTACTATTGAGTTCTGAGCATACCTATATCAAGGGCAGGTCAACTGAGATGGCTCTCTACTCTATAGTCAGCATAATAGAGAACTCTCTTGAGAATAAGGTCTTCGCTCTAGGGACCTTCCTGGACATCGAGGGAGCCTTCAATAACATTCAACTTAAAACCGAGCTTATCCTGTTCTCTCGGAAATATAAAATACCCGCTTTTGAACTGCCGTCAGTTAATGGGGTGCAACTACAATTGACGGAAAAGGTCAAGTATCTGGGAATAATTTTCGACAGAAAATTGTCTTGGAGACCGAATGTGGAGGAGAGGGTGAAAAAGGCGTCTGTTGCTCAGACTACTGTAAAAATCTAAGGACTTCTATTCCGAACAGGAATACCTGGGAAAACTCACTGGAAGGGAACACCAGTAGTATCAGATTTTTCACGGATGGATCAAAGTTGGAAGAGCAAGTAGCCTATGGGGTCCATTCACCGGACCGAAATGTAAATATCTCCTTCAAGCTGCCAGATCAGTGTAGTGTATTTCAGGCGGAAATTACCACCATACTGGAGGTTGCTGAACTACTGAAATACTGAAAAGTAGTATCACAACCCTCCGGAGAATATGTATCTACACCGACAGCCAGGCTGCCATAAAATTCCTGGAAGCCATGTTTGATACGTCCCTGATGGTGAAAGGATGCCACTCATCACTTAGAGTGATGGCAGAGTATTTTGACATCAGGCTCATCTGGGTACCGGGATACAGCGACATTCCAGGCAATTGCGTAGCGGAGGCGTTAGCTAGACAGGGTACTACGGCACAGGTTCTTCTGGCAAAGGAAGGTATTAGTATGCCAATCTCTACCCGCCGTTTACAGATCAGGCAGTGGGCAGATAATACGTTGAAGAGCAAGTGGAGACTTACATCAACTTGCAGACAAGCCAGGGTCCTCTGGCCACAGGTGGACAGGAATAGGACTAGGCAACTACTTAACTCAGCGAGAGGCAGGTTATCCACAATTATAGGAACACTTACGGCGCATTGTCTTGTAGGAAAACACGCCCTAAGATTGGGACATAGATGTAGATGCTGCATGGAAGAGGATGAGAAAACGACGAAATACCTTCTCTTGGATTGCCCTGCTCTGGCAGGACTGAGAAGTAGGATATTCGGAACATGTTTAGTTAGCACCGTAGCCCTACAGGATATTCGACTAGACGAATAGTCAATAGTTGCTATAGAGGAAACTGCAGGTATCACCATGAGCTTCTTTAGCCTAAGTGTGCTAGACAGCGTGCTGTCTTGCAGCCTTTTCAACCAACCAACCAAGACGAAACCACCAACAATTATTTTCAATCTTAATATGCATCACAAACTTTAAGTAACCAATTACTGCATCACAAACTTTGAGTAACCAATTACTTATATACCAATTACTTATATTTATAATACCTATGATAAAGTTTATAATGAGTTCTAGAACTGAAACTTCTATTACAATTATCGCATTGAGTGAATATTCCCGGTTACACTCAGCTCTAAATGGTGTCATTAGCATCCTTGCAATTTCAAATTTTGCACAGCTATTAAAAAGTTCGGCCAAACAATTTTTCCCCTACAAGGACGTTGTGGTTCAATTGGAACACCAGACTGTTGATTGCATAAACAAGTATCCTTTTTTCCTTTGGGTTTTATGCCAGCTGTTAAATTGCAAAATTTTGTTGCTAAACATTTTTGTAGGTCATTAAATCAACCTCTACATACAGTTGTTCCATGATACCCTCATTTGTCGCCAACATATGGTCGTGGAGTATATGGTATCTTTATGCAAACAAGAAAAGTGGAGCAGTATGTGAAAGCCTGTTCGGAGTCAGAGATTTAAATTGTATTTATCGTAGCATATACATATACATATACATATACATATATACATTTGTCTGGGGGACTTTTAACACCTCAATGACAATAATTAAAACAGAAATAACAGAAATGTACTTTATGAAACCAAGGGTTTTGTAGCGATCAACACGCGCGTATGAGTAATATTAATTGAAGGTGCAACAATTTTAATGTATTGATTTATACAGCGCTTGAGCATTGGTAACTACAGGTATATAAGTACCGATGGTAACAATAAATTCATATTTATAATTATTCAAACTATTATTTCCAGCCACAAAATTAGTCTGTCCAATGAAATAAGAGAACTTCAGGGCGTCCGTTATATGGATTTATTAAAAACTGATTTACGCTTTGAATATAAATTAGTTTAATAAATGACATTCTTAGACATTTTGGCATCGTGAAAAAATATCGAGTCAGAAGGGATATTTGAAAGGCACGACACTCTTTCCATTAGGTTTCCGAAAGTGTTGGAAACACCGTCGTAGTCATTTTAGACCATTAAAATTTACTTCTTTATATTTATAAAATAAACCTTAGAAATTAAAATTGTGAGAAACAAGAATTTCCTAGGTATTGTGTTAATTTGAGTGAAAATTAGATTTTGGCGTATGATTAATATTAATTGAACAGTTACTATGTTACTGTTGAAGTTAGTCGTTATTCGAAATAATAACAGGGCGTATGCTTAACGTAGCAGAGGGCTGTGTTACTTAATAAAACAAGCCAGCTACTGGATAATAGATAATGATGTGAAAACCGGGGAAATGCAACATTAGCTCCATCTACATCGGCGGCATTAGTAACTCTAGAGGACTGAGTTACTTAATAAACAAAGCCAGCTATTGGATGATAGAGAATAGGGTGTATAAGTAGTTGAATTGAGTAGCTCCGGCAATATCGGGTGAGTTTTCTATCATTCACTGATTTGTACATGATTTTTTCCCAGGACACGTTATTACAAATGATTTCATTCAACCAAATCTGCTTCATGGATTTTATATTAATTGGCTATAAAATTCATGAAGTGCTCAAAATCGTCAAATAATAAATTCACTTAAAATTAACTGAAACTTCTGCGGTTGATACCTTTCTTCACGGTGGCACAGAAGTAATAATGAAATAATATCTTTCAAGTGTCCATCGACAAAGTTGATAGACACTCAGGCATAGTCGCACACTTTTCGCAATACTTCAGGCAATAGATTTCCTATTTCTTCAATAATATTCTCACTTAAGACTATCTAGGTCTGCGGATTTTTCACATAAACGCCAAACTTCAAACAACCCAAACGAAAGAAGTCTGCGGTAGTCACATTAGGCGATCTAACGTATAAAGGTGTTTCATAGCTCATACAATTTTTTGCGAAAATAGAAGAATCATCCAATGGTGATTAATTTGTTGGTTCTTTTTTCAAAAACAAAAAAAATATTTTATCGGGCTCTCTTTATTACCATACAAATATTGGGTTAATTTGAGAGAAAATGAGAGTATGGCGTATGACTAATATTAATTAAATAGTTACTCTGTTACTGTTGAAGTTAGGCGTTATTCGACATAATAACTGGGGGTATTCTTAACGTAGCAGAGGGCTGTGTTACCTAATAAACAAAGCCAGCTACTGGATAATATACAATGATGTGAAAATCGGGGAATTGCAACTTTAAAAGTATTTCTTTCAAATGTTATCCGAAGTCCTGGGCTCGCACGGTTCATTCTCAGATTCCAATTTTCGATGACGCGATCGAGTATTTTCAGTGCCATTTAGTGAATGAAGTAAGTTTTGTTGGATCCTCAATCGTAGCCGGTTAATCCATTTAAATTTTGGAGTTTATATAACTCCAAAGGGCGAAGTCTAGACGTGTGAATTAGATCGTCAATTCACCGATGCCGAGCGTAGAGTTAACTCTTCACCGAAATGTTCTCGCAATAATGCTTTGGTTTCATAGGTTATGTGGGAAGTAGTGTCATTTTGTTGGCACCACATTTCGCTGAGATCACGAGCGTCAATTCAATGCAGCAAATAGTCTGTTGTCATGGTGTGACAAAGGGCGCCATTCACAGTTACGTTTCAAGCGCCCTCATTTTTGAAGAAATATAAACCAATCTTTCCACCACCCTATGAGCCGCCCAAAACCTTTAGTCTGTCTTAATGGCAACCCTAGAACCTTTTCGCATTGCTCTCTAGCCCAAATAAGAAAATTTTTCTCATTGACGTAGCCATTGCTTATAGAGCCGGCAATGCACAACATGGAGCTTTATCCAGCATTTCAAGATGAATTTGTATACACTGTGCCGGCCTAAGTCTTCCCTGATGAAATGTCAATAAATAAATGAATAGTTTCACATTACATCCCGTGAAAAGGCGGGAGAGAGCTTCACACAATCAATGAGCTGCGCCCTTTCTGCTTTTATTTTCACTGATTGCGAACTGCAATTTGATACCAGTTTCGAACAATGCTTTTTCATGGCTAACTTCTCGATAGTGTCGCCATCACTAAGCAAGATGGCCGTCGTCGAAGGAAATGTAAGGTGGTAAGAGCGGCATCGAACCCACGTTTTCATACACAAGATCCGCGCACACACACTAGCCATTGCACCCCCGACGTTGAATGTCATTGCATACCGAACAAAAATTCTATGATATGTTGATAATTTGATTTGTGATAAAATCCCTACATGAAAATGAATCACCCGATATGTAGCATTTCTCTGGGTGTAGAGTACACTTCCAAAATTACACTATCAAGCAAAATTTTACGAAAAATATATGCCTGTGTATAAAAACTATAGCCGTAAATCCATATTCTGTTAGTGAAAATAATTGAAGACGTATGAGCCGTATGAGTAATATTAACTGCCAATGAGTGAGTTTAATGGAACGGATGAGTAATATTATATGAATGTTATTATTAAGGGAAATAAAATATAAATAAAATAAATTTCAACGGAAATAATTGTGAAACAGACACATTTTATATAAAACATAGAGTAATATGATTAAAGACGGGACATAAGTGTTTCAATAGCACCAAATTCTCGTCGAAAGTCACGGAGAGTTTTGAGAAAATTTGAGTTCCTTTATGTCAGAATTCGGACGTAATAAAATAAAAAATAAAAAAAATATTTAACTTTAACTTTATTTTACTAGTCATAAGTTCCAATAAAATATCACTTAGGGTGAATTTTATCAACTCACCTTTTGCTCGTTTTCCCTGCATGGAATTTTGAAATAGCAAGTCGAACAACTGTTTGAATAAAAGGGGCTATCTATAAAATCAATGTAAACGTACTGAAGTAAAAATACTTCACAAAAATATTAATGGTCTATTTTCATTAAACAAATTTTAACGAACAAACGAATCGTCCATAGTTAAAACGTATAATATATGAATACTATAGGTCCGTTAGTCTACCGCAAACAAATTTTTCCAGTTGTGCTCTCCTGAACCAGCGAAATTTCTCTATGAATTTGACAAGGGGTTTAATTGGCGCGTCTGCAAGGTCATTGAGGTTTTCGAAGAGTATAGCCCCCAAGAAGGCTAAACGATACTCGTGCAGTCATCTACATGCACAAAGCAAGTGCTGCACTGACTCATCTTCTTCCTCATTTAAACAGCTTCTGCAGAAGTCTTCATATTCGTGCATTCGTGTGGTATTTCGTTGCGTGACTTCGGGCACCAGAATTTGGGTTAGGGATAAGAAGCAGTCCATCGTACAACTTGATTTGATGATTCTTGGGTCTAATGCCTTGAGGGGTGCCCTGCTGTCGACGTAGATTTTGAATTTCGCTGGAGATAAATCCCCTTCCAAAATTTGTTTTGCGGCAAGTTTCATGGCATACATCTCAGCCCTCTCTCCTGCTTTCTTCCCCTTCTCTGCAACTATTCTTTTCTTCTTTCAATTCTATATAAGGGAACCACAATGGGCCGAAATTACGGGTGAACTCGTTTTTTGTGTTTTTTTTTAACTCAAATGACGGGCTTCCCTTTCAACCTCAACTAACCTATAGGTCAGATGAGTTATTTACTTAGGATATCCATTGCTTTAAAATATTTTTGAGAGATTTACTTTATTTGACCCATGAAATCTTATTTATTAACATTTTAGTTTTGGCCAATTCGTTCCTTCATTCAAATTCGTTTTATAAATATAAATAAATATTAATATTTGTGTTTCAGTTAAAAATATATAATTGTGTGCTCTGCTAAACTTTAATAATTTAGGTTCTGCTGCGTCACATTTGAATTTAAAAAATCCGCTAGACATGCGTTAGCTGTAGAAAGGATGTTATTTAATGGTTGTAAAGACTGCCCAAAAATACACGCAAAATTGGGATTGTAATTGTAATGTTCACGAGACGCAAGACATATGGCTTAGTTTTTCTTCAATTTAGAACAACGAAACTCGACCATGATATTGCGACACAGCTCCAATAACTCTTATTGCCGGGCCACCCTCATTTTCGAAGAAAATTGTTTCGACTATACCCAAAATCTACACAAAACAGCGATACGTTGTTGATGCATTCGTTTCTCAACAAACATTCTCGTATTTTCCGAATCCTAAGAGCGGCAAAATTTTGACGGTTAACGAAGCCATCAACATGAAGTTGAGCCTTATTAGTAAATATGATTTTGTTCGAAAATCCTTTATTATTTTTTAACTTTTCCCTCAACAATAAAAACGAGTTGTTATTTAAATTACAGTTCCATTGTTAATAACCCTCAACTGTCAGCTGTCATGGTGTTTTTCCATTTTTTGTCATCTACAACACTTTACCGCATAAGTGACATGAAATTCAAAACGTAAGGGAATTTTAGGGCACGTTTTATATCTTTGTCAGTTAAAAGTTTGTATTTGTCCTTGGTGTCATTTTAAAGCACAACAGTTGCTCAGAAATAATGTTAAAAAATTATTTAAATTCTAGTTAAAAACGTTATATTTACTTATATATAACACCGTGCGACACAACTTTTCACCCATGAACGAAACTATTTAAAAGTGAAACTAGAGACCATACGTAATACAACTGCATACTCAGTTTCTCATTTCGTGATATTGTCTCCGTTTTAAAGGACGTTTAAATTTCAAAGGATATATAAGTTCGTATAATTTTTATTTGTACTTTTGCAAGTCCTACAATGGCGATATGTATATCAAATGAAAGAGGATGATCTCTGCTATTTAATTTATTTATCAGGACCAAAAAATTCCAAAAATATCCTTTGAAATTTTTATCCTTGAATATTCTTGAATATTTCTCATAAAATTATCTTAGGAAACTATACTTTAAGCATTGATAATACTGTTAAATATACTTCAAATTTCATGCCTTTTGCTACATTAGTGTAGTATTAACAACCATTTCGAGGTTCCCCCAAACAACCTTTAATATGAAAAAAGTTATATATAACACCTCAGCAAAACCCCTAGTTTGTTCTCACCCACGCACAAACCTATACACACGTGAAACTAGGGACCACAGGTAGTAAAACAGCGTACTCAGTTTTTATACAATCCACTGTAAGTGATAGAGGGTATATATCAGTTTGTCATTCTGATTGTAACATATAGAAATAAGGCTTTGCGACCCCATAAAGTAAATATATTCTTGATCCTTATAACAACCGGAGTCGATATAGCCATGTCCGTCTGTCCGTCTGTTGAAAACATTCTCACGACTTCAATCGGCGATAACGCGGTTTGGGTTTTCGCCAGAATGTTCCACGTATTCCTGAGCAGTTTGGTATTGAAAATCAGCGAAATTGGTCCATTGGAAAAAATTTTATGATTGGAAACGTAAAAAAACTCATAAAATTTTCACATTAACTTTTGTAGTTTTATACTAAACTTCTCCTTTTGCCGTGTGGTGAATTTCCATGTTGAAAATCTTTGTTGTTCTTTATAATAGGTAAGTACTTTAGAATGTTTAGATGTATTTCATGTGTTCATACATTTATATGAATTTTGTCACACTTCACTTAAGGTGGCTGTGGCCTGATGGGTAAAGGGCTGCGCTTTGGAGTCTGAAGGTTGTTGGTTCAAATCTCGTCCCAGCTTGTTTTTTTTTTTAACAGTTCTTCAAAAAATGCTTTTTTATTTTTAAAAAATGCTTTTTGCAGCTTGTTTTTTTTTAACAGTTCTTCAAAAAATGCTTTTTTATTTTTTAAACATGCTTTTTTACTTTACTTACTACTCCTTTTGCCGCGTGGTGAATTTCCGTGTTGAAAATCTTTGTTGTTCTTTATAATAGGTAAGTACTTTAGAATGTTTACATGTGTTTCATGTGTTCATACATTTATATGAATTTTGTCACACTTCGCCTAAGGTCGCCTTGGCCTGATGGGTAAAGGTTTGCGCGTTGGACTCTGGGGGTTGTTGGTTCAGCTCTCGTCCCAGCTTGTTTTTTTTTTTTTAACAGTTCTTCAAAAAATGCTTTTTTATTTTTAAAATATGCTTTTTTATTTTACTTGTGACCCAGTAACTTATTTTTATTGTTTTTAAAAAAGTACATTCTCTTAAAAAAAAGTACATTTCTTAAGTACATTTCAAAGTACATTTCAAAGTACATTCAGTACATTAAGTACATTAAGTACATTTCTTAAGTACATTTCATTAAGTACATTTCTTAAGTACATTTCTTAAGTACATTTCTTTCTTAAGTATATTTCTTAAGTACATTTATTTTTAAGTACATTTCTTAAGTACATTTCTTCTTAAGTACATTTCTTCTTAAGTACTTAAGAAATGTACATTTCTTAAGTACATTTCTTAAGTACATTTGAAAGTACATTTCAAAGTACATTAAGTACATTAAGAACATTTCAAAGTACATTTTCTTAAGTACATTTTCAATGTGAGCATTGTGAGCAATGCATTTGTGAGCATTGTGAGCATTTGTGAGCATCCTGCATTTGTGAGCATTTGTGAACAAGTAATTGCATTTGTGAACAAGTAACTTATTTTTATTTTTTTTAAAAAAGTAAATTTTCTTAAAAAAGGTCCTTTTTAAAATTTAATATTTTGCTGGTTAACACTAAGGTGGAGGGTATCATAGATTCGGCACAGCCGAATTTAACACTTTTACTTGGTTTTTTTTGCAGATGTTGTTCCCTTTTTAAAGGAGTATACAGTTTTTTTTTTAAGTATAGACAAATTAAAAAAAGTTAATATTTTTAATACTTTGATAAATGATTAATTTGACGCAATCTCAGTAGGTCTAAATATGCATTGACATATTTGTTTGCAAAATTCAGTACTAACATGTGTATTAAATACAATGGCCGCAGGATATGTTGTTGCTGTTTTTGCTTTTGTTTTGGTTAACTTAATTTGTCAACGGTATATAGAGACTTATTCGCTCTCAGGAAAATGTAAATACAAGAATATGCCCCATAAGCCTAGGTCGATTAGATTTTGATTTTTTTTCTCGCAAATACAAATAAAGAGTTCCAGTGTTATTTTATGAATGAATCAAAATGTAGGAATTTAAAACATAAAAACTTTTTCCCGAGCGTGATTGAGTCTCTATCTACTCTTCTGTTTGCCCCTGTTTCAACAGCTTTTGACATTTTAATTAAATCACAAAAAATTTAAACAAACCAAATGCGCCGAAAGTCGCGTTGATAACATTTCCGAGTTTGTACCGAATACAAGTGCAACAGACGCAACTGCTCCGTTTCATGTCATAACCCAGTGCGACTTTAGTGATCTCGAGCGACATACTAATTTGTCTCAAAGAAGTGCTGAAATAGTGGGATCTCGCTTGCAGCAGTGGAAATTGGTTTCTAAAGATTTTCTGTAACATCTTCGCGAAAGCGCTCAAACAAACGATCCTTTGATGACTGTTTTTTACTTGGATGTCCGAACTGGGATCACATATGCAAGGAGCATTGAACAACTTCATGACACCATCGGCCACCCATACATTCCTGATGAATGACGTCTCTTTATAGATGGTTCAGTGAAGAGTCTCAAAGGAGTGCTGCTACATATTGGTAATGATTATCCGTCAGTGCATGTCATTTATGGGACCGATGTTGTAGAAAACTACGACAACACGAACACAAGTCTGGAATTATTAAGTTATGGCAGGCATTGTTGGATGATTTGTTGCGACCTTAAAATTGTAGCCATTCTCATGGGTCTGAAAAAGGGCTACTGCAAACATCAATGGGAGGGTCGATGCCGCGAATTTAATTATACCAACCACTTGTGGCGTCTTTTAAAATTATAATTCATCCGCTGCACATCAAATTGGGGCTGATAAGAAATTGTGTGCGCCCGCTCAACACTGGAGGTAATACCATGGAGTACTTATACTTAATGATGGTTTTGCCAAAATTAAGTGATGTCAAAATTGTTTCTGGTTGGATGATTACCACAATACTAAGCATTTACACCCCTAGGTGTTTTTAAAGGCCCTCAATCAAATAAATTGATGCAGTCCACTGAGTTCCCGCAGTTATTAACATCAGCGGAATGAATGCGTGGAGTAGTTTACAAGGAATAATAGATCATTTTCTAGGTAATAATAAAGCTGAAAACTACGAAGAGATAGTCCGCGAATTGGTCAAAAGCTACGGGAAAATAGGTGTAAATATGTCGCTTAAAATTCATTTTTCCCTGACAATTTGGGAGATTTTAACGATGAGCACGGCGAAAGCTTTCACCAAGACCTCGCCACCAATGAAATCGGTCCAGAGGAAAAAGTACTTGTCCATATGCCGACTGAATATTATTGGTATATATAATATTATTGTATATATGAATCGGTGTCATTCATAACAATCGATAAATAAAACGCATTTGTCTTTCCCCAAAATAAATCATTTATCATAGTGTTTTAATATATATTTAAATATATAGTCATTTCGAAACGATATAATATCTATAAATAAAAAACCGAGTACGCTGTTTTACTATCTATGGTCATCACTAGTTTGACATGTACATATGTTTAAACGTACGTGACAAAAAATTTGGGTGTTTGCTGAAGTGTTATTTAACTATTTTCACATTTAACTTTTTAAGGAGGAAATTTGAAGTTGTTGTTAATACTAAAATAATACAGCTAAAAACATGAAAATTTAAATATATATAACAGTATTATGATGGCATAAACATATATTTTTCTAAGATAATTTCATTAGAAATCTTCAAGGATATTCAAGGATAAAAATTTCAAAAGATATTTTTCGAAGATTTTCGTCCTGATAAATTAAAACAAAAAATTTCATTAAACAGCAGTGATCATCCTCTTTTATTGAGTACCTATATCGCTATTGTGGGATTTGTAAAATTACAAATATAAATTGTTCAAACTTGTATATCCTTTCAAAATTAAAAGTCCTTTAAAACGAAGACAAGATCACGAAATGAAACACTGAGTATGCAGTTGCACTACGTATGACTTTTATATAGTTTTCTTCATTGGTGATAAAAAGAGGTGTAATCAGTGCACGTTAGTTGGAAGTTAGAAGAAATTGAAAATTAAGAGAGAAAAAATTAAAACAAAATTTTAAAAAACGCTCATAAGACTAACAAGGGTGTCTCAGTAAGATTGCACTTTTTAAATTTGGTGTCGCACAACTCTGAAACTTGGCAGTTGTCACATATGTTTATTCCGATTTCTAAAAATGAAGCACTTTACGAAAGAATATCGTGTTATAATTGTGAAAACTTATTACAAAAATTTGGAAAGTTATGCTGGGACCGCTCGCAAACTTAGAGGAAATTTTAGTCGAGAAAGTGAAGATTAGGTGCCAACCATACGCAGAGTGGTCAAAAACTTTGAGGAAACTGGATCGATTGTGGACAGTAAGACTCCTGTGTGACAACGTACCGGTCGGTCTGTTGAAAACATTGCTGCTGTAAATGATGGATGGCATGGATCTCGACGATGTGTGGTTTCAGCAAGTCGGCGCCACCTGCCACAGCGCGAATGAAACAATTGATTTATTGCAGCAACGATTTCCAGAACAAATTATCTCAAGAAATTATTATGTTAACTAGCCACCAAGATCATGCGGTTTAACCCCATAAGATTTCTTTCTTTGGGGTTTTTGTGAAATCTAGGGTTTATGGGAATAAACTCAAATCCGAGATCCAACGTGTCATCGGTGAGATACAGCCACATCTCTGTGAAAACTCATGGAAGGTCATGAAAAAAAGTAATGGCCCGTCATCAGAGCTGTTAGGCCATATTATCAGCATTTTAACTGGAAGCTTTGTTTTCTGGTCAATGACATAGATGCTGCTGATGAAATGATCGAGAAAATAATTTTGATTGGTATGAATTCATTTAACCATCGGGAAAAAATTGGGTGTAACCAGACATGCAAGAATGCTGTCAGATCCAAAGAGGACGCGTTCAGAGACTGGCGTTCTAACAAAAACGTTAATACTGAACTGCTACGCAAACAGGCAAGATACAAATGTGCCAAAGTACTTCGACCCGAAAGGTTTCTTCACGAACAGCGTATTCATGTGAAAGTCCTTTCTTTCCCTTGAGGCGGTAAGAGCTTTTGGTCATTTGCAAGAAGAATAAAGGATAGTTCTTCCTCTAACTGAACCGGTTGATAAAGCTAACCTCTTGGCTGAAATGTTTGTAAGGAACTCTTCCTTGCCAGATAGCAATCATCCACTGCCCGTGATCAATTACGTATCCTGTTCCATGCCCAAAATATTTTATCGAACGCGAGGAGTTAAAAAGGTTCTTGCGAATTTCATCGTAAATAAATCCCCGGGCCCGAATGGTATATCTGCACTGGTTTGCAGTAGATAGTCTTGAATGCTTGGCACGTCCACTGCTCAACATTTTCAACCTTTCATACCGTTCGGGAGTCTTCCCGGCTCGTTGGAATTTTGCTAATGTCCAGCAAATCCCTAGAAATGGTGATGCAAGAAACGCTGCAAATTACCGCCCAGTTGCAATTTGTTCTGCGTTCTCGAAGTTTATAAAAACCATGGTTAACCACCATCTTGTGAAATATCTTGAGTCCAATGACCTTCTTAATGATCAGCAGTATGGCTTCCGTAGAATTAGATCTACTGGAGACTTAATGGTGTTCCTTTCGGAACAGTGGAGTCGATCCATCCATCTGCTTGGTGAGATTAAGGTAATGGCTCTTGATATTTCCAAGGCCTTTGACAGAGTATGGTACGCTGCACTCTTGTCAAATCTCGCTACTTTTGGTGTCGGTGATAACTTCACTGGATTTATATCGAAATTTCTCAGAGATCGCAATATACGAGTTGTTGTAGATGGGGTTTCATCCGACGAACATATATTGACTGCAGGTGTATACTGGGCTCTGTTCTTTCTCCTTCTCTTTTTCTTCTTTTCATTGACGATCTCCTGGCTCAGACTGTGAATCGAATCTACTCTTTTGCGGATAACAGTGATCTCTGTCATTCTTATTTATTCGACCGTAGGCCAATTCTTCAAGAGATTATAGTCATACGCCGGACGATAAATGAAATATTCGACCGGGATCTGGTGGTCACATTTGAATGGGGTCGAATGAATAGAGTAGATTTTAGTGCGGGTAAGACCCACTGTTCTTTGTTGTCGCATAAACGGATTGCTGACCCAGGCGTGTCGTCATTGTCTATGGACGGTGTCGATATTAATGAATCAGACGCTCTTGATGTTCTGGGCATGAAAATACGATGTGATGTCCGTTGGGCAAAAGATGTAAATTTGAAGTGTCAAAAGATGCATTCAAGTGCCTATGCTTTTTAAAGATGTACAAGAAATACTTCACTCCATCTGATCTTCTCAATATCTACACCACCTATATCAGGGCATAGATAGAATATAACTCCCATATATGGGCAGGTGCTTCTACACTCAAAAAAATATGTTGGCAAACACAGCAGAAAAGACTGCTGAAAAGGGGAAAGCAAACAAATTTGCTTTTACAGCTAATATTGGTTTGATGTTTCCCCAAACAGTATGTCAGCTATTTTATCAACCCTGCAAACAGTTCATTTGCTGTAATAACTAACAAATTTCCTGCTGATAAGTAGCATATATTGTTTGCAATTAAAAGCAAACTTAATTTTTTGAGTGTAGGACCTCTTTGGAGCTTCAAGACCGTGAGGAGAGCGACGTTGTTGATAGGGGATAGTAGGGTATCCAACTCTATTGCCTCCCTTGAGCATCGTCGAAGTGTGTGTTGCGTGTCGCTGTTTTTTTGATATTTTCACGGTATGTTTTCGGCGGAAATCCGTCGACTTATGCCAGACGTGAAGATATTTAAAAGAAGTACGAGGCAACTCTCATCCGTTTTTTAATGAGTGGCTGGTTGACCGCACTACACACTATGGAGAAAATTCATTCTTCAGCCGTATAGTCCGTATGTTGAATAAACTTTCCCACCAATGGTAACATACAAAGATTCAAGGTAAATGTCAACATACACTGCTCCGTCTTTCCTCTACCTCAAATTTCCTTCGCCAACATTTATAGGGGACATCCCCTGAGTGTTGGTTTGATAAAAAAATTACATGACACCCGGTTGGAACGAAGTACCTTTCGCTATATATTATGAACTAGTTAGTTCCAACACGTCTAAGGCGCCAGTTGAAAAATACTGTATTTGTATTGTATTTTTTAAAAACAAGTATATTTTTAGGTCCTTTTCAGGAAAATATAATACATATTCTTACAATGTATTATATTTTCCCGAAAAGGTACTTTCTTTACTGAGACGTACTTTTATACTTTTTTTTTTATACAGATACTTTTAAAGAAATGGTACTCTTTTTAGGAAAAGGTTATTTTTTTAAGAAAACTTACTTATTTTCAGAAAGGCTACTTATCTCAAGACAAGAAAAGAAAAGGTATTATTTTTTTAAGAACAGGTACTTTTAAGAAAATGTATTTTTTTAAGAGAAAGTATTTTTTTTTTTTTTTGAAGAAAAGCTTTGTTTTTACGAGAGAACATGTACAATTTTAGGAGTAGGTACTTATCTCAAGAAAAGTTATTTTGTTTTACAAAAAGGCACTCTTTAAAGAAAATGTAGTTTTTTAAGAAAATGCAATTTGATGTAAGATAATATACTTTTTAAGAAAAGGTAATTATTTAAAAAAATTACTTTTTTGCGAAAAGCTACTTTTTGTAAGGAAATTTACTTTTTTAAGCAAAGGTACTTCTTTAAGGTAAGGTATTTTTTAAGAAAAGGTAGATTGTTTAAAAATATCAATAGGTATTATTTTTTTGAGAAAATTTACTTTTTTTAAGGAAACGTTAGTTTTTTAAACTTCTTTCACTTTAGCTTTTCTAAATTTACTTTTTATTCGGTTCAAAACTACAATATGTAATAAACACGCTCCACCTAGAAAAGTTATCTTTAAACAAAAAATATCCCCAGATATGTTAATCTAGACACAAACCAAACAAAAATTACGAATGTAAGACTGTAAGAGTAAGTGTGCTGCCAAATCTAATTCCATGCTCAGGGTTGTATTTCATGCATTTGCCAGTCATGCACTTTGGATTTTCGAGATACTTTTTATTGGGTTCAAAACTGCAATATGTAATACACAGGCTCTACCTAGAAAACTTCCCTTTAAACCAAACCAAAAGTACCCGATATAGTTGATAATACCCAGTAGGAGAAAGAAGCATGCAGTAATGCATTACAGTATGCTTACTTTCCGTTCGAGAGTGATGCTATCTTCCCTTACGAATTCCCATTACTTTCTTAAAATAATTGCCGCCTGTCGTAAGCATTATTTTGAAAGGATAAGAAGACATGATACATGCTTCCACTTTGTTTCTAATAATAAAGTGAAGGTAATGCATGTTATCACTCGAGCAGCATTGTGTTTGGATTCCACAATAACTTCTTTTTGACAATGAAAGTGTAATGCATTGCAATATTGAGAACGTGCATTCCGAACATGGTTTCTTTTTGGAAGAATTTGTAAGTTATGCTTTCCAAAAGCATGCATTTTCCCCTTCTCGATACATGAAAACGTAAGCAATAATACTTCTTTTCTCGCTTACAATGTAATGTATGCGTAAGGTATAAAAACGTATTTAAAATTTTTGTTTTATCAAATATAATTTTAAAATGTAGATAATAATTACGTATGACACGCCGTCTCACGCCAGTAGCAGAAATGAAATGACAGAGAATTACATTTTTTCTTTTCTCGTGCAACAACAACAAAAGTAAGCAAGCTTAACTGTGTTTTGGCTTCAGCTTTGCATGCCGTTTCTAGTTTCTAGAGCAAGAGCTTCAGATTTCTTTTTAGGATTTGCTTTGCATTCCTTTTCTAGTTTCATTTAGTAAACAACAAAATGAAGTACTCAAAACTTGTCTTACCATTGGAAGTACCTTACCAAATTTCCGACTGGGTAATGGTTGCAATAAAGTAGTTAAAAAAAGTTGTTTAAAATTTTTTCATTTAGCCCCCATCCCGCAACGTGCGATAAGGAACTTCGTTCCAAAAATGCATTCTTACTGAGACACCATTATATGAAATACAAACTAAGCTTGCAGTCTTAGAGGGACTCCGTTCTTCTCTTTTTTTTGTGATTTATAATACATAACCTTGAGGATGATTAGCGAGGCTAATCGAAATATTGGGAATTTATAATAAATCTTGAAAACAGTGAAATCCGCTGTTATTTTCATTTTTTGACCTCATGGCGACCTAAACAAACACAGTCAAACTAAAGGTTAGCAATCAACATCATAATACGTCACAATCAATACCACAAAAAGCTTCTCAAAATACCATTCGGAACCGACATAAAACTGTAGGTCCCAATCAGTGAGTAAAAAAATAAAAAAACGCACAGCTCACTGGTTGTGAGAAGCTCTCCCCAATCCCTTCATGGGATGTAGCATAAAGTACCACAAGCCCCTTGATATAAATGGAAAGTACGTCACCTTACAAAAACATTTTAGAAACTCTAACTTAATTTTTCAATTAAGTTTCATTGAATCATGTGGCACGAAAGATATACAAGGTGGCGCAAAAGTAATCCTCCTATCAGAAAATGCTATAAATTTTGCGATTGGCCCCTAATGTCAGTTCTGTTGTGACATTTGTGTAGTAAACACATGCGAAATACACGTTAATAAACAATGTTACGCTACACTACTCCAGAACGCGGAATATTGCTGACTATTTATTTGACCAATAATCGGTCGGTGACTTTGGCACAACGTGAATTTCATCGCAGATTTCCTGGCCGTCCAACGCCTACTGGTGAAACACAGCGACGTTTAGCCGCTCGCCTCGAAGAGACTGGCACAACACGAGATGCTGCCAGGCGTGGCAGACACCGGAGTAGCCGTTCTGCAGAGAATATTGCTGCTGTAGCCGAGGATGTCATGGAAGCGCCGTCGACATCGACCAGACGACGTGCCACGCAAATGGGTATCAGTCGACGGCGAATTTTGGTATAAGATTTGAAGATGTTTCCGTACAAAGTCCAGACGGTGCATCAGCTGTTAGCTGCTGACCGCCAATCGCGTCTAACATACGCTCAAGCCATCCTTAATCACCACCAAGAGGAAGATGATTTTTCATCAAAAATAATCATGAGTGATGAGGCCCATTTCCATCTTAGCGGGTACGTAAATAAGCAAAATTTACGCTTCTGTGGCACTGAAAATCCGCGTGTAACCCACGAAGAGCCATTACACCCGCTCAAAGTCACTGTATGGTGTGCTGTTTTCGCTGGAGGAGTCATCGGACCTTTTTTCTTCGAAGACGTCGCGGGCCAAACGGTTACTGTGAATGGTGAGCGCTACAAAGGAATGATCAACGAGTTCTTTTTGCCGCAACTTGATGAATTGGGATTTGAAAACATGTGGTTCCAACAGGACGGTGCAACGGCACACACTGCACGTGCCACAACCGATATGCTGAAGGATGCATTTCCCGGGCGTCTAATCTCCCGTTTTGGCGATTTGCACTGGCCAGCAAGATCGCCTGATTTGACCGCTCCAGACTTCTTTTTGTGGGGCTTTTTGAAGTCGCGGGTTTATGTCAACAAGCCTCAGACTCTTGCAGCTCTTAAAGACAATATCCGTCAAGAATGTGAGGACGTATCGCCGGAAGTTTTGGCCAAAGTGATGGGAAATGCCATAAAAAGGGCTCAAATGACAATCAACTGTGGCGGCGGCCATTTACATGACATCATATTCTCGACTTGATGTAAAAAAAATTAAAAGACCAAATAAAAATAATCCACAAGAAGAATCAAAGATTTTCATTTTTTTTTTTTAAATTACAGCCAAAAAACATCGGAAGTCTACTTTTGCGCCACCTTGTATATAACCCAACGGAAGAACAATTTAAAGCCCTCTATACCATCGAACTAATTGGTTTTAGAACAAATAAAATTGTCACCCACCTATGTGGTTTATTGGCCAACTAGATTGGTTTGTTGACAAGAAAATTGAATATTGTCATTCGACAATGGAAGTTCGAGAGTTTATAAGCGGCAACGTCCCTTGTGCCAGCCCTTAGTACAATTCAAATAGAAGTAAGAATTTCCTCTACAGTACTCGGCTGTTGAATTATGAATGATTTTCTAGTACCATAACGTTTTGAAATGAATGTCCTATTTAGGCTAATAAGTAGTAATTATTGCCGTAATAAATTTATTTGGTAAGACATAAGGGGAAAATACTAGGAATTAAGGTGGAAAATACTAATTACAATGACTACCAGTCAACTTTCATATGCATAGTAGTGATAATTGAACTACTCAGAGGCCATTTGATCTATCTACACAAAATAGAAAGGGGAGAAAACTTAAAAAGAAATTTACCTCTTCTGCGTATTCTCAAACATATAGAAGTTTAGTAGCAATTCTTGGAATAGAATCACAATTTTACCATCAATATAATTTTTGAGCTGAGCTTAAGTATTTTTTTTTTGTCGCTCGGCCCAGTTATTGCAAATTTTCTGTATAACCGCCCATATCTCTGAAACTATTTGCTCAATCTAAATGAATCACCTAATGAATAACCCGATATGTCGCATTTCTCTGGGTGTAAGAGGTGCACTTCCAAACTTACACTATCCAGCAAAATTTAACGTAAAACCATGCCTGTATATAAAAGCTGTAGCCATAAATCCATATTCTATAAGTGAAAATAATTGAAGATGTATGAGCAGGCGGTATGAGTAATATAAATTGGCAATGAGTGTGTTTAACGGAGCGTATTAGTAATATTATTTGAATGATACCACTTAGCCAAATATGTAATCATAAATTTCAAGGGAAATAATTGGGTAACCGACACGTGTTATATAAAAACATAGAGTAATATATTTAAAGACTGGGCATGAGTGTTTCAATGTGTAACCGTCCAAATCTCTGAAACTATGTGATTGAAATTGACGCCATTAGAAAGGTCTTTTTAAGCTCTACAAATGCCAGGAAAACTATTTTAGTTTTTGTGTTTATTTTGGATCAGGTTTTTTTAAGGCTTTGTAATTTTCAAAGCGGTTTTCTGATCATAATACATTCGATATATCATTTCGCGTTTTCTCCTACGCGTTTCGGAAATTTATTGTAGCCTTCATCAGGAAGTCGTACAAAAAATTTTAATTATTTTTCTTATTGTGGAATATTAAAAAAAAAATTACAGCAGACAGTTGTCCGAGGCCTTCGGCCACGGACTGTTCCTGCAGGCTGTGTCAGAGACACGGCCATTAAGTTTAACGTAGAATACGCCATCCGATAAGACAGAAAACATATATAACAATAAATTCATTTGCTTATATTATTTATCATTTATTGTTATATATGTTTTCTATCTTCGGCCTCGGACAACTGTCTGCTGTTATTTTTATATTTACCAACGGCATTTGATTCAAGTCCGTTTAAAAAAAAATATTATGTTAAATTTTTTTAAACTTAATTTAATTTATGTATTTTAATTAATATTTTTATTGAAATAAGTTCTACGAATGTTGAGAGGGCCGCCCTAATATTAAAAAAGGTTTACCTTATCGAGTCTTCGCATTAGCATTCGAGCGTTGTGTGAAAGCTTTACGCTTTACAATTCAAAATTAATGTTACAACAGCTTTATTGAAGCTTTCGCAAAAAAGCTTTATTACGTTAGCTTACTGTTTGTTTCACTTTTTACTAGATACATGTTGCCGAACAACTAGATACATGTTCCTAAGCAATGTTGAGCAACCAAAAACACTCAACCAAACACCACACATATGTTTGAGTGTATGTGTTTAAACAATTTTCATTTGAGAAATTAAAATACTAGAAATATATCAACCAATATGAAATGTATATCAAACGAAAGATAACATCTTCATTTACCTACAAAAAAAATTTTAAAAAAATTCATCTAGCCGTTTCCTCAAATTCAATGAAATAAAGATTACAACAATAAAAACCTGGCATGACTCCTCATACCGTAAGGTAAGACGTATTCTACGTCAAAAAGCTTTTTATACCCTCACTTTTTTTCTTTACAATTCATATTTTTCAAAAAAAAAGTACCATATTGTCGCCATATTTTCTCTACATACCGGGAATAGAGAAGATTCGTAGTGTTCTTTGAAGGTATAATATGGCTCATTAACCCTGACAAGACCGAAGATATTTAAAGCCAAAGTTTTGTTATCAAACTGCCAACCGAATATTTTCGCGATAATTTGCCTGCGACGCTTAATACACCAGAGTATGTATGGACAACATTTTAGGATATGCCCATCAAAACATTCATATGTTCCATCCTTGCTAATCACACCCCATTCCACTGGTGGGCAATAGCGTCCACAATGGCCGGTCCCTCAATATTAGTATTAAATAAAATATCACTCACGGACTTGACGTCATAGCTACTGTTTAATAGACCGGGTCGCGAAAAAAAGTTCCCAAAGTCGAGGGCAAATATTAAAGATTATATAATCAAACTTTGCAAGCCGATATCTCGAGAAGTTTGGCCGAGCGACAACAACATTTTCTTTCATTTTAACACCCATTAAATGTTGTATCATGTGGAAAAAACAATACAAATATTTGGGCAATTCCTCCTAAACTAGATTTGTTTCCAATTGAATGCGAGGCCCATAAATACTTCATGATTATTCCTTCATTTGATGATAATTAATCAGAAGGTTTTAAATAGCTTTAAACTCTCAAAGTATTTAAAATATGGAGTTAGATCAATGGGCATCTGAGGAGCTCAATTATATTAGATCTCTTAAATTGCAGTTAAACTTTCGCCGATGTGTGCACGCTGAAAACTTCTTCGGGTTTTGTTGTATGGATGCAAATATAAAGTGTGTTTGGAGCTTGTTTTAACTATAAAATACTTGTGTCCAAACACATTGTGTTTGCTATTCAATATTACATGTTTGAGACACAATGACTAATATGGTATAATATATGTGTTTGCGACCCAAATATACCTTTGTTTGTGAAACAAATGCAACTGTGTTTGTTGCACTGTTTATTCTATCTCGAGAGCAAGAGAATAACGGGGGTACAACGAGAGAGTCTATCTTGTAAGTGTGTATTTTTGCATTATTCTCGCAGTCAGTGATTCATACATATTCCTGAATGTGCGTGCAAATTGCAGATGAAGTCAGTGCTTCTTATTTTGGCTGATGTATTGCGTTGTAGTTTCATGTATTCAGGCCTCAATTGAATCATCGAACAGAGGATATCAAAAGCGCTTAATCAGTGAAACAAAAATACACAAATTGTGTAAAATTGTTTGCGATGTTCCTTTGGTTTTTGTGTATGTGTTTCGTATATGTGCTGCCCAAGTGAGAAACGATTTTGAGGAAAAAAAGTGGAAAGGGCAACAACGTGTAGCCATTTGTCTGTACAAGCTTTTACTGAGAAAATCGGAACGACGGACAATTTGTGAAATATAATAAAAAAAACAAGTAATTAATACACGCTTGGCGTGCATGAACTACAATTAATGATACAATTAATTATAATAAATAAAGACTAATTCGATTGTAAATATTATGTTTGGGAGGAAATACGCATATATTTCCACGTAAGTATATGGAGGTTTGGGGGAAACAAGCAAATGCTTCCACTTACGTATATGGATATTCTGGATGAAAACCCCATGTTTCCATGTAAAAGTATACATGTTTTCCAGTAAACATGCTACTGTTTGCATTTAAATACAAGTGAGTTCGGGACTTGCAAACAAATGAATGTTTAGAATGTGTTCCAAACATATACATAGTTCGCTCAGAGAGAATATGTTACAGAGGCCGTTTGTCTCAGCGTGTACATACAGTGACGAGCAATATTGTAACAGTTTTCCCATAATGGAAGTTTAAAACTTTAATTTTTAGAAGCGTTTAAACTTTTATTTTTTTTTTGTATTTCATTTTATAGTTATTACACAAATACTCAAATACATGTTGGGCTAAAAGCTACGTAGTATATATATTTATTGAAAAACTACAAATATGTGCATACAATTCTTCAAACAAAATTGTGTAAATTAATCCAAAAAGAAATGTTAAGGCTTTGCCGGCATTATTTCATTTTGTTATAACTGCTAGTAGAAAAGGCTTGTGGAAATCCACTTTTCAAGTTTATATACTTTACATTAAAGTATAAAATATAGTAACCATAAATATTTTCAGTTATTTTATTGTCAAAAAATATTTTCACTTATTTTTCTTTGTCAAAAACATTTTTTATTTTATTCATTACAAATTTTAATTTCGAGGAGGAAACATTTGAATTATAAAATAAATATAATTTTTTACAAAATAAAAAATAAAATTATTCTGTTTTCCTCATTGGTGACCCCGACGAAAAAATGTCCGAAGAAGAAGTTTTTGAAGTTCCTGCCGAGTTTCCAACAATCGCACGCATTGCCGTTAAAGTCCCTCCTTTTTGGAAAGCTAATCCAAAGCTTTGGTTTAGTCAGATGGAGAGCCAATTTATCAACGCGGGGATTTCTCAAGACGCCACGAAATACCATACCCTAGTTGGAGCCATAGAAAGCAATATTCTTAACGTTGTCAGCCATATTATTGAAAATCCGCCAGCAAGAAATATGTATGATGCTCTAAAGACCGCCTTGCTTGCTGAATTTCAAGAATCAGAAGAGAAGCGTTTGCAAAAATTGTTAGAAAACGTAAGTATTGGCGATAAACGACCATCTGCAATGCTCCGTGAAATGCGTCAACTATCAGCTGGTAAAGTTTCGGACGATATGCTTAAATCTTTATGGTTTCAACGTCTACCATCTACAATCAAAGCTGTTTTGTCAGTAAGTTCTGACAGTTTGGATAATATTGCTGTTATGGCAGATAAAATAAATGAGCAACTCGATAATTCCAGTATATGCCCTATCACCACTTCGCAATCAAGTTCAAATTCTCGGTTTGAAAATTTAGAAATCCGAATGGCTGAAATTTTAAATCGAATTGAAGGTCTTTCTTTTCCTCAACAACGCAGTCGTAGCAGAAGCAGAAACCGCGCCAGAACTAATCCCAACAGAGAATCTAGTGAAAAATCGGAAGCTGGACATATGTGCTGGTATCACTATAAATTTGGTGATAGAGCATATAAATGCAAATCTCCATGTGCTTTTCGGGCGGAAAACCATTAACTTCCTCATCTATGGCGACGGATGAAGGGGGTTTGAAGTTATGTCGCCTATTTTTGCGAGACGGTTCTTCAAATCAACAATTTCTTATCGACACGGGTGCTGATGTATCCGTAATTCCCGCGTCTAATCAAATTAAACGCACCGAAGCAAAATCATTAGAACTTCAAGCAGCAAATAATACTACAATTAAAACTTATGGGAAAAAAATTCTTCGTTTGGATCTGGGTTTGCGTAGAGAATTTTTATGGCCGTTTATTATCGCGGATGTTCCGCAGGCGATTATCGATTTCGATTTCCTGGAACGTTTCGATTTGTTAGTTGATGTAAAAAATCGATGCATTATCGATAAGAAAACTAACTTACGTTCCCTTTTTTATATATCTGATAAAAATACTGAATTCGCTTTAAAATGTAGTTCCATTTCGCAAGATTCTCCATTTCACTCTTTACTATCTGAATTTAAAGACATAACGCAGCCTTTAAAAACATTGCCATCAGTTAAACACAATGTGACTCATCACATCGAAACAAAAGGTCCTCCAATACATCACAAGCCTCGAAGACTAGCACCTGAAAAGCTGAATATTACCAAGAAGGAATTTGATTACATGGCGCAACTCGGAATATGCCGTCCATCAAAGAGTAGTTGGTCAAGTCCCTTACATTTAGTGGCAAAAGCAAATGATGGATGGAGGCCATGTGGAGATTATCGGGCATTAAACAAGATAACTATTCCGGATCGCTATCCTGTTCCACACATACACGACTTTGCAAGCAATTTACATGGTATAAACGTTTTTTTCAAAGGTTGATTTGGTCAAAGGGTATTACCAAATACCCGTCGAAGAGCAAGATATACCAAAGACTGCAATAATCACTCCCATAGGATTATATGAATTTACTCGAATGCCTTTCGGGCTGTGCAACGCTGCGCAAACCTTTCAGCGCTTCATGAACGAAGTCCTCAGTGGTCTTGAATTCTGTTATGTTTATATAGATGATGTCCTAATAGCTTCAAAAGACATGGATGAACATGAGAAACATTTAAGGATGTTGTTTAAAAGATTTAGAGATTTCGGTCTAACAATTAATATAAAAAAATGCGAGTTCGGAAAACCTGAAGTAACTTTTCTTGGATACTTAGTTAATAACAGAGGACTTTTACCTAATCCCGAACGAGTTGAAGCTATTAAAAATTATAAACTGCCTGAAACAATCCACGAGTTGAGTCAGTTTCTGGGTCTTATTAACTTTTATCGAAGATTTATTCCCAATGCGGCCGAAGCACAAGGAGCTCTTCATAATTTGAAAAAAGGGCAAAAGAAAAGGGATAAACGCAAAATTAATTGGAATAAAGATCTTAAAACTGCTTTTGAAAACTGTAAAAATCAACTTGCGAATGCCTCTTTGCTTTCTCACCCAGTTGAAGGATCGCCACTTTCTTTGTGGGTAGATGCCTCTGATTTTGGTATGGGCGCGGTACTCCAACAGTTTGTGGATAATCAATGGATACCCTTAGGATTTTATTCAAAAAAATTTACAGAAACTCAACGACGTTACAGCACTTATGATCGTGAACTACAAGCAACTTACTCTGGGCTCAAGCATTTTCAATATTTTCTAGAAGGTCAACATTTCTCAATCTACACCGATCATAAGCCGCTCACGTTCGCATTTTCACAACGCCTTGAAAAAGCATCGCCAAGACAACTACGCCATTTAGACTACATCGGTCAGCATTCTATGGATATTCGGTTTGTTAAGGGCAAAGATAACATAACAGCTGATGTTTTATCGAGGTTGGATGCCATCAGCATGCCTTCATCATTTAATTATGAAACTTTAGCAAAGGACCAACAATCTGATGATGAATTGACTTCGCTGTTAACATCTAAAGATCATAGTTTGGTCTTAAAAAAGATAAAATTCCCTGGAACTAAACAAGATATATATTGTGATTTTTCTTTAAAGGTCATTCGTCCTTATATTACGGAAAAATTTCGACGGGATATCTTTAGCATGGTCCATAATTTATCTCATCCTGGCTCTAGGTCCTCAGTAAAAATGATTACTCAACGTTTTGTGTGGCCAAAAATGAAAGCTGATATTTCGTCATGGGCGAAAAGCTGCATTGCTTGTCAGAAGTCAAAAATTGGAAGACATACAAAAACTACAATAGGAACATTTCCTGTTCCGAAAGAGCGTTTTGACTACGTGAGTATCGATATTGTTGGACCATTGCCATCTTCACGAGGCTTTAGATATTGCGTAACATGTATTGATCGTTTCACAAGATGGGCTGAGGCAATTCCAGTTGAAGACATCACTGCAGAGACAGTAGCAAATGCATTTCTACATGGATGGGTTTCAAGGTTTGGAGTTCCAAGTCAATTAACAACGGATCAAGGCAGACAGTTTGAGTCTTCATTATTTAGAGAATTTGCAAAGGTGATTGGTACAAAGGTTATTCATACAACTTCCTATCATCCTCAGGCTAATGGTCAGATTGAACGATGGCACAGAATATTAAAAAATGCCATCAAATGTCATACGGATACAAATTGGGTGGATGCGTTGCCACTAGTTCTGCTTGGATTACGAAGTGCTATAAATTCAGACGTTGGATGTTCTCCGGCTGAAATGACATATGGCACAAGCTTACAACTTCCTGGTCAAATTATATCCGAAAATCCTGTTACAGCTTATAATAATTGGGTTTCTGATTTTTGTGGACACATGCAAAAGATAAGAGCATCTGAAGTTAATCGTCATGGTGACAGTTCGGTTTATATTCCTCAAGATCTTTCAACTTGTACACATGTATTTCTGCGAAACGATGCTGTTAGCAAGCCATTGCAACAACCATATAATGGCCCATATCCTGTTATTTCTCGTTCTGGTAAAACATTTACAATTAAAATTAGGAATACTGAAAGGGTTGTATCAGCAGATCGTATCAAACCTGCAAGAATTTTATTGAATGAAATTGAAGAACTTCCTCCAAACAAAGATATTAATCAAGATGCACCACGAAGATCTAAGAGAGTTCGTTTCCAACTTGGTTGAAACTGGAGGGGGGTACTGTGGAAATCCACTTTTCAAGTTTATATACTTTACATTAAAGTATAAAATATAGTAACCATAAATATTTTCAGTTATTTTATTGTCAAAAAATATTTTCACTTATTTTTCTTTGTCAAAAACATTTTTTATTTTATTCATTACAAATTTTAATTTCGAGGAGGAAACATTTGAATTATAAAATAAATATAATTTTTTACAAAATAAAAAATAAAATTATTCTGTTTTCCTCAGGCTTGTGTTATTAGAATTCATCTTTTTCAAAAGGATGATGGGGATGGCCATAGACATTGAGCAAAGGTACTAATCTGCCATTGCAGTCGAAGCTATCAATGGTAGACATATCCTCGGCAGATATTTCAAATCTGTAAACATCAAAGTTCGAAGCAATCCGGCTCTTAGTAACGGACTTGGGAATGACAATGTTGCCGCGTTGTATTTGATAGCGTATCAAAATTTGTGCAGGCGGTTTTGAACACTTCGCAGCAATAGCAACGATCTTAGGATCTTCCATCAACACGGGTTCTCCGGCCTTAGCCCATGCGCGATTGGGTAAACCTAAAGGACTGTAAGCAGTGAGGGAAATATTTTTGGATCTGCAGTATTCCATCAATTTCTTTTGAATCAAATAGGGCTGGCATTCCACTTGATTAGTGGCTGGCGGTATGGTAGCCACGGCCAGTATACGTTCAATTTGGTTCTTATTGAAATTCGAGACGCCAATGGATTTAACTAAACCATCTTTTACTAGTTTCTCCATTTCCTTCCAGGTATCAAGATAATCAACATCTGAAAAGGCCGTCTTGCCTTCGTCATCTACAGGAAACAACTCACCATCCTCTTTGTAACCCATAGACTAATTGATTAAATACATATCGACATAGGCTAATTTCTAGTTTTTCAAGGTGGTCTCGCAGGCACCACGCACCAAGTCAGAACGATGGAAAGTGTTCCATAATTTGCTGGTGATGAATAAGTCCTCACGTTTTACTACACCTTCCGCGATTTTAGCCTCTATACCATCCCCCACCTCATGTTCATTTTGATAGACATGAGCACAATCAATGTGGCGATAACCAATATCAATGGCATCTTTAACGGCTTGGGCCACTTCACCCTTGGGACTACCCCAGGTCCCCAAACCTAAAATTGGCATTGGGTGGCCGCTATTCAACATCACATTGGGAACATTCACCATGTTGTTAAGAAGATAAGGTCGCTTCGCAATTCAACACAACACACTCCGGCAAATTATTATTAATAAATAACCTTAGAACCATTTTCTTTTTATTTTACTTTGATATGGTCTCTTTCAACATGAACGCATAAATATAAGTTTACTACACTTATACATATACAAATCCCAATTTTATAATTACGCACTATCTTTAATGTTACAATATTACACTCCCTTCAACTCTTTAATGATCCAGAACCTCCAATGTAACTATCACGTAGCTCATAAACGTACTAGTATTTTTTTCAATTGCTAATTATTGACCACGTGTTGATCACAAATGGACGGATCTAAAGTAGTTGAAGTCATGGAATTACTAAAAATTCCAAAACGTTTAATGTATGTAAGTCACATGACGATCCAGAGAAGAAAATACTAAAACCTCAACTGCTCCTGGAGGCACAGAAACATTGACGACCGCACTTGTCATCATTTGGCAAAAGTATTGACTATGCAATTGCCCCAGCTGCGGTACTAGAAACGTGAAATATTGACGCCAGCGAGTGAACTTAAAAAATGGTTTCCCATTACCTCCCATAAAGGAATTGGGGAAAGCTTCTCACAACGAGTGAGCTATGCGCTTTCTAGTTTTAGACACACTGATTGGGACCCACAATTTTACACCGGCTCCGAACGGTAGTGTTCATGCCTAAATACTCGATAGTGTCGCGTACTCGAAGGTGACTGTCGTCGAAAGATATGTTAGGTGGTCAGAACAGGTATCGAACTGACGTTCTCATGTACAAGAGCTGCGCACACTACCTATTGCGCCACCGATTGAACTTCTCGTCGAAATCCCAAACAATTGGGAGCTAAGGCTGCAGAGAAGAAAAAGAAACCATTTGTATCGCAAAAGAATATAAAACTTCGTAAAGAAGTCGCCTATATCTATGAAAACTGGACTGAGGCTGGCTGGAAGAAGTATAATATTCGACACGATAATTACGCCTTGTGTTTAAGGTTACATGGTCTGATAAGACTATAATCAATCGGTTTGAGTCCAATGGCCGTGGGTACAGGACCAAAGATCCAAATACTACTACCCCGAATGCAGTAACACAATGGTGTTGGATTCATAATGGTATGGAGATTTAAAGGGTTTTTCAACAGAGACGCTACAAAAGTAAATCGATAGGGACAGCAAACGACGCCATATTTTTTCCCACTCTTTTGACATTTCTCTTCAGTAAGGCTTGCCATTTCATCATGGAAAGATATACGAGCCAACAAAGAGTCGAAATTATTAAAATTTACTACCGAAATTTGGAGTCAGTGGCCTCAACTTTAAGACCACTACGTGCAATTTCTGAATTCTGAATTTCATTTCTGGCTGAATGGCTTCGTCAATAAGCAAAATATGCGTTATTGGTCAGACAGCAATCCACACGTAATCCATGAGTCATCATTGCATCCCGAAAAAAATACGGTTTGGTGCGGTTTATGGGCCGGCGGCGTCATTGGGCCATACCTCTTCCGTGATGATCAAGACCGGCACATTACTGTGAACACGAATCGCTACCGTTCAATGATAACTGAATATTTTTGGCCCCAATTGGATAATAGGGACTTGGAGGACATGTGGTTCCAACAGGACGGCGCCACAAGCCACAATCAATTTATTGGAAACCAAGTTTGGTGAACGTGTTATCTCACGAAATGTCCCAGTCGATTGGCCGCCATGGTCGTGCGATTTGACTACGTTAGATTATTTCCTGTGGGGCTACGTCAAGTCTATGGTCTATGCCAACAAGCCAGCGACGATTGATGAACTTCGTACGAATATCGAACGTGAAATTGCAGCAGTATCGGCCGATTTATGCTTGAAAACCGTCGAAAATTGGGTTCAGCGTCTGGACTTCTGCAAGCGTGCCCGTGGTGGCCATGCAAAAGAAATCGAGTTCCATACATAATGGCATCGAACGTACTTTCACAGGAATAAAGAATGTCATTGGTATCTAAAACCGGTTTTGTTTTATTTTTGTTTAAGCGCTCTTATTGAAAACCCCGTTATTTCGTACTTATTTTGGTGGTTTTTTGTGTGTATTTTTTGTGAAATTTTGAAGAGTTTAATCGTTTTTCGTGGAGTAAAACTAAAAATATCATGAAGTGTCATTGGAACTATTTACATGTGATTGTTTGTAGAAAATTCAAGTTTTATTTCATGGTAAAAGTGTATGCATTTGACTGCTAATGAACGAATTTTTTAAATTTTTGCAGGTTCAAAATTGCTGAAATATTTGAGGTTTGGTTGAGAAACAACAGGAATGTTTCGCATTACATAAAAGGAAAGATTTCATACGAAATTGACATTGAATTAAGTACATTAATATGTACTAAAGCTCGGAACTTATGTAGTTTTATTAAACTAAAATAGGATACACAATCCAGAAATGAGAAAGCATTTAGAAAATATAATAAGGAATGGTTGGGTCGAGCAACAATTTTTGTTATACCGAAAACGTCTAATACTATTGGGCGACCAAAAATGACTTATGTTGATAGCGGCGAAAGAAATAAAAGGAGATTAGCTTCCGAATTAGCTTCCCAGCAAGGAGACAATGCGCAATTATTAGTTCCTGCTGCCGCTATATCTGCCAAAAAATCCCACGCAACGGATTTGAAATTTGTCCTACAACAAGTTGCTATATCTCCAAACCGGCCATCCAAAATTCGAGAACTTCTTAATACTAGCCATAAAGAAGTTACGCCAGAATCACCTGATGAAGCTTTAATGTTTTTGTTAGAACATTGTGAGAAGTTCTCCCTAATCCCCTCGTGGGATGTAACGGGAAACCATTTATTTATTTATTTAAGAAACTTTGATTCTCCTATTTTTGAAGCGAAGGCCGATGCTTTGAAATATGGAATAAGCTCTTTACATGCGTGGATTCGTAGTTTCGAGTCTGTTTTAAAACTTTCATAAAAGCTAGTTTTGAAAAACTTACAAGTTCGTGGAACAGAAGAGAAAAGAATCCTGGCAGAAAAGAAACGGGGCTTCATGTCGATAAGCCGAAAGCAAATGGCAGCGGCAAAACCAACGACGGCAACACAGCTAGAAGAGCATTTTCTCGCACAGACCTTTTAGCATCTATTACTGGTATAAATATTGATTTTTTGAAACATTTAAACATAATCTTAATTGCTCTCTTGATGCTCAAAGGTTTCGTGCTCATTGCATTAAAACCAGTGAAATATTTTTCCAAAACAACGAATGGTACTCGATGTCTGCCACAATACACAAAATATTAGTGCATTCGTCACAAATAATTGAGGCTTCAGTAGTAGCCGTAGGTTGCCTTTGCAGAAAATGCATCTGAGGCGCGAAACAGATATTGTAAAAAAGATCGAACTGGTCACGCTCGAAAGGATTCAAGAGTGCACAACATACTTGACATGTATCAATAGAGCTATGGATAGCTCTGATCCATACATTTTAAGTTTATTCTTGCAAGAACGTACAAATAGTTCAAAAAAAACTTCCATTTCCTCGTGTCGTCATTGATGTTTTTAAAATGCCTGAATTACCACCAAAACTGTTATTACCTTCAACATCTCAAGAAGCCTCCAGCTGCAATTATAGTTCTGATTCTAAAGTTAGCTTAGAGTCGTTAAATAATTATGCATTGGAGTTAGAAGCGGATGAAAACGAAGAAACACACCATGATTAATTAAACCCTATATCTTTTGAGAATATGTATCCATTATTTTGTTATTTTCAGATTAATCCATAAGCATTTACAACTTCTGTAAAATTATAAATTTATGAATTAAAAAATTAATGAATTTTTTATTATTTTTAATATAATTATTTTTTTAATAGTGGGCGTGGACCGCCCATTTTTTCTCAAGTTTCTTTTGTCTCAGTCAAAGTCCGTGTAACCATTTTGGTGAAGCTAGCTTGCCAGGAAGTACTATTTGCCATTACTTTGGAAAAGGGGGCGTGGCCCGCCCATTCTTTCTCAAATCCTTTTTTTTTTATCATTAAAAGTCTACACACCAAATTTGGTGAAGCTAGCTTGTCGAGAAGTATTTTTTGCCGCTAAAATAGCGATTTCGGCCATAGTGCACTGTAGCGTTTATAGAGAGAAGAGTAAGGGTATGCGTGAGTCCCCTTAGTTCGTCAAAACTCCCCAGAGATACTCCCTTAACTATGTGCTTTTATTTATAATTCGTGTATTTTATCAATTTATCCACACAAAAAAAAAAACAACAAGTTCGTTAAGATTCCTTTAGTATATGTATTTTGTTGCAATCAATTTGTGTGACCAACAAACACATTCCTCTACCACATCATACGACTGGCGTTGATTATGTTTACATACATAAAAACACGCATACACATTAATCACAGAGATAGAGAGCGAGAGATATAAAGGAAACGTTATAATTGCCACAAACAAAAACACACGCACTTTTACGATGGCCACCCACACACAAGGTAAACAATATACTACAATCATTTCCACATACAATAACAATAACATCAACAAATATTCGTAATTTCTATTTATTTAAGTTGAAGGAGATAACTCAAACACACACGAACATAAATCCATCAAATATTTCAAGCTTTTGCCAAGAACCAAAAGGCAACCATTCAAATGTCCCAGAAAAATGATAGCTGAATAGACAGCGTGTGCGTGCGTGTGTGTGTAAGGGAGAGCGAGAGAAAGAGAGTAAAGAGACAGACAGTGCATGAACAGGATGAGTAGTGGTTAAACAACAGCACATTAATACCCTGAAAACACGCACAAATAATTACCAATTACCGTACATATCCACGCATAAAAATTCCCGCGTGGAACGAAGAAATTTACGTTCTTTACATATTTATTTGTTGAAAGAATTTACTATTTCACTGCAGAATTTACTATTTTTTGTTAAAACAAAATTTTGTAAATATTATAGAACTTTTTTTTGGAATTTCTGTATTTTGCGAATTGTGTTGAAAATATCACAATGTTATTGGATAATAATAATCCTTGGAATAAATTTTTTCGAAATTTTGTTAATTTTTTATCACTTTATCTTTAAATTTTGCAGATTTTGTTTGAACATTTTTTTTTTAAATTTTTTAAAATTTTATTTTATTTTTATTTTTAATATTTCTGGTTTTTCCACTTTGTTTTGCAAAACATTTTTATTGAAAATTATTTGATATGAATTTTTTTTTAATATTTTAATTTACAATTTACTTAATAGCGCTCTTTAGATTTAAATTATCTTAAAATTCTTTCTAAAATTCCTGTATTTTAGTTTTAATTTTTTTTACAAATAACTTTTTTAACGTTTCCTGTTTCTTTTTAACTTCACTTGTTGTTTGGCTCTTAAATTGTGCAGTTTTTATTTTAATTTTTTTTCACACTTAACTTTCCTTTTCTTTTCTTGTTCTTTTTTTAATATTCACTTGTTGTTTGGCTCTTAATATGTCCAGTTTTTGTTTTAATTACTTTTTTAACAATTAATTTCTTTTCCCTTTGCCGTTTTATTTAACTTTACACTTGTTGTTCGGCCCGTTTACGACCTACTTTTATTTATTTTATTTCACTGCTCAAAAGGACATTTCTTGTTGATCCTATTTCACTCCACTTGACTTGCATTACACATTGTTAGCGGTTTGTAACTTCCGTTTTCGCGCTTTTAGTATTCCAAAGTGAACCGTTTCGTTGGAGCGTCAAAACACAACTAAATTGTAGAGATTTGTATTAAACGTACAAATAGTTGGGAGTGAGAGTATTTTACTTACAACTTGGTACTGGGTCATGTTGAAAGCTGTTGTGTATTTCTACTCCCTTGAATATAAAGAACTTTTTCCTCTTTCTTAACTCTCAGAATTTGTTCTCTCTCTCTCTCTCGTATCAGTACTTTTGCTCTCTTGCTATATTACAATGTGTAGTAAATATGTTTTTGTTTATTATTATTATCCTTGTTTGTTGAAGGTTTTTTGCCTTTGTGGTAGTTGTGATTCTTTTCACCCCTCAGCTCAAAAGTAACTGGAAAGCTTTTTGTAGTAAATTTTCTATTACAAATATGTATTTAATAATATTCATTCATTGTTGTCCGGCAACACGTGTTTTTGTATATTGTTGTTTTTTTTTCTTTGTTGGTTTTTTGTAAAAAGAGAAGAAAAGAGATACCTGGTAACTGGCAGGGGATGTTTATATGTTTAGCTTTTTATGGTATTAGAAGCAATAGTGAGTTTCTTTGGAAAGACATTTGATTGTGTCAGTTGTCAAAACGACTAAATCTCTCGAACAAAATGTGTAGAAATGATGATAAAGAAATGTTAGGTGCGTCTTTATAAATTTAATAAATCGCAACCTTAGAACCACAAGGTTCTAAGTGCACCAAGGTATGTTTGGAGTTTATGATAGATTGAATGTTTATGATGCTTTAGATATTATTATGTTATTTTTATATGTATGTTATTTTATTATTTAATTTGTTTCAATTTATTTAAACAACACTGTGTGTAATTTTTTAAGTCATGGAAATATAACCATATACGGACACCACTACGTGATAACAGACCAAAAAAAAAAGATCCGTGTCTCCCAGTTTTGCCCAAAGTCATGCACTTGCTTTTTTATGGGCCCCAAAAATTTGGGGCCCAGGTGTCATTTTTGCAAAAAAGTGATCATTTTGTCAGGCTCATATCTTGCAAACCGTTCGGAATTTTTATTTACTCTCTGAGGGAAAGTTGTAGCTCTTATCATAGAGACCAAAAATTGGGAACATATAAAATCAAATAAACTATAAAAAAATAAATAAATAAAAAACTTTAAAAATTTCGATTTTTTTTTACCTTTTTTCCCCTGTTTAGGTCCATAAATAGCAAACCGTTAAAAATTCAAGGAAATAATCAACTACAAAACTGTACCTCAGTGTGTTGATGTAAACGGTGTTAGGAATCGTTCCTAGGAAGTTCATATGTGCTATAAAGTTGTTTACTGAAATTACGACCTTGAAGACGAAGTTTTTTGATTTTATATGTTCTTTATGATAAGAGCTACAACTTTCCCTCAGAGAGTAAATCAAAATTCCGAACGGTTTGCAAGATATGAGCCTAACAAAATGATCACTTTTTTGCAAAAATTACACCGAGGCCCCAAATCTTTGGGGGCCCATAAAAAAAAAGTGCATGACTGGGAGACACGATTCTTTTTTTTTTGGTCTTTTATCACGTAGTGGTGTCCGTATATGGTTATATTTCTTCGTGTTGCACTGTGTAATGTAATGTAATGCCTCAGATATATTCACGATCAAATCTTTAGTTTTGTAGAATTTTGTGTTTAAAAATACTGATAGAACTTTGATGATCATTTATTAGGCGCAATGACTTGGTACCACAATGTTCTATGAGCTACTTAGAACCTTGTGCCACCACAATGTTCTATGAGCCACTTGGAACCTTGCGGCACTGGAAGAACTTAAATTTGATCACTCAGAGCTTTGTTTTATAAAACAATTTTGAAATAAATCATAATTCACAAGTATTTTTTTTATTTAACTTATTTTAATAATAGGTTTTACTTACTTTAACAACATGATGATCTTATTCATAAAAGGTTGTATGAGATTTGAGACACTTTTTTTGAATGACAAATCGTCTCTCAATTCTCTCATAGTTTTTTATGAATAAGACCGTGAGTGTTTACAATGTTGTTAAATAAATTCTCGGAAACGACAAAATAATACAGTGACGACCAAAATTGTAACAGGTTTCCCATAATGGAAGTTTAAAACTTTAATTATTTGCAGCGTTTAACCTTAGAAGTAAAAACATTTTTTGAATGGCAACATTGTATCTAAAATTTAAGTGAAAGATATCACACGATTGAATATTTAAATTCGCCACCAGATGGCGACACTCAAAAACTGCCCAGTGTAATTCATAAATCTACAAACACAGTGTGTGAAATTACATGGGAAAATGTTTTCTTTAAGAAAATAAAACAAAACAAAAGTGCTAAATTAAAAAAAATTCTTGAAATTCGGTAACAGGTCATCCAACCTCAATAATAACCTTACCAACATGATGCTTTAAAAAATTTGAAATAAAATTTAACGAAAGGTATCCACTTTTTTATGAAATGAAGACAGTGAAAATGGCCTCTATCTACTACTTACTGCAGCAGAGGCCATAATGAGACGTTGGGTCAAAATGTGGAGTTTTTAGGTGAAGACTGTCTAATCTGATCTGATATCTTATTATTGCAAGTAGTTGTTTGGTTGTCTATCCTAGAGAAATCCCAAAGAAAGTTGCAAAATCTACTAAAAATGGTACCAAAAAAGTACCCAAAAAAATACAAACACAGTACCAAAAATAATACCAACAAAGTGACAGCAACTGACGAACTGTATCAAAAAGTGATGAAACCAGCAAAAAAAAGTACCCCAAAGTTACTAAAATGTAAAAAACTACAAAAATTGTTTTAACACCATAAATGAACGGAGAAAGATACCCAGAAAAGTTAAGTATGATCACACAGATGTTGAAAACCGGAACAAAAAGTACCAAAAAATACATCAAAGTAACAAAAAGTACGAAAAAATGTACAGAGGACTACAAACAGACTATAAGAGAAATAGCAAAGAAGGAAGCAAAAGGTACTAAAATTGTATCAAAAATATCTAAATGGTACCATTTATTTTGAAATGTAGCCCCCAAAATTCATAATCCCATCTCCAACCGTTTGTTTTTGACGAAAGTACTATATTTTCCCCCTTTTTGCCCTATTTGTATCTCCAACAGATTAAATCTTGAAAATCACGTATTTTTGTATGTCTGCATTATAAGAGGAATGTGCAACCAAAATTTCATGTTTCGGTCTTCAGCCGTTACGTATTCACAGTGGTACCATTTTTATCCCGGTTGACCCCATTTTTCTCCCTAAAAGCAAAAGTGTGTAAAAACATGTTTATACAGCACTCGAAATCTAGAGATATCTAGATTTCGTGGCCTAAACATCTGATTTTCCATACACAAATCAGCTGTTCCTGTGAATTAAATCTAGACAATCGAGATTTCAGTTGCAACATAAACGCGGTATAAGTCACTTATCTTCCCCCCCCCTCCTCCCGCCGTCTGTATACGGTAAGTGAAGTGTACACACTAAGTTTCGTGATTCTGCCTTTAGCCATTTGGATTTTAGCGCAATACCAATTTTGTGACGTTTTGCCCCGTTTTCCTCCCTAAAAGTATAAAATTCTTAAAAGTCAATTTCTCCCCACGTTTCTAAGTGTTAAGAGCAATTTACACACCAAGTTTCGTGATTCTGTCTTTATACGTTTGGATTTTAGTATAGTACAATTTTTTATCACTTTTTGCCCCATTTTTGTCCCTCAGAGTACGAATTTCAAATAATCCCTTCTTATCTCGCATATTTACCCCAAAAGGAGTATTCCGCCCAAATTTCAATATCCTACCCTTAGCCGCTTGGCCAGGGCGCTGATGAATCGGTCAGTCAGTAACAATTTTATATATGTGACCTGGAACCAGTTTTCCGAGAAAACGCAATCAACGATTATGCCTTAACATTCACAGTTCTGCTACACAAGTACAACTATATTTTAGGGAACTTCTAAATATAGAACTTCTGAGTGAGATAGGACTTTCCTGTTTGCGCAATTTGAAAGGGCGGTTCATCCTCTATCCGAACCGAAAAAAAGTAAAAAATTATTTTTTGACATTCTTTTCATAGTCCAGGTCAAATATATGGACTTATCGCTCTTTTCAATGAAATTTCCTCCTAACTTAATATATTTTGCTTCAAATTACACTTGAAGTTTGAAAGAACTCGTATTTCTGACCATAGGTACCTTTCAGTAGACCAGTATCCCGTTTCTGTAGTTCTCGAATCGAAAAACCTTTCACATCAAGCATGAAACAAAAAATTTCATCGTTTCTCGATTTGTGAGTAAAAAGTGTTTCTGTTTCTGTAGAGCCAACACTGATGACATTTTTATGTTCCAAGAAAGCTGTCAAGTAATAAAAAAATATAAACAAACAAAATAAGGTAGTGGGAAAAAGCAGAAGTTGATTTAAGGGATTGTAGTGGCGCTTGTAGATTTTGCTCATCACTGTAGGTGCCTTGAATGAAGACTTGGGGTACGAATCTTGGACCAGACGGTTGTAAAGTTTGTTTGCATTTCCCATCCCTGACGTTCTCGGATATCCCAGCCAGTCACCAATGAGTGAAGTGGAACACGCATATCGCGGTGCCAGTGTGTGGTACTTGGTGCTGTATCCTGCAGTTGTTTAGATACAGAATGTTGGCGATAGCCAGGAGGAAGTGTACGCGCGTAGTATCCGTAAGGTCCTGAGTTCGAACCCTGTCAGCATCAATATCCCTTTTTTTTCTTTTGTTTTTTGAGTGGTTTCTGTCTGTTTTTTTTTCATTCTCTTCTCGTTTGGGGGCGTGTCTATATTGCAGTTTCTGTTTTCATTTCTATCGAGGCGAAAACGGCCAGAACGACATCTTGGCCATTGGAAATGTTAATGGCGTCGTTTGGATTTTTACCGATTGTAGCATCAAAGGGCGACAGCCGTAGGAAAATTACTTATTTGTGGAAGTGATCTCGATAAGGAAAGTGCGTTAGTGATTTAAAGTACTTATTTTTTTTTTTTATATCCTGTACTTGAGGCTAAATATTTCAAATACTTATTCCTTGCTGGAATTAAGTTTCACAAAAGTGAGTATTAATTTTACTATCAATCTATTTGTTTCACCGTAATATGTGTAAACCTTATAGATTGACTATTTTCGGCTGTTGGCTAAACCAAACGTAAGATTAAAGTTTAATAGTCGGCATTGACCATTGTAAGCTGGGGTTTTTTTCTTTCTCTCGAGTTACAAGATTCAGAAATTACTTTCCCTGTTCTTCGGTGCCAGCTAGCAATGGTAAGGAATTCTTGCATTTCTCTTACTTTGCCTGCATTTAATGATTTATTTACGTCCCTAGCTCTGGCACCCGGTGATTACCAATACAGTCATCTAATTCAGCCACTGGTTTCTGTTAAGTGACGTTGATGCAAGAGTCACCGAATTCCTGCCGTGCAGTTGGTTGGTAGTCTTTCAAGAGTCGTGGATTCAAACGCTCTCGTCACAGTGAATTAAACCCAGATATTGCATTTGCCGTTGGTGTTTTTTTTTGGTGATAATTATTGATAAAATTGGTGTAATTTTATTCTGTGGAAGAAAAGGATCCTAAGCGGAATCCATATTACGAAACGACCATATCCCGGTTCTAAAAAAAAAAACCTTTTATTTTGTTAATATCATGGAAAGAAAAGTTATTTCAAAGTCTAATTATAATCCTTCTCTTAAACTTGATAATGCCTAAATTATAATAGTATTTTGTTCACCGGAGCGGAAAAGATTGAGTGAAGTTCGTGGTATAAAAATGTTAGTTAAAGTTAGTTAAAATGGTATTAGTGATAATAATTGATAATCAAATTTATCAAGAAAAAACCAAACTAAAGACTAAATCATCAACCTCTACATAGTTATTTCAAAACGAAAACTTAATCATCGTCTTGACATCAGGGCTAGCAGGGGCTAATGCTCTACACATCATGAAAGGTCTTTCTTCGTGGGACCAGCAAAAACAGGGTAAGTGATTGCAATTTCGTTTGGTTTGCTTTATTTTTTCCATGCAAATATATATACATACATATATAATTTCATGAATATACTCTCAGTTCAAAATTATCCCGTTACTTAGTATGGAAATTTGAAAAAAATATAAATGTAATTTCTCTATCAGCACCAATTAATGCAATATTAAATAGGATCCGGATTAAATGGTGCCCATAATTTTGTCCATTTCCTGCTTTTAACTTAATTTCCTTTTATTAATTTCACCAATCCGTGGTGACATGTTAATCCCGAATCTAATGTTGTTAAGTAACATTTAAAGAGAGAACAACATACATACAAACAATTATACATTCATTACAGAAGCTGGAAAAGATACAGTTTGAAGAGCACTTTCGCAATCTTTCCACTGTTAGTAATGATCTGTTGCTCGATAATTTGGTTATTCAATGTTATATAGTGTGTAACAGCTTCTGCTGATTTTAAGGGCCTATGCAATTGCAGTTCCTAATATTCATTATTGTATCCTAATATTCTCATCACGAATATCGACGTTTCAAATTTTAAATTTTTCGACTCCCTACTCTTTAGAAACAGTTTTTCTCGCATTTGTCCAATAAAAATAAAAACCAGTATGTGACAGAAGGTTTTCGCAATACAGATGTTGTAGAAACAGTCACATTTGAGAAGTGATTATTTGTGCCGATTCGTAGCGTTTTTGTTTCAATTCAAAAATCTCATGTGAAAACTTTTTCGATGCGAGAACTACAGAAACGAGGTACAGATCACATATTATAGAAGCATTTCAAGCGTGACACAGCAAATTCATGTCACCTACGCTCCCCTATATAAAACATATATATTTCTCGGATTAATTCTTCCCTGTCAAAAATTTCAAATAAAAACTTGTAAGATCTCTATCATTTGACTGTCAAGAATCTAACTCTCTCGCTCTCTAGTTAAGGCCCGTACCAAAATCAACATTCCACATGAAGTTTTACAAAACTCCTTGCAAAGAGATGCCAGCGGAATATCGACGAAATTTCTCCGCACGTGTAGTTCAGAGTGTTTTTTATGTTCCAGACCGATGTTTTATTTTGAACCACTCCACTCTCGTCTGCTCATATGGGCATCTTGCATTAGTTGTTGAACCAGTTGAATTTTATACGAGTATGTGGCCGTCGGTGGTGCAATGGTTAGTGCGCGCGGCTCTTGTACATGAGATCCTGGGTTCGAACCCTGCTCTGACCACCTTCAAATTTTCTTTCGGCGGCGGTCACCTCGCATAGTGACGGCGACACTATCGAGTATCTAGCCATGAAAAAGCTTCTCAAATTACCGTTCGGAATCGGTGTAAAACTGTCGGTCCCAATCAGTGAGTGAAAACTGGAAAGCGCACAGCTCAGTGATTGTGAGAAGTTCTCCCCAGTCCCTTCATGGGATGTAATGGGAAGCCATTTATTTTATTTTTTATGAATGCAAATCTTTGTTGAGTATTTGGAATAAAGTTGACGAAGACATTTGAAAGACATTTGTTGCCTAAATGCTGAAAAATCTGTCTCTTTTTTTGTTTGGATGAAAATATATAACGTGTGTTTGAAGCTTGTCGCAAATATAATATATTTGTGATCAAACACATTCTGTTTGCTATTCAATATTACATGTTTGAGACACAATGATTAATATCTTATAATATATGTGTTTGCGACACACATATATTTATGATTTTGATAGAAATACAGCTGTGTTTGTTGCACTGTCAATGCTCTCTCGAGAGCAAGAGAATGCAAGAAGGACAACGAGAGAGTCTATCTTGTAAGTGTGGATCTGTATTTTTGCATTATTCTCTCAGTCAGTGAGTCATAAATATTCCTGAATGTGCGTGTAAATTTCAGATCAAGTATTTCTTATTTTGGCTGATGTATTGCGTTTTAGTTGCATGTATTCAGTCATCAATGGTTCATCGGAGAGAGGATATCAAAAGCGCTTGATCAGTGAAAAAAGAATAAACGAAGGCTTGGACGGTTAAATGATTTGTGATGTTACTTTGGTTTTTGTGTATGTGTTTCGTATGTATGTATGTGTGCTACCAAAGTTTGAAACGATTTTGAGGAAAGCCACGCTTGGCTTGCATGAACTTGATTTGTAAATAAATATCTTGTTTGCGTACCAATGCATAGTAATATCCAACACATAGCTGAAACCTTCTGAAAACAAAAACGTTAGAGACAATAAAGAAAGGGGAAGCAAAAGAGCAGCAGATTCTCATTTCATGAAAAAAAAAACAAATAATGCATCCAATGCAAATAAATCTATTAATTTTTTGTATTAATTTTTTATAAATGTGGATTTATATTGATAAAATTAATTATAATAAATAATACATACATACATATATACTGAAATCTAAAAAAATTTCTTTTTTAAATATTATTATGTTTGGGAGGAAATACGCACGTGCTTCCACGTAAAAGTAAACATGATGCTGTTCGCGTTTAAACAGAAGTGAGTTTGAGACTTGTAAACATATTAATGTTTGAAGTGTGTTCCAAACATATACATAGTTCCTGCAGAATATGTTTGGGAGAATATGTTAAAGAGACCATTTTTTTTAGTTTATTCACTTCGATACTTATTGTCTCTCTTATGGTCCGGTGAGTTCATTAGTTAACTCTCTTATCAATAGACTGCATTGTCCTAAACGGCGACTCTATGATTTGAGAGCGAGCTGCTTTTGATAAGTTCTCAAATATCGGGAAAGAGTCTCTTGGTCGTTTAGTTGTGGATTGAGTGTTTTCTGCTCCCATAGTTTATTGCCGTATGGTGATTTATCGTAAAATTAGCTGTTGTTTTCCTTGTTGTGGTTCTATTTCTTTCTCTTTCTCTCTCTATCATCTTTTCCTGGTTCTTTGTTGCTAGATTATGTTACATACAATCACTGAAAGTTGTTCGTTAAGTTGAGCGAGTGCACAACTTCACAATTTTGCACCAGTTATTGTTTGTATTGCAATAAATGTCTAGAATTTGATTTCGCCTCGTCTACTTCTAAATGCATTGGTTTAAGATATTTTATAACTTCAGTTAAGGTGATAATATCAGAATATATTGTGCATAAATTCAAATAGTTTTTAATGGCTCTGTCTCTATAAATATACACTTTTTTGTTTTCCTAGTCAATATTTAGTAATATGTCCTTTACTTTCAACTACCGTTTGGAATCTACGGCACAAGCTTTGAATCAAAATCTGGCAACGCATTTCTGTATTCCAGTCCAAAGATCATCCAAGTTTTTGTACTTCTTATGAGCAATCGCATATTTCACATCGTTCCAGAGGTTTTCAATCCGGTTCAAATCGGCACTTTGACCAAGCCAGTCTAAAATGGGTATGCCTTCCTTCGAAAACCACTCCTTCACAAGCTTCGACATGTGTTCGGTGTCATTGTAGTGCATGAATGTGAATGAAACTGAAACTGGAATGTGTTCAAAAGCATACGGTTTCGTTTGGTTCTCAAGAATATCAAAACACTGGTAAATGTCCATTTTCCCACTCCACTCCATTCCCAGGATCCCCACTCCATGATGCATCCTCCACAATGCTTCAAGGTCTACTGAGTGTAGCGTTGATTCAATGCCAGGCGTTTTAGTCGAGGAACAAATACTCTACCATCCAGTCCATAGGATTTACATTAGTTTCATCACTCCAAGGTATTTTTTCCAGAATGGGAGGTCTTTAGTCTTGTGGGTGCGGCAAACAATTAACGCCTAGCAATATTTTGCCTTGATAGATGTGGCTTCTTTCGGTTTGCGCGCCCAAAAAGCTGAGCGCAATTCAGGTGTCTTCGGATGAGCCTTTCTGATAAATTGTATCCAAATTAGAGTTAATTACGTTCGCAATATCGCGAGATGACTGGAATGGGTCCTTCGTGGACATCCTTCCTTCATTAAATTAGATGTGTGTTGCGATCTGTATTTTGAAATTCTCCTATAATCTATTACTGTACATTTGTCCACTTTAAATATGTAACATATTTTACCACCTTTGTTTATAAACAAACTGACAAACACACAAAATGTTCATTAATCACATTGAAATCATTTTTTTCAATTTCTATTTTGTATTCGGATTCTCATTCCTGAATTCTTGTTTATCCTTTTTTTTACCTCTTAACAGACTCTATATATAGATATTGTCCTTATATTTCAATCCTAACTGTTTTCCCCAACCAACTTCTTTAGACATTTCGATACATTTTATTATCACGCTAAAAGGACGAATAGAATGAACAGAAAAAGGAATGCTGCCTTTAAGGCACATACATACATATGTATGCATGTAGATGGGATAAAAAGAGCAACACAATATAACTTAAATGAAATCTCCTTTAAGCTGCATTCCATTGTTATCTACTGCGTATTTTCTCATACATAGTTGCTATACAATTTTTATCACTGCTGGTTCTTGTCTGCGTTTAAAACAAATCAATTTTTCAATACAAGGACACATTAGCAAACCAACAAACAGCCACATAAACTTTGGCATTGGCATAAGGATATGTAAAACAAAGATAAAAGAACATGAAAGTGTATGTATGAGAAAACTGTGTGTGTGTGTGTGTGTGGGGGAAGCAGACACACACCCACACGCACAGCACTAGAAACAAAGGACATGAAATAACTACAGGCGTTTCTGATGAAACACTTAACTTCAATTATTGTAAGTGTGGTAGTGGTTGTGGAGTAGTTCTTGTCGATGTTGAAACTTCCACACATACATCGAATGTCGGTTCTTGATAACGATTAGGGTGGTAGGTATTTTAATTTTTATTACATCAACGTTTTATAAGGATTGAAAAGTTTAATAATCATTGATTGTAATTGACGTGTTATTCGTGCGAATTGCAAAATAATTGTTACTTTATTATTATTTTTTTATTAATTTTAAATTAAATAGACATACAGGGTGTCCCCTAAACTTTTGTCTAAACTTAAACACGTGATAGCTGAGAACAAAAGCTACAATGTTTGTTCTTACGCCAATTGCCGAGGTGGCTTCGTTTTCGAGATATTCGTGTTTAAAATAATTGCATTTTTAAATGCACTTTTTAAACTAGAAAAACTACTTGTTTAATTTGCAAGAAATTAAAAAAAAAATTTTGAAAAAGTTGATTGCTTAGAGTTTTTTCCCTTACTGTCATTTTTCTCGTTTCTAAATTTTTGGCGTCATGAAATTCTCCTTCCAAGAATACGGTGATATCGTGTACCATTATGGAAAAGCTGATGGAAACACTTACGAAGCATTTTGAAAATTTTCGTTAATTGAAAACATTTTAAAAAAAATTCGTTTTCATTTCAAACGAAAAAATAAATTATTTAAACTCAATTTTGAAGCAATTTTCAATGATATTTCTTTTTCATTTAAAAAGTAGATTATGGCATTTATTGAAAATGCATTCAAAAATGCAATTATTTTAAACACGAATATTTCGAAAACGAAGCCACCTAGGCAATTGGCGTAAGAACAAACATTGTAGCTTTTGTTCTCAGCTATCACGTGTTTAAGTTTAGACAAAAGTTTAGGGGACACCCTGTATAAACTTAAAATTATGCCAAAGACAGAGTCCATGATGCAAAAGTTTACTGTTTGTGGGAACAAATTATCGATTTTTAAACGATAAATCAATGAATTTAATCGCTTTCTAGTACGATATAGAAGATTTAGATTGTATTCGGTGGGTTGGTATTTAATAGTTCCTGGTAAACACGTATGGATCTTCTAAGTCCCGATTAAAAATCTCTAAATCTTCTTGCCCTACAGTCGAAAAACTTATTTCATTCAAATGATTATACCGTCCGACAGTCCATATTACACTTGAAGCGGATGGTATACATCTGAAACTATATGCTAAAGAGAGTTAATTGGCATTTCAGTTTTTCATTTCCTCATCCTGTTGCTTCGTAAAGGGGCTACAAAGTTTCAAAGGATAACATTTTTTAAATACTTATTCGCACTCAACGATACCGATATAGGTGTCAAATTAAAGAGAGAATTTTGGGAATGCATTGGTGATGTTAAATTGGAACTTCTATTCAATGTATTTGAAGCAGCAGAAAATCAGTTTGGCTGTAGACAACGTCATTTGATATCGCAGAGGGAGATTGATGACCTAATGCGAGATATGGGAATATCGAAAGAAAAATCAGTACTTTTGGCGTCTCGTTTGCAGGAATATAAATTGGTTTCATTTGGAATTTCGTTCTCTCTCTCTCTCTATCAAAGTGTAGCAATGGCGCAGACAGACAAAACTGAAGACAGTTTTTCCAAAACTTAGTGATGCCAAGATTGTCGCCGGTATGTATTGATTTTATGTGGCCGTCCGTGGTGCAATGGTTAGTGTGCGCGGCTCTTGTACATGAGATTCTGGGTTCGAATCCGGTTCTGACTACCTTCAAATTTTCTTTCGGCGGCGGTCACCTCGCATAGTGACGGCGACACTATCGAGTATCTAGCCATGAAAAAGCTTCTCAAATTACCGTTCGGAATCGGTGTACAACTGTAGGTCCCAATCAATGACTGAAAACTGGAAAGCGCACAGCTCAGTGATTGTGAGAAGTTCTCCCCAGTCCCTTCATGGGATGTAATGGGAAACAACTTATTTATTTTATGTATTGATTTATTGTTACTTGATATTGAAAGGTTTATTAATTATTTCATATTAATTTTTCCAGGAGTTCTCAATGGACCACAATTTAAAAAATGGATGAAATGTAACGTTTGTGACAGCCCCTAATTCGGATGTTACAACCTCTAATTCGGCAGTGACAATTTCTAATGTGGTTGTGATAACCTCTAATTCAGCTGTGACAACCTCAAATTCATTTGCGATAACCCCTTATTCAGCTATGACAATCCCTAGTGCGGTTATGACAACCTATGGCTTGGTTGTGACCTTTAATTCGGCTGTGACAACCTCTAATTCGGTCGCGATAGCCTCTAATGCGGCACTGACAACCTCTAATGAGTTGTGACAACAACTTATTCGGTTCTGACAACCTCTCATTCGGTTGTGACAACCTCGTATTCGGTTGTGGCAATCCCTAATGCGGTTGTGGCAACCTCTAGTTTGACTGTGACCTCTAATTCGGCTTTAACAACCTCTAATTCGGTTGTCTCAACCGAAATTTTCTGTAGGTTCATCGGGCTACCGCGGCTGGCTCCACAGTAACTCAGCCTGTCAGTCTAATTTTCCAAGACTTTGTTGACGGTTTCACGAATGGCTTGGACAATATTAGGTTTAAGGGGATCGTTCCGGATTATTCGCATAGCATCGCCCTTTAACGGCGCCGCACCAGAAAAAGTCTAAAGGTATCAACTCTCCAGCTTTCGAAACACATTGACGGCGCACAGTGGTTCCATCGGTCAAAAGTCTGTATCTTTTGATCTAGAAAACATTTTTAAGCTCTGTAAAAAATTAATTGCAGACAAGGAGTGAGAAATTATAATGACGGATCAACATTGCAAATCGCACAGTGGGGTATATTTATAAAAAAAATATCAAAGGTGAGTACTTTTAATTTTTTCCGATTTGCAAGAAAACAAAACTGTTAATTTTTTTGTTGTTATGTTTTTTGGAGTTGTTTTGACGTATTTGTTGATAGTGCGTAATTTTTTTCGTTTTACAAATATTAGGTTTTTTCAGATTTTGAAAATTCAAAAAGTTAGATGTAATTTTTTGACTTTTTTGAACTGTATCTCGAACAGTGAGGAACAATTAGCAAAATTAGGAGAAACGGCGCACAAAAAAATTACACGTCCAAGAATAATTTCGTAAACTGGGTTTAATCATCGATCAGACAAAACAGGGTGAAGGTAATAAAGTACAAAGTGCAATTATCGTGCAGTAATTGGATTTACATGCTGAATGGTGTATTATAAGGAGCTTTTTGGACATAACACAGCCAAATTAAGTCCTATCGGTATAACACGTACCATCTGGAGAAAGAGAATTTTCTCGGCTTTCCAGCTGTGTAGTTAGTTTTTCGAATTTATTGAAGAAAAACCAGTTATTCACGTTTTAGAGCAAAAAATTTCGAGTTTTTTTACTAAATTGGTCCTATCTTGCTGTGGTGGGAGTTTGCTGAAGGCAAAAGTTACCCTCAGACAATGGGAAACATATTTTCCTTTCCAATTATGTATCAAATTCATTGACATCATCTGACGTACTAAAGTTATATTGGTCCAAACTCAATTGTTTTTTCAAAATCGATATTTTTGAAAATAATTATTACAACTTAACTATATCCAGGAGAAACAAGAGTTAGATGTCGCATTAAAGCCACGAAACCAGAATTAACAACACAAAAAAATTGAGTGCTATAACTCTCAAAACTGAAAAAACCTAATATTTGTAAAACGAAAAAAATTTTGTTTTGTACGCACTATGAACAAATACGTCAAAACAACTCCAAAAAAAACATAACAACAAAAAAATGACAATTTTTGTTTTCTTGCAAATCGAAAAAAATTAAAGTAGTCAACTTTGGAATTTTTTTTTAAATATACCCCACTGTGCAATTCGCAATGTTGATCTGTCATTGTAATTTCTCACTCCTTGTCTGCAATTAATTTTTTACAGAACTTAAAAATGTTTTCTAGATCAAAAGATACAGACGTTTATCCGATGGCAATTGATTCTGAACCACTGTGTGGCGGTAGAAAAGGAAGGTAAGAATAGTTTGGATGCTATAATCAATAGCTCTTTCTGCAACAGAAAATCAAAAAAACTACAAAAGTATAGTTCAAAACTGTATCGAATGTTTTGGTGAAATGGCAGTTAATATGTTTTAGAGAAATGGGAGTTAATATGTCTCTCAAAATACATTTTGACTGTTTAGGCGATTTTAGTGATGAACACGGTGTAAGATTTCATCAAGATCTCGCCGTTATGGGGAGTCGTTGCCGATAGGGCCGGATTTAGGGGAGGGCAAACGGGGCAACTGCCCGGGGCCTCCACAAAGAGGGGCCCCCACAATAGAGACGTCGGAAAAAATTCAATTTCTGACTAGTAAACAACTTTTCCTTTGATATTTTTCATAAATACGAGGAAGCTGCCAAAAAATATCTCAGACTGACGACTATGTAGAATCACGCTCGAGAACCAGAACAAGAAACGTGAGGTTGAATCCGCTCGATTACGGGAAAGCACAAGGCGCAAATCTGTCACCGAGGGAAACATACCAAAGTATCCGCCTTCACCCCAGTGGTCGACCAACAATGTGTTTCTGTTTCTCTTACCGAAAGATTGCATGCCTATGAAGCTGTACATTCGAGATTTGGATTCCTTAATCACATCGAGAAGACGGATGCAGAAAATTTGCACGCTACAGCAGAGGAATTGGTGGAAGTTTATCACGATGATTTAGAACCTAGTCTTGGTAATGAGTTGGTTCAATTTGCGTCTTTGATCGACTCATAAAAAAAGGACTATGGAAAAGACCAATTTCCGGAACTATTTTACTACCAAATTCTCGAAGATCAAAATTTCAGAGCTACATTCCCAAACATTGAAATTGCATTGAGAATGTATTTGGTTTTGATGGTATCAAATTCATTTTCAAAAATGAAAATTATAAAAAATAGGCTTCGAACCACGATGAGACAAAACCGTCTATCAAAGCTTTCTCTCCTGGGCATTGAAAGTGATTTACTTCGGGAACTGGATTCCAGCGAAATCATTAACGATTTTTCGGCGAAAAAAGCTCGGAAGGTTCCGAACGTTAAATTGAAGTTAATTTAATTTCAGATAATTCTTGTTTCCGATTATATTCAGATGTTTGTTAAATAATAAAATAATCTATAGTTGGTTTCACAATAAATTATTTATTGGAAAACTCGACTGAAATATGTTGTATAATTTGGGGCCAGGGGGCCTCCACTCCTTTGTTGCCCGGGGCCTCCACATCTTTAAATCCGGCCCTGGTTGCCGAGGAAAAAATTCGCCCCATATATTGGCAGATTACTGTTGGTCAATTTGTCGAGACACTCGTGGTGTTTACAAACGACAAAGCAAAAGTATACACTTTTCATAAGTACCATCCACATTAAATAAAAAAAAATATCTCACAACATTAAATTATCTATGGAAAAATGTACCATTTGAAGATTTGTAGTCCTTTTAAGGCGCAACATGGCGAGGAAATGGAAAACTGAAAACGCCATTTAAAACCGATTAGCTAGTAGTTTCAATCGTATATCATCTGGTTCAAGTGTAATGCAATTTTTTTTTAAAAATCTGCATAATGTGTTACATATATAAAAAATTTGTATTAAAAATTACATGAGGTGTCAGGGGACACCCAGTTGGAACGAAGTTCCTTTCGCTATATATTATGTACTAGTTAGTTCCAACACGCCTAAGGCGCCCGTTGAAAAATACGATGATTTAAATGGATCTTTAAGAAAAGATTCTTTTTGTAAACTAATAAACATTTTTAACTATATTTCTTTAAAACAGTGTATTTTTAGGTACTTTTGGTACGAATATTTTCCCGAAAAGGTATTTTTTTAAAGAGAGGTACTTCTTTAATCAAAATCTAATATTATTTTTTTTTCAGAAAAGGTACTAGTTTTAAGAATAAGTATTTTCTGTAAGAAAAAGCTATAAGAGTATGCATTTTTTTACAAAGAAGTACATTTTTTAAGAACAGGTACTTTTTAAAGAAGTGTTACTCTTTTTTGGAGAAGGATATTTTTTTAAGAAAATTTACTCATTTTCAGAAGCGCTACTTTTCACAATAAAATAAAAGAAAATGTATTATTTTATTTTTGAAAAAAGGTACTTTTATGAAAAGCAATTTTTGTAAGAAAAGATAGTTTTTTAAAATTTGAATTAGACATGGGAATTTTTTTTAGAATTGTTCCTTTTTCCAAGAATGGGTAAATTTTTATGAGTAGGTACTAATCTCAATAAATGTTGTTTTGTTTCACAAAAAAGGTACTCTTTAAAGATAATGTGGTTTTTTAAGAAAAGGCAAGAAAGAAATTGTACTTTTTTAAGAAAAGGTACTTATAAAAGTGATGATTTGTCTGACCTTTCGTATTATACTCAAAATTAAAATGTTCGAGCGTTTGGATCGTCATTAGGAAGACAATGTTACCCAAATGGCAGCGCAATATTGAAGAATACAATAATTTAAACAAACCAGGGTATATTTCGCTGCGGAATCAAATAATTTAAAAATAAAAACGGCCAAACGCTCGAACATATTAATTTTGACTAAAAGGTAGTTATTTAAAAAAATTACTGATTTTAAGAAAAGGAACTTTTTGTAAGAAAATTTACTTTTTTTAAGCAAAAGTACTTTTTTAAGAGAAGGTTTTTTTAAAGAAATGTTACTTTGTTTAAAAATATGAAAAGGTGTTTTTTTTTAAGCAAAGGTACTTTTATAAGAAAATTTACTTTTTTTAAGTAAATATACTTCTTTAACATAAGGTATTTTTTAAGAAAAGACACTTATTTAAGAAAATTTTCTTTTTTTAAACTTCTTTCACTTTGGTCTTTCTAAATTGACTTTTTATTCGGTTCAAAACTGCAATATATATATACTAAATATTGGTAGCAGGCTCCACCTAGAAAACTTCCCATTAAACAAGAAATTTTCCAACATATGTTAGTCTAGACACAAACCCAATATAGTTGTTAATACTTGGTTGTAGCATAATAGTATTAAAAAAAATACAGCAGACAGTTGTCCGAGGCCTTCGGCCACGGACTGTCCCTGCAAGCTGTGTCAGAGACACGGCCATTAAGTTTAACGTAGAATACTCCATCCGATAAGACAGAAAACATATATAACAATAAATGATAAATAACATAAGCAAAAGAATTTATTTATTTGATAGTTACTTTTGATAATATACATAAGCTTATGGTAGGAAAAATAGGATAAATATGTTTTTAAATTAAAAGAGTAAGGATAAATGATAAATAACAGACGCAAATCAATTTGATTTATATTTTTTATAATTGAATATCCATGTTAAATTCAAATTCACATTTAACATTTTGTTTCACTTAAATACATAAGTAAATATACGAAATTTCCATATTTCATCAATCAAAATAACAGCCGAAGGTTTGTGTCCACACTGAAATAGCAGTATAGTTTGTGTTCACGCTACAAACTCAAACACTCAACCAAACACCACACATATGTTTGAGTGTATGTGTTTAAACAATTTTCATTTGAGAAATTTAAATATTAGGAAGATATCAACCAATATGAAATGTATATCAAACGAAAGATAACATCTTCATTTACCTACAAACAAATTTTTAAAAAAAAGTTATCTCGCCGTTTCCTCATAATCAATGAAATAAAGATTACAACAATAACAATCTGACATGACTCCCTATACCGTAAGGTAAGACGTATTCTACGCCAAAAGTTGTTTAATTTGTTTTCATTTAACCCCGATCCCGCAACGTGTAAAAAGGAATTTCGTTCCAAAATTAATTAATAAATCTATAATGTTGAAATTTTGGGGAGTATTAGACTAAAGTATATACAGGCTACCAGCATATATTTTTCATCGAATAAATTGTTGGATATTTTCAAAGGATTTAGAATTTCAGTAATATATTTTTGAAGACATTTTTATCCTGGATTTTATTCAAAATTCTCCTGTTTAATTTGAGATCTATATCCGTATCGTAGTGTGCGAATAAGTATTTAAAAAAATTTTTGACAAATGTTATGCTTCGAAACTTTTCAGTCCTTTTGAGGGGCAACAGGATGAGGAAATGAAAAACTGAAAACGCCAATTAACTCCATTTGGTCTTTAGTTTCAAACGCAACGGTTCAAGTGTAAAGAAGTTTTTCAAAAATTGTCGTACGGTGTTTTATGCAACTGCTATCCTACAGTCCAACTACGGCTAACCTACAGTCCAACTATTTTTAAAAATTAAATGAACTTAACTACATTTAATTTCTGTTGGTACATTATGGCTTTATTAGAAATAAAATATATTCTTCATTATTTATGGAACACGAATTCATGCACACTCAAAGAATAAATTATTTGAAAAGAAGTTGTAGCAACCGCAAATTCGGCAGCTGCCACCGAATTGTGGCTGCCACAACCGAATTGAGGTTATTACTACTGAATTTAGTCCCCACAACTGAAATTCAGTTGAAGCAGCCTCATTTCATAATTGATTCGATTGTGACAATTAAATCATCGTAATTCGTTATATATAATATTTGTTTTGTCGACTACATTTTCTATAATTTCGATTGCAGCAACCGAATATTAAATTGATTCGAATGCAACAACCGATATTGATACCAAATTCGGTTGCACAGGCACAGCAACCGAGTTTTGCATCAATTTGGCTGCAACTCTCGATTTTGGTATCAATTAGTTCACAATAATCGAATTTGGGCTTAAGTTGATTGCAACGACCGAAGTTGGCGTCAATTTGGTTGCTTTAACCGAATTTGTTATGAATTCTGTTGGGACAACCGAATTAATTTCCAATTCGGTTACCACAACATAAATCTATATATGTATTTCAAAACTGAAGTTAAATTATCAAAATAAATATTATATATATTAAAAAAAATGGTTTAAGGAAAGGTAAGAGAAAATGTTCTAATTACTGTTTCTGCATTAAAATGTCCTATTTTGCAGAAAATGTCCACATTTAGCAGGATGCAGTACAAGCAAATGTCAACAGATCAGTTTTGCAAGGTAGGTTGTTTGCGATATTCTCCCAACGTCTTTTTATAGAAAGATTTACGACCTAAATCGACTGATACAACACGTTAGAATTGACTTTAATTTATTAACCTAAAGATATTTCCATTTGAATTATATCCTCGCTTTGTAAAATATATATTATCACTAAATTGATAGTTAAAAATTTCAAAATTCGGCTGTGATAACCTTTAATTCGGTTGTGACAACCTCTAATTCGCCTGTGACAACTTCCTATTCGGCTGTGGCAATCCCTAATACGGTTGTGACAACCTCTGATTTGACTGAGCTGTGACAATGTCTAGTTTGGTTGTGATAGCCTCTAATGCGGTACTGACAACCATTAATGAGGTGTTGACAACCTCTTATTTGGTTGTGGCAATTTCAAATGTTATGGCAACCTTTAATTTAACTGTGACCTCTAATAGGGCGGTGACAACCTCTAGTTCGGTTGTGATAGCCTCTAGTGCGGTACTGACAATCTTTAATTCGGTTGTGACAACCTCTAAATTGGATTTTTCAACCTCTAATTCTGTTGTAACAACATATAATTCGGTTGTGACAACTTCCAATTCGGCTGTGACAATCCCTAATTCTGTTTGACAATCCCTAATGCAGTTGTGGCAACACCTAATTTGACTGTAACCTCTAATTGGGATTTGACTAACTCTAATTCAGTTGCAACAACCTCTAATTCGGTTGCGGCCAATTCGTTTGTCTCAACGTAATTTTTCTGTAGGTCCTGTCAGTCTAATTTCCCACGACTCTGTTGACGGTTTCTGGTTCTATCTCACGAATGGCTTGGTCGATATTAGATTTAAGGGTGTGGATCGTTTCTGAATGTTTCGCATAGCATCGGTCTTTAACGGTTGTGACAAGAAAAAGTCTAAAGGGGTCAAATTGCAGCTCCGAGGCGGCCAATTGACATCGCCAAGATGGCTGTTAAAACAATTACCGAACTTAGTGCGCAAAAGATCGATTGTTTGATGAGCTGTGTGAAATGGTGCACAATCCTGCTGAAACCAAAGATTATCCAAGTTAATACCTTCTCTTTCAGCTCGTAAAAACTCCGTAATCATAGCTCTGTAGCACTAGTCATTGATTGAAATCGCGGAATCCACTCGAAAATGTCACTCTCTCTATTGGCCTCTCCACAATCACGTGCGGGTCTTCCGATCCCCAGATCAGATGCTCCAAATTTGTTTGTTGGCATACATAGGCGCCGAGATGAAAATGAGCCTTGTTAAAAAAGATGATTTTTCGGGCAAATTCGATGTCCGATTGGAGTTCGCAATATTTTCAAACGTTGTTCAAGCGTAAAGCGACTCATTTTGGTCCTCGGAGGTATGATACTGACTGATGGCAGACAAAAACTACTGATGAACACAAAAAAATTTATCAGTGTCAAAATTCAAAATAACATATTGTTACGAATTTTTTTACTCGTCCGTTTTCATCGCTGTTATATTTCCCGTTAATAAAACATGGTTCGTTTTAAATTACGACACGTACAACAGTTTAAGCTCTTTTTATTTTAGCTTATACAGTACAAACATAACAATTTACAATAGTTTCCGGCTTTTTACTATTACTTAATATCAATGTCACTATTGCCGACGAATTCATCTCCAACTATTCAACTTTGGTTTTTAAAATCACAGACTTACTCCTTATTGCTGCTTGGCTGCTATTTATATTAGTTCCATTACTTGATACCAGTATTTCTCGATCATTCTACAATATCCACGATCTTTCGTTATGGAGATGTCGTATTTGGAGATTTCTACCCGTTTCCAGAACCAGTGGTTCGCAGTTTTGAAATTTTAGCGAATTTAAAGTGAATTCATTAAACCGGTTTGGTGTAGGTGTATACTTTCAGGCGCAACATTAATAGCCTTGTTATTTACATTATGTTATTTTAAGCATAAGCATAAGTAAAAGCTTTTTCTTAATCGTAATCGTAACTCCTGTATTTGAACCAGGAACATTTTGAACATTTGATTAATTATATAAATGAAAATGACACTCAAATTGTAAAAAGATTGCTGCAATCAGCTTGCGAAATGTTTAGAAAGGCCAATCAATGATGGAACTTCTCTGCAAACGTTGAACTCCAAGTCCGAAGAGGAATTGAAAGTAGAGCAAACAATACCTGAGATTACACCAAATGAAGTCACAGTTGCGAAGTCGGAGACGAAAGAAAATTCTGTAAATCAACAATGTAAAATTTTGACGAGACTTATGAAGAGAACAACCTTCTGCAATTATTGAGAAATGCAAATCCGAACAGTTCGAGAAACAGAAAAAACTACTCGAGCTACTGAAAATCAAACTACAATAGAAGCCATAACTAGTGAAGAGGAAAAGTCTAACGAAGCTGTTGAAAATGAAGCCAAGATGCTTGAGAATTGAAATAATATTAACAAAAACAATTAATGAGTGTTCGAACTCACGGGCGATGTGTTAACACCTTTTTGTTACGCGGTACCTGTTCGGTACCTGCCTGAAATTCTGCTAACTGAATTCTGCTAAACTGAATAACTGCTAACTGAAATTATTGCTACCATAAAAGAAAACCGAACATTGAGAAAGTGGCCCTAAGTCAAAAGATTTAGGTCGACTGAATTTACCTTTGATCGCAAATCCCAGCACAGTAGAAATAGAAACATTTAACGTTTCGTTTGACTACAAATAATAAAATTGTGGAACCCAGCACCGTAATTCTCTAGCTTCTAAATGATAAAACTTAGTAGTTAAATTGTCAGAATTCATAACATCTCAATTCAAATTTTTCTAATTTTGTTAATTTAACTACCGATTTTCATCGTTCAAAAGTTACAGCATTCCGGTGCAGATCAAATTACTTTCTACTAGAATACAAGCCAAAGCTATTGGGTTAACATCGAGGAGTAGGCACAAAGTTCTGGAACTTTAGTAAACCACTGTAACTTCAGAAAAAACTTTTAAGCAGACAAGCGAATGAAAGGATACAACTGTTGTGGAAGACGATGGCATTCGCACACTTGACGATGATGTCGGAGCTAGTGCGAATATAAGCAAAATATTACAGACGATCTCAGAAATCGCAGCCCAAGCAACGAATATAGCTGAAGAACTACAGATACGCTATAGAAAACGAAGTGTTGAATCTTTGAAGCAGTCAAGAAGAAGCAAAAAAAAAGATGTTAAAACTGTTGGATGTCATATTAAAGGATAACATAGCAAAGATAGCGCTTCCTTTCAATTGGATCAATATGGATGGGATATTGGTGGCATACAGGAGTCCTAAACGCGGCATAACTTACACTACAGCATTGCTATTCCAAATCTAAAAGCCCTAAAATAGGCAACAACCCAGTGTAGCATATGAATCCGTTTCGAATTCGAAACAGCGAATCCGCTTGCATATGAAATTCCTCTCGACAAAGCGGATCATGTTTATTACTTTTTCGGATTCGTCTTGAACTCGAACGGTCGTCACTTTCTAATCCGTTTCGGGTCGGATATTTTTTTAAATAAATGGATTGGAGTCGAATTCACTTTTATCAATTTTTCCGGATTCCCAGTGGATTGGTTTTAAATTCGCAATCGCAATTTCACTGATTCACATATTTTATGTTTCTACAGGCTCGTAACGAATCCGCCAAATCGCAATCCCACTGATTCGCTTATTTTTATAATTTTATGTGTTCGACAACTTACATTTCGCTTTCTTATGCATTTACGCACTCGCACTGGGGTCGTAACGTATCCGTGACCATTTTTGTGCACATTGGGAAATGAGATTAATCAAACGCATCGACTTCTGTGTTGGTCATAGATTATGGTAATTTTTAAATCTCATGTTTACCATATTCAAATAATTAAAAAAAAATAAATGGTTTCCCATTACATCCCATGAAGGGATAGGGGAGAGCTTCTCACAATCACTGAACTGTGGGCTTTCCAGTTTTCAATTACTGATTGGGACCTACAGATTTCGACCTACAGTTTTACACCGATTCCGAACTGTATTTTGAGAAGCTTTTTCGTGGCTATATACTCGATAGTGTCGCCGTCACTATGCGAGGTGACCGCCGCCGAAAGAAATTTTAAGGTGGTCAGAGCCGGGTTCGAACCCAAGTACAAGAGCCGCGCACACTAACCATTGCACCACCGACGCTAGGACAATTTTTGATTGAAATTCTCAGGAAAAACAGTCATTCTAGTGTACATATATATATGTATGTGTAAATAAAAACCTCACTTATGTACATAGCTATGCATTAGTATGTGTGTATTTATGTGGCAACAATGTTGTGGCATCTGAAGCAAAACCATATGCACACATTGAATCCTCGAGCATTATCATTTCATTTGTATTTTCATTTCCACACCGATTAACGTACAAAATGTCAACACGAGGAATTTAAAGATTTCGAGTGCTGAGAATTGAAAATGGGGAAGAAGCACGACAGTTGTGCGACTCAATAAAATTATTCAAAAGAAGTACAAAATACCATGGTAGAATAAATAAGGTAGAGGCAGTAGGAATTATTGCAATTATAGGCAACAAAAACAGGCATTTTGTTTTTGGTTCCTTTGACTTTTCTATCACGTGTGTATCTATTCTTAATATTATAAATAGGAAATGATTGTGAGTTTGTTAGTTTGTATGTAGGGGGTAATCTGCTAAACTACTCATTCGACTTTACAAATTCTTTCGCCAGTAAAGTGCTACGCTATCACTCAGTGGTATAAGCTTTTTTTTATTGTTTTATTGTTTTTCCACCTACTAAAATATAGGACGAAGTCTGCCGAGTTTACTAGTCTACAATAAAAGTAAACAATAAAGTGCAAACACAAAGTTCATGTGAATTTGACATAAGAGGAATACAGCAGCAAGTAAACCCTCAAATCAGCAGTTCTAACGTGTTTACCTTACTCATTCTGTCATGCAGAATATACAGAATTATGTTGTGTATTTGCCAACTCAGAATTAATTTCAAATTATGTTATAGTGCGTATAATTTATATTTGATTTTCATTCTATATTAAGCATACGCCTAAGTAACTAGAGGCTATACCTACACCATTTCCAATTGAAATTTGAAAAATATCGATTTGATTTTGAAAAATATCGATTGTAATTTAAAAATTATATTTGAAATTCGAAATACATCAATTGAAATTGAAAAACATCAATTAAATTTGAAAGACATCAATTGAAATTTGAAAGACATCAATTGAAATTTAAAATTCGTCACTTGAAATTTGAAAATTATTAACCGATTTTATGTAATAAATTTTTAAATTGCAATTGATGTGTTTTAAATTTCATTTGAAGTATTTTAAATTTTAATAATTTTTTTCAAATTTTCAAGTTTACACAACAATTGGCCATATTGTACTGGCGTTAATTTCTCAATATTTTCAAATCATTTGTAATTTATATACTTGTAATAAAATTTTTGTGGCCGTCAGTGGTGCAGTGGGTAGTGTGCGCGCCTCTTGTACTTGAGATCCCGGGTTCGATCCCTGCTCTGACCACCTTAAAAAAAATCTTTCGGCGGCGGTCAGCTCGCATAGTGACGGCGACACTATCGAGTATTTAGCCATGAAAAAGCTTCTCAAAATACCGTTCGGAATCGGTGTAAAAACTGTAGGTCCCAATCAGTGAGTGAAAAATTAGAAAGCGCACACTTCACTGGTTGTGAGAAGCTCTCCCCAATCCCTTCATGGGATGTAATGAGAAATGTTTTTTTTTTGTTTTTTTTAATAAAATTAATTGAAAAAGCATGTAAATTATTATTTTTTGTCAGTTGTGACGCAAACTTTTTCAGCAATATAATAATCACATAATTGAACAGTCTACTTTATCAAAATAATTCTCATACCACCCCCAAATTGGCGATACTGCCGGATTCATACATCTGAGGAATAGATTAATTTTGTAACTTACAAAATAGGAGAACATCAAGGAAAGTCGGATAACGCTTGAAACTGGACTGAGTTATCAAATCGAACTTCCGAAATTTTGGTGGTGTTAATTCTAAATCTTTGACATTGTTGCAATGTGGGACCAACTAGGCAAGCATCAAACAATTACAGAAACTCCAAGTATTTGATCACTTCCTTTTGGGATACGGACACGCTTGCAGAAGTCCAGACGCTGAACCCAATTTTCGACGGTTTTCAAGCATAAATCGGCCGATACTGCTGCAATTTCACGTTCGATATTCCTACGAAGTTCATCAATCGTCGCTGGCTTGTTGGCGTAGCCCCACAGGAAATAATCTAACGGCGTCAAATCGCACGACCGAGGCGGCCAATCGACTGGGCCATTTCGTGAGATAACACGTTCACCAAACTTGGTTTCCAATAAATTGATTGTGGCATTCGCTGTGTGGCTTGTGGCGCCGTCCTGTTGGAACCACATGTCCCCCAAGTCCATATTATCCAATTGGGGCCAAAAATATTCGGTTATCATTGAACGGTAACGATTCGTATTCACAGTAATGTGCCGGTCTTGATCATTTCGGAAGAGGTACGGCCCAATCACGCCGCCTGCCCATAAACCGCACCAAACCGTAATTTTTTCGGGATGCAATGATGACTCATGGATTACATGTGGATTGCTGTCTGACCAATAACGCATATTTTGCTTATTGACGAAGCCATTCAGCCAGAAATGAGCCTCATCGCTGAAGATGATAAATTGGACGTAGCGCTCTTAAAGTTGAGGCCACTGACTCCAAATTTCGGTAGTAAATTTTAATAATTTCGACTCTTTGTTGGCTCGTAAATATATCTTTCCATGATGAAATGGCAAGCCTTACTGAAGAGAAATGTCAAAAGAGCGGGAAAAAAAATATGGCGTCGTTTGCTGTCCCTATCCATTTACTTTTGTAGCGTCTCTGTTGAAAAACCCTTTATATGAATAGTAGGTAGACTTAAGTCCAGTTCCATTAGTTTTTTTTTTCTTTGTTTTTAATAATTCCATTAAATTTTAAACAGATGCTGTAAACGCCTTTACAAAACCTAATTGTGATTCGTTCTCCAAATCGTGCCGGTATAGATTCGGGTTTAAGGGTTGAGTTAATGGTCCTAGCAACCCGTAATGGTCCTATCAACCCGTCTATCCAAAGTTGCGCAAACAATAATGACGACACACAAATAGAAGTTTGTGCTACTTCTCTTAAACTGCCCTCTCCCTGGATGAGTCACCCAGAAGCATGGTTTATTCACATTGAAACGTTATCTAATACTAAAAGAATTCATAATGATAACACAAAATACGAACATTTAATAGTTTCGCTACCACTAGATGTTATTATGTCGGTACTCGATATTGTTCAGAAGTCACCAGCTGAAAACCGCTATACAGCTCTTAAAAATAAAGGTTTGGAACGTCATTCTCTTAGCGAGCAGAAGAAACTTGATAAACTTCTTTCGAATTCAGAAATGGGAGATCGTAAACCATCTGAATTCATTTGGCCGGACACAACATCAATTCAGATTTTCTCAAGAAAATTTTTTTTTTTTTAAAAAATCGCTAAAAATAAAATTATTCATACAAAAAATCGCTAAAACGCGGAAACGGAGCGTTCAAGCGAAAAAATAAGCAATTTTTGTAGATTTCTAAGGGGTTTTCATAAACTGGTCCAATTCGTATGGAAGACTTTTTTTTCGAAAAATCGCCAAAATAAAAAAATCGGCTATAAATCGAAAAAAAGTGATTCCATATTGGAGACACCAATTGGTTAAAGCCTCCTTTGGGGGTACATTATTTATTATTTTTTCGATTGGACGCACCGTTTTCGAGTTATAGGCACTTTTTTATTTTAGCGGTTTTTTTATTTTGGCGATTTTTCGAAAAAAAAATCTTCCATACTAATTGGACCAGTTTATGAAAACCCCTTAGAAACCAACAAAAATTGGTTACTTTTTCAATTGGACGCTCCGTTTCCGAGATATAGACATTTTTTCTAATTTTTTCATATTATAGATCAAAAATGGGGATGAGTTACCCTGGGTAACCCATTGCCCATCGTCGTGGGTAGCTACCCAATATTTTCCCCATTGCCCTGAGGGTAATGGGAAATCGTGATGAGTAATTCCCCATTTCGTGGGTAGCTACCCATTATTTTCCCCATTGCCCTGAGGGTAATGGGTAAATGTTCATTACACATTCCCCACGACGATGTGTATGGGTTACTCATGGGGGGGTAAATACGAACTCCGATTTAGTTAAAGTCACATCGGCCATGTGTGAACAATTGAATAAACTATCAATGGATATGGCGGAAATGAAACAGTCGTTATGTGAGTATAACTTAAAGTATTCCTACAGAAATAGGAGCAAATCGTTCAGCAAAACGTAATTGGCTATGTCGCTTTCAGTATCGATTTGGTAGTAACACCAGAAGATGTGAACAACCGTGCTCGTATGTTAAACATAATCAGCAAAACTGTGCTCCCCTATTATTGTGGCGACGGATAATAGGATGGGTAATTCTTCACGTCGTCTTTTTGTTTCTGATAGATAAAATAATTTGCAATATTTGATAGATAGCGGCGCAGAAATTACTGTATTACCTGGTTCAAAGTTTACGAAATTTATAAGGCCATCTGATATTGTTTTAACCGCTGCAAATGGAAGTTGAATTAAAACCTTTGGCACAAAGCTACTGAAGGTAAACTTAGGGCTGAGAAGAGATTTTGACTTTGTTTTTTACAATTGCCAATATATCGAAACCGATTATTGGTGCAGATTTTATAGCAAAATGTAGTATTTTAATTGACCTTAAAAAAAGGAAACTTATTGACCCGTTGACTAATATTTCCGTCTATACAATAGAGGCTTTTAGTAAGATTCCTCTTCCGAAGGTATTTGTACTTGATAATAGATATGCTCGTATTTTGAAAGAATATCCTTCAGTAACCGCTCCCCCAGATTACAAGAAATTAGTCAAACATTCTACAGTTTACAGAATAGAAACTATCGGTCCTCTACCATTTTCAAAACCCAGACGTTTAGATGCAATAAAATATAAAATAGCACAAAATGAATTTGACATTTTGGTAAAATCCGGGATATGCAGGCCATCAAATTCTCATGCTGCTTCGCCGTTACACATGGTACGTAAAAGTGAGCCCAATTCTTGGCGGCCCTGTGGGGATTATCGAAGACTGAATTGTATTACTATACCTGATAGGTATCCACTTCCTCATATTCATGATATCTAAGCATGAATCTAAAAGATAAACACATATTTTCAAAATTGGATTTAGTTCGTGCCTACACCATCTAATACCAGTGGCAGAAAGTGATGTAGCTAAAACTGTTATTACTACTCCTTTTGGGTTGTTCGAGTTAGTGCGAATGCCATTTGGGCTTAGAAATGGGGCCCAGACTTTCCAACGCTTTGTAAATGAAATATTTGTGGGGTTAGACTTTATTTTTGTATATTTGGATGATGTGTTAATAGGAAGCAGGAATGAGGAAGAGCATGAGGAACATATCGGCTTAGTCTTTGAGCGGCTAGATAAATATGGGCTAAATTTAAAGGTTAGTACATGCGTTTTTGGAGTATCTGACTTAGATTTATTGGGATACAATATTTCTCATCACGCTATGAAACCATGGAGTGTCAGAATTAGGGCTATACAGGAATACGACAAGCCCACATCTGTGAAACAATTACAAAAATTCGTAGGTATGCTTAACTATTATCACACACATATTCCAAAGATAGCTGAAATGTTAAGTCCAATTCATAAAATTGTTAACCAGAATCGGAAATTACGTTTAAGAAAGTGAAGGAAAGTTTTTCCGCTAGAGTATTGTTAAATCATTTCAGCCCGGACGCGATTTTATCATTAACTGTAGATGCTTCGAATATAGCCATAGGAGGCGTTTTACATCAACAAATGGGTAATGCTACGGAACCTTTAGCTTTCTTCTCAAAAAAGCTTTATACCGCTAAATCGAAATATAGTGCGTTTGATCGGGAGTTACTGGCTATATATTTGAATATTAAACACTTCAGGCATTTTTTTGTAGGTAGATCTTTTATTGTATATACTGATCACAAGCCATTGTCACAAGTCTTGGACTCACGCGTCGACCGTAGCCCTAGGCAAACACGTCACATGGAATACATCGCACAATTCACGAGCGACATACGGTATATCAAAGGTGAGACTAACGTTGTTGCAGACGCACTTTCTAGACCTACAGAAATGGATTCCATCACATGCGACAAATTCAATTTATTTAAGTTGGCAAATGAACAGGATAAGGATTCAATTTTGTAGGAACTCGTGAAGAATAACGGCTCTTACAAACTTAGGAGAGTTGAAATTCCTTTACATAATGTTCATATTTGGTGTGAGGAATCTGGAGATAAGTTGAGACCATATATACCTCAAAGTTTGGGAAGGTTGGTGTTTGATAAGCTTCACAACGTATCACATCCCGGAACAAAAGCCTCGAGGCGACTAGTGGTTGCTCGCTATTTTTGGCCTTCCATGAATAAGGAGATAAATGAGTGGGTGACACACTGTTTACACTGCCAGAAATCAAAGGTGTACAAACATACGAAATAAAGGGTAGAGAAAATTAAGATTCCTTTGGGGAGATTTGCGCATGTGCACATGGATATCGTGGGTCCATTACCTATTTCAAAGGGGTATCGTTACATTTTGGCGATTATTGATAGATCTACTCGGTGACCGGAAGCATATCGATTGAGGGATATCACGGCGAGGTCAGTTTCCAAAACTTTTGTGAATAACTATATTCCTAGATTCGGTGTTCCTCTTCGAATTAAAACTGATCAGGGTGCACAGTTTACTTCATTGATTTTTAGAGAACTCACAAGAATGCTCGGTATTGATACAATTTTAACTACGGCCTATCATCCACAGCCTAATGGTGTGGTAGAGCGTTTTCATAGTCAACTGAAGTCATCAATCTTGGCAAGGGGAAATGCATCAAATTGGTCAGATGAATTGCCTATTGTTTTGTTGGGTTTGAGGTCCGGTTTTAAAGAGGATATTGAAGCTTCGGCTGCGGAGATGGTTTATGGACAGTGTTTGCGGTTACCAGGAGAATTAGTGGTAGATTCTGAGCAATTGAGTGGTAGTTCCGAATTTGTGGAGAAAATTGGAGGTCATTTTTGAAAAATGAGAGATCGAGAATTTCTCACCACAGTAACATGACAAAAATATACATACCCGAGCATCTCAACGACTGTAGGTATGTTTTTGTCAGGAAGGATATGAATAAGTTGGGATTATCTTACCCATATGAGGGGCCTTTTCAGGTTTTGGGCAAAAGTTCAAAATATTTTAAAGTTAATATGAATAGTATAATACAGAACGTCTCAATTGATAGGTTAAAGCCAGCATATATACCGGCAAAAATATCAGATACAAATAAAAAGTTGAAAAAGTCGGTCACATTTGAATTAAATGATATTTTTTTTAAAGGGGGGGGGTAATGTAGAGGCGTTAATTTCTCAATATTTTCAAATCATTTGTAATTTATATACTTGTAATAAAATTAATTGGAAAAGCATGTGAATTATTATTTGTTTGTCAGTTGTTACGCAAACTTTTCCAAAAATATAATAATCACATAATTGAATAGTCTGCTTTATCAAATTAATTTTCATACCACCAAAATATGACACACAAAAAATTTATTTTTATTTCCCAGACATCAATTTTTAATTCATTTGTAAACTAGTGTTAGACGTTTCAGTTGAACTGTTGCAATTTTCGATGGACTAAAGCAAATTTTGGAATACTTTTCATAAATATAAGTAATATCCGATTTGAATTGAGTGTGTGCTTCCAAGGAAAAACGACTTACATGCAATCACTTAAATAATTATCTCTGATTATTTCTCTCTGTTTCATTTACAGGGAACTTCGTTTTCCAATGAAGAAGTGGTGAGAATTTCCCGCAATTATTACTGATTCTAACAATTCAAATTAAGTTGTTAAAAATTTTCAAGTCATAAATTTTTATAACATAACTATTTTAAATAACTGGTGAGAAGTAAAGGGTTTTTCAACAGAGACGCTACAAAAGTAAATCGATAGGGACAGCAAACGACGCCATATTTTTCCCCGCTCATTTGACATTTCTCTTCAGTGAGGTTTGCCATTTCATCATGGAAAGATATACGTGCCAACAACGAGTCGAAATTATTAAAATTTACTACCGAAATTTGGAGTCAGTGGCCTCAACTTTAAGAGCGCTACGTCAAATTTATGGTAGTCATAATCGTCCTACCAGATCAACAATTCAGCGTCTAGTGAAAAAATTTGAATCCCGAAGCACAGTACAAAATGTTCCTGTGCCAGTGAGACAAAGAAGTGCCCGTAGTCTCGAGAATATTGCTGCCGCTGAGGCTTCAGTTCAAGAAAGCCCAAATGTGTCTCCCACACGTTTCCGTGACGTCGTTGTGGCGAATTTTTCGAAAAGATCTTGGCCTACATCCTTAGAAGATCAAATTGACGCAAGAACTGAAGCCGCTTGACCACCATAAGCGTCGTATGTTCGTGAATTTGGCTGAGCAACAACTTGAAAATGATTCGGATTTTCATCGGAAAATCATCTTCAGCGATGAGGCTCATTTCTGGCTGAATGGCTTCGTCAATAAGCAAAATATGCGTTATTGGTCAGACAGCAATCCACATGTAATCCATGAGTCATCATTGCATCCCGAAAAAATTACGGTTTGGTGCGGTTTATGGGCCGGCGGCGTCATTGGGCCATACTTCTTCCGTGATGATCAAGACCGGCACATTACTGTGAATGTGAATCGCTACCGTTCAATGATAACCGAATATTTTTGGCCCCAATTGGATAATATGGACTTGGAGGACATGTGGTTCCAACAGGACGGCGCCACAAGCCACACTGCGAATGCCACAATCAATTTATTGGAAACCAAGTTTGGTGAACGTGTTATCTCACGAAATGGCCCAGTCGATTGGCCGCCTCGGTCGTGCGATTTGACGCCGTTAGATTATTTCCTGTGGGGCTACGTCAAGTCTATGGTTTATGCCATTCGTACGAATATCGAACGTGAAATTGCAGCAGTATCGGCCGATTTATGCTTGAAAACCGTCGAAAATTGGGTTCAGCGTCTGGACTTCTGCAAACGTGCCCGTGGTGGCCATGCAAAAGAAATCGAGTTCCATACAACGTACTTTCACAGGAATAAAGAATTTCATTTGTATCTTTTTTTTGTAGCGCTCTTATTGAAAACTCCTTTATTTCAAATAACTGGTGAGAAGTACTTAGAGTTTCTCCCTAACACTGTCAGGGCTAATGTGGATCTGCTATTGTAATCTGGTATTTTAATAACTATGAAACAGTTTCAGACATTTATACCCAAATATAAGATTTAAAAGAAGTTAAAGAAAGTTTCTAAAGATTTAGTTAAATTTTCTATTTTTAAGGAATATTTTACTACACTTGAGTAAAAACTTTTAACTCAGCTGGAGTACGGATTTTACTCAACTTAGGAACAAAATTTTTCCAATTATGAAAGGGAAACTTATAAAAAGTTAAACAACTCCATAAAATTTCCCTTCTGCTTCTTATATTTTAAATTCTTCCTATTTTATTTAGTTCGATGGATTTGCCAAACATGCGTATTTCATTTCATTACGAGGGACTTGTATCTATTAATTTAAACACTACAAAAATCAATATTTTTTACAAAACTTGTTCATTAGCTCTACAAAAAATACTCGCATTAGCCATCCGTCTATGATTAATCGTATTAACTTCTAATCCATTTACCCTGACAAAAGCAAATGTTTTCAACTATTTATCGACAAATGACATGAATACATAGGAAACCTTTTGCAATAAACTTTCTGTCAGGCGTGTAAAATTACTTCTTAAATAGACATGTAAAAGTCAGCAGCTCTAACGTCGTCTCTCGGCTCACCACCACCAATAGTCAACTTGTTTGACCCACAAAAAAACGTAATATGAAAATGCGTTAAAAGTCTAGCGATGCGATAACGATAACGACAACGATAACAGACGAAAAAAACAAACAATGGTTCATATTATTGTTGCTAGCAAGATAAAGGCCACATTTACATTATACAGCAATAACCCTCATGTGGGATGACAATTTCACAGTTTGTTGGCAACATTTCATTTTCAAACACAAACACACACACTCATTAACACCCATTTTTATACACTGTCCTCGTCAAGCAGTAAAATGAATGTGAAATTTTTCAGAATTAAGGGATGGGAATTTACGTGGAGTGGAGTAGATTGCTGTGAGAACAAATGTTCCCCACCATGAAAGTGCGATGTGGATGGAGTGTGTCATATGCTACCACGTTCAGGTGGATGGTTATCATCATTGTATGAATATTATGTGTATCCAGATCACCCATGCGTGTCAATGGTGGTATGAAAAGTCACAAATGATTGGAAATCACTTGATGCGTTATCGGTGTTATTTTCATGGAAACAATTGTGTACTCTTTTATGTTGCTTTTTAGGGAACATGTGAAAAATTGCTAACAAAAGAATACGAGAGTCGCTTTTTAATTTCTGAAATTTTTAAATTAAACTGTGCAACAGTGGGTTTCGGGCCTCAACCAAACCAAAATAATTTTTGTTGATTAGTGTATTTAGAAAAGTTATCAAGAATTTATAAGCTAAAATTCGTTTGAAGACAGCTACTGCAATTTGTTTACCGTTAGGCAAGAAATCTCAAAACATATAAAATATGTGAAATTTTTCATGACGTTTCGTGCAATAATCGATTAACAGTGTACTTTTCCTTAGAAATATATTAGAGGGAATTGTGAAATGGGAAAATTGCTACAATATTGTCAAATGTTTTAATGCAATATTTCAAGCCGTTTAGGATTTATTGAAGTAAAATCTAAAATAGGGCCTGACCCACCTCCAAAATGTTCATCAGCCTGTAAAAAAAAATTGTTACGTATAGGGGCACAACCGAGCGGGGTTTTGTGATACCACGTCCAAGTAGTTTCACAATTTTTTGATTTGGTTGAGGCCCGAAACAAATTCCTTTCATTTGTGTCACAGTGTAATAAAACTATTATAAAATCGCTTTGTTATTTATTCAAACTCAAGACCGTTCTATATCTCTATTAATAGAGATATCGTTTTGAACACCAGAACTTCTGCAAAATGCATCCTCGTGATTCCTGGCAAACCTTATAGCCAGTTCAGATCTAGCCACAGATTTTCATGAGCGGTTATTTAGAATGATGCTATTGAAAAATTTATGAAACCAAATGCCAATGAAAACTCTATCGCAATGAGAATTCCTAACAATGCAGATATTCGAAAAATAACGCAAGCACAAACACCCAAGAAGCAGTCGCAAAACTACTGTACATGTCCAGAGGTGACCGTCGGTTCCTTTTAAGCATTATTTTTATTGTTGCCTCAAAGACAACACAATTCATACAGGCAATGAAATTATCTGCAGTGTGTAATTTTGTAAATTTTTTAAAAAAATTTATATTAAAGAACATATTTAAAAGATTTGTAGCCCGATTACAACCTGGTCGTTTATCTTTTGTCAAATGTCATTTGCAGTGGTGCCGATTGCCAAACTAAGTGGTAATAATATCACAATTTCTAAACTATTGGTCTGCTTGATTTAAAATGTACGAGGTATTTGTAGGGGTGCAGTCGAACTTTCAGAATATAGTAGTTAGAGGCACCCTGTTTCAACGTATGTTTTGATGCAGGGTGTCAAATTTTACCACCTTGGTGACGTCAAATTTTCATGGGATGTAACTTCTAAACTTGAAACCCGATTTCAAAGATTTTTTGTTTTTGAGATTCTAATAAGCAGTATAAACAAACAACATGCCAAGCCGTGTATGGTGTCTCTAGCCGTTTCAAAAATATTGTGAGTTTTAAGTCAAAATGTAGTTAAAAACACAGCTACATTGGCCAGACTTTTACAAAATGAAGGTTGAAAACTTTTTTATATTTCAAACCTCAAAACTAAAATTGTTATCAACCTGGAAAAAAAACAAATTTGTTCGAAAAGTTACCATCATTCTTTCAGTAGTGTCTTAAATTTTTTGTGAAAAAAGTATAACATTTCTTAGTTTCTTTTGGAACGAAGTGCCTTATCGCACGTTTTGAGATGGGGGCTAAATGAAAAAAAATTAACAACTTTTGTTTTAACATTATTATGCAACATCCCACTATAATCAACTATATTGTTTACAATAGCTTTGGCTTGTGTCTAGGCTAATTAGATGTCTCACATATGTTGGGAATTTCTCGTGTAATGGGAAGTTTTCTAGGTGGAGCCTGTAACCAATATCACTGTAAGAAGGTGAAAATGACACACCAAAACGCCGAGACACGTCAACCCAATTTTGGATCGCAGAATCCAGTGGTGTACCCCGTTTTGAAAAGTTAGCTCGAAATCACGAGATATTTCGATTTTAAATTTGTAGTAGAATTAAGGCGATTTTTGATTTTATTTGAATGAAAAAACTTTAAAAACTTGTTTAAAACCAATTTGTTTTTTAATTATTTGTCAAAATTTATATCTAGAAATAATGGACGTCCATTGACGTCTATTGTGAGTCTATTCTTTTTCCATCGAAACGGTCTTCGAATGCCATTATGGTTTGATGAAATCTTTCGTCAGTTTCGTCCCATATATTTTGCGTTATCACAGTTTTAGTTACACAAAATTACCCTCTTTAAATTTTTCAATTGATAATTTTGGAAAAGCGTTGTTTTTCAAGTATGGTAATGCATTTTCGTTAACGCGAACCAAGCGCTTTAAAAAATTTTTTACAACTTCCAGCTTGATATGAAGATCTGGACGCATTATTTTCTGAAGGGGGATCAATGGTGGACGAATTACATTAAATACGCCAACAACTTGCGAATTGCGTTTTGGCCAATCTTGCTTTTTGTACTGGTTGAATTTGGCACGGCTGTCCCATTTACAAAAAATACACATGTACCAGTTTGCATTCCAGCTAATAGTGGCAGAACCCTAAAATCACAATTTACGCGCCAGTTGTGATCGTCGTAACTGATGCTTTCCAGAATTAATTTCATGGTATCATACGACTCATGCATTCCAAGAGCGTCCATCAATGCCACTGGTTTAACGCCGATGTTTTCAAATAGCAAGACTACTTTTAAGCTTCTGGTTGAAGAATCTAAGAAAAGACGCCATAAAGATGGATTATAGTTGCAGATTCCCATTTCATTCATTAAACCGGGAATATCTTGACAATATGCATAAGCTGCGTCCTCGGAAAGCATGAAATAAGGCATATATGGTTCTTGCCGGTATTTGTAAGATGTAACTTTTACACCTGGTGCCAGCACGTTGGCGCTTCTTAGTTCCGAAGCCAAATTCATTGCATTATTTTGAGATAGCTTCAGATTTCGAACGATTCTATCTAAATGTTCCTGCGAAATTAATGATGGATATTGTATAACTGGCTGAAGGTAATCAGAATCAGCATGATGTAAAGATGTTGCTGAAGTTTGTGATGGTACTTCATAGGACGCAGTATTATATTGGTATGTCGATGGATGTACTGGGGCAGGCAATTCATCACTGTGTGGAACTGGTACGTGAGAACTTGGCCGAATCGGATCGTTCTATGAGAATAAATTAATGTGTATTCCACATATATAGTCTATCTAAGTGAACTTACTGTTTCGATTGAGACCATTTACATCGTTCTTGCACGCGTAGCAATTTTCTGTATCATGTTCCCCTGGATCGGTCCATATCATTGGAAGTCCAAATGGCATCGAATATCGCCGTAATTTCCACCAATTGTTTAATGCACTAAAACATGTGATGCACGTAAATTCCGGTACATGATCAACATTTCGCATTTCTTCAGCGGGAGTAACCAAAAAATACTGATTGTAAGCTTTGAGGGCATCTTCAACCAAATGTCGTCGATTATTTTTCGGTGTAAATTTTCCACACACAAAACAAAACATATTTAATTTTTCGTAATATGATCTGCATTTTTCGTCACTCATTTTTCTATTTTTTCAAAATGGTCAATAAAATGCTTATGTTTTTGATGTGTTAACATCTATAGCGGCGGGTACACTGAAAGAATAACGCTTTTGTCGCACGGATGAAAGATTTTCGTTAATATTTTTATGTTGCTACAATGAAAAGTCTCGTATATCCAACAATTTGGTAGTCGCTGCAACGAAAAATTTCATACATAATTTCTTTGACAGTTTTCCATTTCGTTGCTGCAACAACTTAATTTGCGTTCCTTCAAAAATTGTATTTAATTTCGATTTTGTAGAAAACTGGGTTAAACATTAAAAAAAAAGTAAGTGCATGAAATTTAAACTATTGACATTTGGTTTATCTGAAGCAACTTCATTGAACGATACGATACTTATTCATTGCAACAATGAAACAAATTCATTGCAGCTACGAAACAAATTCGTTGAAATAATGAATGAAATTCATAGCAGCAACAACCAAGCTTTCATCACAGGGACGAACAATTTGCAGTTAATGAACACATTTTCGTAGCGGGAATGAAAGTGTACGTTAGCTCACTTTCGATGCCAAAAGTTGTTGGGGTGATGAACATTTTCATCCCTGTGACGATGCTTTTCCGTTCAGTGTAGGAACTAATCTATCAAAGTGAACAGTTTGATATATATGTTGTAGCATCTGTTTGTAAATTTACCTATTCTTGAAAACAGCACCAATTCTAAACAAATTCTCATTCCTTAAAAAAACCCTTTTCTTCAAAAAAATACCTTTTCTTACAAAAATATCTTTACTTAAAAGTAACTTTTCTTACAAAAAATACCTTTTCTTAAAAAAATTATTTTTTTTAAATAAGTACCCTTTACTAAAAAAGTTAATTTTCCTACAACAAATTGCCGTATCTTAAAAAACTACCTTTTCTTTAAAGAGTACCTTTTTTGTGAAACAAAATAATTTTTCTTGAGATAAGTACCTACTCTTAAAAATTTTCCTATTCTTGAAAAAAGGACCAATTCTAAAAATATTCTCATTTCTTAAAACACCCTTTTCTTCAAAAAAAATACCTTCTCTTAAAAAAATACCTTTTGTTACAAAAATTCCATTTCTTAAACGTACATTTTCTTAAATATAAAATAATACCATTTCTTTCCTTTTCTTGAGATAAGCAGCCTTTCTGAAAATAAGTACATTTTCTTAAAAATATAACATTTTCCTAAAAAGAGTACCACTTCTTTAAAAAGTACTTGTTATTAAAAAAAGTACTTCTTTGTAAAAAAAAATCATACTCTTATCGATTTTTCTTACAGAAAGTACTTTTTCTTAAAAATAGTACATTTTCTTAAAAAAAAAATTTGCTTTTAATAAAAGAAGTGCCTATCTTTAAAAAGGACCTTTTCGGGAAAATATAATACATATTCTTACAAAAAGGATCTAAACATATACTTTTTTAAATACATTCTATACCAAAACATTTCCTTAAATAAAGTTTATCATTTTACAAAAAGTATATTTTCTTAAAGATCCATTTAAATTATCGTATTTTTCAACGGGCGCCTTAGGCGTGATGGAACTAACTAGTATATAAAATATAGCGAAAGGAACTTCGTTGTGGTTTGTTTTATTTCAAACCGTTTGGTTACGACAACTTCTCAAAATTAAAATTTTTTATCAACCTGAAACAAAAAACGAAATTTTTTCGAAAGGAAAAAAAGGTCTTAAATTTTTTGTGAAAAAAAGTATACAATAGTTTAGTTCTTTTTAAACAACGACCTTGACGAAGGTACTAAATGTAATTTAAACCCTTTTTGGACATGGGCAATTTTCGAACAAAATTTTCACTTTTCGAGTATGGGAAAAGTTTTGGTAGTTCCTTTGTATACTTTTTTAAACCAAAATTGTAGACTGAAATGTTGTCAACTACCGGCTACAAAAATCCTGATCCTACGCATAATCTTGATCAGAAGAGTTCAATTTGTAAAAAAAAAACGAATTTTTACAAGAGATTTCTTTGGAAGTAAAAGTCATCGTACACTTCTTTCACTATTTCTCCAAAATAACATTAGTCGCAGTAAATAAAAGGTACAGGTACAGAGAATGCTGACTGTAGGGTGCATTTCCAAATGATCAGAATTCTACTTTAAATATATTTGCCAAAGCCCAATCTTTCAGAAAACTGTAAAAATGTATATAGGTGTCTTGGACAAATCTAAAGAAAGTACTGAATGAATCATTTTGCCTTTTCGGGAAAATATTGTTACGATTAAGTAAAAGCCTTTACTTACTCTTAATGACCAGACTAACATTATGTAAATAACAGGGCGATTCAAAGAAGTTGACGAGCCGGCTGCAAGTTCGTAACTTTTAAAAACTTTTATACTACAGGTTCTGGAATCGGATAGAACAATCTAGAAGCTGGTAGAGACCCCGGCGGCGAGAAGCATAACTGGTATAAATAGCTAAGCTGTTTGGCATTTTGAGTTAGTTTGTGATTAAACCCCGTAAAGTAAGCAACGTATGTAAAGTAAGTAAAGTAAGCAATGTAAATAATTGATTGTAAAATATAAGACTTATTGTAAAGTGGTGGAAATAAGGAAAACTGTTGTACTATATAAGTAAAATAAAGGGAAGTAAAACTGTTGTAATTATCGTAATTTAAAACGAACCTTGTTTTATTAACGGGAATAAAACAGCGCAAAAAAGGACGATTTAAAAAAATTCGTAACAATATACTTTTTTATTTTCATATTATTTAAATGACACCTGGAGAATAAATAATGGAGAGATTCACAACTGAACAAAGAACCAGAATAATAGAATATTATTATGTAAATCAGCGATCAATTATTTTAACGCAAAGAGCATATCGTTGACATTTTAGAATGTCTCGTACGTCACTACGACGTATTTAAAAAAAAAGTTTACTATTATTCCCATATAAGGTGCAATTGGTGCAAGAACTAAAACTAGCAGATCAACGGCAACGTCTAAATTTTGCAGTCCATTTTCAACAGTTGGCCAGAAATGAAATCAACTTTATTGAAAATCTAATTATGAGTGGTGAAGCTCATTTTCATTTGGACGTCATTGTTAATAAGCAGAACTGTCGGTTCTAGGGTTCTTATAATCTTACAGCCATTCATCAACCCTAATTGCACCCCATTAGGTTTACAGTATGGTGTGCCATTACATCTGAAAATATCGTTGGGCCTTACTTCTTCGAAAATGTAGATGGAAGTGCTGTAACCGTAAATGGAGAGCGGTAACGGTTTATGATAGAACAATTTTTTACGCGCTGCTCTTGAAAGCAGACCTGAGATGTGGTTTCAGCAGGATGGAGCCACTGTCCGAGACATAGTCATATTTTTTATTGACCGAATAATTTCCAGAAATACGGAAATTAATTTGCCGCCCGTTCACCAGATTTGTCAGCACCCGACTATTTTCTTTGGAGTTATTTGAAGCAGCGAGTACATGTGAACAAGCCCGAGACAATCCTTCAACTCAAGGCCAACATTGTTGCAGAAATTCGAACGCTACAGCCACAAATTTTGAAAGATGTTATGGAAAATGGTCAAAAAGTAGACTATCATTGCGAAGCTGAAAACAGGGATCATTTAACTGGCATTATTTCCACGCTTAGTGTAAAAAAATCCCAATTTGTTTATTTTATAATCTAAGATAAAAAATAAAAAACTATAGAAACGAAAAAGTTATTGAATTTGTAAACCCCATGGTGACTTTTGCGCACACCCTGTACTTGCACTTCAGTTCGACCAGGAACTTCAACTAGCCCATGTGCAATGATGAGACAGAAAAATAGATTGCTTAAATTGTTAAACTTGGAACAAACAATTCTGGGTCACTAGAGGTTGCTATCGGTACAAAAAGATCAATGTTTTTTTTCCATCCACCTAACTTCATTCAGAAACCATTTGGTATTATTTGCATGCCTTAAGGTATACCTTAAAATTGGCAAAGTTTGTAAGAGAGCCTTTAATTTTTTGTATGAAATTTTCAAGAAACTCTTTTAAATATTTCTAAGAATGTAGGTTAAACTTTTGTAGGTAAATTGAAAATACCAAACTACACAAACAATACAAGAACAACTGCAAAAGATGAAAGTTTCAAAGAACTTAAACACTTGTTAGCACAACGCCTCCAAGTATACTATGTTTTTGTTTTTTAAAGTGTGTTCGTGTATTATGTGTGGATTTTACTGGAAGATATGCTTGTTAACACATTTTGTCGCGTTTTGTTGCCCCAAAAATGTAGGCGACAGCAAAATCTATTCAACGCAACAACAGCGGAAAGTTTTTAAACTACTCCAAAGCCAAAAAGCAAAGGATGTTCTTAAATCAAATAAAGAGAGAGAGAGAGAGTACGGGAAAAGGATTTATGTGAAATCTACATATAAATGAGGTGTACGTGTCGTTGGCGTCCCACGGCCACGATATGTAGGTATATTAAACAGAGTGTTTTTATAAACTATGTCACAAAATTGCAACTTTGGATGTACACGATTTTAGCGGAATAAATTTTAGATATCAAACTAAACCAACCAAACTAAAAGTCACACACTCCTTTTATTTATGCATTTGCGGATGATGGAATAGAAGGCGTAATGTTTTGCTACCTACCTCTGAATTAACATTTCCAAATCATAATATAAATAGAAAATAACATGTAAATAACACGAAGGCAGGGAAAACAACATGAGAATGATAACACAACATGATGCTAAAAATATGCATGATTACCCAACGGATTAGGATTTTAGGAAAAATTTATTTTGTATTTTATTGTATTTGATGTATGACGAATAATATGACGAAATCGGTGAATTATATACAAAGGAATTTGAAAAGTTCAAATCTATTGTTTCACTTTCTCAAGCGAAGCTAAACAAGGACTACAAGGAAAAGAGTATAATTATTACTTAGTCCATTTTGTAATACAACTTGTTTCAACAATTACACGATACATTAAATAAATAAATATTTGCCCATTATATCCCATGATATATGCAATATATTCTCCTAAACATATTATGCAGGAACCATGTATATGTTTGGAACAGGCTTGAAACATGCATATGTAGCGAATTCCGAACACACTTGTATTTGAATGCAAACAATAGCATGATTACTGAGAAACATGTATGCGTTTACGTTGTCACAGGATAGGATGACGAAAATGTAATAATATCAAAGCAAAATTAATGAATTTCTTCCGTATTCTGTCAACTCTGTTAATATGCGTTGATGTAGAAGGGTTCCACACAATTTGTGCATATTCTAGTTTAGATCTAACGAAAATAGTGTATAAAATTTTACGTACATATGGATCTACAAATTATATGCTATGACGTTTAATAACGGCAAGATCTGAGTACGTATGAGGAATTATATAATCGATATGAGCATTGAAATTTAGTTTGGAGTCAAATATTACTCCAAGATCCAATATTTCAAATACTTGTTTAATAAGCCTACCATCAATGTAGTAGTCCTTTAAAATCGGACAGTGTAACCTTCCATAACACACATAAAAACATTTCCCTGGATTCAAAAATATACAATTCAAACAAAAGCTTCACGTCATCAGCATATACAGTAAACACTGAGAAAAAGATATACAAAAGGAAGTATCATTAATAAATAAATTAAACAACAAAGAACCTAAAGCACTAATCTGTGGCATTCCAGATGTAGCAGTAAATGGGGTAGGAGAACAGCCATCAATCAATACATAATATTTTCTGTCGGATAAGTATGACTGTATCCACTGGATAATTTTGGAATGATATCCCATTTTAGCCAACTTAGAAACAAGTACATGATGTGAAACTTTACTGAAGAATTTAGAGACGTCTAAATAATTAGAATTCACTTGATAGCTCTTGTCAAAGGCTGCCAGGCAGAAGTTTGAAAAAATTAAAAGATTCGTTGTCGTTGAACGGCCCCCAATAAACCCATGTTGATTGGGTGAAAAAAAAAAAACTTAACAGAAGAGAAAAAAGTTTGATACACCTTGGGAACATTGGGTAATTTGGATTTTGGTCTATAATTGCAAATATCATTTGGTTTATAATTGCAAATATCATATCATTGAAGATCGTTTCCAACTATCGATAAAATAACTCTCTTGAAGAGATCTGTTAAAAATTAAATTTAGAGGCAGGCATATGGAAGAAACATATTTTTTCAAAAGAAAAGTAGACAACCCATCACTGCACACTGGGACAGATTGAAAAAATGACCGGACAAAATTCCAAAAATCGGAGCAGTAATGCAGATAAAATAAGTTAGTTAAACAGTGGTCAATTAACCACTGAGGTCGAAAATTAACTGTTTTGAAGGTTCCATGCACGTTGTTGATCAGGCAAGGGGCCCAAAGTTGAGTATTGTTTCAATACATGCATGCAGGCTAATTTTGGGTTATTTTTAGTAGATGTGTGTTATATGAAGGTTATGTTTCTGGTTGTTTTAAACTCTTTTTATTGATTTTGTGTTGCAAAAGCTACGAAAATGTATATTAAGTTAATTTAATTTACTTAAGGTTTCTAGTTCAATTGCAATGAAAGTAGTTGACTAAAAATATTACATTTTTTAATATTTTGTGGACCGCCAAAAATTACCACCAACTAGGAACAGCGCGCGATTTTCACTTCTGAATACTTTGGACCCTAACCGAAGTCACTGATTTTATTTCGTTACCCTTTACTACCATTTGCTGAAGAAAATTTTTTTTTAAACTTTGCTCTAGTTTTTGATTTCAAATTTAAATATAAATTACTTGTGTAAGAATTGATTTTTTTCAGTGTAACTTCAAATACATTACTGTGTCGGAATTTAGGTCTGGCAATACCATAAAATGTCAAACTAAAATTTCGAAATTTCAAACAAAAATTTTGAAAGTTCCGAGGACGACGATGATGAAAATGTCGAACATAATGATATAGATTTCTTTAAACCAAGTTTTTTTTTTGTGGTCCCAAATAAACCTTGTATGGTTACGAAACAAACTTCTCAAACTTTTTATTTATTTTATAATTCCTAATAAATTTGGTAGAAAAGTTTAAAACGTTAAACCTTGTTAAGAAACTAAATTTTATGTGAAAAGGTAGAATTACACATGCTCTTCCCTCCGTTATGTTAGTTATCGAAATCCTGATCGAAAAATGTTTGCCAAAAATGAAATCGGGCCATCCGAAAACCTATGAAACGATACCCATAACGTTTTTTCTAAATGTAACCCCCCCCCCCCCACTATAACTCCAGCCCCCTCCAACCAATGGAAAAAGCAATGCCAGAAATGAGCTCAGCACCCTCGAAAACCTACCGACTAATGAGTTTGACACGACTAAAACCAAAAACAACGACGTTATTAATTTTGTCCGGTCATTTTTTCAATCTGTCCCAGTGTGCACTGTCAAGTTTATGGGACTGTCTAGTACTTTCAATACCAAAATGAATATCTTTACCATATACTTGTATAAATCCTAAATCTATACACGAATTGACTAGTTCCAAAAAATTGTTGTTACTAACTTGCATAGCATCAGACGAATTAGATTGGAAAACTTAGCAAAACGATTCACCAAATCCGAGATTGAACTTGCGGATATATCCTCAAAATGCATGACTGATAGATAATTTCGACATGTTTTCTTAGACTAAACATAATGCCAAAATGATTTTGGATTCTCTTTAATTGTATCCTGAAAACCCTGTACATAGTGATTGTATAAGAATTCGTTTAGAAAACAAAACTCACGAGAATATTGGCAATGCAATAGTTTCATATCCATACCATGTGTAGATTTATATTTTTTATGACACTTATTTCTGAGGGTTTTGAGTTTACATAAAACCTGGCGTGTAGCAAGAAAATTTATAGATTTTATGATCACGCGTATTACAATTAGCTCTAACAATGGAATTAATAATTATTACAAATTCAGAGTAGCACAGGTCTACAGATTTATTAAAAAAACAAATTTTCCCAGTCAACATCCATTATAGCCTTATTCACCAAACCAAAATCACAGTTCTTAAAATCAAAAAAGGTAGAATAAACCGAATTAATTTTAGGAAAATTCAAAAAGGATATATTAAGTTCAAGTGGAATGTGATGCATATCCGTGCTATAGGATGGATGATCACATGACTGTATACATGACTGTAATATTTCTGCTAATAAACACTAGGTCTAGAAATCGATTTAAAGAATTAACGAACCTATTTATTTGACACAGTTCTGTACTAAAAAAGCTGTATATTAAATTAATTCGTAACAAGTAACATTTGTAGCACACATATATTGGAAATTAGGGAAGAATATCCAATATGATCGAACAAGGAATCAGCATTCGGAAAGTTAATTAAAACAGCCTGGATTTTACGACGAACAGCAATCTGAACGTCACCACCTCTGGAACAGTTAATTTTAATAGCATCTCCACTCCAAACTTGAAAATACTCGTATCAAAATATTCTTCAGTCTTGAATTCTTTATTGAGGCAAGTCTCAACTAGAACAATAACATCATAGCAGCATTGACTGGATTGCATAAAAATATCGAAGCTTTTAGTTCCCATCCCCGACATATTCTGATAGTAAATCGCCAATAATTCCTCATTATCAGAAGGAATTACGTTTATTTTGAAGCTGGGTGACCCTTCTGAAAAAACTTAAAAGGACGAACCTTAACGTCCACTGGCCATAACGATGGGTTTAAGAGCTCATCATAGAATGCCGATGAGATACCCAATTTAAAGCTTATACTCCTCAAATCATTAACATTGACATCTTTTTTCACAAGCCTTCGACAAAACAAATGAACTCTGCTGATTCCCAGATGATTTTCAATATATCATAATATACGATCTTCCGTAGCAGTTGGCTTGAATGACGAGATATGCACCCTTTTTTTTCTAGCCACTCGATCGAGCAGCAGCATCATGTACTATTGTTGTATTTCCTCCAAAATCCACAGGCCTCACACTCGTACCAGCAACAACGGTAGCTAAGTCCACAATATCATTAGCGACAATAACATCATTGGCAATTCTTCTCTCAGTACCATCAACGTCAAGTTTGTCTTGTTTATCACTGTTTGTAGCTCCATTTGCAGAAATTGAGTTAGAGCGACCGTTAGTTTCTTTTACAGTTACTTGCATGGAATGCATTATTTGTTATTTTTTCATGAAATGAGAATCTGTTGCTCTTTTGCTTCATGCAAGCCAAGTCTCGGTCAGACAAAGGACTTCACGTTGTTGCCCTTTTCCAGTTCATTTCCTCAAAATGGTTTCTCACTTTGGTAGCACACATACATATATATACAAAACACATACACAAAACCCAAAGCAACATCACAAACCATTTAACCGTCCGAGCCTTTGTTTATTATTGTTTCGCTGATCAAGTGATTTTGATATCCTCTGTCCGATGAACCATTGACAACTGAATACATGCAACTTCATCTGCAATTTACACACACCTTCTGGAATATTTATGAATCACTGACTGAGTGAATAATGCAAAAATGCCAAGATACACATACAAGATAGATTCTCTCGATTTCCCTCTTTTATTCTCTTGCTCTCGAGAGAGAAAGAACATTGCACAATAGAATACAATGCAATGCACAATACAATGCATGATAGAAATACAGCTGTGTTTGTATTTCTATCAAATATTACACAAATATTATAACACTTTAATCATTGTGTCCCAAATATGTAATATTGAATAACAAACACAATGTGTTTGCGCACAAGTATATTGTATTTGCGACAAGCTCCAAACATTAAAACAACCAAAAACGACAGATTTTTCAGTGAGTGAGATCTTCTCGCAATCAGTGAGCTCATGGCTTTGTCGTTTTACATTCTCTGATTGGGACATATAATTTTACACCAGTTCCAAACTTTTTTGAGAACCTTTTTCATGGCTAACTACTCAACTATCATCGAAAGGAGTATTATATAGCCAGAACAGGGATCGAACTCACATTCTCGTTTCTTTTCAGTTGAATAAATTGAAAAAAAATCGAAAAAATTATCTTCGTAGGATCGTGAAAGAAGCCACATGTGTTCACCGAATATTTGTTACATCTTTAAGATCTACTTTAAGATACTCCTACATTGATCAAACAATTTTTCAGATATAGAGGGCGGATCAATAATCCGTGACTTTTCGTACTTCCCTCGTAGTTATATGAAATGCAACACTGCTCCCATCATGTACCACCTGTTAATAGACTACAGTCAAATTTTGAGCAAGTTCCGTCATTTACTTTGCGTTTAAAAGCTGTTCAAAACATACAACCTCATGCATTTTTTTAAAAATGGAAAAGTGAATTTCGAGTGTTCATTGAACATTATTTTTTGCGAAAAAAAAACCATCAATCAAACCAAGGAAAAGCTTGATAAATACTATGGTTACTCTGCACCATCGATTTCAATGGTAAAAAAAGTGGTTTAATGACTTTCGTTGTGGTCGCACAAGTACAAATGACGCTGAACGTTCTGGACGGCCAATTTCGGTCAATACACCCGAATATGGCGAAAAAATCCACGATTTGGTGTTGGCCGATCGAAGAGTAAAAGTTCGTGAAATTGTTGATGTCAGAGGCATTTCATATGGCAGTGTGGTTTCGATTTTAAATGCTCAGTTGGGTTTAAGAAACCTGTCTGCAAGATGGGTGCCGCGTTTGCTCTCAATTGACCATAAATTGTTTAGATTGTTTAGAGTTGTTTAACCGCAATTCTAAGGAGCTTTTGCGGCGTTTTGTAACTGTGGATGAAGCATGGTTCCATTACAACATCCCGGAGACCAAGCAGCAGTCTAAACAATGGGTTTCTCTCGGTGAACCGGCTCCGAAGAAAGCCAAGGTAAATTTGTCGGCCAGTAAGGTGATGGCAGCAGTTTTTTTGGGATGCACGCGGGATAATCCACATCGATTACCTTCAAAAGGGAACAACAATAAACGGGAAATATTATGCCAACTTATTGGACCGATTTAACGAGGATTTAAAAAAAACGACCCCATATGGCCAAGAAAATGTTATTTTTCATCAAGATAATGCACGGGTGCACACGTGTGTAGTCTCAATGACAAAATTCCATGAATTGGGCTACGAAGTGGTACCTCATCCACCATATTCTCCGGATTTAGCCCCCAGTGACTATTTTCTATTTCCAAACCTAAAGAAATGGCTGGGTGGAAAGAGATTTAGCTCCAACGAAGAAATTATTGATCAAACAAATGCCTATTTAATGGACCTCGAAAAATCCTATTTCTTGGAAGGGATACAAAAACTGGAGAAACGTTGGAGTAAGCGTATTGAGCTAAAAGGAGACTATGTTGAAAAAAAAATTATTTTTCCAAAAAAAACTGTGTTTCATTCAAAAAGTCACGGACTCATTGATCCGCCCTCTATATCTAAGTTTTTTTAAAAAAAAATTCAAAATAATAAAAAATTATATTCCAATATTAATAACATCTTCAATCTGCACTTCACGTCTTCAATCAATTCGCCAAAGATGTTAACATTTACTTATTTATCTGGTATCGAAAAACCCCGGGGGTCAGGGTCCTTACAAAACCAAGATAACATATTTTCCCAACCAGCTCGATCTTTTGCCTTATCTCTCCAGTTGGTAATACCAAGTGTACGCAAGGATTCGTCAACCTGAGCGGAGTCTTAGTCTTCCTATTTGTTGTCTTCCTTAGTTCGTTTTCGAAAACTCTTCGTGAAGGTTCGTCTTCATCCATTCTACTCACATGGCCCAGCCAGCACAATCGGAGTCTTGGTCTTCCTATTTGTTGTCTTCTTCGAGTTTGGTTTCGAAACCCCTTTGTGCTGGTTCGCCTTCATCCATTCCACTGATATGGCCTATCCAGCTTAATTGCGTTATATTGATCCTCTTAACTAGTCAATGTCAGGATGTAGCTCATACAACTCATGGTTCATGCGTCGCCGATACTCGCCGTTGTGCCAAATAGGGTTATACATTTTTCGGAGTATTTTTCTCTCGACGACTACTAGAGATGTTGCGTCTGCTTGCGATAAAACCCAGGATTCCGCGCCATAAAGCAAGACAGGTTGCATGAAAATTTGGTATAGCTGGACTTTTGTTACTCGAGAGAGGGCTTTATCTCTAAAGTGCTTGCTTATACCAAAATAGCATCTATTCGCAACCACAATTCTCCGATTGATCTCAAGGCTAATGTTGTTATTGTTGTTTAAGGCAGATCCGAGGTATATAAATTCGTCCACCACATCGAAATTATAACGATTATCAATGCCCACGCTTTGGTCTAATCGCGGGCAGGCCGTGGTCATTGCAACCATTAATTTTGTCTTGTCCTCATTTACGATCAGGCCCACTTTTACGCCCAATGATATCGATATCATCAGCATACGCGAGCAGCATGTGACTTTTGCTGCTGATGGTTTTATTCACGTTGACTGCAGCTTTTCTCATAATGATCTCCATTAAGATGTTAAAGAGATCGCTTAGTTTCGAACGGTTCAGTAAGATCCTTACTAACTTTCACTGCGGACTTGGTGTTCAACAAGATCATCCTGCAAAGGCATATGAGCTCAGACATTGCTTCGTAGAGTTTCTCCCATATCGAGCTATAGTGATAGGTGTCGATTTGTTTTTCGTGGGTCTTCTACAGACTCTAGGATAGCATGACAATCTGGTCACTTGTCGATTTTCCAGGCCTACAGCCACACTGGTATGGTCCAATCAGGTCAGCGATAATTGGTTTTAATCTTTCGCACCTTATTCTTGATAGAACCTTATATGCTATGGATAAAAGGCTTATTCCTCCGAAGTTGGCACAAAGGCTCGGGTCACCTTTTTTAAATATGGGACATAGTACACTGAGACTGCAATCGTTGGGCATGCATTCATCTAAACAATTTTTGCTTATGAGCTGATGCATGCATCTCATCGCCGCCAGCCTTAAACAGCTTCGCCGGTAATTCATCGGCTCCTGCGGTTTCGTTGTTCTTAATCCGGGCAATAGCTGTTCTGACCTCGTCTTGGTTAGGAGGGGAGCAATCGACGTCGTCCTCCAAATTGTAATTGATTGTCCCATTGTCATTGGATATCTCAAGTACCAGTAGCGCGGAGAAATGATATCTCCATATTCCCACCATGCTCTGCACATCTGCGATGAGATTTCCGTCTTTATCTTTACAAAAGGGGGTGCCCTGAACCATGTCCATTTGTCCCGTTTTTGACTTTTTGGTAGAATTTTCGGGCTTCGTTCTTCCTTCTCTCACTCTCGCGCTTTCTGTACTGCCGTTTCTTACGCCTAACGAAACGGTTTACCTCCGCCCTTTTTTCCCTATACCGTTCAGTCCCAGCTCGCGTTACAACTGACGGAAGAATTGCCATACGTGCAGCGTTCTTTTCATCATTTGCTAAGCGACACTCTTCATAGTAACATGGCTTGTTGACGAAGCGGTTTTTCAAAACCAAGTACGGTTATTGCGGCAGTTTTATAAAGTCGGAAATGGGTTTCCACTGCGCTTCAGGATCGTCATCGAGAGGGGGTGGGTTCTGTGCAAAAAGTTGCGAGAGCTTCTTTGAGGAGGCTTTGTAATTTGTAAGGAGGCTGGTAATTGCAGCTTTCCACTGTCCAGCTTTCTTGGCATCTGGTTTCGTACGACTTTCGCTCTACTTAATCTTGCACGAACCTTTTGCTGCTACCAGGTAGTGATCAGAATCGACGCTAACTCCTCTGATCACTCGTATGTGCATTACACTGGGTGAGTGCCTTCCATCAATTACCACGTGATCAATATGGTTCTTCGTTCTTTGATCAGGGGATACCCAAGTAGACTTGGGGATGTCTTTATGCTGGACGACCACTAACGATCATGTTTTTTGCCGCGGCAAAGTCAATCAGTCTCATACCGCTGTCGGAACTGTCAGAATGTAGACTAAAATTGCCAACAGTTGAATGAAACACACTTTCCCTGCCTGCTTTAGCATTAAAATCTCCTAGTACAATCTTAATGCCATGGCCAGGGAAGCGGTCATACGTTTCCACAAGGCGCTTATAGAATATGTATTTGACATCATCATCTTTCTCTTCTGTCGGAGCATGCACACAAATTAGGGAAATATAAAAATATTTCGCATTAATGCGGATTGTGGTTATACGTTCAGTGACAGGATTGAACCTAGAGACTAGATGTCATAGTCTTTTGGCAACTACAAATCCGCAACCAAATTCATGTTTCTTTTTCATGGCAACTGTAGTTATATCTCAGTTTCTTTTTCTTGTGCAGCCATATCCTGTCCATCGCATTTCCTGGATAGCCTTATAACTTTCGAGGACATCTGCCAATTGAGTATTTGCACCGGATCTACCCAATGTGCTGTATGGATCCGTTACGAATTCGAGACGCGTCCGTTTCTGCGGACAGTTTGTCCGAAACGGACATCCGTTACGAACTCATAACGAATTCGTTTTCGTATGAAATTCCTCTCGATACCGCGAATTGTTTTTTGTACTTTTTCTGATCCGACTCGAACTCGTAACGAACTTGATATTCGAATCCTTTTCGGATTCTTTTTTTGGAAATAAATGAAATTGAAACAAAAAGCCTAAGTCGGGTACGACTTGATCGAACTACGAGTTTGGGTTCCTCATGAGATGTTTGCAATTTCAAATTTGATTTCCCACTTCCATTTCGCTTTTTATTATTCAACGGGCTCGAAATGGATCCGCCAAATAGGAACTTTTATGTTTTCCACTTTTATGTTTTTACGGACTCGTTACGAGTTCGAAACAGATCCGCATCCGTTTTTGTGCACATTGGGTATATAGAGTTCGTAAATTCTAAGTGCATATCCGTAAATCGTGGTCCTTATAACGTTTGCGGGGGTCGTCAACAAATAGGGGTTGTTTATGTTTTCTATTTCGTTTTTGTATTTTCACTGCCATTGTGAACGGTGGCGGGTGGCAAACCCACTCCACCGGGTGTTTTGCATTTTACCTACTGCCAGGATAATATATTGCAGACGCCCATTATGGATCAGATGCTGACCCGGATGCAATATGTCGAACATGGATTTTCTTCTTCTGGTGTATATCGTATCCGCCGTTGGACCATGTGTTCGCTCTACCGCATTCTAAGGACAAAAGAATATGCCGGATATCTTTATGAGCTTCAGTGACATCAGTCACTTACTAAACTTGAGACATCGTTGACATTAGAGCTGCATTTTCATTTTAACGATTTTATCAAACAACTCCCTACCGAATACGATGAGCAAGGACAACGGTTTCACCAAACCACAATGCCCATGGAAAAACGGTAGAAAGGCAAAAAAAACTCGACGCATTCCTTGCAGAGGTAATATCAATTTTATTGATGCATTGGTTTGCATTCCTTTTTTGATTTCTTTTCTAATTCATTTTAGGTATGTTGGTGGAGTCACAACATCACCCTGTATGATGTTAATGAAGTATTTGAAAAAGAAAAAGCTGATGATTGAGGGCAGTTTGGAAGCAACGTGCCTGCAGACACCATAAGTTCTGAATCAGAGTCAGATTCTGAGGATTCCAACTTAAGAGATTTGGATCCACAACTTAAGAGAGTGCGATTTGCAAGTCTAGGGTCATCAACATTATAAACATAATACGAATATTTTTTTATTATTTTTGTAATAGATAGCACAGTATCTCAATTTTAAAGTAAAGAAAAACAAATTAAATTAAAAAATTTTCGGGAAATTTTTCACTTTTGCGGCTACCTAAACGTTACCTAAGCGCTACCTAAAAGGTGTTAAGAATGATTCCTAGGAAGTTCATATGTTCTAGAAAGTTGTTTATTGAGATCTTAGGTACATTTTTGTAGTTGATTGTTTCTTTGAATTTTGAACGGTTTGCTACCTATGGATTATATATGTTTTTGATTTTACATGTTCACAAATTTTCCCTCAGAGAGTAAATCAAAATTCCGAGCGGTTTGCAAGTTATGAGCCTGACAAAATGATTACTTTTTTGCAAAAATTACCCCGAGGCCCCAAATTTTTGGGGGTCATAAAAAAAAGTGCATGACTGGGCAAAACTGAGAGACGCGGTTTTTTTTCGTCTTTTATCAGATAGTGGTGTCAGTATATGGTTATATTTTTTCGTGTTGCACTGTGTAATAGCAGACAAAACGGCATTTAATGTGTGTGTGTGTTAAAATAATCCAATGTAAACACACTAGCTTTTGTTCGAACTTTTGATACGAAATCAAGCAGATTTTTTGCAGTGCGATTTAGGTATAAATATGATCTTGTAATTTGAGTAAAATTAACAAATCTAAAGAGGATTTTGATTGTTCCTAATATGAGGAGGATCTAAGAGATGACCAGCTTCCAAAATGTGTGTGGCAAATTCGATCATATTCAATACCGGAACGCCAAGTTTAGTAAAAGTAGGTTGTGATTTTCACGATTTATGGTGTCTACCAGCCAAATATCTATGGTCACAAACCATAAGAGCATAACTCGAGTTGAGACAAAATTGAAAAACAAATTTTGAGAAGCCACCGTGCTTGAATAAGCATCTCTTTTTTTGTTAAGAAGTAAGTAAATGAAGCCCTATAAATCAGCCGGACATGACGGGATAACTCCCGCGTAACTACAGGAGGCACTATACCTATCTTGTAGTTGGTTGAAGCCAATCTTCAGGGCCTGCCTATGCTGGGAGTCATTCCTAGCATTTGGAAGCAAACCAGAATCTACTATCGAGTTCTCAGCATGCCTATATCAAGGGAAGGTCAAATGAGACGGCTCTCCACTCTATAGTCAGCATAATAGAGAACTCTCTTTAAAATAAGGTCTTCGCTCTAGGGCCCTTCCTGGACATCGTGGGAGCCTTCAATGACATTCAACCTTCGGCGATTTTTAGGTCGTTACAGAATCTAGGAGTTGACAGCTTAGCGACACGCCTAATTGGGAAGATTCTGGTGGAGAGATCCGTCAAAGCTGAATGGGGTGGTGTTACAATTGCTAGGAACATTAACAGGGGGACACCGCAGGGGGGAGTTCTGTCTCCACTATTATGGTTAACTTCTGTCACTGAACTGCTTCTTGACTTGGACAGGGCCAAATGCCAGGTCTTTGCCAATGCCGATGATATTGCTATCATCTGTACGGGTAGAAACCTCAATGTACTTAGCATTCGGACAACCAGCCTACATAGTCTAATTTCGAACTGGACCGCTAACAACGGACTATCACTTAATCCACTTAAAACCGAGCTTATCCTGTTCTCTCGGAAATATGAAATACCTGCATTTGAACTGCCGTCAGTTAATGGGGTGCAATTACAGTTGACGGAAAAGGTCAAGTATTTGGCAATAATTCTCGACAGTAAACTGTCTTGCAAACCGAATGTGGAGGAGAGGGTGAAAAAGGTGTCTGTAGCTCTTTACTGCTGTAAAGGGGCGATAGGAAAGCGCTGGGGACTGTCTCCTAAGATCACCATGTGGATTTATACGGCAATAGTCAGACCAATACTTCTTATGGCATCGTAGTCTGGTGGAGGTCCCTCCAGAAGAAATATATTCTGAATTCCTTGATGAAAATTCAAAGATCAGCACTGATTAGCGTTAGTGGGGCAATGGGCACGACGTCAGGTACTGCACTCAGTGCTATCCTGAACATCTGTACTCCTGATATCATGGCTGAATCGGCAGCCGCTACATCCCTGGTGACAACCGGAGATTGTGGCGTTTTGATATCGGGGCATTCCGGACACGCTGAATTACTACACCGGATCAACTCTATTCACGTAAAAACGGACTACTGTATCCCCTACCTTCTACCAGCGACCAATCTAAGGACTTCTATTCCGAACAGGAATACCTGGGAAAAGTCACTGGAATTCAGCTGTTCGGCCGCCCAACTTTATGGAAGGTGCCACAGAGGGGATATTTACCAACACTTAACATATCCAATGATTACGCTAATAACTCACACCATTTGAACCTCACTCACTTCTGGTCTCTCAATCCTGTTCACTCACTCCTGTCGTTTTGAAAGTAAAAGACCATTAATTTTAATATTTTCTTAAAACACACATTTTGTTTTACATGGTATAAATAAATTACATTACAATTAAATAAATTATTCTATTTTTTTTTTAATAAATTACTACATTTATCTTGTGTCACATAATATAACGCAAGTCTTCTTAATATCTAAATTTCTGATTCAATTTGCACCAATCGATCCATTTTTATAATTTTGTTTTATTTTTTGTTCCAGTTTTTGTTTCAATCAGTACACAGTATTTACACTAGTTCCTAACATGCCTGCAAACTGGGGTTGCAGGCTCAGTTGAAAAAATCCAGTAGGCCATTTAATATTTCATAGGCAAAATCGCTTTCAGAATCGGCAGCCTTCTTTTTCTTGTTCTTTTTGGACTTTTTCGATACTTTACCCTTGGACGTTGTGTCCGTTGTTGCACTCTCGGCGACTGGAGTCACATCCTCGATGATTGCCACGGCTGTCTCAGCCACAGTGTCCGATACCTCGGTAACCTCAGAGCCTTTGTCGTCTTTGCCTTGAGGCACATCTACGGTGCGTGTAGCTTCTATTGGTGCAACAGTGGCAGGAGAAATTGCAGCGGCAGTAACTGCAGCAGCAACTGGAGCTGCACTAGGTTTGCTTTCGTCGTCGTCGTCATCCTCCAATTCGTCCAAAAGGCCAGCTAAGCTAAAGCCACCGTAATCGGCATCGGCAGGTGCTTCTTCATTATCATCATCAGCATACTCGGTTTCAGTTTCTTCTTCGTCATCGGCTTCCTCTTCATCATCTTCTTCATCATTGTCTTCATCGTAATCATCCTCATCTTCATCATCACCACCAGCTGTAAAGACAATGCGGAAAGATAATAATTATTGTCGTGCCTAAAAGCGTTCCAAATAAATAAAGGAAAGTTCTAAAGATCAGTTGGCCATTTTTCACTTAAATGATCTTTAAATGCCCGATGTTTGTCATTTAATTGTAATTTAATAAAAAAATTTTCTGTAAACTTTTATATTGAGCTCTTAAACCGCGATTAAGAAATTTGCCCTAAATATCTAAAAGTATGTGACTAAGGCACAGTCTCACAGTTAGTCACTGGCATAAGTGAACATTATATGCTTGATGATTGTCATTTAATTTGGACATTTGTTTTTTAAATTGAGCATTTAAATTACAACCATGGAACTTGCCCTAAGAAGTTCTTTTTGCACTTTTTTATAAAAGAGTTTTAAAACTTATAAAACAAGGTGAATATACAAGAGAACTTTAGTGATTAAGAAGTTCTTTATGAATCCTTTTTCAACAAGTTTGTAATAATGCTTAAAACTAAAAACATTTTATAGAAATAAGTTTCCGATTCTAGAGTTCTTATAAAAATTATTCTAATTCATTTGTTTTAAAAGTATATCAGATAACTTTAAAAAAAATTTTGCGGTACTCTAATTTAAAGAACTACTTTCTTTGTGAAATTTTAAATGAAAACAAGTTCAGAAATTTGTATATACTTTTTTATGAGAAAGTTATAAATTATTTGTTTAAAAAAATATATACAATCAAAATTTTTTGTTCCGAAAAAAAATTAAATTCAAAATAATATTCAAATATTTATTACAATTACACAGTGCAACTGAGAAAAAATTTAACCATATACGGACACCACTACGTGATAAAAGACCAAAAAAAAAGACCCGTGTCTTCCAGTTTTGCCCAAAGCCATGGACTTTTTGTTATGGGCCCCCAAAGATTTGGGGCCTCGGTGTCATTTTTGCAAAAAAGTGATCATTTTGTCAGGCTCATATCTTGCATTTCGTTCGGAATTTTGATTTACTCTCTGAGGGAAAGTTGTAGCTCTTATCATAAAGAACAAAAATTGTCGACATATAAAATCAAGATAACTTCATCTTCACGGTCAATATCGCAAAACAAACATTAAAAAATCTAATTTTTTAAAGTTTTATGCGATTTTGACCTTGAAGATGAAGTTATTTTGATTTTACAAGTTGGCAATTTTTGTTTTTCGTGATAAGAGCTACAACTTTCACTCAGAGAGTAAATAAAAATTCCGAACGAATTGCAAGATATGAGCCTGCAAAATTATCACTTTTTTGCAAAAATGACACCGAGGCCCAAAATCTTTGTGGCCCATAAAAAAAAGTCCATGACTTTGGGCAAAACTGGGAGACACGGGTCTTTTTTTTGTCTGTTATCACGTATTGGTGCCCGTATATGGTTATATTTCCATGACTTAAAAAATTACACACAGTGTTATTAATCATTATTCAACTCGTATAAATATTATATTAATTGTTTCTGTATGAAAAAAATATTTTTTTTAGGAAAATGCTTTGAGATTAGAAGTTCGTTATGAACTTTTTTATGAATAAGACTCCAATACTTTTTTTTGGCTCCATTACCTATAATTGTATGTAAACGAAGTATTATGGAAATATGTTCTTTTTTATAGTAATACATTTTTTATAAATTTTTATCAGGGACACAAGTTTTGTGACTAAGTAGTTCTTTATGAACTTTGTTTTGAGAAACTTTTTAATAATTTCTCATTAAGAATACAAATGACTGACTAGTGCTTTATTAGTATTTTACGAAAAAAAAAATTATGATTATATTGTTAAAAAAAGCATAAATTACCCATTTATAGAAAGAAGTTTCCGTGAACTTTTGTATGGACCTTTTTTAATTGAAGCAAATCTTATTCAGGTTTGTTTCCATTGAAAAATTGATATACAAAAGTTCATTAGAAACGTCATATATAAACGTTTTAATGGAAAATCGTATGTACCTTTATAGAACTTTATGAACTTATTCATGTGAATTTTTTTAATTAATTTTTAAAAGAAAGAAGTTTTTCGTTCCAGCAAAAAGTAAGCTCTTCATACATTTTATTCAAATGTTAAAAATATTATCTTTTATAAACTTCAGTTTCTGTCTGTGTGAAAAATATATTCTTTTAGGAAACTGATTTGTGATTAGAAAGTTCATTATGATCTTTTTTTATGCATAATTTTTCAATACTTTTTTTAAATTGTATGTAAAGGAAGTTTTACGGAGATATGTTATTTTTTATACAAAAACATTATTTATAAATATTTTTATAGACAAATGTTTTGCGACTAAGAAGTTCTTTATGAACTTTGTTTTGAGAAATTTTTAATATTTTTTCATTAAGAATATAAATGAACTTTTGTATATAGTGCTTTATTAGTATTTTTGCGAAAAAAAATTGTTGTTATTTAGATTTGGTTTGCATTAAAAAGTTCTACACAAAACATAATTCAAACTGTCATATATAAACGTGTGTAATGGAAAATCAAGGTAGATACGATTTACGAACTAATATATGAGCAAAGTTTAAACAATTTTTTAAAAACGTAGATGTTTTTCGTTTCATAAAAAAGAAAGTTGTTAATAAATGTTAATCAAATGGTTAAAAAATATTAACTTTTATAAAAATAAGACTAAGGAAAATTTTTTGTGACTAAAAAGTTCATTATGAACTTTTTTATGAATAAGTTTTTAATATTTTTTTAAATATCAACTTTTCACAGAAATAATTCCGTTTGGAGAAAGACATTATTTATAAATTCTTTCGTGGACAAAAGTTTTATGACTAAGAAGTTCCTTGTGAACTTTATTTTGAGAAATTTTTTAAAATTTTCTCATTAAGAATATAAATAACCTTTTTGAAAATAGTGCTGTATTAGTTTTAAATTATTTAAATTATTTTTTGAAAGATAGAAGTTGTTCGTTTCAGCAAATAGAAAGTTCTTAATAAATTGTATTCAAATGGCAAAAAAATATTAAGTTTCATAAAAACAAGTGTCTGTGTGGAAAATATTTTTTTAATGAACTTTTTTATGAATACGTTTTGATCTTTTCCAGAAAAAATTTGTTTTCGAGAAAGAGATAATTTTGTTCATGGACAACTGTTTTGTGGCCAAGAAGTTCTTTATGAACTTTGTTTTGAGAAATTGTTTAATATTTTCTCATTAAGAATATAAATGACCTTTTTGTGCTTTAATAGTATTTTATGAAAAAAAAAAAGTAATAAAATATTATAATTATGTTGTTGAAAAAAAGTATAAATTACCTATTAATAGAAAGAAGTTTCCGTGAACTTTTATATTGAACCTTTTTAATGAAAACCTCATATTCAGATTTAGTTCCCATTGGAAAAGTTCTGTACAAAAGTTCATTAAAAACGTCATATGTAAACTTTTTTAATGCAAAATCGTATTTCTTTATGAACTTATTTATGAGAAAATTTTAAATTATTTTTTTTTAGATATGAAAAAGTTATTCGTTTTGGCAACAAGAAAGTTCTCAATAAATTTTATTGAACTGGTAAAAAAATAAAAAAAAAAAATAAATAAATGGTTTCCCATTACATCCCATGAAGGGACCGGGAAGAACTTCTCACAATCACTGAGCTGTGCGCTTTCCAGTTTTCACTCACTGATTGGGACCTACAATTTTACACCGATTCCGAACGGTATTTTTGAGAAGCTTTTTCATGGCTATATCCTCGATAGTTTCGCCGTCACTATGCGAGGTGACCGCCGCCGAAAGAAATTTAAGGTGGTCAGAGCAGGGATCGAACCCAGGATCTCAAGTACAAGAGGCGCGCACACTACCCATTGCACCACCGACGGTAAAAAAATATTAACTTTTAAAAAAAGGTATTTTTTTAGGAAAATGTTGTGTGATTAGAAATTCATTATGAACTTCCTTCCTTATGAATAAGTTTTTAATATTTTTTAAATATCAACTTTTTACAGAAATAATTTCGTTTGGAGAAAGACATTATTTATAAATTCTTTCATGGACAAAAGTTTTGTGACTAAGAAGTTCTTTGTGCATTTTATTTTGAGATTTCTTTAAATTTACTCATTAATAATATAAACAACCTTTTTGAATATTATGCTGAATTAGTTTTAAGTTATTTAAATTATTTTTTTCAAAGACAGATGTTTTTCGTTTCAGCAAATAGAAAGTTCCTAATAAATTTTAATCAAACGGTAAAAATATTAACTTTTATAAAAAGAAGTTTCTGTGCGAAAAATATTGTTTTAATGAAAATGTTTTGTGATTAAAAAGTTCGTTATGAACATTTTTATGACTAAGTTGTTATTAATATTTTTTTAAATAACATGTAAATGATATTTTCCAGATTTTCTTTTTAATTTCTTTTCTTTTTTTTTAATATTTTCTCATTAAGAATATAAATGAACATTTTGTATAAAGTGTTTTATAAATTTTTTACGCAAAACTTAGGTACTACAATATTGTATAAGTAATTAGGTTTTTGAAATCAAAGTGTCAATTACCCATTTATAGAAAGAAGTTGAGGTGAACTTTTGTATAGAACTGTTATAATGGAATCTTATCAAATCTTATTCAGATTTTGTTTCCAATAAAAAACTTATATACAATGTTAATTAAATATCTTATACGTGAACTTTTTAATGGGAAATTTTATGTGCATTTAAAGTTCTTTATGAACTTAATTATTTCAAAATTAAAAGATAAGTTGTTAAATGTTAGAAGAAGTTGTAAAAAAATATTAACTTTATAAAAACAAGTTTCTGTGTGGAAAAATATTTTTTTAATTAAAATTTTTGTGATTAAAAAGTTCATTATGAACTTTTTTGTGATAAGCTTTTAATCTTTTTTTAAATAACATGTAAATTAACTTTTTTTCATGAATTAATTTCTATTCGAAATGAAAAATGGAAACTTTAAATTTTTTTTTAAGATAAAAGGTTTTCATTTCGGCAAAAGAAACATCTCAGTAAAAAATAAAAAATATTCACTTTTATAAAAATAAGTTTTTATATGGAAAAATATCTTTTTAAAGAAAATGTTTTGCTATTAAAAAAGTTCATTATGAACTTTTTATGAATAAGCTTTTAATATTGTTTTACATATCATATAAATTAACTTTTAACAGAAATAATTTCTTTTAACATTATTAAGTATAAAATTTGTTCATAGGCTAAAGTTTTGTGCCTAAGAAGTTCTTTATGAGCTTGGTTTTAAGAAATTCTTGTTAATATTTTTGTAGGTAAGAATATTAATGAACTTTTATACGAAAGGTGTTCTTTATCAATTTTTATTTCGGAAACAAATTAGGTAATAAAATAGGATGAGTCCTCTAAAAAAAAGCTTTTAAATAACCTAAAGCACTTACAAAGAGAAGTTTTCGGTGAACTTTTGAATATAACTTGTTAAATGGGAACAAAATGAAAACAAGTTCAGAAGTTTTTTTACAAACTTCTTTATGATATAGTTTTAATTTTTTTAAGATAGAAGTTATTTGTCTCGGGAAAAAGAAACTTCTCAATTAAGTTTAGTATAAAGTTAATAAAAATAAACTTTTCTGTGTGGAAAAATAGTTTGACTTGTGATTAAAAAGTACTTTATGAACAAACTTAATATTTGTTAAATAGCATTTAAATGAACTTTGACAGATAATTTTATAGGTAGACATTCTTTATAAACGTTTCTAATGGCCAAAAGTTTTAGAACTGATAACTTCTTTATGAAATTGGTCGTGTGAAATTTGTTATTATTTTTTCTAAAAGGAATATAAAATTTATATTCTTGTAAAAAAAGACATTAAAATATTTCCCATAACAAAGTTCATAGACATCTTATTATTCACAAAACTTTTGAATAGGATGGTGTTTTTTGTTAATCTCTTTTACGGAAAAGGTTTATTGGAAAAGGTATTTATAAAATGAAGTTTTCAGTGAACTATTGTATAAAAAAGTTTTAATGCAAACAAAATGTGGCTAACTTTTAACTTTTAATGCAAATAAAATGTAGCCTTCTAATAAACTTTTTTAATAAAAAAAATTTATGTACCTTTAACGTTCTTTCTGAACTTTTTTATGGAAAGTGTTGAATATTTTTTTAAGTATACAATTAAATTTTTATCGAAAGAATTTTTCGGTAAACTTTCGTATAGAAATATGGTGGTTTTTAGAGACAAAAATTTGATAACTAAAAAGTTCCCTATGAACTTTTATATAAAAGGATAAAGTTATAAACGATGTAACAAGTTCGATATTTCTTAAAAGTTTTAGAATATAAAAAATGTTTCATGACCATTTTATGGATACAAAATTGGTAATAAAGAAACACTTTATGAACTTTTTTACAAAAAAAAAAATGCAAATAATTCTTTGAAAAAAGTACAAAATAAACTTTTCAGTTAAAAAATTTGTCGGTGAACTTAAGAAAGTAGAGGGGCAGAGATTAGTTTGCCTCTAAAAATCACTGAGCGTTTCTACTTTTCGGCTAACTCATCTGTTTTACACCAATTCAAAGTGGCTTTGAAAAGAATTTTTCTTCTCATCGAACTTTAATAAAGGAATTTTGTATCAACTATTCCCGTACAAAAAAATTTCAAAAAAATATGTTGTATGATGCAAAGCTTTTGGAACGAAAGTTTTGGCAACATCTTAGAAGATATTTTTGCGAAACAAAAACTAAAAAAAACTGAAACAAAAAAGTTTATTGGGGTATGTTTCTTTAAAAAATCATTTCTCACAGAAATATTTAAATGTAAAAATAAAAAATTACATATGGTGTCAGGGGACACCCGGTTGGAACGAAGTTCCTTTCGCTATATATTATGTTCTAGATAGTTCCAACACGCCTAAGGCGCCCGGTGGAAAATACGATAATTTAAAGGGATCTTTAAGAAAATATTCTTTTTGTAAAATGATAAAATTTTTTTAAGAAAATTTTTTTTTTAGAATGTATTTTTTTGTTAAGTATATTTTTAGGTCCTTTTTGTAAGAACATGTATTATATTTTCCCAAAAAGTTCATTTTTAAAGAGATGTACATACTTCTTTTTTTAAAGCTAATGTTTTTCTTAAGAAAAAGTACTATTTTTAAGAAGAAGTACTTTCTGTAAGAAAAAGCCATGAGTATGAATTTTTTACAAAGAAGTACTTTTTTTAAGATCAGGTACTTTTTAAAGAAGTGATACTCTTTTTACGAAAAGGTTATTTGTTTAAGAAAATGCACTTATTTTCAGAAAGGATATTTATGTCAGGAAAAGAAAAGGTATTATTTTATTTTTAAGAAAATTTACTTTTAAGAAAAGGTTTTTTTTTTAAATGAGAATTTTTTAGAATTGGTAATTTTTTCAAGAATAAGTAAATTTTTAAAAGTAAGTACTAATCTCCAGAAAAGTCATTTTGTTTCATAAAAAAGGTACTCTTTAAAGAAATTGTAGTTTTTAAAGAAAATGCAATTTGTTGTAAGAAAATGCAATTTTGTTTTTTCAGAAAATATTAAAAAAAATACTTCTTTTAAGAAAATTTACTTTTTTTTAAGAAAATTTAATTTTTTTAAGAAAAATGTACTTCTTTAAGATAAAGTATTTTTTTAAGAATATGAATATGAATAAGTATTCCTTTTGAGGAAATTTACTTTTTTAAGAGAGGGCACTTATTTAAGAAAATGTTAGTTTTTAAACTTCTTTCACTTTGGCTTTTCTAAATTTACTATTAATTGGGTTCAAATCTACAATATATACTAAATATTGGTTACAGGGTCCACCTAGAAAACTTTCCATTAAACAACAAATTTCCCAACAAATGTTAGTCTAGACACAAACCAAAGCAAAAGTACCCAATATAGTTGATAACACTAGGTTGTAGCATAATAGTGTTAAAAAAAAGTTGTTTAATTTTTTTTTCATTTAGCCCCCATTCCGCAACGTGCGATAACGAACTTCGTTCCAAAAATGTATGAATGGTATTCAATAATTTTCCCTTACCGGCAAAACCGAAAATGTCATCGTCATCATCGTCCTCCTTGACCGTTTCGCTTGGCAAAGGTTCAGCCTCGGCAACTCTCAAACCTTCTGGTCCAAACTTGAAGCAAGAGACACGCAGGGCAGCTTCAACTTCATCATCGGCACGCAATTCAAAGCCCAGGCAAGCCTTAAAGTTCTCGCTGGCCTTGGAAAGACCATAAACACGACCACAAAATTGAGAATAACCACCAGGTAGACCAACGCAAATTGGACGAGAACGTTTGCCTTTACAAAGAAGAAGAAGAAAAAAAAATAAAATTTAAAAAAAACTTCTCTGCTGAAAACAAAATCTTTTTTGTGAAAAAAAACCTACTTGATACAGTTCGTGTGATCAACGTAAGATCGCCATATTTCAAACTAACAGACATTTTCTCATTGCCCAAATAGCTCATTCTGGCGCAACCGGGACCTTTGACGGGCACAAAGGGTAGATTGAAATTTCGACAACAGTCACAATGATTACCCGAACATTTGCAATATTTAGCCAAACCGTTGGGTTCCTCCTCGCCCTTAATGGGCGTGGTTGACTCAGTTGCAGCTGCTGGAACAGCGGCGGCAACTTCTGTAGTGCCAGCTGGAGCAAGAGTGGTGTCGGCAGCTTGAGCTTGAGCTTGTGATTGAGCTTGAGCTAAAGCTTCAGCTTCTTCCATTTCGGCCACAGCAACAGCTTGATCCTCCAGATCATCGATTATCTCATTCTCAGTGATATCCACCTTGTTGGGATCCGTGGGAGGTGCTACATTGGGATCAATTTCCTCTGGTGGCAAATCGAGCTGTTTGAAATGTTCGGAAATTTTATCGCCGCGTCGAAAAACGGCTGCCTGGGAGACTGTAAAGCAAGCCAAGGCTAATGAGAGGATAACTAGAGCTTGACGCATTTTGGTAGAGCAGAGAGATAGATGGAAGAGCTTAATCTGAAATGAAATGAAATGAAGAAGATGGATAAAATTAGTTTTTTTTAATTGATGCTGATTTGAAAACTGCTTGTGAAGTGGAACGAAAAAAAACTAAAGATTTTTAACAGTTTAGAGGCATTAAAAGGTTTGTTTCTTAACTCAGAAAATTCTAATTTTTTTTATTTTGAAAATAATATTAAGCTGATAAATAAGCTTTACATTAACTGGAAAATTGAGAATTTTCTTTTGAAAATTCCGACTGACAAAGCATTTTCATAAAAAAAATTTAAATTTATTTTACAAAATTTTAACATTTATATTTGAGATTATTTATTTCTAATTGAGAAAATTCCAAATAAATTCAGATTATTTATTTAAATTCGAGTAATTTCCAAATCAAATAAAGAATATCAATTTCAAAGGAAATGTTAAACAAAATTAAGATTTTATATTTCAAACTTATTAATAATATATAGAAATTACAAAATTTTTACAACAAAATTTTTAATTTTTATAGCGAGCTAAGAAACTTTTAATTGAAATAAATAATTACAATTTAAAATTCGTAATATTTTAAACCCAACATAGATTTTCTATTTGAAATTGAGAAAGTCTCTAACAAATTCACATTATTTATTTAAATTTGAGAAATTTCCAAACGAAATGAAGATTTTCCATTTCATATTAGGAAACTTTAAACCAAATTCGAAATTTCTATTTCTAATTGAGAAATTTCCAAATGAAATAATTTTCATTTCAAGTTGAGGAAATTTTAAACCAAATTACGATTTCCTATTTCAAACTTTGGAAAAAATTTAAAAAAAAATTGAGATTATTTATTTAAATTTGAGAAATTTAAAAATTAAGTTCAATTGACCCAAAATGAACTTCAAATTTTAAATCAAATTATTTAAAAACAAACTATTTTAAACCAAACTATTTCAAACTGTGCAAATTCCAAATAAAATTCAGATTTAACCCATACAAAATTTAAAATTGGGAAAACTTTAAATCTCATTAAAGAAGGGAAGAGATTATTAGTTTAACTTTGAAAAATTTTCACATGACAGATAGAATTTTGATTTCAAATAAGGAAAATTTAAAACGATATTTAGATTTTCTATTTCAATTCGAAAATTCCAAATAAGATTAAGATTAAGAAGTTTTCTATGAAATGAATACGTAATTCCGATTTCGAGCAAACCATCTTCAAATCGAAATAAAATACAACATTTTCCACTTAATTGAAATTTTCTATTTGTAATTGCGAAAATTCTAATCAAATTCAGATTATTTATTTAAATATGGGAAAATTCCTAATGAAATATACACTTTCCACTTTAAATTTGGAAAGGTTTTAACCAAATTACAATTTTTTATTACAAACCGTGCAAATTCTAAACTAAATTAGGATTTAAATATCAACCTGAGAAAGTTTCGAATGAAATTAATAATTTCGCTTTCGAGCAAAGAAACTTGCAATCGATATAAAAAATTTCAATGTAAAATTGGGAAAATATTAAATGAAATGAGATATTAAATCAAATTAAGATTTTCTAGTTCAAAGTTAGTAAATTCCAAATAAAATATAGATTTTATTTTCAAATGAAGAAAATATTCAATGAAGTACATAATACAATACTTTTGAAGTCGAGAAAAAATAAAAAATTTCAATTTAAGTTCTGAAAATTTTAAACGAAACTGAGATTTTTGATTTCTAATTGCGAAAATGATAAATAAGTTGAGATAATTAATTTAAATTTGAAAAATTTTCAAATGACAGAACGAATTTCTATTCCAAATTGGGAAAATTTTAAACGAAATTTATATTTTCTATTTGAAATTGTGTAAATTGCAAATAAAATTCAAATTCTAAATACTTACATTTAGATAATTTATTGTAATTTGAGAAGTTTCCTGGTGAAAAAAAGATTTTTCACCTCAAATATTGATTTTCAAATTAAGAAAGTTTTTTTAATTGAAATGAATAATTTGAATTTCGAGCAAAGAAACACGAAATGAAAAATTTCCATTTAAGATTGAGAACATTTAAAATTGAATTGATATTTCCTATTTGCGTTTCCAAAAATTATAAAAAAATTCAGATTATTTATTTCAATTTGAGAAATTTCCTAATGACATAAACATTTTCCACTTCAAATTGGGAGAGTTTTAAACAAAATTAAGATTTTCTCTTTCACACCGTACAAATTCCAAATAAAATTAAGATTTAATTTTCAAATTATGAAAGTTTTCAATGAAATAAATAATTTGGATTTCTAGTAAAAAAAATCTTCAAATCGAAATAAAATATTTCCATTTAAGATTGGAAACATTTTAATCGAAATTTAGATTTTCTATTTGTAATTACGAAAATTCTAAATGTGTTCAGTTTTTTTTTTGTTGTAATTTAAGAAATTTCCTAGTGAAACAAAGATTTTGAAGTTTTAGTGTTTTAAACCACATTAATTTCATCGATTAAAAACCGTGCAAATTCCAAATTAAATTATGTTTTAATTTTCAAATTAAGAAAGTTTTCAATGAAATAATTTATTTCGATTTCGAGCAAAGAAATTACCAGTCGAAATATTAAATTTCCTATTAAAATTGGGAACATTTGCAAAAAAAAATTAAATTATTTATTTAAATTTGAGAAACTCCAAATTTAAAAAATTCAAATTCCATTTCAAACTGGGGAAATTTTAGACCAACTTAAGATTTTCTATTTCAAAACGTCCAAATTTCACATAAAATTACGATATGAATTTCAAATTAAGAAAGTTTTCAATGTATTTAATGATTTCGATTTCAAGCAAAGAAACTTCGAGTCGAAATATTGAATTTCCAATTAAAATTGGGAATATTTTAAATCAAATTAAAATTGTCTACTTCTAAATGAGAGAATTCCAAAAAAAATAATTTTTTTAAATTTGGGAAACTCGAAATTTAATAAATTCAAATTCCTTTTCAAATTGGGAAATTTTAGACCAACTTAAAATTTTCTATTTGAAAACGTCCAAATTTCAAATAAAATTAAGATATGAATTTCAAATTAAGAAAGTTTTCAATGTATTTAATTATTTCGATTTCAAGCAAAGATACTTCCAGTCGAAATATTAAAATTGGGAATATTTTAAATTAAATTCAAATTGTCTACTTCTAAATGAGAGAATTCCAAAAAAAATAATTTTTTAAATTTGAGAAACTTCCAAATTAAATACACATAACTCCATTTCAAATTGGGAAAATTTTAGAGCAACTTAAGTTCTTCTATTTCAAACTGTGCAAATTCCAAATAAAATAAAGATTTTCGAGCACAGAAACTTCCAGTCAAAATATTGAATTTCCAATTAACGTTGTGAATATTTAAATTTCTAAATAAGAGAATTCCAAAAATGACTTTTTTATTTAAATTACAGAAATGTTCAAATTTAATAAACAAAATTCCTTTTCAATTTGGGAAAATTTTGGACCAGCTTAACATTTTCTATTTCAAAAGAGGAAATTCCAAATATTTAAAATTAAGATTTGAATTTTAAATTAAGACATTTTTCTATGTAATTAATGATTTCGATTTCATACAAAGGAATATAGAAATTGTATTTAAAATTATAGATGTGGGAACTTGGAAATTCATTCTCCGATTTTTAAATTTTAAATTAAAATTCAACCATTAAGATTTTCCATTTAAAATTAAAAAAACTTACAATAAAATTCGGATTTTCAATTTGGCATCGAGAAGAATATTTTCCCTTAAAATCGGAGATAATTTCAAATGAACTTTAGATATTCTTTTCATATTGACCAAATAAAATTCAAACAATCATAAAATTTCAAATGTAATAAAGAATATCCATTTAAAATTTCGAAGTTTTCAACCAACTTGAGAATTTCATTTAAAAATGTCAATGATATTGAAATTATTCATTTCAAATTAGAAAAAAATCAAGTTTGTTTTATTTTGATTTGGTAAAATTAATTAATCTTTTTCCATTTTAATTTCAAATGGTAACAAATTATAATTCAATTTCCTTGTACACTAGAATTTTAAATATTTTGGAATACAGAGGAAAAATTTGACATAAAATTAAATTTTTAGTAAAAAATTTAAACAAAAATGCCAAATGATCATGATACCTGAAATAAACTACAACTAAAATAAAGTTATTCGATTTCAAATTCTATTACCCAATTCTATATGATAAAGAGGCATCCCATATCGGTCAAACCAGGGGTTTCGCTGAATCAGCTGTTCGACCTCCTACCTCTGATACAGGATACAATGTGACGGAGACTGAGCGAAATGCGAATTGAAAAAACTAACTTAAAATTTGATTTCATTGGCACTTACGAGTTTTAAATTAACATTATATGCAATAAATGAGTTTTTATTTGAACGAACACAACAATTTTCTCTTAGTTTTATTTGTCTTAAGTCCAAATTGTGGAAAAATATAAAAACTGTATCAAAACTGTCATTCGTAGAGAAATAGTAAAGAGAAGCCATGAGTGTTTCAGTTCCACCAACTTCTCGTCGAAAGTCACTGGGCTAACGATAGTTTTGATTCAGTTTTTTTATGCCAGTTTTTCTGCCGGAATTTGGATGTAATACAATTAAAAATTAATCAAAATTGTTGCGTTCTTCAATTCAAACTAGTATATTTCATATAAAAGTTATTTTAAAAGTCATAAGCGCCAATAAAATAAAATTTAAAGTCAGTTTTTTCAATTCGCCTATCGCTCCCACTCTTACACATTCTGTACTGTATCAAACTTGCAGCTAGGAGGTTGACCAGCTGTGCCATCGAAGCCCTCGGCTGTCATTAGCCCAGTGACTTTCGACGAGAATGTAGTGGAACCGGAACACTCATGCATACTCATTATATATTACTCTTTGGGTCAAACAGCTGTTCGACCTGCTAGTTGGAAATTCCATACAGGATAAAATGTGAAGGAGAATGAGCAATAGGCAAGTTTAAAAACTGATTTTTAATTGAATTTTATTGACACGTATGACTTTTAAAATAACGTTATATGCTATAAATGAGTTTTGATATGAATGAAGACAACAATTTTCTTACGTCCAAATTCTGACACAAATTACAACCATGTATGTATATCAAGACCCCAATTAGCCCAGTGACTTTCGACGAGAATTTTGTGGAACTGAAACAATCTTGTACACATTATAAACATCTTACTCTATGTAAACGGATATACTATTTCAATTTGAGACAGATTCAAATGAAACTGAGATGCGTCGCTTTAAAATCTCAAGAGTTTTTTATAAAAATATCGAGAATATTTTAAATAAAATTAAGAATTTATAATCCTATTGCAAAAAAACATTAATTTTGAATTCCTAGTTAAGATAGTCCAACTGAAATTAGAATATTTCAGTTAAATTCATAATGTTTAAAGTAAAATTCTAAATGAGCCACTGCAGATGGTGAGATTATTTAAAAAAAAACCCTTAAAAATATTACTAAAAAATCAGTGAGTATAAAACTAAAACGCGCATAGCTCACTGGTTGTGAGAAGCTCTCCCTAATCCCCTCGTTGGATGTAACGGGAAACCATTTATTTTATTTTTTAAAAAATCACATGAGGTATCAGAGGACACCCGGTTGGAATGAAGTTTCTTTCGCTATATATTATGTACTAGTTAGTTCCAACACGCCTAAGACGCCCGTTGAAAAATACGAAAATTTAAATGGATTTTTAAGAAAAAAATTTTTTTTTAGAATGTATTTTGTTTTTAAAAAAATGATCCATTTTGTAAGAATATGTATTATATTTTCCCTGAAAAGGTTATTTTTTAAAGAGAGGTACTTCTGTTATTAAAATCTAATATTTTTTTTAAGAATAGGTACTATTTTTAAGATGAAGTACTTTCTGTAAGAAAAAGCCATAAGAGTATGCATTTTTTTGCAAAGAAGTACTTTTTTAAGAACTGGTAATTTTTAAGGAAATGGTAAACTTTTTAGGAAAAGGTTATTTTTTTAAGAAAATGTACTAATTTTCAGAAAGTCAATTTATCTCAAGAAAATAAAAGAAATGAAAAGGAATTTTTGTAAGAAAAGGTATTCGTTTAGGAGAAGGTATATTTTTCCTTTTCTTTTTTTTTAAGAAATGGGAATCTTTTTTTAGATTTGGTATTTTTTCAAGAATTGTTATTTTGTTTTAATTGTTAAATATTGTTTATATCTCCTGATGATGCTACACAACGGAGTAGCGAAATATCGAGGAAAATAAATACAACAACAGCAAATCTGACCTCAAGCTCGAAGAATATTGATTATTTATTGATAAAGGAAAGGTCGAACAACAGAATAAGAATAGGTATATTTTTAAGAGTAGGTACTTATCTCAAGAACGCTATTTGGTTTCACAAAAAAAGGTAATCTTTAAAGAAAAGGTAATGTTTTAAGAAAAGGCAATTTGTTGTAAGAAAATTACCTTTTTTAAGAAAAGGTACTTATTTCCAAAAAAAAATCCTTTTTTTAAGAAAAGGTAATTTTTGTAAGAAAATTTCCTTTTTTTTAGGCAAAGGTACTTCTTCAAGATAAGGTAGTTTTTTTTTTGAAAATTTACTTTGTTTATGTATATGAATAGGTATTTTTTTTTTTTTTTTTGAGAAAATTTACTTTTTTTAAGAAAAGTCACTTATTTAAGAAAATTTTGTTTTTTTAACTTCTTTCACTTTGGCTTCTCTAAATTTACTTTTATTGGGTTCAAAGCTACAATATATACTAAAGCTCCACCTAGAAAACTTCCCATTAAAAAAGAAATTTCCCAACATATGTTAGTCTAGACACAAACCAAAACAAAAGTACCCAATAAAGTTGATAATACTGGTGTGGACCATAATAATGTTATGGTTTGTTCATATGACAAGAAAATTTCTTCAATTATTTAATTTTTTGTTATTGTTATTTTTTCAAATGACATGAAAAAAATTTTGTTTATCAATTGTTTTAATTTTTTGATAATAATTGTGTTTAACTCCCTGACGATGCTATCCAAAGGGTAGCGAAATATCGAAGAAAAAAATAAATTGAAAATACGACCAAACGCTCGGACAATTTAATATTTAAATAAAAAAAAGTTGTGTAATTTTTTTTTCATTTAGCCCCCATCCCTCAACGTGCGATAAGGAACTTCGTAAAAACCGTTTAAAATGAAACAATTTCGATTGCCATTACATGTTGTGAGGGAATTTGTGGGAGTTTCTTACAGTGAACTGTGGGCATGAAGATTTTACACTCACTGATTGGGATTTAAAGTCCTACACCGGTTCGGAAGGGTTGTGTTTAGATAGAATTTTCAAGTCTTAGAATAGAATTTTCAAGAGCAGATAAACGTTACACTACAGGGTTACCATGTTGCATGTTTAAATATTGGCGGACTTAATATTGTCGGACTATACAAATTTGTCATCAACTCATTTAAATTTTATATTAATTTATAAATCCATATTGACTCATCTATTTAATAGACATTCCACCAATTTCCATTAACAAATTTCACTTTCTTTTCACACTTCCGCAAAACGAATCAAAAAACAAACAGAAAATTCCTTTATTTTAAAAAACGACAATTCCAATAGCCCCCGGCCATAATCAACACTGGAGGCCAGTCACAAAAGGCGATGAACAAAAACAATTTTGTATTAAATTTCACCACTTTACATACCACACAACCACCAACCAATCAACTAACAAATACTCGTGCGTTACCCATTCAAAATTCCATATTTAACAAATATGAATTGATAAATAAATATTTACACGCATTAACAATCAAATCGTATTGAACTGGAAAAATCCCTCCCCACTCACAATGAGAGTGAAATTATTGAAGCCAACACTAAAATACAGAAGATGGCCAAGTAGCAGACAACGGCAGATGGTGCCTTCAAATGAACACTAACTTGCACTCAAAAGACTTATAAGTGTTACCCGGTTTATGGTGTCACCTAACTGGTAATTCAATGAATATTCATTGGTTTTATAGCGGAATGACAGAAGGCCCAGAAAAGAAATGGATTTGTTTATGGTGCCTTTTTTGAAACTTGAGAACATGGAACGTGTCTGTCTGCCCATTCGTACGTATGTTTGGAAACTTGTTGAAAAGTTAACAAACGGAAAGAAAGAGAGAAACAATAGCATTCAAGAATTAGTGCGACATTGCTGGGATTGGGGAAATTTTTTGATATTTGATTTTGGAGCATGTACTACGACGCACCATAGAAAGTGTAAGACGAAACAAACGTCAAAAAAGCTTTTGGCTTTATTGCGATTTCAAATTCATTAGCAGGCAGAAAACCACATAGTCACACATTGGTGTTATTCATAATCACAATTATTGCGCCAAATTGTCGAGAACCACCTCCACTTCTTGCAAAGTTTGGTGAATATACATGGCTTCTGTATAAGTAACCATACAGTTAATACACATTTGGGCAATTGTTGACAGCTTTGGCGCCCATTTAAGAAAATTGTTTTAGTGTAAGTAATTGTCAATGTTCTACCAATTGAATGTGAAATTTTTGGTGGTTGCTTTACAAATTTGTCTAGAATAACATTTATAATGAGTTAATAAAAGTGCTAATAAATTTTAGTATTTAGGTCACTTTCCAACAGCACGTACCATTACAGTGTTGAAGTCGCAATTATTAATATAACAAGTGTTTGGGTCAATAACAATCAAGACTGTTCGCTGAATATATTTACAAGACAACTTTTTTTTTTATTTATTTAAACATTAGAAATTTTACTATATTTTACAAAAATTACTATATATTGCTCAGAGCTGTAAACGAATCGTTCTTTTTTAAATTAATTCGCGAATCATTCACATGCAAAAGAAAATTTGAAATAATTGTTTTCACCAAAAAAAAAGAATTGATTGGAATTTGAATCAATTCAAATGATAATTCAATTCAAAATGGTAAAAATGAATTGCAATTCAATTCCAATTGAAATGAATTAGCAAAATGAATTGCAATTAATTTCCAATTCAAATTCGAATTGACTAAATGAATTGCAATTCATTTCCAATTTATTTGAATTGAATTGATTTTGAATTAATTCAAATGAATTACACTGTGTATAATTTTTTAAGTCATGGAAATATAACCATATACGGACACCACTACGTGATAAAAGACTAAAAAGAAGACCCGTGTCTTCCAGTTTTGCCCAAAGTCATGCAATTTTTTTTATGGGCCCCCAAAGATTTGGGGCCTCGGTGTAATTTTTTCAAAAAAGTGATAATTTTGTCCGGATCATATCTTGCAAACCGTTCAGAATTTTTATTTACTTTCTAAGCGAAAGTTTTAGCTCTTGTCATAAAAAACAAAACTTGGAGACATATAAAATCAAAAACACTTCATCTTCAAGGTCAAAATCGCAAAAAACTTTAAAAAATTCGATTTTTTTTAGCCTTTTCCCCCTGCTCAGGTCGATAGGTAGCAAACCGCTAAAAGTTCAAAGAAACAATCAACTACAAAAATGTATCTAAGATCTCAATAAACAACTTTCTAGAACATATGAACTTTCTAGGAATGATTCTTTATGACAAGATCTACAACTTTCCCTCAAATAGTAATTCAAAATTCCGAACGAATTGCAAGATATGCAAAAATAACACCGAGGCCCTAAATCTTTGTGGACCATAAAAAAAGTCCATGACTTTGAGCGAAACTGGGAGACACGGGTCTTTTTTTTTTGGTCTTTTATCAAGAAGTGATGTCCGTATATGGTTATATTTCCATGACTTAAACAATTACACACAGGGAAATTAAACAATTTTCGGGACATTTTTCACTTTTGCGGCTACCTAAACGCTACCCAAGCGCTACCTAAACGGTGTCAAGAATCATTGCTAGGAAGTTCATATGTTCTAGAAAGTTATTTACTGAGATCTTAGGTACATTTTTGTAGTTGACTGTTTCCTCGAATTTTGAACGGTTTGCTACCTATGGACCTGAACGGGGGAAAAAAGGGGAAAATCGAATTTTTAAAGTTTTTTGCGATTTTGACCTTGAAGATGAAGTTATTTTGATTTTATATGTTGAATTTTTAGTCTTTATAACAACAGCTACAACTTTCCCTCAGAGAGTAAATAAAAATTCCAAACGGTTTGCAAGATAAGAGCCTGATCACTGTTTTGCAAAAATAACATCGAGGCCCTAAATCTTTGTGACCCATAAAAAAAGTCCATGACTTTGACCGAAACTGGGAGACACGGGTCTTTTTTTTTTGGTCTTTTATCACGTAGTGGTGTCCGTATATGGTTATATTTTTTCGTGTTGCACTGTGTTAGAAAAATGCATTGCAATTCATTTCCAATTCATTCGAATTGAATTGGTTTTGAATTAATTCAAATGAATTAGAAAACTGAATTGCAATTCATTTCCCATTCAAATGTCAATTGGGAAATTGAATTGCAATTCATTTCCAATTTATTTGAATTGAATTGATTTTGAATTAAATCAAATGAAATATAGTGTTTGTTTGAAGTGTCAAAACTTCGAACTATTTAAATAAATGAATTGTAATGGAAAAAATAACCAACTAAAAGGTGATCGAAAATGTTTCCAAGAGTTGAATTTCGTGCCAGTGTTGAATTTTGTAAAGTGTTGTTGTTAAAGAAAAAATATAGGATGGCAGCTGGCCGATCAGGATCATTAAAAATGGAGCTCTAAATTAAAAGACAACTTTTATTGTTGAGAAATATTGGAACTTGTACAGGACACGGTCTGCGCCCCATTTTTTTAATTTTTTGTGGGCGTATCAGGGGGCATGGCAAACGCCTTTTTTGTATAAGGCAAAATATAGCGGTTTTAACAAAAACACCGGTTCCAAAAAACACTAATTTAGCTCCTGTTCGTAAGGGTCTAAGGAATTTTATTTTTTTCTCTTGATAGGAAGGCGTTTGGACAAGCTTCCCAATGAGGTGTATCTTGTCGGGAACAGAACCGAAAAACCGCGTACAGGTCATATTTTCTATGCGAAAGTTTTTGCATTTTTGAAGTCAGCTCGTCGAGGTCTATGAACCATTAGCCCCAAAACGCAAATTCGAGAGCAGACCGTGTCCTGTACAAAAGCCGAAATGTTTTAAAAATAATTAAGGTTTTTCGAACATAATCATTTTAGTCTTAATGTAATCGTTAATCTTCAAAATTATCGTATTTGGGGTTATAAACGAATTTGAAAAATCAAACAAATGATTTTTTTAAATTTGCAAAAGGCCCAAACCGATAAAACAAGTTATGCGTGCAGATTCGGAGTCCGGAATATTTGCCTGGAGTCGCAGTCATATAAATTTGGACAACACTGACTGCAAAATCAGTTTTTTTTTTCAAACCGAAACTTCTCCACAATAATAATTTTGTTAAACTGTTTTTATTTTTAGCGTTTACATTTTAATACAAAATTAAATACAAACAGTTTGCTGTACATCACGATTCCATATGGGTTTGTGTTTGGCTTAGGTTAAATTTAAGACATTCCTGTTTCTCCCGAGATGGACATAGCTGGATGCATCGTCACTAACATAATACTTTCTTTAGAAGGTAAAGACAACTGGCTTGAAGTATAGCCGTTTTAAATGTGTGTCTAAAAATTCACAAAGATTGAATTGAAATTGCAATGCTCTCGGGATATATGGCACGTGGCACCGTCTAATATTCATCCACTTCCACATCATGAACTTTAGGAACAACACAAATAGATTATCATGTTGCTACATAGAGCCATTAATATTGCCCGACCAGCCGAATTCTCGAAAAGGAATGGTTCGATCATGTCGCCAACCCCCAACAATCTTGACGATTATCGAAGCCAATAAATGAAAATGAGCCTCGTCGCTGCAGACGATTTTGTTCGACAACCCTGCATTAGTTTTAAAATATTTCTCAGCAATGAAAACGAGTTGTTTGCTTTATAGTTCTATTTGTCAGCTGGTACATAATAACGAACGCTGAAAAAAACCGCCCCTGCACCATTATACAGGAACCATGTACATGTGTGGAACATCTATATACTTACGTGCAAGCATTGTTTTTATGACTTGAAGATCTTTTAAAATTGTAAATTCCTTTAGGCTACGAGATCATATTCCCTCCGGTTAGTGAAAAAAATGTAAATGCCTCGTGTGGGATTCGAACTCACATTCGCTGGACGATCGTTTCGATGTTTGTGAAGCATCATCTTCAGCAGCGTCTAGCTCGTTAAGCCACTGCGGTGTGTATTCACACTAGTCACTAACCGAAGACATTTATTGTGCAGAGTGATTGGCTGTCGCTACTTACACATTGCTTTCCTACTTACACGCACTGATGCCGAAGTTTTGAAAGTTATATTCTGGCCCTACCATATGATTCAAATTAAGTTGTCTTAATTCCTCGTTATTTTGCTTCGTTGTTGTCTGTCACGTTTTTGTTTCAGCACTTCACATTTGGGGCAGAAAAACATGCATTATAACATATTAATCATTGCGTCTCCAACATGTAATGTTGAGTAGTAAACACAATATGTTTGGACACAAGTATACTATAATTACGACATGTAACAAGGATGTTATATTTGCATCCGAATAACAAACAATTCAGATATTTCACCGTGCGTGATTTTTCGATCCGTGCTCTGACCACCATACATTTTGTTCGATGTCAGTCACCTCGCTTAGTAACAGCGACACTATCGAGAATTTAGCCACGAAAAAGCTTCTCAATTTTGTTTTTCGAATAACCAAAAATTCGCGGATTTTAACGATTGTTAACTGGTTTCGTCTTTAAAATTCAAATTCCATTGACAATAAATAATTCAAACTTTTCCAAATCAATTTGATTCTACTCAATTCAATTCAATTGAACACAATTCAGTTGAATTGAATTCAATTCAATTCAAAACAATTCAATTCAGTTAAATTAAATTAAATTCAGTTCTGTGCAATTCCATTCAATTCAGTTTAATTCAATTCATCTGGATTGAATTCAGCTTGATTCAGTTCTCAATGAAATTGAATTAAATACAATTCCATTCAATTCAACTCAAGTCAATTCAAATCAATTCAACTCAATTCAATTCTATTCAACTCAATTCAATTCAGTTCAGTGCAATTCAATTCAATTCAATAAAATTCAGTTCAATTCAATTCAAGTCACTTCAATTCAATTGAAATCCAATCAATTCAAGTCAATTCAATTCAATCCATTTCAATTCAATTCAGATAAAATCCATTAAATTCAATTCAAGTCACTTCAATTCAATTCAAATCCAATCAATTCAAGTCAATTCAATTGCTTTCAATTCAGTTCAATTCGGTTCAATTCAATTCAATTAAATACAATTCAATTCAATTGAATTCAGTTCAATTCAGTTCAATTCAATTCAGTTCAATTCGGTTCAGTTCAGTTCAGTTCAGTTCAATTCAAATCAATTCAGTTCAATTCAAATCAATTCAACTCAATTGAATTCTATTCAACTCAATTCCGTTCAGTGCAATTCAATTCAATTCAATAAAATTCAGTTCAATTCAATTCAACTCAATTCAATGCAATTAAATTCATTTCAATTCAATTCCATTCAATTCAGTGCAATTCAATACTATTCAATTCAACAAGATTAAATTTAATTCAGTTCAATTTAATTCAATTCAATTCAATGTAATTCAATTCAATTCAGTTCAATTCAAATCAATTCAATTCAGTTCAATTCGGTTCAGTTCAGTTCAGTTCAATTCAAATCAATTCAGTTCAATTCAAATCAATTCAACTCAATTGAATTCTATTCAACTCAATTCCGTTCAGTGCAATTCAATTCAATTCAATAAAATTCAGTTCAATTCAATTCAACTCAATTCAATGCAATTAAATTCATTTCAATTCAATTCCATTCAATTCAGTGCAATTCAATACTATTCAATTCAACAAGATTAAATTTAATTCAGTTCAATTTAATTCAATTCAATTCAATGTAATTCAATTCAATTCAGTTCAATTCAAATCAATTCAACTCAATTCAATTATATTCAACTCAATTCAGTTCAGTGCAATTCAATTCAATAAAATTCAGTTGAATTCAATTCAACTCAATTCAATATAATTGAATTCATTTCAATTCAATTCCATTCAACTCAATTCAATTCAGTGCAATTCAATTCTATTCAATTCAACGCGATTAATTTGAATTCAGTTCAATTTAATTCAATTCAATTCAGTTCAGTTCAATTCAATGAAATTCAATTCAATTCAATTCAATTCAAATCAATTTAACTCAATTCAGTTCAGTTCAGTTCAGTTCAATTCAATTCAATTCAATTCAATTCATTTCAATTCAATGCAATTCAATTCAATTGAATTTAATTCAATTCAATAAAATTCAATTCAATACATTGTAGTTCAATTCTATCCCACAAAAATATATGTAAAAGATATATTAGCAAATGTGTTTTTAAATAATTCTGAATAATCATGATCCTTCTTACGGGAAGAAGGATATGTGAAGAAACTGTTATTTTGTGTTGATTTGCATTAATTTTTCGATAAAACTTAAAAAAAAAAACCGAAAACCGGTTTCCAAAAAGTGATTTTTCGAAGAAACCGAAAACCGGTTATTCGTAAATGTCGGTATTTTAACACTTTAGTCATAACTTAAAATTTACAAAATTTCAATGGAGGTAAAAAACTGGATGTGTATTAATTCTCAATAACAGACTTATTCATACAGATGGGTATTATGTAAGAAACGATATCGAATTCATTATGATTTGTCGGTAGTAAAGTTGTACATATGATCAGCATTATCGACATAACGACATCGTTTGTACGATTATCGTCATACATAATTAGGCCCCAGGATTTTATGGCGAAAGGGAAGAGAAAATTCCCACAGATTTTTACAGCTGCAAAAAAATGAATTTTGGTTATTGTTTTTAAACTCTAAATTACAATTTAATAATGTTGAGTAATGACACTTTTTTAATGTGATATGCGTCGGAAATATCTCATATTTGTTATAAGATCGTTTTAAATTTCATATGTGTACCCGACCCGGTAAAGGTAAATTCAAACACCATTTGTGTAACACTTTCGGTTGAATAATTTTGAATTGAAGATAATTACATTCCTATTTTTAAAAGCATCAATTAAATAATTATTTTTAAGCAAGTGATTTTTGTTTGGCATTTCTTTTTACCAATAATTAAATATGTTTTGTTTTTGTTTCCAATTTCGTTACATAATATATAGCATCATGTATAAATAGTAAAATACGATATATTTAAACAAACATTTGTTTGTTCGTTTGTCTTTTTTTCTTTGAAATTTCTCTCTTTATCTTTTTCCTAACAAGATAAAATATTACGAAATCGTTCGTTCGTCAAGCATTGGTTTTCTTCATAATCACATTCATGTGTTTCTCAGATTGTTCGTATTTGTATTTTGTAACGAACGAATCGAACTGGCTTCTTAGTTTCATTTAAAACTAATGAGAGATTTCACAAAAATTAGCATTCATTAATAATTAATGCTTAACGAAAATAGAAAGTGTTTCTGCCATCAGACACATCAAGAGGGATAACGAAGCGATGACATCGGTTAGGAATTTTATTCAAATACATAAACTCGTGAACTTGTCTTTGTGTGTATTTAAACTATAAATTATATGTTTTAATAATGATACAATATGATAAATTGTTAAATAGTTTAATGTGGTATTTTTTTCAAACTGATTAAAAGTTGTACAAAATAAATCATCATGAATCTTATGCAATCATTGCCGAAGGCATTTATCCATAATTAATCAAAAAATCAAAGAGTTTTGTAATAAATGTTTGTTTATAGGTAGGATGAGTCAGTAGTAACATCTTAAGTCAACATTTTGAAACTAAGGGTCTGTTTACTAAAGTATTGAAATGGTGATGAAATTTGGAAGAAAATCGAACAATATATAATGTTATGGAGATGTGTTTGTAACTTTGAAATATGCATGACTTTAAAATTACAACCAAAAAAATGTTTAAAATCTTAAAAAAATCAAACAAATTAAACGCGGGCTGTGGAGTTAGGCCTAAGTTGGACAAATCCGACTGCAGCAGTGCACTACTCAAACACTTTGAAAAACTAAGACTTCACTTCGACTAAACCGTTTTGTAAAACTACAACCCCGACATCAATTATTATATAACGGATATTGCTGGTCATAAAGTGAAATGCCGTCGTCGTGGCCGTCGGTGGTGCAATGATAGTGTCCGCGGCTCTTGTACATGAGAACGTGGGTTCGATCTCTGCTCTGACCACCTTACATTTCTTTCGACGGCGGTCACCTCGCTTAGTGACGGCGAAACTATCGAGTATTTAGTCATGAAAAAGCTTCTCAAAATACCTTTCGGAACCGGTGTAAAATTGTAGGTCCCAATCACTGAGTGTCAAACTAGAAAGTGCACATCTCACTGATTGTGAGAAGCTCTCCTCAATCCCTTCATGGGATGTAACGGGAAACCATTTATGTATTTAAGTGAAACCCCTAAATATCATAATACTTTTTTCAAAAGACGTACAAAACATCTAAAACATTTCTAAATATCAATATTTCAAATATACACTAGAATCCCTGCTGCTGGTAGGCACAATTGTTTAGAATAACAATATCATTTGTTTGAATAACAATGTTTGTTTTGAATAACAATAGGGGCGTTTTTTCGTAACTTATACACGTTAACTCATACAAAATGAAAACCTGCACGTTAACATGTATAATTTTAGACGTTGAGAATAACCCCGATAGAAGTGTTACCAAGTTTGACTGTTTTATATGAAAAATATGAAATGTATGTCATTACATTTCTTATATTTCCACGACGATTCGATAATTATGATGTAAATATAAGGGGTAGTTACTTTTTTTAACAAAATATTTAAAAAGTTTAAAATATTATTGATTTTTTCTTCTTCCACAAGCAGAATCCCAAGACAATACTGGAGACAAACAACAATTAGAGCAAACCCAAAAGGAAGTGAATTGAATACGAAAGCCAAGGAATAGCTCGATTCACAATCAGATACTTTCACCGATATTCTCTCTTGACTCGATTCCCAAGAACGGCGTGGTTTCTGTCTGTTTGATGATCTTTGTATTCTTTTTAGATACGCTATGCACTTTTTGGTAACTTTATGTACTTTTTTGTACACTTTATGTACTATTTGCATACACTTTATGTACGGTTTGGTACACATTTTAGTACCGTTATGTATTTTTTTGATGCAGTTTACGTACGTTTTACTACACCTAAAGTATTTTTTGGTAAAGTACTCTTGGTGTGTACTTTTTGTAAATTTTGAACAAAATTTATAAACTTTCTGTTGCAGGTTGTGTACCTTATTGACCATGATATGTACTATTTTGTGTACATTTTCTGCACTTTTAAATGCATGGTATGGTAAATCTATGTTGTATATAGTTTCTGGTACATTGTATGTACGTTATGGTGAATTTTATGTACTTTTCGTGCAAATTATGGAGAATAAATGAGGACACCGATCCACGTTCATCACTTGGACCCATTTGCCCTTACTTATCTACTTGTTTGAGTCAAAAAGTGCGTGCGAAAATGCATATAAACAAATGCACGGGGCTTGCTCGGGAATGACTGGGTTTTTTTGTTTCTCTTCACATGTTCTCTCGAGCGTCATTGCTGAAGATGATTTTCATTAGTTTTCAAATATTTTTCAACACTGAAAATATTTCAGTTCCATTTGTAACCATTTGACGTCCACCGGCAAGTATATTTGCCCTAGGGCTTTTGGCCCTAGCAAGGAAACGTGTACATGCTTGCAGGAAACGTGTACATGTGTGGAATCACTGTTTTCATGAAATGGAGATCTGCTGCTTTGTTGTCTGTCTCGTATTTGTTTTTAGCGGTATTCAACGAAAAATCCACACTTGGGTCTCAAAAGCATATATCACTCACTTTTATTGACTATATTACAACCTCATGAGGTCAGACGTCTTACACATATTATTTAAACAAACAGATCAAACAAATTTCAACATATTCTTCCAACTGGCTCTATCCTTCGCCTTTTCCCGCCAGTTGGCAACAACAAAGACACGGAGGGATTCCGCTGCCCGATCTTCCCAACGGAGTCTTGGTCGTCCTCTTCTCCCGCTTCCATCGGGTACGTTATCGAAAACCTTTCGCGCTGGCTCATCCCCATCCATTCTGATAACATGGCCTAGCCAACGCAATTGGCCTAATTTGATTCGCCTAGCTATGTCCACGTCAGAATATAGACGTATAGGTTCCCCAACAGGACCATATATTTTACGGAGAATTTTTCTCTCGTATACTCCCAGGTGTTTTTCATCCGCTTGCGATATGACCCAAGTTTCGGAGCCATATGTCAAGACAGGTAAAATGAGAGTCTGATATAGCTGGACCTTTGTCCGTCGAGAGAGGGCTCTGTCTCTAAACTGTTTGCTGAGCCCAAAATAGCATATATTTGCAAGCACAATTCTCCTATCTATCTCCCGGCCGAAGTTGTTGTCCTTGTCCACGGCGGATCCAAGGTAGACAAATTCATCTACCACTTCAACATTAAATCGGTTGTCAACGTTCACGTGCGGACCAAGTTGAGAGGTTTCCCCAGTCGTTGACACCGTCAATTTTGTCTTGCCCTCATTTAGCAGCAAGACCCACCTTCGCCGATCCCTTTTCGATTCTTGAAAATACTGCAGTAACCTCTCGCAAATTTCCCCCAATAATGTCTATGTCGTCAGCATAAGCCAGCAACATATGGCTTTTCGTGTTAATGGTCTTGTTCGTATTTGCTGCAGCCTTTCTCATTAATATCTCCATTAAGATGTTGAAGAGATTCCACGAATGTGTGTCGCCTTATCTCAGTCCTCGCTTGGTACAGAATGGTTCAGTGAGGTCTTTCCCCACTTTCACTGCTGATTTGGTGTTGGTCAGCGTCATTCTACAGAGGCGGATCAGTTTTGCCGGAATACTAAGTTCAGACATACCTTCGTACAGTTCTCCCCGTATGGGGCTATCGAAAGCAGCTTTGTAGTCGACAAAAAGGTGGTATGTATCGATTTGCTTTTCGTGGGTATTTTCCAGGATTTGGCGTAGCATGAATATTTGGTCAGTTGTGGACTTGCCTGGTCTAAAACCACACTGATAAGATCTAATCAGGGTTTCAATAATTGGCTTTAGTCTTTCACATAATACGCTCGACAAGACCTTATACGCGATGGATAAAAGACTGATACCGCGATAGTTGGAACAGACACACGGATCACCCTTTTCGAATACAGGACATAATACACTGAGACTCCAATCGTCGGGCATAGATTCCCCCAGCTATATACCGCATATCAGTTGATGCATGTGGGCCATCAGTCCCTCGCCACCTGCCTTAAAAAGTTCAGCGGTTAGGCCATCCGTACCAGCGGCTTTATTATTCTTCAGGCAGGAGATCGCCGTTCTAATCTCGTCTTGGTTGGGGGGGGGGTACAATCTATACTATCTTCCACGATCATTACCTCCTGATCTTCAGTGGAAGAATCTGAGTGGAGTAGTGCTGAAAAGTGGTCTCTTACCCTCTGGAAAAACTTTCGGGATTCACCATTCATCCTGCACATTTCGGTTCTCTCACTCTCTCTCTGCTCCCACTGCCATTTTTCCGCCTAAATAGTTGGTTTTCCTCCCTTCCCCTTCTTGATAACCAAGTTCAGTCCTTGCAGCGATTTTCAAAGAATGGGAGATGTGCTTCCACTGCGCATCTGGGTCTTCGGGAGTGGGGGGGGGGGTATTCTGCTCCTCTAGCAGGAGAGAGAGCTTCTGTCGATAGGACATTGATATCTCCGGTATTTGTAGCTTGTCAATATCCAGCTTTCCCCGTGTTCGGCTTCGTACGTTTTTCGTCCTGCTCAATCTCGTACGAACTTTCGAGTCGATATTGGCACCTCGAATCACACGAACATCCCAAAAGCATATATTATAACCTATTAATCATTGTGTCTCAAACATATTAGGTATATTGAATAGCAAACACAATGTGTTTGGTCACAAGTATAGTATATTTGCATCAAGTTACAAACAGGTTATATTTGCATCCAAACAACAAAAAATACAGATTTTTCAGCATGTACAGGTATGAGATAGGGCAAATGTATCTATGGGTGATTTATAGAAGATAGACGTCAATTCTCTTATAGTGTAACACACACTGAAAAATCTGTCATTTTTGTTGTTTGGATGCAAATATAAAGTATGTTAAGAGCTTGTCGCAAATATAATACACTTGTGCCCAAACACATTGTGTTTGCTATTCAATATACATAGCATGTTTGAGACACAATGATTAATATGTTATAATATATGTGTTTGCGACCCACATATATTTATGTTTGTGATACAAATACAGGTATTTTTGGCACTGTCTATGCTCTCTCGAAAGCAAGAGAATAAAATAGGGACAACGAGAGAGTCTCTCTTGTAAGTGTATATCTGTATTTTTGCATTATTCTCTCAGTCAGTGAGTCATAAATATTCCTGAATAGCGTGGAAATTGCAGATGAAGTGTTTATTAACTGCCTGATGTATTGCGTTTTAGTTTCATGTATTCAGTCGTCAATGATTCATCGGACAGAGGATATCAAAAGCGCTTGACCAGTGAGAAAAGAATAAACGAAGGCGGACGGTTAAATGGTTTGTGTTGTTACTTTGGTTTTGTGCAAGGCTGATCTAGTAGAGGTTAACGCATTAGAACAGCTGATTTTGCTTTCTTATGACTCTAGCTGTCAAATTTAGTGTATTTTGTTTTTGTACTTTTTTGTTTACTTTGTTTGGTCATATGTATTTGTGTTGAATTTGACATTTAGAGTCATATAACAAAAACAAAATCCCTGTTGTTGGTGCCCACAACAACAACAAATCCTACTGCGTTAACCTCTACTAGATCAGCCTTGGTTTTGTGTATGTTTTTCGTATATATGTATGTATGTGTGTTACCAGAGTGAGAAACGATTTTGAGGAAAGAAACTGGAAAGGGCAACAACGTGAAGCTCTTTGTGAGTCCAAGCCTTTACTGAGAAAATCGTAACGGCGGACCATTTGTGAAATAAGTGTAATAAAAAAAACACAAGTAATTAATTAATTAATTGGCTTGCATGAACTTGATTTGTTTTTAAATATGTTGTTTGTGTACCAAGGCATAGTGATAACCAACGCATAGCTGAAACCTTCTGAAAACCAACACACGTGAGAGACAATAAAGAGCTGCAGATTCTCCTTTCATGAAAAACAAAATATTGCAAATTAATGAAAAACGGGCCGGGCCGATTTAAATCTTTTTTTTTTTGTATTAATTATTTATGAATGTGGATTTATATTGTTAAAATTAATTATTCAAACTCATAAGGTATAATTTTTATTTATTCGGCCTTTTTATTGGTACCTTTTACTTTTATTGTTCAAGCTCGAGGCCATTCTATATCTCTATTAATAGACATATAGTTTTTTTTAAACAGGAGTTTTGCAAATGTATTCATATAATTCCTGGTAAACTTGGCAATAACAAAAAACATGTCTAATGGGGACCGATGGTTCTCTGGAGATGGAAAAAAGTTTCTGCAAATGTTTTCTTGTGTGTTTTGCTTGAGATATTTTGCATTATAGTGAATTCTCAATAAAAATTAGATTTCGTTTGAATTAAGTTTGATGAATTTTTCAATAGCATCATTCTAAACAATCGCTGATGAAGATCTGTGGCTAGATCTGAAATAGCTCTACGGTTTGCCAGGAATCATAGGAATACATTTGCAAAACTTCATCTCTATTAATTCTATCCATTCTATAGCCTCGAGCTTGAACAGTAAAATTAAAAAGTAAAATTATTTATAGTAAATAATACATGTACATACATTGAAATCGAAGAATAATTCCTTTCTAAATATTAGTCAATTTGGGAGGGAATTCGCATATGTTTCCACGTAAGTTTATGTAGGTTTGGGGGAAAGACGCGAATGCTTCCACGTAAGTATATTGATGTTTGGGATGAAGAGGGCATATGTTTCCACGTAAAAGCATACAAGTTTGTCAGTAAACATGATACTGTTTACATTTAAATACAAGTAAGATAGGGACTTGCAAACACATTAATGTTTGAAGTGATTTCCAAACATATACATGGTTTCTGCAGAATATATTTGGGAAAATATGTTAGAGATGCCGTTATTTTTCAGCGTGCACGCGTCAATTGTCTAATTGAACCAATTTGACGCCTATGAGTCTTCAAAATGGGTTAAAAATTGGTATTACTACAAAGGGATGCAATGGGTTAATAAAAAAGTGGCGCACGTAGGCGAAACGCCAGGTACGTTTTGAGCCCATACCTTAACTTCATAAAAATTTAACTTTATAAAAATGACATGGACCGAAAATATGTTTGACAAATATGTTTGGCTTTTAGCTAAAATGGAAAAAATGTACGGAAACTCAAAATTGTTGGATCCATTTTTGCGGCGTATCTATTATTAGGTCATAGATCGTGGCCGTCGGTGGTGCAATCGTTAGTGTGCGCGCCTCTTGTACATGAGATCCTGGATTCGATCCCTGGTCTGAACACCTTAAATTTCTTTCGCCGACGGTCACCTCGCATAGTGACGGCGACACTATCGAGCATTTAGCCATGAAAAAACTTCTCAAAATACCGTTCGGAATCGGTGTACAAACTGTAGGTCCTAATCAGTGATTATAAAACTAGAAAGCGCACAGCTCACTGGTTGTGAGAAGCTCTTCCCAAATTCCTTCATGCGATGAAATGGGAAACCATTTATTTATGGCGCAAAATGTAAACCCTGGGTGTTGTTTCGGACACCCTTGAAAACTACATTGTTCTCCTAACATTAAAAATATTAGTGTAACGTCGAAGAAACAATGTCAACGCTTCAAAGAAACAACAGTGTTCCATTCATGAGATGTTAAGTGCATCATCACACTGGATAGGAAGTGAGCTTTGGCTATTGATTTGAAGCAAAAACTTAAAATTTTTTAAATTCAATTAATTCCTCTTTTGTAGTTCGGGTCGCATACATGTATGAAGTGACACAACTTTCAGTTAATGATCTTATTTTCGTTGCACGGATGAATACGAATATTAACTTACTTTCGATGAAAATTTTGGTTGAAGCGACTTACAAATTCACGCCCGTGATGCAACTTTTCTTTCAGTGTATCCTATGATGTTAATAAACAATATGAAATTCAAATTAGAGTTGGAAGCTCATAACTATGGATAGTTAATAATGAAATGAATATATTTAAACATATAGCCAATTTAAATTTGCCCTCTGTAGTTCTAATTTATTCGCTAATGAGCATTTTATAATCAATTTTGTACGGTAGCTTATTAGCAAAATGGAAATAAGATGGCGTCACGAACATCATCTTCTTTCTTGTTGAAAATTTACAACATTTAAAGTTGTCCATACGATTCTGTGAAACACCTTCTAATATTGCTTTTAATTAATTTGAATTTTAACGGTCAAATCGAAATAGTTATTAGAGAAAATCTTAAAACGCAAAATTTTGTGGTAAAATTTGTTGAAATTTCCATTCAAATTTCTTCGAAATAGTTATTAGAGAGAATCTTAAAACGCAAAATTTTGTGGTAAAATTTGTTGAAATTTCCATTAAAATTTCTTCTCAATATTTTCAGATATATTAAGATGTACATATTAAGGTCATGAATTACTTACAAGTATAACTTGTCAGAAATGTTGATTATCTCTTTGATGAAAATAGAAACATCCAGAAGGTGTGTAATAGGGATAATGGTTTCGTTGAAAGAACACCTGCTGACTTTATAGTTTTGAAAATCATTTTGATGAAATTATCTTGTACAAGTGTGAATTTTCTGGATTTTGGTTTGAAGATTCTCTAAATGAGTTAATGTTCTATATTTAAAAAAATTGTTTTGTCAGGGGCGTGCTAGTACTTCAAGAAATTGTTGATGTCAATTAAATCAAACCACATGAGCATGTGGCAGTCGGTGGTGCAATGGTTAGTGTGCGCACCTCTTATACATGAGATCCTAGGTTCTATCCCTTCTCTGACCATCTTAAAAAAATTTCTTTCGGCGGCGGTCACCTCGCAAAGTGATGGCGACACTTTCGAGTATTTAGCTATGAAAAAGCTTCTCAAAATGCCGTTTGGAACCGGTATACAACTGTAGGTCCAAATCAGTGATTATAAAACTAGAAAGCGCACAGCTCACTGGTTTTGAGAAGCTCTTCCCAATTCCTTCATGGGAGGTAATGGGAAACCATTTATTTTTATTTACTTGAAAATGAGATTGGTCGATAACATTTTATTTGACTGATGAATTTAATAAAATATTACCAACATTTTTTGTGAACATGATAGTGATGCGAACAACTTCGATTACATTTTTTTTGTGGTATCAAGAAGGGCGGTAACGCGAGAATAAACATCAACGATAGCTGATGTTCGTGCTCAAGTCCCGCATTCAATTCTTGCGAAATTTTCGTACGAAATTTTTTCATTTACGGAAATTTTTGTTGCGAAGAGTTACCACCTGTCTATGATTTACCTTGCAAATATTTCATTTATAATTCCTCTATGCATTCCATTATATTTTTAACACATGTGGTCTTACTTCTGGTTGTTCACATTTTAGAAATGTCAAAATTCCGGTCCTAAACAATTGTTTTGGTACGAAATAACTTTGGCGTAACAACCCTGTACTTGATTCTACCTTCGCCAAGAGCTGAGTACCAAACAAATGAAAAGTGTGCAAAATTTTAGGTTCGTGAAGTTTTCGGTATTTTGTATACACGTACTTCTTATGGCAACGAACATTTCATAAAAACTGACTACCGGGCTTCATGAATAACAAGTCTGTGGTTCGGTTGAACAAAAATTGATCTGAACAAAAATTATTGTTATCGGTAAAACTTTCTGCAGCTAAATCTAAAGACCAATAGGTATGTGTGAACACTATCTAAAACGAACCACAGACTTGTCATTCAGGAGTAGGAGCTTTATGGACAACTTGTTATCTAGCTGATGAATTTGTCGGTGCCGTCGGTGGTGCAATGGGTAGTGTGTGCGGCTCTTGTATACAAGAACAAAGAATCGATCCCTGCTCTGAACACCTTACATTTATTTCTTTGTTCTTTGTTGGTATAGCTGTGTCTGGAGCTTACTTCATTTCCGTTTACTTCAGTTTTCTGTCGCTATGCTCAGTCGAGAGCAAAATAATAAAATAGGGGCAAAGAGAGATTGTTGTAACTGCATTTTGTAGCTGTATTTTCGAAATTTCAGTGATTCATAAATATTCCTGAATGCATCTGTAACTAAATAGAATGTTTCAAATTTAGTTGTCTTAGATCCTCGTTATGTGTAAAGTTATAATTTCCTTTAAGGCTGTAAGAGATCATGTTTTCTCCGGTTTCACATTCGCTGGACGATCGTTTCGATGTTTCTGAAGCATCATCTTCAGCAGCCTCTAGCCCGTTAAGCCACTACGGTGTGTATTTACACAAGTCACTAACCGAAAACATTTACCGATTGTGCAGAGTGATTGGTTGTCGCTACTAACACATTGCTTTCCTACTTACACGCACTGATACAGGAGTTTTGAAAGTTCTATTTATAGAACGAACTATTCTAATTGTAGTTGTCTCGTTCTGTTTTGGTTTGGCCCTACCATATGTTTCAAATTTAGTTGTCTTAGATCCTCGTTATGTTTAAAGTTGTAATTTCTTATGTTGACTGGTCTGTTGCGTTTTAGTTTCATGCATTCAGTCGTCAATCGTTCGTTTGGAAGAAAACACAATAATGCTTCGACACAAGTATACGGATATTTGGGATGAAACACGCATATAGCTCCATGTAAAAGTAAGCATATTTGCAAGTAAACATACTAATGTTTGCATTTAAATATAAGTGAGTTTTGGACATTTAAATATATGAATATTTGGAGTGTGTTCCAAACATATACATGGTTCCTGCAGAATGTGCTTGAGAGAATATGCTACAGAAGCGTTTTTTTTCAGTTTTGAATCAAATTCGAAATTTCATCGGATAAAACTGATAATGTGAATAACGTATAACACTGCAAACAAAATGTCGTAAGTCGAGATTTTCCTTTTGAACAGCTGATTTTGATTTAGTAAACCAGATGACAAAATACTAGAACGCGATAACTCGCTTTGATTTAAATTAAGTTATATAGATTATTAGATGGAAATCTTAAATATGAATGTAAATTTTCATGCAAATGTTTCAGGGATTAATAACCTAGTTTTGATCTTTGCGACAGATTTCCGAACATAATTGAAACACACAACTAAGAAACAATCAGAACGGACTAGTTTCAAGCAGGAGTGTTGTGCTGGAAACTTGATATCGGTGTTGGCGTCGTAGGCCACAGAATTGTATAGACCAGCACAAGTGGATAATTTTAATCCCATAATCACTTATTGCACTAATGGCCAGATTTTAAGTGGGTAAATAAGTATCGGTTGGCCGTCGGTGGTGCAATGGTAGTGCATAAGAACATGGGTTCACCTCGTTTAGTGACGGCGACACTATCGAGTATTTAGCCATGAAAAAGGTTCTCAAAATACCGTTCGGAACCGGTGTAAAACTGTAGGTCCTAATCAGTGAGTGTAAAACTAGAAGGCGCACAGCTCACTGGTTTGTGAGAAACTCTCCCTAAACCCTTCATGGAATGTAACGGGAAACCATTAATTTTTTTTTAATTAACTCTCGAATTATTTAATCGTAATTGAGATTTAATTTGAGGTCAACTTTGCATTTTATTTTTCAGTGGTGAGTTAATGTAAACCGTCATATTTTTACGATTATGGCAACCCTCTTATTCTTATTACAATAATACCAAAAACAACAAAGAGGAACAACTAACATGGAATTATGTAAAATAAGAAATAAATGCATAAGACGGAAGTCATTAAATTAAAACTAAAAACTATGTAAAAAACTATAATTTAACAATCTTGGCTCAAAGTACGTGTACAAATAGTCAAAACAGTAACATGTATTTTATACAATCTTACAATACTCATTTTGTCAATCAGTAACGTGATTGTCAAAAACATATGGTTCTAACTACAGGTTAACCAGCCAACACTGGGTGGTTAAATCATTATTAACCATTGACTGAAACAACGATTCGATATTTACCCACAATTTAACTAAGAAACGAATATCTTCGTCACCCAAGTGAAATTGTTTGTCGCCTCGTCGAATATTTTCATCTAAACTGAGCTAAGGTCCATGTTCACTCCCGCAGCGAAAATTGGTTCATTGTTGCGATGAATATGTTTTATTGTTCCGATGAATATGGTTCATTACTTAATTCCGTCTTTTTCATTTACATAACATGAAGGGACAGAGGAGAGCTTCCCACAATTAGTGAGCTGTGTGTTTTCTATTTTTATACTCACTTATTGGGACCTAAAACTTTAGAATAATTACGAAATGTGTTTAAGAAGCTTTTTCACGACTTCCCTCACAGAACTCTTTGTTTGAAAGGAGAAGGTAGCAACCATAAGCTAGGTTGTTGCAAATACCGTGTGTCTATCATAACTGACGATGTTACAATTGATTTTGGTTGCTGAATACCAAGTGTCTATCCTCACTGACGATGTTACAATTGATTTTGGTTGCTGAAATTGAAGTTCAGTTGGCACAACTTTTTTTCATAATTGATTCAGTTCCGACAACTGAATTTGCTATAACTTACTTTACGTCAAATGACTGTTGAAGTATTTCTGTTCCAACAATTGAATTTGCTCTTGATTTAGCTGCAACAACTTAATTTCCTATGAATTCAGTTAGAACAATTAATATTTCAATAAATTCGGTTATGACAACCGATATAATAATAAATAATTTGTAATTTAAATTTTTTTTTTAATTTTCAAACGAAAATATTCAAATTTAAAAACAAACAAATTAAAATAAAATTAGGGCATTCACAAGGTATACTAAAGTGTTGTATTTACCGTAAGTACTATCTTTATAGTACAACAGTTGTAAGATGTATATATTGTTGGTATTCCTCACACCAAAGTAAATATTATACAACAATACAACTTATGCAGGTATGTATTTGCAGTGTACTATCAGAGCAGCTGTTTTATATTTACGTTTATTCAATTATTTTGTGTCTGTGATTGCAATTTGAACCTTTTGTATTTCTTATGAAAATAAAGAAATAAATATTTGCAACTCTTGGGGCTTTAGAGGCAAAAAAATCAAGTAAATTTTTATTGAATACTGTATGTTGGGTTTCGTTGAAAACATTTGAAATTAATTATAAGCTCATATGAGAATTGAGAAACACATTATTTATTTTCGGTCAAACTAACAATTTTTATGATTCGCTCAGCATAAATGAAGTTTATCGCAAATCCATGTGCCTAGCACGAAGCGGGAAAAACTGATAAAAGGGAGCGTTTAAGAGCTTGAAAAGCTTTTACAAATATATTGCTACATCTGTTAGCTACTGTTAAAAAAGGCGTAAATAAATAAATAGTTTCCCGTCACATCCCATGAAGGGATTAGGGAGAGCTTCTCACAAACCAGTAAGCTGTGCGCATTC